>OW028673.1:24067500-25317500 GCA_932294315.1 Epinotia nisella
GTTTTTTCTTTGAAATAATGGAGCTTGACCGCGAACATTTGCGTGCCATGATATTTTACGATTTTAAATTTGGTTTATCCGAACTATTATGTTAGCAACGGTTGAAGTCAGCATTAGGAGACTGCGCCATCTCCGGTAACAGTTTTTAGATGGTTCAATTAATTTGAAAGAGGTAAAACCAACCTCGAAGATGACCACCGAAATGGTCGCCCGCAAACAGCAGTAACTGCAGAAAACGTGTGGACTACTGAAATGTTGGTGCGAGAAGACCCACGAATAACATACAAGGACATAAAGAAGATCCTGGGCGTCAGTTCGGGTAGCGTTAATCTAGACACTACAAAAAGCTAGAACACTAAAAAAAGCGACACACCGGCCGTGGGTTATATTACACGAACCATTTCGGGCCAATTTCGACCACCCTATAACTCAAAACATATTTTACAGTACACATGGTGTTACTTTCCCGCACTAGTGCGAAAATGAGCACTTTCCGTGCATATGTTGAAACTTTAAAGAGCCATATGTACTGTAAAACGTTGTACGATACACGTGCGAATAGGTAATTCGCGACTCGTGTCGATTTAAAACACTCCCTTCGGTCGTGTTTTAATTTATCGCCACTCGTTGCGAATTTCCTATTTTCTGCACTTGTATCGTAAATAACTATTATCTACGCATATGAAATTTCGAGTGTCTGTTGACATCCCCTTAATTGTCTAGAATACAAAATTTCATTATTCTACCTATAGCAGTTCTTGAGATATTTACGTCAGAAAATGGCTATTTTTACTATACACTCACTGACTCACTGACTCACTGACACATCAAAAACCTAGACCACTTCCAATGGTCGTACTGACTTGAAATTTGGCATGGAGATAGGTCTTAAGGTCAAAGTAAAGGGAAAAATCTGAAAACGGCCAAGTGTGAGTCAGTTTTAAAAATAGCGAAGGTGTAACTTTGTACTACTATGAAGTCATAACGAACTAAATGGGTCTATCTTCCAATGGTCGTACCGACCTGAAATTTGGCTCGAAGGTTTGTCTTTAGGTCGAAATAAAGTAAAAATCTGAAAACGGCCAAGTGTGAGTCAGTTTCGAAAACAACGAATGTGTAATTTTGTTCTACTATAAGTAGGTATGGAGTGGAAATGAGATAAGAATTATTTAAATTTAGATACATACCAATTTAAGACAATACATGTTTGTCTTAAAGACAAGAACAATAAAATTGTTCACCACTCTGTGTGTGTCTGTTGCGGGAACCGAATCCACGATTTACGAAGTGCAAAGCAGGTCACTAGGTACACTAGGTGTGCTAAATCAGTCAAACAAAAATGAAAAGACAATTTTTTCTCGCATAGTCTAAATAATTTCTAATTTTACGGCTAGATCCTAGCCAAATTAAGGCTCAAGAAAGTTCTATTATAGAATATAACCGACTACGTACATTATACCGCCCTGACTTGGCAAGTTTATCAGTTAACAGAAAAGTGTAAAAAAATCCAAGATATTGAATGGGCAATGCGCTCTAGCGTGTCAGCTGTACAAGACAGTATACAAAATGACAAAACGAAAAAGCAGACAGTGCCACGCAAGCGTAGAAAAAAGAATTAGACGCTTCGTATAAAGGGTATAGTATAAAGTACATACCTAAGTGGAATGAGACATTTCCTAAAGCAAAAATGATAAAAAATAAATAAAGAACCTGCACCTAACAAAAATAAATGAAATCCCATCAAAAACATAAATGTAAAAGGCTGCCAAGTTCGATACTATGGGAATGCTTCGCCTATAAAAGAAGTGAGATCTGGATAAGTACCAAGTTCCATAAAAATACCTCAAATCATAAATAGTTATAGGAATGCACACTTGATTTCCAGCAGTTTTTAAGGTGCATTTTGAATAAGTATCACGTAACATAGAAATACCTAAAATTATAATAGTCAGAGAAACGCACACCGGTTTTTTTAGCAGTTTCCTGATAACATTTATTATTTTCAGTACTTTTTAATGATGTAACTTGGCAAGTTTTAATAGAAAATTATATACTTGACACATTGCAGTCCAAAGGTGTCGATTCATTGCATTGAAAAGGTGTGTGGTGTGTGAAAAGACAAGAGACATTAACCCTAATAATAGGCAACCACAATTAGACAATTAGACATTATATTAGTGCTTGTTTTATTCATAAAATATAACATTGTGAACTCCGTTGGCAATCCTTAAATAAATAAATAAATAACTAAATAAATGCCAAAGCGTTACAAAGATTCGATACTAAAGCTAATTACTTAATATATCTAAATTATAACTAGGCTTCGTCTACTTATCTCAAGCGCTCGCTTCCATTCCGTCATGAGCCTTGCTATCCCTGTCGCAAAGAAGTCACATCCAGAAACTGCTGCGAGTAGTGAGTTGATGCGCGCTGAACAGTACAGTGTAAGCATAAGCGTAATAATTTTTCTATGTATTTAAGTATTTGTATCTATTAAATATTTCGTCGTCTAGTACACATAACACAAGCCCCGTTGAGCTTACTATGGGACTAGGTCGATTTGATAAATTGAAAAAAAATCACCATTTGTAAATGCGAACAACTTTACAAAGCCAGTGCTCGAAATCGCAAAAGGTTTAATAAATGGCTTTCTTCCAAATTTCACCACTACATTTTTTCCAAAGAAACAGAACACCAAATAAACCCCAATAGACAAGAAAACCGATATGTTGAGGAGGATCCTCCAACCAGCTCTGTACAAATAATCCCCGCAACTTCAGAAGAAATTATCAAGTCATTAGAGGCTCTTTCTAACCATAATGATAATCTTAGCGATCATAGTCAGCGACTAATAAGAAAGTCACTGAAACAAAAACTGGAAAATTACAGGTAATAAGTTAAGTAAATCATCTGCTAGTGACTTTGAATTTATCGTCAGAGTGCCTTAAACTTCCAACCCAGTCAACGGAAATAGCCAAACTAAGAAGATACAGTCTAGAAGCTAAAAATGGTCAACCGTATACACCTGATGAAGCTCATTGTTTAATTTATAGGTAGAAAACCGCCAGTTGATCTCGGGGATTTGATATTTACCCCCTTTTATGAAATAAAAGTAGTTATAAAATTATGTTATTGTGTGTGTGAAATTGAAATTGAAATATCAGAAAGAGAAGAAAACCTTTTCAACTTGTTATCAGAGTGGAATGTTAGCGAACAAGTTCAAGCATGAGCTTTGACATTACATTGTCTAATACCGGACAACAAAAAGGTGCGAGCACACTTCCTGAAAAAGACCACGCCGTGATTTGCTACAGCTTGCATGTCAGCATCATGTGTTAGAAATAATACTTTTAACTTTCAAAGGTATTTCAGTTGTGCTTTGGCCCATCAAGCTCCCCTGCGATACCTTTGTTCAAAAGATACAGAGTTGTTTAGCCGAATATTTGCAAAGAAACTTACGATCTATATTATCTATACTTAATCTAACAAAAGACACTGAATCATTTGCTCAAGGCACTATTACAATCCCTAAGTATTGCAAGTGATCAGAAACAAATCTGAGACGACTACCAGGAACTTATTAAGCTGACTTTGATTTTATTGAATGAGGCACATGCAAACGTACATTGGCGGTTTTCTGGTGCCATACATCAAACATCATGCACGGTGGATGGCTAAACTCGCGTATTAAATAAAAATATTTTTATACAAAAATCAGACAAGTATTTTTAAGTTAACTGCGAGAGAAGTGAAGCAGATTTCCCGATTTGTCAATGTGTGTGCTAAAGCTTGGATGAAGCTCCATTGACGGCAGAAGCACCCAGTGTCGATCTCAAACTCTGAAGAGATCTGAAAACATACGAAGCAATAGACCCTGAAATAGGGAAAATGGCAAGAACTGTTTATGAGCGTCAGTTGTGGTATTTGTCCGACGAACTTGTCTGCTTCGCCTTATTCTTAGGAAAGGTCACATGCGTTGAGAAAACAACAATTGTTAACAACAAATCCAGCCCAGCGTTGTTATCGACCGAATGTTTCCAAAAGAACAAGGAATACACTTTCGCTTCTTTACATAAATGAGGCATTTTTGCAACTTCCACCGGAATCATGGAATGACAATTTAGAAAACAGCAAGGCCAAGAATCAAATTCAACTCTTGAGGTCTGTTAATGACACAGCGGAAAGAGGAGTAAATTTGAAGATTATAAGCAACTGCTCGCCAAAGACGAAAATGAGAAGCAGTATATTCTTCAAGTTGTAGAGAATAAGAGACGAAAAATGCCACAGTGAAACGACTAAAAATGCCCTAGTTAGTGTTGTATTAAATGAAGACATAAATAATAATGTATAATTATTATATTCAGCCGCCTACAGAACCGGAGTTTCAGAACTGGTTCATACGAGGCTTTTAAATTACTTGTACGGAACTGGCTCCGATCGTGGCTATTAATTTACTTTTAAGGAACTGGTTTCGATCAAGTAATCATCGTATTCCATCAGCCGTGAACGAAACTGAAGTAAAGACACAGCGAGGTCAAATATGTAGGCTTGTTCTTTTTTTTACGGAATAACTATCGAATGGATTTATGCAAAACTTGGTGTACTCTTATATAGCGTTATAAAAGACCAAAATGTAACAGTCCTTTTTATACAAATATTGACTGGCCAAAAACATGCTAATTATCATTCTTACAAAGGAATCATTCATTGGCAGACAATTATACGTCATTTTACCTACTCATAGTGCTAGAAGTGTTATAAAAATGGATAATTTACAAAGCAATCGTCTAGTCGTCGTCGTAGTAGTCGTCGTCTAGGATGCCGGAAGACAGAAACGCCTGCGTCTTTGGTGGATGTAGTTTATTGCCATTGATAGCAATCCCAGACAATGTAAAAGCGTCATTGTTAATAAAATGGAACCTGTACGTTTCCCCGGGAACGCGTGCCTGTTTCTACCAGCCGACCCAAATAATACAGGCGGAAGACAATTTAAAGGACTTTAACAGAAGTCACTGCGAAGATATCATTAAATTGATGAAGATTGGTATCTTACTACCAATTGTTAATGTCCTGTGGGAATTTGTGTTACATTTAGTTTATAATAATTACTGCCGTGTTCGAGTCGCCCAACAACTGCACGGATTTTAGCATCAGCTATGCAGAGACAATCACTGACCCTCTTAGTTTTCATTAAATACAGTTTCTAATACTATGGCGGAAATGCGAAAAAAGAAAGCATTCTGACAGTTGAACCATGGATAATTACGATCCTGTGGTACAACCAGTTGGACATAACGGTTGGACCAAGGGTCGTGCCTGCAATTTATGAATGCTTCATAAAACTAGAACAAGATGTAGCGTTCTATGCCGTACAAACTTCCTCAAATAAACACTTTAATAAATAATTAAAAATAGTGATGAACACGCTTTTGGAAAAATCAAGATACATTCAAAATTAATTGAAATTAAGATAAGGTACCTACATCAAAAAATTATAATTATGATATCTAATTTAGTTTAGATATCGAATAAGCAGTGATCGTATCTAGGATGCAATTTCCCGGGGTTTAAGTCCATAATATTAATTTGTTACCTACCTTTACAAAAAGGTAAATAACCTTTAATTTTAAGTAGTTTATAGTATAAAATTAACAGAAAATGTAATAACAACAAAAATGTTTACTAACCCTACTGCATTGAAGAACTTAACGTAACTTGTATGTCTTATCTTTTATTTATTTTTATTATTCTTATATGTTTACCAGAAGACTTCAAGAAACGCGAGCACAGAAAGTGGACCTGGATGAGTCCCGACGGTGCAACTAAAAACGAGATTGACTTCATCATGTCGACGAGGAAGCATATAATTCAATGTAGTTAAAATGGTTAAAACCGGGAGCGATCACCGTCTGGTAAGAGGCACATTGAATATATGCGTCAAGCTCAAGCAAGAGCACTCTCGATTGATGAAGTCTACGCTCCGTCCAGCATCAATCCAAATCACAAACCCCGAGAGCTTTCAGCTAGAACTCTAAAACCGTTTTGATTGCCTAGGCGGTGATGTGGACGAATTGAACAACCGTAGACCACATCCACGCGCTCCGTCAGGTTATACAGAAAACTGAGGAGTATAACCTGCCCCTCTGTTTAGCGTTCGTGGACTACGAGAAAGCCTTCGATTCGGTCGAAACCTGGGCTGTATTACAGTCTCTCCAGCGGTGCCAAGTTAACTATCGCTATATCGAAGTACTGAAGTGTTTGTACGAGAACGCCACTATGTCAGTCCGACTCCAGGACTGGAACTCGAAACCTATTCCGCTGCAGCGTGGATCAGGCAAGGAGATGTTATTTCTCCAAAACTGTTCACCGCTGCACTGGAGGATGTTTTCAAGACTCTGGACTGGAGATGGCTAGGCATCATCGTCCTTTCGCTCCAATGTCTATGTACAAAAAACAGTTATCGTAATCAACGCATCGCAGCAAGACAATATTGTATGTATTCTTATAATTGAAGAATTCTGATCCAGATTCCGGTGGGCACCTTATGAGTATGTGTTTACCGTCCAAAGGACCAACACACGCGGGAAAATTCCACCTCGATTCAAATCCTCTCTGTATAGTCAACCATTCTTCTTTAGTCCTTGGTACCTAAAAATAAATCATATTTTTTTCAGATTAATAATGCGGATACGCCCCCGCCCATGAATTAGCTAACGCGGAAGAAACACTAACTGCAAACTCGCTGCCGCAATATTACAAGGTTGTATGTTACATGAACATCGAACGGAGATAATTAGCTTTGAAAATAAGTATAACTATATTTCGCTGGTTATAGATCTGGTAGATAAACGAATATGTCAATTGTAGAAACACAAATATACTTATGCCTAAAAATACAAAAATACGCCTTAATCATTCAATTATTTATTAAATATAAACAATTTGTTATTTACATAGAACTTTGGTCCCGTTAGGTAAACATTCTGTTGAGTAACATAGGACTTTGTTTGTTTCTAGCGTAGTACTTAGTACTAAAATTATTCATTGAAATATATATAGAGGGAGCAGGTGATTGGAGGCCGAGCCACAGGCGAGCGGTGTACAGGGTGTTAATTTAGATCTTTTCAATGTAGTATTATGTTTAATGAGTTCCGTTTTGGCTTACTATTCGTTAAAAACAGTTTCGTAGTACTCCACATCTGCTCGTGGCATCCACCTGTACATTGATTTAATAGTATCTATTTTTGTCTTTCCTACAACGGGTTTTTTCAAAATCTTTGGAGTACCACAAATATTGCCGTTATTCTGCCTTCGGGTTCATTGGGGTTTTACATTTTTTTTATATGTTTCCTCTGTGTGAGACTGTTTGTAACTCACTTCAAATACCGATTGAGTGTACTTTAAATCCGTCACTTTAGAGAATGGCACCAGTGCGTATTTAAGCCTCGAACCTGCTTTTTTGAAAATCTAGGAAGTCGTTTTTACTCATTTGTATGATGCAGTGGGGTTTTACTAAGTTTTTACTATTAATATTATATATGATATAGCCACTAAACTTATACAATAATAACAATCAAACAAACATAGAACCTTGTTGCCCTTGTTAGTTTTATAACCACAACATAGAACCATGTAACATCGGGATTTTCGGACTATTAGTTGACGATATTAAGTTACAGGTTTCAGTAAAATATAGCTAAAGACACTCAGAATTGCGTACTAATCATAACTCACATTATGGAAAAAATGTAACATATTTACAACCTTATAATATTGCGGCAGCGAACTGTTAACGTAAGATATCGATATAGTGGACTTAACACGAAAGCCAAAACACGCTAGAAAAACAAAAATCAAGCCCTTGGATATAGATTTAGCTCTTAGTAAATTAGAAAATATTGATGAAAGATGTAGGCAGCGGGACGATGATATTGATACATTTGGGCAATATGTTGCATCTAGTTTACGTAAACTTAAAAATAAATATGCTATCAATGCACAAGATGAAATTCAGGGAATACTCTCAAAATATAAGTTAAGAAATTTAAAAGATAATTGTAATTCTACTCCAATGCCAGAATCACCTTTTTTACTTGGTACGACTAGCGAGAGACAATTAATTTACTTTATTAATTTTGATTACATGTTTAAGGGTAATTTTTGGGATTTCTGTAAAGTCGACTACAAAGAAATGTATCCACGTTTTCACCTCATTTACCCTGTGATAACGTGATAAATGTCTGATAGGTAAGGGTAAAATGTCACGACGGTCTCAGCATAGAGCACTTTAAATATGCTGGTGCTCATCTGCCGAGGGTGCTTGCCATGTTAGAGCACTTTAAATATGCTGGTGCTCATCTGCCGAGGGTGCTTGCCATGTTTTTCAATCTTTGTCTATGTCACTGTTACTTACCTGAGCCGCTAATGAAGACAATTGTGGTTCCCATTGTAAAGAACAGGGCAGGTGACCTCTCGGAAAAGGCCAATTACCGGCCCACCTCACTTGCGACGACTGCTGCAAAGATACTCGACAGTATGCTGGACTCACTTCTGGAAGAGCACCTTAATATTCACGATGCTCAGTTCGGCTTTAGGGCGGGGCTATCTAGGGAAAGTGCAATTCTATGTCTGAAGCATAGGTACTGTCGGGTATTACACTTATGTATTTACTATCTGTAAAATAATTGTTACTAACCTAATCTATTCTCTTTTTTATGTGTACCTATACCTACTAACAAACTATGGAGCCAACTACTTCGAAATAAAGTGTTAAATAAAAAAAAATGGATACATCTTTTTGTAATCAATTGTACTTTCGTCTTACCTACATTTGAAGATTTTGCGATAAATTAGTTAGTTTGATTGAATAAATAGAGTTCATAATATGAATTAAAAGATTTTTTTTTATTCTTCCAGTCCAAAACTAATACTTCTTCTACACTTAGGCTTCGACTACACTTAGGTACTCGAAATAATTGTCACAATGTTTGGAAGGAATCTCCAGAAGCCAAATATTTTAATGTTATCTCCAATTTTGTACGGGCGGCAATAGCTTCCCGCATGTTTGTGTCTTCTTTTTGTATTGAAGGACCAACCTCATCAAGTAGGTAGGCAAATTGGGTTTTTGTGACTCGAAACATGGTTTTGAAAGTTTGAAAGTTCCCTCATCTTCAATTTGCAATTCGCGACATAACGTATTAGATGCCCCTAAAGTAGATCTCCTTTGTATCCATTTTTTTACCCAAACACGTCTTTTTTTCTTTTTCATTAATAGTAATTCCTGTTTTAAAAGTCACACACTTTACACAATCAAAACAGCCTCTCGCAATGCACTCATGATGGCGACTGAATAGCAGATTAACTCGCAATACGATGCTTGCATTGAAATTTTGTTTAAACGGAGACCTCCAACGATCAAAGGCGAGGCGATTATCGCTCCTTCTAGTGCGATATCGTATGTATATATCGTATGTATAGTTTACACGATAATATTTTTTTCTCGTGCTACGATAATCGTACGATCGAGGCGAGAAACTCGCACCATCTAAATGGGCCTTTATATTCGTTACCTCAGAACTTTCGACTGGGTGATCATTTCAGTCTGGTCCAGTTCTGACAGTGGCTTGTGAAAGATGAGTTTGTTTTAATTTTGTTTCAGAAAGTAGTAACTCGTTTATTTATACAATACATTTCTGTTGATAAGAGTTATAAAATGTTTTTTTAAAGTACATGTAAAATAAATGACCTTCTTATAGATAGCGAATATTTTCAATTTGTTTATTTAGATTAACCCTCGAAAAACTTATTATTTACAATAGCCCATTTCCCAAAATCCCGGAAAATCCGAGACACATCCACGATGAGCAAAACGTTTGAGGTCGTTCACCCCAAATTACATCCTAGATCCGATCACTGCAAATAAGTGTCTTTATTTTAATGCATTTGAAATATATAATATAAAATTATTTTATTTGCCTTCTTGTGATATCTTGGAGAATGCATGGAATTACTTATAAAACATTAATATTTACTTGATGATTTGTTCCTCGGAACTATTGGGAAAAAAAGTCTCACTAGTTCCGCAGTGGAACTTCTTCCATGGGACTACTGGGAATACAGGCTGTTTTCGCCGAGCATTTGCGACTTTTTTAGCAGATTCAGGTGCAAATATAACCACACTTAAGCACCATGGTGGTGGAAGTCCGATCAGGCTGAAGGATACACAGAAGAGTCGATTGAAAATAAGTGTAACATCAATTAGCGTATTGTCCCCGGTATTAACTTACGAGCAATGACTCGCAACCGTCGACATCAAGTGCGGAGCATCAGCCATCGACGTCGAGGTAGGTGCACAGTAAGGTTGGATGAACAACTAGGAATTCTCCCGATTCCACAATAGTTGTCTCCGACCTTCACTCAACATACAAGTCAAAATACTAATGTTTTCTAACTATCAATGTTTGTTTTAGTTGTGAGTCCATAGCTGTCGAGAGCATAACTCAGAATAAAGTATATCAGTGACATATAAGCATCTCAAAGTGCCAATTGGTATTTTGAAACTTAGATGAAAGAATTTTTCTAATATTATTCTTAGTTTTTCGCAAATAAAGTCGGTATGAACAGACCAAGAAATTTTTTCATTTACTTTCATGCCTAAATAAATTACATATTCATTAGACAATTATCCGATTAGGTACATAACAAACAATACTGGTAAGATCACCTTCTTGTATCTCACCGAAACCGCTAAATTGTAAGGGCCATCGTAAAACTGTCAAAAGTTTGTCGGGACGTCAGCTTAATTGCGCCATTACATCGTTCATGATGTTATCTGCAGCAGACCTTTGGCTTAAATGGGAAGTGAGATAAAATATGTAACCACTTATTTGGCAACATAAATTGAAAATGTACGACTGTTATTAATGATAGTCAACGGAAACCTGTTGTTAACTAGAGTCATATAGGCATAGTTATTGTTTATGCAGGTAACTGGTACAGCAATTGTGCAAACCTTTGTAGTGTAAAATATTTTCATTCAACCTAAAATGTTGTCAATATTATTGCTAGCCATATTATTATAAGTTCCTTAAATCTAAAACAAATTCTCAATCTTGCTGCCGTTAGACGTCGTAAAGCGGATTTATATCGCGAAACCATTTTCCATTAAAAACTTCGCCATTATTTCTTTGGGGTGAGAAGAGTCGAACTATGTTTCGCCCTTTATCGCTTGTCCACAGCTCGCGTCGCTGCAAAGTTTAATTAAGATTATGATTTCGGGGCATAATCTTGGATTCAAGAACAAACTGAGAAAGGATTTAAACGTAGATATCTTTTAATTGATAACGTTTTATACAAAGGTACTGTCTCTTAGATGTTCATGGTGAAATATTTAGCAGAATTATGAAACCCGAAATCGTGTAATTTATGACTTCGAAGTGTGTCGGATTGGTGGCCGCTTCGTGATAAATGCAGCGTCGACCACGTCATGCTCCCCGGCAGAACCACCTTATTTTTCATGAATTCCAATATATGGAAAAATATCTATACTATTTCTATAAAATCCTATCATCACATCAGTATTTTCTTTTCTTTCTGTCGTACGCCAGCCTTTAACCAATAAAAAGAAAACTATATCAATAGCTTCGCTGTAAATAGTATCGCTTTGTGTTTCTACTGGGGAGCATCTTTCTACAACCACCATATTTTTATATAATTTTTATTAAATAATAATAATATTAAGTACCTATATAACTTTTCATTGTTTTATTAAAAATTACGCTGGTCAGCGGGTCAACATCAGAGGAAACTATAAACTTGCTTCCCATTACAGACAAAGTCGCCGCGACGGTATGGACATGTGCTTCGCCGCCCTAATGAGCATATGGTACAAGTAGCCTTAACGTGCCAACGATGACGACGCGACGCCGCGGAAGTCCACCCGCCACTTGGTTGACGATGGTCCAGAAGGACCTGAAAGACACGGATATTGACGCTGCAACAGCGCAAGATCGAGAAAAATGGAAGAGACAGACAAGTAGAGCCGATTCCAGATAATGGGCTAAGGAGAATATTGTTTTATTAATAAACGCGTGTATGTAATTCACTGCAAAACACTTATTTGTAAACATATTTGTTGTCGTGATCTATTGAGCTGGTGCTTAATTAATGTTCTACAATAAAAGTTTTTGTTGCCGTAACTTTGTATATTTATATTAAAACTAGCTTTTGCCCGCGGCTTCGTTCAAGTAGTATGTGTAATTTTTGCAATAATTGTTGAATTGTTACGTCGGCAACAGCCTACAACTACTTACTTCCACATGAATAACCCTGCGTCGTCATATATACAGGGTGGAAGTAGATTTTGGGTCAGTGAGGGCAGCTACCAGATCCCGTGTTGCTAGGCGAAACTGGTTCTAAGAGACCTTCCTTCGATTTCAAATTAATGAAGATTGGCGTTTACAGATACGAACATATAGGGTGCGAGGAACTTTTTTTTGATGCCATTCGATCCCATTCCTGTCCAGGATCAAAAGCTTGTATAGGACCAAAACGAAATTACCGGCTAGAAAAGCCATAAATCGAGAAAAACTATCCCCATACAATTTGTATGAAAATGAAAAAAGTTTTTCTACATGTATTTTTTTTATGTCATTCCATTCCATTTCTATCCAGTATCAATAGTTTCCTTGGGGTCAACTTTCGATAATGTACAAAAAAGCCAGAAATCAAAGAAAACTGTTTTCATACATTTACTATGGAGAAAAAGTGAACTTTATTTACATTTCTATGAGCATTACATATCAACAACACAAGACTCTAACAACTAATCTTTTTACGAAATTAAGTGTTCAAAATGGTATGAATTGCATTTTGCAATTCTTCGATATTGGCGTATTTCTTCTGGTACACTTTGTTTTTCAGGTAGCCCCAAAGAAAAAAATCGACAGGTGTTAGGTCAGGGCTTCGAGGTGGCCATTTTATGGGTCCATGTGTCCCTATCCATTGAGTGTTTTTGGTTTAAATTCATTCGAGTATTGCGGCTGTTATCTGGATGTGCTCCATCTTGCTGAAAGAACAGTTTTCTTCGAAGAGCAAGTGGCATTTCGTCCCACTGTTCTTCAAGACTTTGCAACACAACTCTGTTATAAATTTCAGGGTTTAGTGTGCCTTGATAACATTTTACCATAACCACGCGATTGCCCATTAATCCACACCAGCAGTTAAAAGAAAACCTAACCTGGTAATGGCTGTCGAAAGTACGAAGGGGATTTTCTGTTGCCGTTATTTGAAAAATAGGTTTCGTCTGACCATAAAATAAGGCACAAGAAATAACGATCGGCTAACGCCCTTGCTCTGAACCAATTACAAAAAATTCTTCGTCGAATGTTATCTCCGCCATGTAAAGATTGAACTATTCGACCATTTCGGTAACATTTCGCTGCCGCAATATTACAAGGTTGTATGTTACATTTTTTCCATAATGTGAGTTATGATTAATACGTAATTATGCGTGTCTTTAGCTATATTTTACTGAAACCTGTAACTTAATATCGTCAACCAATAGTCCGAAAATCCCGATGTTACATGGTTCTATGTTGTGAATATAAAACTAAAAAGGGCAACAAGGTTCTATGTTTGTTTGATTGTTATTATTGTATATGGCTATACCATTATATAATATTAATAGTAATATAATTTATATTGAATTTGATGAGATAACCTTTCACCATTAAAGTGTATTTTATTGCATTTCATGTATAAAATCATACCTACTTATAACACTCGGGATAAGCATACAATACCTAACGTGTGATCGATCTCTTTATTAGAGAAACGTGGCCTGCATTGTATCATTTATATAGTTATTTAATAGTGGCATGCTGACACCTATTCTTTATTTTAAAATAAGAAAAAACAGGTACTATGACATTTCATTTCATTTTTCTTCACAATATTAATATTCGTGTTTGAGAAAGCAAGTTATTTCAAGCAAAAAAAATAGTTTTTCGCAATGGAGTTCATTATGACGTACGGCAATAGTGAACTGATGACGAAGACGATCACGCTGCAAATACTTCAAGGTTGGTACTTTTTAAACATCAAACATCTTCCTAAGAATTCGTCTGTCCATTGGCCTTTCTCGCATCGCCACGCAGAAGTGAATTCTTTCTACATGATTTGCGAACCATATATCTTCATTACGTTCTTCATCTGCTGTATCTTGCTTGCGGCTGTTACGGTTGTACTTGTACATCATAAGTACGAAATGGATATTAACTTTTTACAAAAAATATTTGTTCTGTCACAAAGATGATTCGGCATAAGTCTATGTTGTCTTTTGATTAGATTCAGTATTATATTTTTGCACATGTTGTATTTTACTTAAACACACCAAAAGCCCAGATGAAATGTAGTTTTTTGACATTTGTCAAAATCAACACAGGTTTGTAAAAGAAAGAGGTCACATTTGTAATAGTACATTACTGCAGACGCCGGGAAAGAAGGGCTTGCCGGGTGAGTAGGTATAGACGGCCGACCGTAGGGAGGCCGGATAGTGATACGAAGCCGGCAAGCCTTTTCACGGCCAGGCATGTATAGTGCTTTTCTCAAACATATGCAATGAAATAAAACAATACATCACTCACAATAGTACATTCATTTTCCCTCCAATCCCTCCATACTTAATGTTTTTTTTTTACGAAAGTCGTCCGTATTTCGCGTGTGTAGTGTTTGAATAGACCCTATTAGGGCCATTATACATAACCTGATAATAAGAATTTTAATTTCTATAATGAATAAAATAAATGCAGAGGATTTTAAATATTGTCTATGGTCTCTGGTGACTTACGTATAGATAACATTTTAATTTATTCATCAACACATTGAATCATACAGATTTGTTTTCTTAATAAAGGTTCGTGTGTAATAGGCATTAACGCAGATATTTTTGGTCCGATAACCATTCAGCCACTAGAAAAAAAAAAGAAAACAGCTATTTAGCCTGTTGATGAACACAGACGCCATGTTAACATTAAAATTAAAAAAAAATTACTTCCCGGCCTAGGCCTTCAATTTTGTATGAAATTCCTTAACAGTTCTCTCGAGTTGTTCCGCCCGAAACGTGATACTTTGAAGCCTGTTATAACGCACGTAAGGACGACATTTCATTGCATGTTTGAGAAAATACACTTATTCATGAAAAATTAGACATTTTTACTGATTATTATAACCTGACTTCAGATGAAAAGCGAATGTTTTTGATAAGCAATACGAGTTGTGAACTTCCTAAGAGAAGACGTAATGGAAAGACTGACGAAAACTCTAAGAAAAGGGTATGCTATCATTATTTCTTCACCGTAAAATCTGAACAAATAAGAGTTTGCAAGACGTTCTTTTGCGATACTCTTGCTATAAGCCAAAAACTATAACTATAACTTTTCAAATGAACGATTTCCATACAAAGGTTTAACCCTTGTATTACCCCCATAAGGGTTGAATTTCTAAAAATACTTTCTTAATACACGTCCACGTAGTGTAAAGAATATATGTTCTAAATTTCATGCCTCTATCTTTAGCGGTTTAGGCTGAGCACTGTCTGTCAATAGACCAGTAACGCAAGAGCTTTATATATAGCATAAAAATAGGTAAATAAATAATTGTTATAGAATTATTTGAAGTCTTGTATGTTCTTATACTGAGCGCTGTAATTAAAATATCATGGGGGTTGTGCTAGGAAGATACACCCCAGCAGGACCACAAAGCGTTACAAGTTACAGCAAAACTTTTGATACATAGATTTTTTTTCCTGGAGTTAAATTAAATTAACTAAGAGTTGTAATTGTCAAATTCGCAAGATGTTTAAAGTCAACTTCATTCCCCTGAGGTGAATAAGGTTTACTAAGCTGTACCTAGCCTTGCCTTGTAAGATGGTCAGAGTATTAAATGTTATAAGAGTGCTGCTCCTGAGATTTAACTGTTTCTCCCAGGGTCAGAATCGTTGCAGTAGGAAGAAATGAGTAAGTTTATTTATACTTTAATATTCATTTTATTTTCTAAAGTAAATACAAGATGATGATTAACATTAACTAAGTTAAATTAAAACTAAGTTATACTTTTGGATTTGATTTTGACGTGAAAAAATTGGCAGTCAAAAATAGGATTTTTTTCGAAACCACATGCACGCGTAAGTTCGTGTAGGTATCCTTTTGGCAGTCCATGCCCGGCAGTTTCATACATTAAGGAGGCTTTTTATTTTAAAATTATAATTTCTTCCTGTAGTCTTGCCCCGGTAGTTATGTACTTGGGTTTGTGTTGACAAGTTACATCTTGCCGGCTATTTTTAAATCCTTAAGTTCTAAAAGGCCCTCTGCTTGCCTTTGCGTTGCTATTTGGATCTATTTGGAGTTCACCCCTCAAATGACATAATTATCTCCATTTCATCCTCCCACACCTTTTCATCCAGAATCTTACGCGAAATGTTGACAGACCTAAGTCGCATGTTAAAACGCGAGTAGATGCGCTACCCGAAATACGTTACTTTAATTTTCGGTATTTACTGATTTATTTTGTTTATACATTGTGAAAAGTTACGGCATACTGGGAGTTCACCGGGAGTTCCCGTTTATTCAACGTTTATTACATCTCTTACAGGGCGTTCGTTTTGTCAGGCGTGTCGTATTTTAGCATATTTTTTTTATAAAAATTTGGAAAATGGGTTTATTAGCAATCATAAATGATACGTGCTGATTTGCTTGTTTTATCTATTTCTTTTCTTTCACAACTAATTTCAATCAACGTACACTAAAAACTGTAACCTGGATAAGTTTTATTCAACACTATTTTTTGCATATGTATGTCGTATATTTTTTTACGTAAACCGTTCTTAAACGTATACACAGTGCGACGCCCGTATCTCGTTCCAAACCTAATATCTGTCTAGTGTAAATACAGTGTACCGAAATTGTTCAAATTGCGCCTGGAGCAATAATACTTCTACAAGCACATAGCAAAGCGGAACCTGCAAAAGGCACAGCAATTTAATACAAACCGTAATGGATTTAAAGGCTGAAGTGAAGAACGTTTTAGTACTTCAGTTTGACTTACTTCATTTGTATGACACGAAAAATATCCAGTTGGTTCAGTAGTCAATACCTAAAATCATTATGGAGAAATAAAGTGAATAAATAAAAACTGTTTTGCTATCGAGCTAAATCACTTGATGATAAAATGGCTCACTAGAAAAACCGGCTAAGTGCGAGTCAGACTAGCGCGCCGAGGGTTCCGTACCGTATTTACGTAATTTGTAGCTTTTTAGCACAGGGTCTAGCAGGCTAAGCTAACGAGAGTGGCCCCCGACGAGGGCTTTGGTGATTCTTTCAGGTGGTGTACTGGCAGGTCCTAAGAACACTCCATGCTTACTATCAATCCTCGATCTTATTTTGTTTTCGAGTAATTAAGGATAATGTATGAAAACCAGGGTGTCATTTAAAGTGTCATATTAGGTAAACTGTTCAACATACAGTAACCAAACAAAATCATCATCAATAAAAATAGGCTACAAAATGCATATATTCAACCAACACCATGTCCTTAAACTTCCTTAAAAAAAACGACTTTTATTTTGTTTTAATTTTTTGGCACTTTTTGCGGAGGTACACGTACAGGAAAAATATCGTGACAAGCCACTAATGCTAACTACATATCTTCGTGCGTTATAAAAAAAAATACAATAGTCGAACAAGTAGAAACTAGCAAATAAGTAAAGTACCAGTGCAGTGTGTATATAAGTCAGTTGGTATGTAGGCCTGCACAGGCGAAAAAAACTGTAGCTTGGTTGGGCACATCCCGGTCGCCGCATATACTCTCGCACGTGCCTACGGTATGAATTTATGATGATATTAATAAGCGACGAGTCTATACTTTATAGCCAAGATATAGAATTTGTAGAGCGTGGCTGGTAGAGTAAAGCCGTGTGGAGTAGGAAGCTTGAAAGTGCTTGCGATCTGATATCTTTTTTTAACTCTGAAAGCTATATGAGATAGGGAGTCTTGCTGGCAATCACTTTACATGTAATGTTTTTAGTGAGTTCTTATTACTTTTTTTGAGGTAATTTCTAGCCTGTTGTAAGGATTATTTTTTTCGTGTACACTGTAAAGGGTGGAAAGGAGGAGAATTTTTTGTCGTTTGTGTACTAATATTAGTTTTCATACTAAATTTCAGTTTTTTAGGACTTAAGGAAGTACCCTAAGAGTTTTGATGATCATCAGTGAGTTAGTCCGTGACGAAGTCGGGGATTTTTAGATATCGATAAATCTAATGCATAAGAGTTATGCAATTTAAACTTTATATATTTAATAAGTCCACTATTGACATCTTATATTATGTATTCTATGTATTTAAGTATTTATATCTTTTAAATATATCGTCGTCTAGTTCCCATAACACAAGTCTTATTGAGCTTAATATTGATTTATTATTTATATCCCGAGAATTTAGTGTATCTGGTATAATCCAAACTCAAGTTATGAGGGTTCAAAAAAACGACGATACGCTTTGAGAAAAGGTAGGTAGTGTCCTTGCGCTTTGCTTAACTCGTCTTAGCGGGGGCACTACCGTGCCTCCAGATTGAATTCGATTATTATTTTTATTTGGCATGATTAAAAACCGGCTTCACTAGGTAGTTCGTAATGCTCCATCTATATTTTTTTCTTTGTCTAAGAAAAATATATATATAAATGTGTTAAAACAATGTTTAAAGGATAAAGAGAGTCAGTCGTTCGGATTTCCGTACTGATGGCCCCAACGCACGTAATAAGCGCGCCTGCACAATCGTGTGGTGAATATCGAACTACTGAAATCGCATCTCGTCTCCGTGAAAACCTTTGCAATAAGAACTAAAGTGCTATTTATGCTTGTCCGTATTCAGATTACAAAACATACAAAAGCTGAATGTTAAAGCAAATTTGTTATGCAAAAGGCGAATAAGTTTTAAGAGACCGTGGTTGTTTTCAAACGCAGACTCAATTTAATTATTGCACACGTAACGGCCAAAGTGGGCAACATAATTTTTTATTTCACTTTACTATGTTAGGTTCCTGCATTATGTTACACACAGCCCATGTCATGATAACATGATAATTAATTTGGCATCAGGATTTGGTCTTGCATGATTGGTAATAAATAAATATTGCCCGCCGTACTTGCTACCTTGCTAGTCATTGTTTTGATTGATTACTCTATTCTATTAGTAGCTAACAATTACATGCGCTGATTTATGAAGATTAACCCTTCGAGTGGCAGTAACCAGCAACGGACCCAACGGCAAGTGGCGGCGATCCAGGAGCTGGGCCTGACATAACCAACCTTTGAGTGGCGGCGCCGGAGATTAATCGTCATAATATGTGGCACGGCCATTTTAGAAAAATATACCGTATGTGGCAGGAACCAGCAGCTGGACCCAACGTCAAGTGGCGGCGATCCAGGAGCTGGACCCGACTTAACAAACCTTTGAGTGGCAGGAACCAGCAAATGGACCCTGTTTGATCTCTTATTTTGCGCGAGAAATGAAACCGATAAACCTATTCCTTGCTTGCTCACACTTGTAAGATACATTCGACAATAAACAAGGATGGCATTCACTAACGGTCGAATTACCGCGCTTATACAAAGTTTCTTAGAAATTGCGCCAACTTTCTGACCTACCTATTTGATTGCGCGCCGACCGCCAAGCCGCGAACATTTACGCGTAATACGCAGTGTTTAAAGTGATTTTTACTGTGAATTAACGTTAGTTTATTAATTCATGTTGTAGAATCTAAAGTCAAAATTCTAGTGAATGCAATAGAATTTGATTTTTTAGTCTTTTTCTAAAGGGCTCTTTTCGAATGTTCATCTGAGATTTGATCGAGACTAGCAAAATTCACATAAATGGGGTGGCATTTATTGCTATATAATCAAATAAGCCATTTAATGCTAAATCAATCGATACATGATATATATACAGTTCCTATTGGTTTTTTTTGAGAAATGGACATTTTTCTAAAGTGCGGAAAATTCGCGATGACCACCCGTGGGGGGCCTGTCAGTTGACGGAATGTTTTCCAGAATGGCCGTGCCAAGTATTCTGGCGATCGGTCTCCGGCGCCGCCACTCAAGGGTTGGTTGTGTCGGGTCCGGCTGCTGGATCGCTGCCGCTTGCCGTTGGGTCTAGCTGCTGGTTCCTGCCACATACGGTATATTATACCAAAATGTCAATGCCACTTGTTCTTCCGTTCAACCGATGGCGCTGCCTCCTGAAGGGTTATGGGAATAATGGCATAATGTTATGGAAGAACGTGATCTCCTGTCACAAGTATATGTATAATTACTAGGAGATCCCAACATTTGTGAATTTTACCTATGTTTGATTAACGTAAATAAACAATTATTCATATTTTTTTCATTTAATAGCAGTATTAATTTTTTTGTTACACTTGTTCGTAACTTCGTACAATTAATAAAAATATCAAATTGAATATGAATAAGCTAGGGTTCCAATGCCGGAATCCCGCCTTTTTCAATACCGGAATTTAAAATACAATATTGGGATCCCGGTATTCTTACAAAGTAGAGAAATATGCTAAATAAGCTTAATATCATCCATCAAAACGACAAATTTCGGCTGTGCTACGGAGTAAATCGCTTGTGTATGTGTCTAGATAGACTTTTACCGTATGTTTATAAGCCAGCAATTGTCTCTGTAAATCAACAGCTAGACGTGCCTAAAGTACGGGAGATGTAAACAGGAAACAAAAGGACAACAAATCCATCCAGTTACTGACGCTGCATAACGTGCATATTGACTAAAATTTTGAATTTTTTGGATAGTTTATAATCTCAACTGCATAAGAAGGTGTAACAATTGATATTTATAAGCTATGACAATGTCATGTAAAAGAGCCCATCAGGTAATTTAATATAATTTTTAATTGGAATCTTGACAGTTGATATGCAAAAAATGATGCCATGCCAAAATTAAACCAGTGGCAGGTTGGCAACCAGTTTAGTCATAGTTCACCTTTACAAAGTAAAGACTAATAACTTTTTTCAACAACCCTTATTGATTTCTAAAACCCATATGACGGTTTTTTTTCGTATTCTTGCAAACTAAGGTGATGACCAACAGCACAAATCGTAGGGTCGAAGTAGACGGGCAATGGGCATATCATACATTATGTCAACGAGTATACCGGGTGGAAAAATCGAATGCAACATGGATGGCAACTACCTTAAACATTGTAAATAGCACATTCTGTGTGAAGGAAACATTCCTTTGTTTTTAAAAACAATAAATTCTGCATTTAAGGATTTATGAAAAATCGCTTGCCTCAGTCGGGACTCGAACCGGTTTAGTAAGTTTATTAAATTATTAGTTTTCAATTTTCATGGCCTTCCGTTATTCTGATTGTATTTGTTATTTAGAGAAAAATGAACCTTATCAGTTACCCTTTCAATCTGCATCATAAAATAGAGCACGTTATTTTTTGTCACATTTGACCGGTTCGAGTCCCAACTGAGGCAAGCGATTTTTCATAAATCCTTAAATGCTGAAGTTATTGTTTTTAAAAACAAAGGAATGTTTCCTTTACACAGAATGTGCTATTTACAATATTTAAGGTAGTTGCCATCCATGTTGCATTCGATTTTTCCACCCTGTATTTACTTGGGCCAACTAGGTCTCTTTCAGTAACAGGCAAGACAAGGAAGTTGAAAGCCCAGTCGAAAACACTGGCGAACTGGTCCATGAAGGAGCAACCTGCCTCTGTCACTGAAGTGGAAACTCGTCGACACATGTATTTTGACTGTCCTAACTTACGGTGCGTAAACATGGTCACCCACAGAGAATCAGAAGTCCAAATTGAAGGCTTGCCAACGCGCTATGGAGCGCAGTATTTTAGGTTAACAAACTGTTATGCAGTTTGGCTGAGACTAAGTTTTTCATAATTTTGTTGTGTAAGAAATCATTTTTTAGGGTTCTGATACCTCAAAAGGAAAAAAACGGAACCCTTATAGGATCACTCGGTTGTCTGTCTATCCGTCTGTCACAGCCGATTTGCTCCGAAACTACTGGACCGATTAAGTTGAAATTTGGTACACATATGTAAATTGGTGACCCAAAGATGAACGCGTAAAGTAAATTAATGAATTCTGAACAAGGGGGCCACTTTTGGGGGGTAAACTAGAAAATAAAAATAAAAAGTTTCGCAAACTGTATTGTGTGACATATCAAATGAAAGGGGTTGTTGTAAGCATGTCAAATGTATTTTTTTTAATAATTTTAGCAAAAACAGATTTGAAGTAATTTAGGAAAAAAGACGAAAATTGACCATTTCCCCTTATCTCCAAAACTATTAGGACTAAAATTCTGAATTTTTTTTTGAAAATTGTTCCTTGCCTAAAGATTACAGGAAAACCTATAAGAAGTTTGAGTATTCAAAAACACTTATGAAATTTAGATTATATACAGAACCCTCACCACGCGAGTTGAACTCGCACTTGTTTAAATGTTAAAATGAGTGAAACACTACGATGCGCTCAAACACACTCATAGCTGACATGGGTGCAGAAACTGCCAGGTTCAAGTGGGACTGGGCCGGCCACGTCTGTCGGATGCATCCAGACAGATGGGCTAATATAGCTACCAAGTTTAGTAGGGTGCCACATGCGGAGATGGCGGGGCGACCTGAACGCATTCCTCAACGATTGGGCTGAAATACATTATAGTAGGGACCCATAAAAATCACAGGCACACAAAAAATACTTGCAACATTTTGTAAAATTAGTTTGTCTAATTTTGATACAGCAACATCAGTAAGTTAATCAATATTTTGTTATAATCATCTTGATGAGTAGTTAGTTGACAAATGTGTAAAGAAAATATCTAAAAAGACTTGTTTTAAAATGAAATTTTGTTCCTGTCAATTGTTCAATCCTGGGATCCTGGGAAACCTGGATTGATGAGGACAATCCCGGTATTAATACCGGCTTCGCGAAAGGTCCGGTTGTTGGAAGCCCTAGAATAAGGTAATACGTTCATAATTATTACAAGTCCAAACTTTCCCACACTCGTTATGCCGGCCGTTGATGGGTCTAGCGCATTTATTACCGTGCACGCCCGTTGCGAAAATACGCACCAGCCGACTTCTAGAAGCATTTACTAGTCTGCGCTGTAAACATAGCAATACGATAGTATTTTGAAACATCAAAATGGCAGGAAGAGAAAGCGAATCTCTCGACACAAATCTCCCTCCTGCTTTTCGTTTCCCATAGCAGTTTTGACCTCCCTTTTCCTAGGAAATACTTAACCAATACCTGTCAGATTTGGAATTAAGTCAAAGTACAACTGCACACCGCACCGCGGCGCGCTCGTGTAAGGGACTGCCGCCGCCGCGCGACGCAAATTATTTTTTTTGACACATTTATACGTTTAATGTATGAGGAAAGTTAATGTTTACATATTGTATATAAATAGGGCTGTTTAGTCATATTTTTTTATAAAGCATAATCTCGTAGTTTAATGGTAGGCATTTGTAAGATTTTTTTTTTCCTATTTTTCTACTTTAGCACGTATCTCATTTTTTTATATGAACAAGTGAAAATGTGGTTCCTGAAATGACACTCGGGAATAGTAAACTGTCTGCGTAGGCTCGCCAGCGCTAGGCTGTAGGCCGTCCCATCAGAACGCGCTCCCTACGCGAGCCCGAGGGCCGAAGTCCCGAAGCGTCCCTTCAGAGCGCGCTCTCAGAAACACTACGCTCGAGTGTCTTACAAGCGAAACTGAGGGCTGGCAAAGCATGCACGGCCGAAGGCCGAGCTCCGCGTAGGGCCGAAGGCCCGAAGGACGAGCCCACGCGGACACACAACCCCCGCACGCTTTCACAAGCAAGACGGACATAGTGCAACGCCTGAGTAACAAATCTCTCTCCCGCTTTTCGCTTCCCATAGCAGTTTTTCACCTCCCTTTTCCTTGGAAATACTTAACCAATACCTGTCAGATTTGGAATTAAGTCAAAGTACTACTGCACACCGGTACCGTGGCGTGGCGCGCTCGGGTAAGGGATTTCCGCCGCCGCGCGACGCAAATGATTTTTGACACATTTATAAGTTAAATGTATATATAAAGTTAATGTTTGTATATTGTATATAAATAGGGCTGTTTAATCATATTTTTTTATAAAGCATAATCTCGTAGTTTAATGGTAGGCATAGATTTTGTAAGAATTTTTATTTCCTATTATTCTACTTTAGGACGGATCTCTTTTTTTTCTATGAAAGAGTGAAAATGCGGTTCCTGAAATGAACGCATCATCCTTGAATTATACGAAAACGATATCAAACACGACCTATTTGCTAAACTTATGGAGACGTTAACGTAAGAGTGCGGCGCGGTGGATGGGTTCCCCCCTCCTCTTACCTGGAGGGTGGGACCACGTGACTACCGGGCTAAATCAGCTCAGATGACCACTAGGTATACTTGTGCCAAGCGGCTTCCTTTGTTGAAGATTTGCAAGGTTCCCGTACAATTCATGTCACTAATTAATTACCCGACTACCATATTTACGTGAGTTATCTTCAATTTTACATTGTAAAGACGTGAAAGTAAGTACTTAGGCCGACGAAAACCAAAGATAATGGTTACTTAAATTATATTATCGTAACACAAAATTACACACAGAAAGAAAATAGAGGAAAAAATATGGTTCTACTATGTTCCTACCGGAACATTCTCTGTAATCCGTATTTATTTTATTTAGTGGCTAAGTAAAAGTAATGGCATTGGGGACCAGAGACGAGATAATTTTTAGGAGAATGGTTATTTTAGCTTAAGAAATATGTAGGTACATTAAGAATCATGACAGTATAGTACGAGTAGTTACAATGTACCTACTCGAAAAAGTGTGCTACAAATTAACTACATAAGTAAAGGAATAAATTCCAAAAGTACAACTATTTGCAACCTTGATTTGTTATTAATATTACGTAGTACGAGTACGTAGCTTGATACTGACTGTCGTTATGATAAGTTGTATTATTTGATATTAGTCATACTTGTTATGAAAAAAAAACCTGCATTTTATGATGAAAGCAAGACACTTTGCACAGTGGTAGCAGGGACCAAACCGAGTGATTTGACCCATAGCAGCGCAAGTTTCACCCCTTAGGAACAATGATGCCACACCACTTCTTTAATAAAGTGCTTGTTCAGTGACTGATGAAACCATTGAAAAATGAAATAAGTAAACATAATTATTGAGAATAAAATGTAACTATTCTAAAAATATCATTGCTATTTCATAAGGAAGTATTCAGGGTGGGCCCTGTAACAGGAGCAAAAAAATAAACGGGAGATTATTAAGCTTGTGAGCAATTGTTTCTGGTTTTAATTGAAAAATAATATATTTTTTTGGTTTTCTTTTTCTTAAACTTATGTTTATGTGTACTTTTTTACTATTATGGAGTGATATAAGTAACTTTTTATTTTAAAAACACTAAATAAAATGAAAAAAAATTAAAAAATGACAAAAATATCTTTAGAAAACAAAAATGCTAAAACTATTATGACTCACTATATGATGTTACCTCTAAATCTGCATTAACTACTGTGCTAAGATCTCGTGGTGCCAAGATACATTACTCGGAGGTCATAACTTTAGATCAAAATTTCTCCGAGTTAAAAAAATTGAAAAGAAATGGACACAAGGGGATACTACAGATGCTCTAAGGAAGCCTCCTTTTAAATATTTGCTCCTGTTACAGGGCCCACCCCGTATATTAAATAAACAAATGTTGCTTAATCTAGACACGCAGCAGCGTGTCAAGCCAAGTTCAATACAAGAGAACTGGCGACGCAGCGGCCGTGTGATATCTCGACACGCGGCAGCGTGTCAAGCCAAGTTCAAAAGAAGAGAACTGGCGACGCAGCGGCCGTGTGTTATATTACACGAACCATTTTGGTGCCACTTTTGACCACTGCGTAACACATAATCTATTAAATATAAAATTTTGTTCATTTATTAAGATCCTCAAGGCTAGCTAGTGTATAAACATCTAAAAATCGGGATTTTTCTCACTGACTCATCTAATATCAAAAACCTAACCCACTTCCAGGTGACCTAGCAAGTTGAAATTTGGCATCCAGCTGGGTAATTGTGTGGTTACGAGCCTAAGATAAAGAAACAGTGTATTTTTTTACGATTTGTGTGACGACCGCTTTAGCCTAGTTGGTAGTGACCCTGCCTACGAAGCAAGAGGTCCTGGGTTCGAATCCCGGTACGGGCATTTATTTGTGTGATGAGCACGAATATTTGTTCCCGAGTCATGGATGTTTTCTATGTATTTAAGTATGTATTTATCTATATAAGTATGTTTATCGTCGTCTAGTACCCATAGTACAAGCTTTGCTTAGTTTGGGACTAGGTCGATTTGTGTAAGATTGTCCGCAAATATTTATTTATTTTATGTTATTTATATATCCCATAAATCAGTTATTATTTACACACAAAGCGCCTAAATAAATTTTAGTTTCGAAATCAACTAGAGGTCGAGCTAGCATACTCGTAATATCGTTTTGACAGTCCTCCATGTACCTAGTTACGTAGTAGCAGCCAGTTCTCAACTAACATTGTGGTGTCAGCTAAGGGTATTATATTATTAAGGGTATAACCTAAACCTTTATAAGTGAGTTATAATGATCTCAGTTGGAACTAATAGTGTTATAAAGGAGTTAAGAATAATAATTAACCCCAAAAGTGTTACTAGAGCTTTAATGAATGCTGCTTTTCAGGTATTAAAGTTATAAGATTGTTACTCAAAGCAAGTATACTTAAGATGTTACACCTTTAACCTGTTTGTAACACTTAAACCTTCACAAGAGTGCTCGCTGACGCTCGTTAACTCTTATTGTTTTTTAGTTGTTGCCGTGGAGTGTCTCATAAAGCTTAATGTGTTATATCTACTATAAGGTGCAGGCAGATACTTTATAACAGTGTTAACTCACTTGTAAGTATTGAAAATTTTTCTAACGCTTAAGGTGTTAGGCAGATACACTTTAAAGATACTGTAAGAGTTATGGTGTGTAACTAAAGGTGTTGTAACTCAATAAGCGTTATACATAGTTGAGATTACTGATGCCTTAAGCTTTGAGGTAAGTTCGCCATTGTTTTCTAACCTACAAATTGATTAAGTTATTCAATATATGACCTCAAAATTCATTATTTATACGACTCTTGCCATTCTATGGATTCCACTTGATTTAACATGCCACTGGCCAAGAAACGAAGAATCGAAAATGATAAAAACTTTAGATGTCTATTTTATTCTTCATAATTTTTATTGGAAACCTTTAATAAATCCTGGGCGCGTTAAATTTGAGATGGGAAACATGGTATACACTTACCGTAAAATCACAAGGGCAGATTGTTTTCACTTAATATCACAAACACTTCCAATTTAATTCACGTTCAATTAGTAAGACTCCATAACTGTCAAATATGAATACCTACTAACTATCTTCGCCATTTTGTCGGTAGACTATATTTGTCTCATAATTTTATAGTAAAGAAAAGAGTAAGAAGCTCACTTGAAACTGGGTGAGGGCAAGAGTGTTATACACTCTCAGCTAACACCTTAAACGTTACTACGGTGTTTGTAGAGCGTTGGTCAACACTATTAAGAATGATATAAGGGTTATTTTTACGCTAGTGTTCTAGTTGGGTTGTTACATACATACTACTGACTTATTGTCATGTATGTCTACTCCTTTGTCTCTGTGTGTCTTTTGTGTAGTGAATAAATGTCTTCTTTTCTTTTCTTTTTATATTTGGGTAATAATGAACTTGTTAGTGTTAAAAAAAATGTATACTTCCTTCGCTATTGTATATTGATATGGTCAACGTATCTTCCCTTCTAAATTTTGATATGCCGGTAAAAACTAGCCAAGTTAAATCTTTCACTTTAATTTGTGTTAAGTTATCTACTTTGTGTGAAACGTTAGACTTTTTAAATTTAAGAAATTATATAATAGGTACAGCAGGTTGATCACATACCTAACGCATTGTACGGCTTCAGGTAGATCTAAATGTCACTTTTTATATGGAAAAAAATGACAGTTAAATTGTCTTAACGCGAGTTTAAAACGTAACGACGTTACGCCTCAGAACTTGGCAATAATTTAAATCTCAAATCTTTTGTCGGCGAAGTCGACAGCCACGATACTGTTAATATTGAACTTGGCTCCTATTTCCACATTTATGTTTTTGGTGGCATTCGTCCTACCGCAATAATATTGATTTCGTTTTCACCACAATTCATGTTGTTGGATAGTTTCACGATGACTGCGAATTCGGGTGTTGTGTAATTTGGACAAGCGCTGTTATTTGTGAAGCTAACGATAATGCGCATTGACGTCGCACGGGATGTTGATGTCACATGTCAGATAGTCAATTAACTTCGTTGTTTATGACGTTATATTCAATTCTGGTCGACGTAAATGTCCGAATTGGGATTTATTTTAGGTAGGTACGTTTAAATCGTTAATACAAACACTCGGAATTAACTCAGGTACCTGGTATTAAAAATATTAATTGATATCCTCGCATTTTTGGAGAAAAGCAATGCCTATAGGCGGGAATGGCAATTCGCCGATTCGTATCTATTGTCAGATTCAGCTTCGCTTCATAGACAAAATTTATTCTTCTACATATAATGTACTATATGATTCGGGTTTAATGAATAATTTATTGTGCTATTTTAACTTGAGAGATGTGACCTCCGAGATATGTAGACCTTTGGGAGAGGACTTTGTCCGTCTGTCTCTCGTACAGACTTGAAGGGCAGTATTTTTTTTTTAATTATAAGGGAGTAGTTTGACTAAAATTCGTATAAGTAGATTCTTAACCGATGGTTGAATTTTTTTTTTTTTTATCAAGTGAAAATATTTATTAAGATAAAAATAGTATACAATAAATAACAAAAAAAAAATTAACTACTATAATTACTAAAACTAACTTAACCCTGGTTGAAAAGCATCTCAGATTTCAGATGCGATATTAGTTCGGAGCTGAAATTGGTTGCCTGCTCAGCTCCGAGTTAAACATCTTTCTTTCCATTTCGAATACAAGAACACTAGACGAAAGTTCTTTCTTCTTCAAACATTTTTTGTTATAATAGTCAGATCATAAAGAACTAATACATTTTAAAAGTTTTAGTGTGGTGACCATTTGGGCGAGAACTGTTGACTGACGTTAATAATCTTTGTCTGTGGACCATTTCTTGGACGCCTTT
This sequence comes from Epinotia nisella, assembly GCA_932294315.1. Lineage (NCBI taxonomy): Eukaryota > Metazoa > Arthropoda > Insecta > Lepidoptera > Tortricidae > Epinotia > Epinotia nisella. The sequence continues at coordinate 24,096,820 of OW028673.1, forward strand.
CTGAAGAGGTTATAATGAAAAATTCATGCTTAAAATTTACACTATTGATTAATTACTGTATTAACAAACTGTATGCGTTAAATGTTTCTGCCATTGTATTTTTTTTTAATTACTTAACTACGCGGTTTCGTATCGTATAAATTTAAAAACTAATTATTGAAATGTAATCGTAACTGTTCAAAGAGCAATCCTAATTTAATCAATTTTTTACCATAATGGAAACTGTAGCGTACAGTAATGATTAACCTTTTCTACCTAGGCGTTATGCCGGCTTTTGTCAGGGTTGGCTTTCCTACTCGATTTTCTTCACTTTGCACGATCCTGGGCGTCCTCCTTTTTGAATCTATTTTCGGTCAGTTCGGCCATCACTACATTCAGCCATCGCTTATTCGGTCTATCGTTGGGCCGAGGGCCAGCGAGGGCCGTTGAGGACTAGACGAAGGCATTTGTTCCCTTCGTAGTCAGGTGGCCTGCGAGAGACGTGACCAAACAAATTTATACCAATTTATGGAAATGTGGCAGGTTAGAACTGCCATTGGTCAGTTTTTATTATTTACTTAGATAAACAATGACTTACTTTTAGAGTACCAATGAGGAATGAAAAAATAGTAAACTCTTACGAGTATGTAATGCCAAGTCTGCAATAGTTATTTTCTCAAAACATGCAATGAAATATTGACGTTGTGTTCTCTATGATAGGATTCGAAGTATCACGTTTCGGTACCAGCGTTATGACCATAATTTTCCTTTTCGTCATTACGTAAGACCCCTGATAAGGGTTGCCATACTTGGTAGAAATGACCGGAAAAATTGTGTCAGTATCTCCCGGTCTATAGTTATATACGTTCTGCCATAAATAGTAACTATTTCAAATGTATTTATTTATGGATCAAATTCAAAATTTAAAATGATTTACAATATCAAAATTAATGATAATGACTGATTATCATGATATAAAATGATTTATATCATGATAATCAGTCATTATAATTCACGCATAAGCATAAATTAATTTGCTGCAATTTCTGACTTATGCTACTACATTTTACATATTATTGAATCCAGTGAACCGAAATAGGTACTCGGAATACGAAAAGTTGCAGCTGTAAAGTCATAAAGTTAATTTGCCAAACGGTTTAAGAGTAAGGTAGGAGGAGTTCACTTTTACAGCCTTCATGCAACCAAAATGACCTTGCTTAGTGTAATGACGTTCGTGTACCTGTAAGTATGTTGTAAACAAACATTTGCGGCATTTTTGACGCTATCTTGGTCCTGAGGGTAGCAATTACGCGGCTCCAAAGATGTGGTTTTACCGCGTCTCCGCCGCGTTGGGCCGCGTCGATCAAGTCAACGACGAGCTACGTAAAACAGAAAATTATTCATGTCCTACGCATTATCCCTGTAATCCTCCGTTATATTCTAGCTAATGTTTTGTAAAAAAGAGCAATAACTAATGCTTCTTTATTCGGAGGCTTCTTTTTAGAGTTTCGTAGCCACAATGGCAAAAGCAAAACAAATTTTATAATCATCCCAAAAGACAAAAAAAAACTCTAAAACCATGCCTAATAATGCATAATGATAAAAATCTATTCAAAACTGCTCCCGTTTGATTATTGACCGTCACCGCAGGCCGCACCAGTCTTTAAGAGAATTAGTTGTATCTTGAACTTTACTCTTAACTCTTTTTGAAGCTTGGTCACAGAATAAATAATAGTACTTACTTACGTACAAAGCTCATCTGTCAAAAAAACGATGTTTGACAGCTTGAAACTAAAAACATGACACTCCGATCAAACACCGCACAGCATGCTCTTTCGTCTAGTTTGGGTCGTCACCTCAATAACGCCGGAAGCCGCTTATAGAGAGGACCGTCCTGACTTCCCGATTCAGTCACCTAGCTAGGGCATCATTACGTTTTTGGTCGCTATCAGTCGAATCGGGAGAATAAGCTTGTCCTGTGTCTGTGTTGAAAAGTACCCACATTTTAATTTAATTTTGGCACGTTCGATTAATTATTATCGTTACCAATATTCAAATTAAATATAAAACGTATCGTATCGTATTGTCTTATTAGTGTGTGATTGTATCGATCGATCTGTCAGCATAAAGTGTGGACCTTATTTCAACAACTTGTCAGTTGTCACCCGACAGTGTCAATTCGCCGTACCGTACCGTACGAAGCTGAGAGCGGTCTTCAATGCCTCGGCGCGCACAACGTCAGGCAAGTCACTGAATGACATTCAGTACGTAGGCCCAGTGGTGCAAAATGACTTATTGTCAATTCTGTTGAGATTTCGGCAGCATAAATATGTTTTAACCGGTGATATAGCTAAAATGTACCGCTAGATTTCTCAGGAGGAGTCTCAACGTCACTTACAATTAATATTATGGAGGGACGATGAGTCTCAGCCTTTGAGCACGTTACAGCTCAACACTATAACTTATGGCACAGCCTCTGCTCCGTTTCTGGCCACGAGATGTATACTTCAGCTGTCAAAAGAGTGCGTAGACGCAAAAGTAGCAAATGTCATAAAAAACGACATTTATTGCGATGACCTGATCACCGGTAGCGATGATATGGCCGAGCTAAAGTACCTGCGTGATTCAGTCGTTGACAAGTTAGCTGAGGCTTGTCTTCCACTAAGGAAATTCCGAACAAATGTACCATGCATATTTGCAAACGACCCCACTTCGACCACATGTACTGAAAAGGACTTATCAGAGATAAATGATCAATATTCAAACTTGCAAAATCAGTCGTCTGTCCTGGGGTTGAATTGGAGTCCTTCACAAGATAGCTTAAATTTTCTTGTCGAGTTTCAGATATATACCGTATTCACAAAGCGGAACAGTCTCGCAACAACATGTAAGATATTCGACCCACTTGGCTTGCTTACTGCCTGTACAATAGTACCCAAAATGTTGTTGCAGAAACTGTGGCTTTCTGGACTCGGCTGGGATGACCCGGTGCCTTCTGATGTAGGCAAAGAGTGGAATAGTTTCCTATCAAATTTAAATGAAATTAAAGCAATGAATATTCCACGCTTTGTCATGCAGGATGCACCTGTATCTACACACCTGCATTGTTTTGTGGATGCGTCCCAACTCGCATACGCAACTTGCATTTATATACGTTGTGTAGACATGGTAGGAAATGTTTCAGTTAAGCTGCTCTGCGCAAAGGCTAGAGTAGCTCCCATAAAGAAATGCACGATAACTAGGTTAGAGCTGGCAGCTGCGCAGCTTGGAGCTCAACTAAGTGCGAAGGTATGTCAGTCTCTCACGTGTAAATTCGATAAAAAATATTTTTTGAGCAATTCGACCATAGTATTGGGTTGGGTAAAAAATACTAACCTTAATAATCTTAAACAATTTGTATACAATAGAGTGAACGAAATACACGAGTTGACTGACAAATCTTCGTGGAATCATGTGCCCACCGCCATGAATCCATCGGACATTGCATCTCGCGGCTGTAGCCCGAGCCAGTTACAAAATTCGCAATGGTTTAACGGACCATTGTTTCTAATGAAACCTGAATCTGAGTGGCCAAACACTCAAATTCTAGACGTTGAGTTACCTGAACTAAAGGTATATACTTGCCTGACTCCACAACAGTCATCTTTTGACTTTGCTCGATTTTCTAAATATCACCGAATGATCCAAAACGCCTTTCTAATGACCTTTGGCAGGTTTGTCTCACATCGTGGCAGGCCTCAGGACATTTATTGTGACTATGGCACCAACTTTGTGGGTGCTAATAATGAGTTGGGCAGAATGATGCGGGCAACCCAAGGGTCCATGAATGAGGCCGCCCATGATAAGGGCATAACATTTAATTTTAGTCCGGCATACTCCCCCCATTTTGGAGGTATTTTTGAGGCGGGAATAAAATCAGCTAAATCACTTTTAAAACGTGTAGTATGTAGTTCAAATCTGACGTTTGAGGAACTAACGACACTATTCACACAAATCGAGGGAATCTTAAACTCCCGTCCGTTGACTCCTCTGACGTCAGATCCTTCTGATATGTCTCCTCTGACTTCAGGGCACATCCTGATAGGGCGGCCACTAACCGCCTTACCAGAGCCACCTATTACAACGAACTGTCCAAACAGATATCAAAAGATAGAACAGATGAGACAACACTTCTGGGCACGATTTCATGATGAATACCTGAGCGAGCTGCAGCAGCGGACCAAGTGGCGGGTCAAGAAGCATGAGCTCAGAGAGGATGACCTCGTGGCCATCAAAGACGACAAAGTCCCACCAATGCGATGGCGCTTGGGACGCGTGCACCAACTTCATCCAGGCCTGGATGGCATTACCCGGATGGCAGACTTCAAGACGGCCAAAGGCATCGTTAAGAGGGCGGTGAACCGAGTCTGCTTGCTGCCACTGGGTGACACCGGCAACGACAACTCTCTTGGAAGCCAGGGCTTCCAAGGCGGGGACCATGTTCACGCGGACACCGCGTGAAGACCGATTTATCCTAGAATTGTTAACTGTCTTGCTCGGTTTTAAGGTTCAATTTTGATTGACTAATAAAACTTAGTACTCAGTCCAGTTTAGGTATTATTATTTTATTAGTAATTATAAAAAAAATCTAGTTCTCCAAATCAACTTTCGTCCTCCTGTTTAACCCTCTTAGAAAATTCATATCTTAATAAATGCTTATTAGCATTAACAGACTCACATTTATAGTATTATATATTAAGAATTACATAACACTATTTATTATTATGCACCTCTTTTCTAAATATTATAAATACTGTGAAATGTAATTTTCTTCGTATAAAATAAAGCCAATAACTAGGCAGTATGTAGTTATAAGCGCCTATGACTTGCACCAAGACGACAGCGATTGTTATCTTTTCACTAAATTAGACACAGCCGTGGAGAAGGGTTGAGTTTATCTCGCCCTTTATGTGAGTGAATGCGGGTTATATACATTGTTTATCCTAAAACATTCAAATGCAGATCTTACGAGCAAATACTGATAAACCTCAAACAAAACACGTTTCAAACGAAGAAATTCACGCAAAAAAAAGGGTGAAACGAATTATAATGAGTATTTTATTGTGCATTTATTTACGTTTTAGCATAGTATTCTGAGGTATCTAACTACCTAGGTTTATAATATACCTACAAAAACATGATAACCGAGCTACGGAAAATACATTTTTCCTCGTAGAAAACCAAATAATATAACGGTTTTCTATGAGGATAGAGGAATCCCATTTCATTAACCAGGTTAGGTACAAAGAAAAGTGTCTTCTTCTTAGAAAACCAAATAAAATAACGATTTTCTACGAAGGAAACCTAATCCCATTGATAACAGAATTAGCAAGGAAGAATTATTTTTTATGTATACAAAACCTATTATAAACCTTGGTTAACTACGGGAAACAAGGGGTGTATATGTGTGTGACGACCAGGGGACGACTACTATAAAAATCATGAAATGCTATTTGTAAATATCGATAGAAAATTGTAAAACGAGCAGACCACTCGTATTCAATTCTATCGGTAGAAAGTAAGTGCCTGCAAATTTAACCTACAGTCGTACCTATTAATTTTTGTTTAATTTTCGAGCGCTCGAAAGTCAGGAAATCCGTGATCCGTGCCATGTTAGCTTAGTGTGGGAAGTGAAGCTGCCGACGAAGCTGAAGGTGCTGGGATCCCGGTAAGGGCAAATATTTGTGATGAGCGTAAAAATTTGTCATGCATGAGTCTTGGAGGTTTTCTATGTATTTAAGAATTATATCTATTAAATATAATATATCGTCGTCTAGTACCCATAATACAAGCCTTATTGAGCTTACTATGGTAGTTCGATTTGTGTAAGATTGTTCCCTTCCATTTTTTGAGTTTTTTAAGGCTTATAGGTAATTCGAGATCTCGCGTTAAAATTATCATGTCGAGATTTAGTTAACCTTAACAAGCTCCACGCTTAAAAGTTTCATAAAGATAAATGAAAAATATATTACAACTCATTTAGTAATGAGACCATTCTTCTGCTACTAAAACATCATGACGAAGTTTCTAGAGTAGTCTTCTAGATGGCGCATCTGAGCCATCAATAAATTGACGTCCGTTATAGTTCCGGCCCGTTCGTCTAGGTGGCGACAGTGGTGCACTCGGTTGTCAACAGAGAACCCAGCGTTTTTATATTCTACAGCTTTTATTTCATTTAGCAGTTTTTTATTTAATTTCATGTAAAAATAGTATATTGTTTAACGAGGGGCGTAAGTGGAATATTGCGAACAAGAGTCTTTCAGAAGCCCGACGCCGAAGGCGGAGGGCTTGATGACTCGAGTTTGCAATATTCTTACGCCTGCACACAATGTTTTTCATCACATTTGCGAGGAAATAAATAACTACAAAAGACGGAAAAATCTAAGTTTCATACAACCGAACTAATCAAAAATTGACGAAATTGACAACTTCACTTCCAGATCAGTGTTAGTGAAGCACGCAGCTTCAATATTTCAACCAATCACAGAGCAACTAGGTTTGCTTAAGCTAATCAGATCACACACAAGCTCATTACTCCCTAGGGAATACAAACTCGCCACAACTCCCGCGGGAACAATTTAGGCCATTATCCTTCTGTATACACAGGCATGGAATAACACCATTTACGAGCAAGTGTGATGAAAAAAGTAATATTAGTAACTCCTACTATTTTGACTAAAAACGCGTGAACGTGAGTAGAAGCGGCCTTTTGTGACAGTTGCGACGAGTATGAAAATACGAAACTGTTAAAAATCCACACTCCACAGGTTTAGTCAAATAGACCTCAAGGTTTGCAAAATAGCAATGTGTCTTTATGTATTATCATAAGTGGTGCTGTCAGTACTACGAGTACTTAAATACTGTAATTCAGTAATAATCTCATTTCACACATTATACGTTGCAAAAAAAACATACAACCTACCTATCTCACCACTAAATACACGCTTTGTACAGCTGAAATCTGAGACTAACATTCCATCTAAGTTTTTTTCCTGTAAGTACTGTAATAAGTAAAAAATTCAACGGTATCATAAATCCAAATAAAAAATGAAACGCTTCTCACTAAATATACGGTTCCCGCCCTTCCTGGGCGTTACAAACAAAAATGACGTTAAATAATTCAAAAACATTTATCCAACTTCTCTGTTGTTCTTTTAACTGAATTAAAGTCCGAAGGCTATAAATAAAATTTTAATTTTCTGCGTTCTCCTAAAGAAGATTTTACAGAGACTAGTTATTTTCCTTAACAAACGTATACATAAATATGTACTGTTTTGTTATTATCTTAGCATAATTATCTTGTAGGCGTTATTGTTTATGCCTAATAGCAATGCATTTTTAAATACTGACTTAGAATAGAAAACAGTATTAGCGTTTCAAGAAATAAGCAACACTGGGGATTATGAAAATATTATAATATATATTATTAAAAATAATTGTATCACATGTTCAATACAATAACCGATTGAAAGAGACAGCGCTGACAGACTCTACTTAATTCAAAATACAAAGAGTCTAGTCTTCATAAAGATGGCCAGCGTTATAAGTACTTCAACAAATAGCCTACTAAACGCGTGTTTCATTTACATTTTTCATTAACTACAATACTTATCTATCCATATTGAATCTGCATTGATAGAGCATACTCATAACGAGTGACCCTATAATATTTCAAAATACGATTAGGTACTGGTTAGTAATTTGCTTAACATACTTATGATCGCAAAGGCTGACTGGACACGACTTTTCGCTTGACAAATTTTATGACAGATATGCGTGTGATAGTGTAAATAAGCGAAACGGAATCTAAATTAGTAAAGTTGGGCTTTGGATAAGATCTTCTGGGTAGAATTTGAACATAATACTAAAAGTTTAATTTGTTTAATTGAATCAGAAACCGGTCTTTTTAGGATTCCGTACCTCAAAGGAAAAAAATAAACGATTATAGGATCACTTTGTTAGCAGTCTATCAAGACCATTCGTCTCATAAACGCGTTGAGCTGTCAAGTTGAAATAAAGAACAAACACTCAGGTCTGCAGTCCTTTTAAGCTGTAAAAAAGAAAACAACGCAAGGAAATCCTTACTTGACCGTTCTCTATTGATAGCTTTTTGGCGATATGGAGTTGCACTGCGGAGTTCTTGCGAAATTCACATCATCCCGTTCGTCTGTTATTAATATGACACCCCATATATTTTTTGACATGATTTTTTTCAATAATTACGAAGTGAGTAACATCAATACTTGGTCGAGTTAGATTTTCACTTGCCTGAATTTACTTATGTACTATCTAGAAATAAAACAAATAACCAGTTCTGTTTGTACCTCTATGATATACCGTTTTTCCGATTCCATACTCGATTAGAAATTGACACGAAAATTTTCAGAATCAAAGTAATCAATGATTTTATGTGAATGGTAAAAAATCCGTAGAAGAATACAGACGAATTTTATTTTCTTATTGCGTAAAGTACAGTCGAGCAAATTGCATGTTTAGCAGTTTAATCGTCCTCATATTTTTTTCGTAGGTATTATAATGACAAACTCCGTCATGATGTTTTATATTTAAGGATTTATTTCATGCCAGTTAAAATGGTAGTTCGATTTACAAACTCTTTTATTTACAAGTTTGAAAACAAATAAATAGAATTGTGTCAATGTCAAAGATATGTCCAACCTAACATACGAGTAACATAAAATATTTTTTGGAATTTCAATATCTGTAAAGATAATGCCGCCAGCAATTTCCATTGATGATCGCCACAGAATTATAAATCTTCATCAAGAACGACGAAGTATCAGTGGGATATCAAGAGAGTTATTTATGACGATAAGTTGATACAAAATATTATATCATTATGATAATTTTTTAACTAGATGTGTTAGTACGATAAGTGACAGTGAAATACAGTCAGTTTATGGGTCAGAACTTCGAAAGATACTCGGATGAAGGCGAGGTAGTAGACCGCCGTGGAGGAAACCATCGCGTCGCGGCTTTATGAACAACGCATGGAAATGTTACGAGCATATGAAATAGAAGGGTTTATGCAGAAAATATATTTTGCGGAGAGATACGATTTCAATGCCAGGACGATAAGAAATACTCTTTACTCTATGAATATTCACCACCCTATAAAGTGGATCTAACTGATGATCCGTTTTTTGATCACGTTTGAACTTTGCTCACCAATATTTGGATTTCGACCGGTCGTCTACAATTTTCACAGATTAGAAATCATTTAAATCTTGCACCCATGGCCAATTAAATTTATGGCGGTATATACGTTATCAAGAAAAAACCGGCCAAGAGCGTGTCGGGCCACGCTCAGTGTAGGGTTCCGTAGTTTTTCGTCCGTCACAGTTTTTATTTACTTTATTTGAAAGCTCGTCATTTCATTGTGATTTTGTAGAAATAACAGGTACAATAAACACCTGCTTATACGGTTAAATTACAAACTTAGTTCAGATATTATTTTGTAATTTTTTTCAAAAACTAATATACCTATCAAGTTCAAAATAATTTCCCTAGAAAGTTTTTATAAAGTTCTACTTTTGAGATTTTTTTTCATATTTTTAAAACTTATGGTTCAAAAGTTAGAGGGGGGGACACATTTTTTTTTTACTTCTGGAGCGATTATCTCCGAAAATATTATCATTATCAAAAAATAATTTGAGCATACCCCTATTCATTTTTAAATACCTATCTAACAATATATCACACGTTAGGGTTGAAATGTAAAAAAAAAACACTCCCCAAGTTACGTAGGTATAGAGGAGGTACCCTAATAAAATAAAAAAAACACTTTTTATTTTACCACTTTGTCGGCGTGATTGATATACATATTAGTACCAAATTTCAGCTTTCTAGTGCTAACGGTTACTGAGATTATCCGCGGACGGACGGACAGACAAAGCGAAACTATAAGGGTTCCTAGTCCACTACGGAACCCTAAAAAGCGTCATACGGAATAGAGAATCTGGTCGAATTGGCGTCAACTTGTGGGGCTGGATGAGTTCTGACAGCGTAGGCAGATCGTGTATCCACAACAAGAGAAGCCCATTTTTTCTTTCATGCAGGATAATTATACTCGTAGGATACACACTGTTAAAATAACCAATGCCTAGTTCAATCGTCACCCTGAAATTAAGAAAAAAATATGGCCGGCTAAATCACCTGATGTTAACCCCGTAAGTCCTCGCGTACTTGTACAAGTATAAATTTCGAACTCTGATGGAATAAACGAAGGTTCCAAATTCAAAATCGCATATTACAATCTTGGACTTACGAGGCTATCCCTATCGAAAATGTATGGGGTTTGATGGTGCAGAGGTGGGATCATCGCAATAAAAGGAGAGTCGAAGCCGTCACTCAGCATTGTAATCAAATATGGGAAGATATGCGAGGAACTGGATCTCTGCACTAAGCTAGCGGGTTCCATGCACGCCCGTGTCTTAAAATTCCCGTTTCAATTGTTAAAACTGCATACCGACATGTATTCGTCCCAAACATCGTTCGTATGACGTATAGGTTCCGAAAAAAAAATTGAACAGAAAAGTGCTATTTCGATCCCAGTATACTGCCTTTTCGGCGAAATATGTTTCGCCAAATTTCACTTCGCAACCAACTTTCGCAGAAGTTTCATTTGGCAAACCAACCGTTGGCATAACTTTACTTCGCACTTTTCTTATTTGGCAACATTTTTATAATGCCAAATTTCACTTTAACAAACTTTTATGTGGCAAATAATTATGAAGCAAATGGTTTGCTTGGTATAATGCCGTTTCGCCGAAATATATCGACGGTGGAAAGGAAAAACCCCTTAAGCGACATTTAGTGAATTGTACAGGAGAGTGTTTCAAAGTTTTCTTTTTGAGAAAAAAAATCATAACTTTTTTCCTATTTGAAATAGGTAAATGAGTTCTTAAGACGATAATCTTATTTAATTTTTCTCTATTTTATGAAATAAACATTTACCCCAAAATCTTACAGGATCCTGAAAATGTTGTCGCTTAATTGAAAAGGTCCTCAAAATATTCCCGGAAGAACCATTTAAGCGACATCATCATAGTACTATAAAACTCACTGAAGCCACTTACCTTCTTTAACTTGTCTCTAAGATATTCAATTAAGCAACAGTCGTATGAGCAGTTATTACGTGCCAATTTGAAGTGGTATACCAGAAATTTGAAACTAAAACGACACTTTTTTGTGAATTATTTTTTTAAACTATTTAATATTATTGAAAAATTTAGAATATATTTGCGGTTAAAAAACGCTATATTGTGCGTTTTTTAAGGAGAAAAATAAAATACTTATACGAAATTAACGTGTATTTTTATTTTAATAAAATAAATCTACTTCTAACAAATACCTCTTAATTAAGTATGCACTTTTTTGAGATCACAATCATTTTGAGTTTATAAATTATTAGGAATAAGTAGCTAGCTATATATAAGAATGCAACAAATCACTCTATTTTTATCTACTTTGTGTTCGCTAGGTATTCAAATTACAACAATGATTTAGATTAGTATGGATGATAAATATAGTTTGAAATAATTTTAACAGCACTTTTAACCAAAACTTGGCATTCCCACTTGGATGCAGTGTATGATGAAGGGTCCCTCCCACAATAATGTCAAGGTTTTACTGAATACAAAATAACACCATACATTGATAATTTTTCATGAATCGGATACTTTTCCCTAAGCTACCATTCATGCAACCTATTAAAAAATTACATTCATATACTTAAGTCATAAGAAATGTGTTGTTTTTATTATGCTCTGTTATATTATAACAGAACATAATAAAAACAACACATTACTTGTGTGGTAATTATTGTACATAAGCATATCATGAACAATTTATAAGGTATATACTTCGGACTTGAAAACAAATATCGTTGCCTAAAAATACGTTTGTGCTGTAATCCACCTTAATCGCACACAAAATGTATATGCACTAAACCATCCTCATACGTCGTTTTTATTTCAATTATACTTCAAAGAAAGGTATACATAATGGAACTCTAGTCTCATATAATCACTACGATAATTAAAACACAGCTAAAACTTAATAATAAAACAAATTTTACGTTAGATGTCGAATCGAATCAGGCAGCGATCGGCGACACAACCGCCGCACTCCGGTGTTCGTCGCTGACTGAAGCGACCCACTGCATTCCATTGTATAAGTAAAGCACCATTCGCGTGAAATTCGCGCCAAAAATTGTTCACTGTACCGACATCAAATAGATTAGAGCAACACTTTAACCGTTATCATACCATTTTCAATCTCCACTTAACCGACGTATCGCATTTATAAAGTATACTTTAAGCGACAGGTTCGGCCGCGGTAAGGAGTGTCGCTTAAAGTAATTAAATAACAACGTAATTTTTCGTAACATTCATTTAACCGACAATCGTTTTATTAAGCAGTTTTGAAGAACCACTTAAGTACAGAATTCAAGATATATGTGCCCGGAATAATCAATTAAGGGACATTACATCGGATACGAACTCTTTTTAAAAATAATTTATACGACTGTGGTAATATTGGAGTAGGTTTTAAGTGACACAGATAATATTTTATTCAAATTGTGTGTCGCATAAGGGGTGGTTTTTCAAATTCAGACCTCATTCGTGAATTACTTTAAGCGACATATAAGTCATCGGATCGCCGTGAAACCCAATTCAAACGACGCAGAAAAAAACGCTGATTCCAATGACATTTATAACTCATTTTCGACCAAAATGTCGCTTAAGTGGTTCTTCCTTTCCACCGTCGATATGTCGCCAAATTTCACTTCCCAACCAAATTTTGCAATTGCATAACTTTACTTCGCATTTTTTCTTATTTGGCAACATTTTTATAATGCAAAAATAGGTTTGTTTTGCAATAATCCTGAAAACTTTACTGTTTAAGAAAAAAAAAAAAAAAGTCTAATTAAACATTATGTCAAAACAAGCATTTAGGGCTAAGTAGTTAGATCTAACAAGGGAGAATCCCCTGATCGATGGTCAAATAACTGTGCCAGTGAGTCAATAAGTGACAAAACCGAATAAGAGCATTCCACTTCCACGTGGTCTTGCCTGTCCTACCCCTAGTGTGTATATAAGAGCCTGCGGAGCCAGGAGCTCGCGAAGGAGGTCCTGAGTGGAGCGGGCGCACGAGGCCGAAGCAAAGCGAGTGGGGGGAGGTGGCGAGCGAAGCGAGCCGGCGACCTCCCGAGCGGAGCGCAGGTCGAGTGTGCCTGTGAGACGAAGGGCTGACGAAGCGAGTTTCTGGCGGGAGCCCGGGCGGAGGGCGGGCGAGTTACAATGACAATAAAATAAGCGTGTTTTATACGAAACACTTCTCTAGAATCAAAATTACCTACCTATTCTACTTTAACCATCAATGATACACGAGAATGAAATGCTATATTGAGCAACGAAGTATGTAAATAAAAGTAATACCCTCATAATTTAGCTAAACCTAGGTACGGTGCATCAGCCTACCCACATAATGAAATACAATCATACTGCAATTTGAACCTTCCATTCTAACGAACTATACGAGATTTTATAATGCCAATCAATACATTTGACATCTTAAAAAAATCCCAGGTAATAATTTGCCTAAGTAACAATAACTTCATTAGTTGGGAAATCATATCAGTGCTAAAAGTATGTGTTGCTAAAAGTATGGTATGCCAATCAATACATTTGACGAATACATAAATGACATCTTTAAAAAATCCCAGGTAATAATTTGCCTAACAATAATTTAACAAATCACTAGCTTTTGCCCGCGACTTCGTCCGCGTAGAATTCGTTTCACTACACAAATGGTTGTTATTTTTTAAACTGCTCACCTATTTATTTTGCTTTCTGTTTCACATTGATTTTTACATCTAGAAATGCTAACCAGCCTTCAGGCCATCGACAACTTAATCGGCCAGGTTGAATTATTTTAAACGTGTGTAATGGGATTTATTTAACCGAAATATTTTTGGCCAAATTTCATTTCCCGACCAAACTTTGTTACTTGGTTTTTTCCAACGAAATCTTATCGACATATTTATTTGCCAAATCATAATTCAGAGTAATTATCATTTATCAGAATATTATTGCAGCAACTTTCATTAGGACGATGGTTCTTTTGCCAAAGCGTTATTTAGGCAAAATATTATCCATGGATATTTTTAATGCAAATAAATTATTAGTCCAAATATGTTTGCGCAAATAAATGTTTCGCCAAAGGGCTTCATTTGGTCAACATTTTTGTCCCAAACGAACCGAAGGTGAGGACCATAAATATGCGATCTGGGGCTTTACGAATTACCGCCCGTGGTTTGTCTAAAATTTTGAGTCTTGCCTTGGCCAGGAAGTGAGATTTTCTCCTCGCGTAGCGGGCAGAAAATCCCACTTACGGTCTGGGGTGACGTAAAAATATGTTTGTCCGATAATTCTCTCAGTGGACGCTGAAAGACCGGACAATAGGCATTCAGCGTCGTGACAATGCTCGATTAGACTCATTACCATACGTCGGACTCCAGCGGGCATTTTCGTGGCATGTCAGAATGATAAGTAAGGTTCGCAAATCAATCAATTCACTTTCGAGTATTTGTACTTAGTATTTATATCTTAAATTTATAAATTTATAACTTTATTGACCAGTTTCTCAAGAGTAGTAGTTTTTCTTGATTTGTGTGTTTTTGAAGATAGATGACGATCAACATTATATTTTTTGGGCTTTATATTAACTTTACATATTAAGCAATATATGTGACCTTTCTGTGACTTATGTGCGGAATGCTGTCGTAGTATCGTATCCATTGCAATACATAGATATGCAAATTAACAAATAAAGCAAATCTTTCTATTGATTAGACGGCACTCTACCAACAAATATAAGTATGAACAACAGTCATAATGACGCATGCCAGCTATTTATTTGATTTTTAAGTGGCCACTTCAGTGGGCTATCAGTCATCACTTCAAAGAGTATTTACACATTAAAGATGAATAAATGATAACGGGTAACTAATTTAATTAACTATGTTACAAACACTAGGTACATTATAATACTCGTAAGTTAAGATTTTTTTGTAAACCTTACCTTGCCCTCAAACTGCCCCATATAGTCCGACGTTTGCTCATTACCATGTTATACAATTTCTTAGGAAATTCTTTAATGAATTACGGATAACTAACTAGGATATTAGTACTTACGAATAACTGAACCCAAATCTTCGCGCTCACGTACACTTGTCCCGTAATACTTGTCGTAAAAATGAAGATTGACGAGGGATAAACTTTAAGCACTGCAGTTGATTTTGCTAAGTTCAACATTTTTGTCCCAAAGTTCAATTGCCATAAAGGCCAAACGCCATAAGATAATAAAATGTGAATTCATTAAATACTTAATAAAAACATTCTACCGAAAACCAAATCAGGGCACCCCACTTCCACGTGGTCTTGTCTGTCCTACCCCTAGAGTGTATATATAAGCCCGCGGAGCCAGGAGATCGCAAATTAGGTCCCGAGTCGAGTGCACCAGTGAAACGAAGAGTTGACGAAGCGATTTTCTGGCGGGAGCCCGGGCGGAGGGCGGGGATTGGTATTCAGAAACGAAGGGCTATAAAGTTGAACTCGGGCTTGAAGAGGATGACGTAGATAGAACTATGGCGACAAGGCGGTACAGAAGTGGGACCCTTCTGTACCGCCTTGTCGCCATAGTTCTAGGAGGAGGATACTTTGTACCTTCTACGTGCATAATATTAGGATGCTAATCATTTGCCAGATTTATTCCTTACAACTCAACATGCCCATGTTTTGGTATCGGATTGTAAATTAGAATTGAAAATCGGGTAAATGAAAATAGGTGGAACAAACTATGAATAAATATACAATAATGCCTAAAATTGCAAAGCGTTATCTTTGCTTTGCTTAATTTTTTTGGGTGTTGTAGGTTTTGGAGTTTGATTAAATATCAAAATATAAATTGGTCAACTATTCCATGAATAAATTAATGTCATAATATCGTGTTTGCTAAACATTTGCTTACGAAAGATGTTTATGCTAAATCTTCAGTTGGCAACATTCGGAAACATTGCTTGGAATTGGAAAGGGAAAAATCTGCCAAAAAAACTTCGGTTATGCATTAGTAACCCGTGTGTAATATTGTTCTGTATTATAATTATATTTGCATTGGTTTGTATTTTTAAATGATTTTTATAATTAACTTTTAAATTGATTTTAATATATTAATTATTCTTGTGGTCAATACTTTTTTATTAATGCTACATGAGGTACTATTAATGCGTAAATATTATATATGAAAACGCATACCCAACGTAACCGACACGTTTAAAAACTACCTGTAGATGCAATATATTTTAACTAACCTGAAAACAGAGCGAGTGGTAATTTGGTTCTTATCAAATTGAAAGTAAAATTTGCATAGTACGAATGCGGGCCAATTTATATATGATGATTAGATAGTGCAACGATGTCTATAGTTGACTGCATTCGTGCAGTACGAGACGTGAGCTTGAAGTGAACGAGTTATGGCTCCAAAACGCTTTCTTATGTTTATATTTTTTCTTATCAACATTGGTTTTAGTATTGGTTATGAAACAGGTAAGTTTTTTCATCACATTTGCTTGTAAAGGACTTCATAACATAACGCGCAGGCTCTCTCTAAAATCTCACGTGGCACAATGTTCTATAACTAGTAACAAGAGATAAATAATTCATAAGAATTTAGATTTTCTCTCCTAGTCCATTATTGAACCTATTAAAATCGTTCCTTAGGTAGGTATATTGCCTTGGTATAATTTTATTTGATACTTGGATTTTAAAAATTTAACCAACAGTATCCAAACGTCCAGTGTATAGAAAGAGGGATATAATATGAACTAATCTTGCATAACTTAGGTATGTTTTTTTAATATATTTGAGTTCGATATTGGAGGTGGCAAAACAGAAGAAAGGCCAAGCTAGAATTTGATTTCTTTACGTTCCCTTTGTAGTAAAGCAAACGTTGATCAGCCTTCTCATCTCGATTTATCGATTTAATAACGATTTCAATGACTGTTGGCTGACCATCGCAGTCAGTTTTGTTGCCGTTAATAGTAGACACGTAGCGGAAGGGTTAAAATAACGAGGAGAATATATTTGATAAAGAATTTGCCAAAAATAATTGCCTAACAATGCTATTGCATACCTAATACCAACCATTTTTTTCAGCGAGGGGTATTCACGAAGAATTACCTTGCTTGTTCATTGGCGGGCTTTGCGTTTTGTCTGCGGAATGCCCTGACGACAAACGTGTCCCGGATAAAGGATTGTGCCCTGTTCAGCAGAAAAACGGAATCGAATGTTGCCATGCTTGTAAGTTGTCGGCGAAAGCGCTAAACTGGACTTACAATATTTCTCTAATTTTTAACACTCACTGATTAAAGTGTATTACCATTTGTTTAGTGCCCACCTCGGAAACTCGATGTCAAAAACGCGGTGGCGAATGCATAGAGAAACGGCAAAACTGCCCTCCAAACCTCATATTTTCACAAGCCACCGATTGCAGCGCACACGAAAAATGTTGTATTTTAGTTCATTAAGTTTGTTGGTTTGCTTCATTTGCTAGTGCAAATAATAAAATAATTACCTACTGTGTTGAAATGTTTGTTTATTGTTCCGAATATTTTCTGCCGCCGTTGTTTGTTTGAAATAGGTTCGTACGAGTTCAGAAGGTGCTCAAATTTAATATGGACACGAGTCAAGTCCATCGTAACGAGCTTGGTGAGGCTTTGTTGAGCTTCTCGCCTATTTCTGTGCCCAAATATGTTCGTGTAAAATACAAGTTTGTCGCAACTAAATAAAATCAGTTAAAGTATAGAAGTTTACTTGGTTCCATTGATTACGTTAGCTTAAATCATAAAAATGGACCAAGCTAGTTATCTTTCTATGCATATTTAAATTAACTAGGTACATGTTTTATAACAAGTTCAGTCCGGAGTTTTATAAATGCAACCGAGTGTAGAGAAAAGAAGTTGAAATGCAAAAAAAGTACAGGCAGGATTAGCTTCACAGTAATATGTTATTTTGGCAGAAACACATTTAGCGCAATAGTACTTTTAAGTTTGTTGTATAAAAAATCACCCAAATAGCCTCTATAAAGTCTCCATACCCTACTGAAAAGTCAAACTGAACTGGATCCCAAAGTCGTGTATCTGTACAAACTGTTATTTATGTCCACTCACCACGAAACATTAAATCTGATGACAGCACCCTAAATCTCTATATATAACACAAAACGCCAGAAACATTTCACGCAACAAATCGGGAACAACGAAACATACGAGCAACAATTATGGAGCGACCGCGTCATCATTCATAGGGTAAACGTAACAATAACTCCCCGGCGTGAGTGAGAAGCGAATATTTTATAAAAAAATGTCAGCAGTACAATGATTTCGCCTTGTTTTCGAGCATTGTAATGCACGAAAACAACTAAAGACGCTGTGGCGTTAATGCTGTGACGAGACGTCAATACAAAATCATAAAATCCAACAAGCAAATAAATGAATTACTAATTTAAACAGACCACATTCGTTATTTTTCATAGTCCTGATTTTTACTTCTGTCCAGTGGGTATAGCTTGGTTGACATTTTATCACTTATCGCTGCCGATAAGATATCCGTCACATTCTGACAAGTATGCGAGAGCGAGTGTGACGGATGTCTTATACACAACGATAAGTGATAAAATAGCAACCATCTCAGGCCCTCTGTAGTTAGTTTAAGTTAATTTAGTTGGCATTTGTTTGGCTCGTACCACCATCTTATCGCTTTCTTCTGTGACTTCCACTGTTCATAACACCACAGCACCTGAGTCGGGGTAAACAATACTTTAATTACAATTTGTATACGTTCACGCTGCTTGGTTAAAGGTAGGCTTTGTATTCGGTCGGCGTAAACGCAAAGGCGCAATTTGCTTTTAAGCAGTTTTTCACCTCGGAACATTAACATTCAAATTAATATTAAAACCATCACGTAGATATTATGTCGTCTACGAGATTAGGTTACGAAACCTTATAATGTATATGCTATTTATTTGATGAACTAGTTGATCAAAGATACAAGCAACATACCCCAGAGAAGTCACAGAAAATTCGATCTCGTAGCTCCACAACACAAGACAGCATCATTCAAAGGAAGTTTTGCCGCGGCAAAAATCTGCGACGATTTACCGCCACCACTAAAGGAGAAACCGATGCATTTCCTAAAATAAAAATTTATATGAACTTCTTCAAATAACGACAAAAATAAAACTTACACAAAACGAATTTTATTACCACAAAATAAGTACTCATATACCTCGTACCTACTCTCCGATTCACACCACTACAAACTCTTAAATAAACACAAAACAAGTAATTTTCCACAACAACACCACAATTATGATTAGAACCCATGGCCGTTGGGGCGCAAAGGTTCTCGAGTGGCGACCACGTACCGGAAGGCGCGGCGTGGGTAGGCCCCCCACAAGGTGGACTGATGACCTGGTAAAGGTTGCGGGAGTCCGCTGGATGCGGGTGGCGTAGGACCGGTCAATATGGCACTCTTTAGGGGAGGCCTACAGTACCGGTCAAAAGTTTAAGTTCACTCTTTGTTTTAGGTACAAATGAGTACTTTTGGACAATAATTTTTTGCAGTTCGGAAGCCAAAATTTGTTTCCAACTGATCCGTTATTGTTTCCAGAGATTTTTTTAATTAGTCAGACACTATTCACATACATTTCTAAACAACGCATTCCCTAAAATCTTATAGGAATGACGGCAAAGGCTGGGCCATATATGGGCTTGCCACTTAAAACGTACAATGATCAGATACAATGTTGGTTTTTAGGGAATCAGCAGTTGTTTAGAAATCTACGTAAATTGTTTCTGACTAATCAAACACATCTCCGTAAACAATAACGAATCAGTTGGAAACAATTTTCGACATCTGAACTGCAAAACATTATCGCACAGTACCAATTTGTACCAAAAACAAAGGGTGAACTTGAACTTTTGACCGGTACTGTATGTCCAGCAGTGGACGTCTTTCGGCTGATTTGATGATGATGATCATGTATAAAAGAGAAAACTGCCTGACTGACTGACATATCAACGCACAGTCCAAATCGCTGGTTCTAGAGATTCCAAATTTGGCACGTAGGTTCCTTATAAGGTCCAGGGCTACACTAACAAAATAATTTT
Organism: Epinotia nisella; assembly: GCA_932294315.1. Lineage (NCBI taxonomy): Eukaryota > Metazoa > Arthropoda > Insecta > Lepidoptera > Tortricidae > Epinotia > Epinotia nisella. Next base: position 24,117,089 of record OW028673.1, read on the forward strand.
TCTGAATTCAAACAAGATTAGTCAGACCATTTCATTCGAAACTTCACAGGAGTATTTCCAACAATAAATGAGTAAACACGTGTTTCAGGTGTTTTGACAGTTTAACCGCTAAAATGGGGATGTGTGGTGCAAGTCTGAAAATCATGGGTATTGTTCCCATGGTTTATCGAGTCGCTGATTACAGAAACAACAACGATTTTTGCGTGCGATGGGATTGAAATATCGATTGGGGTGCGATGGGGTTGAACTTTCTAAATATAAATATGGGTGTAGTTTTTATGGTTTTTTGAGGCGTTAATTACGAAAATGGCATTGATTTGGGAATGTAATATTGTGGACATGTAAATTCTTGAAAGTATTTGTGCCAAATTACAATTCAATTGGAACATACGGGTCAAACTGAGATCCTCCTTTTTTGTAGACGGTTAAAAACATTTTTTTTAGTATAAATCTGTTTTAGTATGCGGCCGAAGCCGCGGAAAAAAGCTAGTTTCTTAATATAATAACAATTTCGAATTACTATAGGTGTTGTTAAAGTGGGTAAGACTTTCAAACATAGCACAAAAAAAAACTTGGATAGTTTTTTATCTCTCTGGCAACGGCCATTAATCAGGCTGAACTGCGCTCGACTCCTGTAGAAACTTCTAGAAAATAAGAAAACTTTCTTTCAATTGAATTAAAATCTTCAACTAGATGACTTTTCTTTTTCCGACAGATTGCTGCTTAGTGACATGTTTGATTTGATTTAAGTACAGTGGTCAACTATGTTTGAAGGTCGTCATTTTAGTTTGATTAAATGTCTAAATCCTATTTAAGGCGTATCCTCCCTCCCAGGCTGCGAAACTAAGCGACCAAAAATTCTGAAAAAATATATCTGGAACTTTGCTATCTCTTAGCTTTATTTATTTAAGGATTGCCAACGGAGTTCACAATGTTACATTTTATGCAAAAAACAAGCACTAATATAAAGTCTAATTGTAACCCTAATAATAGGCAACCACAGCATGCGTTACAATTTTAGCATTGATGCACTAATTAATTACCTAAGCTTAAAGATAAACTGAATCACATCAGTCGGACTATGATTCAAGGTTCAACAACAAATCCCTGATTTTGCATTTGAAGCTAGTATGGGAGTCACAAATATCTAATACGTGAATAATTATTTTCAAATAAGATGTATTTTACTTAAAATCGCTCCTAAACTATAAGTGATATTTTGACCGTTCGTTCGGATAGAAATCAAAAAACATTAACCCGTCAAGCGCGCTATCCGCACACTGTGCGGATAACTCAATTTGGCCCATAGCGCGCTATCCGCACACCGTGCGGATAACGGCTGTACCCTCATTGGCCAATTTTTTTCTTCGGTTTTATCGAGTGGCCATCCTAAATAAAATAAACCTGGGTAGCTTTTGCACTATACCAACATAAGAAAAATATTTTGGCCAAATTAGTAGTACTCAGAACAGAGGAAAAAATAATTTCCAAAAGGTTTAACGTGGCGGCCGTTAGTTGTCAAAATATCGTGCCGGGCGGACTGACTCCTCATGATATTATTGTGGTTTTAAATGAAACGATAAGTGTTTCCCATTAAAATTATATATCAAATTACTGAAAATAGAATAAATAATGTGTTTTGAGCTTTCGTTTTAAGGATTTCGAAAAAAATGTGTGTGATAAATGTCTTCAAAGTTTAAACACGTCATTTTTAACTACGTTTGACAAATTGTTATAGATTGAAAAATATATGTTATTAGCTCCAAAGATTGTGAAATATACATAAGTTTGTAGTAAATTTATCCCAGTATTTGATTCAGTAATCAGATTAGTGTGTTATTGTGACTGTTTGTTGAAATCGGATTTCTAATGAAATGAGTACGCTTCACGGTAATTACGTCAGTCATAGTTTTCAAAATGGCGCGCGGGATCATTTTGTCCGATAATGTAAATAAACAATTATTATGAGGTAAACAGTGCATAATATAGTGAAGTGATAATTTTAATCGATGCATGGTTTAATAGTGATCACAATAGTAAAATATCAATGTGAAATATGTGAAAGAGTTTGGTGTAAAAAGGCATTTTGCTTCATCGAGTGACAGAAAATCGAAATAAATTATTTTATTTCACGATAATGAAACAGGTCAGTCAATTTATCTTTATTAAAATGAATAGACAATTTTGTCTGTTATCTAATAGTATATAATTTATACAATATAATTACAACATACGAGCACAATATATTTTTTTCTAACGGCCGTCAACGTACGTTTTTTTCGTCTGAAATCACTGCGCGCTTGGGGCACCGGGGCTAGAGAGAGACGCACGTGTGACGGGTTAATTTACAACTTCATTGTTCATTTTCTTGGAATAATCATCCGTCGTGATGAAAAACTTATTTACAGTACACATGGTGTTACTTTCCCGCACTAGTGCGGAAATGAGCACTTTCCGTGCATATGTTGAAACTTTAAAGAGCAATATGTACTGTAAAACGTTGTACGATACACGTGCGAATAGGTAATTCGCAACTCGTGTCGATTTAAAACACTCCCTTCGGTCGTGTTTTAATTTATCGCCACTCGTTGCGAATTTCCTATTTTCTGCACTGGTATCGTAAATAACTATTTTATGCCGATATTCAAAGGTTACGGGCGCGGGCGACCAGCACAGCATATCGAACTAACACTTGAGAGCGAGCGATGAATGCTCGGTAGTTCTTTGATGTTTTTCGTTTATTACACTCAATTTGGTCACCACAAACAGCATGATATCGAGTCATTCTTCATAAAGCGTGTGTTAAAAGTGACTTGGATCATAACTTAAGTTCAAAGTGGATTTTATTTCTGAAATGTTTGTTTGTTCAGAAATGTACTGTCTAAATACTTTAAGATTATACCTACTCAAGAAATGTCTCGCAAACCATGCTATAGACCATGACATGAATCAAATCGAAAAGGGTGCAAATTTTGAATACATTGTTACTGTAAATTTTATTATTGAAATGAAGAAGGTGACACTTTGAGGCGTTTACGGGCCGTTGGGATGTTTATGGGTCCACCATGACGTTAAAATTTGTCAAAACATACCTTTCTGAACTATTTTGATGGCAATAACTCAAGAGTAAATTAATGATTTTGTATTATTATTAACATCTTGTGATGTTCTTTATTGCTTCCAAGTGGCCTAACGAAAGTATTCCCCAGTAAATAGGTATATTATGTACAACACTAAACGTAACGAAGTTAAAGCTCAATGTAATACTGCATCTCCGTTTTCATACGACATTGTAAACATTACAAAATTAATGTCAAAGGCCGAGAAGCTGGGGTTGTCTAACAATTGCCTGATTGATTGGTGTGAGTATTGGTGCCGTGCACGGAACAGAAAAACTATTTTTATTGTTCTGTGGTGCCGTGTTTGAAGCCCGTTGCAAACTACAAAAATGCGGTTCAGAGTATATTTGAAATATGACTAGATAAGTGATTGAAATTCTACAGTTTTTTTCTCAACAATTAATCGTCGTTTTTTTGTAAAAACATTATTCCTACCAAAACATTTTATAAATAAAACTGCTTACCTTCAGCAAACCCCAAAGTAGCCCGAGGTATTGTTCCAAGGACGCTGGCCGCTTTACCTCGGCCTCGCTGTATGGCGTAATAACGCCTTCTAAAATAGTAAAGCAAACGAGTTTTAATGGAAGGTAACGCCTCGTGTCTTTTGCGCCTAATCTATGCTAAGTGAGGGGAAATCACAAACTTCAAATAGACAAATAAGTCCATTTTTTAAATAAAAAAAACTACATACAAAGTAAAATCTTCAGATATGAAATCAAGAACTTTAAACCATTGATGAAAATTACTAAAATTCCTGTTATAAACAAGACGTGTCTACGAAATGGATCGCAAACAAAGCTAGGTTGCTCTTTACTTAAATAACTATTTTTATAATCAATTGTTTGAATGTCTTCTAAAAACGTGCAATTTCCATATCTGTATTCTCAGTTTGTTCTCATAAAAACTAGTTCGCAGTACTTAAGTTATATATATTTTATAGTCAATTGCGCTATAGGTACCCTATTAGATCCTGAATCCGAACTAATTATATATTTACCCAAACCTAATAGAGTTGCCCTGAGCAAAGGTATTCCTGGAAACGGGCCCCTAAATGCCAATTATTGACGTTTGACAACATAAATTGGCTAATGAACAAACATTGGCATTGGATTATCTATTTGAACACTTCTGACGAGCTATTCGTGACTGCTAGCGCCATCTATGATGACACACCGGCATTTTCAAGATGGTTCGCGATACTTCGCGACAAGAGTGCTCCCTACGGCTATCGGTCATATTCCTCCCTCCTTCTTCCTTAGTGAGGCTCTATATTAACATGTACATACCTACTGGCGATTTTGTTTCCTGCTAACCAAGAAATTAAACAGTTTGGTCAGGACCTCCATCAAGCGTACCCACTGTCTCCCGCCGACATCAAATCAACTCTTATAAATGGGCCGGACAAATGCCTTCTAAACCCGCGGCTGACCCGTTCTGGAAATAGAGTTGATTGCCGAAACCGCATCCTCTACTCTAACCGACAAGGCTGGAATGCCATGATCCGGCTCCGAAGGGAAACAGAGAGAGCGGGGCGGCTTCGGATGCTTCGACTGCAATGCTGCAAGATTGTCTGGTGTGGCTGTGTGTCAGGTCATTTAAGCAATCGGACCGCGTCCCTCAAATCGCCCATATAGACTTTGGCCTCAATAGCGTATGAAAATGATAGGAGAGAGAACCACTCGTCGACCCCATTGACGGTAATGCAACTGTTAATTATGCCACACAATTTATTGGCTGTCATGCTTCTCGCTCCCTTCGGAATGTGCGGAAGAATGCGGAGAGTTGCGCGGAAATAACAGCTACTATTAATACTGTTACATAAGGTGGTAACGTCAGCATCTGAGGGCCTAGAGGAGGACAGGGAGCATCTTTATTTTACGCAACGTCCTGGTACTTTATTGCAATAAATAAATAGCTATCAAAGACGCGTTTCTTCATATCAAAAATCTTTCTGTGAGATAGAGAGAGAATTTGACCAAACAAGGATAGTTTTTGTTCCAAGATTAGCCCTGATAAATTTATTTTCTAGCCATGGCTAAAGGATTTCTAGCCTCAACAAAGCTTAAGCGTGGTAAGATCTGCAGCTGACGCCCTAAATATAATAATATCCTATCCGTCTATCGCTCTGTTTCCTTTAGCTGAAGGAACAATTTCTCGCAGCCAACCGCCAATTTTTGTACAACCCGTAAGCTTATGTGCTAGTTGCACGACTCTATTTTCTCACAAATTCGTAACAAATCACGAATCTTCTATAGATATTCTGGTTATGCTTATTTGGTCGCTTCTCAATATTTTTCGTTGTAAAATGGATTGATGGTTGTGGATTGGAAAATGGATTACATCTTTGCAACTGGTTGTGTTTTAAGACAAAATATTCGTGTAACGCAACTAGTTGCCAACAAAGGAGGAAAATTCTTCCTTTTCAACTGGTTGCGAAACATGGTTGCAGTGGCGGCCGAAGGGGTTTAAGTTCAATAAATAGCCCGGTTTGTCCTACTTATGCAATAATAAGGACAACATGCAACTTATAAAAGAAGAAGATAAGTTTTAAATTGTTTTAGATTTTAATATTATTTGAATCATTCCTGCGCTACAGATATCAGTGTAAGAGGTGTTAAAACGAGTAGTAATTAACACCGAATTAAGTTTTCTTTCTGAATAATCTCGAGACTATACGTAACAGCCTATGATATTTTTTAATGTGGATTTATGTGAACTGAGGTAAAAAGTTGTACGAGTATGACTGTGTCACTCGAGAGCAAATTTATTTTGCTTTTGGCCTCGCTGCGCTCAAGATTCTAACTTTGAATCACTCGCTACGATTGTTTGCATTAAGTTTTGTACAGATACGAGTATGAATGTTGACTCTCCATATAAACTGAAAAAAAACAGTGGAGGTAATCTTTATTTATTATTAAATTATCAATTCATCAAATCTGTAAATACAGTCACAATCACATACCCTAAGTAGGACAAAGAGCTTACAAACATCTGAACACGAATTCATTGTAAATATAATCGCGTTGGAATATAATTTTAAAGTCTAAATGTGTGAAATTTGTATAAGCGGGATTTTAGCGTTTTAAAGTAATTGGCGATGGAAATTGAAAGAAGAAAATTAATTGCGAACAAATACCTCGAAAATTCCTCTAGCTCCGGGTCGATGATTGCTAAATTGTAAAACTCACTGTCTTTCGAAAGGAAGCCTCAAACCAACCGATGGTCTGGTACTAAGCATAAACAATTGGAGAAGAAAGTTTAAAGGTCATTGGCACAGTACCCAGGGCCTTCTGATTACGACTTAGCACGAAAAGTTAAAAAAAAGCCGCAGTAGGTACTGTAAGACATATTCGCCTTCGAGCAGGGTATAAGAGCTACAGAGCTGCTAAATAGCCAAATCTAACAGTGCCACAGAACCAAACAGCCAAAAAACGAGCTCGTTTGTTGGAAGCAGTGCTTGAAATACCGGTATTTTTCGGAAACGGTATCGTGACTTTGAACCAGATATCCTACATGATACCTCAAAGTCAAAGTCAAAGTTTGCATACAAGAGTAGGAACCTTTATAAAGAACCGGTATTTTTCGATGCTAATACCGATATTTTTCCTTTACCGGTTCTCTGGAACCAAAACGAAGAAAACCTATAATTACCGGTAAGTCACAGGTATTTTCATGCAATTACCGGTATTTTTCCTTTACCGATTCTCTAGAACTAAAACGAAGAAAACCTATAAATACCGGTATCTTACAGGTATTTTTGGTACCGGTTCCAATCACTGGTTGTAAGACAAAGTCCTGAACAAATTGAAAGGCTGCCTTTTGTTGGATGATGAGACGTATGAAGTTCGATTTTAATCAATTACCACATTACCAGGTTCAAAGTTTTACAAAGTAGTTGCTGAAAAATATATTTTTTACAAACTCGATAAATCGGCAAAAAACAACAATTATTTGGAAAAACACTTTCATAATGACGGCAAACTTTTATATGAAAGAATGTCTACAGAAACGAATTTTGGCTTTCATTCGAAACCACAATGGTCCAGTAAAATTTTGGCCTGATTTGGCTAGCTGCCATTGTGCGAAAAGGGTTTTGGAGTGGTACGCTGCAATTCACATTGATATGAATCAGATAACACAGAACAAGTAAATACTTACTATAGAAACGGTAGTGGGCGGGGTTAGCGTAGCCGGGTTAATGGTTAGATCGTTGCGGTCCACATGAAATCAACAGGCAAAAAAGTGAACAAAGGCCTCGTTCAGACGATGATGAAATTCATTTCAAGTTTAGTGCTTAATTTTGTACAAAATAGTGGCATATGTATTATCAAAATTTATTTTTCAAGCCAAAGATGAAAGTGTAATCTTTTATTTTGTTCCATTGCAATATTTTTTTCTTTTTATTTCTTAACGGTTTGCCATCCGTCGCGTACCAATTCTATATGAACTACGCTTCATTTGGGTGGTTACCCTTACCTGTCAAACTAATTTGATACCAGTTTATAATTGTATCTTAACTAAAACCCAATAACATCTGCGCCTGTTCTGAGCGTTAGTAGCAAGTAATAATTGCTTTATCGACTGTAATTAATCAAATGGTTATTAATCAATGGATCACATGAACGAGCAATATTCGTCTGCAGAAGGCACTGTATTACATTTACCTACCTTGTACATCCATGGTACAACTTTTGAGATAAATTTATCAATTTAAGCAAGGTAACAACATGTAAATTGCAGTTATTTAAAACATATAGTGCCAATAAAAAAAAACCTAATTAACATTTACAAGCACAACATTTGTTTGCATACAAAACGTAACTTAATCCAAAGCATAATTTTATGACCAAAGGGCGGCTGACGGATGCAAATTACGTCAAAATAATGTCAAACGATATACGTAATATGAATATGATTACAATTGATTTAAAAAAGACCATAATTGCAAAAAAGTTATAGAATTGTATTGTTGAAGTAAATAATCATTTTTTGTTCTATATAATATTTTCAGTCCATTCCTTTCATAGTTTACTATCCACTGATACATGGAAAATGACCTCTCTACATATACAGATGTAAGAGGTGAGTATTCATAAAGTGATACTTCACCATTATATGTTAACTTTATCACCATATTCACCATTACTCAAATTTCTTATAAAATCATAATCATAAATTTTACTCGAAATTAAATAAAGTCTTATCCATCTTCTTTCGCCACCATATTGTATCCATCGGCCACCCATAATTTATGACATAAATGAAAATTGTTCACGAGTTTTTATTTTTATTTTTATGACATTATTTTAAGTTTAGGTACTGACCACACCCTTGACATAGGTACTTAATAAAGATTCTACGTAAATTTTCAAAAATACAAATATAATAGAATGGGTTAGAAATATAAACATAAATAACTATACTGCAAGAACCCCAGTGCGCCATTCAAGCTTGCGCTTGTCCGATTCTCATTTACTAAATGGAAACACTTTTAACCGCTTTATTATTTCCTTCTTGCTTTTAAGATGGGAAAGGACGAGCGAGGTTGGAGGCTTACCAATGCGTGCTAGTCCAATTTAAATGTCAATCAAATAAAATAAAATATATATACCCGAGATGTCCTAGAACTATGACCTAGACCACCAGGGGATGGACAGCAGCATCCCTGGAGTACGGTGGACATACAACGATCGCCAACCTGCATGCCAATCGTGGCGTTTACGGCATTTTACCCCCCATGTATAGCACAACAAAACCACAGCGGGATGAGGAGTGCTAAGATTTTGCGGTGAAGATCCGGCTACCACCACCAACGATCCGGTACCCGGTACCCAGTACCGGCCTTGGTAACTTAAAAGTTAAAACCCACGCACACTGCGTACTGACGAAAAGACGACGGAACAGGAAGAAGTTGCGTTGGGATTTCATAGGGTTATCTGAAGTCCAAAGAGACTGGAGAACACGATAGTATTCCAGGGTATAAGCCGCCCGGAGGTTCCCCTGGATTTTCCCCAGTCTACTCTCCAACCACGCAAATAGACCGCTGTATTGCGTTTGTCCTATTATAGCAACAGTTAGGGATCAAAAAAAGAACGTGACGAGTCAGTCTTTGTCTCTGCCCCTACGCGCCTAGATATTCGGGAAGATCCCCAATAGTGCAGCGCAGGCATACCGGGTACGTGCTGTTGAGGCTCCTCGTCAATCCAAAGTAATTGTTAAATTTAAGAATGTAGTACTTAACCGATTTAAATATGGTGAGTAAGCCTGAGTTAATTACAATCTCAATATTTAAAATCACCTTGCATGCTTAACAGCAAGATGTCAAATATACACGGTGCCCGTGAGCATTGCGAGAGATTCTAACAGGATATTCCTGACTATATTTTAAGTTAAAAATGATAATTAACGTCGAGTAAATTCGGTTCGGTTTTAGAGTTATGTTGTTAGAGTAATGTTGTAATGAAATCTCCAGTATGAAACACCTTTATGATTGCGACGTTGCGAGACTTAACCATCTACTTTGACAGCTCGTCCTAAAGACACGTTTTTACTAGATTAGTAATTATTGTGTATGAAAATAAGAAAAAAATTAAAATCTGAATTCGACCTAGCTTCATATAACATTTATTACTCCTTATAGCCTCAGAAATTCGTCATTAAAATCTCTCGCAATGCTCACGGGCACCGTGTATAAAAACATAGCTTTGCACATCTCTGGCGGATAATGGATATTCACCGTTATATTCCTTGATCAAAAATGAAAGCTGAAGCATTCGTTGAAAACATTCTTAATTAATATAAGCAAATTAAATTAATTACCACTATTAAATTTAATATGGCATTCGATTTATTCAACTAATATTACAAGCCATTTAGTTAATGATGTTTACAGAATAATTAGCCAAGTGTTATCGATGATGCGCAGGTGTGCTAATACAAGAGGCGGATGAAGCTCGGCTGTAGGTATCTCTAAAGCAGCTTCCACGACTAGCCATTATTGTACCTTACGCAGATAATATTAGCTAGGTATTAGTAACTAGATTCATTCTGTATATTTTTAAACTTTGATATATTATCTTACTAGCTTTTGCCCGCGGCTTCGCCCGCGTACTAAAAGTAATTTTAACCGTCTATTAATCGTTTATTTGGAATGTGCGTTTGGGCTGTGCGGTGATGTCAGTCAGTCAGTTTCTTCTTTTATATATTTAGATCGACTCTACATAGACTCTACATATCGAACATAGACTCTACATATCGAATCTACATATCGACTCTACATATCGACTATACATATCGACTCTACATATCGACTCTACATATCGACTCTACATATCGACTCTACATATCGACTCTACATATCTGGACCCCCATATAAAATATCACCCCCTCTTTTAAGGGGTTGGGTACAGATTTCCAAAAAAAAAATGATGCACGATTTTTTTGTTAGTCACAAATATTCCGCATTTAAATTTTTAGCTTGCTACCTTGTAAATTGCGGAATGCTCCATACAAACATCCACCCTCCATTTTAGGGAAATGGGGGATTAGAAAGAGACAAAAAGTAGCCTATGTCACTCTCCATCCCTTCAACTATCTCCACTTAAAAAATCACGTCAATTCGTCGCCCCGTTTTGCCGTGAAAGACGGACAAACAAACAAACAAACGAACAAACAAACAAACACACACATACACTTTCCCATTTATAATTATTATTATTAGCATACGTCGGACTATAGGGGGCAGTTTGAGGGCAAGGTAAGGTTTACAAAAAAATCTTAACTTACGAGTATTATAATGTACCTAGTGTTTGTAACATAGTTAATTAAATTAGTTACCTGTTATCATTTATTCATCTTTAATGTGTAAATACTCTTTGAAGTGATGACTGATAGCCCACTGAAGTGGCCACTTAAAAAACAAATAAATCGCTGACATGCGCCATTATGACTGTTGTTCATACTTATATTTGTTGGTAGAGTGCCGTCTAATCAATAGAAAGATTTGCTTTATTTGTTAATTTGCATGTATTGCAATGGATACGATATTACGACAGCACTCCGAACTTAAGTCACAGAAAGGTCACATATATTGCTTAGTATGTAAAGTTAATATAAAGCCCAAAATAAATATAATGTTGATCGTCATCTATCTTCAAAAACACACAAATCAAGAAAAACTACTACTCTTGAGAAACTGGTCAATAAAGATATAAATTTTAGTATTGAAAATGATAAAATATATTGTAATTTGTGTCCTTGTTACATAATTCCCAAAAAATGCAATATTGAAAGACATTGGTTCGCTCTTACACAGGCTGGTAAAAGATAAGCAAATACAATTTAACGAAGATTTGACGAAATTCTTAGTAGAATGTTATTATTTGTGTTTGTTTGTTTAAAATAAAATGTTTACTTCATTTTATACTTTTTTTATTTGACAAAGACAGTGTCCAAAGTTAAAAGAGGAACAAAGTACAAACAGTATTATAATGCAGCCGACATAGTGCGTATAAAATTGCTAACATAATAAATTTACTACAAACTGTACAAAATTCAATGGCAACCTCATGATTCGCACTATATCGGCTGCATGTGCATGGTCCCTGTTAAACTCCACTAAATTGTCCTCTGCTTCCACAATTTCACTCCAGTCTTGGCCATGGCGAAGATGATATTCGCAGGCTCTTGTCCCTGGCGAAATATATAAATTATATTTATAAAGCAATGCTGCTTTTAACATATCCGGTACTACTTTTGTAGCCATGGGGCATCCTCCAAAAATACAATTATCGTTTTCAGGAGTCCGTGTGATGCAGCCCGTTTCGTTATTAGCATTCATGTTCATTTCTAAACCAAGCAAATCCATGTTTCAGAAAATTGTGACGTGATTGTGACACTAGTAGAAAAACAAATAAGTAGCAGTAGCATTGTGACGAGCAAAAAGGTTACAAGTGTCTGAGAACTAATGTGCGAGAGAGACATCCCCACATAATAATAGACATAAGTCTCACATGTCTCCCATGTGTCTCCCATGTGTCTCACATATGTCCCATATTAGACTCAAACAGGGATCACTTAGATTTCTTAATTCAGACTGACAGTGTCTCTGGCTTGCGTACGGGAAAAATATTCAGTGGGTGTTTTAGTTCATATGAGAGTGTTTCTTTGTTATAAGGGGAGCCTCCGCATGGCGAGGAATCGCTTTCTTATTTTAACTTCATATTATTTTCAAGGGTTTTAAAGATTTATAAAACTCCGTCCTATCTATGTACACATTATAGCTTGGGTTCCAAATTTGGGAGGCATACTCTAGTTTACTTCTTACAAATGAACAGTATAAAATCTTGAAAGTTTTAACCTGTGTAAAATCAGAATAACTGCGAATTATTTATGAACCCAAGAGACTTATTAGCGCTCTTAACAATGCTTATATCAATGTGAGAATCAAATAATAATATATAATTTAAAGTCATGCATTACGCTTAGATTTCTTATTATTAATTGTATAAATAATAGAAATCGGTGTTCTCTGACGGGAGAAAGTAACGACATTTTGAAGGATTAAGTTCCAACTTATTTTCTCTACAAAACATATCAAGGCGAAGAAGGTCATCAGCGAAACAGAGCAACCTAGAAAACTTAAAGCAGTCAGAGATATCATCAATTAAAACAATGACGAGTAAGGGACCGAGTAAAGACCCTTGCGGGGGGACACCACTCGGAACACAAACCCACCCAGCATAAACGAACATGCATCCGTAGTGAATAGGAATAAAAAAAACACTCAACTTTAAGCCGCAATCCAATTCATAACAGCTCTGGAATATTGATTTGGAATTGCGACGCGGCTGCTAATGTCCATATTGTGTATCGCGTTTGTATTCATTCAGCAGAACGATAGAATCGATGCAAACGTGAGCAAATAACACGCGTAAATATGGCCGGGAATAGGGAATAAGCCTCGCATTGCCACAAATCTGGGACCCTGCACCCTTGCCAAGTTACGCACGCACGTAATGATTATCACTTCATGTTTCGGGGACGCCGATATCGATAGTAGTACGTCTCTCGAGCGAATAAACGATTATAACTGATATTTATTTATACTTAAGGAATACCAACAGCTGCAAAAACATGATATAAGTTTTACATAGCAATTAACAAAGCCAATTAAAGGAACTCACATAAAAAAATGATATTTAAAAAAATGTTTGACACACATAGCACATATATTATTCGTGACATTAAAATTTAAATACAATAATGATCTCAAATACAATAAGATAAAGCTGTAAATAATACTGCATTGTAATATTTAATATTTACCATTTTCAAAAAAGTAGGTACTTCATATTGGGTTTGGTTTATATTTTACACGTAGGAGGTCAACTTGATAAACCATATTAAATGGGTGTATCAACAATTTTCTGTTATTAGTTGGGTTACGTCTCCTGGGACACTTCTTTAAACTGCGATTTATGGTTATAAATCACCAAATGTGGGGTTTTCTAGACATGTTCGACCTTTTTTTTGTATGGATTTTAAGCATGGTAGAAGTTCGTATTGTAACAATTTTTCGAAGAAACTCTGTAATTTTGTCTCCTGGCTAACGAGACAGATTAACAACAAGAAATAGTTGATTGACCCAAATGCTAATATACTAGTAAGTACTTATGTTGTTGTTATAAGTTTAATGCCGTACCTGAGAGGCATAACACTGCAACTGCCATTTCCTCAATTTTACAGGAGAAGCGCTTCCACTGATTATAATAATCCATTTTCTAGAGTATATGAGCCTCTAACGTAAACTAATGAAATTGCGGTTTGGTGCTGTAAAAGATTTCAAAGATCATTAATGCTACTTTTTCCTGCATGATGGCTTTAAAAGTGCATTTGAATTGCTGTAGGTGCTGTACCTAATAGTGAATCGATATCTTTTATATAACACTTAGTCATTTAAGAGTAACTGAGATGCTATTGGTCATATAAGCAGCTTTTTTACCATTACCTACAATGCTTCCACGAGAACAATGTCGAATGACGGTGCTATAAAGGCTTCTTCAGCAGCTAATTAGAATATTAGAAGCTTTTATACAGCTAATTTACTCGTAGAACCTACAGTGGTATAAAAGTGAAATTTGACACTTTTATACAATAATTGAATAAACGCGCTGTAAACATGTCGAGTAAACGTTTAGTCGACATAGTTTTACGCCCAAAATGCGAAAATGCTAAAGAGTTGAGTATAGTTCTTTTATACGACGATTTGGCATATTTAACTCCTTTTTACGACTATTTCTCGATCATTAGCTGTAAAAAGCTTTGCTTATACGACGGTTTTGCTCGTGGGGTAGTAGCACTTGTATATTATGTAGTAATAGTAGAAGTTAGTTTTCATATGGAAGGAGACACAAAACAATTTTCAACCTCAATATACAGTAACTATGACAATACTTGAGTCATTAATCACAATGTTCAGGTGATAGGAGACAGGGGCGTGATGTGGGATCCATCACAAGCGGTAAGGGATTATAGTCAGTCGCAATTACGGCAGATGATGCATGGATGGCGGTCGCGGGCTCTTAGGAGGCACTTAATGCCTACAAATTTCATATGTCAATGTCACCACAAACTGAATAAATATACCGACTAATTTTAAATTGATGGAAGTAACAGGAGACTTGATAAAGTTAATTTCTACAATGAAAACTCGGCTGATAATTTTGTTATGCTTAGCAAAGGATGACAAAGGATAGAAACACTCGTGAATAACCGACTGGCATGCATGCGTCATATGTTTTTAATGAGTTAAGCAATGCTCAGGGACGATTAAAATGTTTATTCATTTACTCCTGATTACTATAGCCGAGCAGTCGTTTTAAAATACTAACAATGTATATTTTATTGTTTGTGTTATCTTTATTGGCTGTTTTTGAAGACGTTGTGTTTTGCAATAAGGAAGACTGTAAGTATACCTACATGGAAAGGCTGTAATCCTTTTGTAGTCTGTACATAATATAAGCTTCGTACATAATATAAGTTCCGTGCCTATTAACGGCACTTACGTCCTTTTCTTTAAGGAAGGCAGTTTTAGTTTAGTGACTTTCGGGGCGACTATCTCCGACTATATTCACTGAATCAAAAAAAAATTATTTTGAAAGGCCTATCGACCCTAAAATTTTTATTTTTGTCATTTTAATTACAAAATAGGCATGATGACTAAAAATTTTTCCCGATGCCATTTGAACCAGTTTTTGGAGAGGAACAAATGTTTGTATGGGAGCAACTACCATAAAAGAACATAAATACCCAAAAAATTGAGTTAAAGACGGACCTCGCTGGCCGCACCCGAAACGCTTCATACTGATTGACTAGTAAGGTATGACGTCACACTTTAGTATTTTGAACTAATCATTGTAGGGGAAATCAAGTAAATTGCTGTTTCGGTCGCGAAATACTGCGTTTAGGTCCATAGTTGTCATACAATTTTGTTTCTATAAAAGCGTAAGGATTCTATTGGTAGCTTTAAATTAACAACTGGACAATAAAAAAATGCATTTTTTTTCTTAACTTTCAAGGTTCATATCTTTTTATGATATTAATTATATTTTGTAATTTATACTTTATTACAATAATTTGATGGTTTACTATCCATTTAGCAACACTATGTTATCAATTTTAACATGAGTCGTCATGCCTATTATGTAGCGGCTAACAAAATACACCTATCCTCAAAATGTTATTCATATACACCTTATAGTTTTCGAGTAGAATGCCTACATACGGACAGACGGACATGACGACACTATAAGGGTTCCGTTTTTGCCATTTTGGCTACGGAACCCTAAAACACCTAATGTTTGAAAATAATTATGTTTCCTGATTGGTCTATTTTAATATCTAGCTGTATGCAATGCAGTTGCATGCTGCAGCTTGGTGTGTGTGCAATAATCTAATCTATTGTGGTTATAAAATTGTTTATTTTAAGGGTTGTGATTGGTGGATTTAATACAGTGAAGTGTTTAAATTGGTCAAATTAAAATGTTTAAAATCATAAATTGTATACATATTCTTCCTAGGGGCTGAATGTACTACCTTAACCCCGCTTGCTAAGGCTAATATGACACACTTTTCGAGCATAAGAAGTGAAAAATATTTTAATTTAAACATAACAACCACTTCGATACCATTCATCAAAATTAATTATACTATAATTCAAAATATTATATGGCCCGTCTTGGCTGGAGCACCGTGCCCCCAGATAAAAAAACAAGTTATTAATCTATTTTTTACAATTAATTATTATGAATTATTCATTAAACAACAACATTTTAATTCCACTTGTATGTTGTTTTAGTTGACGCAATTGACAACATTCACCAGGAGGAGCTATGTTCTCGAGCCGGGGGTACCTATGTGCGTCATAGCGTCGGATTGTCCCTCGGGCCATCTCACTCAAGAAAATGGCCTTTGTCCTACCCAGCAAAGTTATGGGGTCGAATGTTGTTATGGAAGTGAGTTGGTATTTGACTTTAATTAGTTTTTTTTTTCTTCACTCTTGCACTCGCTCCTATTATATACTTGTCAGAACGTGACGGGTTCTTGTCCACAGCGACAAGCGATAAAATGGCAACCAAGCTACAGCCACAGTATTTCTAAAGGACTAGGTATAGGCAATGCAAAATGTTCATGTAAATCGTGATGTTGTATGTCCGTATCTACATTTAGAACTTTCAAAGTCTAAAATATTGGCCTTTTTGTCTTACCTTACCTCACTTTGAAGATTTTACAGTGACAAAATCGAGTCATATCGTTGCCATAGCATCGACTGGTTAATTAACTTGTTATATTTAATATGTCTAATATCCAATAAAATGAGAGCCAGGCATGACTGGGTTATAACCCTGTTATTTGGCAAAGTATCTCAGACCCAAAACCTATCATAAAAATAGTAATGCCCTTTTAACGAATATTGTAAATATACTTAAATTATGTACCTACCTACCAACACCTAAAATTATCAGTAGCCTAATTTTATTGTGAAATTGATTTCAACCGAAATAAATATTATTAATTAAGTCATTAAAATGCTGTTGGTATGGTTTAGCAATAAGCCTGCTAATTTGACGAAAACAGTGTATGGTAAAATAAAATCCCGTTGTTATAATCATAATATTTGTTTCAGAATCTGTCAAGGATACTAGGTGTAAAAGAATGGGAAAATGCAGATCGACGTCGGAATTGTGCAATCGGCTTCTTGTAATTCCAGCAACGGATTGTCCTGTTGGTACCAGATGTTGTGTCTTAGTGAATTGATAATTTTGCAGTCAGAAAACGAATTTAGAGTGCCATTTATGGAAAGTTCATTATCCTATCCGACCCTTTTTAGGGTTCCATACCGAAAAAGGTGCAACTCTGTCCGTCTGTCACAATGTTAATTAATATCACCGCAACTACTTACTTATGCTATAATCCAAAATTTTAAATATAATGTAAGGCTAAACTGGTAACATTTTTTTTTACATGGGTAATGTTTTATTAACTGAAGCGACAGAATATGTAGTAATAACGATCATGTTGAGCTCTTAAAATGTGTGTATGTAGAAGTTATATGTATTTTGTCCGATGCGACAGAAAGAAGCTATTACTGTTAGAAATTATAGAAAAAATAAACATGTCACAGGGTGGAATCGATATGTAAGTGGGGTCCACGGGCAGGCTAGGATGGTTTTCGCAAAACTGGGTGCTGCATGGTAAACCATCTACTGGTTCCATTTATGAAGAGATTTATCATTCGAGAAATGTGTTCAAGGCCAAATTGAAATGGCAAAACAACAAACAGTAAATAAAAAGTGACATTTTAGCTGAAGATCATTTCAATAAAAGCTTTGGACAGTTTTGGACAGCTGTAAATAAGCAGAATCACAAGTCCAGCCTCCCCGCGAGTATCGCTGGAGAACATGACCCGTTAGACATTGCGAGTCTCTTTTGACGTCATTTCAGAGTGGAATCTCCGCTAGGATCGTCCGCGCGAGTGTTCGATGCTGAGACCAACACCTCCGAAGAGACCTTTACCATAACAGCGAGTCAAGTTGCTGCTATCATTAAAAACATGGCAAGAGGGAAGTCTGGCACGATGGTCTCAACATTGAACATCTGCAGTATGCTAGCACACATTTACCCAGGGTTCTGGCAATTTTTTATTCTTTATGCATTAAACACTCAAATTTACCTGACGATCTCATGCGCAATATTGTTACCGGTCGTGAAAAACCAGACTAGCGATTCAACAGATCCGTTAAATTACAGGCCAATTCCTCGTTCGTGTTTTAAGAGGATTTTCCCCTCTTAAAAAAATGCTTTACGCATACCACCAGGGCGTGGGGACGCAATCTTGTAGTTATGTGGGACTCCCATGTTGGCTAGTGAGGCCTATGGTTTACCCACTAAAAACCCCTTTATGTGCCGCCTCTGCGCTATAAGGCGAGCCCACAGGAACGCCCTGGGCACACTTCCGCAACCTCGCCAGCGCCTGTCCGCATTGCGGACTCATCTCCGGGGTTTTTTTCATTTCCCCCTACCTCGTCAAAGAGGGCGCACCGAAAGACGGCACGCCGCCACTCAGGGACCCTCGTGTAGGCGACAGACGTCCCCGTGCCCATCTCCCACAGGTACCCTTATGGGGAAAATCGGCGGTCGTACGCCAACCGCCGTCACCCCACACGTTTGCGGCGCATCGGTTGAGAGGCCGGATCGTCGTCCCTCCCACGCTCCGCTGTCTCCTTCTGCGTCATCACGTCCTCGCAGAAGGAAGCCGCCGCCTTCCATGACCTGTCGCACCCCACCATGCCTTCTACCAAGGCGGGCAGAGACAGGTCATGCCCCACCACGTCCACGAGTGTGGCCCGCTGCTCCGCCCAAACTGGGCACACCGCCAGCGTGTGCAGCGCCGTATCTTCGGCGTCGCCGCACTCGTGGCATTCCGTCGTCGGGTCCCGTCCCGCCACCCTGCACAGATATATTCCAAAGCTGCCATGCCCCGATAGAGTCTGCGCAAGATGGAAAGAGAGGAACCCTTCTTTTCTTCCGACCCATCTTTCCAGGACGGTCTGGATCGCTCCGATGGTCCAGTGGCCAACACTAAGGCATCTTCAACCTTTCTTTCCATTTCTGAAGGAGGATACGACGGTAGTCAAGTCTCCACCGTCTGATCTCCTCCAGGGGTGGTTGGACCCCCTGGCCCGGTCCTCGGTGACACGCTAATACACATCGCCCAGAACCAAGGCGTCGAGGTCCCAGGGCGGAGTCCCCGCCAACAAGCAAGCCGCCTCGTACGAGACGGTGCGGTATGCGGTATGCGGTTTGGCAGCGATAAAATCCTGCACTAGAAATCTGTCGTAAAATAAATAGGCTTTCTACTGTAGCAATGTAATTTTAAAATTTTATAATACTCTGATACTAAAATGATATATTGTATACTGTTTTGAAAAAATGACACCTCGCCGAGTTTTTTACGCCGGTTCTTCTCGAGGCAGAGGTTTACTTTCCGAACCGGTGGTAGTTTATCGACATTCATAGGTGCATGTAATATGCCTAAATTGAAGAATAAATCACTTTGACTTTGACTTTGACTTTATGCCCTCGCCATCCTGACCGCCATAACCCTCTGCGGCCTTCGCAGCTGGACTTGATTTTGGGCGCTCAGGGATCCGGCCCAAACGGGCGCTCCGTGCAAAGCAATCGACCGCACCACTCCCGCGTACAGTCTGCGGCAGCTTGCGTTTGGCCCGCCCACGTTGGGTAGCAGCCGGCTGAGTGCTGACGCCGCTCCAACTAATTTAGGAGCAAGACATTTAAAATGCTCCTGGAACGTCCATCGGCTGTCAAAGCCTAGGTACCGCATTGTCGACTTAACACCGATGGACGTTCCCCCCACCAACGCGCACGTTGCCTAGCGCAACGGGATAGAACCAGCATAAAACCTTAAAATAAACTATAACCCGAGTAGGTACGTATAACTAAATGAAAAAAAAGGTTGATCGCTCACAAATTTAATAGAAAAACTATAATGTTTCAACAGGCATCAATCAGCTCGTGCCGCGGCCGCTGCAGGTGGCAATGCTGACTTCTGGCCGAAGGGTGTTGTGTTTCGGTGATTCCGGGACAACCTACCGAACCCTAAATCGGAGCTGACGATTTGAATATATATTTTTATAATTGCAAACGAAGCCCGATGTATAAAAGAAGTGGTAGGTATTTTGAGATTGTGACATTTAAAAAATTTGGTATCCAAATCAATCTGGTATTTTCTAACTGTGGCAACGAAGGCGTTTTTTGTTAATATCAGTCCCAAGCCTCCAAAGTCACCATAAACATACTTTTTCCTTCTCGTCCAAAGCGTTTCCGTTTTATGATACAAGTCACAAGTATAAGCGTGATTAAATACTTATTTCTTACGATCGACTTACTGCGCGCAAGCAATCATGTAATTTTCAAGGTGATCAAATTTTTACATTTAAGTAATTTTGCAGGATTTTTTCATTTTAAAAATGGTTACGAAATATTAACGGTCGACACGCAAAGGTGGATTAAACATTATGTATATTTACGTTAGCAACTTAGCATTTAAATACGTGTAAATCTGGGCCTAGATTCAAGAAGAATCCATCTATCGTGCAGTTACCCTACTGCCAAAAATACAATAATATTCTTTGAGGACATATTTAAAATGAGGGAATGTGTAAATCTTTGGCACGCTCTGCACTCTGCAGGCTACGGCTTAACAGATTTTGATGTATGAGACAGCCATAATTATTTCCCTTCTACATAATGCTCCCGCCCTATATTACCTGCTGCTACTACCAAGAAACTCTCAAAAACTACTGCCACAGGCGGACCAAGGGCAGGGAATTTAAACATTACTTTCAAGCCGTGAATGTAAACTTTGCTACCGTACTAATGAATGTAAATTTTGCATTCGACCATATGCAATGGGAGAAGTTAACTGTGACATTCATCTGTTTTGCAATACATCGTCGCCTCCTCGAAGTTTACGTACCTACTTATAATCCTTTCAACCCCTTCTGGCGTTCGCGTCAGTTGGAATGTTTGCTACTTCATTAGTTTTAGCTTCAGTATCTATGTCTTCATTACATCACAAAAGGTGTCTGATTTGAAATTTTCAAAAAAATATTCGTGACATTACTGAAAATAAAAGAAGACATAAATTAAAAAATAACAGGTTATGTCACAAAATGTACCCAGTTCAGCAAGCAATTTTGGAAACTAGTTGGCAGAAAGTACTATAAATTGATAAATTGCGTTTGACTTGTACCAACTTAAGCCGTGATCAAGCAGGCGCGATAAATCCCGTCTTGTGTGATAGTGTAACGCTGTAACGTATCCCCGCATTACAAGCACGCTAAAATTCTTATTTATGTCCTCGAAAAGAAAGGGAGACAACAATGGTTTTTGTACCAGACTAGATACGAGCGTGGGTCTAAAATATTGCTCACAATATTTTATTATCAACGTGATAATAATCTTCAAATGTACACGCATTGAGAGAATTATAATTTTTTCTTTGTTAAGGTAGTTGTTGTTATGAAAAGTAAAATGCTAAAATTGTCCCCGTCAAAACTTGGTTGTCTGAATTTATTCCATTGAATGTTGTCAGCGAAGTAGATTAGCAGAGTTTTGATTAATTGATTTAATATTGTAGAGGTTGGGTTAGCAAGTATTTTCAATTTATCAAAAAGGTTTATTGAAGACGTAAATACATAACAATAATAAATACAAATAATAAAACAACAACTTAACCTAAACAAAGACAGTAAAACTAAAAAACAAAATAACACTTATAGATTTAAAAAAATTGGTGTCACCAGAAGTCACCACTGGTGTCTATTAGGCACACCGATAAATATTTATACTGTCCACGCGCACTTGGTTCCCATGGTGCAACTGTATCGACCCCAACCGACTCAAATAAATATCCACTTCCTAGGGAGGCGTGCTTGCGGCGCTTGAGATCTTCGGCGGAGGATGCAGACGAACGGCATTGATTGTGGTGCCTGGAAGATGAGTTGCCGTCTTCAAAAAAGGAGGAGGTTCACAATTCGACTGTATTTTAAACTCAGTAATTTATGAACCGATATGAAAATTCTTTCTTTGATTGAAAGCATATATGCTTCCAGATTGACCCCGTTGTCACCAAAATCCAGTTCTGATGATGGAATCCAGGAGAAATTGAGAGAACACTTCAAATTTTACATGTACACTTGAAGCAATTTGTGCACTGATTTGAAGTCGGTTAAAACTTTGTTTTCCAAGAAGTAATTGCATTATTTTACTTATTTATGATTACAAAGTTACTTGTGCTGTTCTTTCATCTTGATAACTGGATAAAAAATTTGGTATATATGTGTTTTGGTTTTATATATAAAATAGAATGAATACTAAAAGTATGCACAATTTGAAGCTTCTTTGATTGCTAGAAGTACCTTAGAAATCTTAGAATATTTATAATGAGCAAGTGTCAAAACTAAGAAACTTTGCTTTGACATGCAATAGTTCTTAAACTACAGGCACAAATTGGTTGTAAATGGGGTGTATGCCTACTTATATAATACCCTCGTGGTCACTGGCTTTTAGCTTTATCCACAACACACTTACAGGGGGATTGAAAGAGTCCTGAATGGCTTCGAGAAAGGGATAGAACGGCCGTGCATTTTTTTCGCTTGACTTAGCCAGGGCAGGGCACTACCGCACCGTGTCCTCAGATTATATTTAAGAAGGTTTAGTTTATTTATTCATATTTATTTTATTTAAGGCATGTAAGAGTCTGCCTACCTATGGCCAGAGACAAGTTAATTATTTTTATAAATGTTATTATTGATATAATGCCGGTCATTACTGCCAGTTTCTGAACGCATTTTAGCGGGTTTATAATATGTGTGTAGATAAAGTGTTTGATGCAACTCACTCAAGTGTCAACGTAAATAGTGTGGAATGTAAAATAAAGTCCAGCAGGTCGTAACGCATTGTACGCGCGTCAGGTAGATCTAAACGCCACTTTTTGTATGGCAAAATGACAGTTAAGATTTCCAAACGTGCCTTCGAAACTTTACGTGATCATTTGATCAACCCTATGTTCTACTTCTATCTAAATTAATAGTACATTGTTTAACGAGGGACGTAAGTGGAATATTGCTAACGAGAGTCTATCAGAAGTTTGGTGACTCGAGTTTGCAATATTCTTACGCCCGTGTTATACACAATGTACTATTAATTTAGATAGAAGTATCACAATTGCGAGGAAATAAATAACTACAAAAGACAGAGAAATCTAAGTTTCATACAGCCGCACCAATCAAAAATTGTCAACTTCACTTCCAGATCAGTGCTAGTGGAGCTTGTAGCTTCAATATTTCAACCAATCACAGAGCAGTATTCTTGCGGGGCGGAGCGGCTTGGCCAACTAGTCTTTTTTTTCGACCAATCACAAAGCAACCAGATTTGCTTAAGCCAATCAGAGGGTACTATATTTTAAAACTAAACTTGACAGCCCGTGGGAGGTAAAACGGCTATAACTGCTCTGTACGCTCGCAAGTAATAACGCCGTTGACGAACAAGTGTGATAAAAAAATTATAACCTGCTTGTCCAGTAGTTCTATTACGTAACGTATTGTACTCGTACGTGCGTCAGGTAAATCTAAAATTTTACTTTTTGACAATTGGAAAATAACAGTTGTGTTGTCCTAACGAACGTTCGAAAAATGACGTTTCACTCCTATAATTGGAGATTAAATTTCTCAGGCTGCTGAAAGCAAGCCAATGTCAATATTCCCGGTTAATAAGCGGTGTCTGCAGTTGTTGATGAAACAAAAAATATCTACCAGTGATTTCAGCCACATGTACCGAAGTGTGTTGTATTGTATTGTATTGTAGTAGTAAGACTTTACTTATACAACAATTGCATAATAGTATTTTATGCAACTGTTGTATAAGAAGGGTCCTAACGCATTCACTGCCAGCAACGCACATGTGCGTTTGCCTTCATACAAATTTGTTCCTAGAGGGCGTGGCTGGCAGCGAATACGTTATAATACGAGTGGTGTTGGTTGCGCACCGCAATTCAAAACGCCACGAGGTTATTTTTAGTTTTTTTACTGACAAGGTACGAGTATTTCATAGATCTTATTTGTAATTTTTTAATTTCATTTATATAAGTATGAAAGGTTCGACCATAAACACTAAGCCCATGACCAATAACAGAGTTGGCTAACTGCTACTCTATTTTAGTATGGTTCTGTGAGCTGCAGAACACACTAGCCTGTCTTTTTATATATGATTTTTTTTTTTTTCGAAAAAGCGAATCAAAAAAGATTCAATATAATTATCTAACCTGCTCACAAAATTTCACGAGCATCGGTTGAGAAATGTGACATGTAGAGGAAAACAGCCGGACAGCGGGAAAGCGGGACATTGGACACCGGACATACGAACGATTTTCGGCCCAAGCTGATGCATAGAACTTCGTTCGCTTCGCTCGCTCGTTCAACAAGAAACCTAACCTAGGGTGCTGCCGGCAGCCGGAGGGGGCCAGAGAGAAGAACCTCCTAAATATCCCCGCAGGGTAAAAGATTACCGCCTTCTGTATCTGATTATTAACTTATATATATCTGCCCTTCACGAGAAATATGCACAAAAATTATTTGTATAAAACATTACACTTGAATGTGGGTGTAACTATTGGAAAGCTCTTTAAGCCTCAGGAGGTTTCTAACAATGTTGAGTAACACACTATTGTTCCGCCAACATTCAGCGAGTAAGATGGGTGGTAATCTTGGAAGATCCCCGCGTGAGATGTATGAAAATAAGTGGATTATGCCATTATCCCGCGAACTTGACTGTTTAAACACATTTACATGCAACATAGCTAGGATTAATATTCATTACTTAACTTTTATTGGATTCGAACTGCTTACGTTAACGCTATCAAATGGTCATTTTTCAGGAGAGACAAAGAACCGTTTCGATTCGAGAAAAAAATATCGTAAATTCGTTTGTTTCTTTACATAATAGGTACTGTGTATGCATGTTAGTGATTAGTTTTTAGTTTTCTGAGGTTTTTTTTTATATCGAATAACTGGATTAATGAAACAATGTTTAGTTAGAGTAGCATGCCCGTTACGCCACGAAAACATTTTAAGTTTTTGGAAAAAGTTGTCCTTTACTTCAATTTTACCTTAACGGCTCGATTTGATCTGTATCTTGTATTTTACAACATTCCAAACTTTTCGAACGTCTATTCACGCAAAGACCCAGTTAAGTTGGCGGCGGTAGAAGGAAACGTGGTCATATTTACAGAGGCAGAAAATAAATCGAATGCAATTATTGAGGAGACGGTCCATGCAGTTTATTGAGGTATTGTTGAGTGACATTTAGTAGTGCACATAACACTATAATTAATAATTGGCAGCACCAGCGCCTGCACCAATTACTTCTTTTTGCTGACTGGGAAGAAATTCTTAAAATCATATAAAGTTCTCAGCGTTCCGATGAGATATATTGGTTTCCAAAATATAACTACTTAAATTATGCGAGGTTTAATGTGTTAGTTTAACTAATTTCGTATCTAGAGCGATATATATCAATCCTTATAATTGTAATGGCACATAACGTTATAGAGTTAAAACTTGAACCTTGCTGAGAAACTTGTGTAGCTCGAAAGAGATTACGCCAACTCGGAAGTTCAGCTTAAACCCAGACTAATTCTAAGTACTACGAGACAGTTGGTGCAGTAGGTAGGCTAGGAATTGTACAAAACTTATGAAATATGGCTTAGGGAATATACTAACATGTCTCATGTACCTATTTAGGTTTAAAATTTGACCTTCCACATTATTTTAAGTAAGCGGGGCACTTATTTAATAATTGTCATTAAACACCAACCACCACCAAAGTCTCACATATTTTGCTGCTAGTGCAACACGTAAAATATAAGGTGATATTAAAAGGATTTACCATACTTAAGTATGTACGGTACTTCATGCCAATTTAAATAATAAATTAAAAAAATATTACACTGGAATGTGAGTATACAATATACTCATATAACGCTCAAGTTCGCAAAGCAATGGGGCGACACTACGCCTCTGGGTTATTACACGATTTTTCGGGCCACCGTCGATTCCCGAGAACAAATATTTTTGCATCCTATTTTATTCGACTACACTGACTGCTGTTGAAGCAGTGCCACCAAAAATGATTTATCAAGTTTCATTTCTTACTCATAAACAGTCACAAAAATTTTAGTCGCCCAAAAAATTTACAACAGATTTGTATTTCGTGTCATTTGCTCTTATTTTCATTTCGTACATTACTAATAGCTTTGTCCTTTATCGACATTAGTCATGCATGACAATGTAGTGGCTAAATCAACGATCAAACTATTTTGTTAATAATATAAGAATCGATTTTTATTTACATCTATAATATTTGGTCAATCTATTAATTTGATGTCATAAAAACGCAGATTTGATTATTTTATCCATACAAAGTTTACCATTAGGTACTTTTTAGATGTAATAACGAAGGAAGTATCTACTGATGCTCTTGAGCAGACTTCGTTAAGTATATTTTTACCATCCATTCGACTAAGTATTTGGGTGTGTATCCTGAAAAAGGGCATGTATAATATATAAGATAAGGGAAGCATCCGATGTCCGCACTACACCACATTGTTATGGTTGCAACATCGAAACTCACTCAAGCTAAGGAGTTCGAAGTCCCGCAAGTCCTCGCACACTCTATTTGTATCTGTTCACGTTCATAAGAAAGTTATAATACCCGGGTTATGGGAGGGTAAATGTACAATATATTTTCAGAGGAATGAACTTTCTAAGGCTTCTTTAAATTATATTTTCATGTTCTTAGTATAGTATAGTAAGTATAAGGGTAAGATATAATATTAGTTTATTTTTGAAGTTACCTTATTTTTTTTTGCAGTTGAAAAATTATTTGGTTGGTCTCAACATCAACTAGTTAACACTTTGACTGTCCGTGCATTACATGTAATACACTGAAGACCTAGCTCGGTACGTCCGTGTATGACATATAATGCACCAGTGTATATATCTTTTTTTAAATAATATCTCAACGGAATTAAGAGATGTAGTAAAGTTCTGAATTGAAAGGTATAGACGGGTAAATGACGGAGCTTAAAGCTCAATGGACTGCTGAGATAATTGCATATTTTATTTAAATTCAGAGTGGCTAACCAAAAAACTATGACCAAGGATCAGTACTTAGACGCTTGATTGTCCGTGCATTATATGTAATGCATCGTCAAACTAGGTCTGCCACGTCTACGTGACGTCAGAAATAGATGATTCTATACATTTGTGCATTACATTTAATGCACGGACTTTCCGACCCAATCACCTCACTCAATTGTTTGATACCGACGACTAGTGTTGTTCGTGGTGTCCGTTTTATCAAATAGTTACCTACTAAATACAGCGAAGCACTAAGCCTACACGTTGAGAGTGTCCTCCACGTGTAGGCTTACAAGGTTACAAGTTTTTTGAATACGTGCGTTACCCGTGTTACACACCAGTCTTACTACTGTACTTACTATTGTTGTAACACGGGTAATGTTTTTTCACGGGAAAAATATTTAATTCCCCACGAGGTAGCAGCCATTAATGCATTATTATTGGTTTATCCTAAAGTTCAAATTATTGGGTGTTATTATCACTGGCACAAATATATGTGGAGAAAAGGCAAAGCTGAAAGACGCATTGTGTCACTGTGTGCTGTATTGCCGCTTCTACCGCAGGAAACGCTGATAAATGCTTGGCAATACGTAATTAAAGAAAGTATTTTTTTTTCCCTTTTTACTACCAGAGCGGCTAGTTGTAACAACGGTGAAAAAACATTACCCATGTTACAACGGTAGTAACACGGGTAACAGTAACACGCGTTCAAATAAAACAAATAATTAATTCAAAGACAAAAATGAATCAAAAAACATTTTACTTAGGTAGAACTGCTGCCCTGGTAATCGCAAATGCAGTACTTGCAAAATGGCGGTTTCGAGATAAACGCGGTAAACATATTTTGTGATATCTATATAACAAATCTATGTGGTGTAACTTTTGAAGTGTACTGAATAATACTTAAAAAAATCAAGCTTTCTATTGACATATTTTTTCCTTTACTTTACTGCCTTATTTGGATAGAATGCGCAGTACTGCATTTTCATCAACTATCTGGGCTTGTGGGCATTACAGTATTACTAAGGATAAATGCAGTATTTGTGTTTATTACTGCAAAATCACCTAGCACGTGTTCAATACTGCGTTTCTAGTTCGCAATCATGCCCTATTTTTATGCTTAGTACTAGTTAAAAGTGTTGTTAAGGCTTCTTCTGGCAAATATTTTAAGTGACGAAGAGATGAAATAAAACAGATTTTAGGTAAGTATTAGAAAAATGTTTTTATTATCGAAATAACTGAACTTAAAAATACCTAAGTTAATGTAGCCAACTTCCTAAATCTATTGGTCTACAATTCTTAATTATGATATCGAACCCAAAAACTCTATATTAGACTTATTATCACCACCAAGAAGGATTTAATTTTAATTAGTAATTATAATCAGTCTATAAAATTCACTTTGTCTCGTCCGCGAATGACGTCGACGCTCTGATTTGCTAGCACAAATCGCGGCACTGTACCGTGCGGCTTCGACGCATGCGAAGCTTTTTGTTACTCTCGCTACTCGTAAACGCAGCACTGTAGAATACTGCGTTGAGTTTTAGCATCGCAAGAGGAGCTCTTTATTATTCTCGCTACACTCAAATGCAGTAAGGTTGAATACTGCGTTTGGCTTTAGTTAGTATTCGTTGCAAAAAAGTGTATTCCTAATGAATCTGCAGTAAACGTAGCAAGTACTGCACAAACTTCTAGCACATGCTGAATGCTGCAGATCTTGTTAGCAAAAGTAATATTTTTGTGCAAGTACTGCGTTTCTGGTTAGAAAAAAAACATGTTTCTAATTTAAAAAAAAACTGAAATTAATTTTTTTATGTATAGATTAGGCTCTTGGGATGTCATTTCTGCAAAAAAGTGAAAATCCCAAAAATGTCGATTACTGCAAGTACAATTATCAGGGCAGTAACTATTATATAATCTGTGCTTAGGTGATAGTAGTACGTCTCTCGAGCGAATAAACGATTATAACTGATATTTATTTATACTTAAGGAATACCAACAGCTGCAAAAACATGATATAAGTTTTACATAGCAATTAACAAAGCCAATTAAAGGAACTCACATAAAAAAATGATATTTAAAAAAATGTTTGACACACATAGCACATATATTATTCGTGACATTAAAATTTAAATACAATAATGATCTCAAATACAATAAGATAAAGCTGTAAATAATACTGCATTGTAATATTTAATATTTACCATTTTCAAAAAAGTAGGTACTTCATATTGGGTTTGGTTTATATTTTACACGTAGGAGGTCAACTTGATAAACCATATTAAATGGGTGTATCAACAATTTTCTGTTATTAGTTGGGTTACGTCTCCTGGGACACTTCTTTAAACTGCGATTTATGGTTATAAATCACCAAATGTGGGGTTTTCTAGACATGTTCGACCTTTTTTTTGTATGGATTTTAAGCATGGTAGAAGTTCGTATTGTAACAATTTTTCGAAGAAACTCTGTAATTTTGTCTCCTGGCTAACGAGACAGATTAACAACAAGAAATAGTTGATTGACCCAAATGCTAATATACTAGTAAGTACTTATGTTGTTGTTATAAGTTTAATGCCGTACCTGAGAGGCATAACACTGCAACTGCCATTTCCTCAATTTTACAGGAGAAGCGCTTCCACTGATTATAATAATCCATTTTCTAGAGTATATGAGCCTCTAACGTAAACTAATGAAATTGCGGTTTGGTGCTGTAAAAGATTTCAAAGATCATTAATGCTACTTTTTCCTGCATGATGGCTTTAAAAGTGCATTTGAATTGCTGTAGGTGCTGTACCTAATAGTGAATCGATATCTTTTATATAACACTTAGTCATTTAAGAGTAACTGAGATGCTATTGGTCATATAAGCAGCTTTTTTACCATTACCTACAATGCTTCCACGAGAACAATGTCGAATGACGGTGCTATAAAG
Organism: Epinotia nisella; assembly: GCA_932294315.1. Lineage (NCBI taxonomy): Eukaryota > Metazoa > Arthropoda > Insecta > Lepidoptera > Tortricidae > Epinotia > Epinotia nisella. The sequence continues at coordinate 24,147,421 of OW028673.1, forward strand.
GCTTCTTCAGCAGCTAATTAGAATATTAGAAGCTTTTATACAGCTAATTTACTCGTAGAACCTACAGTGGTATAAAAGTGAAATTTGACACTTTTATACAATAATTGAATAAACGCGCTGTAAACATGTCGAGTAAACGTTTAGTCGACATAGTTTTACGCCCAAAATGCGAAAATGCTAAAGAGTTGAGTATAGTTCTTTTATACGACGATTTGGCATATTTAACTCCTTTTTACGACTATTTCTCGATCATTAGCTGTAAAAAGCTTTGCTTATACGACGGTTTTGCTCGTGGGGTAGTAGCACTTGTATATTATGTAGTAATAGTAGAAGTTAGTTTTCATATGGAAGGAGACACAAAACAATTTTCAACCTCAATATACAGTAACTATGACAATACTTGAGTCATTAATCACAATGTTCAGGTGATAGGAGACAGGGGCGTGATGTGGGATCCATCACAAGCGGTAAGGGATTATAGTCAGTCGCAATTACGGCAGATGATGCATGGATGGCGGTCGCGGGCTCTTAGGAGGCACTTAATGCCTACAAATTTCATATGTCAATGTCACCACAAACTGAATAAATATACCGACTAATTTTAAATTGATGGAAGTAACAGGAGACTTGATAAAGTTAATTTCTACAATGAAAACTCGGCTGATAATTTTGTTATGCTTAGCAAAGGATGACAAAGGATAGAAACACTCGTGAATAACCGACTGGCATGCATGCGTCATATGTTTTTAATGAGTTAAGCAATGCTCAGGGACGATTAAAATGTTTATTCATTTACTCCTGATTACTATAGCCGAGCAGTCGTTTTAAAATACTAACAATGTATATTTTATTGTTTGTGTTATCTTTATTGGCTGTTTTTGAAGACGTTGTGTTTTGCAATAAGGAAGACTGTAAGTATACCTACATGGAAAGGCTGTAATCCTTTTGTAGTCTGTACATAATATAAGCTTCGTACATAATATAAGTTCCGTGCCTATTAACGGCACTTACGTCCTTTTCTTTAAGGAAGGCAGTTTTAGTTTAGTGACTTTCGGGGCGACTATCTCCGACTATATTCACTGAATCAAAAAAAAATTATTTTGAAAGGCCTATCGACCCTAAAATTTTTATTTTTGTCATTTTAATTACAAAATAGGCATGATGACTAAAAATTTTTCCCGATGCCATTTGAACCAGTTTTTGGAGAGGAACAAATGTTTGTATGGGAGCAACTACCATAAAAGAACATAAATACCCAAAAAATTGAGTTAAAGACGGACCTCGCTGGCCGCACCCGAAACGCTTCATACTGATTGACTAGTAAGGTATGACGTCACACTTTAGTATTTTGAACTAATCATTGTAGGGGAAATCAAGTAAATTGCTGTTTCGGTCGCGAAATACTGCGTTTAGGTCCATAGTTGTCATACAATTTTGTTTCTATAAAAGCGTAAGGATTCTATTGGTAGCTTTAAATTAACAACTGGACAATAAAAAAATGCATTTTTTTTCTTAACTTTCAAGGTTCATATCTTTTTATGATATTAATTATATTTTGTAATTTATACTTTATTACAATAATTTGATGGTTTACTATCCATTTAGCAACACTATGTTATCAATTTTAACATGAGTCGTCATGCCTATTATGTAGCGGCTAACAAAATACACCTATCCTCAAAATGTTATTCATATACACCTTATAGTTTTCGAGTAGAATGCCTACATACGGACAGACGGACATGACGACACTATAAGGGTTCCGTTTTTGCCATTTTGGCTACGGAACCCTAAAACACCTAATGTTTGAAAATAATTATGTTTCCTGATTGGTCTATTTTAATATCTAGCTGTATGCAATGCAGTTGCATGCTGCAGCTTGGTGTGTGTGCAATAATCTAATCTATTGTGGTTATAAAATTGTTTATTTTAAGGGTTGTGATTGGTGGATTTAATACAGTGAAGTGTTTAAATTGGTCAAATTAAAATGTTTAAAATCATAAATTGTATACATATTCTTCCTAGGGGCTGAATGTACTACCTTAACCCCGCTTGCTAAGGCTAATATGACACACTTTTCGAGCATAAGAAGTGAAAAATATTTTAATTTAAACATAACAACCACTTCGATACCATTCATCAAAATTAATTATACTATAATTCAAAATATTATATGGCCCGTCTTGGCTGGAGCACCGTGCCCCCAGATAAAAAAACAAGTTATTAATCTATTTTTTACAATTAATTATTATGAATTATTCATTAAACAACAACATTTTAATTCCACTTGTATGTTGTTTTAGTTGACGCAATTGACAACATTCACCAGGAGGAGCTATGTTCTCGAGCCGGGGGTACCTATGTGCGTCATAGCGTCGGATTGTCCCTCGGGCCATCTCACTCAAGAAAATGGCCTTTGTCCTACCCAGCAAAGTTATGGGGTCGAATGTTGTTATGGAAGTGAGTTGGTATTTGACTTTAATTAGTTTTTTTTTTCTTCACTCTTGCACTCGCTCCTATTATATACTTGTCAGAACGTGACGGGTTCTTGTCCACAGCGACAAGCGATAAAATGGCAACCAAGCTACAGCCACAGTATTTCTAAAGGACTAGGTATAGGCAATGCAAAATGTTCATGTAAATCGTGATGTTGTATGTCCGTATCTACATTTAGAACTTTCAAAGTCTAAAATATTGGCCTTTTTGTCTTACCTTACCTCACTTTGAAGATTTTACAGTGACAAAATCGAGTCATATCGTTGCCATAGCATCGACTGGTTAATTAACTTGTTATATTTAATATGTCTAATATCCAATAAAATGAGAGCCAGGCATGACTGGGTTATAACCCTGTTATTTGGCAAAGTATCTCAGACCCAAAACCTATCATAAAAATAGTAATGCCCTTTTAACGAATATTGTAAATATACTTAAATTATGTACCTACCTACCAACACCTAAAATTATCAGTAGCCTAATTTTATTGTGAAATTGATTTCAACCGAAATAAATATTATTAATTAAGTCATTAAAATGCTGTTGGTATGGTTTAGCAATAAGCCTGCTAATTTGACGAAAACAGTGTATGGTAAAATAAAATCCCGTTGTTATAATCATAATATTTGTTTCAGAATCTGTCAAGGATACTAGGTGTAAAAGAATGGGAAAATGCAGATCGACGTCGGAATTGTGCAATCGGCTTCTTGTAATTCCAGCAACGGATTGTCCTGTTGGTACCAGATGTTGTGTCTTAGTGAATTGATAATTTTGCAGTCAGAAAACGAATTTAGAGTGCCATTTATGGAAAGTTCATTATCCTATCCGACCCTTTTTAGGGTTCCATACCGAAAAAGGTGCAACTCTGTCCGTCTGTCACAATGTTAATTAATATCACCGCAACTACTTACTTATGCTATAATCCAAAATTTTAAATATAATGTAAGGCTAAACTGGTAACATTTTTTTTTACATGGGTAATGTTTTATTAACTGAAGCGACAGAATATGTAGTAATAACGATCATGTTGAGCTCTTAAAATGTGTGTATGTAGAAGTTATATGTATTTTGTCCGATGCGACAGAAAGAAGCTATTACTGTTAGAAATTATAGAAAAAATAAACATGTCACAGGGTGGAATCGATATGTAAGTGGGGTCCACGGGCAGGCTAGGATGGTTTTCGCAAAACTGGGTGCTGCATGGTAAACCATCTACTGGTTCCATTTATGAAGAGATTTATCATTCGAGAAATGTGTTCAAGGCCAAATTGAAATGGCAAAACAACAAACAGTAAATAAAAAGTGACATTTTAGCTGAAGATCATTTCAATAAAAGCTTTGGACAGTTTTGGACAGCTGTAAATAAGCAGAATCACAAGTCCAGCCTCCCCGCGAGTATCGCTGGAGAACATGACCCGTTAGACATTGCGAGTCTCTTTTGACGTCATTTCAGAGTGGAATCTCCGCTAGGATCGTCCGCGCGAGTGTTCGATGCTGAGACCAACACCTCCGAAGAGACCTTTACCATAACAGCGAGTCAAGTTGCTGCTATCATTAAAAACATGGCAAGAGGGAAGTCTGGCACGATGGTCTCAACATTGAACATCTGCAGTATGCTAGCACACATTTACCCAGGGTTCTGGCAATTTTTTATTCTTTATGCATTAAACACTCAAATTTACCTGACGATCTCATGCGCAATATTGTTACCGGTCGTGAAAAACCAGACTAGCGATTCAACAGATCCGTTAAATTACAGGCCAATTCCTCGTTCGTGTTTTAAGAGGATTTTCCCCTCTTAAAAAAATGCTTTACGCATACCACCAGGGCGTGGGGACGCAATCTTGTAGTTATGTGGGACTCCCATGTTGGCTAGTGAGGCCTATGGTTTACCCACTAAAAACCCCTTTATGTGCCGCCTCTGCGCTATAAGGCGAGCCCACAGGAACGCCCTGGGCACACTTCCGCAACCTCGCCAGCGCCTGTCCGCATTGCGGACTCATCTCCGGGGTTTTTTTCATTTCCCCCTACCTCGTCAAAGAGGGCGCACCGAAAGACGGCACGCCGCCACTCAGGGACCCTCGTGTAGGCGACAGACGTCCCCGTGCCCATCTCCCACAGGTACCCTTATGGGGAAAATCGGCGGTCGTACGCCAACCGCCGTCACCCCACACGTTTGCGGCGCATCGGTTGAGAGGCCGGATCGTCGTCCCTCCCACGCTCCGCTGTCTCCTTCTGCGTCATCACGTCCTCGCAGAAGGAAGCCGCCGCCTTCCATGACCTGTCGCACCCCACCATGCCTTCTACCAAGGCGGGCAGAGACAGGTCATGCCCCACCACGTCCACGAGTGTGGCCCGCTGCTCCGCCCAAACTGGGCACACCGCCAGCGTGTGCAGCGCCGTATCTTCGGCGTCGCCGCACTCGTGGCATTCCGTCGTCGGGTCCCGTCCCGCCACCCTGCACAGATATATTCCAAAGCTGCCATGCCCCGATAGAGTCTGCGCAAGATGGAAAGAGAGGAACCCTTCTTTTCTTCCGACCCATCTTTCCAGGACGGTCTGGATCGCTCCGATGGTCCAGTGGCCAACACTAAGGCATCTTCAACCTTTCTTTCCATTTCTGAAGGAGGATACGACGGTAGTCAAGTCTCCACCGTCTGATCTCCTCCAGGGGTGGTTGGACCCCCTGGCCCGGTCCTCGGTGACACGCTAATACACATCGCCCAGAACCAAGGCGTCGAGGTCCCAGGGCGGAGTCCCCGCCAACAAGCAAGCCGCCTCGTACGAGACGGTGCGGTATGCGGTATGCGGTTTGGCAGCGATAAAATCCTGCACTAGAAATCTGTCGTAAAATAAATAGGCTTTCTACTGTAGCAATGTAATTTTAAAATTTTATAATACTCTGATACTAAAATGATATATTGTATACTGTTTTGAAAAAATGACACCTCGCCGAGTTTTTTACGCCGGTTCTTCTCGAGGCAGAGGTTTACTTTCCGAACCGGTGGTAGTTTATCGACATTCATAGGTGCATGTAATATGCCTAAATTGAAGAATAAATCACTTTGACTTTGACTTTGACTTTATGCCCTCGCCATCCTGACCGCCATAACCCTCTGCGGCCTTCGCAGCTGGACTTGATTTTGGGCGCTCAGGGATCCGGCCCAAACGGGCGCTCCGTGCAAAGCAATCGACCGCACCACTCCCGCGTACAGTCTGCGGCAGCTTGCGTTTGGCCCGCCCACGTTGGGTAGCAGCCGGCTGAGTGCTGACGCCGCTCCAACTAATTTAGGAGCAAGACATTTAAAATGCTCCTGGAACGTCCATCGGCTGTCAAAGCCTAGGTACCGCATTGTCGACTTAACACCGATGGACGTTCCCCCCACCAACGCGCACGTTGCCTAGCGCAACGGGATAGAACCAGCATAAAACCTTAAAATAAACTATAACCCGAGTAGGTACGTATAACTAAATGAAAAAAAAGGTTGATCGCTCACAAATTTAATAGAAAAACTATAATGTTTCAACAGGCATCAATCAGCTCGTGCCGCGGCCGCTGCAGGTGGCAATGCTGACTTCTGGCCGAAGGGTGTTGTGTTTCGGTGATTCCGGGACAACCTACCGAACCCTAAATCGGAGCTGACGATTTGAATATATATTTTTATAATTGCAAACGAAGCCCGATGTATAAAAGAAGTGGTAGGTATTTTGAGATTGTGACATTTAAAAAATTTGGTATCCAAATCAATCTGGTATTTTCTAACTGTGGCAACGAAGGCGTTTTTTGTTAATATCAGTCCCAAGCCTCCAAAGTCACCATAAACATACTTTTTCCTTCTCGTCCAAAGCGTTTCCGTTTTATGATACAAGTCACAAGTATAAGCGTGATTAAATACTTATTTCTTACGATCGACTTACTGCGCGCAAGCAATCATGTAATTTTCAAGGTGATCAAATTTTTACATTTAAGTAATTTTGCAGGATTTTTTCATTTTAAAAATGGTTACGAAATATTAACGGTCGACACGCAAAGGTGGATTAAACATTATGTATATTTACGTTAGCAACTTAGCATTTAAATACGTGTAAATCTGGGCCTAGATTCAAGAAGAATCCATCTATCGTGCAGTTACCCTACTGCCAAAAATACAATAATATTCTTTGAGGACATATTTAAAATGAGGGAATGTGTAAATCTTTGGCACGCTCTGCACTCTGCAGGCTACGGCTTAACAGATTTTGATGTATGAGACAGCCATAATTATTTCCCTTCTACATAATGCTCCCGCCCTATATTACCTGCTGCTACTACCAAGAAACTCTCAAAAACTACTGCCACAGGCGGACCAAGGGCAGGGAATTTAAACATTACTTTCAAGCCGTGAATGTAAACTTTGCTACCGTACTAATGAATGTAAATTTTGCATTCGACCATATGCAATGGGAGAAGTTAACTGTGACATTCATCTGTTTTGCAATACATCGTCGCCTCCTCGAAGTTTACGTACCTACTTATAATCCTTTCAACCCCTTCTGGCGTTCGCGTCAGTTGGAATGTTTGCTACTTCATTAGTTTTAGCTTCAGTATCTATGTCTTCATTACATCACAAAAGGTGTCTGATTTGAAATTTTCAAAAAAATATTCGTGACATTACTGAAAATAAAAGAAGACATAAATTAAAAAATAACAGGTTATGTCACAAAATGTACCCAGTTCAGCAAGCAATTTTGGAAACTAGTTGGCAGAAAGTACTATAAATTGATAAATTGCGTTTGACTTGTACCAACTTAAGCCGTGATCAAGCAGGCGCGATAAATCCCGTCTTGTGTGATAGTGTAACGCTGTAACGTATCCCCGCATTACAAGCACGCTAAAATTCTTATTTATGTCCTCGAAAAGAAAGGGAGACAACAATGGTTTTTGTACCAGACTAGATACGAGCGTGGGTCTAAAATATTGCTCACAATATTTTATTATCAACGTGATAATAATCTTCAAATGTACACGCATTGAGAGAATTATAATTTTTTCTTTGTTAAGGTAGTTGTTGTTATGAAAAGTAAAATGCTAAAATTGTCCCCGTCAAAACTTGGTTGTCTGAATTTATTCCATTGAATGTTGTCAGCGAAGTAGATTAGCAGAGTTTTGATTAATTGATTTAATATTGTAGAGGTTGGGTTAGCAAGTATTTTCAATTTATCAAAAAGGTTTATTGAAGACGTAAATACATAACAATAATAAATACAAATAATAAAACAACAACTTAACCTAAACAAAGACAGTAAAACTAAAAAACAAAATAACACTTATAGATTTAAAAAAATTGGTGTCACCAGAAGTCACCACTGGTGTCTATTAGGCACACCGATAAATATTTATACTGTCCACGCGCACTTGGTTCCCATGGTGCAACTGTATCGACCCCAACCGACTCAAATAAATATCCACTTCCTAGGGAGGCGTGCTTGCGGCGCTTGAGATCTTCGGCGGAGGATGCAGACGAACGGCATTGATTGTGGTGCCTGGAAGATGAGTTGCCGTCTTCAAAAAAGGAGGAGGTTCACAATTCGACTGTATTTTAAACTCAGTAATTTATGAACCGATATGAAAATTCTTTCTTTGATTGAAAGCATATATGCTTCCAGATTGACCCCGTTGTCACCAAAATCCAGTTCTGATGATGGAATCCAGGAGAAATTGAGAGAACACTTCAAATTTTACATGTACACTTGAAGCAATTTGTGCACTGATTTGAAGTCGGTTAAAACTTTGTTTTCCAAGAAGTAATTGCATTATTTTACTTATTTATGATTACAAAGTTACTTGTGCTGTTCTTTCATCTTGATAACTGGATAAAAAATTTGGTATATATGTGTTTTGGTTTTATATATAAAATAGAATGAATACTAAAAGTATGCACAATTTGAAGCTTCTTTGATTGCTAGAAGTACCTTAGAAATCTTAGAATATTTATAATGAGCAAGTGTCAAAACTAAGAAACTTTGCTTTGACATGCAATAGTTCTTAAACTACAGGCACAAATTGGTTGTAAATGGGGTGTATGCCTACTTATATAATACCCTCGTGGTCACTGGCTTTTAGCTTTATCCACAACACACTTACAGGGGGATTGAAAGAGTCCTGAATGGCTTCGAGAAAGGGATAGAACGGCCGTGCATTTTTTTCGCTTGACTTAGCCAGGGCAGGGCACTACCGCACCGTGTCCTCAGATTATATTTAAGAAGGTTTAGTTTATTTATTCATATTTATTTTATTTAAGGCATGTAAGAGTCTGCCTACCTATGGCCAGAGACAAGTTAATTATTTTTATAAATGTTATTATTGATATAATGCCGGTCATTACTGCCAGTTTCTGAACGCATTTTAGCGGGTTTATAATATGTGTGTAGATAAAGTGTTTGATGCAACTCACTCAAGTGTCAACGTAAATAGTGTGGAATGTAAAATAAAGTCCAGCAGGTCGTAACGCATTGTACGCGCGTCAGGTAGATCTAAACGCCACTTTTTGTATGGCAAAATGACAGTTAAGATTTCCAAACGTGCCTTCGAAACTTTACGTGATCATTTGATCAACCCTATGTTCTACTTCTATCTAAATTAATAGTACATTGTTTAACGAGGGACGTAAGTGGAATATTGCTAACGAGAGTCTATCAGAAGTTTGGTGACTCGAGTTTGCAATATTCTTACGCCCGTGTTATACACAATGTACTATTAATTTAGATAGAAGTATCACAATTGCGAGGAAATAAATAACTACAAAAGACAGAGAAATCTAAGTTTCATACAGCCGCACCAATCAAAAATTGTCAACTTCACTTCCAGATCAGTGCTAGTGGAGCTTGTAGCTTCAATATTTCAACCAATCACAGAGCAGTATTCTTGCGGGGCGGAGCGGCTTGGCCAACTAGTCTTTTTTTTCGACCAATCACAAAGCAACCAGATTTGCTTAAGCCAATCAGAGGGTACTATATTTTAAAACTAAACTTGACAGCCCGTGGGAGGTAAAACGGCTATAACTGCTCTGTACGCTCGCAAGTAATAACGCCGTTGACGAACAAGTGTGATAAAAAAATTATAACCTGCTTGTCCAGTAGTTCTATTACGTAACGTATTGTACTCGTACGTGCGTCAGGTAAATCTAAAATTTTACTTTTTGACAATTGGAAAATAACAGTTGTGTTGTCCTAACGAACGTTCGAAAAATGACGTTTCACTCCTATAATTGGAGATTAAATTTCTCAGGCTGCTGAAAGCAAGCCAATGTCAATATTCCCGGTTAATAAGCGGTGTCTGCAGTTGTTGATGAAACAAAAAATATCTACCAGTGATTTCAGCCACATGTACCGAAGTGTGTTGTATTGTATTGTATTGTAGTAGTAAGACTTTACTTATACAACAATTGCATAATAGTATTTTATGCAACTGTTGTATAAGAAGGGTCCTAACGCATTCACTGCCAGCAACGCACATGTGCGTTTGCCTTCATACAAATTTGTTCCTAGAGGGCGTGGCTGGCAGCGAATACGTTATAATACGAGTGGTGTTGGTTGCGCACCGCAATTCAAAACGCCACGAGGTTATTTTTAGTTTTTTTACTGACAAGGTACGAGTATTTCATAGATCTTATTTGTAATTTTTTAATTTCATTTATATAAGTATGAAAGGTTCGACCATAAACACTAAGCCCATGACCAATAACAGAGTTGGCTAACTGCTACTCTATTTTAGTATGGTTCTGTGAGCTGCAGAACACACTAGCCTGTCTTTTTATATATGATTTTTTTTTTTTTCGAAAAAGCGAATCAAAAAAGATTCAATATAATTATCTAACCTGCTCACAAAATTTCACGAGCATCGGTTGAGAAATGTGACATGTAGAGGAAAACAGCCGGACAGCGGGAAAGCGGGACATTGGACACCGGACATACGAACGATTTTCGGCCCAAGCTGATGCATAGAACTTCGTTCGCTTCGCTCGCTCGTTCAACAAGAAACCTAACCTAGGGTGCTGCCGGCAGCCGGAGGGGGCCAGAGAGAAGAACCTCCTAAATATCCCCGCAGGGTAAAAGATTACCGCCTTCTGTATCTGATTATTAACTTATATATATCTGCCCTTCACGAGAAATATGCACAAAAATTATTTGTATAAAACATTACACTTGAATGTGGGTGTAACTATTGGAAAGCTCTTTAAGCCTCAGGAGGTTTCTAACAATGTTGAGTAACACACTATTGTTCCGCCAACATTCAGCGAGTAAGATGGGTGGTAATCTTGGAAGATCCCCGCGTGAGATGTATGAAAATAAGTGGATTATGCCATTATCCCGCGAACTTGACTGTTTAAACACATTTACATGCAACATAGCTAGGATTAATATTCATTACTTAACTTTTATTGGATTCGAACTGCTTACGTTAACGCTATCAAATGGTCATTTTTCAGGAGAGACAAAGAACCGTTTCGATTCGAGAAAAAAATATCGTAAATTCGTTTGTTTCTTTACATAATAGGTACTGTGTATGCATGTTAGTGATTAGTTTTTAGTTTTCTGAGGTTTTTTTTTATATCGAATAACTGGATTAATGAAACAATGTTTAGTTAGAGTAGCATGCCCGTTACGCCACGAAAACATTTTAAGTTTTTGGAAAAAGTTGTCCTTTACTTCAATTTTACCTTAACGGCTCGATTTGATCTGTATCTTGTATTTTACAACATTCCAAACTTTTCGAACGTCTATTCACGCAAAGACCCAGTTAAGTTGGCGGCGGTAGAAGGAAACGTGGTCATATTTACAGAGGCAGAAAATAAATCGAATGCAATTATTGAGGAGACGGTCCATGCAGTTTATTGAGGTATTGTTGAGTGACATTTAGTAGTGCACATAACACTATAATTAATAATTGGCAGCACCAGCGCCTGCACCAATTACTTCTTTTTGCTGACTGGGAAGAAATTCTTAAAATCATATAAAGTTCTCAGCGTTCCGATGAGATATATTGGTTTCCAAAATATAACTACTTAAATTATGCGAGGTTTAATGTGTTAGTTTAACTAATTTCGTATCTAGAGCGATATATATCAATCCTTATAATTGTAATGGCACATAACGTTATAGAGTTAAAACTTGAACCTTGCTGAGAAACTTGTGTAGCTCGAAAGAGATTACGCCAACTCGGAAGTTCAGCTTAAACCCAGACTAATTCTAAGTACTACGAGACAGTTGGTGCAGTAGGTAGGCTAGGAATTGTACAAAACTTATGAAATATGGCTTAGGGAATATACTAACATGTCTCATGTACCTATTTAGGTTTAAAATTTGACCTTCCACATTATTTTAAGTAAGCGGGGCACTTATTTAATAATTGTCATTAAACACCAACCACCACCAAAGTCTCACATATTTTGCTGCTAGTGCAACACGTAAAATATAAGGTGATATTAAAAGGATTTACCATACTTAAGTATGTACGGTACTTCATGCCAATTTAAATAATAAATTAAAAAAATATTACACTGGAATGTGAGTATACAATATACTCATATAACGCTCAAGTTCGCAAAGCAATGGGGCGACACTACGCCTCTGGGTTATTACACGATTTTTCGGGCCACCGTCGATTCCCGAGAACAAATATTTTTGCATCCTATTTTATTCGACTACACTGACTGCTGTTGAAGCAGTGCCACCAAAAATGATTTATCAAGTTTCATTTCTTACTCATAAACAGTCACAAAAATTTTAGTCGCCCAAAAAATTTACAACAGATTTGTATTTCGTGTCATTTGCTCTTATTTTCATTTCGTACATTACTAATAGCTTTGTCCTTTATCGACATTAGTCATGCATGACAATGTAGTGGCTAAATCAACGATCAAACTATTTTGTTAATAATATAAGAATCGATTTTTATTTACATCTATAATATTTGGTCAATCTATTAATTTGATGTCATAAAAACGCAGATTTGATTATTTTATCCATACAAAGTTTACCATTAGGTACTTTTTAGATGTAATAACGAAGGAAGTATCTACTGATGCTCTTGAGCAGACTTCGTTAAGTATATTTTTACCATCCATTCGACTAAGTATTTGGGTGTGTATCCTGAAAAAGGGCATGTATAATATATAAGATAAGGGAAGCATCCGATGTCCGCACTACACCACATTGTTATGGTTGCAACATCGAAACTCACTCAAGCTAAGGAGTTCGAAGTCCCGCAAGTCCTCGCACACTCTATTTGTATCTGTTCACGTTCATAAGAAAGTTATAATACCCGGGTTATGGGAGGGTAAATGTACAATATATTTTCAGAGGAATGAACTTTCTAAGGCTTCTTTAAATTATATTTTCATGTTCTTAGTATAGTATAGTAAGTATAAGGGTAAGATATAATATTAGTTTATTTTTGAAGTTACCTTATTTTTTTTTGCAGTTGAAAAATTATTTGGTTGGTCTCAACATCAACTAGTTAACACTTTGACTGTCCGTGCATTACATGTAATACACTGAAGACCTAGCTCGGTACGTCCGTGTATGACATATAATGCACCAGTGTATATATCTTTTTTTAAATAATATCTCAACGGAATTAAGAGATGTAGTAAAGTTCTGAATTGAAAGGTATAGACGGGTAAATGACGGAGCTTAAAGCTCAATGGACTGCTGAGATAATTGCATATTTTATTTAAATTCAGAGTGGCTAACCAAAAAACTATGACCAAGGATCAGTACTTAGACGCTTGATTGTCCGTGCATTATATGTAATGCATCGTCAAACTAGGTCTGCCACGTCTACGTGACGTCAGAAATAGATGATTCTATACATTTGTGCATTACATTTAATGCACGGACTTTCCGACCCAATCACCTCACTCAATTGTTTGATACCGACGACTAGTGTTGTTCGTGGTGTCCGTTTTATCAAATAGTTACCTACTAAATACAGCGAAGCACTAAGCCTACACGTTGAGAGTGTCCTCCACGTGTAGGCTTACAAGGTTACAAGTTTTTTGAATACGTGCGTTACCCGTGTTACACACCAGTCTTACTACTGTACTTACTATTGTTGTAACACGGGTAATGTTTTTTCACGGGAAAAATATTTAATTCCCCACGAGGTAGCAGCCATTAATGCATTATTATTGGTTTATCCTAAAGTTCAAATTATTGGGTGTTATTATCACTGGCACAAATATATGTGGAGAAAAGGCAAAGCTGAAAGACGCATTGTGTCACTGTGTGCTGTATTGCCGCTTCTACCGCAGGAAACGCTGATAAATGCTTGGCAATACGTAATTAAAGAAAGTATTTTTTTTTCCCTTTTTACTACCAGAGCGGCTAGTTGTAACAACGGTGAAAAAACATTACCCATGTTACAACGGTAGTAACACGGGTAACAGTAACACGCGTTCAAATAAAACAAATAATTAATTCAAAGACAAAAATGAATCAAAAAACATTTTACTTAGGTAGAACTGCTGCCCTGGTAATCGCAAATGCAGTACTTGCAAAATGGCGGTTTCGAGATAAACGCGGTAAACATATTTTGTGATATCTATATAACAAATCTATGTGGTGTAACTTTTGAAGTGTACTGAATAATACTTAAAAAAATCAAGCTTTCTATTGACATATTTTTTCCTTTACTTTACTGCCTTATTTGGATAGAATGCGCAGTACTGCATTTTCATCAACTATCTGGGCTTGTGGGCATTACAGTATTACTAAGGATAAATGCAGTATTTGTGTTTATTACTGCAAAATCACCTAGCACGTGTTCAATACTGCGTTTCTAGTTCGCAATCATGCCCTATTTTTATGCTTAGTACTAGTTAAAAGTGTTGTTAAGGCTTCTTCTGGCAAATATTTTAAGTGACGAAGAGATGAAATAAAACAGATTTTAGGTAAGTATTAGAAAAATGTTTTTATTATCGAAATAACTGAACTTAAAAATACCTAAGTTAATGTAGCCAACTTCCTAAATCTATTGGTCTACAATTCTTAATTATGATATCGAACCCAAAAACTCTATATTAGACTTATTATCACCACCAAGAAGGATTTAATTTTAATTAGTAATTATAATCAGTCTATAAAATTCACTTTGTCTCGTCCGCGAATGACGTCGACGCTCTGATTTGCTAGCACAAATCGCGGCACTGTACCCGTGCGGCTTCGACGCATGCGAAGCTTTTTGTTACTCTCGCTACTCGTAAACGCAGCACTGTAGAATACTGCGTTGAGTTTTAGCATCGCAAGAGGAGCTCTTTATTATTCTCGCTACACTCAAATGCAGTAAGGTTGAATACTGCGTTTGGCTTTAGTTAGTATTCGTTGCAAAAAAGTGTATTCCTAATGAATCTGCAGTAAACGTAGCAAGTACTGCACAAACTTCTAGCACATGCTGAATGCTGCAGATCTTGTTAGCAAAAGTAATATTTTTGTGCAAGTACTGCGTTTCTGGTTAGAAAAAAAACATGTTTCTAATTTAAAAAAAAACTGAAATTAATTTTTTTATGTATAGATTAGGCTCTTGGGATGTCATTTCTGCAAAAAAGTGAAAATCCCAAAAATGTCGATTACTGCAAGTACAATTATCAGGGCAGTAACTATTATATAATCTGTGCTTAGGTGCCCAAACACAAACTGAACTTACAATTAAACACATCAATACAATATCGGATCATCGTCCGGCCGTTACATTTAAAATAAGTCACCACCACAGTCTTTACAATATAACAAATTTAACGCTATATTATCTACTAAATGTCGTGGTACTACATCTCCTAAATCGTTCATTGCTGCATATTCACTCCCACAAACATCACATTTGCCTGTATACTTTAAGCCTTCGTCGTGTAAATATAATGTTTCCTTGGGTAGAATTTTAAAGAACAAAATCTGTCCATATAGTTCTCGGAAGGCCGAGATTCATTACGTCACATTTTAAATCGTGTATCTGAAATACGTAAATAGTTGAATAACAAAAAATTATACGTGCTTAAATTTCAAAAGGGGCATTTCACGCCAAGCGGACAAGGAAAAAAAGTACCTAACGTCTTGAATTTTGTTTATATTCCGGTCATTTCAAATATATTGTTACTTAGGCCATACTGAGCATATTTATGCTTACTGGAGCTATAACTGACCAAAATATAAACAAAATTCACGACCTCACTTTTTTTCCTCGTCCGCTTGGCATAAAATGGCCCAATTAAGTCTGGTATTTTGTGCACCACGTACATTGTCCAAAAATGACGAATTATATGCTTTTAATTGATCCTCGATATAAGGTTTCATCATGAGTATTATTTTCTCTAAGCTCAAACTATATAGACTTTTTGGGGTCTTTCCAAATAACTAAATAATTAGTCCTTTTTTTGAATTCATTTCCCAAATTTTATCCACAAATAATAAAATCGTTTCAGTTCTTGAATGACGACTAAATGACATACTTTTATTTCTTTTTTTTATTTCACTTTATAATTCTGTAAAGAGGTTCTAAATCTAATAATGGGCCTAATTATATCATGGGAGACAAAATACTTTATTACACTTTATACATTCTGTTTGTACTTGTTTCGCCCCTTTTCGGGCCATGTTAGCAGTCTTTTATTCAGCAATTTTTTTGTAGCAACCAGTGCAGCGTCTTTGCACTATTTTACCATCGAGTTTTCGTGGAATAATCGTCAATTTATCAGTCATATTCAGCAGTGGCCGTGATGGTGAGGGATCTCGTACATTTAACAACTTTTCCACTATAATTTCTTGACCTTTTGTAACATTCATTATATTATTGGTATTACCTATTTATTTCCTTGAATATGATTATTGAATTAATTCACGTAATCGAAAGGAGATCCGTTGCGATTTTTTTTGTACCATCTGCTCGTCTTGCGTACCGGTGAATTATAACTTGACAGTACTAAAACGTGGTCGCTTACTTTGGGCCTCATAAGAAGGCTCAAAGTCACCCAAAAAAGCTATGCTGGGAGTTTCTCTGCGTGATCGCATCAGAAATCTGAGATGATCTATCCGCAGTAGAACCAAGGTAACCGATATAGCTCTCCGAATCAATAAACTAAAGTTGCAGTGGGCGGGGCACATTGGACGTAGAACCGATGGCCATTGGGGTGGAAAGATTCTCGGGTGGCGACCACGTACCGCAAGATGCAGTGTGGGTAGACTCCCGACAAGGTGGACTGGTGACCTGGTAAACTGGTGTAACATGGTGGTCTAAAAATGCTCGTAATTGCAATGCTCGCCAAGGCTTGCATCGCAACCTACGCCTCTCGCATTCTAACCTCCTGGAGCAAGACCTTCAAAATTTGTCAAAATGAATTTCAACCTTAATAAATGTATATTATAATTGAAAATCAATTATTTTTATGTAGTATATTAATTGGGGCCTCAGGAGGTTAAGACTCTTCTTATATACGTTACCGTCAGATTATGAGCACCGGCAGTTTATAATCTTACTCACGATATTATGAACTATCGAATAATTGTGAACTGTCTACACGGCACACAATTTACCGCATGATTTGTTTCGTTTATAATCTGTTAGTGGCAAATCGTCGAATTGTGAACTGGGATCAAATTCACATGATTCGGAACACACCCTGTGCGCTGATTGGTTGAACAAATTATTCCACTTCATCAGCTTTCACTTACATCAGAACATGTTTTTTTAACTAAATGTTTTATTCCATTTATTGTGTAATCTGGCGGTGTCGATGGAGCTCTTATTTCTGGGCGGTTTCCCCGTTTTCTCGTAGTCCTACTGATTTGTCCTACTAGTAGGACTATGCGGGAGACCTATTTCTGTCTGTCCTACAGTGTGATTTAGCAGCTGCTGTCAATTATTTAAACCACCTGTATATTCAATTATTCCGATTTTTGATGGTTTACACTAAAACTAATTTTAAGATCCCACTTGTCATACTCGTAATGCGATGTCAGCCACAGCCTAAACAGAAATATGTGACGGTTTTTGGGAAAAGGTCCCACTTTGTCGATATGGAGTTAAGAGTAGTTCCTAATACTACAGATCATACGCTATCTTTTGGTGAAAGATTCATGTCTCTAGGTGCTATAATTTTTTTTTTTAAATTCTGCAAAGTTGCAGAAGTGAAAAAGCGACAATTGAGAAAACGTTGGTTAAAGTTTGGGATGGCAGAAAACACACTTCTACTTTGAAGTTATGGAGTGGTTGGTATTAAATGAATGGGCATACTTTAGGGATTTCAAATTAGTTAAAATCATGTATGTTACCTTAGTATTTTGAATGTTATGGAGGCTTGAACATAAAAACGGGACGAAAATATGTAAATCCTGAATATGGGTTTATTTCTATATTCTATTATACGGCACGCAGATTTATCATTAAAGTTGTATTTATAAATGGTTTCCCATGCTAAAAAAGACAGAAGTAATTCTGTGGATCCTTTTGTTTAGTTATTATGTCAAAAAGTTAATAACAAATGATTTGAAGAGTGCCATGCATAAAAATTAAAATACTTGTGTCTCTTAATATATAACATGAGATTACTTAAAAAACATACTTATCAAGCATAGAAAGTATGTAAAATATCAAATTATAAGTACTTTTTGTGTGTATAAAGTTTAGTGATTTTATATAGGGAGGGTCCCACTTTGTCGGTTTACTAAACTTTAGTGCTTCTTCATTGAAAGTGTTTGTGTTTGGTATATTTATCAGTTTTATGTATGAGATAATGGTTTGTTATTGTTAATCTAAGAGTCTTTGATACTAACGTCGTTTGTTTAAACTTTTTAAACGTAATTGAACGAAATTTCTTTTCGACTCAAGTTTAGTGACCCACTTTGACGGTTTGGTAGATCATACGCTAAAAAATTACTACAAGTATAAAATCATAATTTATAAACATAGGTGTAATTTGCTGAACCAAAAACAGTATAATTACAAACCAAAAATGATGTACGTACTGAACCTATGAGATGTAGCAAACGGATCGAACTCATCGCAACGTTTATATAAGTCGCCGCGCCGCCTCGTCGGCGACATCAAAGGCACCGCCGCCGCTAAGCGCTTTGTGTAGGCCTTGTCACGTCAGCATGAATTAAACACGCGAAAAATTTCGCTCAATGATTTCTATGATTTTCGGTGTCATTTAAATGTGAAAGAAAGTTATAAGAGCATTTTTAAAACAGTTTATTTAAAAGTTAAGTCACTAAAACGTCCACATTATAAGTTTCCTTTTTTCTTACCAAGATTTTTAGCTTGCAACCCACCAAAATTGCAATTTTTTTTGTTAATTAAGGCAACATAAGTCTAAAACAACCTTAATTATCTGTCAAAGAACATTTTGACGTGAAAGCTTTGAAAATCTTGGTAACAAATAGATGATTATACTGTTTTTGGTTCAGCAAATTACACCTATGTTTATAAATTATGATTTTATACTTGTAGTAATTTTTTAGCGTATGATCCACCAAACCCCAAACCGTCAAAGTGGGTCACTAAACTTGAGTCGAAAAGAAATTTCGTTCAATTACGTTAAAAAAGTTTAAACAAAGGACGTTAGTATCAAAGACTCTTAGATTAACAATAACAAACCATTATCTCATACATAAAACTGAAAAATATACCAAACACAAACACTTTCAATTAAGAAACACTAAAGTTTAGTAAACCGACCAAGTGGGACGCTCCCTACCTATATAAAATCACTAAACTTTATACACACAAAAAGTACTTATAATTTGATATTTTACATACTTTCTATGCTTGATACTCGTAAGTATGTTTTTTTAAGTAATCTCATGTTATATATTAAGAGACACGTGTATTTTAATTTTTATGCATGGCACTCTTCAAATCAATCATCAACTTTTTGACATAATTACTAAATAAAAGGATCCACAGAATTATTTCTGTCTTTTTTAGCATGGGAAACCATTTATAAATACAACTTTAATGATAAATCTGCGTGCCGTATAATAGAATATAGAAATAAACCTATATTCAGGATTTACATATTTTCGTTCTGTTTTTATGTTCAAGCCTCCATAACATTCAAAATACTAAGGTTACATACATGATTTTAACTAATTTGAAGTCCCTAAAGTATGCCCATTCATTTAATACCAACCACTCCATAACTTCAAAGTAGAAGTGTGTTTTCTGCCATCCCAAACTTTAACCAACGTTTTCTCAATTGTCGCTTTTTCACTTATGCAACTTTGCACAATTTAAAAAAAATAACTATAGCACCTAGAGACATAAATCTTTCACCAAAAGATAGCGTATGATCTGTAGTATTAGGAACTACTCTTAACTCCATATCGACGAAGTGGGACGTTTTCCCAAAAACCGTCACAAATATGATATCGACGATTTTTCTGTATGCGACAAAGTGGGTCGCTGGGCACTAAACTTTGAGGCCCTAAAATGGAGATTTATGCGTCGTCATCAAAATTTAAAGGTTTATTACAGTACTAGCTTTTGCCCGCGGCTTCGCCCGCGTACTAAAAGTAATTTTAACCGTCTATAAAAAAGGTGCATCTCAGTTTGACCCCTATGTTCCAATTGAATTGCAATTTGGCACAAATACTTTCAAGAATTTTCATGTCTACAATGTTAAATTTCAAAATCGATGCGATTTTCATAATTAACGTCCCAAAAAACCATAAAAACGACACCCATATTGATATTTAGACATTTCAACCCCATCGCACCCCAACAGGGGAGATGGTATTACACGTCCGCCACGTTGGATTTTAAAATCCTTGTTTTCGTAATCAGCGACCAGCGACCCGATAAACCATAGAAACAATACCCATGTTGATTTTCAGACATTGTCAACACATTTCCCCTTTTAGGGGTTGAATTCTCAAAAAACCTGAAATATATATTTATTTATTTATTTAAACTTTATTGCACAAAATACAAAAAAATATGTACAAATGGCGAGCTTAATGCCATGCTTACTCATTTATCGCTGGGAATACTCCTGTTAAGTTTTGAATGAAATACTCTTACTTAATTTGTTTCCCCATACAAACTCTGGACCCCCATTTCACCCACTTAGGGGGTGAATTTTGAAAAATCCTTTCTTAGTGCACCCTTAAGGAACCTACGTGCCAAATTTGGAATCTCTAGATCCAGCGGTTTGGGCTGTGCGGTGATATGTCAGTCAGTCAGTCAGCCAGTTTCTTCTTTTATTTAATTATCAGCTCTACATAGACTCTACAGATCGACTGTACATATCGACTATCTTTCGACTCTCGTGCGTGTCGGACCACGCAAAACGAAGGGTTCCGTGCCTATTAAAAAGGTCGTATCGTCACAGAAATTTTACGGCACTTACGTCCTTTTCTTTGAGGAAGGCAGTTTTTCAGCAATATCTCGAAAACCTCTGAACCGATCTTGTTCAAAACAATTTTCGGTGAATGAAATTAATAAGCCCTATGTCCATGAATTTTTCCATATTTTTAAAATACACCGTTCAAAAATTAGAGGGGGGGGACAGAATTTTAGTGACTTTCGGGGCGATTATCTCCGACCCTATTCACTTAATCAAAAAAAATGCAAAGAAACCTTATATTTATTTTGAAAGGCCTATCGATTGATGTGCCACACGGGGGGTCACAATGAAAAAAAAATTTTTGACTTTTAGTTTTATGTATGGAGTGCACCCCTAAAAAAATTTTTTTTTGTCCTTTTAATTACAAAACTATGTAGCGGCTAACAAAATACACCTATCCTCAAAATTTTATTCAAATACACCTTATAGTTTTCGAGTAAAATGCCTGTGACATACGGACAGACGGACAGACGGACAGACGGACATGACGAAACTATAAGGGTTCCGGTTTTGCCATTTTGGCTACGGAACCCTAAAAAAGGAAGTGGGTAGAATTATATTTGTTAGGCAACGAATGCAGCGCGATCGTACACATTAGCCATCGATAGCAATTCATGCATAAACAGATGTTAACGATCTACGAAACTAATAGACCCTGGTGAACATGGATGCGGCAGTTCGTTCGTATGTCTTATATTATGAAATGATATTTTAATGTATTATGATATTTATATGGCTACTGAATATCGACTCTACATATCGACTCTACAAAACGACTCTACATATTAAGATAGATGTCCACAATATTAAATTTCAAAATCGACGCCATTTTCGTAATAACGTCCATAAAAACCATAAAAACGACACCCATATTGATATTTAGACATTTCAACCCCAGCTCACCCCAACAGGGGAGATGGTATTTTACGTCAGCCACGTTGGATTTGAAAAATAAACCATAGAAACGATACCCATGTTAGATTATTTTATTATTCGTTAGTATCATAGAACCTGTAGGTACTAATTTTTCGGAGTCTCACACAAATTTCCATCCCCTATTTTAGGGGCTGAGGGAAAATTAACAAAAAAAAGGCAGGTATTTTTCGTTGGTAACAGAGTCTGTGTACCGATTTTTAGCTTCCTACCTTGAAAACTGCGAAAAGTCCCATATAAAATTTCACCCCCTCTTTTAAGGGGTTGGGTACAGATTTCCAAAAAAAATAATGATGCACGATTTTTTTGTTAGTCACAAATATTCCACATACCAATTTTTAGCTTTCTACCTTGAAAATTGCGGAATTGCGGAATGCTCCATACAAATTTCCACCCCCCATTTTAGGGAAGTGGGGGGTTAGAATGAGACAAAAAGTAGCCTATGTCACTCTCCATCCCTTCAACTATCTCCACTTAAAAAATCACGTCAATTCGTCGCCCCGTTAGGCCGTGAAAGACGGACAAACAAACAAACAAACAAACAAACAAACAAACAAACACATACACTTTCCCATTTATAATATTAGTATGGATGTTCTATCAGTTTTCATCGAAAGTTGATTTTCGGTAAGTTTTGCCATATTTCACTAAACTGCCCGTAACTCCGTAACTAGAATCGACAAAGTGGGACCTTTTACTAAAAACCGTCACATATACATTTTTTATGAAACTATTTATTACTAATACTCGTATAAGACACGAACATCATCCTAGTTTGTCCAAAAAATGACCCACTGTTATATGATTGTGAAGTACTTCTAACTGGCTTTTCATAATAAAATCATCGCGATCTATGTCTTCTTTCCGTCGACGTACCACATCATCTCGTCTTCCATTTCCATCAATACATTTATCAATCGCAGTATTGATACTGGTGAACGTATTTTCATGTTTTTTTTAAACGAGAGTGCCAACTTTCTATAACATTATTTGTACGGTGACGTTCACCATACACGCACCATGTTGTTATGTATTCTTTGCTTTTCCACCACGTGGTTTTCATATACTTTAAAAACGTTGTAATTTTTTGAGTACAGGGACTTTCAGATCTTATATAATCTATCCCTACTTCAATGAGAATTTCTGGTAATAAAGCCAACGCCGTACATAAACCAACAATCCTGCGTTCTGGTTTTGTTTTTATTTTAAGTTTGACCGTTGCATTTTTCCATATGCCTTTGGATAAATGATAAAAACACTTTTTTAATTGCACTTCTGGAAAAATGGAAACAAAAGCATTTGCAATGGCTATTTCGAAATTCAAATGGATTTTTTTTGGAGTCCAACTTGGTACAAGCGATTTAATCATTGCAAATAATGCAGCATATGATTATTGTTTCTTATCGGACATGAGGGCATAAACAAGTGGTTCAACTTTTGTTTCTAAGGATGAAGCACCCATATCTCCATGGATGGTGAAGAGTTGTTCAAATGACCGAGGACAACTCTGAAACGTTCCATCAACGAATAACTCATCAGCTTTTTCCAAGTTAGCTCTGCCTTTTTCTGAACAAAAAACAATAATGCGACAACTTTCGTGTTGATAGTCTGCGAAAATATATCTCGATAACTGTTCTGGTATCGTTACAGATTCTACATTCTTGAAATTTGTCCTTTTGCGACCCGCTGTATACAAACCAGTTTGTACAATCAAACCAACTGAATCATGACCCACCATAAGATTATTTTGCTAAACCTCTTAAATGCAAGTAGGTCGAAATTCGCTTGAAGATTTATTTCCTTGGTAACGAACTTGTTATCATTTGATTAGACACTGACATTTACTGAGTGCACTGTTAAATAAATCGGACAGTATCGACTAAGCTCGTATATGAAAAAGAAGATATGATGTTACTGTCTTTATCTGTATTACGTAGGTAAGTATAGGAAGTTTTCTACGAACGTAATGGTGCCACTTCACTTGGCCGTATTAAATTTGCTCAACTGTTAGTCGCATTTATTTCTCTAGAATATAAAATCAAAAATAATGCAGTCATGTTTGGGAAAATACGGCCAAGTGAAGTGCCAGCATAAACTTTAGATTAATTCATTAACAGGTTTCAATCACGTCATTCCTATAAGTATTTTAAGGACAGAAACATGCCATTGTTGGTCTTTCAAGCTATATAAGTAAAAAGAGTAATAAAATTTGTGAAATGAAAAAAAAAACTTTATTTAATCTTTAACAGAACTAATTTAAATTATAAGATTCAGTATCTAAAACCTAGTGTGTGCACCATGGTTATCGATAACGGCTTGTACTCGGTCACGCATTGACCCTATTATTTTATTATTATTAAAGCTTTATTTGTTCAGTGTAAAACATTACATTTCAAATGTGGTATTAGTTTGTTAGTAATTACTTAATTAGATTGTTTGTTAGTTTTTGCTATTAGTTTGTATTTTCTACACTGATCCCGATTGGGTAAAAGCCTCCTCAATTCCCTTCCAGGTATCTCTATCTCTAGCCTTCTCCATCCATTCCTTGCCAGCCACTTCGATGATGTCATCGGTCCACCGTTTATATGGTCTTCCTCTTGTTCGTTTTCCTTCTGGTCCCATCCATTTGGTAGTTTGTATGGTCCATCTTTTATCTTTTAGTCTGGATATATGGCCAGACCAATGCCATTTTAGACGTAAGGTTTGTTTTAGGGCATCCACAATCATTGTTTTTTTCCTTATTTCCTCATTTCTGATTTTGTGAATTCTCCTGAGCTTTAACATGCTCCTTTCCATAGCATGTTGACACGAAGTAATTTTATTTTTTTTTTTATTAGTGAAAGTCCAAGTTTGGCAACCATATGTTAGACTAGGTAGGATACATGTGTCCATAATAACTTTTTTTAGTTTTGGGTGATATGTTCCTTTGAGTACTTCTTTCTGGGTCCAGTATTTTCTCCATGTACAGTTTATCCTGCGGTCCACTTCTTCTTCATTGCTTTTTAAACTGAATGATACTTGTTTTCCAAGGTAAACATATCTTGTTACATATTCAACTTGGTTACCGTCTATTGTTATTGGGTGAGCGTGAGCATTAGTCATTACTTTGGTTTTGTTCGTATTCATATATAAGCCGACTAGCTTGCTCTTGCTTGCCAGAGTTTGCATCATTTGTTCAAGCTTCTTGGCTGATTCTGCAAAAACAACGATGTCATCTGCAAACCTCAGGTGACTTAAATGTTTGCCACATATCCATAGTCCTTGATCATTCCAGGTGATTTCTTTGAAGATACCTTCTAGCACTGCTATGAATAGTTTTGGAGATAAGGGGTCTCCTTGCCTTACTCCTTTTCTTATTGGTATTTCTTTTCCTGTGCTTTCCAATCTTACTCTGCTAGTACTTTGTTTGTATATATTGTGGATGATATTAATATATGTTTGGTGAACACCGCAGGAGTTAATTGACCCTATTAGACGACTGCAAATGTCGCTGTCTCTCAAGTAATCCCAAATTTCGTTACAATGTTGCTCAATTGCTTCCTTTGTTGTCTCGTGTCTGTTATCCCACATTTGGACCATCAAACCCCACAAATTTTCTATTGGGTTGAGGTCTGGGGATCTACTCGGCCATGGAATCAAAGTAACTTCATCATTATGCAGATCAAACCAGTTTGAGACTACCCTGGCAGTATGCACTCGACAGTTGTCATGAACGTAGGAAAATACTGGCACATCTTCACGCGGGTAAACTGTTCGCACTGTCGGTAACATAGATTCTTCTAATAGATCGACATACTTCATTGCGTTTTGCCGAGAAGAAATATGGACAAGCTCACCTACTCCTCCGATACCCATCCACGCCCACATATTCGCTGAAATTCGACCGGATAACTGATTAGGCACGGCGTGATCTTCTGTGTACCGCGTGTTATCGTAACGCCACAAAGTTAAGCGACCGTGTTGAGAAGATCGAAATGTTTTTTCGTCTGTAAATATAGTCCAGTCGTAGTCTCAATAAGCGTTTGCAAAATTCCTTCTCGCTGTTTTATGATCATCCGTTAAGGCTACTTTCTCAGCATAATGTCTGTAATGCAGTCCAGTGCCGTGCAAACAATTTCTAATAGTTTGTAGACAGACGTCATGTTGTGCCGCAAAATATCGGGTGGGAGTAAAAGGATGTTCTTCGTAATGGTGTTGCATGTCCACTCTTTGTTCGTTCGTGAGTCGGCGAACGCCGTGGTTATGACGTCGTCTGTCCTCGAGGATGCCCTCTCCGGCGTGCCGTCTGATCCAGGTCCTCACTGTATTCCGAGAAATATTTAATTCGCGTGATATTTCCCGTATGCCATAGCCTTCCTCACTTAAGACTACAATCCGAGCCCTTTGTTCTTCTAAATTAGCCATTATTAAAAATTATTAAGCATTTTACTATTTAGTTTCTATTTTTTCACATTGACTGACAATTTGACATAATATGACACACTTGTAGAACACCCCATTTTTTAAATATATTTTTTCCATCATCAAACAGTTTAGGTTAAATAAGCGAGAACTAGCTCGAGATTCAAACAATGACTGTATATATGTGAAATGTGGTTTTATGGCAATGATAACAAAGGTTAAAATTGCATAGGTCTGCGACCTGTATTGAAGTAATTTTATTAGTACCTAAAACGTCGTAAGTACATTATACGCGATAGATCTTACAAGTTTGAAAGTTTCAAACGAATTATCAGGCAAGTGGGTCATGATTCAGTTGGTTCGATTGTACACTTTTTAAGGATGGTATACAGATACCACATAAATGAACACCTTGTTCAAGCAGTTTTTTCTTTTCTTTTTTATATATTTGAGGAATTGGAACATCACTAGAAGAAGCTTGTATTTTCATTTTATTTATTGCTTCATCAATTTGGTTCTTGATGTAGGAGACTTGACAGGAATGCTCTTTTTCTTTTATAAAATATGTACCCTAAAGAAAGCAAATCGGTTCAAAAAAGAATTTTGAAATCTGGTCCACAAACGGCGAAGTTAAGTTAAATTAAAATTTAAGTAATCGGTGAGCATACATAAAAAAATACATACAACCGAACATATAACTTCCTCCTTTTTTGGAAGTCGATTTAATAATCATAATCATTGTAAACAAAATACTATAATTACATAAACATCAGAGTTGACCAAACAATCCCAACTAAACCTAAATTTATACCTTCAGAGTCACTGAACCTCGGCACTTTTCTTTTTTAGACTTACTGCAATTCCAAATAAAATATCCGTTTTATACTCTCTTTGTTTGTAGTACTGTCGTTCTTTTTGAAGAAGTACTGTTCCACCTTTTCTCTTAATAAAAGTAACTTCATCAGCCATTATTGCAATATGCGAAAACTCGGAAATCTATATAAATTATTCTCATACACTTGAAAGATTCCAGATTGATTGACATGTATCAGTATTTTATAAGTGACAAATGTAATCTAATCATAATAGTGGCCAGATACACATGATAAAACGAAGATGAAGTTCCCATTACCAATAAACCTATAGGACATAATTTCAGCATATACAGGAGGTGGGTTTTGAATTTAAATATAAAGTAGGACAGTCAGAAATCGGTCTCCCTCGTGGTCCTACTAATAGGACAAATCAGTAGGACCACGAGAAAACGGGGGGCGGTTTGCCCTTCGGGCAACTGAAGCTACCTAACTAACCCAACCTACCTAAATAGTTTGTGTATGCGTTCCGTAGCATGCCGATTTGATCTTAGTTCACAATTTGACGATTAGATATTGTTAAGGGTAAAAGGGGGGGGAGGGCTTGTCAGTCTTCGTGGTGAAATTGGTGCACAGTACCTTGAGATGCTAGAACGCCGCTATCCTCGAGAATAAATAAGTAGGTATATGTCCCGCTGGCACACGGGAACAGTCCAGGCAGGGGTACACTTTCAGGAATCCAGGTCACACTTGGAAACACTAGCTGTACAGCATTTAGGTGTGGACACGTAAAATATAGTTCGTTCTCAATATTGTAATGACGTATGTCGCGGCCATGTGCATCGCACCACTTGTAGGTCAGTACTAAGGTCGTATACGTGAGAGTAATGATGCGGCCGTTTGAAAAGCGGTGGGGATATTAGGGATGGAATCGATATGCATGAACATCGCCCCCGCCCTAAACATAAATTAAATGTTTAGGAAAACGAGTAAAACTTAATTGATAGGTAGTCTGACAAGCTTATTCAATGGTCGTTTTAGTACTGCGGTGGGAGTTTGAACATCAACCACACGGATAACACCGTCTTGTCCAGGATAAAGTTGGATGATACGGCCCCATCTCCATTCTAGGGGGGAAGCGTTATCCTCCTTCAAAAGAACTAGTTCCCCTAAGGATGGTGGCTCCATAGGAGCAGTCCACTTGTTACGAGCTTGCAATGTAGCAAGATATTCGGAATGCCATCGATACCAGAAGTGACGGTGTTCACAATCTAACGGTGATATGTACATCAGTTGCATATAAAATACTATTAAAATTAACAAGGTTCTAAACCAAGAAAAATGATTATCGATTATCGTTTTTTTTCATTAAAATCGCACTTGCACTATTCGAGTGATAGAGATGGAAATACAAACCTCGATTTTTGAGGTATAATATCTTTAACGTGACTCTATTTTCACGAAAGTTGGTGAATGTAAGAATATTATGCTAAATAAAAAGAATAACTAATAGATCTGGGCTTTTCAAGTACGTAAGTATAAGTAGATTTGTACCAAAGTAGCGTTTAGCGTTAGATACTCAATGTGAAATGGTTTCTACAATAACAACAAGCGCCTTTCCCTAGGGATACTAAGAGATTAATGACTTTGTAAACAATGCTCTATTACGAAATAGTGCTAAGTGCCCACAATGTTTCCTGAAGCAGTAACCTTACGGATTTCGCCTGTGTTATACTTACTTTGTATAGGGATGTTGACACCAAATAAAATTATGAATAATTTTGAATTTTCCCGAAAAAGAATTAAAAATAAAGTCAAATAGAGAAAAAAGTAACACAAGAGAATAAATAATCAGTAAGTAGTAAGTGTCCAATGTTTGAGGAGGGGGTATATTTTGTCTCTTTTCCGAAAAAGGCACCTTAATATTTTTTATTACACGATTGCCATTTACTATGACGTCACAAACCTCGAGCATTTTCTCTATTTAATAAGCAACATTAAAACGGTTGTAGTATCGTAATTTTTGAGATATTTTAATGGAGTTTCCTTCATTATGCATTTTTTATTGGCTTCTTTCTTTTGAATTTGAGTCCACTACCCTATTTTGGTGGTTATGTTAACATGCATTGAGCACTGGTATTTTTAAGTGGGCGTGGAAACCCTGCCTGTTTCATTTAAATAAACATGGGTACCTAGCTCTTATTAGGCAAGTACTTATCCCTTTCTTTTGTCACTCCGCATCGCGTTTATCCATCGGCCGGTTACGCTAAATAGGATCGCAAATAAAGCATTCTTATGTTCCCACACATACAACAACAAATATAAATACTACGTGTCTACGTGATCAGCAACTACTACGATGGAAACAGTAAAAAAACCTTCTTTTATGGGTTTTATAAAAAAATATTGCTACTAACAACATACCTCTGATATTTGCGACAAAGTTTACTTACTAAATAAATAAAGATTAATTACAGTAGTTCAGGCTGGCTAGTGAAGTGATACGACGACCCTTGACACCCTTGTTATTTCGCGTCGAAACTCAAACAACAACACTGACGGACTGACACAAACAATGGCCCTCGAGCTTTTGTGGTTTGGTAGGGCCTTAAATTATCTATTGTTTTCGTTATTCAATATGATTTTCAGTAAGTCTGGTTAACGGGATTCTTATAAGTAAACAAATAACCAAACAATTATAAGAAAACATCAAAAACCTTCACTTAAAATCTTTGAGCATTAAACTGGCTACTCGACTATTGCTCGGATATAAATCTTGTCGTGGCAATTACCTATACAGTACCTAGCCGGCAAAGTTCTTAAGCATTTGATGGCGTGGTGGGGGAAAGCTTGCGCACTTACGACCAAAAAAAGTGCCTACCTTTATGGAATAATGTGACGTTAACCGAGGTTAATTAAAACCCGCGAGGCTATTTGGAAAAAAAAGATAAGTTTTAAGCCCAATATTTTTTTCTCATGGCAATGGTAGAATAAAGATCTTCGTCTGGATAGGTACCACAAGTCCAATGAGGTTGGTGAGTAGTCGGATTGACGCCGAGTAGCTCCCACACGTGCTTTGAAACATTCTAGAGTGTGGCGGTGGAAATTGGCACTTATGGGATTTATGGATAGAAGGAGGACCCGACAATTGCCGGTATAACCGGTAGGTACCATGCCGTATCAGGTTTATTGATATCTCAATTTCTTAGCAAATCATAGACTAACTAGATGCTTTACTTCTAACATAGCGCTCATCTCAGCGCATTCAAACTTAATTGTGATATGGTTTTAATCTGTGTCCTTACTTGAGCCAGGCTAGGGTTGATTGTGTGAAGAGCACTTTGAGATACTGCTTTGTTATGGAATATTAAGTTTGTGCCCTCTTAAGCTGAGGGAGCCTATCAGTTAAGTTGCTAACCTTCACACAAGATTTTAAGTTTTCTGAAACAGGAGAAAATATTTAAAAGGACGTTTCGTTAGAGCATTTGCAGTACAGTCGAGTTCATAAATATATGAGCAATCCCAAGGCTTCAAAAATAAATGTACATAGAAAAGTACATATACATCTGAACAGACATTTCAATCAAAAATATGTACACATGTCACCTGTCATATTAATCTAAGCAAGCCTCTCAATAATATGTAAGTAACTGAAAACTAATAAATATCTGAACTAATATTTTTCAAAAATATTTAACCAACTGAAAGTTCATAAATATCTAAACAAGGATTTTTTTTCAAATATTTATAAACATGTAGTGACACAAAAATATTTGTACTAACGTATTACAATTTTATGTGAACAAGTAGAAGTTCATAAATATCTGAACAAACATAACACTTCGAATTTTGAAAAATGACAATCACCGAAAAGAGTACCGTACTGTCAAATGATACATTTGTCTCTTTTACTTAGTGTGTGACGTCATAGAATTGTCATTAGTGTTTGATTGCGGCTTGTTACCCATTTTTGCTACTTTCGATTTCCAATCGACTTAAAAGAGGTTGTTATCAACATTTATGACTGGCCACTTACCAAATTTTAAATGATAAGCTATTCTTGAAGTTAAGTCATGTTCAATTGTCAATCACATACAAATCGTAATTCGTATGCTTTGCATTGAATTGATAAATTTTATACCTGTATCAAAATGTACAGAATTGAAATTAATTAAAATGCCACCGAAAAGCCCAGATTTGAACCCCATCGAGAGTGCAAGATTGGAATTCTACAAAGGCTCGAACTCTCAATAGTATACGAGCACACGTCAAAGAAATTTGGGAGACATACAGAGCGACCGAAGCCTGTTAAACTATGATACGTTCGATGAAAGATCGATTGCAGGCGGTTATAAACGCGGATGGTGGTCCTACTACCTACATAATATTAAGTGTAATCCACAAATATATAGGTATTTTTTGTTAGTTTAGTTAAAAGATGTATGTAAACACCACGAAGACATTAGTTTTGATGTTAATGCTTAAATTTATATTAAATCTAAAAATATGTTTTTGGTTTTATTAATGCAGGTTAAGTACTTCATCCATTCATTCCATGCATTCTGACGTTTTCGACTCATTATTTCAATGACTCACTGATAAAAATTTAAAATAAGGCACCAAATTGTCTATACCTACACGGATTCAGAGCTTGACATTATTTGCACTTCATCCTTATATTTTGATAAGTAACTTACATTGTGAGAATCAGATGATTTATTTATTTATTTAGTTTTATTCAGATATTTATGAACTTCTTCTTGTTCACATAAAATTGAAATACGTTAGTACAGATATTTTTGTGCCACTACATGTTTATAAATATTTGAAAAAAACCCTTGTGTAGATATTTATGTACGTTCAATTGGTTAAATAATTTTGAAAAATATTAGTACAGATATTTATAAGATTTCAGTTACTTACATATAATTGAGAGGTTTGCTCAGATAAATATGACAGGTGACATGTGTACATATTTTTGATTGAAATGTCTGTTCAGATGTTTATGTACTTTTCTATGTACATTTATTTTTGAAGCCTTGGGAATGCTCATATATTTATGAACTCGACTGTACCTAACCCTTTGTGTCCAATTTTTTTTTATCGGAGAAATTTTGATCTAAAATTATGATCTCCAAGTAATGTAACTTGGCACCACGATATATAGCATGGCAGTCTACACTAATGCATTCCCCGCAAAATCAAATATAAGTAGGTAGTTCATATTCACGGGTTGTGATAGAACCGAAATCAAAAATGTTTGTATTTGTAGATCTGAATAAAAAAAACGGAAATGAATATAATTATCATGTGTATTACAAGCACATAATAATATAAGATCAGCGTAGTTTCGGTGTGCGTTTGGAGTCTGCTTTTTTTTAAAGTGCTGCCTTAAGATCTAGAAGGTTCCTACTGAACTTTTTTATCCCCTTACTCATATAGACTAGTATGAAAGTTCGGTGTCTTTCTCCAAAAACTGACCATAGTTCGATATTTTCGTGCCCCGGCTTGATTTTTTTATACCGAAGGAATGCTTGTTGATACCGGTGATTGTTGATTTGTTCCTCAATGTATTCCCAACCTACGGCAATTTTATCATGTGGTAATAAAGCTAGACATCGTCACAAAAATATACAACGGCGTTTGTGCTTGGCGTTAAAAATAAAACGATCTATAAAACATACCGTTCTTTTATCGAAAATGAGTTCCTCGTGTCTGTTTTAGTCGATAACTATACCCCACAAGCCCTAGCAATAATAGTTTATAAGGAGGCTCATCGCAAGCGATGCCTACTTTTTCTGCATTTACCCCCATCTTCCCGCATTCATGCGGTGAATCTGACTTGTTTCAGCATATAAAAATTAAATACTCATTAGATCACTCTTACCACTCAATAAATATATTTTTAATCCAATTTTGGCACGAAAATCTCTAGTCTGAAATATTTTGGAAAAGTACAACGTTTTCCGACCGATACAAAAAA
Source organism: Epinotia nisella (assembly GCA_932294315.1). Taxonomy (NCBI): domain Eukaryota; kingdom Metazoa; phylum Arthropoda; class Insecta; order Lepidoptera; family Tortricidae; genus Epinotia; species Epinotia nisella. Next base: position 24,180,423 of record OW028673.1, read on the forward strand.
AAAATGTAAGATTTACAGTATATATTTTAGTACAAAAATGTAAGGAATATTATCATCTTTAAACTTGCCATAGACACTTTTGTCATAGAAGCAACAATTAAAGTGCTATTTACAAAAAATGGTCCCTTCAAATGGAGATGGTTGCAAACGTACACATGGCCCGAGGTCGGAAACTTGCACTTTTTCATGACCACATACGTCATACCCGACCAATATAAATCAGAACATTTTCCTCTCGACCTTTTGCAAGGCAACGTATGGAGGCTATTCTCCAAAAATCTGATTATTTTTGCGCAGTGTCTACTTAAAGCGCTTTAGTTCACGAAAAATTAATTACACTTACCTACCTATTCAACGCCCGGTGAGAATTAATCTTTTGACAATTGTAGTTCCTGTAATTACAATTGGCCCCAGGTAGTCCAGTCATTTTATTTTCACTTATATGGAAAAAAAACAATTTTTTTGTAATAGCAGATTTTTTTATGTCTCCAATTCTCCATGGTTTTTAGGTTTCCACAAAGTGACGCGTCCATATTAAATCACATCCTTCTTACAAAATTTCGTTCTTAATTGTCAAAGCCGCGTCTTTTGGATGAATAATTCGTATTTCGTTATTCAAAAAATCTATAACAGACAGAATAATGAGTGATATTTCAATAGACAAAACATATACTAGAACTTCATATAAGTAGAAAAAAGACCGTAAACATTGAGAGGTTAATATATATTATATGTAGGTATGATATTATTTCTAATTGAAACTCTTGAATGGTTCCAAGCACAAAATGGTCGGTCATTAAACGCTTTTTACTTCAATTACAGTTAGCTTTAAACGTAGGTATTGCAGTTCTCTCATTAGTGAAACGTGCCGGCCCTGACCGCAAATCCTGATAGTTTCCGTGGCGAGGCTCGTGCTTTTCTAATTCGGCTAATTTGTAGTTATCTGTACCTGACTTGTTGACGTTCATTCCTAAATTTGAAAATACTAACATTTGATATATGATAGGTTTTTGGATTTTTAACACTCTTTTGACTCAGTTGACTAAACTAATGAGATTTTTTTCTCTTCTTATCAGTTGAAAATAAAACAAGTTTTTGCACTGGTTTCATTTCTAAGAACACTAGGTTACGGTTGTAATTAAAATTAACTTTTATATACTGGGTGGAACAGATCGATGGACTTTAAAGCAAATGGGATATAGATCAGGTTTAGTACTTTACTTCTCACCTAGTAACCATATTAATATTTCTAACAGTTACCGAGATACAACTTGTTAAACTTTGGTGAAAAAAACTGTATGTTTTTCAACCCTATCCAGTAGATTCAATGGCGTCAGCAAGATCAAGTAAATTACAAACAGCAACATTATGAACTGACCGTTGACAGACCTTATGTCATTGCAATAAGGTACTTTCGAACATCGGATGTGAACTTTTCTTGTGACTTGTGACAAATGTAAATAATAACTATGTATAGTATTAGGATTGTCACTAAGATTAAAATATTTAGATTTTTATGTTTTTTTTTTATTCCAGTTTAACAATTATAATCAGTGATCGGAATGGGTAGTGCCATTTCGGGTAAATGACCTTAAACATTGTACATAACATGGATACGACTTGAGATTCCCCTACTCTAAAAAATTGTCATTGTAAATACATCATTCATTTAATTTCGTTTAACAGTTAAGGTCGAAGTAAAACCCTTCATCTGGTTTGCGATGCAATCCTTTGTGTACAGGTCCTGCCACATGTCTTTTCACTGTACTCTTTCTACACCCTATATCAACTTTACATTTTCTACAGCGTGTTAAATGTCTTGTCGAGTCATACTTTAAGTCGGGATATAATTCAATCAACAACAGCAACAGACAACTAAGAACAGTTTCTTTCTTCGTTTTCCGAGGCATGTTCAATTAAGTAGAGAGATCTAATACTGTTCTTAATTAAACCAACAACACAAGTCCAATCAGATACTAATCGGATTCCAGTTAGATCCAAAATAGTCACAATAAGAACTTAACTTACTTAACTTTTGCGATAATTGAATTTATAGTTATATGGTACTAACTGCACATGACATTGACGTGCATATATTATGAAGTTGACATTGCAATCGTTTTATCTCTATTTAACTGGCCAGCTTATCACAAAATAGGTTTAAACTAATGTCAATTATTAAATAGATAGAGGATAACTAGAACATATTAAAGTACTTATACTTTTTTATTCAGTACAAAATCAGTCGAAACATTGAAAGGGACCCAGTAACAGTCGTAGCACCTGAAGAACCTCATGTTCAGGGCATAAAAATCTATTATACTCGTATATCAAAATTCTAGGTCATTCAACTAAACATATTTTCAATCGTTAGGCCCGGGGTTCTTCAAAACATTCTTTAAACCAAACACAAACTTAAAATGTTCATTCAAGTCCCCGGGCTAAAGCCCTTATCCATACTACGCTAACGCACCGATATTCCCCGAAATGGCACTAGCAATTCCGATCACTGATTATAATAGATCGGCTGTATGTCACTTTTATATAACACTGTCCTTTCAGCTTAGTCCAAGGAAATGTTCCTCCCTGTATAATTTTAATAAAGTTCGCTTAATTTTTAGGGTTCCGTACCCAACGGGTAAAAACGGGACCTTATTACTAAGACTTCGCTGTCCGTCCGTCCGTCCGTCCGTCCGTCTGTCTGTATCTCAAGTACCGTGATAGCTAGAGAGTTGAAATTTTCACAGATTATGTATTTCTGTTGCCGCTATAACAACAAATACTAAAAAACCGGCCAAGTGCGAGTCGGACTGGGGCTCCCATACAACGGACATGATTTTTTTGCCGATTTTATAGATAATGGTACGGAACCCTTCGTGCGCGAGTCCGACTCGCACTTGGCCGGTTGTTTTTATTAACACGCAGTTTTTATAAGAACATGAAAACATCTATTTTGCCTTGTATAAGTTGCATTTGAACTTGCCGAATGAAGGAGTCATTGTCCATTTGAGTTTTAGTTCTCTTTTTCGCTGATGTTATTAGATGAAACAGACTCTACCTTCATACTTACATACACAATGGACACGTTACACTAGTATTTTATCTTGGCTAAGTACGTAACTGCTATTTTTCACTACATCTTGAATAATTAAGATATACTTAAATAAGAATGATAAATATGGAGGTATCATACTTATTATAGTAACTATCATTATTATCACTAGAAAATCGAATATTCACTCGTAATTTTGGTGAAAACTAAGTTTCTTTTACTTTCGACATTATCGTTACCTACCCGGAAGCACTGATAAATTAAACCAAGTTGAGACGTCAAATTACGATAATCTATCACATTAACCAGCTACCATGTTATGCAAAACGGTAACGGCTATCATTTGTCTTTCATCCCCGTCAAAGTTGGATAACTCCATTTTGTCACGTGCGACCATGTTGTGAAACGATAATTTGAGTAAATAAGTAGACAAATCAAATGACTTGTCATTTGTTACGCCCTTATCACATCACCATCTCAGATCTCCACTCTCGCAATGCGATTATGAGGACTATACGAATTATAATTATATAAATACCTATACCAATCTGTTTCCCAACTAGAATTATTATGGTTCCGTACGGTTTCGTCATGATGTCCGTCTGTTCGTCTGTTCGTATGTCACAGGCATTTTACTCAAAAACTACAAGGTGTATTTGAATGAACTTCGGAGTATAGGTAGGTGTATTTTGTTAGCCGCTACATATGATTTTGTAATCAAATGACAAAAAAAATTAGGGGGCTCTAATACATGTAACCGCAAGTCAAAAAATATATATCACTGTAGCTCTACATGTGGCACATAAATCGATAGATCTTTAAAAATAAATATTTTGAAAATGATGCCCAATTCGTCTTTATTATAGCTACATATATATAAATAAATAATACTTTATTTAATTGAATATAAGTTGAATATGAATAATAATACACTCATGGATATGATTAATAATTAGCATTATAGAGATTATTTCCTATAATAATATACTTCGAATATATAAACAGGGAAATGTATGATCAAGTAAAAAAGTAATTTACTACAATGACAACTTCCGGCGCCGCCATTGCAAATGCAAACAACGTCTCATGAACGATTTTTAATCTTCAAGCAACCTATTGACCGTCATCATATTCATCCTTATCTCACCACCATTCAACGTATATGTATAACAATTCCGACTATGCGTGTTCGGAAGTCAGACTTTCACTTGGTTTTGCCTTGATGTGAACGTAGTTAACCCTTTTCCAGGCAGAGGCGTTATATTGACCACATACTGGTTGTCAAACATAATAACTTAACGTCAATGAATAAGATTGACATCCGATTGTCATTTTCCAACTGCCGGCCTGGAAAAGGGTTAATGTCAGCCCGGCTTATGACAGAAACGTAACCGCCGCTGCCAATCTCTAAATAAGTATTCCTACCAGGGGGGAGAAAGACATACCCGTTGACGTTTGATATATAGATAGAGCTAAAGCTCTTATTAGTAAGTTTTTAGGAGCATTTAAAAATGCTCCTAAAAACTTACTAATGCGCAAAGTACTAAGTTACTTAAATAATGGCACAAGATGTCGCAATAAAATCCATATAAAATTATGAGTCATAAATTGTTTTAGATATGAGTCATAAATTGTTTTAGATATGAATATATGGGTAATTGCCGTCACGAAACTGTAAAAATTTAAAGCATAGATTAGATTAAAGCTCTTAACTATGTACAATTTTTTTGCAATCCACTCATATTATTCGTTAATAGTATTTTGAAATTAAATAACATAACATTATGTAATAATGTAGGTAATTAACATTAATTCAGCTACTTGTTATATTAACTTTATTTTTCACTTGGCCACATTTGCCTAACCGACCCCTATGGTTTTGACAGCAGCCGCCAAATTGAAAGACTATATAAGTAGCAAAGAGAATATAACCACTACGTTTAAGAGACGGAACTTCATTAGTACAGCGTTTATTTGGTCGTGCGCAGACTGTACCAACATAAAAAAAATCTCATGTTGCTATGCTCATAAAGGCTATTTATTATACACCTATAACATGGAAAGAGACAGAAAAAATTCAATTCATTCACTTTTAGGAGGTTGGCTGTGACAAATGGATGGTGTATAGCACGCTTAATTTAGTGCTGTACAAACCGATAATAGTAATTTCAAGAACCGATAAATAGTGATTTTAAGAACCGATAATAGTGATTTCAAGAACCGATAATAGTGATTTCAAGAATCAATAGTAATTGAAATATGCATTTTTATTTTTTGATTTGCCTCGTATTTGTCCCTTATAAATAAAACAATAGTCAGTTAAGTTGCAACCATTATTTATTCTTTCAGATTAAGTACATTTTGATTGCCAATAACGTGCAGCATAATTTTAAACTGCCTGACTACACTGAAATGTAAAGTAATTTTAGTAGAGTAAGTGCGCCGGTTGGCAATCAAATCACCGTCTAAAATACATTGAGATAATTAACATTTATAGTACATGAAACATGTTTTTGTTCAGCGGGTTCATCCATCATTCATCATTTGTTTGATGACCGATTTGGCCTAGTGGGTAGTGAACCTGCCAATGTAACTGAAGTTCTTGGGTTGGAATCCCGGTAAGGGCATTTATTTAAGTGATGAACATAAATATTCTACTGTAAATTATTTATTACCATTTATATTTGGACATGCTGATGTGGAAGGCACAGCAGGATCGATCGAGTGTGCAGCAGCCGAAACTAAAATACATTGAGATAATTAACATTTATAGTACATGAAACATGTTTTTGTTCAGCGGGTTCATCCATCATTCATCATTTGTTTGATGACCGATTTGGCCTAGTGGGTAGTGAACCTGCCAATGTAACTGAAGTTATTGGGTTGGAATCCCGGTAAGGGCATTTATTTAAGTGATGAGCACAAATATCCTACTGTAAATTATTTATTACCATTTACATTTGGACATGCTGATGTGGAAGGCACAGCAGGAACGATCGAGTGTGCAGCAGCCGAAACTAAAATACATTGAGATAATAAACATTTATAGTACATGAAACATGTTTTTGTTCAGCGGGTTCATCCATCATTAATCATTTGTTTGATGACCGATTTGGCCTAGTGGGTAGTGAACCTACCAATGTAACTGAAGTTCTTGGGTTGGAATCCCGGTAAGGGCATTTATTTAAGTGATGAGCGCAAATATTCTACTGTAAATTATTTATTACCATTTATATTTGGACATGCTGATGTGGAAGGCACAGCAGGAACGATCGAGTGTGCAGCAGCCGAAACTAAAATACATTGAGATAATTAACATTTATAGTACATGAAACATGTTTTTGTTCAGCGGGTTCATCCATCATTAATCATTTGTTTGATGACCGATTTGGCCTAGTGGGTAGTGAACCTACCAATGTAACTGAAGTTCTTGGGTTGGAATCTCGGTAAGGGCATTTATTTAAGTGATGAGCGCAAATATTCTACTGTTAATTATTTATTACCATTTATATTTGCACATGCTGATGTGGAAGGCACAGCAGGAACGATCAAGTGTGCAGCAGCCGAAACTAAAATACATTGAGATAATTAACATTTATAGTACATGAGACATGTTTTTGTTCAGCGGGTTCATCTATCATTCATCATTTGTTTGATGACCGATCTGGCCTAGTGGATAGTGCACCTGCCAATGTAACTCAAGTTCTTGGGTTGGAATCCCGGTAAGGGCATTTATTTAAGTGATGAGCACAAATATCCTACTGTTAATTATTTATTACCATTTATATTTGGACATGATGATGTGGAAGGCACAGCAGGAACGATCGAGTGTGCAGCAGCCGTAACTAAAATACATTGAGATAATTAACATTTATAGTACATGAGACATGTTTTTATTTAGCGGGTTCATCCATCATCCATCATTTGTTTGATGACCGATTTGGCCTAGTGGGTAGTGAACCTGCCAATGTAACTGAAGTACTTGGGTTGGAATCCCGGTAAGGGCATTTATTTAAGTGATGAGCACAAATATCCTACTGTAAATTATTTATTACCATTTACATTTGGACATGCTGATGTGGAAGGCACAGCAGGAACGATCGAGTGTGCAGCAGCCGAAACTAAAATACATTGAGATAATAAACATTTATAGTACATGAAACATGTTTTTGTTCAGCGGGTTCATCCATCATTAATCATTTGTTTGATGACCGATTTGGCCTAGTGGGTAGTGAACTTACCAATGTAACTGAAGTTCTTGGGTTGGAATCCCGGTAAGGGCATTTATTTAAGTGATGAGCGCAAATATTCTACTGTAAATTATTTATTACCATTTACATTTGGACATGCTGATGTGGAAGGCACAGCAGGAACGATCGAATGTGCAGCAGCCGAAACTAAAATACATTGAGATAATTAACATTTTTAATACATGAGACATGTTTTTGTTCAGCGGGTTCATCCATCATTCATCATTTGTTTGATGACCGATTTGGCCTAGTGGGTAGTGAACCTTGCTAATGTAACTGAAGTTATTGCGTTGGAATCCCGGTAAGGGCATTTATTTAAGTGATTAGCACAAATATTCTACTGTAAATCATTTATTACCATTTATATTTGGACATGCTGATGTGGAAGGAACAGCAGGAACGATCGAGTGTGCAGCAGCCGAAACTAAAATACATTGAGATAATTAACATTTATAGTACATGAGACATGTTTTTGTTCAGCGGGTTCATCCATCATTCATCATTTGTTTGATGGCCGATTTGGCCTAGTGGATAGTGAACCTGCCAATGTAACTGAAGTTCTTGGGTTGGAATCCCGGTAAAGGCATTTATATAAGTGATGAGCACAAATATCCTACTGTAAATTATTTATTACCATTTATATTTGGACAGGCACAGCAGGAACGATCGAGTGTGCAGCAGCCGAAACTAAAATACATTGAGATAATTAACATTTATAGTGCATGAAATGAATGAACTAAAGAAGAGAGACATCTGTTGGGATGAAACATCAATAGGAACTCCACATTCAGCCGCTGTGAAATGATATGATGATAAATATAAAGTACCTAATAAAGAAAATAAGTATGTTACGAGATATATACAGTTCTAATTGCAGATAGCGATTCGATATATCTGCAATTGGAACCACATTTTTGCCTTGTTTGCTTACAACATGTAGAGGGAATGCAGTCATTTGGTTGTTGGATAAAGGTGGAGCGTAGAGGTGCAACTTTGGATACGCTCTCTTCTTTAATCTTTTTCCTGTCTTGCCAAAATCTCTTCTAACAAAATGGTCGTTGCAAACATGACGTTCCTCGTTCAGTTTTTCAATAGGTACATGCACTAAATCATCTTCATTACCGACTTGTTTAACCCAAGTTTTACACCTGCAAGTAGTTTTATTAAAGTAATGAAGATGAAGATTATATTGCTCATGTGACATGGCAAAAAGAATGATTATGTATTAAATCCATAAACCAAAGTATGATGATATAAGTTTCTATCAAAAATTTAATTTTTGGTACAAACTTTTATTGCCGACTGTACTTTTGTATATACCATCATCAACTACTCATACAGACGATTCTAACGAGCCCAAATACAACGGGCTTACATCGGTTAAATACTGAATTCCCATGGTCATCTTCTGTTTCCATCATTAGATCAGCTCGATGGTACCATAATATTATATTGTCGTCCAAACTATACTACTAACCAACTTACATATTTACATACGAACAGGTTAAGTTAATACATATAAAGCTTATAAAATTTGATAAACCAGCAATGGTAGCAGACAAAACCGGCCAAGTGCTTGTCTGGCCACGCGCAGTGTAGGATTCCGTAGTTGCCTGTCTGTCTTTGTAACATCTACACGCGCGCGCCAACTAAACGGTGCGGTCGCGTCGGCCGAATTTGTAGCAAATTTGGCCTTTCCAAGTTCATTTTAAGTAGTTATTTTACATTACTTGTTAACTAGTTGTGCCTACTTTTAGGCGTGATAGTTTTCCTTTGTAATTAATTATATGTACTACTGCCATGATTTTTTTCACATACTCAGTAGTAACCATTTAGCCGGTGGGTGGGCACTTGACTAAAATAAATTACACTAATAATATTTTTTTTAATATTTTATTCTACCATTTTGTTGGCGTTTGATTTATAAAGCCATGGCGAATTACAGCTTTTTAGTAAAAAGGGTCAATGAGATAAGCTGCAGACGGACTGACGGACAGATAGAAATGGCGAAACTACAAGGTTTCCTTGTTGGCTACGGAACCCTAAAACGTCCACTAAGAAAAAACTACCGGTAAATGTGTACCTGTAGCTAGATTATGTTTTTGACTTACCGGAGCTCATCCTTGGGAAAACTGGCGAAGAATCCTCCCCTAAGGCTTTCTCTTACGCCACACACTTTGCACCTTCGGGTTTTACCCACCATCGTCGCCCCGTGTTTCTAAATTTCGATAATTATTTTCTGCAAAAGATTGAGAAAACACGATGACAATAGAATGACCTTAGAATTCGAATTTGAAATTTAAAGAATATTGTCAATTTGACAACGCCTGAGTGTTGCCACCATATATTTATCTCGTAGGTTGGCAAAACCCTCTTGGAGTCCCCTTACATTTGTTCTCCCTATTGGAGTTTCTGAGGACTGATAAGCAGCTGTCTTGTTCGTTGTGATTATTCGTGGGTTTTTCCTTTTCGTGTCGTGGTTCACTAAGATTAATTGTAAAAATCTCCAGGAAGTACTTGGAGCGGAGCGTAGTACTTCGCCTAGCTGTTGAGAAGTAACTTCAGTTCCATGCATTCTTTGTTTTCGTTCGTTACTGTGTTGTGTTGCGCGTAATGGACGCTATATTTGGGCTTTTGGCTGTAAAACCAATGGTAAGTTTTTTTTTTACAAGCTTTCTAATATTGACTTGCAATGTATGTAACTTTGTTCGGGTGAAATATTGCAACTCAATTTTAAAGCAGATATTTTCATCCGATTGAGCTGGAATTTTGGTTAAAGGTATAGTTTGGATGACAATTCAATATTATGGTAACATCGAGCTAATCTGATGATGGTGACAGGAGGTGGCCATGGAAAATCAGAAATAAATATTCGATAGGTCTTTGAAATAAAGGTTTTTTTAGTTTAGTGTAATTTTTAGGGTTGCGTAACCAAAATGGCAAAAAAGGTATACCTATGTTTCGTCATGCCCGTCTGTCCGTATGTCACAGGCATTTTACTCGAAAACTATAAGGTGTATTTGAATGATATTGGTCAGCTTTTAAAATCGTTGTGAGTTGGTCTATTTTACTCTTTGTTTAGCTATTTAATTGGTCTGTAATTACAGACCAATTTGGGCACGATTTAACGCGTGCGAGTTTAATGCAGCTGGAATGCCTGGAATCTGAAGCGGAATTAGGGAGGGTTGCACTAAACAGTCTGTAATCGTAAGCGGTATTCGTTAAAATTTGAAAGTATGGCCTTTTTGTTAGAGAAGTTTGAGTTTGAAGTTTTTATTGAATGGGTATATGTCCAATATTCCGCAGTGTCTCAAGACAAGAGTCTTTGACCAGTGTGTGTTGCCACTTGCCAGTGATGACGTATGGCGCTGAAACTTGGTCGCCTGACTTGACTTGACGTGACTTTGAACCTTCTTATGAGGCCCATAGTAATATGAGCCTCATAAGAAGGCTCAAAGTCACCCAAAGGGCAATGGAGAGGGCTATGTTGGGAGTTTCTTTGCGTGATCGCATCAGAAATAAGACTATCCGTAGCAGAACCAAGGTAACCGATATAGCCCTCCGAATCGCTAAACTTGTGGCAGTGGGCGGGGCACATTGCACGTAGAACCGATGACCGTTGGAGCGGAAAGGTTCTCTAGTGGCGACCACGTACCGGAATTCGCGGTGTGGGTAGGCCCCCTACGAGGGGGACTGATGACCTGGTAAAGGTCACGGGAGTCCGCTGGATGCGGGTGGCGCAGGATCGGTCAATTTGGCACTCTTTGGGGAAGGCCTATGTCCAGCAGTGGACGTCTTTCGGCTGATATGATGATGATGATGATTGAATGACAGCTGCCGGCGCCGTTGATCGGCCTGTAATTGTAAGTTGGTGCAACCCACAGGGTGGGTTGTACCTACTTATTACATCACGAGGCTGGTAAATTCCTTATGGCTTCTTAAACGTAAGGTTAATGTTTATCATTATCACAGAATCGCATTATTGAACGAGAGAGCGAAGTCCTCCGAGTCTACAGGAACTATCTGAGATTTGTATGTATGTATTTATACATGTTTGTTCGATGATATTCGGTTGTAAGAAAGTTCGCCGCGAATGAATAAGACAACAATAATTTATCAAACTAGTCAAGACGTTCACAGTTTGGAGACAACCATTAGTCTTTATGTAGTAGTAGGCACGGGACCCTTCTTTGTGCGTGGTCCGACACTAACTTGGCCGCATTTTTTGATTTATTGAATATATTCGGAGATAAACACTCCTGAAGTCACAAAAATTGTGTTTATTTATATTGAAAGGTGTGCACAATTGCACATCAATAAAGGCTCAAAGTATCATTAAACATCCTTCAAAGGCATTTTGCGCATATTCATCGAAAATTGGATACTCGCTTTCGGACGTCCCATTCGTATTTTTAATCAGAGCTTAAAATGCTTCCGGTGGCATGACAAATATAAAACAAATGGAACAGGCCGAATATACGAAATAAACTGTCAGAGAACATTATTTTTCGTCCATACGAAATTAATTTATTGTCCAGTGTTAAGTACCTACTTAAAAGCAAGGATACATTAATTATATTGTTAGGTAAATGTTTGTTTTGGTGACCCGTATAACATTAAAGTGACGATAAAAATAAGAAAGAGTCGCAACAAAAAAAATTCTAGTCTCAATGACTTTTTAGGACATTGTAGGGTTTCCGATTTTACTATAAGACTATTATAAGAGACTCTCTGTTTCATATTTTTAAGTGTTAACAAACGTGTACAATGTCACGAGTCTAACCACTTTTACGCAATACATAATCTACGGGTACCGCCTTTTTTAGGTTCGCAAAAGAAAATTTCCACGATTTGTGAGCGTCTCATATCACGCGCTTTTTCATCATTTCTTTTTTATACTCTCTTATCGTGAAATTTCCTTTGAAGTTGAGCAAGATTTGGAATGAAAAAGTAAATTGAAGATACGTTTAGAACGGCTAATGCGATTATGCGTTTTTTATATTATGCAGTTTTGGCTATATTCTCAATATATTTTTCTCTTAAACTTACTGAATTTAATGAAGGGTAATTAGGGCCCTTACATAGAGTCGAACGTAAAAATCACTACCTACTCAACCATTATATAATCTCCGCGCCTTTTGATGTGACTAATTGGTACAAACTACAAATTAAGGGTTGAGTATAAATGTTTTGTACAGTCGGCCAAAAATGTGGTCGACCGGGGGGTCGGTCGAGGTTCATTTGAACGTCATGAAACAACAAGGTCGATTTCTCCTTGCAATTATATATTATGACAATGACTATTTCTCTCTTTATCATTTATTATTTGTTTGAATTATCGCAGCTAACAACAACTCACAACCTTGTGTTTAAGCATTATTTCAATAAATCGGCCAATTCGAAAACGGCTAAAGTCAATATGGGTTTCAAAAGTGACTTTTGTTTGGTTATTCTCGAAGTTACTACTCGTTATTCAATTATCATATATTATCGCGACTTTAGAGCCACTTTTAGAGTTATTTCTACCTATCAGCCTAACTTAAACAGTGCCGGTCTACAAATAGTTTTAATTTGTAAAATAATTAATAATGATAAGAGGAGAAAACTATGCGATCATCTTTATGAAATAATAATTTTATAACATTAGATTACCTATTAGTAAATGAGAAACTTCAGTGGTCAGTCTTTATTTCTGGTTGTGAGAAAACTAAAATATAAAATTGTCCTACTAATATCTATTGCATCCGCCATGAGCGTCAATTGCTCCTTGAAGACTGTCTCTCATTGAACCGACTAGCTGTAGGCAGAGATCGGATCCGCGGGTTTCCTCCCATACTTCATTACAGTGTCTCTCGTGGCGGTGCATCTTTGAACTATAAGACCCCAAAGGTTCTCTATTGGGTTCAAATCAGGCGATTTTGCTGGCCAAGGTATTAGCCTTATTTCCGGGTGTGCATTGAATCAGGCACTCGTCACCAACGCTTCATATAAAGAACAATTGTCCTGGCAATATTGAAATTGTGGCATTTCATTTTCTGAATTAAAAATCTGGACAGCGGCAACATTGAATTTTGCAGGACATCTACATAATCACCTGCCGTCGCGGTGGCGTACAACACAGCTCTACATCTCCGTCAGCAGACATCCAACCAAGCATATTTTTTACCGAGATGCGGCCCTATTTCCTTCGGTATAACATGGTCTTGTGTGTAGCGCGTCCCATCGCGACGCCAAAGTTGTAAACGTCTATGCTGGCTGAACTTAAAAGTTTTCTCGTCACAGAACACAGTATTACTCCAATCGAAATCTAAGTGCTGCTAATTCAATCGAGCAGTTTTATGATTTTCAGGCATATCAATTTTTTTGCGTAATATCTATAATGCAAGTGATTTCTGATTTTTTGAGTATGAGTAGTAAGATCATAGTACACCTTATTTTTGCGAAATGAAGAGTAAACATAGGAATCATAAAACAGATAGGAAAAAATCGACATAAAAGCAAAATAAGTACTCTGGAGTGAAAAAAATCTTAAAAAATTTAAAGAGCAGCCCCTTCGCCCTTGCGGAGCAAAGCACAGGCACCAAAGCTCATCTTCGCAGTTTCAGCTTTTATGTTTTCAAATTGGGTTTAATTTTTCAAATAATATAAAATTTATTTTTGATTTCCAGGCAGGTATGTTTGACAGTTTGGCCCGGGGCAATTATTGGAAGCCATTTTTTCCGCCATGATAATGCACGACCCAATAATCCGCGTCCGAAACAGTGGACGCGGATTATTTTATCACCCTGAGCAAAGCAAACTTGGTCCAGGGCAATAATTGGAAGCCACCTTTGACCGGGCTGATTATGCACGACCCAATAATCCGAGTCCCCAAAAAGTGGACGGGGATTATCGGGCCGTACATTATTTGGCCGTGCATTATTGGCTCCCTTCGGTTCTCTGGATAGGAATGAGATCTGAGAATCTGAGCTCTCACAATAATTATAACATCAAATACTGAGTAAATTATATGAAAAACATTTTTCCTTAAGTGCTGATAGAAATAAACTAAACCAAGTAGGTTCGCTTCTGGTTAAAACGCGGCGTCATGTGGTTAAAACATTTTAAATTAACGAAAAGTACAGAAAACTGCAATCCTAAACTTAGTCTTAGTTATCATATTGTCCGTTAGATTTGATTCAAAAAGTTTGTGGTGTTAGATATTGCTACCTCGATGTTTCGCGTGTCATTGACTTTAGCTCACACAAAGTTGTGGTAAATGAAAGATTCTCAACTTTCCTAAATATCCCGACTTATGGTAACACTTGCTTTATAGTTTACGGCAAGTCACTTCTTATTTCTAAGGTAGTTATATTATGTATTCTTAAGTAAGCAATATTACAATTAATTTATATTTACACAGATCCTTATCCTATTAATATTATAAATGCGAAATTTAGATATTTGGATGTTTAGATGTTTGGATGTTTGTTACTAATACACGCTTAAACAGCTTATTTGAATGAAATTTTGCACGAAGATAGTTTTTATAGCCTGCAATAAAATATAGGATATTGGAGTTTTTATCCTGGTTCCACGCAGACGAACTCGCGGGCGGAAGCTGGTAGTTTCATAAATTGTACAACTAGATATGAATGAAACCTCCTAACTAGAACTGTTGCCTTCGTCGTTAGGCTGCTCGTCACAAAAAAATATTAAATTCACACCATAACTATAATTGTATGACTATTAGCAAAGATATACCTTTATTTCCTTTTTTTTTCAGAAACTCGTGCTAAAAGTAACCATGTGTAGCTTTGTCAACTTAAATTACATCAAGTTAATAATTGTTGTATTTTAAATTTCAATGTTTCAACTTACAAGTTGATGGATGACGGTGCAGCCTTTGGAATGATAATGTGTTAACATTTTTGCCGTCAGTAAAAAATTAGGAAATGAAATAGCATGTTAGCTATGCTTCACAATCATCACAGTACCTACAATATAATACAATGCCCTAAAAAGTATAACAATCAGAACTGCAATGGTCTGCCAAACCAACGAGAATTTCCACCGAAGTAAGCGTAAAGAAGAAGGAAAAAGGCAGGTAAAAAGTATTCAGAAAGCAAGCGAACCTAGACGAGACAGTGCTTGTACAAAAGCAACTAAAAATACTAGTTAAAAGCGTAGTTTTAGCTGTAGAGAATGTTTTCTCGACCCACTTTATTAGGCCGGCAGGTGTGGAGCCATATAATTGTCTAGCGTTTATTATTAATAAAAAATAATTTCGCTACCTCACTGTATTTGGTCGACAATTGTTATTTTATGGTTAAAAAGACCAATATGTTAACCGATTTTGTTGAAACGTAGCTAAGAACCATCTCGATCACGTCAGCTTTCGGAAAAAAAAACCGCATTAAAATCGACCCATTCGTTTAGGAGCCACACGATGCCACAGACAGACAAACATACACACATATACACAGGCACGTCAAACTTATATAACACTTTTTGCGTCGGGGATTAAAAATGGACGACTGACAATTGGTAGATTTTATTGCGATTAGTATTAATTTGATAGTGATGAAAAACATAGTGTGTGACACTTACGGTAAGAATTTTACCATACTTGTGGCACAATGTACTATATTTGGATAGTGACAGATGAGTTGTCTTAAAAGTTACGTAATCCTCAGCTGGACAAATTATGCAGCTAGTTATCAAAGAGGCTGTGACGCCGATTTTCGACTGATCTACTCGTACTATGTTATGCGACAATTTTTTTGTCTACCGTAGAAAAAAAAACTTACATAAACCAAAAATATGCCTAGAAATTTTAACGTTACTTACGTGATCAGTCATCACTTAGGTTTGTTATGATCCAAAATTAATATTTTGCAGAAAAGTGCGACAGTACATTCGTTGGTTTTAGTGGCCACAACGCCATGCTGCACCTGTGAGTTCCGTATGGCCGTAGTTTGTTTATTTAAAACTTTTTTCGCTAGATGTGCCGCTCTATTTGCAATTTGATGACATGACGCGTTCTGAATCCAAAGAATGCGTGCTTTTAAACACAAATCTAAATAAATGTTATAGACTCTGAGTGTTTTCAGATAATTCATTAGACATACCAAACCGCTTTAACAACGTTTTAAAACGGTATAAGTAGCACATAAAGCTATTAAGGCTTGTAAAAATACCTTGTCACGTTTTTTAATAAAAAAATCTCAGTCGACGATTTTACGCTGCGGGTTCTGTTATTTCCAAAAAATGATTGATTGCTACACGTTGTTTCAGTATCTGAGGTAATTTTTCAACTTCTTGCCCAATTTCTAAATGTCATAGAATGACGATCAGTTGTGATAATCACAACGGCAATTTCGTTAACCTTGAAGTATGGGACAAGAGGATTTACTGTTGTACTTATTATTTAATGTAGTTCACGTCTTTTCAATACTATAAGAAGGCCGATTTTATTTTTCCAAGAGGGATTCAATGTACAGAATGTGGGTGCGTGAGGAAGAAATTCGTATCCACAGGTGACCGAGAACGAGCAGGCACAACTTTGTAGCTAGGGGCCAACGTGAGACCCGTTTCGCCGTAAGCTTTTTGACGCCTAAAATATTGGTACAGTCAGCATCATAAACATGTATACATTCTATGACCTTATTACCTAGACATAAGGTCGAAAAGTGTATACATGTTTATGATGCTGACTGTACAAGGCGTGAAAAATTATTGGGTGCACAGTATCATTTATATATAAGCAGTCTAAAATAATACTGCTATTTATTTTCTTTAAATATATCTAAGATTATATCATGGACTGTATCAGTCTCGTATTCCGGATATAATAAATTTATTCATAATTAATTGTGAACTCTATACCAAAAACAAAATACACCGATTATCATATGGACTATTGACTCCCCGAAAGTAACGTATCAGTTGATTATTAATTAAATTAACATGCGAATAACACACCAATCAATTTACGCGATTTCCGTTATTGTTGAACGTCGAAAAAAAAACAATTATGGGATTACAACGTATTGCAGGACGAAGATTAATCGTTGGCGCCAAAAACAGAATGGGGGAAATATTTTGCACAGGTATTCGGTTATGTTTCGACATGATTGTGCAAATCAATTAAAAAGTTCTCTGTATAACCTTGCCAAGAGTCCACGTAACTTGATAGTATTTAGAACAAGTATTGATTTTTCCGCTCAGGAGCCACTGGTCTCGTCTCGGACCTTTGGGTCGGGGGGCGTGCGCGTAGTCGAAGTAGAGGCTAGCTCTTTCGACAATTTTATTATATATTATGTAAGGAGTACACTGAGCGGATGCTGCCCCTATGATCCACGCAGAGACAGCACCGATCAGGGTGCAAGGAACTTTTGGGATGATGATGCACTCCGACGCATAATACCCATACAATACGCAAAAAGAAACGTAACTTAACAAAAAATACAAAGTACATTCGCAAAATGTAAATGTAAATAAAACAGTAATTTTACACAACTCGTTAAGTGTACGGCCATGAATAATATGTAAATAGTCCTACACGTAAAATTTACCAAAAACCAAAAAATTGTGATTAAAACGGTTGATCTATTTCATATTTTGTGTAGTCAAGAAAAATATAATCAAGTATCTCTTTCCCTGTTTGTATATGCACTATTGACAAGCATTATGGTGCAAATGATACATTATGAAAGCCATTTGGTGCTGGTCAACGAAACATACGAAACTAAAGGGTATGACCGTGGAGCCTAAGGGCAGTTTTCTGTAACCGCTCATCAGATTTTAATTAAATGACGGTAAAATGTATTACACTTTATTTTAACAGACTTCAAAAAACGAGGAGGTTCTACGTTCCAAGGTATGCATTTTCTCTCCTCAAATATTCTGTAATAACGAACGCATTTGCCCTCGGAGAGCAGTTCACGTAGTAAAGTAAAGAGGTAATATGGAAATGTATGTGGCATGGCGAAGTACTGAATTGAAGTCGGTACTTTTTTAAAGTTGTTTATCACGCGTGATCGAGTATGAACTAACTAAATCCTTTAGTCCCATCTAGTAGCCAGATTTGGTAGCTGGCTTCCAAATGGGAGAAATAATCCCGATTCGAAGCTGGCTACGAAACGGGAATTCTTAAGTCCCATCTCGTAGCCAGATTTCGTAGCTAGCTACCAAATGTGGCTACGACATGGGACTTAAGGAACTAAATTCCCTTACGTCGCGTTTCTGTTTAATAAGTAACCTTGTCTGGTGGATGGATCACCATCTACCAAGAAGTTAGCCGTTTGTTCCCTAAAAAAAATATTTAATTAAACTGTTTTTATTTACTGAATTGCTGAAGGTACAATTAATGTAACCAACTTAGTTGAATTATTTAACTAAATAAAATGGGTAATAAGTACTTTCTCTCTTAAAACCATAATTTAGAACCTCTCGTTTAAACAAATTGTAAGGATGTTGTAATAATACGTTGGCACGTTTTTGTCCACCTACCGTCAAAATTGAGACTTTATTTAGCAGACGTCCGATTATTTCATGTAATAATACAGTTGGGTATTGACTGTATTACATGAAATAATCAGACGTCTGCTAAATAAAAGTCTTAATTATGACGGTAGTGGACTAAAACGTTAACAGATTGATGGCATTGATGGCCACTTTCAGGTAAAAGAAGCGTCGGTTGTCCACCAGCTCGATGGGTTGATGACATAAAAATATCGTAGGTGAGATTGATTGCACGGGACCGGGATAAGTGTTGTACTTGAAGAGAGGCACAGCAGTGGGCGATTACAGATACAGATATTTATTCATTAAATTTAAATGCAATATCAGAATGGTACATAATATTGAATTCTAAAAGTAATTTATACTTATTAACAATTGCATAAATGGTATCAGAAATTTGTGTAAGTATATAGATTAGGTATTTATTTTTTTACATTAAACATGATTTTAACTATCATAGCAATACAATTTATTGGCAAAATTTGTCACCACAAACCTCGACAAATTTGTCAACGCTAATAACACGCTAGACTGGTCAATATCGTTCTAAATTCTTTTGCTAAAATTGTGTGGTATTGCACCAGTTTAACTCTGCTGCTAGTAAGTTATTATAATCTTACGCCATTGATACTGAGTGATTTTCGAGTCTTTGCAAGTCTACAATGCTGGACGACCAACAATTTTACGACGAGTACTGGAATGAGTAGTGTAGATATAAGCGAGTCTGCGAGTATATAAGTTAGCCCTTACATACTCGCAGGCAGATAATATGTATGTATACGCTAGGTAGGCGGAGTACCTTGGACTCCTTAAAAAAGATTACAGGCTATGGACCCATGCCCCCCATAAAATAACGAAGTATAAAATTGTCTAAGGGCTACACCAGTGCAGAGAGCTAATTAGGGATTGTAAACTAGTTTTAACCGAAACCGGTTATAACCGATTTTTATAAAAAAATGTCATAACCGGGTTTTGCAGTTGATTGCGTTTATTCTTGGTGTTACTTTTCCTCACTTAATTTTTTACATTATTTCTGTGATTTTGACATTAAATAACCGTAATCAGGTCATAAGCATACATAAGGTCATAACCGGATTAATTTTTCCACCATAACTGAAATTATAACCGGTTATGAAATATGACCGGTTATTGTATTCCTTAGAGTCAAGGGTAGAAAGTGGCGCGGGACTTTAATCATATAGCCAAATCGCCACTTAGGTTCCCACACATACCTACTTATAATCTATCCTCGAAAACACAGCTCTCGCGACACCACTCTGGGCGGCCATCACAGGAGCGCTTCGGGGAGGGGTCGAGTTCTGGTTTGGTTTTCCTATTCATTCACGGGTGGTTTGAATGATTTTTGAGATTCAATGAGTAACAGGGTACCTACTTGTTTCTTAACTTTCTGACTTTAGACTACGAAAATAATAACCGTAATACGGCATAAATATATATAATGTTATATAAATACTAGTATAGGAAAACGCATAAATTTTATCCGACACACTTGGCTGACACAAATCGGAAGCTTGGCCTCACTCCAAATTCAGTAATGGCTCATGTAGAGCCTCAAGACATAACGGATTGTAACTTAGGCTTCGAATGTAGTTGAGCTAACTTATTTTTGGGACTGGCAAGCTCCTGAAACGAAACACGCTTAGTGTAAATGAATGAACCGAGTGTCACATGGCATGGCATGTTATTATAACTAACAAAAAAACTAGCAATTTTCCAGTAAGTTAGTAAAGTCCAGTAAGTAAAGTAAGTTAAGTAATTACTTGGAATACGTACTATTGAACAGCTTTGAAACGGGTGCAGTTTGTATAAAATTGCTATGTTACATGCATTTTATACCTATTTTGTCTGTATTTTTACCATTGTCTTGTGTAATTAAGTATTTACTTTTTTTGTGTCTCTCAGAGTATAATTTTTTTTAGGATCCTTATACGTTAAAAAATTAATCTATTTAGGCTATTATCCTTATAATTTTACATGTATCTTGACATTTTCTCTTTGTTACTATACAGGGTGGCAAATTTAGATCGGTCAGTATGGGAAAGTCTGAATGAAACTATAATACATACGAAGATCTCTTCTTAGGAACCATGTCATCGATTTTAGTAACAAGAAAAACTGCATTCATACGTTTAAAAAAAACTTGTGCTCAGCACGGGAATCGAACCCGGACGTTTTGAAAAACTAAAACTAATACTATTTCTATTTAGATATCGATTGTGTAGGTCTTAAACGATACACAATACATTTAATTAATTTTACTTATCATATTTCATAGTAACATTTACCGGCTTAAAACCTACACAATCGATATAGAAATAGTGTTAGTTTCTTTCGATTTCGATTCGATTCCCGAGCTGAGTACAAGTTTTTTTTTAAATGTATGAAATGCAGTTTTTCTTGTCACTAAAATGTTGACACGTTTCCTAGGAAAAGATCTTCGTGTGTCTTATAGTTTCAGGCTTTCCCATACTGACCGATCTGAATGTGCCATCCTGTTTAATGCGGCAGAACTACTGCGGCCTAATACCCTTATAATTATTGGAAGTTTTAATTAGAAAATATGGTATTCACTTCAAATCGACAAATCAAGCTCACTTAATTTAAGTACCTAATTATATGTTTGTCATAATTCGAGCTGAAATTACCTACATAAAAATACTTTAATTCAATTATTTTGCCGCTGCCAGTGAGCAACATTTGCGTCTAGTTAATAGTAATTTATAATATTATTATGATTATTGTTCAAGTGTTTCGCTTCGCTTATTCGCTTGCAAAAAACGTTTACTTCTAAATCCTTCCTTAATTATACCCTGAGTCGGGTTTCCTGACATCGACTTTATTGTTAGGTACCTATTGAAATAAAGTTGGTGCCAAATATTTAATATTTCTTCACTACCTGTGCACACAATACTTCCAGTTTATAGCGTGAAGTAGAAAGCGCACTTGACCGTTACTTGCATTATACGTACAATTACGCTTTACATTGGCGAACGCAATTAGTTATCTTTTACCTGCGAGATCGCATAGATTTAGACTTGCCTAGAAAATTAATAATTTCATTATATGTCACAACTTGTGATTCACAAGTGATGTAAACACGAACACAACATACATAGATAACCACGAGATCATAGTATAACAAGAGGTCATAGTAACGGAAATAGCCCGTTAAAACACAATAGCCAACACTAAATTGCGTTTAAAAGCAACTGGATACTAAATAATACCTTTACAACCATTAAAACGACGTAACAACTGTACCAACGAGCTGTACTGTGGACTAGAGCCTTGCAATTTATTAGCGCTACAGCTTGTGGGGTCAGTGTGGACACTTGTTAATGATATTTTACTTAAATTCTTGTTACAGTAATATTGTACCAAAGCACAAACTCATAAGATGGTGAACGAAAACGTTCATCGCTTTAGAATTAATAATGTGAACATACGTCTAATTCTTTCAACAACATAAATATTCATAAGTACCTACTGACTGCGCCATGCCGGTAGTTTTCACAAGTAAAGAAATGGAACGGGTAACCGTACCGACTTTCAACACCCTGCAATAAATTGTAGTAGTGGAATATTTTCACATTTCACATCCAAATTGCTCTTATACTCGTAGCCCTTTTTGGCAAATACAGTCCAAATATATGCAGTTTATCTGTACCACAAAATAAGGCTATACGTAAAAACAGGTAACTTGTTATTAAAGTACAAGCGAAGTAAATTAACGGTGCCGTTGCCAAATAGGTAAACTTTAGAGCATACATAACTGGAGTAGCCTTTCAGTAACTTACCCCTCTGTAGATAACCTTGCACAATATGTAAAAAATCATACAAAGACAATTTCACAATCGAATAATGGTCATTCACAAAATCGCCCCGCAAGAGAACACTGATCATAACAAGATTCCACCCGAACAAACATACATAGGTACATACATTGTAAGTTAAATAAAAGCTTTTAAAAATGCCCGCATGTTGCTGTAAGCACTTGACATTATAAACGTTCAAACACTTCAAGCTTTCAATATACAATTGAGTTTCAATATTAAATTAAATGAAATTAAATATTCATTTATTTCGAACCGTTCAGTCCATATCATAAAACATTACAAACATTAGGTACATTGTAAATAAATACAAATTAAAAAATTACAAATTACAAATATACATTATTTAAAAAAACATTACAATCAAAATAAAAAATAAAAAAACGATATAAACATTAAAATCTTTAAATAGGGAGGGAGCGTAGGGCATTGGCAGTCCGAAGCAATATGCTGGCTGGCAGGTTCGCACGGTGTACGAGGGATGTCAAAATAACTCTTTTTAAAACATTTTGCCAGACTTTTTACACCTGCAGCCTGTGGGCCAAGTGCACGCAGAGATCTATCAATGCCTTACGTGTCCAATACAATAATGGTTTAAGGATGTTGTTGGGATTGCCTCGGTTTTGCAACGCGTCAGGTATGTTTGCGGAGGCTCGTGTGGATAGCTTTCAGGCAATAATGCGCAAACGAGGTGCCTCCCTGATGCGTCGCGTGCGGGACAGTACCAGCAGCCTCCTGAATACTATTATTGACAGATTGGATTGTCCGATTGTGGGACGTTGGAACGCCATGCACATGGCTACCAATCCCAACAACATCCTTAAACCATTATTGTATTGGACACGTAAGGCATTGATAGATCTCTGCGTGCACTTGGCCCACAGGCTGCAGGTGTAAAAAGTCTGGCAAAATGTTTTAAAAAGAGTTATTTTGACATCCCTCGTACACCGTGCGAACCTGCCAGCCAGCATATTGCTTCGGACTGCCAATGCCCTACGCTCCCTCTCCACATCAAGATCATCAGAGAGGTCCTCGGCGACCCAGTGCCCCGATACTTAAACTTTGTGACTCTCGTCAACTCACTTTCTTTTATATTAAGATGCTCCCCCCCGCCGCTCCCACCCGACTAAAATTTTGAGTCCAATATTCCAATACTTTCGAATATTGTCTTAACAAAACGTATGGTTTATTAACCCTTAAGTTTAATATTTGAAGCTAAGATTACATTCGATGAGTTCCCTAACTAGTGAGAATTGTACACATTTCTCCTTTTTCGATTTAACATTATTGGCAGCAGCAAACCAGTCAATGATCATGGATAGTTCAAACAGTTCAATATCTCTCCTATTAACGTTGAACTTGTTCATATTGATTATTTGCTTTTTAGTTTATTTTATGGTTAGTTAAGTACGTATAGATTTTGTTTTTTATTTACTTATATTATTATTACATTTCATAAAAACAATAAGAACCTAATTAAAGACTACGAGTTTGCGGCGCTTGCGGTAGAAACATTGGGTCCCTGGTCAGCTGACATGAAATCTTTCATGAGGTCAATGACTGAACGGCTCGTCGACGTTTCAGGAGACGATAGGGCTGGCGCTTACCTCTCGCAACGTATTTCATTAGCAATACAGAGAGGTAACGCCGCCAGCGTTATCGGCTCCATGCCGCAGACGGAACTGCTGGACGGGGTATTTTTTCTATAACTGGGTTAGGTTAGTTAGGTTAATTTATTTTATAATCAATTTATAATTATTTGTTTGTTCCTTTATTTTATCTATTAAATTAATTACCTATTTCATAAATAAGAACCTACGAGTATGAAACTCTAATAAAACATAAACTAAGCGTGCGAGCTAACAGTGCGTGAAGCTTCGTTAAATGGCCGTGAATGTGGCTTTATTACATCAAGGATTAATTCGTAGGTAGCGAGTCTCTCGCTATTAACGCTCTATGAAAAAGTGAGCACACGTGACTCGAGAATTTCCTCATACACGAAACTTAATGCGCAGTAACCAACCATCTCCGTGAAAATATGAATGAAAGTGTTAAAAAACGTTCATTAACTATTTATAAAACTACTATAAGTAAACATTACAATAGTCATTCGACTCTCCATAACTTAGCGGTTAAAAAGGTAATTAATAACACTGTTTTCTTGAAGAAACAGGTTAAGCGGATGCCTTGATAAACCACGCCCAAAGAAGACACTCTATATCTTGCGCGCACGAGAAAACGAGATGTAACACTCATCGAGAATTACTTGTTTGGTAAAAATTCGATAAATACCTTTTCATTACACTTGCTCGTAAAGGGCTTCATAACGTGCGTAATGGGTGTGATCTGATTGGTTTAAGCAAATCTCGTTGGCCGTGCGCCACAAGAATTCCGCTCTGTGATTGGTTGAAAAAATCTAGGTGGCCACGCGCCGCATTAATACTACTGTAGGTAGCTCTGTGATTCGTTGAATTAAATATTGAAGCTGCGCGCTCCACTTGCATTGATCTGGAAGTGACGTTGTCAATTTCGTCCATTTTTGATTGGTGCGGTGGTATGAAACATAGATTTTTCTGTCTTTTGTAGTTATTTATTTCCTCGCAAATGTGATGCAAATCATTGTATGCGATACGTACGGCAAGAATGCTACAAACTCGAGTCATCAAAGCCCTCCGCTTTGGGCGTCGGGCTTCTAATAGACTCTCGTTCGTAAATCATATCTTACCGTACTTGTGGCATAATGTACTATTGTGGAGTTTTATTGAAATGAGATTATAAGATGCGGTAAAGTGTCGATTAATAATGTGTTGTTTGAGTAGGCTGAGGTGAAAAAAGAAAAGGAAAACCCAACATTGTTTTTTTTTCGAGAGATTTAAGCAATTATGTTTCGGTTAAACCAGAGACACATTAATATTATCTGCCACGGACGACTCAAAAGAAGTCGCGACAAGATAGAGGAGAAGATGCCTAAATACTTGTCGGAATCTGTGCGGTACCGCACCGACTGGACCAAACCACCTGCTCCGTACTGCTACACCATCGACGCAGCTTTACGTGTCCCGGCTGCATTACGCTACGAAGTCAGAGGAAGTTGTAGAGTATGTGCGCGTGAAGACCGGATTCATCCTGACGGTCGTGAGGTTGGAATCTCGCTATAACGTGAATTTTAATTCCTTTGTGGTGCGAGTTCCAACAGACCATTTGTCGACCTTCACTAAGGAAGAATTTTGGCCGAAAGGAGTCAAGTTCCGGCGTTTCCGCGTTTGGTTACCTGACACCACAAAGATGCGTAACACATCGCAGTTATAGTGTTTTTGTTAAAATAAGTTTATATTGATATATATGTTAGTCTATAAGGTATGTGTAAATATGGGCCTTTGTTGCCTGAGTTAAATTAAAAAAATAATTAATAAATTATAGACAAGAATCGTATATCCGAAAATCAGGCTTTATTGTTTTCTAAGTGTTGGTCAGAACGGCGTTTCGAATATCACATTACCCGACACGATATTTGTATCGGAGAAGACACTAAACTTGTCACGACATTGAGTAAGTACATAATAATGTATTTTTAAAACATGTAACTGCCAGGCATAAGATGATTGCTATTTTATCACTGAGTGGGTATTTACCCACCACTACCCATCTCAATCAGACACTGAGTGATAAAATAGCAATCATATGATTATGAGTGCAAGATAGAGACTTATCCATAAAATGGCAGTACAAGTTAATACAGTTAACTATGTTGTAAAAATAATAAGAAATGATGCTTAATATTATGATCTCTCAACAAAATGAAATGTAATTTATCTAAATCCACATTCGTTAATTATCCTTCGTTGTAGGTAATTCGTGTTCGGTTTGGTTGTTGTTGTCGTTTGAATGTCGTTGAGTTGTCGATTGGTCCGTCGTGGCGGGTGCTGGAATTTAATTGAGGATTCGCTCATCGAATCAACCGTCGTGTATGGTTAAATAAATCTGAGGTTTTATTGTTGTGGGTGGTCAAATAAAGGTCTTCGAATTCGTTCGTACATTGAACATTAAAGTAACCTAGATAATTATAGTAAAGTTTTCAGAATAAAGATTTCAACTGAAATAAGTTAAGTTAAATAGTTAAACAATCAGTTGTCTTTTGATACTTTAAAATAGTGTCTTAAAAGACGTTGTTGAAATACTGTTGTTTAATAAATTTCAATCATGACAACTTTTTAATTAATAAACGCGTGTGGTGTGGTGTAATGATGCCACGCACCAATATTTCAATTGAAGGGGATGGTGCCTGTCTGTTTCGGGGGCTCGATAACCTGTTGTACGACACTCAGGTGATGGCTAGCTCTCTAGAAGAAAATAAATTGTAGAGGACGTCGATGGTAATTGGGACGAATTTTCCGTAATGACTCATGACGAAAATGGAGATAATTACTCAAGCGCTGACATTTATTATATCGAAATGATTCCTCATACGTAGGTACGGTGGTTTAAGCGAGTTTTTTGCCTCTGCACAAATTTATGGTCGTGTTTTCGAACTCTATCGGAATGGTGAGCTATATGCAAGTACTAGTCAAGAAGGTAATCCTATCGGCGGGCTTCGCTGTAATTCTATATAATCAATTAAATAGGTATGTTAACATGTTACTAAATGCAGCATACCAAACTGTATGAAAGCGGCCGATACATTAGTAGTGCCGAGGCCGTGTGGAGAATTCTAGGTTTCCCTATTCATGAGAGGTTTCCTACAATCTTTCTCGCTGTGCATTTAGAAATGGCCAGGACATTTATTTTAAAGTAAATAGATCTGAAAACTTAACAAATGTGATGAGGAACCCGCCGTAAATTACAAGTTTAGCATTTTTAGAGTACTGCCAGATAGACAATTTTGCTAAAACCCTCCTTTATGTCGAAATTCCATCTTATTACGTTTGGAAGAATAACCAGTTTGCCACAACCGGATAGCCAGAATGCGCAGTCAGTTTGGTTGCAGGTACATAGGTAGCCAACGGCCGGTATCCAGCTGGGTTTGTTGCAAGTTTGCCTTCGCTGTCATTATGTCTTCCGTTAGACCGCCTGCAGGCAAGGCGATCATATTTGTAATTCAAAATCTAAAAACACAAAGTTTTCGACCGAGCGAGTGAAGCGAACGAAGTTCTATGCTTAGTCGTCGCGTCCCACTGTCCGGCTGTTCTCCTCTACAGCCCCCTATTCTAAAACTTGTTTAAGCTCACCTCAACGCTCACCCACAAATAATTGCCATTTTATGGCCAGGTGTGACGTAAAAAATTACTGCTACTCAATCTACGTTCCAGAATCTGAGCCACGTTAAAGTGACACCAGATCCTATTTTTTTTTACAGAAGCTGATATCGCGAACACATCATGCAAGTCTCATTAATATTATGCAAATAGCTTAGTGTCTTAACACATCACGTTTATCACACTAAGATGTCTGACCTAAATGCGTAAACACACAGTCCACGATCCACTGTATTAATTATCATTAATTCTAGGTATCAGGATATTTGGCTTTCGTTTTGTAAATATATAACAAGTCAAAGATGAAATCTGTCCATGAAGGAGTATTTTTAAATAAATAATAGTGGTCAATCTTACACAAATCTAACCAGCACCATACAACGCTCAATAGACTTGTGTAATGGATACTAGACAATGATAAATAAATGTTTTAATGCATAGCATCTTGACACCGCAAATAATAAAAATACAATAAAAAATTAAATTTGAACGAAGCGGTTTTGCCCTTCTTAGCCTAACGACGACGCTATCCGCTTCGATACTCGTATTTCCATCTCGCGATACATACCGGTCAGCAAATGTCTGCACTGTCTATATATTATATAATAGTGAGTGTGACTCATGTGAGGGTGGTCCAAGTCTTCGCCATCTGCAACGTCACCCAAGCTCAACAGATTAATCCGGTGAAATCTGCTTATTTTTACAAGCTTTTATTTAGTTTCACCTGTCCCGATGTTTGTCTCTCTGCCGTTAATGGGAGCGCCATGGGATCGCGAGCATGTCACTACGACGCCCCCCGATTATTGTAGCTCCTAGCACGTATCACTCCAGATTAAATTGACAGTGTCATCAAGGCGGAAATACCAAAACCTGACCAAGACCCGCTCCTTTATAAAATCGGTAAGGCAAATTAATGATAATGAGCGTCTAAAAAAAAAGTGTACATGAACCTACTGTTAAAAAATGTGAACGGTGTTGTTCAATCTACATTCCAGACCGCATGTAAAGCCTGTAATGTAGATGCAGCTGTAGGCTTGTTAGAAGATGAAAGCCATTGGGACGCCACATTGGAAGGAGCAGCTCTTTGTTACTCTGCAATTAGGTTACGGAAATTGTTTGCAGTGATGCATATTTTTTGTCGGTTGTCTAATGCCTTAAGTCTTCGGGAAAATTACAAACACAGTCTTTCAGAAGATATACAGTGGCGACTAGAGGTAGAGTTAGAGGATGGAGATATTACCCAAATTTTAAATGAAGTGTATAATAAAGCCTTAATTTGTCTTCAAAAGACGGTGCTATCATTGGGAGGTAATTGTCTACAACATTATGGTCTGCCTCAACCATTGACCAATGAACCAGTCTTCTACGCGAGATCAGCTTCGACAATGACGTTTTAGCACAAGTGGTGACCAATAACGTCATTATGTTAAACGACGAACAGTCCCACATTTATGACAAAATATGAGAAAGTATTGAAAAATGCACTCGTCAAATATTTATTCTTGATGCTCCTGGGGGAACCGGTAAAACATTCCTCATCAGTCTTTTATTGACCACAATGTATTTAATGTAAGTCTTTTGTGAGCACTTCTGGTATTGCTGCTTCATTACTGGAAGGCGGCAAAACGGCTCACTCCACTTTCAAACTGCCCATAAACTTAATGCAACATGAGACACCAACGTGTATCATCTCCAAACAAAGCAATATAGGACAAGTTTTAAAAGAGTGTAATTTATTATTTTGGTGTATGTCAATGGGTATGGACCATGGGAGGGTTTGAAGGCCTAAATCGGATGTCAAAATATATAAGAGGAAGCAATAGTTTAATGGATGGAGTGACTGTACTATTAGCTGGAGATGTTCGACAGGCATTGCCCATTATTCCAAGGGGTACTCGAGCAGATGAAGTGAAAGCTTACTTGAGTCATCATATTTATGGCCACTTCTAGACAAAATCTTACTACAAATAAATATGCGAGTTAATTTAAGAGGCGATGAATCTGCTGGAGTTTTTCCGTTATGTTACTCAAAAATGGAAGTTACCCATCACTCGATGGTAAAATCACGCTTCCGCCAAATGTATGTACAATAATAAAATTACACTTTTACCTGAACTAACTGTTACAATATTATGGACATACAAAATATTCATAATAAATCCATAGAATGGTTGTGCGAACGTGCTAAACTTATATTGGGATAACACCAGCTTGTAGTCAGAAAATTGTAAGCATATAATAAGCGGCGGAAGCATCAATCAGTCCTAGTGTACGGAACCGTTAATTGCAAAAGTTAAGATGCGGTGAACTCGGCGCCTCGTCGGAAGCAATTTGTTGAAACTTGGTGTGAAATGTGGAAAATTTTGCTTGTGGAGGCGTTTTTAAGCTAATAATGATATAAATGTGTTATTAATATTGGTTGAAAGTTGAGGAACTACCTACGTCAATGGCCAATTCTTGATACCACAATAATGCAGCAAATGCGCCTGATGGTTTATTAGGGTTACAATCATAACGCTTTTTAATCCTCTAACTTTTTGTAATTCTTCTCAAATAATACGGCCGTGCTTTTTATTTCTCGGAAAATTTCAATTGTTAATTATACCTTTTCTGAACAAAGAAAATGAAATGTTCCTATTATTTTCCATGCCATTTCATATTGAACTTTGTAATTTTTTTATACCACGATGACTGCGAAGTATGTTTGTTCGACAGTAAGCCACAAAGGAGCGGACTAGTACGGCCTATTCCACATTTTTTTCGCGCTTGTATTATTCTTAGAATGTATATTTGTGTTAAATAAAGATGAACTTCCCCTCGCCCACTTCTTGTGGTGTGTTGGTAGGTAGGTAACTCTAAGCCAGAAGTGCCAAAAATGGTCAGCTAATCTTAATTCCTTGCGTTATGTCGAGATTCCAACGACCGCTGCTTTGCGAGACAGAATCTGTCTCGCAAAGCAGCAATTCTGAATTTGAGTCTGATAGTGTCGCTGATTTCGGACGCCCCCGAGGACGAAGCTACATTGCATGCAGGCATCGGTTAGAAAGTCGCTCTAATTCACCGCTGCATATACCCAACTGTCTATTTAAAGTTTATAATTTTCCTTAGCAGACGTTAAGACATCAAGTGGAATTAAACGATTTAAAAAAAACCAATAGCTTTTTTGCAAATATTATAGCCTATGTATATAATCCCACGATTAAGAGGAATCCAATGACACCTCATATGTCGAAATCCGTCAAACGGTTTAGGCTGCAGGGCGTGCTAAATAATAAGACATACACACATACATACATACATAGATACATACATATATACATGCATATGCTCGAAAAATAAGCTCCGTAGGTCTTAAACTGACAATTGTGACTCACCTGTATTAGTTGCAGCTTTGCAGAAGGGCAGAAAATTATCTTTCAGATGGTATCAGAATTTAGATAATCCCTTCTATACTTTTTAACAGAAATCACAAAAGATAACTTTTTTTACCAGCAAACCAATTAAGATTATTTTTATATATGTTGACGTTACAATACATAAACATTAACTTGCATATAACTTAATAAATAAGATAAGTTGATTAGCCAAATATAAGATAACTTGTATGTGAAAACTAGCCAAGTCAAATTTTGAGCTACATTGTATCCTTATTTATCAGCTTTGTCTAATAAAATTTACTATGAAGGATTATCTACAGAACTTGGCACCCGTTTAGACGAAGGCGACAGCGACGCATATTCTTGATGTGTTATATTATATTGAACTAGGCTCCCCATTTTCACATTTTACAACATTATGACAACAATATTGTTGTATCCCGTGACAGTATTAGAGACACTCTTAAATAGTTTTCAGGGAGACACTCTAAAATAGGGCTGAAACGTACTCATATGTTTGATCTCATCTTATGTGTTCGGATTTAGATTTAATGACGACATAATCGTTTTACATGTTTTAAGTAGGTTTCATTTATCTAAGTGAAGAACCCAGTTAAGTTATAATAAAGTTGTTGTCCTAATTTTCTCCAAAAAAGAATATTTATTGTTAATGATATATCTAAGGATGATTGCCGTGAGCTTTAAAAAAAATTGGTATAGTCAACAGCAAAAGTAGGTTATCATTTTTTCACCTTATCGCAATGGAATAAGGTACAAAAGTGATAACTTACTTTTGCTCTTGACTGTACCTAATTTGTTAGCACCTATAGTATTATATGCAAAATTAGAATCAATTCTGTTTTAAAACAATCGACTCAAACAAAATGGTTCTTAGACTAATTTAATATTGGATCAAATAATAAAACCACTCTTCAGAAGTGTTTAATACGCCTCGTGTCACTTCAGACTAAATAATATTTCTACATCCATATTATACTTCGATAAAATCGAGCTTTGCGCGGAACTCGTGCATACAACCTAGTTTATGAACGTAACTAAATAACGCATCCCACCCGGGCTTGCTAAATTGTAAAGGTTACCGTAAAATCTAGTCAGGGTACAAAGGGCCCTTAAATCACCACTTGAGATCTGTCAACCCTAGTTAATTGAACCCTATTAAATCGAGACATAGATAGGGGATGGTTGGCATAAAGGCAATGTTAACCTTGAAACTACAAATTGTCGAATTTATTACACTCATCGGTACTTTGCATGAGGATCGTCGGTTTGTCAAAAAGTTAACACCCCCTTAAATAACTTTTGTTGAAATTAAATATTTTAAACTAGTTTTATAATAATAAATAGGAATTCACAGTCATTACATTGCGAGATAAACTCGTTAGTGTCTATCGTGGCTATCAAAGTAGGATAAGAGTTAGAGCTTGCGGAGGACTAACAAATCACATTGTGGTTTTTACGAAGGTGGGTCAGGGAGTCAAATTTTCGCCAATTATGTTCAAATGGGCACTCAAGTCCGATATGCTAGAATATCATGAGGTACAAAGTTAAACAAGAAGCAAAAATAGAATAAGAATTAAAATAACAGATTTAGGACCACTGGTACAAAATAACGAGACCAAAGAAGAAGTCATGTTACAATCCATGGCAAGGATAGTGAAACAGGAAGAAAGAAAGATTGGTCTCAAAATCCACTATCAGAAAACTCAGTATCTCCTAATGGAAAAATACTAGGAGGTGAAAGCCAGAAGGAAGGATCTACAATTTATAACGACATAGATCGCTTCAATTTCCTTTGTATAACAGTAACTGAAGCTAACTGAACAGAACTTAGGATTGAAGTTAGTACTTAACACCTTCTGTTTCACGCGAGCCCAATATTTTACCAATCGGTCGAAACTTAGGGTAGATTTTGTTGTTTCTGCACAAAATATTTATTGTTAGACTTGTACCACTCTATCGCGTGGCAGGTGGCCAAATCAGGCCAAAAGTACAAGCTTATCATGGCGTTTAATGAACGGTAATAATCGGTTTTTTAAACACTCGTTCATGTATATGTCGCCATTTACAGTACCTTTAGCAAAATATGGGGTACTTCGTTTGCCACATGAACAGATGGCCTGCCAAACGAGGACCTTCTTTGTAAATTTGTTGGTTTTAATGGCATTGTACTCGTCATTGACAGTTTTCTTGCTAGTCGCAGAATAAGAAATATGTCCAGGAAGTGATTTAAAGTCCATTTTGCAGTACGTTTCGTCATCCATAATAACACGGTAATTTTTCGTGGTTAGTTTTAAATAAAGTTTTCTGGACCTGGTTTTTGCATCAGTTTGCTGTTTTTAATTTCTGTTAGGCACTTTAGTTTGTTTGTAACTCTTTAAGTTATTATTTTTCTTTATTCTTTGTACTGTTGATTTCTATGTTTAGATTTTTTTAGCCATATCTCTAACAGATAGGGTTGGCAGTTAGGAATTTCTGCTCGATGCCTTTGTCAACAAACCCGCCCTTGCGACCACTTCCAGGCCGACGCTGTACTGCACCAGTTTCTTTAAACCGTTTTAGCACCCTTTGAACAGTTCTTACAGTCGTATTCATCTCCGTTGCTACTTTTTTCACAGAATTGCCTCGATACAATATTAAAATAACAGCCAGCATCTTTCATGCGGCAGCCCTTTAAAACTTTTTTGATTGAAACGTGTTATTTACATAATCACCGCAAGTATAAACGACATTTATTTCTGGGACAAGCTTTATAAATCATTTATTAAGTTATTTTAGATCGAAGTAATTTTTTGTTTATTTACTGGCAGTGTAAATGTAATGCACACTAGTGCATCGATACGATAGATGAAGCTCCGTTTATAATTTTAAATGCATTTTTTTGTGTATATAATGGTATTGGTTTAGGGGCCAGTGATGGATACTTTGTAAACGCAATACATCGCTACTCTACGGTGGTTAGGTGTTTATGTCTTAGAGCATACATAACTGGAGTAGCCAGGTCGTATTTGCGTACACAAAAGTCTACCGAATTTTGCGGGGGCGGAGGGGAGCATCGTAATAGGATATTGAAACTCAATTATGTATTAAAAGCTTGAAGTGGTTGAACGTTTATAATATATCAAGTGCTTACAGCAACATGCGGGCATTTTTATGATCAGTGTTCTCTTGCGAGGCGATTTTGTGATCGATTGTGAAATTGTCTTTGTATGATTTTTTGCACATTCTGCAAGGTTTTTTTACAGAGGGGTAAGTTACTGAAAGGCTACTCCAATTATGTATACTCTAAGGTTTATGTCAACAAGCTTTTGTCTGTTCAATTTTTCCTCGTGCTTGTGAGACCGTTGTATACCCTCCCAAACATATCACATTATGCCGTAACTTACTGTTTCATTTATGCGCTAAACCTATTGTCAGTGTTTGGGGTCATTGTGGTTGCAACTCAACGAGTAGTTAAAACCTGTGCTAATAAGTACAGTCGGCAACAAAAGCTTGTAACAAAAATGAAATTTTTAATGGATAAATATTTCTACGTGAACTTGTCCAAATATCTTGATTATGTGGCATGTTTAATGTAGTACCTAGTGACACAATATCAAACTTTAGCATTGGCGCGGCTCATATGTCCTCACCGTGCCATAATTCATGGAAAAAATGGATCACCCGCATTTCGCCCACAGTGTGTATATCAGTAGATACAGTATAGACGAACATAAAATGCTGGATGTGTCGTTTACAAAAGGGTACGAGTTTAATGAATAAATATTTTCGGACAATCTCACACAAATCGACCTAGTCCCCCAAACTAAGCAAAGCAAATACGTAATGTATATACCTAGATATTTTTCTAGCAGGAACAACATTTGTTTAGTGCTTGCCACAATAAAAATATCGACAATCCTGTTATCGATAAGTACATACTACTTCAACGACAATACATACATACAACCACAGGCATATATTGGCTACCTACCTAGACGCCGCGTGCACCTACACTGTAACCATATACAGAGGCACAGATTTTTTTTGGGACCAAAAATGGGTTGGGAAAAACTACATGTTGTGACATTCTGCGTCGATTTTAAAGACAATTTCGGTGTGTGTGCGTGTTATAAAGTAAAGTAGGTGATAATTAATTCAGTGACACGAAGAAAGAAAGTTACGAAAGTATTGCAAATTGTTTTCTGAAGTATGTAAAATATTAATAAATTGATAGTTTTGTTATTATTATCTATTTTTTAACGCACCCTATTACCCTATATCTATTTGTATTTATTTAATCATATGGCAGACTGATGATACTGTGAGGTCGCATATAGCGACAGGTACAGTGGCCAAAAAGTTTGCTGCATATTTGTATTTATTTACATCTATGACGTTGAAGTTGTACTTATCGATAACAGGACTGTCGATGTTTTTATTTTGTAAATCACTTACAATAAGTCGTTCGTGCTAGAAAAATATCTAGGTATATAATGTACTTTTATAGTATAAATGGATAAATAAATATATAGAATAGATAGAAAAATAAATACTCGGTACCGAGGATAGGGCAGCGAGGGCAGTTTCATATTCTGGGCCCTTTAACTCAGCAATTTCTGAGTTTACAAAGCATGCTTATGTTTGCATGTCCTAATCGATAAGCAGATAAAAAGGAACATCAATGTCACGCTAAGCTGATCAATTTTTTTTTCAGTCGGGGGTGAGGAATAGAATAGGCTTGTGACCTAAAATTTTTTTACGATGCCATTCGAACCAGTTTTTGGAGAGGAACAAATGTTTGTATGGGAGCAACTACAATTAAAGAACATAAATACCCAAACAATTTAGTTAAAGACGGACCTCGATGTTTTTTTTTTGGTGGGCTATCTTCAAGCCGGGCCACATAGGACCCTTTTGCTCGGCGAGGGGAGCGTGAATGACCACAGGGGGCCACACAGCAAAATTTATAATAATGCTAAAAATTAAAACTAAGACTTAAAAACTAGTTATACATTGGCTAGTGCCCGCTGGCCTTAGAGGCTGGCGGGTCTTTCACTTCCCAGAGTGGGGAGGGGGATGTTGCTACCATTGATTAATGACAGTGACAGTGACAGCGATCTTTGTATTTTGTTTGCTCTCCCAGGCAAATTTATATAATGCTAAAAATTAAAACTAAGACTTAAAAACTAGTTATACATTGGCTAGTGCCCGCTGGCCTTAGAGGCTGGCGGGTCTTTCACTTCCCAGAGTGGGGAGGGGGATGTTGCTACCATTGATTAATGACAGTGACAGTGACAGCGATCTTTGTATTTTGTTTGCTCTCCCAGGCAAATTTATATAATGCTAAAAATTAAAACTAAGACTTAAAAACTAGTTATACATTGGCTAGTGCCCGCTGGCCTTAGAGGCTGGCGGGTCTTTCACTTCCCAGAGTGGGGAGGGGGATGTTGCTACCATTGATTAATGACAGTGACAGTGACAGCGATCTTTGTATTTTGTTTGCTCTCCCAGGCAAATTTATATAATGCTAAAAATTAAAACTAAGACTTAAAAACTAGTTATACATTGGCTAGTGCCCGCTGGCCTTAGAGGCTGGCGGGTCTTTCACTTCCCAGAGTGGGGAGGGGGATGTTGCTACCATTGATTAATGACAGTGACAGTGACAGCGATCTTTGTATTTTGTTTGCTCTCCCAGGCACACGGGAAGCATTTTACTGATTATGGGTGAGGCCCTTGGCAAAGGTATCCAAGGGTAGTGGGGAACTCGCTGGTGGCAGGCAGCCGAAATGCTTTATACTGATTTACTGAAAAGTATGATGTCACCTTGCTACTTGAACTAATTGTTCTATGGAAAATCAAGTAAATTGCTGTTTCGGTCGCGAAATACTGCGTTTAGGTCCATAGTTGTCGTATAATTTTGTTTCTATAAAAGCGTAAGGATTCTACTGGGAGCTTTCAATTTACCTACTCTTGAACAATTAAAAAAAACGCAATTTTTTTTCTAAACATTCGAGGCCATATCTTTATATGATTATAATTATATTTTATAATTTATTCGTTATTACAATAATTTCATGGTTAACTATCCATTTAGCAACACTACGTAACCAATTTTAACACGAGGTCACAAGCCTAATAAGGTAAACGTCCGAGTGCTCGACGCTGTACTAGTATATGGCATGGGCACTCTATGTCAAAGCAATATGGGTTAAATTCGAACTAAAAGGATTTTGCTTCATTCGAATTTAAGCCATGTCACTCTGACATAGAATACTTATTTCTAGTTACAGGGTGTCCTTGTGAATAGTGGTACAGTGTTATATAATTATATTGTAATGAAACGACATGCAAATAAACTAGTGGCACTGTGAGATGTAGAACTCGCGAGCTTGACATTAAAAATAAATCAAAAAATTTAACTCAACAAAAAATCTATATAATTAACGAAACTGTTCACAAAATTTCACGAGACGATTCTCCGATGTTGAGAAATGCGACCTGTAGAGGAGAACAGCGGGACGGATACCGGACACCAGACTCTGGACAAGAGGACATACAAACGATTTTCGGCCCAAGCTAAAGCATGGAACTTCGTTCGTTTCGCTCGCTCGTTCGATAAATCGTTTGATTAAAAAGTACTACGGTCGGAATTCAGCAGTAATTTTTATTATTGAGATTGTAAGTTACAAGCTTATAAATAGAGTGTATTACGAATTGTTATACACTCAGTATTTCACTAGTTCTTGATTAATGTTTCCGTATTACTTATGTTTTTGTCGCGAACGATACATTACCGCCAAAATATCGAGTGCGCATTTTTTTACAAAAACCTAATTGGTAGAGTTCC
The DNA here is from genome assembly GCA_932294315.1 of Epinotia nisella. Lineage (NCBI taxonomy): Eukaryota > Metazoa > Arthropoda > Insecta > Lepidoptera > Tortricidae > Epinotia > Epinotia nisella. The sequence continues at coordinate 24,218,560 of OW028673.1, forward strand.
ATGAAAAGGTTTCTGTAATCAGGCAATTCCAGAACAAAAATACGTTCTTGTTGCATGCCCATTCAGGTACAGTCTGTGATTTATTCCGGTGGAGTTGCCACAATATGTCACCCTCGTCGCTCAAACGACACACATTTAGTATATCTACCTACCGATCTCTCGTTACGATTTCGGGTTTGTTCTGTCCAATTGATCGGCTTCTCTAGGTCGGGGTATTTTGGCATAACGAATGTGCTGCCCGCATATTTTCAGGTATTTTGTGCGAAGCGATACTCCCGGACTAGTTCAATTTAAATAACTAACTCAGCGTATAATTTTACCATCGACGATTCCCGCGTTTAGTCTGCGGCAGCTTGCGTTTGGCCGGCCCACGTTGGGTAGCAGCCGACTGTTTGCCGACGCCGCCCCGTCTAGTTTTGGAGCAAGGCACATGAACATCAGCTTGATTGTGGTTTGCTCGATTCATTTTGCGATATGCTTTATAAATAATGAAGTACGAAAAAAAATGTTTTGAGTTCATTGGCTGGGCAAAAATCAGTGTGAAATAAGGTGTATTAAAATGCCCCGTTTCCACATTATTTCAAAATGTCTTACTTTTCACTTATCAAATAAGTCACTTATCATAATAATATCAAAATGTGTACAATTAGTACAGCTTAATCTTTTCACCTACACTCAAAAAAGCTACCAAGAAAATGGGCCCATTTGCCATCGCGTAGGTAGCAGCGATCGCGAGGCGGGTCAACATTAAGTAGACTGTTAGTTGAGCTCTTATCTTAGCTATTAGTACAAAATCGTCAGAAATGACGTGAAATGAAGAAGACTAAGACCCTCTGGGCGGAAACAAGATTAGAAATGAGACAATGTAGGGGGTGATTTATGAATGTCAGGCATTACAAAGGTGCAGTGAAATATTAGAATCCGGGTAAATTAAATCCGCAGTAAAGCTTGCTAACAAGACTTCAAGAAGATATCTCCCTTTGTTTTTTACCATTGTGCGGTCAGGGACTTTAATTGTTGAGCCATTTAAGTGTCAACTAATTTTAACTTCTTAATAGTCAAGCTATGAAGTGTTCAGTACAAAGTGAGTTCTAAATGGCTCAACAACTAAAGTCCGTGACTGTGCCATTGTCACACAATTTTATATATACCTTTATTTTTAATTGGTATTCTGACAATTATCAAAATTTTACGTTTCAGGGGAAACATACATTTTTTTGAAATAAATTCCATTAGGATGGAACGATTCGGATTCCTGTCATAGACTTGCTAACAGATGGCGCACTAAATAATTTCGAAAGTGTAATAATAAAACATTATATTAGATGTCATGTTTTATGCTGTTATATCGGTAATAAACACGTGATTATGACTGTAATCTAGACACGCGGCAGCGTGTCAAGGCAAGTTCAAGCTAACCGCACCGTATCGGGGGGCACGGAAGTGCCCCCGCCAAGTCGAGCGCGAAGTGGAACCATTTCGCCGCATTTTCAGGCCCCTGTTTGAGAACCTCTGGATGAGACCAGAACGCATAAATCTTCGTCATCCAGTAAGCTATAATCACATACTTAACATCCAAAATTTCAAGTCTGTAGGTCATTTAGTTTCGAAGTTAAGCGAAAGCAAAGTTTCGCATTTATGACACTCACTCACTCACTCACTCACTCATGATCATCAGAATAGAACTAGTACTTCCCATAAACTCAGAGAGCTGAAATTTGGTACAGAGTTAGGGTTTAATGGGCACATAAAACTAGGATAATCGAAGATCTGGAGTACCTGGTGACCCTGATTAGAAAACACAAGAGCCCAACCAAACTATTAGAGATCGACATACCGCCTTTACAAAAAATATTCAACTTGGTGGGCCGCTTCATTTGATGTCAAAAATCGAAGGTCTGAAGTATCTGATGAAGAACTCTCAGCTGGTCTCAGCTGTATTAGTGATATGGTAATGCCCCCTTCTACTATTAACGAAAAACTGTTGCTACTGTACAAGAATCAGAACCGGATAAAAAGAAAAGAAAGATTTGTAATAATAAAAAAACTACTCCTAAAAAGAAAAAAAATGTGTCAAATAAGAAATTTTAATTAAATAAATCAATATGCCCTCTTGTCTACAAAAAGAAGTTAAATCCCACCAAAACATTCTGTAAAAAACTAGCCAAGTCTCGATGGAGCTGCTTGTTTATCTCTAAAAAGTAATGAAATCTAGACAAAGTCGTGCCAAGTCTAAGGTTCCTTACTGCGATTTCTTTATTATTATAGTTAATATTGTGTGACTTGGCCGTTGAAGGGTACACAAGGGTACAAAACCAGGTGCTCCATGACACCATTGCACCAATCTGTCGCCAGAACCGCTACCCATTGACGATGGAAAATTGCCACTTGGAAAAGTCAATAGGTATTATTGAAATACGCAGCTTTATCAAGCCTACAATTGACTGGTTATTGAATCAACGTTGTTTGAATTCAGCTTCGCTTCATCCGTCAACTCATCCACGAATTGCCATTCCCGCCGAGGCAGATATAGTGCTTTTCTCCATAAATGCGAGGAAATCAAATAATATTAAAAAAAAAAAAAACAGCGAGTAGTATGTCAATAACCTATCAACAATGACGTCATCAAAATGCGGGGTAATAAATGTGTTAAATTGTAATACATAAATCATCATTTATGTTCCGTAGTGTCGTTCCATTCTCACCAAAAATATGAGCCATTTATTTTGCATGGCAGTACCAAGAATACTCAGAGTTTACAGTGTGAATTATAAATATACCGCATTTCACACCTTTCACAGAGTTTGACCGTTTAAATTATAATATTACTAGCTTTTGCCCGTGACTTTGCCCGAGTAGGTATCGGTGGATTAGTAATTAATTAGTAATAATATATTAGTAATGAATTCGTAGTTATTTGTACCAGTTTAGTTTAAGAATAAAAACGCTTGCCACTTTTAGACGTTAATTGTCATACCTCATTTCAAGCTTCAAAATGCTGAACCTTTTCATGCCCCGTTTGTACAATTTACTCGTAGATATCCAGTGAATTAAGCACCCAAATAGTAGGTACAGTTCTCATGCAAATGAGCATCGCTCACAGCGTATCTATTTCGAGTGAAATTAATTACGCACGATACACTGACTGCTTTATGGTGGATATTCAAATCGCACATAAATGAATTGAGATTGCCAATTGGAAAGTGTAAAGCAATTATATAATTCCTAGTACCTAAATATTGTCAGTGATGGAATATTATTAGGTATTAATTTTGGTCATAATGACGCGGGGTGGGCTGTTTGAGTAGTATTAATATATCAGTTTTCTATTCTGCCTTGTACTTTAGTTTTTATAGTATAGGAATGTATGTCATATTAAGTTAGTTTTAGTAATTTTAGTAGTTTAATATATAGTAATTTATTGTATAATATTTTTATCTTAATTTGATAAATATTTCGGTAATTATGTTATCTGAACATTTTATTTATAATAAAAATAAACGATTCAAATTACGTTAATATCGCAGTGGAGTTAATGCGGTGTCTTAGGAAAAATAACCCTTAGCCAGGCCTAGCGATTTATCTACTTTTGAATACTGATTATGGTATGGATAACAGAGTAGAAATAGTACATTGTTGAAAAGGCTAGAAAGTAAGCAATAGATGGACGAGTCCAGATATTGCACTTTCGGCCGAGGCTTAACACAGTGCTTTTCACGCCTACTGCGAGGAAATTGCAAATAATTATAATTTAAAATCAAAATTAAGTATCTAATTGAAGATCATAATACTAAACAGGCTCGCTTGCCTCGCGCCCCGGCGGAGGGAGGAGGAGCACAGGTAGCGCACGCCGGCGCGACCGCGCGCGGGGGGCCCTGTGATTGGTCGATCGCTGTTCAAACTGTCCCACAATAACATTGTTGGACAGTTTGAAGTCATAGATGGCCTGTTCGTGCGACGTCCAACTTACCCCAGCTTTGAAGCTTAAATTCTGACCATCTTTTGCCACATTTCCGAGCAGTGGCGTGAAAAAACTATATTAGGTATCTATTTATTTTATGTTAGTGGAGTATTTTTACCAAATACGAAATCAGATTTTATAACTCTTACTCATTATTTAAATTCCTATCAGTTACGTACGTTATAATTAGAATTCTATCGATAAGAGTTTGCATAAATCGCGGAACCCAATTGGGATTGACCAAGGAAGTTTTCCAATAAAAATAACATTTAACAAAAACTATGGGTATACCTGTAGGTATATTATGATTGATTATGAAAGTGACTAGGCACAGCCCTGCTGCGCCCGCTCGCAATAAGTGCGCCCGCCTAGTAGGCGCTCGGCGTGCAGTATTGCGTTGCACATTACGTGGCCCAACGAACTCACCTAGCAGGCGGCGTCCGTTTGGTCGGTTTCTGGGGTATGTTCAAACTTTTGGGTGTGGCAGTGAAAGTATTAAAATAATGTACCATCTTAAGTAACGAAATCATAATGAACTGATTGTAAAACTTTACATGGGACTGCGATGCGTCTGTGTAATGTAAGTACAGTCGCGTTCGAAAATATGTGCACGGAAAAAGTAATCGGAGATGTTCATAATCATAATACCTACTTTGTTCTTAAAGGCATCATGTTGCGCATTTGGGAACATATGTACATAATTTATTAGTGAACTTGACTGAATTTATGTTGGTTAATTTATATTGCAAATAATGGGAATCCTAAGCGAAATACTGATGTTGTAAAAAGTTAATCAAACTTGAACCATATTTATTTTGTGCAGAGCTACAGCTATAGTAAACGGATGTCCAATACTACGAAAAGTACTTTTTTACAAGTGAGTATAATTCGTGTTTCAACATGGACTTAATTACATTTTAATTTTATAATCTTTTTGTTTATTGTTCATGTTAAATTTCTCTTACCTATGTTCTTGTTTTGTTTAAATATATATATAATCAATTCACTAAACTAGACTACTAGAGATAATTACTAGATCGTGCTTGTTCAGTCGAGTTCTCCAATTCTATACAAAAACCTTTATAAAATATCTATACACAGGTTTTAATGTTACTGACATCAGACGCATGCCTGTTTTCGAATTTTTCTGCTCACAAAGAGAAATGTGCCCTATTTTTCTAAGAACATTTTTTTCAATTAGGTTTCCACAAAATGACGGTCCATAGATAATGCATGAAAATACGTCACATTAGTTGTGGATTTTTTAATGAATATTATTGTATTTTTAGGACAGGTGACCCCCGGTAGGCTTTTTTTCAAGTCCAGTTCATCACAGTTAGCTGAGCGTTGCAGAAGCGCCATCTATGGACGCATGCAGAAATTACGGACACATAAATCGTTTCAGATCCCGGTATTCTTATAAAGTAGAGAAATATGCTAAATAAGCTTAATATCATCCATCAAAACGGCAAATTTCGACTGCGCCACGGAGTAAGTGTATGTGTCTAGATAGACTTTTACCGTATGTTTATAAGCCAGCAATTGTCTCTGTAAATCAACAGCTAGACGTGCCTAAAGTACGGGAACAGTACTGACGCTGAATAACGTGCATATTGACTAAAATTTTGAAATGTTTTGGATAGTTTATAATCTCAACTGCATAAGAAGGTGTAACAATTGATATTTATAAGCTATGACATGTAAAAGAGCCCAAGAGGTAATTGAATATAATTTTTAATTGGAATCTTGACAGTTGATATGCAAATAATGATGCTAATAGGACGTTTCGATACGAAGGGCGTTTCAGTAGGACATTTTATTTTCGTTTATAAATTGTTGGTTTCTTTATTTCGGTTTCAAATATAATTAAACTGAATTGATTAGGGTAGACTGTTTCCTCACCTGCACCGTTTTAAAAATAAAAACAATTGTCAACTCGTCGGATAGGTGATAGGATAGAGCGTGCGTCATTGGCTGACACCGTTCGATAGAACGAGACGACGCTCTTATCTTGTTACTTGTCGCGTGATAAGGCCAACCATGCTACGCCTCCCTTGTGGGTTAGACGTCACAGAGCGAGTTATGGAGGGCCGAAGAGTCGCAGGAGATGCGTTCTTTCTAAATATGTCGAGCACGCACCGACGGGAGGCAAGCGATAGACTTTGGCCGTGGGGCCTTAAAGTACCAGACTACCAACTAGTTGCTGTAAGAACCAGAAACCAGGTACCGCTGACTATCCTTCAACGTTGAAATTGAAGTTATTTTGTATTTGTGGTCATCATGTTAAATTCTTGTTTCAGCCAGCTACATACAATGATTTTAATCTAATTTTATTGATGCAACGGGGCAAGAAGACAGACTTCACTGGGGGCTTCTGAGCAAGTGGAAGCGAGAGAAATGAAATTTTAATCGCCCACAATCCCGGGTAAGTTTCTTAGCTACTTGATGCCACGCTGGCGGCGTGAGACAGAGATAAGAGAAGATTTAAATGCTTTTCGCAACTGAAACTAAAACCTCCTTGAAAATTTTGTTTCATAAACAAAACTAAAAACCCTTGTGGAGTAATGAACTGTCAATGTCTACATGCATGGCAAGTAGATGTTATTTATTCAAGAAATGTAGGGTTACCATACATTCAGTGGCTATTAGTGTTAACATTATCATTAAATTTAATTAAATAAAGAGTAGGTAATGTAATTAATTGCACGAACCCTCATCCACTGAAATCTGTTTTGGCTGGTTATTAATTAATATTGCTCGACTCCTGATCACGAATTAGAGATAACCTTGTATAAATAATCGCCACGTGTATATTACTCGTATTAAAGAAGTCTTAATAATTTTTAGATACCTACTCACGGCTAACATAAGGCTTAAAAGCATATTTAACTTTTTTCGCCAACTTAGCAGGCACTAAAATTCATAAATGTACCTTCATTTTCCGCATATTAATCTATACTTAAAATTCAATATGTTGATATAACCGTGGCTGTCGAACAAAACATAATTAAATAAATGTATTAAACGGTCGATCCAAATTTGCACGAAGCGTTATTTTTTTAAACAGAAAAATACATTTTTAAATTATTTATCGTTGTGTATCTTTATAAATGGGTCGAATTATTGTCAATTCGTATATGTCTAGACAAGAATAAGTTTATTAAGTAACTTAACTTTTTTTAAATATGAGCTGGAGCACAACATCATAAGTTTCCGAACGTAAAATACCTACTCTTGATGACCTTTCATTCTAATCTATGTTATAATTAATTTTTATTTGATCCAACTTTTCCTATACCTAGGAAAAGTTGGATCTCGCGATAGAATGCCAAGTTCGAATTTCAAAATCACTTTTCACGCTACTGGATTAAATGGACTTCTGGGTGCCGATCTTGAGCGATAAAGTATGCCTTTCCGAGCTGGGAAGGTAAAAAAATATTAAGTCACGTGTAGGAGCGTAATTATTTCGCATTTGCCCGGTAGGGGTAAAGGGCTACATTCACCATCAAAACGGTAGCAAACGGCCGCAAACTTTTCGAATCAGCCTGAAACAGTTTTTACGTGCCATGTTTTCTGCCAATCTTTTGATGTATCGAAAGGGGAAACTATTGTTATTACGTTCTTATGTTACGCCAGATTTGTATAGGTACACTTTATCTACTTATTTTATTCGGTTTCATAGAGAAATGTTTGCCATTTAGAAATTTTAGTATACAGGGTGAGCAATCCAAATGGGTCAGTATGGCGGTTTTGGAAACCATAACAGATAGCGAAATCTTGGCTTAGGAACCATGACGTTGATTTTAGTAAAAAGAAAAACTGCATTCATATACTTACAAAAATACGTGTACCTACTCGGCCCAGGAATCGAACCTGGACTTTTTGAAAAATTAAATTTCGTTATTTTCCTTTGAATATCGGTTATGTAGCTCTTAAATAGTAAATGTTACTAAGAAACATGATATCTAAAACTAATAAAATGCATTGTTTTTAAACAACGAAATTTAATTTTTCAAAAAGTCCAGGTTCGATTCCTGGGCCGAGTACACGTATTTTTGTAAGTATATGAATGCAGTTTTTCTTTTTACTAAAATCAACGTCATGGTTCCTAAGCCAAGATTTCGCTATCTGTTATGGTTTCCAAAACCGCCATACTGACCCATTTGGATTGCTCACCATGTATATTACTTACATTTTAGTAATTATATACTTTTGACGCCACTGCTCGGAAATGTGGCAAAAGATGGTCAGAATTCAGGCTTCAAAGTTGGACGTCGCACGAACAGGCCATCTATGACTTCAAACTGTCCCACAATGTTATTGTTGGACAGTTTGAACAGCGATCGACCAATCACAGTCGCGCCGGCGTCCTCCGCCGGAGCGCGAGGCAAGCGAGCCTGTTTAGTATTATGATCTAAAATTAGATACTTAATTTTGATTGAAAATTATAATTATTTGCAATTTTCTCGCAGTAGGCGTGAAAAGCACTGTGTTAAGCCTCGGCCGAAAGTGCAATAGCTGGACTCGTACATTCGAGGGCCTACGCTACGCGTCAGCCCTCGAACTAACTCGTCCATCTATTGCTTACTTTCTAGCCTCTTCAACAATGTACTATTGTCGGATTCAACCCTGCGCGTCGCGGTGATATGCGCCTCTACTAGGCGAGCTCTTTGAAAATAATAATAATAAAAAAAAACAAGAAATTATATTTTTTTCTACTCTGTTATCCATACCATAATCAGTATTCAAAAGTAGATAAATCGCTAAACCTGGCTAGCGATTGGCTGGCTGGCGTCGGCCCTCGAACTAACTCGTCCATCTTTACCATCTATATCAAACCATTGCTTACTTTCTAGCCTCTTCAACAATGTACTATAGTTGAATTCACGGTTATCTGTTTAATTCGCTAAACCTTTCAGTTACTAGCTTGCTAAAGAAAATAAAACTAATTTCACAATATCGCGCGGCTTCTCTCTCCCTTAAAACATTTTTACCTCTAGGGAATCCCGTTATAAAAAGTATTTTATGCCTGATCCTTTTCCACTCTCTTAAATATATTATGTCAAAGGAGATAAAAGCGTCCCCAGGCATGATATTTAGTTACATGTTATTTTCGCATGATCAGAATAACCTAACATATGAAAAAATCTGTATTCCGTAACAATTACCATCTTTAATTGACCCAGCAATTGAAGGGATGTTTACAAAAACAAGATAACTAATATTGAAATTAAGTTTTACAGTACACATGGTGTTACTTTTCCGCACGAGTGCGAAAATGAGCACTTTCCGTGCATATGTTGAAACTTTAAAGAGCCATATGTACCTACTGTAAAACGTTGTACGATACACGTGCGAATAGGTAATTTGCAACTCGTGTCGATTTAAAACACTCCCTTCGGTCGTGTTTTAATTTATCGCCACTCGTTGCGAATTTCCTATTTTCTGCACTTGTATCGTAATAGTTATTTACGAGTTGCGAATTACCTATTCGCACGTGTATCGTACAACGTTTTACAGTACATATGGCTCTTTAAAGTTTCAACATATGCACGGAAAGTGCTCATTTGCGCACTAGTGCGGGAAAGTAACACCATGAGTACTGTAAATAACTATTTTTTGCTTCCTGTATTTACCTATTTCTTTAAACAATACCTTCCATTTACTACGAGTATGCAGGCGTATGGCCATAAAGTAACACCTGCATCTTGGATTCCAATAATAATCTGCTATCTCTTCAAAATATAAAATATAACTTCGTCACTTATGCTATTTTTGTAAAAATATTGGCATTATGGTATTTTTGTTCAAAAACATTTATATTCCTATAGTAAAAAGAATTATTAATTTTAAGAAAACTGTTTCGTTACCTACCAAATATATTCCACCTAAATTATTCATAAATGTACAAGAGAATGTAGGTAGGTAATTATTATTGTACTATAAGTTCTGTGGAGCTGAATAACTCTATTTTACAAATGTAAAGCGGTAATTATGAGCAAACGGGATCCTAATAAACAATGTCTACTGCACAATTGTAGCATCTTCACAGACAAATATGATCTTACCAATAAGTCGATTTCGTAAAATATGTCAGTTATGTTATTTTTGTAAACATCCCTTCAATTGTTATACACATTTCCCAAATATGCCACACACATTTTAGGTTGAGCATGATTATGTGCAATTATTACGACAGACGGTTTATTGGGATTTCTAATTATTCCAAACGTTGATGTGCCAATAGTTGTCGCGCAAAACGAAAATTTATAGGTCAGAAACGATTCGTTCCAATACCTACCTATAGACACACTTGTGGTAAATACATAGTTCGTACCTCTACTGGCAGGTGTTTAGTGTTGAAGTCATTGTTCTAAAATTATGCTACACTTTATTGGAATAATTCACATTGATTATATTATTTTAATTTACATTTTATCAAGGGGCACGGCAGCGCCCCCGCCAAGACGAGCCAAGCGAAGCACAAGTGCACTACCCACCTTTTCTCAAAGCGATTCGTAGTTTTTTTGAACCCTCATAACTTGGGTTTGGATTGTACCAAATAAACAAAATTCTCGGGATATGATGTCAACAGTAGACTTATTAAAGTTAATAAATTCGATTTTATTGATATCTAAAAAAACGGTTTTGTCACTGACTCACTCACTGTTGATCATTAAAAATCTTATGGTACTTCCAGAAGTCCTAGAAAGCTGAAATCTGGTATGTAAGCCAGTATACAAACAACAACAAAAAATCTGAAACTTGGAACTTTTACCCTCCAACCCCTCAAACTAGGGTTTGGAATTTTGTATGAGACTTCCGCAAATTTTGATCCTAGAAGTCCGAAAATTGATATAGGGACTCCTTGTTATTATAAATAATGTAATTTATAATTTCTAGTATATCATCCCCACCCTCTAAATTAGGGGATGGAAGTTTGTATGGGTTTTCCCATTTACAAGTACCTACAGTAAAAAAATTAAACCCTTAAAACAGGCTAGAAAACACCTTGCAAAAAAGGGTTGAGATCCCACAAAAAACATTACATGTAAAGTGATTGCCAAGACTCCCTAGCTCATATTTATAGCTTTCAGCGTTAAAAAGGTATCAGATCGCAAGTAGCGCCAAACTTCCAACTCCACACGGCTTAACTCTACCAGTCACCCTCTACACATTTTATATCTTGGCTAAAACGCGCGAGAGTCTATACGGCGACCGGGATGTGCCCAACAAAGCTATACATTTTAGCCTAGATAGAGAATTTGTAGAACGTGGCTGGTAGGTAGAGTTAAGCAGTGTGGAGTAGGAAGCCGTGAGCTAGGGAGTCTTGGCAATAACTTTACATGTATAATGTTATAGTGGTTTTCAATAATACTTCTTCTGATTAACTCACTTAGCCTACTTGAGCTAGCTATTGAAAGTCAAATAGGCGCGTCAGAGCGCAGTAGATACATAGCTCAAAACGGTAAAGAATAATCATACCAAAGTCCGATGTGCACTCAAAAGACAGACACGGGTCTTTACAATAAACAAGCGCAGGTTAGGGTATTCGGCGGTACATCATCGGTCCCCGTGCTGCGCATTGCGCATATTGTGTGCGTAGAAATACTTTGCAACGGAGCGCAGGTGTAAGGCTGGAGTCACATCTATCAGCATTTCGCATCGCATGCGTACGCATCTTCATACCTACTAAACGACGATTTTTCATACTTAAATTGCTGATCGATGCTGATAGATGTGACCACCCTAAGAAGACTCGGACCTTCAGTGACTAGTTGAAATACTGTTCTACCTAATATATTTACTGTGTCAGTAGTGGTGTGCTACTATCAACAGTAGGTATATTCGCTACATTGCCACTTCCGTGCCCCACCACTCGGTCAAGTGCTCGTCAGGCCACTCACAGTGTATAAATTTCGTGAAAGAGATTCAAAATGCGAGGACTAAATCCGTAAATTAAGGGTCGGTTCCCAATACATATTTTACGTAACTGCCCAGTAAATATGTTGAAGTTCTGGTTACTAAAATCCTACATGGATTTACTAGTAATTAATTACATAAATACAGATTAAAGAATACATTTACGTACACTCGACTTGTCGGTTTTCTTATTTATTTATTTATTTAATCATTGCTTTGATGAAATGAGAAAAAATTATATTCAAATTCATTATGGTGCCGACCTACGCGTACTTATTGTCAAACTGGATACGCTCTAATACGTTACAATGTAACAAAAAAGAGCGCAGCAGAAGATTGCTTTCTGGATCGACGCCAAATGTTGCCTGACCCAATATTTTTCTCTGCTTAGTGCACGGCGCACTCCACATGGCACTTGCACAGTACGTGATTATACATAAATATTATTTACAAGTTCTAATAGTAGGCAGACACAAACTCGCGCTTGGTATTTGATAGGCGTAAGTGGAAGATGTTATTATTTTGTATACTAATATTATAAATGGGAAAGTGTATGTTTGTTTGTTTGTTTGTTTGTCCGTCTGTCACGGCAGAACGAGGTGACGAATTGACGTGATTTTTTAAGTGGAGATAGTTGAAGGGATGGAGAGTGAGATAGGCTACTTTTTGTCTCATTCTAACCCCCCACTTCCCTAAAATGGGGAGTGGAAGTTTGTATGGAGCATTCCGCAATGTTCAAGGTAGAAAGCTAAAAATTGGTATGCGGAATATTTGTGACTAACAAAAAAATCGTGCATCATTTTTTTTTGGAAATCTGTACCCAACCCCTTAAAAGAGGGGGTGAAATTTTATATGGTACTTCGCAGTTTTCAAGGTAGGAAGCTAAAAATCGGTACACAGACTCTGTTACCAACGAAAAATACCTGCCTTTTTTTGTTAATTTTTCCCCAGCCCCTAAAATAGGGAATGCAAATTTGTGTGAGACTCCGCAAAATTAGTACCTACAGGTTCTATGATACAAACGAATAATAAAATAATTTAACATGGGTATCGTTTCTATGGTTTATTTTTCAAATCCAACGTGGCTGACGTAAAATACCAGATCCCCTGTTGGGGTGAGCTGGGGTTGAAATGTCTAAATATCAATATGGGTGTCGTTTTTATGGTTTTTATTATGGAAGTTATTACGAAAATGGCGTCGATTTTGAAATTTAATATTGTGGACATCTATCTTAATATGTAGAGTCGATATGTAGAGTCGTTATGTAGAGTCGTTATGTCAATATGTAGAGTCGATATGTATAGTCTATATGGTGTCGATATGTAGAGTCGATATGTAGAGTCGATTTGTAAAGTTGATATGTAGAGTCAATTTGTAAAGTTGATATGTAGAGTCATTATATAGAGTCGATAGGTAGTCGATATGTAGATTCGATATGTAGAGTTGATATGTAGAGTCGATATGTAGAGTCGATATGTAGAGTCGATATGTAGAGTCGATATGTAGAGTCGATATATAGAGTCGATAATTAAATAAAAGAAGAAACTGGCTGACTGCCTGACTGACATATAACCGCACAGCCCAAACCGCTGGATCTAGAGATTCCAAATTAGGCAAGTAGGTTCCTTAAGGGTGCACTAAGAAAGGATTTTTCAAAATTCACCCCCTAAGTGGGTGAAATGGGGGTCCAAAGTTTGAATGGGGAAACAAATTAAGTAAATTTCATTCGAAACTTCACAGGAGTATTCCCAGCGATAAATGAGTAAATATATGTTTCAGGTTTTTTTGAGAATTCAACCCCTAAAAGGGAAAATGTGGTGACAATGTCTGAAAATCAACATGGGTATTGTTTCTATGGTTTATCGGGTCGCTGGTCGCTGATTACGAAAACAACGATTTTAAAATCCAACGTGGCGGACGTGTAATACCATCTCCCCTGTTGGGGTGCGATGGCAATATGGGTGTCGTTTTTATGGTTTTTTGGGACGTTAATTATGAAAATGGCATCGATTTTGAAATTTAACATTGTAGACATGAAAATTCTTGAAAGTATTTGTGCCAAATTGCAATTCATTTGGAACATACGGGTCAAACTAAGATGCACCTTTTTTGTAGACGGTTAAAATTACTTTTAGTATGCGGGCGAAGCCGCGGGCAAAAGCTAGTTTTGTATATAAATTACAATACAAATACTCTTTATTGCACACCTCACACAAACAAAGCAGTTACAGAGAGAAACAATACAATAACATGTAGTTAGAGGTAGACAACAGGCGGTCTTATCGCTGAAAAGCGATCTCTTCCAGACAACCTTTGGGTATCGGAGAAAGAGATAAAACTAGATTATGCAGTAGGTGGTGCAGAGATTATTATTAATCAAAAATCAAAATAATTATAAAAATAAACGTACATAAATACCTCTATATATAAACATACATACACAATTATACATATAAACAAATGACACAAATACAAATATATGATACATAAACAGTCAGCCAAAAAATACAATCAGGGTTAGGGGAGAAACAAATAATGTTCATTAAGAAGGAATTTGAGGTTGCCGATAGATTTTGCTTGTCTGATGTCAAGAGGGAGAGAGTTCCACAGTCGGATAGAATTAATAGGTAGTGAACGAACTTTTGCAAAATTACATTCAAAATTGTGATCGATTTTTATATATTTTCCTAGTTCGTAAAGAATTAGCGAAATTGGTTCACTTCTGTGGTATCCTGAACGCAGCTTAAGCTATTTAAGCATTCACTTCTCTCTGTCCCACCTGTATCATCTCTTTCTTTCTATATCCTCATTGTAACGCGTGTTTGGGCTCCGTGAGAAATAAACCAGTATTAATTAATTACTGCGTTTCATTATAAATACCACAATTGGCGACGAGTACTAGAACCTAAAGTGCAAAGTGTGATATAAATGTAACTTAAACATATTAAATTAACAGTAGAAATCAGTGAAAATAAAATTCGGACAGTGGAGTGAAGTTAGCTATAAAATCGATTACAAGTATCCAGCCATATTGCAAGCACCAGTACCAACATCGACATTTGAAAACTACTTCATACTTGTTTACAAAAAATGTTGACATCGCTTTGGAGGTTATGTCAGGTTCCAAAAAAATAGAAGACTCGAGTGCCGAGGAATAGGACGACATAGAGGACATTTCAGAAGACTTAAAGGATAAAATAACATTAATAAAGTCGGGAAAAAAACTTACATTTACAAGTGTTCAAAGCAAGAATTACACAAACTATTAAAGGATGAAAACATCAGATTCACAACAGACACAAACTTAGATGGATTGAGAAAACTCGTGAGTGATTTCTATTAAGCCAAAGCAGCAACGGAAACATCTCAAGAAATACACTTACAACTAAAAACATCAAAAATGTCGTGGTGTAGAGAAATGAAGCAATTTGATGGGGACAACTGGGACGTATTTGAACAACAACTCGAATGTTTCATGGCAATTAATGACATTGATGACAGCAAAAAGGTACCCCGCCCTGCTATTAACAAAGTTAACACCAAAAGTGTTTGAAACATTAACCTATCTGTGTTCACCACTAAAACCAGCTAAGTCAACCTATGAGGAATTGTGTAAAAAACTCAAGGAAAAATATGTAAAAGTTCTATCTACGGCGGTGGAAAGAGCAGAGTTTCGTAGAAAAAATCAATTACCAAATGAGAAAATAGAAGAATACTTATTGGAATTGCGAAAATTGGCTGGAAAGTGCCAGTTCAAAGATCCGGAGGATCAAATAAAAGAGAAGTTTATGGAAGGTGTGTCCTCAAAAGTAATAAAGTATGAATTAATGAAAAGTGAAGTGGAATTGTCTTTGGAAAAATGTTTACAACTGAGCAGAACGGTAGAAGCGGCCCTGCGGCACACAAATGGGTCAAATGAAAGGACTGAAAATATATTTTACAATCAACAAACACAAAAAAGCACGGGTAGGTGGCCTAAGCATAAGCCATCCAGCGCTAGAAATAAACAGCAAACATTGGTGTGTTTTTGCTGCGGAAACAATAACCACATTAAGGCGGAGTGCCGTTTAATAAGAAAATTCTGCAGTGAATGTGGCCAACAAGGGCATATTTATAAAATGTGCAACAAGCGTCAGATCAAGGTGCTGGAAGAGAAGGCTAGTGAAGAAGAAACAGAAGAGGCAGAAAGTGCAATTAAAAAGTTATTTAAGGAAGATTTCTGTAAGAGGACATACAGGGTCGGTGTACCAGGGTAGAATACCACCTCATTATATTAAAGTACAGGTTTGTGGTCAGCAGCTAGAATTTGAATTGGATACTGGTTCAGATGTAACAGTAATGTCAATAAACGATAAAAATACATATTTCCACAAATTTGAACTACAAGAGTCTCAAAATTCTTAAGACCAAGGTGTTCAAATGGAACGCCATGTTTGCCCAAAATTTTGGAGTGAGTCTTGTCTCAACATCATAAGAGCTATAGTTGCGTCAATAATTCGACATGGGCATTTTTGACTAAAGTTCAGATAACTTTACCGCGGGTCAAAATCGAATAAAATGTTTCCACCTTGTATATATTTATATATTTTTTAAATAGGGTGTATGAAGTTCTTTGGGGTTGTCACATTAGTATTACGGACAAAATGTATAATCTTTTTTTATTGATGTTATTTATCCGTGTTTACTATATTACAGATCATACTTGCCAGTTATGGAAGAGCGGGGCATCCTAACACAGGTTTACTTACCTAAAAGGAAGCCCCAATCACTGTATATTGTACTTTAAAACAAAGGAAAATAAACAATTTTCATTTTCATTTTCATTTTTTTTCATTTTCATACTAACATTCGTATATGTATATCATCTCACCAGTTTCCCAAAATGTAAGTACCTACTCCTTTGTTTCTTGTACAATCCTGACTGACCAAATTCTTTTTTTTTCAATGGCTTCGTTTTGCTTTTACGTATTAAGTCAACTGAATCAACGTGTTCATTCCAGATTCATTCAATTATCCTTAATTATTATTTCTGGCCGTTGGGGCGGAAAGGTTTTCGAGTGGTGACCACGTACTGGAAGGCGCGGTGTGGGTAGGTAACAGGCACAAGGTGGACTGATGACCTGGTAAAGGTCGCGGGAGTCCGCTGGATGCGGGTGGCGCAGGACCAGTCACTTTTGCACTCTTTGGGGGAGGCCTTGTCCAGCAGTGGATGTCTTTCGGCTGATATGATGATGATGATGATGATTTGTGGTCGTACACGTGGACATAAGCGCAGTAACTTCAATGAGACAGACACACACATCAACTAGGCGCTAGGGTTTCATAATTGTATATACAGAATAAAACCTATTGTAAACATAGAGTACCTACAGTTACAAAAAAGGGGGATGAAGAGGATGGTACATATTAATTTGCTACTTCATTTAATTGCCATTAACTTAAATAATAATAAACATAACAAATCCTGTTGTTTCAATTCCATGGGACATAAATCCCGGTGGCGGCCGCTTATGAATGCAGAAAACGTACGACGTGACGACGTGGCAACGCTCGCACGACCCGCCCCACTGACTGCACGAAGGAAATTAGTGTTTTCATTCCATTAGTGGGAGATTATGCAATTATCTGTCGCAACGTTTACGCAGTGAATATGAAAACCGTTGTTGTTTTCATGCACCTACCTACATTTTATTGTATTTGTAATAAATGTCTGTAAAACGTGTCTGTTTAATATACTGATATTATTAGCGTTATCGATTTTACGATATTATTAATGACAAAACGAAATTCATAATTATGCGAGCTGCTCAATTCGAAGCGATTAATGTTACAATTTCGACGAGATAAAACTATAACTAGACAAATTAAAAAAAAATGAAGTATTTTACGTGTAACAGCCGTTGCACGAAAACAGATAATGAGGTTAATATAGCGGACGACTGGCAGTCCCTTCTGGCTGACGGGAAAGGTAGTCAAAATAGGTACTTTTAATGTTTCTTTTTACAGATTAGCTTTTATTCTTTAAATAATTCGTGATAATGGCCGTGAATTGGAAAACAGTACTACATGTAAACATTAATCGCGAGAATTGAGCAGCGAAGCATAATTTATGTGTGCGTGTTGGCATCAATGTATGATTATGTATAAATATAATGCAAAGTAATAACTTCATTTACATCTCAATATTCATGGTGCCAAATACCTTTGTCAGTATTAATATTAAAGAAGTCCAAAACGCGTAATGAATACCGCTTGAGAAAATGTCTTTATGATGGAAAAACAATTATATTTATCTTTCGCTTGCACAGGGTAAACGTTAAGCCGTGAATCAGCGCGCAGCGTCTGCTTGTGTCTGATAAAAGCATTGTAATGTATCAAAATCGGAATGTTTAAAAAAATATCATTATAATCTCGGCATTTTCGATACTGAAAAATACGCTTGGATCGCTTACCTAATCGAAAAATGTCATGTTTCAACTTATTTTCCCTATTTTGTTTTAATTTTAACCCATTCGCCGCCACATAAAAAAATGCGAGGTGGCACCGCCACGCCACGCAAGTTTTAAGTATTTAGTTTTTGGACTTTGTATGCCGTCGGTGGCAGGTGGATTGCAACATGACGAACTTGAGCTGACCACTACTAGTGGCGGCGAATGGGTTATTTACCCTTTTCACCTACTCTTTCAAGGAAAAACAGGACCCTTGCCACTATATAATGCTGTCTTCCTTACCTCACCATTCTTATGTATTTACATTAGAATCATAAAATAACTTAACTGTCGTGACCCTCGGTCCGTGGGGTCCCAGTGCGTATAAGTTATTTGCAGAAATCGCGAAAAGTTTGGTGAATGTAACTGGTGACCGAAGAGCTGGAGGCTTTCTCGCGCAACGCATCAGCATTGCAATTCAGCGAGGAAATGCCTCCAGCATCCTCTATACAATGCCTCGAGGGCCTTTTTTAGATCTAACTTCGCTTTAATTTAATTTAGTTTATGTTAATCATCATCTTGTATTTATTTTGAAAATAAATGTATAAAAAAACGTAATTACGAGTATTGATATGACGCTATAAAAAAAGGACTACGCTTATAAACTAAATATGAAATACAATCATTTATAGTAATTAATTAAAAAAAGACCCTTCGTCCGCGTTCATAACCAAGGTTTCATAACCAGTTATGAAACAAGACTTTTTTTTTCATTTTCACAACTAAAACCCTTTTATACTGCTCTGCACTTCTGGATTGGACCACTTCTGCATTTGACCAAGGGAATAGGAAACAGGGAAAAATATAACAAGTTTTTCCGCTCTTTTATAAAATAAAAATAACCTCGTACCTATCTTCTAACCTATCCGCGATCCGAGTCGGTTTTGCCACTAGGTCCAAGTAGTTGTGGAAATGGAAACAAAATGTCTTGTTTCATTACTGGATCGAAAGACGCTCTCTGATTGGTGCAAATGGCCGGTTGCCGTCATGTCGCGCACTCGCGCCAAATCGTATTATTATCACGATAAGAGAATATGAAGTATTATTACATAATATATGATGTTGTCTAGTGAAGCTTGACTATATAATTTTTGAGGAGCTTGTATTGAAGCTGTAAAACGTAAAATAGTGATGTGTTGCAAATTCCGTGGCCGATATAGTAAATTAGTTAGCAATGTATAAATCAGAAGGACAAGTAAAAATAATTGTTGATCTTGACTTGACGCTTTCTTTAACATTTTTAGTTGGCGTTGTAAAGAAGATGGATTTATTTTATTAGAGGCTATGCCATTTTCCCGATGCTTAGTTATTAAATGAGAAGTTTAACTACGTGGCCAAAAAAAAATCTGTGGCCGGATTTATTATTCCTCATAATCATTTTTCTAAATGAAAATTATGGTCGATCCTGCGACAGCTTGATAAAACATAATAAACATTAAATTAGACATTTAAACATAATTACACATTCTTGGGTATACTTCCTCGATTAATCCTAATTTTAGCATAGTTTTGCAACAAGAACTTTTAGGTAAAAAAACGTAATACCGATTACGTTTTATATTATAGCATGACTAGAATAGCATGGATTAGGTGCACTATAGGTCAACCAGCCCCTATAAAATTATTCTACCAGCCCCAAACCACACTTGAAACTTTTAACCACGTGAATCCTGTTGATTTTTTAAAAGGTAATACAAATCGGTACAAATGGGAGTAGCTACATAAGGATCTGACTAGACGCGAACCTACTCATCACAGTCACATAACTATTTGAACGAGCGTTAGGACAATTCAACTGTCATTTTTCCGTATAAAAATTGACATTTAGATCTACTTAACGTACGTACAATGCGTTACGTTATCGACCAGCTGGGCACGTAATCCGTTGACCATAAGTCGGTGTACCACATTTTTAGCTAAACAAAAACGTTATCTCATGCCAAACGATCAGTGAAAGGCATACGAGTACGTGTTAGGAAAAGTTAGCGCTTTGATAACAAGGTTGTGTAGTCGCAAAAACAAAGGGCCAATTTAGATAATGTCACCGTAATTGCACTTTTAGGAAGATTGACTTCTCATCCAGCGTATTTCTGTCTCCAGCTTAGGTTATTGTATATAATTGAGTCTACAGACAACACAGGATAACGGACAGTAGAGGACAGTACCTATGTTCTATGATACCATTACTTACCAAATATAGAATTAACAGGTAACGCCCGCAACTTCACCCGCTGTAGATTTACATCATCATATCAGGCGAAAAATGGTTTGCTAGTAAATTTTCGAAATAGAATTGCATTAAAATTTGGGATTAATTTACAATACCGAAAATAATCGGGGAGCATTAATTTAATATAAAATCTTAATAAAAATAAGGTATCTACGTATCTACGATTAAAATCAGTTAACTACTGACATTTGGCATTAATTCACTCGATACTCTATCTTAACGTCAGAATATTAGAGTTTATTTTGTAAACAAGCTGCCTATAAATATAACGGTTGTAATAAAGACTTAATTACATTTGTATTAAGGTAGAATATCCCAAGGTTTGATCCAATCTGTCAGTGGTTAACTGATTTTAACAAGGTGTACTACACTTGCTTTAAAAGAATACTTTAAGGTGGAATGCTGTGGATTCCTGTCAAAGTGTTGCTAACAGATGGCATACTAAATGATTTCCATGGTTGCTCATAATTTTTCGCAAAACTGTGACCTGTAGGTACCCACATGTGTTTCAAACTGCGGAAGCCGAAGACCTTACTGCGTATGAATCGCAATCAATCTGCACTGAAGTGTTTCTTTTTAAAATGTAGTCCGAAGATATGCATAAAAGTGTATTATGATGAGTGTATTATCTGACATGATAAATTGTAAATTTAACGCTATTAATGTAATTATTTAATTCTATTTTTGTAATTTTTATTTCTTTTAGTTAAGTTTTTTTTAACATTTTGTGCTCTTACAGTTACTAATGGCCTGACTATTATTAGGCACTTTGTAACATCTTTATTGAAATGTACATGACTTATACAACTGAATAAATAAATAATATTTGTATAGATGATTACCGATTCTTTAATACGTAACCACAATTTTACTTGATTACATTACAAGCGATCAGACAACCACTAGTGGATTACAAAAGTAAAATCAAGTAATCGTATAATCAAAAATCGATTACGAAATCTCTGTTCCCTACTG
Organism: Epinotia nisella; assembly: GCA_932294315.1. Lineage (NCBI taxonomy): Eukaryota > Metazoa > Arthropoda > Insecta > Lepidoptera > Tortricidae > Epinotia > Epinotia nisella. The sequence goes on from OW028673.1 coordinate 24,240,138, forward strand.
GGTAAATTGTGCTCCAATTATGTATTCAGTTTCATTGCCTAGTCGAAGTCTATGGCCAATTTGTAAAAAAATCCGAAGGCACTCGATACCTTCGCTTGCCAATTAAGTGGTAAAACTGAATGTCAATCTTTCGTACCGCCGTTTTCTTTTCTATTTGTCAGTCGGCTATCCAGGGGGCCAATCACGTAATGCATTGTACGCGCGTCAGGTAGATGTAATGTCACTTTTTATATGGAAAAATGACAGTAAATTGTCCTAACGCGCGTTTGAAATGTTACGTGATTACCCCTAAGGTTTACAATATTTCTAGTAGTTTCTAGTTTTTTGAACGTTTAACCTAAAACTTTTTTATAAATACCTTCACACCACGTGTTGGGGTAATTTTGATCCATTGAAGCTAAGAGAGTAAAATGGGCAAAATTTGTCAATACCAGAAAACGCCGTACAAAATGAAACATTACCAAGGTACACTGGGGATAAACTCTATTCCTAATGACAAAAAAAAATAAGAGCATCAGCCTACTACTTGTTTAAGACGTATTCGCTGCAGAACTGATAGTTAGAGCCTCCTCCTCCTCGTATACGTAGAAAAAGTCAGTCTATTCACAACTCCCCTTTTGATCTAGCTTCTCTGGACGATTTAATAGATAATGAAACGGAAAGTAATACTAAAACCGAAAGAGCTACTAAAAATTGCAATTGTGAGCCACTTGTGAAGTCAATTGGTCAATAACGGCCGTATTCACAAGCGTAACGTTCAACAGACCTACAAATCCTACACCAGTTTACTCTAAGACTGGAACTCACTGGAACCGACCGTCAACACGAAGCTCCAAACTGATAGTAAACGGGTTCTTTCATAAATTGGCTTTCGGTTTGCGCGAAATTCTCCGTTTCCTAGAATAATTTGAGAAAAATAGTTTTCCCAAAGAATCGTGTTCCAAACAAATTTCTCAAATGATTCTAGTTTATACAAGTTTATTCTAGGAAAGGGGGAATTTCGCTAATAATTTCGTGCTAATAGAAAGCCAATTTATGAAAGTTTATTATATAAGTTTCTTAAATTATCACGCCGTTAGCCTGCGAATGTCAAATAATGTTTTGAATGGAAATCGAACCACCTTAATGGATACCTTTTATTTATAGGTATTCTTACGTTAGTAAACTCAACGTAGGGATTCGTTCACTGAACTGATGGTCCGGGAACCGTCCGCAACACCCAGTAAACAACGTAGGAGTATATTATCTAGAGAGCCGAGAATCCGTCAGCACTATAATATGATATGATAACTTCCAATGGAAGAATGATACCGTGACAAACTTCTTCGAGCCTGGATAGTAGATAAGTTTGGCAAAACAGCTTTATTTTTTACAATCTTTCAAAGTAATCACAGTTTATACACTTAGTCATGCGTAAAAATATCTATCCATTTGTTTTCTGGAAGTACACGCACACTCATGGTCCCAAGCACTCAAAATTTCCTCATCACTTGTAAATATGCGCCCTTTCACCTTAATCTCTGATAATCGGGAATAAAGCAAAGTATCAGGGGGCTAAATCGGGGCCGTATGGTGGATGTTCAACCATTTCTATCCCGGCAGTTTCTAAAAAAACACTGTTTTTGCCGCTCAAAATGCCGGTGCGTTATCGTGGTGAAAATGCCAAGTGCTGAGTCTTGAGTTTGGACGGATCTCCCTAAGTTTATTCAACATCCATTAGTGTACCAGTTAGCTGCTACAGTACGCTGACTGTCCAGAACGACTCGATCTAATAAAGCACGTTTTGAAAAAATGCAGCAAGCTATCATCTTTTTTTTAACTGACCTTGATCTACGGGGCTGTGTAGGCGTAGGTTCATTTAGTATTCATTCAAATAGCCAAACTTTATTTCTACTTTTAGGTGGCACATCAAAATAATATACTATCCATGTTTCATCTCCAGTGACAATGCTCTTGGTATAAGCATTTGTCCCGTTTTAAATTTTTTTAGCATATTTAGACCAATTCACTCGACAGTCCTTTTGCTCCGCTGTTAAGTCGTGAGGTACCGAGAGAGTGCAAGCTTTTCTAAGTCCAAGAATATCGTGCATGATTTTGTGAACGCTTGGTTTACTGATGCCCAGGGCTTCATATTCGACGATCTACTCTGAGCATTTCTTCTACTTTGGCTACGTTATCTGGAGTACACACGTCACTGGGCCGTCCTGATCTTGGAACATCAGCAATTTCAAAATTTCTACATTTAAATTCACAATACCAACGATAAATCGTTGTACGATGAGGGCAGTTTAGTTCTAATACGGATTTCATTTCTTGGAGGCACTCAGCTATCGATAGGCCCTTCGTGAAGTTGTAACGAATCACAATTCTCTAGACCACGCCGATATCTTCAAAATTAAAAAGGCTTTTTTTTAAATAAGTAATAAAACAGTAAGGAACCAATTTGCCGCCAAACATTGTAATGGAAGTGTAGTTTTTAAAAATAATATTAATATTATAACCAACTAGACGTGTGCGCCGCGCCGCCGCGCCGCCGCCGCCGACGATTTTTCCACGCCGCCGCCGCCGATAGATTTGACCGGCGTGAAATCGGCGTGGCGTATTTACTTTTTTTTCGGAAAAGTGATAATTATTCTATGCAATTTATTCAAGTAACTCTAATTTCAAAGCCGAATAAGGAGTCTCTACGGCACTTGTCAACTCTGTTATTTTCTACATTAAAGAGTTTGCTTAATTTGCTTCGAAATAAAATAAAAATCGCCAATCCTGCAGTAAGTATATGTACGAGTAACTTTGAACGTACCCGTCTCGAAGATCTTGACGCCAAACGCCAGATTCGTAAAACTCGGCCCAAGCCCTCCTACCATTACACTTACAATTCCAGTGGAGACCTTTATTGTTTTACATGTCGCCGGAGCTTCAAAACCAAGTTTGGATTTACGAGTCACTCTCGCGCCCATGCACGCAAATAATAACTACGCAAAGAATCGATTTGTCAGGATGTCGCCGTCGACAGATACGTCTGGGAGGATATCATCATCATATGCCACACGCCATGGCAGATATCGTCGGCTAAAGTCACAAACCTCCTAATTCCATTTTTCAAATCATGCTTTGGCACAGTTATACAATACAACATGTGCTTTGGGACGTCAACGTCATGAAAAAAATTGAAAATAAGAACAATTAATGTATTAAAAATCTAAAAGCATGAAAAAAACAAATGGACATCTTGTAATGATATTTATAAGTACTACTGCTGCAAATCTTTACTTATTTCATTAATTTTATTGTGATGTAAATTAAATATGTTTTTTTGTGCCTCCTGTAAAATTGTATCAGATAGAGTTAAAAGGTTTGCGTCTTCACCCAATAAGTAAATGTGCATTCGTTCCTCTAATTCTTGAGCACGTGATCTTGTTTCAGCTAACAATCTATAATCATAATGAACATTCCATGAAGAATCTGTTCCCTAATACCTCTGGTCGGGTCTAGGTATACCACAAAGGGCAGATTCCATGGTTGTCTCACTACATAAGAAATGCTCTACCCGTAAATGTGACAACTATCCAACTAATTATCTCACTTATATCCCTTGCTGGTAAAGTTCTATTGTATATTATTCTAAACAAACGTCTGGAGTACTACAGAAGCGGACAAATCGCAATAGAGCAAACGGGCTTTGTTAAACAACAAGGGAGCAGATCTTAAATATCAGACAGTTAATCACATGGCATTTTGCTTCATCGATTACGCCAAAACGTTTGACTGCATAGATTAGCGAAAAATGTTTGAAGTGCTTGGGGAAATGGGTATTATACCTGAACATCAGTCCTTTTTGGTGGAAAATCTATGCTTGGACGGCAAATGTCGTGTCCGGCTGGAAGACATGGAGTCCAAACCCATTAAGACCAATCGAGGCAGGGTTGCATACTGTCCCGGCAACTATTCTTCTTGGTCGGCGAATACATAATGCGTGGACTGCGCAGAGTGCTTGAGAGCTGGCAGGGCGGCATTCGAATTAGTGAATAACAATTTGCAATACATAGTTGCCTATGAGACTGAACTAACTAGCTACACTTCTAAAGAAAGTCGAATTGATCAGTGCATAATACGGCCTCCACTTAACCAGGAAAAAATCAAGCTAATGTTCATAGACAGAGCTGGGTTGATGCAGAGGGCACAGGAACTACATTACCTGGAAAGCCTACCTTAGTAGAAAACTTTGTCTACTTAGGCTCACAGATCTCCAACGACGGAGACTGTATGAAGAGGTCATCAGAAGATCGAAAATTGCTGAAACAGCTGTAAAGCGCTTGAATAAAATATACGGAGGAACAGGAACATCTACCGCAACACCAAATTCAGATTTATGCGCACCCTTATATTCTCCATTTTTCTTCATGCCTCTGAAACATGGACTTAGAAGCCAGGCTTGAGAGCAAAAAAAGATACATTTGAATTTGGTGTTGGCGTAGAATATTGGTCATCTCATTTATACATATAACGGCGCACGTCTGTGTCGATACTCAAAGAGCTTTGTATCAACATCCAGCTTTCAACTACATGCTTCCAGAGAATGATGACATTATTTGGCCACGTGGCCGGCCAAGACCAGTCCAGCTTGGAGAAAATGATAATGGTTGGCTGCGTTGAAGGAAAGAGGAGTAGAGACAGAGCACCCATATGATAGATTGATGTATTCGGCGATGCCACGGGCGTCAATATCTAAGGCGTAATACAACTAGCCCAAAGTAAAAGGGTTTGAAGAATGTTTTTGAAGAACTGCGCTCTTGGTAGTCACGACCCTCATCCTTGAGATTGACATAGAAGAAGAAAAATCAAAATTCCTAATTTATTCATCTTTTAAATTTTTTGGTGCAATTAAATTATTGAAAATCTTAAAACTGATTTATTCCATCATGAGAATTTACGCTTTATAGTTATTTAACCATAAACCGAAAAAAAAGTACCACGCCGATCTCACGCCGATCACGCCGCCGCCGCCGATCAAAATCTCACCGGACGCCGCCGCCGATGATTTTGCCATCGGCGCACACCTCTATAACCAACCTCATTGTTCCATATTTGTGTATTGCAAAACTTATATAGTAATCTAGGTATACGCCAGCTGCAAAACTAACGATAGCGCGTTCTTACACTTCTAACTTGCATAGTGGCGCCATCTCTGTTGTAAAATAATAACTAATCGTTTAGGAGTCTGGTGTTACAGAAAATTAAAACAAATATAATTTGTACCTACCTAAGACTTATTTCTCATTTCCTTGAACCTAATCAGAAGCCGTAGCATGGTTGGCCTTATCACGCGACAAGTGACAAGATAAGAGCGTCGTCTCGTTCTATCGAACGGTGTTAGCCAGTGACGCACGCTCTATCCTATCGCGTGACAAGGCCAGCCATGCTACGGCTCCAGATTATTAATTGAGCATAGTTTGATTTAGGACCGTGTAAAACTGCACTCATCACTTTTGAGTAATAAGTTTGAAACAAATAAATTTAAAGGCAAAGTTACCCAAACACAAGCCCACTAGTTACCCCCAATTAAAGTTAATTGTTTTAATATCAAAACAATATTAAGATGGTATACAAGCGTTGCAGTACAATAGTACTTAGGGATCTTCTACTTCACAAAAATATGTTTATCAACATAAAACAGAATAATAATTTACACAAAAAACAAAAATTTCGAAATTTGGAACTAATTTTGATGCAAAGTAGGCATTTTACGGTACTTAAAGATGGCACTGGTTTCCAAAAGGGGTGCCCTCTGTTTCCCATAATTTTTTTGTTCCGAATTTCGATGGTCAGAAGTTGATATCCATAAAATTTATAGACATACATATCAGTAGTCATAATTTTTGTTAAGTATAACGCTTAATAGTTCTAATATCAATGACCTATAATATTAAATCCTATAATCTCAAAAGTCATAAAATTGATGACTATAATGTTTAAAGGTCTATAGATAATTATTCAGAAATGTTGTAAGGCATTTATTTCAACGTACTAATGGTTGTTATTCATATCGTATTATGCCTAAAGTTAATTATGTCTAAGAAACCAAATCTATAACATCCATAGGTATATGGATAATTACTCAGAAACATTTCTAGACATAATAAACTACTATCAAACGTATCAAAATGTAGAACCTATCAAAATAAGCATAAAACGTCACATAAACTTTTCTCTGAGATCAACCAATGCCAAGATAGTGGTGTATAAAGTTCAAGTTTTTCAAAGAACAACAAGAACAGGGACTTAGTGGCAAAACCGACTCGGATCGCGGATAGGTTAGAAGACGGAAGCGGGAGCTTTGCTCCCGCTTTCGTCTTCGAGGTTATTTTTTTTATTAAAGAGCGTAAACACTTGTTTGCAAAAAATATTATAATTTTGCAACACAAACATTGAAATTTTTATCCTACGCACTACTTAAATTGGGATATAAATCGTATGTCATTGCAATATTTTTGGATTAGTATTTAAAAAAAATCTATACTGACTCGTACAACCACTTGGATAGGTTCGTTAGTTCAAGAACAACAATTTATTTAGAACAAGAATTTTATACCTTCATATAATTATTGCGAGTGTTTTTATTGACTGTAATATTATGAAGTCTGACACCACCCTCACATTAAATGTTATGACTAACTAACCACGTGACTACCCATCATTATGACCTGCGAAAAAAGAATTTACAACAATTATAATAAGATAGTTCATTGCCTTCAATAATATGAAATGGCATACCATCTGGACATTGAATGTTATGACTAAACAATTTTATGACTAACAATAATGATGACTTGCAAAAATTGGAACTCCAATTTATACTGTTTAATTTTATGACTTTCGACAATATGACTTATAACAATTATGTTGGGAAACGGTATGGACTGAAAAAATCGGAACTTAAATTTTATGGGAACCAATAGAGACCCTTCCAAAAGTGATCTGGGAACATAGGTACACTGTATACGTGTGAAATAGATGTTGATTTAAAAAAAAATCTCCTCTTGACCACATGCGTATGACTACGAAGGATTCGTTAAGCAAAAAACAATATCATCATAATCATAGAGGCCTCGGCGGCGGAAGACTTTGTACCCTTTGGCGTTGAGAACCTCGGTCCGTGGAGTCCCAGTGCGCATAAGTTATTTGCAGAAATCGCGAAACGTCTGGTCGATGTAACTGGTGTCCGAAGAGCTGGCGGCTTTCTCGCGCAACGCATCAGCATTGCAATTCAGCGAGGAAATGCCACCAGTATCCTCGGTACAATGCCTCGAGGGCCTTTTTTAGATTTAACTTAGTTTTAATTCATCTTAGTTAATGTTAATTATAATCTTGTATTTACTTTCAAAAAATGTTTACCATAGAAAAAATATGAGATATTCGTGTTTTCCCGAGTAGTAGGCATGTTTGACGGTACATCTGTAATGTGATCTCACCCGTGTGTATGGCTTTGTTTCGTTCGGTTTGATGCTTTTATTTTCGTTAATAATATCATGTTTTGCCAGCGGTATGAGAAAACACTATCAAGTTCTATAAATATTACAGATAGCTTCCCCCTATTAGCTAATATCCGTTTGTTTTGAATTCAGTTCAGCACGGCTATCACAAGACGATGCGCGAGCTCTCTCAATTTTTCTCGCACGATCCGTCTCTCTCTTATTAGAAAACTTAGAAAGAGAGGTATAGTGCGAGATAAATCGAGAAAGCTCGCGCACCGTCTTGTGATAGCCGTGCTGGTAGAAAACTGATAGTTTGGGTAAGCATTATCTTACATTTGTAACTTTGTACTGAAATAAGAAATCATATTTTATTGATATATAAGGAAGGAAGAATTCCATTCGCCGGACGTAAGAGATAAATGTTTAGTTCCATATCGGAATGACAATATGGTTAATAAAAATCCAAATAAATAAAAAAACCGTGGATGTACATGAGCAGTAATGATGCTTTGAAACTTTGACGACGACGAGATGAAGGTCACTGCGAACACTTATTCCTTAGAGCCATTCCGGCAGAGATTGTACACGGACGCTGTTATCACTCGTCTCATTATGTATCTCGTTACAAATTTATTTAGAGAGCAAGGTAAATTCGGGCTTGTAGTCTTAGCTACCTACTAAAGTATCTTATTCTGGCTTTTAATGCCCTTCGGTAACAAGAAGACCTACATAACGTTTAGGGATAAAACATTATATAAACATGTTCCTACATTACTCGGACAAATAATTTAATTAAGTGTTTCTTTAACAGGGTTGTCAGCCTACCCTTAAGAAATATACATACTTACTTAATTTAGAAGCCAGGCTGTGCTGGCGGTTACTTATGGTTTGCAAGTTAATTTAACGACATTCAGGTAAAGATATCGATTGGCAAGCCGCAATTTATTTGACTAACTCATTCTTTAAGAGCAGTGGCACTTATAAATAAATATCGTGGGACAAATCACACCATCTACGAGAAAACTTGGCTATAACAACGCGAATGTAAAACGAGTACATACATATATATATATAGATAGACCAATTTCATTAAATTTTTTAAAGAACTTTGAAACTAATAATGATGTCAGGCGATGCACGGTTAAGGATAATCTTCGATGTGATAGAATTAAATAATTTAACATGCTTTTTACTAAAAATTCTATATGAATCATGACGTTGACACTTCTTTTCCAGAAGTCGCATTTTCCCTTGATAATTTTGTAATTTTAATAATTGGCGAACTAAAAATATAATGGTTTGCATGTATATTTTAACAATCTGTCACGTTTACAAGTGAAAAAAGTACTTGAAAAGCGTAAATTCATTCTAGACTTTCATCTCGATTGTGTTTTTAAGTTTCGCTTTGTGTCGATCATCTGTTTTTTTAGTCCCTAATAGTTTTAGTCGCATTTCATCTCAACCGCTTGTGTCTCACTCGTCAATTTTTTTCGGTTGCCAATAATTTTGGTCCACCATGATAGAAATACAGATAGAAAACTTATCACACATCAGAGCTTGTCAGAAACAAGGGTTGATTTGCGAAAATTGACGTCTTATTTTTTTGTATTCTTAGTTGCATCAGCCTGTCTATATTAGCTAACAAAAAAAAACTATTACTACGTCAAATGAAATAGCGTTCGACCGCATTAAAATTCGGCTGGGGTAAAAAGCTACACGGAAGAAAGGGTGCTACAAATTAGGCAAAAGTGTGGAGCATTTGTCCACTTTTTACTCTAGGCGATGTAAAAAAATAACTGTATATTCTTATATTCTTCGTCGAAACACTTCTCGGAAACTTCTCACGCTTTAAATTCTGCCCTGTACTAGGTACCTCAATACGTGGCTATCTGATCACGGACTCTCCTTATCTCCAGAAAAGAGTAGTGTAGTCATATTCTCTAGAAAAAGGCATGTTCCTGATCTAAACATCAACATCGACGACAAACCTGTGATGATTAAAGATAGGTTAAGTTTTTAGGTATTATTCTAGACTCTAGGCTATCAGAGGTTAGCCACTTAATTGGATGCCAAGAAATCACGTCTGGCACCTGTCACGTAGTAATCAGCTCTGAAGAAGACAGTAATGAGGCTAAGTTTAAGACTGAATACAACTTAGAAGTGTGCTAGATTAATGTTTGCATTACAAATTCAATAACCCAACAGGACATTCATCTACATCTTTCTTTCTAGTCTCCTTTTGAAGATCTATCGCAATGAAATTTAGAAATAATATCAGTGTTAGCAAACTGAGCAGTAAGCAGGGGCATTCCTACAGTACAGTTAATTATTGGAAAATTCATACTACTAAAAATAACTCCGTAGGATACCCCAAAGTTGTGTTCAGGACATAATCTCGGGTATTTTATGATAGACTGTAGGAAAATATTTTAATAGATCAAGCAAATATTTCTAGAGAATAACGCATTCAAAGTTAGGTTTGAAAATTAGTTTGACAGGGTAAAAGCACACATAAACGATAAATATTTCTTGTGTGTAATAAAGATTAAATAAATCAAAAAATCCTCCTCTTCGGGACCCAACGACTCAAATCTATTTTGTAACAAAAAAACCGCGTATTTGGCCTACTGTTAAAAATGTAAACAATAAGTGCATCTTAATAGTAATAATAAATAAATAAAAAAAAAAAAAAACTAAACTAGGCTATATTAAAATATTATAAATAAAAAAATTGCCCCAAATCGCCTTTAGAGGGCAGCGTGCCCAGAAGACTGGCAGCATTGCCACGTTGAATGGCAATGCCGATCCGTTGTGCCAGATATGATCCAGCCCTCTGGTCACGCGTCACCTCTACCAGGCGTTTGGAGCACTCTTTAAAAACGCTATGAGCGCTTTCACCCCACGGCCCTAGGGTTTCGACCCCAAACGGCGCAAAAAGGTAGCCACTATTGATGGCTGAGTATTTGCGCCGCTTGATGTGTTCCATTGAATTTGCCGCAGAGCCAGCCTTTACGGCGGTACCGTGGAGATAGGACAGCGCCAGGGTATCGGCACATGTTGCATCCCAAACCAGCGGCCGTCCCATCTTCCACGGCACAAGGGTCATGCCGTCGGGTCTTTTTCCGTCATCGCGGGTAAGGCCAGTCGGTTCTAAGACAGCCGGCGTTCCGGCACTGTAACATGTTTTTGTCAATAAATAGGTATTTCATTTCATCCCTCTCCGTGGTTAACCTATCTGTGTAAGCGGGAGGCTTCCATAACAAATGAAATTAAAAGATTTTTCAACCAAATGGTTTTTTGCAAATATTATAGCCTATGTCACGTCACTCCTACGGTTAAGAGGAATCCAACGTCACCTCATATGTCGAAATCCGTGAAACGGTTTAGAAAACAGGGCTTGCGAAAGAATAAGACATGCACACATACATACATACATACATACATACGCTCGAAAAACATAACCCTCCTTTCCTTCGGCAGTCGGGTAAAAATATAGATGCTCCAGCATGCATGCTATTGGAGATATGGCCAGTGTGTGAATGCTCCCGGTGTACGAATGATTCACACTTTCCCCTACTCGGAAAATGTCTGGCCACGCGAAAAAATGCTTCAAGTAATGGTTATTTATGATACAAGTGCGGAAAGTAGGTCATTCCCAACGAGTGACAATGACCAAAAACACGACCGTCAGTGAGTGTTTTTGATCGACACGAGTTGGGATTTTACCTATCGCATCATGCAAGGAAACAAAAATATGATAATGATAAATGATTTATTCAGTAACTAAAAACAAACACTTTACAATATTAGGCTGGTGCCTCTTTTTACCCGACTGCGCGACGCAAAGGAGGGTAATTATCAAGATGCCTGTGTCAAGAGACACCGCTTTTCCTTAGAGTTTAGCAGAATATAATATCAACGTAGGTGGGATATTTTAATTAGGATAATAGAGGAGAGAAGAGAGCATAGAGCTTATTTCAAAAGTTTGGATTTCTATTCCAGTGTATAGGTACCTACCTAAGCTCTCACCTTCTCCTGTTGGTTTATAAATTATAATTAAGAACAATATTGAGTAAGAAAGAAAAATTAGTTAACTAAGCTAAACGAGTTCCCGTGTTTATGGTGAACCATATAAAGGCGCACTTTCAGAGCAAATGCATTGTAAAGTATTTTATTCAGATTTTTTTCTGTCGAGGTAATATTTGAATGGGATTTTCGTTATTCTTTCTTTTGAAGTATTAATAAATTTTGAGTCTACACCCGTATTAAAAGAGGATTTTCTGTCTAAATATAAAATGCCCAAGGGCCCAAAAAATATAAGTAGGTATATTTCAAATAAACGAAGGTAGTAAAATATTTCGGCAATAAAAGCCTAATGAAATTACGACAATATTTTTCACTCAACCCTGACGGTAGACATTGATTGATGGTCGGAGTTGTTAACATCCTTCTTGATCGTGATAGGGTTGTAACGGCGAAGTTTTTCACGGTAGCTAACAAAATAAATTTAAAACGTGATGCTATGCGGCATTACATTGTAGATAAATATAAGATATTATAAGACTGGATTTTAGAAAAGGCTACCTACCATTAGGGAAAGTGACCCTTGTCTTTCGCGTGGGGATGATAAATTCCAATATTCATTCAAAATTGATTTATTTTCATAAATACTCAGCAAATACATTAATATCTAAATTTGAGGGTTACCTTTTTTGCGAATCAGTATTCAAATTATTTTTCTAACGGATTTACTTTTATGTATTTTATTTTAGTATCATATAGATTCCAACCCAATTGAATTGCAAATAAGCAACACATTTTGAAAATTAGGGAGAAGGGCTTTGTATTACTAAATAAAAGACATACCTAGTCTGGGTCTTTTATTTGTGCATTTTTGCAAGAAATGAATGGCGCAAAGGTTTTAACTCTAAAGTGCTTTCAATGTAATCGAATTCCTTTGTGTAAAAATTCTTTAGGAAAAATTCCGCGCAATATGTAACGTATGTCGATGATAAGTACTTACGGAAGGTAGGTATGTGAAGCGATCCATCCTGCTTAAGCTGGTTTTACACCAGTCTGGAGTGGTTATGTTCTATCAGAAAACAATTAATCTGGTAAAAGTTCTGCAACCTTTTTGTTAGACAGTTGAGTTTGAGTCAAGGACAATTTTTTATTTTCTACTGAAGCGAGAGTATACCTACTTTTAAACTGTCTAACTGGCTACTTTAATAATATTTAAGAGTATTATTTTAAAATATTGCTCTTATTTATACATGTTCTAAAAGTAGAGCACCTACAGGTACAGTTTTAACGATATTATATACGTTTATTTTCAAGGTATAGACGCCGGTTGCACCTCCAGACATGGTCGCTTGAGATACATTTTCAAGTACAGTTAAATTTATTATTATGTAGGTATATGACACGTACTAGGACCCCACGCGTTGTGATGTGACGCGTCTGACAGAACGCGGTATCAGAATACGCGATTAAGTCCCGATTAGTGTTCTTAAATAATAAATATATAATAAATAAAGGGACACAATTTTATACAAACCGACTAAGTCCCAATCTAAAGAAAGCTTTTATAGTCACCAGCATAATTATTACTAGACTATGGGCATTTGAAGTGATAGTTATATGACGATACACAGCCAGTAAAAATATTCCTATATAATAGCACTAGCTACCCGCGCGGCTTTGCCCACGTATTGCAAACAACGCAGGCAAATCCGCGAGATAAGATATAGCCTATGTCCATCTAGAAAGTTCATTCTATAAAAAGGAGAAAGATTTTTTTTTAAATCGGGTCAGTGGTTCCAGAGATTATCCATTCCATACAAACTTACAAAGCGACAATCTCACAGATTCCTCTTTATTATACCTATCAGTATAGATATAGACCACCTGCACGCGCGGCTTCGCCCGCGTATTGCAAACAACGGAGGCAAACCCGCAAAAATATAGCCTTTAACCGTTCAGGAAGCCCATTTTACACGTAGGTGAAAGATTTTATTAAATTGGGTAAGCGGTTCCGGAGATTACCCAAAACATACAAACTTACATTTTACGAAGCTATCAATCTCAATATTAGTATAGATTATAGAGTATAAATATAAGTATACGTAAGTTAAATCATTTGATAGACCACAAATTCTAACTTATGCGACACTTCACCAGCATAAATATCTATCCACTGTAAATCAGTTCTTCAAGTTCTTAGTCGCAATTTGAACAAAACTGTCTGACGCTTCTTGAAAACAGTATTAATTAACCTGTCATTGGATATCGCCGTCTCACATTTAATAACTGTCAATTTGATAATTCCTGCTGTACCTAACGTTGCCTTTTGAAGCCGGTACGTACACTATCACGCGAAATCTTATGGTCGTTTGCTACTGTTACGTTTGTAATCAATCGATAGTTGTTTTATTTCAACGCAGTTATTCACAAGAAGACGTAATAATTAGAGACTAAACAAGAAATACAATCATACATTAAATTTACTTACTTGTTTATTTATTTAATATTTAATAATAAATAAATATTCTCGAAACCATATACTAGTTTGAAAAGCATATCAACGGTCCCTGTTCATATCAATGGAAATCTACCAAAGCCATGTAAAACATCAGACGACGATATCTTAATTAGGTATAATATAAGTTTTCGCAAACAATGTTTGTAACAGGTTGGTAACAGGATATACAGGTCCCAAAAGTCAACGTCAACTGCAAACGGGTTATAGCCCTTCATAGGAATATAAAACAAACCCTATCATATTGTAAAAAATCCTTACGAGATTGTAATTGAATTTTGAATTGCCAACGCCATATTACACAATTAACAACATGCATCTCACACTCTTTTAAAAGCAAGTTGTACTATTTTGAAATTAGGGCTAAATCTTTTGAAGCTATGTACATGCTAAATAAGCATAATATAGTTACAGTCAGTTCAAGTTAGTTGGTGTAAGGATTTTAAGTATATGTAAGAGTGTAATTTTATTTCAAATCGAGGCACTAGTGCTTATATTTACATTAATAAATAAAAAAATACAGAATATTTATTCACGGTTACATACATACCAATAAAAATATTGAAGAAAAAGTAAACTTTTGCTTTTCCTTTTTTTACCTCGGACATCATCACAGGGTTCGCCGCGGCCGATCCAACGTTGCGAGGACTGCATCGAGGTTATCAAGTACACACCGGTGTTCAAAGTGGGCCGGTGCACCATCAAATTCATAGTGTATGTAATATTTTGGCCCTCATAAGTTTCGCTCCATAGTTTTGCTGGTGCAATGGGTACTATACGATGACACAGATACATGTAATAAATACTGGAATACTTAGAAAACATCCAAGACTTGCGAATAAAATTTTCGTGCCTATCACACAAATAAATGCCCGAACCGGGATTCGCTCCGGGACGCTTCATCGTCACGTTTCCATAAATGATGTTATATACGCGAATTGAGTACCTACATTTTAGAACGTATCTTACAAATCTATTTAGTATTGCGTGAGCACTGGGCACTCTACTTCATTCTTAGTAAACCATTTTGATGCAACACGGGAACGGTGGAAAGCATTCCATTTTCATTTATTTTAGCTTGCTTCCCGTAAGACATGAATCATGCGTTTTAATTGTAGGTAAGTGCCGGTTTGAATTATTTATGACTTCCTGCCACAACCTTAAGACACTTTAATCTGAAATACTTACTGACTCTCAAGTTTTTTTCAAGTCTAAAGCTACATGGACCTTTTGGTATAAGAAAATTAATGGATATAAAAAAGCTCCCCTATTCCAAGCACGCAGAGTATTGGAAATGTGCGTTGACCAAAAAACTAAATGTGTCGAATCTGTAAACACCAAAGTACCTATATACATATGTTTGTTTTCGATTCGATTTTTCAACTGATAGAGCTAAAATTATGCATGCACATTTAATTGAATGACTATGCAATATTATGGTACCTACCTACCAATAATCTGGTCTGATAATGGAAACGGGGTCGCTATAAGGACTCGTTAATTACACATGATAACCCGTCGTGTTTTCCTTTGAATTAAGAACATTTCAAAATATGTAATGAAGCCGTAATCGAATGGGTAAATATGTAACCTGAACGTATTAAAGCTCGTTTCCGATTCTTTTTTCTCTCGTTTAAACTCTGTTATATTCCGTCATTGTTGCGACTGTAAAATGAAAGGCCTACAAAGGTGCCACAGAGCCACTTTAATTACGTTATAATTTACTTACTGCTTTTTGTAATTCGCTACACTTGAATTGTATATTTTTGAATGAAAATTACTTACTTAGAATAGAATGGATTGTTTATTGACCAGTGTAACTCATACATCACATTTAGCACATCATACATGTATATAAAAATACTCTTAGTACTTTATTTTACAGTCCTTTATTATTAAAATTTCATATTGTTTTAAAGAGTACCATGGGTTTGCTTCCAGAAAACTCTTAATTTATCTCTTTTTATTGTTCTGAAGGGATCAAATATGTTTACGTAATACTTGGCCATAAAGCAGCAATTACCGCACAAAATCCCACTTCCTGACTGGCCTTCTGCCTGGCGGGCGGTAATAAATAAAGCCTCAAATTGCGTATTTATCGCCCTTACCTTCGGCTCGGGCGTCAAATACCTGCGATGTGAGAAATTCCTTGTTTTACCGCCCTAGGTAAGTAATGTACTATTTTACGTAACTATTCGTCTCGAGATTATTCAGGAAGAAAACTTGCTTACTGGTTGTTTTAACTGCTTAGCGCGGCTAGTAGGTACTAGGAGCACGCGAGAGCGCGGGGCGACACAAGACGCGATAGACCAAAGCAAATTTTAGTAATGTAGTATACATTACGACGTTAGTGTCGCGTGACACTAACAAAACACTAAAAAGCTACCGTCTGTCTCGCGTCTACCTACACCAAAAACTAGTCGTACTGTTGTTAAAATACCGCTTTCGTCACTGATTTTACTAAATTTCCTAGCTAGATAGATAATTCATTTATCCTAGTCGTGTTTATTTTTAAAAATAATATAATATTATAGCGCAATAATGAAGAATAAATCTGAAACAATTAACAGCGCGCAATTTTTTTGAAGGAAAACGCCGGGCGTGCTTTCTGAAATTGAATCTGTATATGTTCATAAAAATTAAGATTGTTAATTATTAATAAGTCAGCGTAATATATTTAATGTTTACATATTGCAAAACGGAATTTATTCTGAGACGTTTTTATTTAAATGTTCTACAGTTAAAATATTCCTGTGTATTTTTTGGTAACTTTCAGCACCTCCCCCAAAAGGGTCCCATGGTTTACACCAACTTTGACTATGGCGGCGATTCTTACCCGTCTTGCCAGGCTGTTGACTTCAATAATCAAATGCTAAATTAACATATCCTTGACCGGATTTTCCTAGGCAACCCACTCGCAATGTAATTTTGAACGTTTTAGCTAAGATATAAAATGCTTTTCATCCGGGAAGCAGATGGGTGACGCTCGGCATCACATGTCAGACATATCCAAATCACCCCTTAGTATTATTAATTCTCCTTATCTCATCATGTCCAAAAAATGCCCCACTGTCATTTCGCCCCATTTTTTTTTTGAGCATTTTGTATACTTTTGTCTCGTTATACAAATTGTTTGCCTCTTTTTTTAGGATGTTATTTTTGGTCATTGCCTTGTAAATGTTGTTTTGTACTACAGAATCTCTATATATTTTTTAGTAAACTGTATTCATAGTACCTCCGATCTCGCAGGTAAGAACCTTAAAGCCCCCCCGGGTACAAACTGCGAGATCGTGTGCCTAGTTGAAGCCACGAATGCCTGGCTGGCTGGACCGAGCCCAAATTATCCATCTCGACCCAAAATACAAAGAGCCTGGGATACCATAGCTTCTGTTTCACTTTTAAATTCTTTGATTGACGACGCCACGGGTAGGGATCGAGCCAGACTTTTGGCTGTATCCAGTCCAGAGTCAGGACACTGGCTACATGCCTATCCCTCGCCTAATACCGGGACATTCATAGACCCATCCACACTCCGCATAGCCGTAGGTCTCCGGCTCGGGTCTGAGGTTTGTATGGCCCACAGCTGCGCCTCCTGTGGGGCCCCCGTAGACTGCTTTGGCCACCACGGACTCGCCTGTTCCTCAGGCGCCGGCCGCCTGTCTCGCCATGCCGCTCTCAACGACATCCTTAGAAGGGCGCTCGTCAGTGCCAATGTTCCCGCCGCTCTGGAGCCCCAGATCGTGCGGAGCGATGGTAAGCGCCCCGACGGGATGTCGTTGATTCCGTGGAAGATGGGCCGTGCGCTGGTATGGGACGCCACTTGCGCTGACACGGTGGCTGCGTCCTACCTCTCTTCGACAAGCGGACGTGCCGGTGCGGCGGCGGACGCACGGGAACGAGCAAAGGCGGTCAAATACGATTGTCTCGGCGCCCAGTACGAGTTCGTTGCGTTTGGTGTCGAGACTCTCGGCTCGTGGGGCAAGGGCGCGCGTGGGCTTCACGGGGCGCTCAGCAAACGCTTGCGGGAGGCAACAGGTGACCCTCGCGCGGGCAGCTTTCTCGCACAAAGACTTGCAATCGCAATTCAACGCGGGAATGCTGCCTGCGTGATGGGTACCCTGCCAAAGGGTCAAAATTTAGATAGTTATTTTTAGTTTTTTTTGTAGGCTATTTTTAAGTTAGTTTTAATTTTAAATTTAGTTTTAATTGTATTTAATGTACTTGATGTATATTTTTATGTGTTTTAACAATAAAGAATAAAGTCCGTATTTATGCTAATTTTACAATTAGTTTTATCATTCATTTTGTGCCACGCTTCGGCGAAGTTATTGGTCCGGTGTTTTTTTTCCAAATACACCATTGTTCAATGAACTCTTGACTTTTTAACCAAAATGTGTTGAAGTACTTTACAAAATGTTTGTATAAACATAAATTGAGCGCAGTCTCGCCAACAAACTGTTCTAGCAGTTTGGCGGGTAATTGAAAATATTGAATGCTATGTACTTTTTTGGAAAATAAATTAAAAAGAAAAAAAAAACATCTATTTCTAATTATTTTCTTACTTTCCTTTCCACCCAACCTTCCAACATTTTGTCGCATGGCAGCAGCGGCAGCTGTGAAGATAACGCCAAAATCCTTCGTTGTTCGCGGTTTTGTGTCAGAGCCAACTGTTTTCCTTTCCGCCAAACTGCTTTGTTAAAGCGGTAGAAACAGCCAATTGTTTGCATGCTGGGAAAACCTTCTTTAGATGAAGAAATGGCAGATTCACCATTATGTTTTCTGAACCCAACGTGGAACAGCCGATTTTATGAGCCGAAACATTCTGACGTAACTTCCGTGTGTCTTGTCGGGCAATAGGGCATACAGTGTTGGAATTATAGCAGTTCACTGTTGTTTCCAATGTTCTACCTACATCGTAGTGGATGGTAACGAGTTGTGTAAAGGGCTCGGAGCAAATTTCAAATGTTCCGTCAATTTATTTTTTTCGTTTGCCATCAAATCTTTTGGCCACTTACTTCCAAATATAAGTTTGTGATTATTCTCGTGATTAAGTATAATCGGCCGCGAGAAATTCCATGATACTTCCACTTCATGAAGTTTTTTGAAAAACATTTTTTTTGTGCCAGCTGCTTTGTTTCGGTGCCTGTAAAGGATTGACTTGACATCTTGAAAGTTCGGTATTTTGAAAACTATATCCAACCCGTCGTCTTCTATCCCAGCCACCGTATTCTCGAATAAGGTGAGCATGTTACAAATTTACACTGGTATGTTACTTCGTTACGACAGTGATTCAAGCGTATGTCGATCTCATTTTATGCAACGTCTCTTGAAGAAGTCGATGAATGAGTTGAAACCATGCCATAAGAAAAATAAGTATATATATATATATATATATATATATATATATATATAAATCTATTTGCTGATCACAATTCATACGGTTTAGGAAAATGCAAAACATACTGAAAAGAGTGTGTAGGTATTATAGCGGCGATACCTACTCGGGAAAAATATAAATACTTAGCTTTAGTTATAAATAAACACAAATAAGATTCAGGGGAAGGTTGCTACGATTGGACCACTTAACTTCGCTGCCTTATAATAATTTATAATCTACACAATTTATGCAAGTAAATAAAACAAGTTTGATACACAACTAAATAAAGTATAGTAATCTTGGAGAAAAAAACGTGATGAAGGTTTCTCGCGCTGTTGCCTTCTTTGGACCAGAGTCACCTTGATTGAACCACTGAGTTGCCATCAATGTACTTAGGAAATTATACTGATGGTCCAATCAAGGAGACTTATGGAAATCGTTTTTTTTTTTAATGGGTTAGGTACAATGTTTTTATAATATAAAAATTAACAGAACATCATCTTTTTATGCACGAAAAGTCCACATAAAGAAGCTAAGTCTTATTCAATATCAAACATTGACTCTGAAAGGACAGTTTCAATTAAAGAACCTTATTGGTCATAATTAAGTTTCATAATGTGTTTTCAAAAAAATAACAGAATACCATATTTTTGTCTACCAAAATAAAAAGTAAGTAAGTATATTATACATACTCGTATAAGTACCAAGTTCCTTACTTATATGCGTTTATTTGCGTATGGGTAGTGATTAAAATAAAAATAAAAGTTGCCATGATTCGACCGGTCCGGTAAAAGAACAATATGTATGTCCATTGATAGCAACTAAATAGGCAAAAAAAAATAACAAAAATAATGAATATAAATGGCCAGAAACGGTTGTTATAAATTTGATAATTGATACAATTCTGAGATTTATACGTCAGTACACTTAAACAAATGAAAATTTAATGATACATGAGTTTTTCTTTCGCGTAATTTTTAATTTTTTTCATCGCCGGCGCTCGAGACATACTTGCTCACGTCACTCGTCTCCGAGAAGCGCGGCGCGACTGAGGTTGCAATGGGACCGGTCGGGTAGCCCAAGGACTCTTTGTACCTTATTTGGCTCTGTCTAGCATGCGTAGATTTTAAATTATTTAGATGGTTCAATCAAAGCGCCGGTCCAACGATAGCAACCTTCCCCTACACACATTGTAAGTTAAGTAAAAGCTTGTAAAATAGGTACATTTAATTTATAACTCATATATTACTTATTGTACTCTTTGGTCTAGATTCTAGATTAGATTTTAAAATACGTTTGACAACGAATTGCATTTCATAGCTAAATGTGTGTGACTGTATGTGTTTGACAACCTACTTCTTGTAAAATAAATAGTGAAAGCAATTGAAAAGCGGTACCTGCCGCTAAAGAATTCTATCAGCGCGGTATTCATGACTTCATATGCCCGTTCATATTATGTCGAATGGCCGGCTGTGGTCCCAGTGCACGTGGCTTAAAAGTACCTAATACCGAGTTATATCTTATTTCCTAACTAACATACAACGCGTTTTCATATAACTTAGTTGCAATCATCACTTATCAATAGGCGAGTCGGGTCTTACAATCGTTTGCCACCGAATTAGTATTAAAAATCCTGTAGAGAAAATATTACCTAAAGCAAGAAAGTGGATAATAGGAACGGATGCCCAGTTATCAAGGAAACCAAAATATCACCCGATTTTCTTACTGCAAAAAAGAACAAATTAAATCATATTTGTCTAGTATTTACCTAATCAGACCAAATTTTTCATTCATGAATTCGTACAACATACACGGAAGGTACAGAAAAATGTAAGTTTTATTAGTAACTTCGAATTATGAATATATCTATATACATTGTACATGTAAAATTTCTAAATCAATAAACGGGTTCCAGGAAATAAATTGAAATGGCTGGTCTCTCTTACAGTTATTTCGTCAAACAACCAAACTTTTTTTTTATATTGCAAACCAGTACCAGTTGTGTTTTTAAGGTTATAATCGCTTGCAATGGCGCCACATTGGCTCTCGCTTCACTCGGGTAAGTGTAAATATGACATGACACGACGACTGAGATGAAATAAACCGTGTGAACTAAAGCTTCGTTGGCTGTGTTTTCTCGAGTGTGATATGGACATTTTGGGAGGACCGGAATAGTAATTTCATTGGTTTTTCTAGTCAAAAACCACGATTGTGGCATTATTTGTGGAAATAATTATATTAACCAGGCATTTGGAGAAGATTCTATCCCGACGAGTTTTTCAAAAGCAATTTAGTTTTTTTAAAGCCAGTTTCCGAATACATCATCAGACAAGCTGACTAGTAGGTTCTGTGATATTGCATTGCTTACTTTTATATTATATTTACATGCGCATTCTCACCTTGAGTGCTTGTATAAATACAAGTTTGCAAATTTTATAAATACGAAAATTGTAAGTTACTCGCATTGCATTTGCAATTTTAGTTTTTATAAAACGCTATTCATCAGATACGCTTTCGTTTCACATTTAATTTAGGCAGCTACTCCAAGCTAATATAATTATATAATTTTTCTGTCGAGTCTCTTTTATCTCTGTCGAAAAAATAAAAAATAAAAACAGCTCCAGAGCCACTAGTAATAATTGTCGTAACGGACTCGAAAATGCCTACTTATTTAGCAACGCTCGTCTTACGTGACGTGACGGCACCAATAATGGACACTATTAAATAAGAAATGACAACTAATGTTTAATGTGGCAACACTGAATCATAGACTGTGTGTATCATTCAGTATGATATTATTGAGATTGATTGTTATGGTAAATTGAAAATAAAGTGGTTGCAGCGCTTTTGTAAAAAAAAACAAGATCTGTTAAGCGAATCGTTAAAGAGAGTGAGCGTACTCTTTAGCCGATAACTACTTAATTACTATAAAATACATTTGAATTTAAGTTAAATTTATAGATCGATATAAAGATCTCTCTAATAATTTGGTAATCAATTACTGGAGTTTGGGTGTGGATGACTGGAGATTTCTTATGTATATGCCTATTCCAAATGTTTCTATTAATTTATGTCACTTCAGTTCATAAATAGCCAATATTTCATTTCTTATAAACATTGTAAATTATTGATATGTTGTATTTCACTTGTGACTGTTTTTTTGTGTATGTGACTTGAAATTTTATTTTATATTAATTTCATTTTAATTGTTGGTATATTTACACATGTATTGTATAAACGTCACATATTATTATATTAATCTTTAATGTTATTATTGCATACCTCGACGATCGCTATACGATAAGCAACTAATACGAGTATAATGTAAGTCAAAATGTTCTATGAAAGTTGTACAATGAAATAAATAAACTAAACTAAACATCACACTAATATATATATATATATATTTAATAATTATCACACATACTGCGTGTTCTTCTTCTAGAATTTTAACGAATATCACCGCGTCAAATAAAACATATTTTTAATGTAGGCCTACTTTGCCCGCTTTTTTCGGAAAAACACGAATATCTCATTTTTTTTTTGCTTATCAGACCTTCGTGATCATGCGCATGTGTTCACGAGAAGAAATATATTTATAATCAACATTTATTCCAAATTTTTATCGATTTTGATCGCGAGTAAAGTTATCTGGATTTTTGCCAATATTGCCCATATCGAATTATTGACGCAACTATAGCTCTTATGATGTTGACACAAGACTCAGCACAAAATTTTGGGCAAACATGGCGTTCCATTTAAACACCTTTCTTATGACTACGAAAAGTTTTATACAATACAGATGGGCAGGGCAATGTTATCTGGATATTTTCAATCTTTTACAAGTTCATACACCTCACATTCCACAATTTGCTGCAAGCCCCTGGCTGAAGTTAAAGACATGTATGACTCAAAGTAAAGTCATACATATAATCTAGTTTCTACTAAAATAGTAAGGTTGCCATAAATATGTTGTGTTTTCGTTCATTACCAGATTTCTTCAAAATTTGCTTTTTGTGCAAAGTTCCCCCTGGTGGCAAAGTAGGCATGTTTGATGCTTTGCAGGTCGTTTCATTTAAAGATGTAATTACGGTCGTGACGGTCTCAATATTATGTGTGCAAAAAAAAATGTAAATAATTAAAGTCAAAATGAAACATAATGAATATTATGTGTTAATTTAAACCAATATTACAACCCATACCTACAGGTGATTACTCCATCGAGGAGAAGAACAAACCTATAAATTGTATTCTATTGAGTAATCTGGCCAGGGAAAGATGAGCCTAGAAAAGAGTGGTAAATTTGAAAAAACAACTTGGTTTAACACTGTGTTATTAAATAATAATGATACCTACTTAAAAAAATTCAATTTTTCTTCAATTCACACAATGCATGTTGATCAAGCAGACTGATGTAATGTTATAAGAAATAAAACTCTTTAACTTCATTCTACTTAATATATTCACGTTTCTTGGCTTACTATACGAGTGTGCCCAAGAAACGAGAGGCTGTCGAAGCGAACGTTCTGGTGGGAGAGACTGGCGTTGTAGTGAGAACCAGAGACAACATTTTGATGAACAGAACTTTCTATAGATAGCGTTTATATTCCTTGATCAGTATGTGCTGAGAACCAAATCCAGACTGATATGGCGTTTCTGTTTTAGGGCAACCAACATAATATACATCATTTAAATAAAAAATATTGACATAAAATATTCGTAACGAGACTGGAAAAACAAAGCACCGGCGTTTTGCAAGTGATGCTATCACAGGATCCCTCAGGAAATGAGACGGATCATTGACTCGATATTATCGCATTATTGCGTATTTTCGCTTTGCCTTACGCCTTGAGGACTCACGAAAACGAGATTGCTTTTGGAAGATTAGTTGAATAATTTGAAGAGAATAATAAATTTGAGGGCACAAGGGCTGTTCAATGTATTTTGTAGTTGGCGCCCTGCAAAATTAAGATTCGGAGATTTTATTGAATAAAACAGACTCCGTATGGATTGTTTGATTTAAAAATGCTTTATACATAACACTACAAGTCAATTTTTTTTTCATTGTAAGTTGTGGCACATCAATCGATAGGCCTTTCAAAATAAATATAAGGTTTCTCAGCATTATTTTTGATTAAGTGAATAGAGTCGGAGACAATCGCCCCGAAAGTCACTAAAATTGTGTCCCCCCCTCTAATTTTTGAACAGTGTATTTTTAAAATATTCTTTCACCGAAAATTATTTTGAAATCTTGTTTAAAGGTTTTCGAGATATTGCTGAAAAACTGCCTTCCCTATAGAAAAGAAAGAAAGAAAGAAAGATACATTTATTCACGAACACACAGGGCACACATAGGACAAAAGGACGTAAGTGCCGTAAAATGTCTGTGACGATACGACCTTTTTTAATAGGCCCGGAACCCTTCAGTTTGCATGGTCCGACACGCACTTGGACGGTTTTTCCTTTTGAGATACGGAACTCTAAAAAGAGCCATTCTATATTCAACCTGGGAGCATGAGAATGCCTGAGAGAACTCTCAAATAAATTAGCATGTTAACAGTAGCGTCCCAATACATTTATAAAAATATTGTGTATGTCATTAAGAACATAGATTCATTATGTAATTATTCTGATATGCATAATTTTAATACAAGAAATATACACTCAAAATTTTCGTGTGCGTAAAGTATAACAAGTCTTTTTAGGTCGATATATCCATTTTTATACGAAGTTACATTATGAAAATTTGAGTCTACACTTTACAGCTCTTAAAAAATATTTGAAAAACCATTGATATCAAATTCTTATTACATGGTTGAGGACTATCTAACTGACAGAAATGCATCGCCCGATTTTTTTTAAGTCTACCTGGGTTGTATTTTGTAACACAGTTACTTTACCCATATTCAGGTTTACTTATTTTAAGTAGATTAAGTAGTATCATTGTAACCATCTATATTATGGCAAAAAATTACTGACTGTTGACTTTGTTTCGGCGTCTCTTCTTGACAGTGATCTTCTACTTCAGAAACGCTGGTAAAATTTGACATATAAAAGTGCTATTGCGGTCTACTTTGAGAATAATATTAATAGATAACAAATTACTGCTATTTTTAAGATCGAGAAAACGTGTCTAAAATCACATCAGGCAATTAACTCGTATTGTAAGTAAACATAAATAAATATGCCTGATTACTTTTATACTTTATGGGCGCGAAACTTTTCAAACAGGAATTATACTTATTTTTATTTGCAGTATTGGAATTTTTGCACATATTTATGGCGTTTATATTAATTATGGCACGGCTATAAATTTCTCGAATAGTGCATTTAATACTAGGCAAGAACTATTTATTAACTGAAGTTTAAACTATTAAATAGGCTAATTGCAGGGACATATGTGCGAAAACGCTATCAGTATGAAGTTTAGTAGGAAAATAGAAACAATGACGTCACGGTTTTCTATTGTTTAGCGTAGATTTTTTTTGATCTAGATGTTTACAAATTGAAATAGCAAAAATAAGTTGAAAAGCGATCTTTTCCAAATATAATTGTATAAAATCCATTTTTATTTTAACAATGCTAAATTACCTCGGTTAACAATATTGTGAAAGTTAATGTAATTGAAATAAGTTACCTTTAACGCGATATCTTGCAAAATATCATAGCATTATATACTTATTGCGCAAATGCCCGTTCATTCATTTTAAAGTTTTGTACATAAAAAAAAGATTCCTGGGATACTATAACAGCGCACATTTATTTATGTGGAATTTTTCACCGCCAATTACAGTTTAAAAGATTTATACATTTAGTCGGGCAGATGATTGGCACGTCTCATTCCTTTTCATTGAATTCTTATTTCGTCTCATTCTGTATTTTTCGCACAGTCTTTATTTATCTTGTTTGCGGTCCGTTACTATTATGCTTCGGTAAAAATCTCCAACTTGTGTCTTTATTAATAAGTCATATTTATTTCGCATTCTACGTTCATCACGTTCGTTTCTCGTATCGTTTGCACCATATTTTCCCATCACAGTTAATTCGTCATTATAAATGCATTCTTAAGACAAGGTTTCTCAATCGGTTCCAACTATGTTAGTTGTGGTGAAATAAAGTACATAGGTAAATAGTTCGTTCCAAATAACAAAAGAGACTCTAGAATGTTAAACAGGTAGAATGTCAAAGAAGCAGTGCTTCTAAACATTACATATCTGGGAACTTTTTTATACTGCCTTTATTTTGTGAGTCAATCCATACTAATATTATAAATGGGAAAGTGTATGTGTTTGTATGTTTGTTTGTTTGTTTGTTTGTTTGTTTGTCCGTCTTTCACGGCAAAACGGGGCGTCGAATTGACGTGATTTTTTAAGTGGAGATAGTTGAAGGGATGGAGAGTGACATAGGCTACTTTTTGTCTCTTTCTAACCCCCCACTTCCCCAAAATGGGGGGTGGAAGTTTGTATGGAGCATTCTGCAATTTTGAAGGTAGAAAGCTAAAAATTGGTATGCAAATCGTGCATCATTTTTTTTTGGAAATCTGCACCCAACCCCTTAAAAGAGGGGGTGAAATTTTATATGGGGGTCCAGATATGTAGTTGATATGTAGAGCCAATATGTAGAGTCGATATGTAGAGTCGATATGTAGAGTCGATATGTAGTCGATATGTAGAGTCGACACCTATCTAAGTACACGGTGGACATCTATCTTAATATGTAGAGTCGATATGTAGTCAATATGTAGAGTTGATATGTAGATGCGATATTTATATGTAGTCGATATGTAGAGTCGATATTTATATGTAGTCGATATGTAGAGTCGATATGTAGAGTCGATATGTAGAGTCGATATGTAGAGTCGATATGTAGATTCGATATGTAGAGTCTATGTTCGATATGCAGAGTCAATGTAGAGTCGATCTAAATATACATATAAAAGACTGAAACTGAGATGCACCTTTTTTGTAGACGGTTAACATTACTCTTAGTACGCGGGCGAAGCCGCGGGCAAAAGCTAGTTTGTTCTATAAATGTTATTCGATTTCACCATCTTCCTAGCATTTTCTCGGTTGTATTAGGATACAACCGGAGTCCGGGCTCATTTAGGAATGACGCCGGGATACGCCTTCGCACCTAATTACAAGATTTTGCGTAGGCGCTAGTTTTACGAAAGCGACTGCTGCTAGACTTTGTTGCGATACGCCGGTTTCTTCACGATGTTTTTTCCTTTACCGAAAAGCTACTTTTATGTATCAAATTATATTAAATTCATACATATTTTCTTTGAAAAACCCCGGGGTACGAACCGTGGTTCGAATCCATGATTGAAAGTCGCGTTCGTTATAGGTATTTTATCGATTATATTATTCGAATAAATTATTATTTTTAAGCTGTCCAAATGCGTATATGGGGTTAAGAGTGAGTGTGATTAGCAGGCCTCGGATTATTTCTCGCATGGTAAGATGAAAGAAAACTATGGAGTCGATATTAAAATTAAATTGGTATTTATATTCATACTCATACTCATTCATTTAATTAAGAACGAAATTAAATTATAAATAAAATAAATCATTTGAATAGAAATAAATTATATTTTAAATAAAAAAAAATAAAACATTACTTTCGTAATGTGTAGTTTCCAATATCCATAGAGCTTGTAGATACAGGAATGAGTGCCTCAAAATCTTGACAAGGTATGACATATGTATTGTCCATTTCAAAATTACAATTGTAAAACGAATAAATAATGGCATTTTTTTCCATATTTGATATAGTTACAGGGTAAATGTAACCCTTTACCAAGTGAAAGGCTTAACACTTCCCAAATCATACTACTTACATAATTTCATTTTAATTACATTAAGTAAGATTAATTTTCGATTAACATTTTCGATCTGTGAATCTGCATAAAGGACAAAAGTATTACGGGACTAAGAAAATTAGTGAGTATGAGCATGAATATAAGTTAAAGTTTAGTTTTAATATCGACTCCATAGTTTTCTTTCATCTTACCATGCGAAAAATAATCCGAGGCCTGGTGATTAGGGAACGTTGTGTAGTGTCAGAAAATAAAGACGGCGGTTGTTAGGGTAACTGTTGGCGGCTGACATAGGCCATAGATCCTACATTAAAAATTTGAAGGACTGAAGGTCTACAAGAAGTCCAGGTGAAAAAAAATTCTAAACTATGAGGTATGAGATTTCGTATCATGTGGAAAAAAACTGCTTTCTTTCTATTCTTAGGACAAGAGGTATGATTTTTCAATTTAATATGTCAAACAGTATTCGGAATATCTCTTTCCAAACATTTACTCTTTACACAACTTCTATAATTTTATTTGCAATTTTGTCATAAGCGTACATTTTAGAAACGTGGAGAGAAGTGGAATATATAAATAAATTTTCACTCTGTCTGATCCTATTTGGAATGGAATAGAGTATAACTAGGGACATGCATGAACCTGCACTGTTAGAGAATGAGGCTAACACCGAATGAGACTAGTACCGAATATACCCAAAAAAGAACGAATCGATTAGCAGATGAGGCTTAAAAAGACAGATACTAGTAAAGAATGTGACTAAAAATAATCTGAGAATACTAAAACCGAATGACTCGAACAACGACTAAGGAAGATCGCGAAGAACGATGAATAAGACTGAATCAGAAAGAAACATAAATTTCAAATTAAATGAAAAATTTAAAAAAATATGCTCCGAGCCGGATTTGAACCGGCGACCACAGGCATACATGACTCGTCGCTACTTACTGACTGAGCTATCAGAACACTCTGTCTCTGCTACTAAATCTTGATCTCGATTGAAAGATTTAGTGGCCGAGACAGATTGTTCCGATAGCTTAGTTGGTTAGTAGCGACGGGCCATGTATGCCTGTGGTCGCCGGTTGAAATCCGGAGCGGTGCATTAAAATGTTCCTTTAATTTGAAGATTACCATTTTCGTTAATAGCGTTACAGTTTAATACCTACAAAAATTTATTCAGAAAGAAACATATTACAGAATTTGACGAAAGAATACAATGACGGATAGTGAAGACTGATAAAACTAGCGAATACGATAACGTAAGTTAAAAAAAAAATATCCTGAAATATGAAGTCTGCAGTTCAGTTCCGAATCGTCATTCTATAACGTGTTCAACTAACATTGACATTAAGAAACATTCTCAGCGTGCCATTACTTAGACTTAGACTTTATACAATTATTAAAAATAATTATATAAATATATTAATATACAGGTATTAAATTAAATTATAGTTGATTATACCTCCATGGATTAAAAACAAAGAAGATGTATATACCTATGTATCTTTCTTTGAACCTATACTATTCTTAGTTGCAAACTAAGTACCAATGACTAGGTGTAAGTACCTATGTATTGCGTTCTAAATACTTTGTACCATTTCAAATGATTACTATTTTAAAAAAAAGACTTGTATCTATATGTTACAAATAAATATTATCTTATCTTATCTAAGTTAGAACTTACCTACTCCTTGTTGCCTAATACTATATAAGTATGTGTAGAGTGCCGTCTATTCCTAATGGATCCTATCACCAAATTCATAGGTGACCTGTGAGCTTTATTTTAGTCAAAATTATTATTAAAATTGGATGTGGCAAATAGTTATCGCTAAACATACTTAAATATATACAAGTCACTTATTCTAGCTATTATTCTAGTGAAGTCAGTCAAACGTATTTTGATTGAATTGCGTTTATTAGTGTTAAAGTTAATTAAGCAAGTCATTACTAGCCGCCAGTTTTCATTCCATCCAATAATGCAATTGACATCGACGTGACGTGTCAGGCGACATTATTGGATGACCCACATTAAAAATACTATTAAGTTACAGAAACAATAAAATTGGAACAATAGTTAGTTTTAAAGTTTGAGCCCAAAATATTGCATTTGAGAAGCTAGGACCCGTCTATTTAAAGCCCTAATGTATGTTATCGGTGGGCAACGTATCGTATATTACCTTTATAATCTCTCACAGTCCAGCGCCCTACACGTGAGACTGTGAGTGATTTACGCGTACCTTTAGAAAGTTAGCTTTCGGCGACTAATCAATGGCAAAAGGCATGAATAATGTCTATCATTTGAGTAACGGGTCGGTAGTGTTTCGAATAATTAATTTTCGGGGTGTGTACGGTTGTGTTGGTCTCGGCGAGGCTTGATTCAGAACGCGCATGCGTCCTGTCGCGCGACTCGAGGCGAATCGTGTAGGGCGTACACGTTTTTTCATTCGCTGTGATGAGTCTCTAAGCTCATAGAATCATAAACGTAGTTAAATTTTTATCAACATCAATAGCAGTAAGTGGTAATTTTTATTTCCGAGTCTGTTTAAAGAATTGATGTCCATTAGTAGTTATTGCTAAGATTAAATAAATCAATATCAAGCGCTGCACGCTTTTTAGGTTATATTTCTTTAAAAATAAATTTGCCTTTGAGGGAATCAAGTAGTAACATATATGAGTAAAATTCTTCGAGTGGTAGGTACTATGTAATATTCTTAATGGATTTGTGAAACGTATCGTTCAGTATATTTTTACAAGAAAAAAAGAAAGAAAAAAACATGGCCACCCTATCTGCAGCCTCCAGAACCCGAGGAGGTTTGATATTGACCTATACGTATTACGAGTACTCTCACTATGCTCTCTTTCAGGCTGTGCGGGCGAGATAGATATATTTCTGCCTGAAAATCATGTAAGATAGAAAGAGCTGGCTGTATCTGGGTAGTCAGCCAGGTCTTGCTCAGTCCAGTATATTTGAAACAGCGGCGTGTTGCGGTCCTGCGCGGTTGCAGCGTCGTTGGAAATCAGAGCGCGTGTACATTTTATGAACTCGGAATTTGTTTATGCATTAACGTTGTGTGACTAAGAAAAAAACCTTGTGAAGTGACTAAAAACATTTATGTGCACTTTTTAAGGGTACAATCCCCGCCCGGTCTTGTGGAAGGACGCAATATTAGTAGTGTCGGTGAAACTCAATATTTTTTCACGAGTCACTAGTTTTCGTTCCCCAGGAGTCATTCAAAAAATGTGAGTATATGTGAACCATTCATTATTATTATTTATTTTTCGGCGCCGATATTGTATTTTTTATTATTTAAGATTGCTAGCTTGCTCGCGAATATTTCTGCAATGCGAATGACTGTCATTTTGTTTTACCTGGCTAGCGATAACCTTTCACGAGGCATTGTAATCTTTATTTCAGCAGGAACGCTGATAAAAAAATGAATTCATTTCATTTTACCTCAGCAAACCGGTTTATGTTACATTTTTACTACCCTTAGGGAAATTCGACACGATAGAAAATTATTCTGGCTGGAACTGAACACTCCAGATGTTAAATAATATCATATTTATATTAAAACTCTTATATTCGCTGTAATTCAGGTGAATTAAAAGAGGATGGTTCCTAATATAATCTACCTTCCTAATTATCTAAGGAAGTTTGATTATGATCACTTAATAATTATATAAATTCAAGTTAATTATGGTTTTAAATTTTGTCCTATGTTTTATTTATCTTGTTCATCTGTAAACAAATGTAACTTTCGACGGACCTTTAGTTAATGTTTTGTTTTATAAAATTATATAAATTTAAAACAAGAAACAGTTGTGAAAATCGACTTATAAAATTACGCACACAGAAAAAGGGAGAATCTAGAACCACCTATATTGTATCGTTCGATTAGAAACAAATGTAGGGTTAACGGCGCTCAATCAATAGCTTTTTGATTTGCAGCATACAATTGCAAAACAATGCAGCCGAATTATAATAAATGTTCTGCAAACATGTGTTTCGAATATCTTGCAAGGGATAGCGATCGGAATCGTTTTGCAATTAGACTGCTGCTTGCAAATATACTAGTGATATCAGATTGTACAGCCATTATACGTAAAGGCTGTATGAGGTTTACATTTACATTTCATATATCTAATTAATGTACTCGTAGTAAGTTGCACAAATACTGTAAATACATCTCCTGTGCACTGGGGCGATTTGGGTATTTTTAACTTGATTTATTACTTAGATCTCCTGCAGTAATCGACTGGTTTCAATAGCTATTTAAATGGTCGTCGGCAAAGAATAAAGGTGGATTCCTTTTGTACTTCTTGGTGTAGTACACTGGCGGGCGTTCCGCAGGGCGGTGTGCTATATCCTCTCTTATTTTCTATCTTCATAAATTCCATCACCACAATATTTCCTCTTCTTATCACCTTTACGAGTATGCCGATGATCTTCAGATTTATATACAGTCCGTGCTCGGTGATCTCCCTTCTGCCATAGAGAGAACTAATGATGACTTGGTACGCATTCTCAAATGGAGTCAACGATATGGTCTGATTGTGAACCCAGCGAAGACCCAAGTCATTGTTATTAGCAGCAACAACCTGATTTCCAGAGTTGATTTTGCAAATCTCCCTCCAATACTTTTTGATGGGATTCAGATGCTTACTCGATGCAAGTGAAAAATCTCGGGATCGTTATGGATCGCTCCTTGTCTTGGGTGCCTCAAGTGAGTGAAGTGAGCAGGAAAGTATTTGCTGCAGTGGGGTCTCTCAGGCGGCTTCGTAATTTTCTACCTACTGCAACTAAAATTGCGCTCGCTCAATCGTTACTTCTTCCTATTCTTGATTATGCTGATGTATCCTATCTCGACCTTTCTGAGGAACAACATAATAAGCTTGAGCTTCTACAAAATGTCTGCATTCGGTTTATATTTGGGTTACGCAAATATGACCATGTTTCTAGTTTCCGTTCTAAACTCAAGTGGTTCCCTATCCGTTATCGCCGTAACTCTCACGTTATTTCGCTTCTGTATAGTATCCTTTTTAACCCTGCAACCCCCCGCTATCTCAAAAACGTTTTAGTTTTTTAAATTCTGTTAGATGTTCTAACAATTTGCTATTAACTGTGCCTTTGTCATGTACCAAATTTTACAATAGTTCGTTCACTATTAATTCTATCCGACTGTGGAACTCTCTCCCTCTTGACATCAGACAAGCAAAATCTATCGGCAACCTCAAATCCTTTCTTAAAGAACATTATTTGTCTCTCCCCTAACCCTGATTGTATTTTTGGCAGACTGTTTATGTATCATATATTTGTATTTGTGTTATTTGTATATATGTATGATTGTGTATGTATGTTTATATACAGAGGTATTTATGTTCGTTTATTTTTATAATTATTTTGATTTTTGATTAATAATAATCTCTGCACCACCTACTGCAAAATCTAGTTTTATCTCTTTCTCCGATACCCAAAGGTTGTCTGGAAGAGATCGCTCTTCAGCGATAAGATCGCCTGTTGTCTACCTCTACCTACATGTTATTGTATTTCTTTCTGTAACTGCTTTGTTTGTGTGAGGTGTGCAATAAAGAGTATTTGTATTGTATTGTAGATCAGTTCATGAACAAGCGCCACAGTCTTAACTACTCTATGATCTGTTTTACAAACTAGTTTGCAATTTTATAGAACTAACTATGACTAGCTCTTTTATTTATTTTTCACTCATTGGCTTTGACTTCGTACTTCGGCCGATAGGTATTCGTACCTTGGCCAATTTATGATGGGTCGTGCTGCCTCTTTGGGACGTTTTACAAGATTCAACAATGATATAACCTCGTCAAGACGTCCCTGTTGTTTTGACTAGTGACGTTAACGACCTAGTAAACTCTATCCGTGGTATTAGACAGAAATATAAATAATAATAAATAAATAAGGCAAGGCAGGTACAACGTAAGGCAGCTTGTGGCGGGCTGTTAGGGAGTAGCAACCCGTACCTGAGTGCTCCTGGAGATGTCCTGTGGTCAGGCTGAGCCGATCGGGTGGATGGTTCGACAGGCCCCCCCACCTCTGGCTTGCCTTAACCGGCCGTCCAGAGTGGACTCGCAAGAGCTGTTGCTCGAGGGTCGATGTGGACACCTAAGTGGCGAGTAGGCTATATGTTTAAAGTCCAGTGCCACCTCTCTACCCCCCCAGCTCTCTGACCGGTGTTGCTCTTAGGCCATTCTTTAATGTCGCTATTAATAGGGGCCCATCTAGCAGTTGGCGAGTCACCGTCTGCCAGGAATAAAAAGTGAAACAGTTTTATTAGGCAGGCGTCCGATGTTACACCAATAGCCCAGCCACTAGTCCATCATTTTCACCCAATAACCCGTTTTATTTAAAGTCCAGTGCCACCTCTCTACCCCCCCAGCTCTCTGACCGGTGTTGCTCTTAGGCCATTCTTTAATGTCGCTATTAATAGGGGCCCATCTAGCAGTTGGCGAGTCACCGTCTGCCAGGAATAAAAAGTGAAACAGTTTTATTAGGCAGGCGTCCGATGTTACACCAATAGCCCAGCCACTAGTCCATCATTTTCACCCAATAACCCGTTTTATTTAGATTCCATCAACCAGTAATAGTCCCCATACACCCCAGCGGGTGCTGTCTCTGTGTGCGTCCCATGACACGGGCAGGGACAGCATCCGCTCGTTGTACTCCTTGCATTCCATTAAATTGTCAAAAGGGCCTCTACGTGTCGACTCAGTTGGTACTTTGTAGGTATAGTACAAGACCTGATAATGCACACTCATAATAATATAAAATAATAATCATTTTAAGAAGCAATCTGACATCCATAATCTTAATACAAGAAATAAACATAAGGTCAGATTCGTAGTAAGTGGATCATACTGTTTTTAGTTACCTATTATATATGTATATTCTTTTCTATTTATTGTATTTCTACATTTTGATACGTAAATTGCACGAATGAACTTAAAATTCATTGACAAAGAAGTTAAATGATGATGCTGATAATGGTACATCTACTACGAATCCGACAAAATAAGAATCTGGCCTACTCAGAAAAAGACTATAAGAAAATACCTACTTAGAATTTAACGAAATAAAAAAACCGGCCAAGTGCGTGTCGGACCACGCAAAACGAAGGGTTCCGTGCCTATTAAAAAGGTCGTAT
The DNA here is from genome assembly GCA_932294315.1 of Epinotia nisella. Taxonomy (NCBI): domain Eukaryota; kingdom Metazoa; phylum Arthropoda; class Insecta; order Lepidoptera; family Tortricidae; genus Epinotia; species Epinotia nisella. The sequence continues at coordinate 24,275,521 of OW028673.1, forward strand.
CGTCACAGAAAATTTACGGCACTTACGTCCTTTTCTTTGAGGAAGGCAGTTTTTCAGCAATATCTCGAAAACCTCTGAACCGATCTTGTTCAAAACAATTTTCGGTGAATGAAATTAATAAGCATGAATTTTTCCATATTTTTAAAATAAACCGTTCAAAAATTAGAGGGGGGGGGACAGAATTTTAGTGACTTTCGGGGCGAATATCTCCGACTCTATTCACCTTATCAAAAAAAATGCTAAGAAACCTTATATTTATTTTGAAAGGCCTATCGATTGATGTGCCACACGGGAGGTCACAATGAACATTTTTTTTTGACTTTTAGTTTTATGTATAGAGTGCACCCCTAAAATATTTTTTTTGTCATTTTAATTACAAAACTATGTAGCGGCTTACAAAATACACCTATCCGCAAAATTTTATTCCTATACACCTTATAGTTTTCGAGTAAAATGCCTGTGACATACGGACAGACGGACAGACGGACAGACGGACAGACGGACGGACGGACATGACGAAACTATAAGGGTTCAGTTTTTGCCATTTTGGCTACGGAACCCTAAAAACTGACCTACTCAGAACCCGGCAAAGTGAAGAAAAGACATATTACGAAATCGCCATTTAAGAAACTGACCTACTAAGAATACAAAATAAGAAACCGACCTGCCTCGCCCAAAGGGGATTTTTTCTGTGTTCCCGTGCTCAGGTGTTAGTTTCTTGCTCATTACTACTAACTGTCATGTCATGACACAATTTAAGCCATAGTATTTAAATATATTATTCTCATTGAATGACATTGAAAAGAGCTCCTGAGGCCCACTTACAGAATAAACATTTGATTTTTGTGGATCGATTACATTCGTCGCGGCGTCCTTTTCGCTCGCATTCCCATTGCGTACCAAGTAATTCCGTGCTAATTCGGTATTTTAGGAACTGGGTTTATGTTTTTACGTTTATGCCGTACGTAAATATTTGAATGTTTCAAATATTCCCGTTATATTATTTTTTAAACATATTTATACGACATCGAAATAAATAATATAGTCTACGATAATAATATTTGCGTGGATTTGTTCTTTGTAATCACAAAAAAAAACTAAAATAAAAGAAATTTGTAAAAATGCATCCCTTAAATCACCTTTGCATTTGGCGGAGCGGAAATCGGTATGCGGTATTTTCTACTTTACCGAGAGTATATTTGATTGCACGAAAGCGGGGCGTGACGTATGCAGTATAATATGCTACATTCGTATCACGACAACCAGGAAACACTTATTGAAATGTAGGCACGTAGTATAAAATCTGTACCTACTGACCTTGAACAACTTGCTGATACCACACCGACTCCGCACCGTAAAATGGCCGAAGTCTGGAAGCGTGACCCTAAAGTATTGACGAATAAAATAACAATACTAAGTAAGTTAGGTATCTAACAAATCTCAACGCCCGTTGCCATTTGATAGACTGGCGATTAAAATACACTTATATCTACCCTAAACTGGCCTTGATTACCTACAATCACAATCATCACTGTAGCTGTGTAGATGAATTTGAATATGTTTCGCACGTTAGGTCTTACATGTGGGCTAGGCGCGTGTGAAGCAAACGCGTGAAACACAATGAAATGCGAACACGATGCGGGGAAATCAACACAAATAAATTACTTTTTTTTCGAACTTTATTAATCTAATCTCACTTCAGTATAAACTCGATATAAATAAATCTAGATCGCCAATTACACACGGAAATTATAAAAATAAGTCTAAGAGATAGGTAGGTAGCAGTAGTATAAGACTTACCTGACTGTTACAAAATACAAGAAACCCAATACAGTAAGGAGAAATCTCAAGTGACATCTTTAATTTTTCATCCTGGCGCAGGTGGCAATATTTGCCGAGCCCAGGTACGGGAACTGCACATTTCCAAAAGTTATTACTCGTACAATAAAATGCGATTCAAAATTCCTCACTACCATCACCGGTGACATTTGTTTTTATGCCAGTTACCTACTTTTTTACAATACCCAAGAAGGTTGGCTGGTATAATTATTATCCGAAACCCGTAGCATACTACTGTAGGGCTAAAGGCTACCGTCGATGGCTGAATGGTTGAAGCCGTTATATTGCCATCAAACGCCTCACAAATTAATTTTGGTTCAAACGCGCACTTGTCCTAACAGAAAATACGTCCGGAGTCCCGGCCCACCCGCTGCTAGTACCATCCTTGTAATGAGAGAAATGTCTAATTGGGTCAAATCGCTCCTTTGTTAACCCTTCATCCACACTGAATACCGGGACAATGGGTAGCTGGTGGCGACCAGTGCTTAAGTAATTTTTAATAGCTCATGCAGCAGCCCTTACGGTTCGATGACAAAACCAAATGTAAGCATTCAATTATTTTTCATCTCACTTGCTTATCGGTTCTTAAACACGAAGACAAACTAGCAGTTTAGTATCTTAATTCAGACAGGACAGGACAGGATTTAGGACGTCAAAATTAAAAAAAAATACATTTTTGAGTTAAATATTAGCTCTATTCAAACTTGTAAAATAGATTTTGAATAATTGGTTGGTTACATATATTTAAAAAACAAGCTCCGCAGTCGATCGCGTAACGTTACCTACGTTAGGTGATTTAAATGTCATGCCTAACACTCGATCGAAAAGTTTCGCAATCAGGTTCTGAAAGGGGGAACAAAATGATGATGTAACTTTTTTACGACTTAATACAATCCCACTGAAAACATTATCATGTACAAAAATGCAGGTCTCGCAACGCAGTTATTCTACCGCAAAAAGTTGTGAGATACGAACGTAAAACCAAAACAGTTAACAGAATTTATTCAGGGCATTAGGCTTAATACTGTCCTATCTATTAAGTGACTTGGTTTTACGTTATGTCTTACAACTTATTGCGATAGAAGAACCGCGTTGGGAGACGTGCATTTTTGTACATGGTAATGTTTTTTTATAGGATCTCATTTCTTTTTGTTGGTAGTCCTTTCCTTTCCTTCGTAGTTCTTAGCATTCGACACGCACGCGGTGCCGACTTATAAGTAGGTACCTATATACTATACAGCATCTAATAGGTATACGAAAGCAGACATTATCTGTAATTTACTGTACCTACCTACTCTACAGCTGCTAATTAACTAAATTTGTACGAACTGCAAAAGTAAAGTTATGTAATTGCATATGTTCATATTGGATTACAAAGTCGCTTATGCGATTTGAATATCTAGAAAATTGGACTACGTTATATATGCCTTTGGGTATTTTTACAAACTAAACACTAATAAAAAATTTGAAGCTTCAGTTAATTTTATTTAATCGTATGACATACAAAAACCAAAGTCGCTATTACAAATGATTATGAAGATTCTTCACCCATTAGGCTACAATCAATGATGTAATATAAAAAAACGAAAAACGAAACGTGGAAACGTTAGCTGTCAGATTTGGTGGCCATTTTTAAACACGGAATTTCGTATAGACAACTTATCTACCTTTTTAGGGTTCCGTAGCCAAATGGCAAAATACGGAACCCTTATGGATTCGTCATGTCTATCTGTCTGTCCGTCCGTATGTGACACAGGCATAATTAAAGTACTAAAAAAACATTTTAGGGGTGACTCCATACATAAAAAGTCAGTAAAATTTTTGCAACGTGTATTTAAAAAATATGAAAAAATCATGGACATAGATAGGGCTTGTTAAATTCTTTCAGCGAAAATTATTTTGAACAAGATCGGTTCAAAGGTTTTGAGATATTTCTAAAAAACTGCCTTCCTTTAAGAAGTGTCATAAGATTTCAGTAACGATACGACCTTTTTAATAAGCACGGAACTCTTCGTTGTGCGTGGTCCGACACGCACTTGGCCGCTTTTTTATATTACATCATTGGCTACACTAATATTAATTCTTCAGTAAATTATATTTGATTTCGGCATTTTACATATTGTATAGATTTTGCTTCTATAAAAAATATAGTTTTTTTCTTCTATTATTATTCTGAGCGGCTGATCAAAAATATTAGCAAAACATGGAGAACATTGTGTTTTCCGTATAATTCACTCATCTCATAAAAATCACAAATGCGCCCAATTTCTGGTGCATTTTTGGTAGTTTTAATATTATAATTGATGTATATGTAAGTACATTCCCATATTTTTTTTAACTAATCTATTTTTTTTCATTGGAGTTAAATTACACAATTAAAATTTTTGATACAGAGTTTTGTTATAATTTTATTTTAAAATGTTCCTCTCAACAATACAGAATTTTGCACGAAATATAAAATATCACTCTGAAACAATGAAACGTTTCCATTCTATTTCGCTCCGTTGAATTAATTGAATGCAATAAAAATAACACAACGTAAATTAAAAAAATCAGTTTAATATTTAACGTACATGTATTGTATTTTGGTAGCGTTGGTAGCCTACGCCCTAACAGGGCAGGGTTCTTAGCATTAAGTTGCATGTGTTTATTGTCCATGGTTGCAATTAAATGAAATGAAATGCAGATTTATCATATTAACCAAATTATATCAAAAACACTGTGCCATTTTGTTTGGGTTCTCATCCGAATCCTCGGTACAACTAAAAGCTTTGGCACGTTTCCAAGTTGTATTTTGCTTTGTCTGCTTTACTCAAACGTTATGAACCGAATACCGCATATTGAATATTTATTCATTTTACCCTTTGTTTCTTTTTTGTACGCAGACTACTGATACTTATTGTGTGACAAGGAATCACATAATACCTTTGTGATTCCTTGTCACACAATAAGTATCCTAAATGAGAAGGCTAAAACCTATTCCAGATAAGTTAATATTATTAAGAACTAGCTGCCCGCGTGGCTTCGACCACGTATGCAGAAAACGCAGGGAAACCCGCGGGATAAAAATAGCCAATGACCATCCAGAAAGTCCCCATTTCCATTACCACTTATTCGATTTCGTGAAAGAATTTACGACATCGAATAAGTGGTACCAAAAATTACCCATTAGATACAAACAAACAAACTTACAAAGCTACAATCGTACAGGCACTGACTAGGAATAACATGTTGAGATGTTCATTATCAAGAAAAATATTTACAAATATAATATTTAAACAATAACTTAAAATAAAGCCATTGTTCCAGACAGAGTTGGGCGTAATCAATTACTTTTGCAATTAAAAACACGATCACATTACAGTAATCGTGATTCCTCAGTAATCGATTACTTTTGCAATTCATTACTTTGGAATGGATATTGTGAACCACTACTCTAATTTTGACTCCTCGGTAATGTACTTGGGAGTCAAGCAAAATAAGTGCCGCATTTAGATCACCGTAAAATATCATTGGGAAATATACACCTTCTATCCAATTAAGGGCAAAATATCCTCCCATGACTTCAGAATTTGTTCTATGCCATCATCCTTGTTTATTTAAGAAAAACAAATGAATACTACTTATTCTTTTTTTTACTTATTTAGTGTATTCACGAATAGTGAACTCGTAGTACCTATTTTTCTTTGTTTCTTTGGACATATCATGCGTTCATCTATTAGGCATGACCTAGAGAAACAAATCATTTTTGGTTATGTGGAAGGCAAACGTGCTAGAGGAAGTATTCAAGTGCGCTAGAATGATGCAATTAAAAGGGCTGCAAAATGCAGTCATTCCCATGCATTACACTTGACGAGGAACCGAACTGCATGGAGGGCTATACCTAGCATGCAATACTTATAGAATTACTAAAAGCACTGAACATAAAATAACTTAGATAAAATAAATAGCTATTTATATATAGAACACATAATATACAGTCTAAACTTAAAATATTATTTGTAGATGGAGGGCTTCCCCTAACACATCATAGTTCACAAAATCTTAAATGTAAAAGATTATAAATATAGATGTAATGTAGAAATAAGTCTTCTTTATTGCAATAAACACCTTAATTTTTTTTTATGCGGTCACGATCCTCAGTCATGAGGGATCGATTAAGAAAAAGAGAAGTACCTATTTAAAAAACATCGTTGAAACATCAAGATTTTGTTTCAAGTTTAGATGTAAGGATGTAATTGTTCTAGGCAAGAGCTGTTTCATTTAGCGCTTACAGCTATTTTAATCTACACCGATCTTAAAAACAACTTGTGAACATAATTGGAACGTTAGCGATAATTCCACCACAAGAAGTTCAAATCAAAAGCGCTTCGTGGCCGTCCGATAAGCATGAGCATTGAGCACATCTAGCTGGCACGCTCTAGTTGCTTCTATCTTGCACCCGCGTGTCATGCCGCATTCGCTCGAAGTAATGAATTTCCCTGTGCTCACGTGACGACATCATGCTTTCGTGCGTCACGATTTTATTATACTTTCTATTTTAGCGCACACTAGCTAAACATAATGTGCAGGAAAAATTGTCATAGACATTTACAAACATATTCCTTAAAACTATATAGATAGCTTTGCTGGAAAGCCTTTTCTTAGTTTGATTTTAAATTTAGGAAGACTAAGTAATCGCTTCTGTTTTATATACGAATTTTAGTAAAAGAATGTTATAAGTACGCCGTTTTGTTACTGCAAAGTAGGTAAGTAGTACAGTCACTTTACAAATCAGTCAAAAATGCAGTAGAGTGTAGTAAGTATTTATTCTTTTTCGGATGCTTGATTATGTGTGTATTTAAATATATATTGTTAGAGTCGGACAACGAAGCATTATCTTGTAATGTTCGCAATTTGTGAAAAATAATCACATCCTTAATCAATGCATATTTATATGATTGACAATCAATTATTTTTTTAATGTATCCCCTATATTACACGGGACCACAGGAGGTTAAATACAATTATTATAAAAACAAATAATGAAATAGGTTTTAACCCCTAAGAATGACCGAAATAAAGCCGATTGTTTTCTTTCCATGCTAAGTTGGAGGTAGTCGAACAAAGTAAAGAACAGCCAAATTTAGCCTCATTGGCCATCCTCCATGATAGATACGATCGAGTTTCTTATTGACATAAGTCAATAAGAAGAAGTTTCCATTGTACATAAGCGAGCTTGAAATAGGTATAGGTAATTTCACGAGAGTTGAGGTGAATGATTACACACACAGCTACATAAAGTACTGATTGCAAAAAAGTGAATGAATGAAATGAGTGAGTGAATGTAAATAAAAACGCTCATATATATTCATATACATATATTTTAATAAGAATAGGTATAACCAACAGTAAAAAAAATATATTTTTATAAAGTATCGTCACTTAGCATATCTGAATCGTCAAGATTGATTATTACAAGTTTATGGTTTTCGGTTAGTTCATCAATCTTAGGTTCCTTTATTCTGTATCTTTCTTAATTTTCTTGGGTTTTTCTGAAAATATTCTGAAACGTCTCTTTGTCAAGTGCTTCAAATTCTTCGTTTAATTTCCTCATGACGCTATTGAATGTGAGCTGTTCTGTCGCAGGTAAATGTTGACCGTCATTTCTTAAGTTCTGTCTAAAATGACAGAACACGTTAAATATAATTTCCTGACTTTGTCTATTTAAAGTTTTCCCACGACCTATTGTTTCAGCCATGTTTCCGTAGAATAAAAACCTGTAGGTTTTCTTGTCTCTTGGAAAATCCGGTTGTCAATAAGTATGACAACGATGTAACGAGTGCCAGTTACTTCAATCATCTTTAAAGAGGTTTGATAACGAGATAACAAAGTAATGAACATATATGTGAATACAATTTTAATAGCTAAATAAATAAAGACAATGCAATTTGTTACCTACTTATTCTCTTTCGTTTCTACGATTAATATTATATATATTCATGTATATACCTACGCATATGTGACCTTTATTTGAATTGGTGTAAATAAAATTAATTAAAATGCTTTCTGTTTTGTATAAAGTCGATGAATTGGTAGAAATATATTAATACTTAACAAAATAGTTTATAGGAACTTTTTGGTCTTTCTTGCCATTCACTGTTGAACTTGCTATCGGTACAATAATAGAACAGTAATGTCAAAACTTCGCTGTCATTACATGACAGTGTTGTTGTGTGCGTGGCCTCAACTCTCGTGAAATTACCTATACTTGGTGGTTTGGGTGTCAAAAGATATAATCAGTTATTTTTTAAACTCCATTACTTATACGTTTTTCAAAATGAGTAAGGAATAATTTGCTCATCGTTAATAATATACCTGTCACATATTTCTTTTTTTTTATATATTAAGAGTAAATAAAACAACACTCTAAATCTTGCACCTGGCTGGTATGCGATAAATCGAGACGTTTTAACCGACTTCAAATCAGTACCCAATTGCTTCAAGTATGGCAATAAGATTTATGATCTGAAGACCATGGGACTACTTGGGAAGGATACCATTTCATACAAAAAAGAATTTATCCAAATCGCTCCAGGTGTCTTCCAGTAATCGGGGAACATACGGGTGATTATACAATAATCTCAATGTCATTAGACAATGGAACGATGTTATTATATTTTGTTAATTTTTAATTTTATTTTAATATAATTAAATGCCTTTTATTTGGTTACTCAATTTCAGTTATTAATTTTAAATTAGGTTTTTAAATATTAATATAAAAAGTAAAATATAAAACTATACAAAAAAAACATATTCACAATTTATTGAAATCCAAAAATAAAATAAAAAACTATATACTAAACTAAACCTAAAATAAAGAACCTAAATATTATTTGTGTAACTAGTAATATTTACAAATAAAAAATTGGCTAGAGCTCGGTGCCCAACGGTAAGATGCCCAGCCCCCCTATTCTGTAACTTGTTTAAGCTCACCTCAACGCTCAACAACAAATATATCTTGACACCGTGATGCGTAGTAACTAAGCGTAGGTAGAGGTCTAGTTTCGTAATGGGTGAGCGGCGGGATGAGCCGCATTTGCGCGTAGCGAATAACAGCCCAGAAGACTGGCGGCATTGCGCACTGCACGGCAATGCCAATTAATTTTAAATAAAAGTTCGTAAACTTCCACAATATGTTCTCAAAATGTCAGTACTTTGGCATGTCACAATCCCAAAAACGCGTAATCAGGTGTAAATATTACCTTTAATTTAAGCAAACTTACTGTTTCACTACAATCTCTGATGTAGTTAACGATGAATAATCACAACTTTTATAATACACTCAAGAGCAAAAGTTTTCGGTACAGTTTGTACTGAAATTCTATACAAAGTGTACCCGAAATTTTGCTCTTGAGTGTATAATATTCTTACCGTTGTTGTAAAATAATAAAAAACTTTGTGTTCAGTTTTATTCGTCAGTCCGCTGTGTGTTGTTCGATATTGAATTTCTCGCCAAATATTGTCGACTTAAATTCAAATCCGTGTCTAATTTCAACGTTGGTAGTAAAGTTAGCTGTAGACCGCGCCATTTTACGGTCGCCATTACTGTGCCAGTGCTAGCCTTGTGTTTGTCATGTGAACACGCGCTGATTCAGTTGAAATGTCAGTCCTATGGCGAGTCGTTATTTCCTTGTAAACTTGTGTTATATTTTAATTTATACATAGGTAGCTTTTTTTATGTAGCTTGTTGATATTCGATTTTATCAAAATAAACGTTGGTTCTAAAATGATAACCTCAAATCCACGTCTTTTTCGTCAGTCCGTTGGCTCAGTTCTTTGTCTGATATTGGGCCAAAAAATTGCGCATTGAAAAAGTGATCAATATATTCATTAGATTAGTTATCTTATATACCCGAATTTGAAGGAATAAAATATCCCTAAAAGTTACCCAATTTTTAGGGTTCCGATACCTCAAAAGGAAAAAACGGAACCCTTATAGGATCATTCGGTTGTCTGTCTGTCCGTCCGTCACAGCCGATTTGCTCCGAAACTACTGGACCGATTGAGTTGAAATCTGGTGCACATATGTAGGTAAATTGGTGACCCAAAGATGGAAGCGTAAAGTAAATTAATGAATTCTGAACAAAGGGGCCACTTTTGGGGGGTAAACTAAAAATTAAAAAAAAAAGTTTCGCAAACTGTACTGTGTGACGTGACATATTAAATGAAAGGGGTTGTTGTAAGCATGTCAGATATATTTTTTTTTATAATTTTAGCAAAAATAGATTTGAAGTAATTTAGGAAAAAAGACGAAAATTGGCCATATAAATTATATAAATATAAATTCAGACATTCACAACCAATAAAATATGGTAGGTACGATTGTTTCTTATCTTTATTGATAACTAGCTTCCGCCCGCGTCTTCGTCTGCGTGAACCCGGTATAAAAACTATCCTATATTTTAATCCAGGCTATAAACTATCTTCGTGCAAAATTTCATCCAAATTGGTTAAGCCGTTTAAGCGTGATTGAGTAACAAACATCTAAACATTTAAACATCCAAACTTTCGCATTTATAATATAATCTTTATCTTTATTCTTCATAGGTAATACAGGTACTCCAGCAACTTGTACGCTATTAAGAAAATGATACCTAAGGCTTTTTTTCGCATTGTACACTCACAAATGGGTAGGTACTTCAATGTGTTTTATGGACAAATTTGTTTGTTGTACATAACCGCCGCCTACGGCTTTACGCCTTTGCCACATTATTAATGTAGGGTAAAACAAATTAAGGCACACCATTTTTTTTCTGACTACTATTTTCGACGGGTTCGTTTTCTATACAATTTATTATTGCTTTTTCTCTCATGGAGTTCGATCGGAAATCTCTTTTACGACCTTTCTGAATTACTACATGATTACGATTTTATTTCGTTACATTCGAACTGATATTTTAGAACCATTTCTTTTTAATTTATCTAATATTATAGACAATTTTAATCTTTCTCCCTTGAAGGCAAGCCTGTGCCCAGCAGTGGTGATGATGATTATATTAAAAATACTCCTGAATTTCGGATTTTATAGACATGAGAATATAATTAAACTTAAATAAATAGCACAAGCTTGTCTTAACCTACATTGTAGGGCTTTTTTCAATAAACAAGAGGTTGAAACGCGCAGCGTGCTGCTAATAATACCTCAATTAATTTTTTTCATGACTAAATCCGGTTACAGAGCACGCAAAGGCACGGAAAAGATTAGTAAAGGTGAACCATAAATACTACCGCTTGCCTGCGAAAGCATTGTTTTCTGGGGTTCGTGTAGAAAAAATCTTGTTTACTTATTATTTTCTTCTCGCTGTTATTCTGATAAATTAAGCTATAAATTAGGTGACGTGAGGGTGCCGGCGAGCATTCATTTAAAACTGCTGTGGTTCATAATTTGGAAAAGGAGCTCCAAATGTATCCAGTCAAGATTAATTTATAAGTAAAATCCAAGTTATCAAATGTATAATAATATGGATACTTTCCCAAAGCGGTTCATTTAAAGGAGACATTTCTGGTAAATTATCGAACATTTTTGTTTTTTTGAGGATAATCAATTTTACTTTTTGGTAGGTATTTATTTCACTAGAGTTTGATTGTCTTGTAGGTTTCAAGACGTTTTTAATTGAAAAACTTGTGTTATTTGTCTTTGTGAACTCGATAATCCGGGTTTGTGTCGCAATTTCATGTAATTATCCACTATACTAGTTACCTATCTACTCTTAGAAAATTCTAAATACTCCAAATTCCCAGTTGACATGGTTATTAACTCCGCCATGTACAGTCAGCATCATAAACATATATATACATTCTATGACCTTATTACTAAGATATAAGGTCGAAAAGTGTATACATGTTTATGATGCTGACTGTACCTACATATTATATTAACTCAGAAGCGCCGGTTCTATTTTAAACAGTTGCCTCTAATAAGTAGGTAGCTTTACTTTGGTGGTTGGTTTTGATATATCATTCAAATTTGTGTACTCGCACTGAAATTCGTGGAAAGTAGTTTGCTTTCCACGAATTTCAGTGTATAATAAAGGTATAAATTATTTTCTACACTAACTGCTTTATTAAAAATCCGCAATTTCCGTAAATATAAAGTGTGTATTTTTCGATTAAATAAAAAGAAAGTTCCAGCACTGGACGGTTTCCCTCGAAATTCAACCTATGTAAGCATTTTTTCACGCTTTAAATAATAAAGAGTTTTGCTACTCTGTATTGCTCCTATACAGGTTGGGCCCTGTAACAGATGCAAAAAATTAAAAGGTAATAGATTATTAAGCTTGTAAGCAATTATTTCAAAGTGGTTTTAATTGAAAACTAAAATAAAATTAAAATTCACGTATATTTTTTTTACTCTTCTAGAGTGATATAAGTAAATTTTAATTTAAAATCTTTTATTTAAGACAAAAATATGTTTTGAAAACAAAAATGCAAAAACTATTATGACTCATTTAGGTACGTGATGATACCTCAAAATCTGAATTGACTGTTTTGCTATGATCTCGTGGTGCCAAGATAAATTACTTGAAGGTCAACTTAAGATCAAAATTTCTCCGAATAAAAAACATTAAAATATGGGACACAAGGGGCTACTGCAGTTACTCTAAAGAAGCGTCCTTTTAAATATTTGCTCCTGTTACAGGGCCCACCCCGTATATAGGTATTTAATATTATTATTGAGTTAAGAGTAATGAATATACCGTAAAAACAAGTCAGCTTACATACTGTCATTCACAGCTGGCCAGCACATGGTTGCTATTTTATCACTTATCGTTGTGGATAAGACATCTGTCACTCTCGCACTCGCATACTTGTCAGAACGTGACGGATGTCTTATCGATAGCCATAAGTGAGAAAAATAACTCCACCACTCAACATCAATTTAAAAAAAACATTAGCTGACATTTAGTTATCTCCTGTATCCAATTTTCATCTTACGTTAGGTTTTAACAATAATAATATAAAGTCAAAGTCAAAATGGTTTATTCTTTAATTTAAGCATATTACATGCACCTATGAATGTCGATAAACTACCACCGGTTCGGAAAGTAAACCTCTGCCTCGAGAAGAACCGGCGTAAAAAACTCCCTATAAAAAAACAAAATATAAAACTATACATACAAAACATAAAATCATTATAAAAACCTAACCTAGTCTCCTACGACCTAGTTAACAACGAGCGTTGGATACTGCAACTACGCGTCGTTGCTCTGAATATTATAGAGTACTAAGAGTTTTCCAGGATGAGTATTTTTATATCCTGGAACAAGTCGGATTCACCCCATGAGCGCGACAACATAGGGGTGAATGCGGAATTTTTATGACCCATGAGGGAAGTAGGCCAAAAATGTTACGTATAGTTTTATTTTATAATATCAGATTATATCCAGGATCTAGGCAATCCATGCGTGATTTATCAACCTTAATATTATCTAACATATCTTATTAGTAATTATCAAATAACAGAAGAAATATATATCTTCAACGCCATTAGAAATGACCTACCCGCACGTGTACATATCATACAATGTTTTACCTATGCATTATGTGAGGAAAGAAGCAAATACTCACTAGGAAGGAAACAAATGTGGCGGGTTCTCAAGGACTGTGGTCAGCACCTGCCAAAATAACCATTCATTGAGAGCAATATCGTTTCTATAATTGTTGATTAACGTAAATATTCCGAGCATCAACAAATAAAACCTTTTAATAAATATAGGCCTCTCCCAAAGAGTGCCACAATGACCAGTCCTGCGCCGCCCGCATCCAGCGGACCCCACGACCTTACACACAGGTCATCAGTCCACCTTGTGTGGGGGCCTATGTCCAGCAGTGGATGTCTTTCGGCTGAGATGATGATGATTATGATAAATATAGTGCGGGTTGGGGAATTCACATACACCTTTGAATTTCTTCGCAGATGTATGCAGGTTTGCTCATCCTTGAGAGGAGGCCTGTGCCCAGCAGTGAAACGTATGTAGGTTGATGATGAATATGATAATGAATAAATATAGTATTATATTATTATATAATCCTTCCAAAACTCCCGAAAACAACAGTTGCAAACTTTGGGATAAAACTAGGATCAAATAATTTTATGTCGCGAAAAAAAAAACTTTTTTGTCAAATAAGCAAAGTTAAAGAACTAATTAACTAATACAACTCCTAACTAGGAATCTAGGACCTAACGAAACATTTCTTAATTTCCTAAAATATAGGAATGCACAGCACAATGTGCCTCGAAGTTTTCCATTACCTACTTAGGTTTCTTTTTTAACAAGTTAAATCATCATCAATCAATGGCCTTTGAGTCTATTACAGACTATACAAGCAGTGTCAAGGAGGGAGACAACGTTTTCCATGGCTGTGTAATCCAATGCGGGAGCGGCATACACGACCGCAAGTTAAATAACACAATAAGAAAAAGATTTATGCAACTATATTTTAAGAATTTCATTTGCTAAAAAGCGCTTACTCAGCTTAAAAATGAGGTCGAAGCAATAAAATGCCCCATAAACAGGGCTGCCACTCGAGTCAACTAAATAAATTGAACAAACTGTCAGTTAAATCCTACTAATATCCTTCTAATATTATAAATGCAAAAGTTTGGATGTTTGTCACTCAATCACGCTTAAACAGCTTAACCGATTTGGATAAAATTTTGCACAAAGATAGTTTATAGTCTGGATTAAAATATAGGATAGCCGACGAAGTCGCGGGCGGAAGCTAGTATGTAATAATATTTATAAAATTATAAGTAATTGATAATTTATAGCACCACCAAAACGGGCTGGCAATAATTGTGTACATTATCACAGGATTTAATGTAATATTTAAATCTTCAGCATATGGAATATGACAAGGTAGTGAATTTCCTGAATTAAGCATCTTCTTTTGCGGCAAAGAAAACAATAAATTCAGTGGCAGCCCATATCCCATAATAGTAGGTACATTGTGATGCAAGTGAGCTATGTTGATCATTACATCCGAGGCGGAATTGTCACGCGAGCCGCAGGGAAGCGTGATAAGAGAGCCGAGAATGTAATTATCAGTACAGAAAAATCTATGTTTCATACAACTGCACCAATCAAAACTTGATGAAATTGACAACTAGGTACACTTCACAGCTTTAATATTTCAACCAATCACAGAGCAGTACCGTAGTATTATTTTCAACCAATCACAGCAGATTTCTTGTGGCGCGCGGCCAACTACCAATCAGATCACACACAAGCTACAATAGACGACAGATATCAAAAATTGACGAAAGTGACAACTTCACTTCGCAGCTTCAATATTTCAATCAATCACAGAGCAGTACAGTAGTATTATTTTCAATCAATCACAGAGCAGAATTCTTGTGGCGCGCAGCCAACTACCAATCAGATCACACACAAGCTACAATAGACGACAGATACAATTAAAAAAATAAAAACTATTCGGCTATTTCAAAAATGCACCGCGTTTATACATACGTCTTGTTGCGAGGTACATCTTAATAGGGACAAGCATATAAATATAACGCACAAGGTACGAGTCTCGTAATGCTATGAAACACGCGTGTTTAATATCCTGGATTATAAGCCTAACAATGACATTATAAGAGGCAATTACGAGCAAATGTGTTGAAAAATTATTTTATTCATCTTTCTCGTCCACACAACGCCAGTTATGAAGTAAAGTTTAGAGTTTCTGATAATTATGTTGACATTCCATATTTGCAGAGGAACTGTTGTATAAACCCAACGATAACACCTTATACAATATACAACTAGACTAAAACGTCTAAGTTGTAGGTACAGTAACCCTGAAACAGTAAAATATCTAGTTGCAAAAAAGTTGTTTTTAAAACATGATTTTCGAAATCATTACTCTATAGATTCTGTACAGTTCAATTATATTTAAATCATATGGCAACCCTAAGCCTAAGTAGGTGTATCTTGACCCGTTTTTGCTGTTGAGGGAGAATCACTTAGCGGATTTTTCCGCTTGGCAGACGTAAAAGGGATTTCCCCTTGTGACATTAGCTAGAAAGTTTTTAGTACCTATCGACATTTTGTAGGGGTTTTTATTTGTTTTATGAACACCTGAATATGGAGGTTTAAAAAAATACAATGCACTTGATTTTATAAACTTATCTATTAATTTAAGATGACATGAAAAAAAATGCATGTAAAAAAATTGCGTTTTCATTGGATCCAAAAAAAATACTTGACCAGTTTCTTGGTGAGTATAACACCAACTTGCACTGTTCACTTTTTATGGACCCTATACATAATATAATTGGGGGATGAATTAATACATAATATTCATTACTCGACAGAGAGATTGTCTTTGATTTCTTTCTAAAATTCCCCACGTTTGTGATTCTCCTGGAGTCGCAAGCGTCCATAGGCTACGGTGATTGCCTACCAATAGGCAGGTCGTATGCTTGTTTTACATGTTTCTATTTTCTATTTTTTGTATTTTACATATCTTATATTAGGTATAAGAATTGAATCGATGCTCTACTTATACCGTCATTACTTTGCACGGTGTTACAGTAAATACGCAAGTCGGTATGTTAAATGGTTCATGGGTCGTTCTTCTTTTCGACCGACAATAGCCTGTCCTTCGTCTTATTACGGCATCTCATTTGAGTAATGATGTTTATGGTTTTATAATGTTCGAATGAACGTCCATTTATTTTATTAATTAGTGATATATAATATTTCACTTTCACTAACTAGCATTTTTTTAAATGTTTGTTTTTTTCGTAGAATGCCGTGACAGAGTGGTAAACCAAAATGTTGTCCCCACTGAAATAGTCCACTTTGTCACATGTTTTTTTTAGAAACCAACCGTAAATAAATATTTATATTGGCCAGAAAGTAAACTTTAATTAGTTCTAATGAAGAAACCTATGCATTTTTTTTTTAATCGCACTTCAAAACCACAATTTTCGATAGTTCAAAAACCAAAAAAAAAGAAAAACCTCGATTCATTGTCGGTAAAAAAGAAGAACGACCCTCATACGTTTTATGAACAATGTATAATGTGTAATACGTCAGATGTCGAAATGCGATTGATTGAGCCTCTTTTCCCTCATCTATATTCCAATCTTTACGAATAATCGAGCCTTTTGATTTATTACAAGCGTTTGCTGTCGAATACTGAATAAGCCATTTGTCATCTTTTAAAGTTTCTTGGGGATCTTCGTTTTCTTCTCAACATGAATAGATCAGGGAAAGCTGATTGTTCGAGTTTCTGTATATAATAAGTACTTAATTAGAGACATAACATTTTTTACAAACTTTAAAATCTTAGGAACCCTGGGATCTCTTTCAGACTTTCCATAAGCTATTTTGGATCAGATCTCGTTGATATATATTTTATAAAGATTAAGATAACAACATACCTTATCGTGGCATAAATAGGTACTTAATAATTCACAATTTTGTTTTGTTTTGTTACAGGTTATAAATGATGGCTGTGCTTAGACAAAATACCGTGCCAACTTTTTCTAAAGAAGTGTATTTATCTATCAATGTTTTTTCAAGTATCTCAACGTTCTCTAAGTTTAATAGTATTAAAAAGATTGAATGAATAATGGGGCCCCAAAGCTGATATTATCCGAAAATGGGCAACGTAAGACTGTCGCTACATATATGTAATTCAATTAAACAGTACGGGTTTACCGAAAACACGACGTTAAATGACAAACAAAGTATAGGCATTAACACTGTAAGACGTTCCAAAATCGTAAATTCAAATATCAATTTCAAAACGAAGCATACCGACAAAGCTAAGTTTATTCTATTTATTTTTTTGCTGTTCCCAAGAAATTCGTATGGTACTAGTTATAGCAGTGGAAGAAATTCTATGCTTAGAACAAGAGTTATTGGCACAAGATACGGTAAACTGCAAGGAGTTATATTGCCAATGGATCAACACAAATTCCTGAAACCAGTAGAAGCGTATTTAGGAGTGCCGTATGCGACACCGCCAACCGGGTCTAACAGGTAATGGTACAAAAAATTATGTAATCAAGAAATTCATTAGCAAGTATCTAGAAAGAAACAGATATCATCTTGAATTATAATCACTCTCAAGCTCATGAATTCAAGAAGTAAAAATCTTGGCACCAAATAATTTCGCTTCCTTTGAGATAATTTTATATCTTCCTAATAAATTTATTGGTTTCAATATTTTTAATTTTTACCTCAAAAGTTTAATTTTATTTTTTTCGTAATATGCTTTGCACCATATATTATAATTTAAAACAGCACCTAAATTCCCGAAATTAAAAGTGAATAATAAATGCAATGAATTAATAAGATTATGTATACATAGGTTTGCGCCCACGCGTGCCCCGGCGCCTTGGGACGACGTGAAACAAGTAGACCAGATGGGCCCAGTCTGCCCGCAGCGCTTGCCGGATATCTCGAACGAGACTCTTGCCTTGGATAGAATGCCTAAAGGGAGACTGGAGTACTTACGGAGACTGCTACCAAGACTGAAGAATCAAAGTGAAGATTGCCTCTATATGAACATTTATACACCCGTACAAGGTATGTTGTTCGGTAATCATAGTAAATATTGTAAAATCAATTAACCCTCATTGATCAACTGGATTCAACTAACAGATACAGAACGTAATTTTTGAACAAGTCTTGCACTCGAACAGAGTTTGCAACTCGACGTTTATAAATCTTGTCTCATAAAATCTGTTTCCACAGCGCGCACCTGTGCTCTCCGGTTCACTGAAAACAAGACACGTTGATCCGTTCTCAGCCTCCACTTTATTTCCAATAGTGACAATTTATTGTTTTATATGAGAGCGAATGTATTGTGTCGACTAAAAGCTTTTGTGTTATTGTTATATAATCCAATTTATTTCATTTTGAAACCATTGGTGATCTATATCTATTAGATAAGTGGTAAGTAACCTATATTATTATAAAATAATGTCTGTAATATACATTATTATAAAATAATGTCGGTAATGTACATTATTATAAACGTTATAAACTCGGAAGCTACTAAACCAAACCAGATGCGCTTTTCCTTTTGAAGTGGATACTTCTTTGCTCGCGTTCTTGTATAGGGGTACAGTTCCAAATGTACCACGTGACTTCCGGAATAACTTTTTGTAGAGAAGCCTAATCTGATTTCAAATAATTGTTTGTTACATGTTTTAATCCTTCTTTATTTGCCATTAGTTGTTAATCACAAAACGTTATTTAGTTTATGTAGCGGACATGAAAAACATAATGCTGAAATGGCCGCCATTTTCAACGTATCGCGACTCAAATGAGCTACGTCAGTCAATTTTGCCATATATGTATACCAATTTATCTGTAATTATACAGATTTTAGTGAATTAATTGAGATACATATTTTACGGGTACACCATAATAGCAGATTCCTTTAAATAATCAAACACTTTGAATTGAACAATTCATTGAAAATGCTTATCTAAGTAGATTTTCCCTTTAGATTAAAATCAATCGTAAATCCATGGGATACAATTTAGGACAGGGACAGTTATTATTATACCGGTTAGTTATACCAGTCGGACTCGCACTTGGCCGGATTTTTTTTATTAGGGTTCCATAGCCAATAAAGAAGTATCCACTTAAACTTAACTAACGGTTGTATCTCCGACACAACCCGCTTCTTTTTACTTTATTCTCGTGGTCTATCCATTTTAAGTCTGAGCTTTAAGAGCTTAAATTAAGCTGCAATTAGACTGCTTCGTTCGCCTATGATGCCAACGAACGTCGTCTTCACATTACACCTACTGCGGCGGCCATTTGACGATCGATCAACGAATGTCGTCCTTACACTAGTCCACCCGTCGAATGTGTCGACGGAATGAAACGGCCGTATGCGGCGGCCGACCCACAGTCACATTCACGAGATCCCTGTTGATATTTGTTAGCTGTCGCGACCAATACTCCTGTGCTTCGGGAAGCTAGTTTATTAGTTTGCGATATTACACAGGAAATATTATTAAAATAAATCAAATAGAACCGAAGGTTCTGGGTTCGGATTGTTTTAATACTGGCACACAGCAGCAATATTGTACTTTTGTAACTTAGGAGCATTTGATCCGAATCAATTTTCATCTAAGTTATGAACAAGAACCTCCTCGCAAAAAATATTAGATATTATAAGACAAGGTAGTGCGTTATTTCAAACTACAGACAGACGTGCTAATTCTATTAACTAGATACTTATATATAAGCATACATTTCGGTTCTTTATCATTCGCAATAAATAACAATATTTTATATATTTCAAACTACAGACAGACGTGCTAATTCTATTAACTAGATACTTATATATAAGCATACATTTCGGTTCTTTATCATTCGCAATAAATAACAATATTTTATATTTCAAACTACAGACAGACTTGCTAATTCTATTAACTAGATACTTATACATAAGCATACATTTCGGTTCTTTATCATTCGCAATAAATAACAATATTTTATATTTCAAACTACAGACAGACTTGCTAATTCTATTAACTAGATACTTATACATAAGCATACATTTCGGTTCTTTATCATTCGCAATAAATAACAATATTATGCGTACAATATTTGCACACAGGTTTTACTTTATCGAACGGTCTTGGTCTTTGATCGCCGCATTCGGTGACCTAATGCGGCAGATAGACGCCGTATTCGCTCGCACTACTTTGATTGCCTAATTAGGTGATTGCAGCTGCCGCTCACCGAATGCAGCTGTTTACCGTCGGTTTAGCACTGTTACAGTCGCCGGATGTTGCATGCCGCTTGAATTTTTGTGCTGAAAACTGAGCGGGTTGGTAGTGAATTTATAAAACAACACAAAATTGGCCAATTCATCATGGAGTCAGAATGGAGTGATCTTATCTAACGCGGATAGTAGTGCTAACTGGTGGTAAGTAGTCTCCATAGCCTGCGTTTGTAATTCGAAATGTCTCACGACGCGTTGCAGACTATTTATATACAGCGTAAAAGACCCCTTTACTTTCAAGACAATACAAATACTAACAAATAATACTTACAAATTATAGTATCTACCTATGCAGTAAGTAGTTTTATTATGGCTGTGGTTTCTGTGAGGTGGAGGTAAATATTTTTTTACACATATTTAATATTTAATTTTTTACACATATTGTTATACATGTAATATTAAGAATATTATCAATAAATGAATATGAATATACATTTCCGGTAGCTGCTCCATATACAGGGTGGATTTTTTATGAGTATCCAAATTGAAGTATGATAATCCTTATACAAAATTATAATTTACGTGTTTTTACTTTTAGTATCCCTCGGTACTAAAATATTTAGTTCTAGCAACTCAAAGTTGTCTCGTAAAAGACTAAGTTTGTTGTCAATGTTCTTTGCGCACCCACGCCCCTCCCCACCAGTTATTCATAACAACCGTAGTCACGCACGGGCGCCCTTGCGCGCCCCGGCACCCCGCCGCCGCGTCAAATTGATACGAGTAACACAAGTTGCTGATCGGGCGGCCAGCCTGATGTAAATGTGAATTGCCTCACTACAACATATTTTTTATGTCTAGTTTTACATTCGACTCGGTGACCACACTACAGTCATTACGAGGGGCAAACCGAAATGATCGGGAATTTAAAAAACTAAGTACACTTGATACATAAATTATATATTATTGTTTTTCGAAGTACTCTCCGTTACAATCAATGCACTTTTGCATTCTTTTAAACCAGTCATTGAAACAGTAATTCCAGTTTAAACTAGACATTGCCAAAATGGCCGATTTATAGGCTTCCACGGCGGCTTCTGGGTTTTCAAACCGCTGACCACGCAATAAATCTTTAATTCTAGGGAACGTAAAAAAATCATTTGGACTCAGGTCAGGGCTGTATGGAGGATGGGACATCAACTCAACGTTTTCCTCGTTCAAAAATTGATTTGTTTTACGGGCGGTGTGGGAACTCGCATTATCGTGATGTAAGATGACACGTCGTGTGGGGTTCCCTCGGCGAAGTTCGGCCAGCATCTCTGGCAAACAAACTGTAATATACCAATCAGCGGTAACCGTTCTTTGTTTTTGTAAAGGAATTGTGGCAATATGTCCTTTTTTTGAGACGAACGAAGCCACCATTTTCTCCGACACGCTGCGGGAACGCACAACTTTCGTTGGTTTGACCTCGTCATCGAAGACCCAAACTGCCGACTGGTGCTTTCTTTCAGGCTCATAGGAATAAATCCAGGATTCGTCACCCGAGACAATATTAAAAACGGCTTTTGAACTTCCTCCATTGTAGCGTTTTAGAGTAGATCGGCACCAATCAATACGAGCCGCCTTTTGCTCTTCTGACAAATTATGGGGTACCCATCGGGAAATCAATTTTCTGACACCCAACTCACTATGCAGAATAGTGTGGATTGCAGTCATTCCAATGCCTATGGTTGCCCCAATCTGCTCGTATGTCACATGTCTATCTTCTTTTAGTATTTTTTCCACAGCCGCGACGTTTTCAGGCGACACCGCTGTTTTCGGCCGACCTGTTGAAGGTACGGTGCTGAGAGAGGCACGACCCCGTCGAAACTCTGCATACCAACGATATATTGTCGTTTGACTAGGTGCTTCAATTTCATATATAGAAACAAGCTCATTAAGACAGTTATCTGGAGATAACCCTCGACGAAAGTTGTGATAAATAATTGCACGAAAATTTTCACGCGTGAGCTCCATTTTGTCCATCGACTTGTCAATTTGAAAATGGAATTAAAAAAATATGACGTTATTTTTTTAAATTGTGAAAACGGCATCGTGACTGTCAGTCGCCAGTACGCATGTGATAAAAAAGGATTTAATGTAACTCAGTTTAAAGTACTTTATTCTCGATCATTTCGGTGTGCCCCTCGTATTAAAAGATAACAAATAAATAAAATGTTGTTGTTTTTTTTCCATAAATGAAATCAATAAATGATGCCTATTGCCTGAAAAAAATTTGGATACTCATAAAAAACACACTGTCAGTATGAGTACGGTGATATATTCCGTTGCATTTTACCTCTAACCAGAAGTTTATCATTCCTGTCATAATTTGAAACAACAAAATGGTATACCTAATACCCAGGACAGGCGCCAGAACGCATCAGAGACCATAACGTCAAATAAGTATGAATCCGACTTTGTAAGAGCGCAATCTAACTAAAAAAAAAACCAGCCAAGTGCGTGTCGGACCACGCACAACGAAGCGTTCCGTGCCTATTAAAAAGGTCGTATCGTCACAGAAATCTTACGGCAATTACGTCCTTTTTAGGGTTCCGTACCTCAAAAGGAAAAAAACGGAACCCGTGCGTCTGTCTGTCCGTCTGTCACAGCCGATTTGCTCCGAAACTACTGGACCGATTGAGTTGAAATTTGTTGAACATATGTAAATTGGTGACCCAAAGATGGACGCGTAAAGTAAATTAATGAATTCTGAACAAAAGGGCCACTTTTGGGGGTTAAACTGGAAAGTTAAAAAAAAAAGTTTCGCAAATTGTATTGTGTGATATATCGAATGCAAGGGGTTGTTGTAAGCATCTCAGATATACATTTTTTTATAATTTTAGCATAAACAGATTTGAAGTGATTTAGGAAAAAAACAAAATTGACCATTCCCCCCTTATCTCCGAAAAATTCTGAAAAAAATATGGAAAATAGTTCTTTGCCTAAAAACCTGTAAGTCTTTTTCCTGTCAAACCTATAAGAAGTTTGAGTATTCAAAGTAACGGGAAAAATCTCAATATTTTACGGAACCCTCACCACGCGAGTTGAACTCGCACTTGTCCGGTTTTATTCTATAGTGAAGGCAGTTTTTCAGCAATATCTCGAAAACCTTTGAACTAGATTAAACGGATTTTGTTAAAAATAATTTTCGGTGAAAGAATTTAATAAGCCCTACGTATAAGTATGTTTTTTCGTTTTCATTTTGTTTAAATAGTTTGTTCAAAAATAGAGGGGGGACGGGGCACAATTTTTGTGACTTTCGGGGCGATTATCTCGGACTCTATTCACTTAATCAAAAAGATCGCTGAGAAACCGTACATTTATTTTTAAAGGCCTAACGATTGATGTGCTACACGTGGATTTACAATGTTTTTTTTACTTGCAGTTACATGTTCACCCCTAAAAAATATATTTTAAGTAATTTCATATAAAATACACTTATCCTCAAAATTTTATTCAAATACACCTTATAGTTTTCGAGTAAAGTGCCTATGACATACGGACAGATAGACAGACAGACAGATGGACATGACGAAACTATAAGGATTCAGTTTTTGCCATTTTGGCTACGAAACCCTAAAAAAACGGTATCTCATTAAGAAATCTCCTTAACAGATGCGCACAATTCTTTAATTTTTTATTTTATTTAATGTGTTACCCGCGTGGATCGGGCTGCCTATTAAAAGGAACGTAGGCGAGGCCGCGGGATTACATATAGCCTATCCCTATACAAAGGTAGGTACTTCAAGATGTTATGACTAAAAAAAAACTGAGTGTGATATCTAGGATCCATTCCAAAGAATACGAGTAATAAACGCTCTCTTGAAGACCGTTCAAACACCTTGTACTTTCGCATTTAGAGGCAAAAAATGTAATCATAGCCTACAATAGCTCGCTGCTCTATCTAGTCTAGATAGTTGCATAAAGCAATGGTAGGTTTCTTTGTCCGGATTTCGAACAAAACATCGTACATAGTTTGAGCTTTCTGACGAACATAATGGAAACAAGAAAACTATAAATTGTATACTCGAGTCGATTTTATCAAACCTCGAAATCACGGGGAGTTTAATGTTTGGTACGAATGTTCTATAAACATGTTCATTGGAGGGGCCTGTTTTCGTCTCTCACAAGGGTGGATAGCAATAATTTTTTTCATAGATGGGCCTTTCCATTCCAGATCGTCACATTTTTGTATGCAGTCTTTTTTTATTTATATGATCGTGACGCACTGGAAGAAAAAACTTACATAGTAAAATCTGGGGCACTTTTTTTTGTATGAGGATCGATAGTATCAACGATTCGGAGTTAAAAAAACCCAAAGAAATCGAAATCTGAAAAAAAAAGTTCATGTACAGTTTTTTTTTTAAACGCTCAGATAAGAGTCCTATGCTTTAACTTTTTTCCATTGTTTAACGAAAGTTACCCATATAAAATGTATGGGTAATTGCCATTACACAATGGAAAAAAGTTAAAGCGTGATTAAGGCTCTTAACTATCTACAATTTTTTTTGCAATCCACCCTTTAAGCATGGTCAAAGATGCCTCAGTCTTTCAGGCTGAAGTCTTCGCAATGAATAAATGCGTGCAGATCAATCTTGAAAGAAACCAAAGGATCCAACACATCTACATCAAGTTACACAGCCAAACCGCTCTGCTGGCAATAGAATCCCTAGAGTCCAAACTAGTCCAGAATTGTTAAAAAACAATCTAAACACCCTGGCTAATTGTGGTATCACAAAACGGGAAGCATATTCTCTGCTAAGCAACACAGAAAAATCAGAGGCAATCAAGCCGTGGATTTTCGCCAAAGGACTAAAACAGGCAAAAGCCTTAATTAAAGGGTTCATTATTAATAAGCTGTCTAAGGAGCTATTACAACTCAAAAGGCACAAAACCTGCGCAGTGACAAGAATCCTGACAGGACGTTGGAAAAAAAGTCAGTTACTTTCCGTTATCCGATTGAGCTGAAATTTTTGGTAATAGTATAGTTTGGATGACAATTTAATATTATGGTACCATCGAGCTGAGCTGATGACGGAGACAGAAGGTGGCCATGGGAATTCAGTATTTAACCGACTTAACCCCGTTGTGTTTGGGCTCGTTAGAATCGTCTCAATGCCTAGTTGGTGACGGTATACAGAAAAGTACAGTCGGCAATAAAAGCTTGTACCAAAAATTTATTTTGGTTCCTAAATTATTGGGTGGATTTTCATAAACGAGACATCGGTGGATAGACCAGTTGGTCGATCACGTAACGCATTGTACTCGCGTCAGGTAGATCTAAATGTCAAAGTTTATATGAAAAAATTACAGTTGGATCTACCTAACGCGCATTCGGAACGTTACTTAACTACCCCCAGTAATACATCAGTGCCGCAAAAAACAAAAGGCACCAGAGTACTTAGACATAATTAGGATTGAAAACAAGTGGCAGTAATTTAATTTAGTATACAAGCTCACTGAAGCCTCTTGAATCATAATGATATTAACTTATAAGTGGAAACTGTTTTGGCTTTTGTATTGTCTAACTTTAAGTATTCATTGTGTACTAGGTATTTTAGCTTTTTGTTTCCCATTTTCAATAAATAAATAAATAAGAACTAGACCACGGGGACTAACGGTTAACAGTAAAACTTTTGTTTCAGTGGGTCCAACATTGCAGGCCAAATACCCAGTCGTTATTTTTATTCACGGAGAATCTTTTGAGTGGAATTCTGGCAACGTTTACGACGGAGCCGTACTTGCCAGTTACGCGGGGCTCGTCGTCATCACCATCAACTACAGATTAGGTATTTTAGGTAAGTGGTTTTTTTTTCTATTATGAAATAAACTTGTCCTACTCACCAAACTTATTGGTTCTGCTTACAGCTTGTTATATCTAGAAATGAAACGGTCATTTTTGTGTCGGTCCGATTACAGTGTTGTTCAATATAATACGATACTTCTAATAAGAAGAATTCCTGACAGATCATCCACGCACAGCCGAAACTACTGAGACTATAAACTTGAAATTTACAATAGAACTTCCTTTTAAAACGTAGACTAAGAATAACAAGGGATTTACGGAAAGTCCACCCCTACGGGGGTTAATAAGGGGTGCAAAGTTCGTATAGGGGAAACTTATTTTTTTGAGCTAGACTTTAAACTTTGTAGAAAGATTACTTATAAAATACAAATAAAGTGCTTTCAGCGTCTTGAAATATTTCACCCCTAAGGGGGTATAAAAGGATACAAAGTTTGTACTGGGGAAACTTTTTTTAAAGCTAGACTTGAAACTTTGTAGAAAGATTACTTACTAAAATACAAATAAAGTGCTTGAAGCGTTTCGGAAAATTCCACCCTTTAAGGGGTTAAAGAGGGGTGCAAGGTTTGTATGGGGGAAACTTTTTTTGAGATTACTAATTAGAAGACAAAAAAAGCGCTTTTAGTGTTTTGGAAAATTAGGTCCACCATTAAAGGAGTTAAAAAGGGGTTCAAAGTTTGTATATGGAGAGCAAGAAATTATAAGAAAAGCACTATATCTGCCTCGGCGGGAATGGCGATTCGTGGATTTCTTTATCATCGGATTCAGCTTCGCTTCATCCGACAAAATGAACTCATCCTCGAATTGCTATTTCCCGACCTCGGCAATAATGTACAATGTGTATGTAGTAATAATATATCTGTAAAAGCGGATCTTTCAACTTAGATTTAGTTACGAACTCATCGCATTATTTTACCTTTTACGTTTAAATCCAGAATAGATTTAGATGAAATTTGGCGTAGAGATAATTTGAGCCCGTTGAAAGGATATAGGATAGTCTGTATATCGGAAATCAACCCTTAAGATGGTAGAAGTTAGTTTGGGACAGCGATAATTAAGCTTGCGCCTACAATTTTTTAATAGCAATCATTTTTCTACGACGATAACAAGTCCTACGCGGACGAAGTCGCGGGCAACAGCTGGTCATATATATATTTTGTATCAAGATGTCTGCGCGGCCCCGCCCGTGTATTACAGAGACTGGAGGCGAAGCCGTGGGAAATAATATATTTAACAACTGCGCCAAAACTAAAGACTTCAGATCTGAAAGAATGCCAAGTTATGTGGAGTCTTCCAGGCTTAAGGGGATGCCTCGATTCAAGTCGATTCGCGAAATCCTCGCCCCTTGTGAGAGCCACGCTTATGCCTTCCGCGCTCGATAAAAACAGATGCGAACATGTCCTTTTTGGACAAATTTTGATTAATGCCTACCTAACTTAGAGAAGTTTTATTCATATTAAATTAAGTGAGTTTAGATGAGGTAAAATACCATCGTATAAACTTGGTTATGTCGTAAAATAATGTATTGTTTGAGTAGAGTTAAAAAAAGGAAAATAAAGAGCCAACTTTGGTTTTTCAAGGAACGTGATATTTTCCAATTCACGCCCTAAGTTTAAGCTGAAGGAATGTACAATATTCGCTTATTGTTCAAGAAATTCTGTTTCGGTGCTTGTTAATAAATATATTGGTTAATAATTATACGTGGTAAAATGGATCATATAAGTAGCACGTGTACATTTATTTTGTAACTCGTCGCGTCCAGAGTTACTAAGCTGTATATAAGTGCAGGTACATAATAATATATCTGAACGAGACGCTGTACGTTGAATGCGGCGTCAACCGTAGGAGATCACGCCCTTGGTGTAACGTTTACGATTGAGTGATCTGTCGCAGTAGATTCTCGCCTAGACTGCGTCCGCCAGCTGGCACAGTTCATTAAAATACCAGTGTTCAATGGTAGGTATAAACACTTTAGAAGTGGGTTAGTTTCTAAGATTTTAGATTGCCATGACCAGCGCCATCACCTAGGATATGACATGAATCATGATTATGCCGAGTGATACACATTATGATTGTTTTTTTTCTTGCAAACACACGCTGTCACGCCACTTTTATCTGCAAACAATCAACAGGTTATAGACCTAGTACAGTATTTCCTGCCATCTTCAAATGTGCGTTCCTCCCTTCAAAAAACAGTACCTGGGCGACCGAGCTCTGCTCGCATGAAAGTCGAGAAAATAGAAAACTTATTTTCCCAGATATGTGACCTACATTGATTTTGCGCTTCCGTAAGCCACTATATTCTAAAATTTATCGAAATCGTTTAAAACGTTTTTGACAACTTGAAATACAATATATCTATAAATATACATACAAATGCAATATTTCGTTTAATAGTAAAGGATTTCTATGTGTCATTTTTAGAAATAAGCTTTTCTACAAAAATAAGCTCTAGAATACCTGGTACCTATCTTCACTTGTTTACAAAAGTAACACAAGCATTGTTTTTGTGGAAATCTAATTACTTTTTCCACTGCTAATTAAGATTCCATTTAGTTAATTAGTGCAAATACAAGCCTTAAGACGCGGATTCTGACCCTGAAAGCAGGGATACTAATTGATTATAGGTACAGGTCTGTGTTTATGAATACAGGGTCACTTGTTGTTTGCTTTATTTTCTGTTCTGTTTTTTTTAGTAGACGAAATATACGATTTAGAGAAGAGTATTTTAAAAGAGGCGAGCATGTTACTAACGAAGCACTCAAATATACTTACAACAATTGTTGTGGATATCATAATAAATAATAACTCTTAAATATTATTGATGATTTAGATAGAGGAAAGCCGACACTGTAGGGTGTGTATTTTAACCAGAGTAATTATACCCGCGATGAATGAGAGACTCAATCAAAGTGGAAAATTGAAGAATTACATAATTAAGTAGGTATACATCAAATTGTTGACGGTTTCCAGAGGTAGCGGGTTCAAATTCCGTTTTGGCAAATAATTTTTAATTTTCCACTTAGTACACATTTACTGTGAATGAGCAACTTTTATTCATTTATTACCATCTTAGTATTATGCTTTGGTAATTTTGTAAATTATATCTAATCATCCTTGCAGGTTTCTTAAACGCCAATCCTATACCTCATCTTAAGGCCAGGGTTGCTAATTACGGACTCATGGACCAAATTGCGGCATTACACTGGGTTCAACAGAACATTGGTTTGTTCGGCGGAGACTCTGGTAACGTGACTATGCTGGGACATGGTTCTGGTGCTGCGTGCATTAACTTTTTGATGATATCACCAACAGTGATGCCGGGTAAGAGAGATATTTGCTCGGTTGCCTTACCTTGTGTAAATTGCTACCTTGTTATTATTTTAATATCAATATATTTTTCAGGACTTTTTCAGCGTGCTATATTACTATCAGGTTCGGCACTAAGCTCATGGGCGCTAGTAGAGGATCCTGTTAGTTTTTCCGTCCAATTGGCCAAACAATCAAATTGCACGTTACCAGAAGACATTGTTAAGGATCACGAACTAATTGTTGACTGTCTACGTGAAGTTCCTTTAGAAGAGCTCATGTCGGCTGAAATTAATACACCAAGTTATTTAACAGCGTTTGGGCCTTCTGTTGACGGAGTTGTAGTTAAAACTGACTATGCTAAAGAATTACTCACTTTTTTCATTCCAAATGATTTACAAGGTTTCACAAGCGTTTCCGGAGTTAACAACATTAAGGCTGATAAAAGAAGTGGTGATAGGATATTCGGGATAAGGGGTGGACAGAATAAATATGATCTACTTTTTGGAGTGGTTACGAGTGAAGCGCTGTGGAAATTCTCAGCTCAAGATATACAAAACGGATTTGAGGGCGAGCGGAGGGACAGGATAATAAGGTGAGGTCGATGTTTATTCAGCAAATTGGTATTTGGCAACCGCAGGGACAAGTTACATAGAATTCGTTTGAGTCCATTGCAATGGAATGGAAACATTTCAATCGGAACTTAATTAACTGGTCGCAGACCTTAAATCGATCAATCATAAACCCTTTAGAATAATCAAGATCAAGCTGACTAACTGTGTGAGTAACGTAGTAGTATTATTCTAATTTTGCGCTGCCGTAAGTAAGTGATTTATTGTATTGTATTGTAACTGACAAGTCATAATTTTAACACATTTTTATCTGTATATTCATTGTACTATGATTTTAATTGTAAAATTATGATAATAAACAAATCTGAATCTGAATCTGAATCTGAATCTGAATCTGAATAAATTTAACAAAGTGTTACTCCTTTAAAACGAACGTTGCGCAGGTAGTTCAGATACTAAGCTGGATAAGAAACAAAATTATTCAGTGTGATTGCAATAAGAGAGTACTCGAACAGTAAATCTGAATATTTAAAGGTTCCCTTTTTTGAAACGTCGGTAGTTAACCAAATAAGTTACTATCGTCTATCCACGCTAAGTACAGATATTGCAATTCCAGATGTATATATTTTGTTATGAGCGTGGGGGTACGGAATAGAGTTAACCTTTACAACACGGCCGTAGATTTATTACGTGACTTACACAGGGCACATTCCACCGAGTCCACGTGTACTAATAGCACTGACACAACTAACACTCGCAAGTTCACCAAGTCCGCGCCAGCTATTACTGACACAGTTACACTTCACTGATACTTTGCACGAATCCACTTCACTTTTCACGACTTGTTTCCAGTGTTCTTCTTCTAGTTCTCACTCCCATACCTACTGCTCACTTAAGTACTTCACTCCGAGAACTCCACTGCGAATACACCACTACCAAGACTGACCCTGTACCGCGAACTTGGACCCTTTTTATACCCCTTTCCGAAGGTTTTAGACCGTAATTTCGATATTCATTTCATTGCTCATTCTTTTTAAGTAGCATGGGCTTTTCCAGATAATCGTGCTAAGTTCACGTTTCTCGAATATTCCAAGCCTATACACCTGTCTATAAATTCCCGTAAGCAACGAATCTTCTATTTGCTTGCTTTTTCTAGAATTTTCCATGCTACTTTGCGTTTTAAAAATATATTCACTAAGAATTTAAAACATACACAAAATGTGCATGCCGATCTCTGGACTCGAACCCGGGTACATCGACTCCAAGGCCGCAGTCTGTACCACAGCTGGTCGATTGTACGCGCGTCAGGTAGAAACGTCAATTTTTATATCGAAAAATGACAGTTGGATCTACCTAACGCGCGTTATACGCGATTGACCCCCTGGACCAACTGTGACTTGTTACTTACTACACGGTGAATTTTGAAATACATTGACGACGTGTTATCACCATGGTAACAAAACTGTTATAACCCACCGTCGTAACAATATATATAGAAGCTATTCTGTCACATTGATTCATAGTCCTGGGGTAGGTCCAATATAGGGCATATTTCGTAGTTAACTATATTTCGTTCATACATTCAAAGCTAAAATTATTTCTAACCTAGATATAATAAAGTTTTTCATATTTATTCATCAATTGCAATTGAATTTTAGGACTTACGTGAGAAACGCCTACACATATCATTTAAGTGAAATATTTTTCACGATAGTCAATGAATACACGGATTGGGAGCGGACAGTCCAGGTATGAATTACATGATTAAATATTAACATAAGGCCGGTCTGACTCAATTTGTTTCGACGGCCAAAATTTAAATATTATCTACATCGTAACTTTTTTTTAAATTGTTTACTTCGATTCTTTCTAATTATTATTATATTATGTATGACCTAATATGCCTTATTTGCCAGCATCCAATAAACACCCGAGACGCAGCCGTATTAGCACTCTCAGACGCGCAATATGTAGCGCCATTGGTTCAAACGGGAGACTTCTTAAGTGTTGCCAAGAGCTCGCCCGATTCTGGGCCAAATGCTTTCTTCTACGTTTTTGATTATCAAACCAAGGATGGAGATTACCCGCAGGTAATAAAACAGTTTTATAAGTATGTTATATGAATTTCGCGCTTTAAAAAATTAAGCTGTTTCAGGCACGTTTAGTTTTTTGGCCTAGGCCTAGCTGGGTTTTTTTCTCTTGCTAATACATCAAATATGGTAGGCATAGACATGATTCGTCGTTAAGACGACCGGTTTAGCCTAGTGGGTAAAGGTGACCCTGCCTACGAAACTGACTTTCCTAGGTTCGAATCTAGTTAAAGCAATGACGCGGAGTTGCAGTACGCAAAAGGCAACCGGATGGCTCGCGGTATTTGAGTTCCCGAAGTGTTGTGGATCCGCCGTGTGTAACCCGAACTGAGCCAACTTGGACTATTATCTATTAAATATATCTTCGCCATGAACCCAAAACACACGTCTTTTGAGTTTCTATGGGGCTAGTTCAATTTGTGTAAGATTGTATCCTAATAGTTGTTTAATAAAGAGAAAATTAACTTGGTAAAGTCACAAGTTATCTATTACATAAAATACACAAAAAAAAACAGACACTATTTTTCTGTGTAATAAGTTGAATATTGTTGTATATCCGACACGTCCAACCACCTGTGTGGGCTGTGTGTCCCATCAAAAATGTCGGTACTGCCACACTGTTTTCTGATTCGCCTTTTTTATCTGGGTTTTATACGGAAAATATTGAAATAATTTAAAAGCTGTCAATGTATATTTAAAATGTATGGATTATTATGACCTTAGACCAGTAGATATTTTTAAAAGGAATAATCAGAATATTCCTTAAGCATTATTGACGACCAATTTAGTCTATTCGATAGTGACCTTGCCTACGCAGCTGCCGGTCCTGGGTTCGAATCCCGGTAAAGACAAATATTTGTATGATGAGCATGAATATTTGTTTCTAGAATCTTGGATGTGTCCTATGAATTTAAATAATATCAGTTAAATATATCGTCGTCTAGTACCCATAACAAAGCCTGGGGGGTAATCACGTAACGTTCCAAACGCGCGTTAGGTACCTAGATCCAACTAATTTTTCCATATAAAAATTGACATTTAGATCTACCTGACGCGCGTACAATGCATTACGTGATCGACCAGCTGGTTGAGCTTAAATTGGGTCTAGTTCGATTTGTGTAATAATGTCCACTAATATTTATTTTTCTTCGATTTCGAGCAATTGGTATGAAAACAAACATTCGGTACCTAAAATCAATACAAACTTTGTGAAAAGTGTAAGCCTTAATTGGTCAATATACATTGCGCATTTATGTCAACGCAAAAGTTTCATTTTATGTGTCGAACATGCAATTTACGTTGAGTTGTGATAAAGGATTTATTTCTCATGCGACGTGTTATTCTGGGTATTAGCTATTCTGCTGAATGAACATTTAATTTCTTAATTAATGTTTAATAAATAATTTGTAGGACAATGTATTTTCCCTGTTTCAGAGAATGGGATCCGTACATGGAGAGGAGCTGCCATATTTATTCGGAGCACCATTGGTGGACGGTTTAGGCCATTTTCCAAAGAATTATACAAAATCGGAGGTTGCATTGTCAGAAGCTTTTATATTTTACATCGCAAACTTTGCTAGAACCGGGTAAGGTTTCTTGTAGTTATGCTTGTAGTTGCTCAGCGAATTATTAGTGTCATCTCTTTCATTTGAACTCTCCATTTCACAAGTTTTACGATCCTTGTAATACAATCGTCTTCATCATTAATTTAACATGCTTTTTTACAATGTTATGCAATACTGGCAATTTTAATAAATATGCTATCTATCTATTATTCGTGACGACCAGTTAGCCTAGTGGGTAGTGACGCTGCGTACGAAGCTGAAGGTCCTGGGTTCTAATCCCGGTAAGGGCAAATGTTTGTGTGATGAGCATGAATATTTGTTTCTGAGTCTTGGATGTTTTTAAGTAATTATAGTAATTATATCTATTAAATATATCGTCGTCTAGTACCCAAAACACAGGCCTTATTGAGCTTACTATGGGGATTGGGGATAGTTCGATTTGTGTAAGATTGTCGCTTAATATTTATTATTTATTTATTTATTTAAATTGCATGTATTAGGTAATCATCAATAAAAATCAAAATCTCTTAGATTAAGTTTGCAAAGTGCATCAATTTGGACCTCTGCGTACCATAATGCTACCGTATACATATATCTTACCAATTAGTTTAATAGATATGATTAACAGGGCCGCGAAATTTATAAAATAGATTTCTCACCATTTCCTATTAAACTAATAAATAAAAAGTAAATGCTATAAATTATATAATATTTAATTAGTAGGATTACTAATATTATAAACGTTAATATTTAATATTTGCCCTTTTTTGTATGAACGGGCAGACCCGTTTACTGCCCTCTTAATGTTTAATATGATGCCAGCAGCTGTCATTCCATTGAGAACTATCAAACCCTCAGCCGGCCTGACACAGTCGGAAACAATTACTAAATTCAGTATCAGGACCACTCAAGAGCGATATTTAACGAGCAAGATTTATGTGTCAACTTTCACGTTAAACTAATAATTAGTATGGTTAAAATCAGGTATAAAAGGTAACCACGGGTGACCTGTTTAACTGAAACTCTCCGGGAGTTCCTCTTCTGGATGTGTGTTCTTACGGGTCGATATCGCCGCACGGCCGCGGGAATTATTAGTACTTCAAAGAGATGTTTTTTGGGCTTTCTCCAAAGGACACCGGCCACCTAGCATGGAAAAAAAGCTCGGTGAATTTTCCTTCTAAAAAATATTTTGCGTTTTTAGGTGTATTTAAAAAAATATTTTCTTATGCTCAGTTTTTGAGGAAAAATTATTTGGGGAATTCATATTGGGTCATCCCAGAATTGAGCTCCATTCGTAAAATGTATGGGGAAAAATAAAAGTGCTAAATTACTTAATAAAATATATATTTTTTAAACTAACTATTTAAACTATTTTTTTGGTTTCTTCATTATGCCACTTTAAAAACTTCAAAATCTTCCTCCAGGATAAGGCGGTTTACGCCACATGTAATAATTTTGTTCCACCTGGTAATTAAAATGAAACAAGCATAAAAAGTTCAAAAAACTGTATCCCGACTACGGAAAAGTAACTATGAATAATATATTAGGTATTGTAACATTATCAACAATCCCACCTTCCAGACCTGGAAATAACAGTACTGCTAACGCCATCCAGTGACGTTTAGATGCACTAAACACATAGGAAATCGATACTACTAGCGACCTCCCCGCGTAAAATAGTACCGAATCTGCCAGAAGATGTCACTGTCACGAAATCTGCAACGCGCTGTTAAGATTTTACCTGATTTGGTTAGGTTCTTCGTCTGACATTTGTTATGCATCGAATATTAGGGTCCCGATTATTGTGCTTCCCTCGCTGGATCTACGTGCTTCCGCTCCAGTATTCTACTTCTTACTGGCTGGGGAACACGACGCTTAATCTCTCTCTGCTGTATTCCTCGAGCAATTTAATATACTCCTTGCTGTACGTCACGGCTTTCCCCTCACCCCGCACGCACCCTCGCTACAGTATGTTTGAACTCGAAATTTACTCTTCTTTCATTTGATCCGCATGCTTTGATAGCAAAATATGTTTTTCAAAGTCAGTCAGTTATTTGTATGTGACTACCATCATATTTTATTTTTTTATACAAAAGGTAGCCTGTCACCCGGAACAAAATTTCGAATCGATTGACACCCCATTTATCAAAATCGGTTTAGTATTTTAAACGGTGGAACATACGTAAATACAAACAGACTGCTAAAAACTCCCTTTCGACTCTGCAGTTTTTTGAACTTTTTATGCTTGTTTACAATTATAACCTATACTTACTTGCAGAAAACCGCGCTCACGTGTATTTTTTTTTTAAATCTTGTTCATCAAAGTGTTCGTTTGTTTTAATGCTAAGTAATTTCACTTTGTATGCACATAATACGTAAAATTCAATAATAATTATGTAAAGTAAAAAAAATGCATTTTGTTTTTCCTATTGATGCGCCTACACTTTACAGTTCAAATACTTTGCTTTCAGCCGCAACGCTGGCCCTATATCCTCTTAGAAAAGATCAGTACGCTTAGCGCGAGTTGCCATCGAAAACATACAATAGTTCACTTCCGACGCGATCGAGCTAACGCGCTTCGAATAGATTTAGATTTTCGCAAGTTCGAGCTGTCAAATTCGTCGTACTCATGGTGCCGATATACTCCGAAAACAACTACAAAACGTTACTTGCTAGCGTCTAGTTTTCGATACGTAATCTAAACTCGATTCGTACGATCAATTCGTACCATGAGATACAAATTTGACATTTCGAATCGAAAAATACCGTAGCGTCTGTAGTTTACTATTTCACTTGCAAAATGGTGCGTGATAACATTCCGTCAAGGTTTACCGTAGATCTGATCGATACCTCTCACATTAAAGAACTTATAAAAATAAGAATTTTGAATAGTCAACATATATATCCGCAAAATTCGGATTGTCGTGTATTTTGTATTTAAAAATGCAAATAATTGGCACACGTTCCGCTATATTGGGTCGAGAGACTCAGTGGAGAATCGGCGCACACTGTTAAATTTATACTTAATGTCGTTAAGCTTAAGGTATAGATTCCTTTAAAGTCTTTAAACTTTGGGTTGGGGAATTTTTCGACGTTGGCAATGCACGTATTCTGTAATGTCATAACCGACAAACGCTAGCATTTAAATTAAAACGATAAATGCTTGTGATATAAGGCTGAATATTGAAAAATCGATTAAACTATACAAACGATCGAGTTAACTGTTGCGAACAAGTAAACTTATAAGGGACTTGTGGTACCAATTAGATTTTTAGTTCTGTGAGTGACCGCCAGGGGCGGTGTAGAGTTTTCATACAAATATTTTACGCACTCGCTAGCGAGGAAAGTAAACTCGACTCACTGTAAACTCAGACTAGAGCTACGGGTTATAATACAAGGGTTTCCTGGGGAGTTAACGTTTTTAACGGCTTCCACGAAATTCTTTGGCGAGGTTCAGCTAAGTTTTCGTTTAAGAAGTTTGGATGTTTCTTTTACCACTCCCCAGTAGAATAAATCCAAACGATTGAAATCAGGTGACCGGTCTGGTCAGGAAATTGTAGCTATATATGTATATTCTCAATCGACGAATTCTCTTACTGGGCGAGGCAGAGGGAGAAAAAGAAACGCCCGTTTAATTACCTGATCTTTTTAAGAAGATGTAGTGTGGCTGAAAGCAAGCAGCTTGAACATGTAGGTATTAGCGAGTAGTGGCATTAAGACATTGTGGCAGCAATAAACTTAAAAAAAAAACATAATCCACTCGCGACCCACTCACCCACCGGGTCCACCCACCAGTGGGTGCACGGGGAATTCCTTTTTACCCATGCGCCCACTGCATTTTGGCAGGAATCAATGTTTTAAAATATGTCGATACATTGCATCGATAGCTGTAACTTAACCTACTTACGTAGGTAGGTACTATATTATTATGTCATTGGGCATATGATAAAATAGTATAAGTCATATATCCTTAAATGTCATTCATGCAAACTGAGCAATACCGTTCGAGGTAATGGACGAGGAAATTAAATTTGTTCACCTTACGGTGAGAAAGTGTAAACATATGCGTTTGTCATTGACTGTACTGTATATAGTGATAGAAATGATGTGAGCTGACTTTGAGTGCAAGTCATCGTATATTTAACTTATTTTTTTAGGTACCTTACGTTGGCACAAAAAATTCTAAAATATTTTCTAGCATCAAAACTATAATTCCTACTACACAGAGTGTGACCAGCCCAAGATTTTTTGAATTTCCCGCCAAGAATTTGAGTAAAATTTGGTTAGCCAGACTCTATTATATGTTTATACGTACCTACTTAATGTATGGTCAAATGTAAGAAATGGTTATAAACTGGTTAATAATTATAAATTTTGTATTATTTTTTTAATAATAATATGTACTTAACATTGCATTATATATTATGGGCATTTCTCCGAGCGTTTCGAACGCTGTGATTTCGGTGGTCGCATTATTGACAATGTCCTTAGGTTTTTGTGGTCTATTTAGAAAACAATGATAGCACTCCCGCGCCTTCTCCACAAAAGCTCAAAAAATCGTCTTCTATTAAAATCGTCTTCAATAATACGACCACCGAAATCACAGCGTTCGAAACGCTCGGAGAAATGCCCTTATACATTAGTATTAATTTCCACGTGGTAGGTACGTTTTTTTTATCTTATGATATTATCTTATTATTTATCTTATGATCACGTATATTTCTCATAAAATAAAACTATATCGATACGATGTATCGACATATTTTAAAACTTTGATTCCTGAAAAAATGCAGTGGGTGCATGGGTAAAAAGGAATTCCCCGTGCACCCACTGGTGGGTGGACCCGGTGGGTCGCGGGTCGCGAGTGACATAATCATCGCAGTGCCGCTCGGCGTATCGTAGAATGAGAAAATAATACGATGTATGCTGTTTAGTTGTTATTTCAAGCGAGCACAGTGGAAAATTATTATGGTTTGTTATTGCTATCAGTACTTACTTTGAACTGAATTCATTGGATTTCAATTAAGATAAATATTATGTATATACGGTGTGTAATAACTTTGGTGTGAGTTTAGTTTGACATTTGACCAATATAAAATGAAAATACTGATACATTTACACCTATGTGCTTACTTTATACCTACACGACTAACTGGTTAAAACATTATGCGTGTCAAACATAAGGATTCACTTAACTGGCCTAATACATTTTTGCCTGATATCAGTTTGTCTAACAACTTTTACTATAATGAATTGTTTGCCTAAAGTCAGTTTATATAATTTTATTTTTCATAGTAATTATTTGTTCGAAATACACGTATATCCTAAATGTCAATTATCATAACACTAACACTTGGGTTGTCGAACATTATTTCGTTTAAAAATCACATTGTTTTTTTTGATATGCACACGGATCTCGGTTAGTGAACTTATTCGATTCTTATTTTAACTAATCATCACATAGACGAATAACGTTTTTACTAATTAATTACTTATGTCTCATACTGTCTGTTTTAGGTATATCATCATAATATTTAGGTACTTAAGTCAATATTATGATGATTTAGTATTAGGCAGTATCAACCAAAGTGTTCAGTATTAACAAGTGGTCAAAAGTACTCATTGTACAAAAGAAGAAAATACTGACCAAATACTCCATATTGCACTCGGTGTAGGTACGACGACGAGCGAAGCGAGGAGAAATGTTAGGAAGAACTGCGACCTTAAAGCGCGCGAGCCGAGCGAGCGAAGCGAGCATGCCGCGGTAGCGGCCGCCAAAGCGCCAGAACCGTTTTTTTTAATTTATTTACTTAGTCGCTTTGCGGCACACAAGATCCCTTGCAAAGTGTTTATTCAAAACCTACATTAGGGCGGAGAAATGGAATGAATCTGCGAAACCAATGTAGGTTAGAAATTGTTCGGCTTACCAGTGATAAGAAAAAAAAAAATATGCGACATGTATGTTAGACGAACGAAACATAATTATGTCAATCAAACTTATACAAACTTAAAATTAGGTGGTTTTAATCAGGTGAACTAAGATTAGGTCAAATATGAAGTGATATAGGTATATACATATGTGAAGTAAAGAATATACAAAATAATTTTCACTCTACTAAAAATTAGATAAAGTGAGATGTATACAATGCCAAATAATTTTAGTTCAAATAAAATTAGGCAAACACCAAATTAGGCAAAAAGTTGTTAGATCAAACATAGGTAACCCGTGAAACATAATATTAAAGTATGCACAAAGGCCAGGTTATAAGTAAGGAACCTCTTGAGCAGCTTAGTGGAAAATAGAAGAAATATTCTGCAAATTCTTGTGTTTTTATTGCATGCTTAATTAAAATCTGTATTTTGTTTCAAGGAATCCAAATGAGGCACTGCGACAGGAATCTTTGTTGCCTATATCAAGAGAACGCAACCGGTACAAGAGCATCGTGTGGGATGAATATGACACTCTACACCAAAAATATCTAGAAATTGGTAAGAATAAAAAGAATACCAGTATAATGATGTGCAATACTACATAGTTATAGTAAATATGAATAACGAATAAGAACAAGGTTAAATGCTTGGCCATGCCACGAAGTAACTATAAAATCGTAAATTCGTAAGTTAATTGAATCGACCTTTACCCACTCAACCCAACGGAACGTCAAAGCAATTTCGACCCCCGAAATTCCAACAAAACCCTTCCTCATTCAAAAATTCTATTGCAGGCATGAAGCCGCGCATGAAAAACCATTACCGGGCCCATCAGCTGTCCGTGTGGCTGCGGTTGATCCCAGAGATACACAGAGCTGGGATGAAGGACGTGGTTGCGAAACACAACCTTTTCCGAAACCACAACGACCCTGAACTATACGACGGACTAGTCCGGCCTGATCCGCTCACCCGAGCTAACTACTTTGACCCCACACTTGACCTTTACCGCAGGCCCATATACAACGTTACCTTAGACGTACCGTCCACTACAATGGACACTTTCGTGACAACATGTGTGAGTGTTATGGCGAGGCCCGGCTCCGCAGTCACGCAAACACAGACGCCAAACAACACTCATTCTCAAGACATTTCAAACTTGGAAGTAGCAGGCTACACCGCCTATTCTACAGCGTTAAGTGTCACTATTGCTATTGGATGCTCATTACTCATCCTAAATGTCCTTATTTTTGCTGGCGTATATTACCAGAGGGATAAAACTCGTCTGCAAGTTAAAGCTTTGCAACAACAACAAAAACGTACACACAACTCTACTTTCGATAGCGTCTCGTCAAAGCACCCTCACTATTTTATCGGCCATTCCCAAAGTTCGAGCACTATTGTGGACATAGATCATCAAGATAAGAATGCTATTATTGCAATGACGAATCGTGTACCACATTTTTCTAATGCAAACTGTCCCAACGTTTGTCATACGGGAGTACAAATGTCCAATCTGTCACAAAAAGCTAGTCCACCAACTAGTCGAGGTCAATGTACTACCCTACCAAGGAAAGTTGGATTTAGTTATCAACAACAAAATCAAATTTGTAATGCATCAAATTGCCTGACACTGCCGAAGAATGCAACATTCATGAGTAGTTCGAGCAACCTGCCCGACGTGCAGGCGCAGACGGGACAGGCGCAGGCGCTGGCGGCCGGCAACGGCGCCGCGCTGCCCGCGCCCGCGTCGCCCGCCCAGCACTTCCACAAGTCGCGCGTCCCTCAAGCGGCCATCTCCGAAATGAACGTATGAGAAATGGAAGATATTTACAATTATGTGTAAAGTGATATAACATCTTTTTAGTGTGAGAGTGGCACTGTAGGGAGTGTAAATCACTGGACAATGCATGGTTGTAAATATCTTTAAAAAATATTATGTACTTCAACTACTGAAAAACAGGTATATGTTTTGGTTAATTTGAGCAATGTATCCGCAGGAACTTTAAGTCTTAGTGTCTTTATAAATCTTACTTTTACTCTTGTAAATAGGCCAATTTATATAATATTAGATCATTATATCGATCCATTACAAATGGAATAATGCATTAAGAAAGAAAAATAGTAACCGTCATAGTATCCCATCTTTATAATAATTAGAATCGTTTTAAAATCGTACAGCCCTTTTAATTAACACATGAATATGTTCAAACGTTATAAATTTGTGGCATACCTAGTCATATAATGACGTAAGTAATGTAAATAATTTAGAATCTTAAAGACTGTGTACTTATAATAGGAAAATGTTTACGTTTATGTAGACCCATTTTGCGCCTGCGACATTAATACAAGTGTAAGAAATTAGGGTTTACAGTACTTCAATTTACGTTTCATCTTTCAGGAACTTACATTATTATGGTTAAAAAATATTTCAAGTTAAACAATATTTCACAAGCATTGTATAAACCCTATTATAACCTTGTTTCTCGGGTCTAAGTAGTGATTAATATTAATAATACTACATTTACATTAAATAATAACGGTACGTACTTTACAAATACACGTTATTATCGTAAGGAATCAGTTTTATGATTATAAAATGTTTTTAATTTTGGTAGGGGCTTTCCAAGACGCACTTAACATGTGCATCATTAAATGATTTTGTATAAATTTTGTATATTATGTACAGTCGACTACACAGGCCAAAGTTACAAAATATGTATACACGACTTGATTTAAAACAAACGTTATGTTATTTTCTGCGACAGCTAGTAAGTCGGATATCTTGAATGAATGTAAAGTTACACGGAGTCCAAGTAGATCAGGTTAGGGTAGTAAAGTTTTTAAAATACACAAAGACTCGCAACTCAAATGAAAATCCGAAGTGCAGCAACTGAATTCCTCGATGGTTCCGCGTGTTTTGCACTCTGTAGTTTGTGAGATGAGGTTCACACAAAACTCCGAAAAATGGTACACCACGCTCTTGTGGAATCGAAATTACGATATAGTATTAAATTGTGGGGACATGGTTACAAATATAACGTAGAAACTGCCTTCAAGATGCAAAAAAGGGCCATTCGTAGGTACGATAGATAGAGATAGAGAGATAGGTTCCACAAAGAGAATAGTGCAGAAAACGTTTCAAAAAGCTTAATATTTTAACTGTGATATGTCTGTATATTCTTGTTTTGCTTAGCGACTTCATTAAATATCTGTATCAGTGTGAAACCCAAGTGAGGTCAGACTTTCAACAAGAAGGAAATATATTCCCATGATAAAAAGGCACCTCGACTCAATGGCACCTCGATATTGTGAAGCATGCCGCTTGTTACCAGGCAGCTCAGTTGTTTAACATACTGCCATTTGAATTAAAATCAATTGTAGACACACGCGTATTCAGCCCAAGGCTCAAAGGATTCCTCCTGAGGAAGTCTCATTTAGGTAGCTGACTTCGTAAATGACAAAGTCCTTTAAAAATAATGTTCATTATAATAGTTTATAAGAGTATCTAATTATTGTTTATTTGACTTATTAATTAATTTTCATTTGTAATTGTACACCTGTTGTTAAATTTACGAGTATTAATTGATATAGCTGTATTGAAATGTGACTGTAAACTCGACTATCATCGGTTTTTTGTATGCATGTTTTAATACGATAGTATTTTTAAGTAACTAAAATGAAATGAAATTGCCTTAACATTATGGTCGTGTCTACATATTTTTGTAACTTTGGCCGCATCTATCTCTATGTAATCGACTGTGCAATATAATAACAATACCAATTATAATACAACAGAAATTATTGTATACTTTGTTTTTTTTTATGTTGGAGATGGTTTTACAGCTAATAACGAACAAATAATTGATAACTTAAACGACCGTGATCTATGGCACTAAACATGTGTATATTTTGTAGACTTATGAATTCTACATTTTTATTGGCGGTAATAATATTTATATGCGTAATTCTTTTTCAATATTTTACTTCATACACAACGTAGTTTAATAAGAGGTTCTTATACATTGCAGTTTAAAATTTGACAACTAGTATCTATTTATATTGTTTGCTTGCGAGTACGTATGCTTCATTCTGGTTGAATCACTTCCTTCCATGTATCGCTGACATAGTGGTTGTTTTGATTCTTGTAACCTACATGTTAGTTTGTACAATAATTGAACGAGCATCAACTTAGTATTAATGGGTGGAATGTCATTCATTGACGGCTATTAATACCGAATCTGTTATTTGTCAACGATTTTTTACTGCGTTCCTCCTGTTTATCAATAAGTAATACATGGATTCGTGTTAATAATGAAATGTGTTAAAACTTATTAATGTAAACGTTATCTAACCGTTACTATGGATTCTTATGACAATTAATAAAAAATGTAAAGTTGATAAATAATAACATTTGTGAAAATTTTTACAAAACTTTTATTTAAATTCCAGTCTTCAAACAGAAAGAAGAAACTGATTCTTAAATAATATTTTACAAAACACTTACGCCCAGGATTTAACAAAAAGTCAAAAAAGTTCCGTATCGAATTACGTTCTAATTCCAGTTACCTACTTGGTGAGTAAGAGTTAGCGCAAAAAACTGTTAATTTTTACCGTCATGAAAGGCCGTAGCACGATAAGAGACGGAAAATGCTATTTTATGATTGTCAGCTAGTTTTCTTTTCTTTAGTTAGGTTAGGCTAGGTAGGTACTTTTAGTGCCAAGGTTTGTTGAAAAATATCCAGTGGTTCCGCAGACAAAAGAAAGGGTTACTAATGTATTACTGAAGTTTTTTTGGCTGATTTTCACTCCGCAAACAATGTTTTCCAAAAAACGATTTGCCAAATAATCACTTGCCAACTAAAGATTTATCAAAAACATCTTTCGCAAGCAAATCTTTAGCAAC
Source organism: Epinotia nisella (assembly GCA_932294315.1). Taxonomy (NCBI): domain Eukaryota; kingdom Metazoa; phylum Arthropoda; class Insecta; order Lepidoptera; family Tortricidae; genus Epinotia; species Epinotia nisella. Next base: position 24,320,322 of record OW028673.1, read on the forward strand.
ATATATAAGACATTAATTTAGATAGTCAAGGTATATTTGACCAATTTTTGTTTTGACATTTAGTCAAAGTTTGTTTCACCAATTTTCGTTTAACCCATTTTTAATTCTAAATTACAATCCGATTCTAAAACATACCAAACTGGTGGCGGTGGTATGTGTGTTAGTGTGTTAGGGCGACCGTGCTCTGCTCGGGTAAAAATACGGAGAAAACGAATTTTCCCAGAAATATGAGACCTAGCTAGATCGATTTCTCGCCCCCGTGAACCCGTATATTCCAAATTTCATCGAAATCGTTAGAGCCGTTTCTGAGAACGAGATTGAAAATATATATTGCTCGTTTAATAGTATAGGATATTAAGTATGCATGTAGAAGGTACAAACCCCTCCTTCTTTTTGGAACCTTTCTATAGGCCCAGTCGTCATCCTTCTATTCATGTCAACCTCTTCAAAGAGCCCAAAAGCCCCAGTTCAACTTGACAGCCCTTCCGTTTTCGAATACCACTTCCCAGCCCTGCGCCCGGGCTCCCGATAGAAAGTCGCTTCGTCAGCCCTTCGTTTCACTGGCGCACTCGACCTTACGCTTCTCTCGGGAGGTCGCCGGCTCAACTCAGGACTTCCTTCGCAGGGTCCTGAATCCGCGGGATTTTATATTACACTCTAGGCCCTAGGGGTGGGACAAACAAGACCACGTGGAATTGAGCGCTCTGGTTCGGTTTCGTTAGTTTATTTTATATTACACTCTAGGCCCTAGGGGTGGGACAGACAAGACCACGTGGAATTGGGCGCTCTGGTTCGGTTTCGTTAGTTTTTTTTTAATGTATTTCATTACTTAATGAATTTGCATTTTACTATCTTATGGCGTTTGGCTTTGGAAGCCCTATGGCGAACATTTATTTGCGCAAACATTTTTCGACTAATCACTCCTAGTCCTAATGAAAGTTGCTGTTATAATATTCTGACAAGTGATCATTTGACTGAATTACGAGTTGGCAAATAAAAAGTTTTGGTTGGGACATGAAATTTGGCCAAAAATATTTTGGTAAAATAACAGGCTCTTCAAAAAAAAATCCGAATTTACGAAATCTGACTTCTCTAAAACGAATTAACTTGCATAAACCGTTATTTTCATTATATATTAGTTCAATAATTATGTCCTGAAGCTTAATGATATCATGCGGTGTATCTCGGATACTATTAAGTCTACCCCAGCCCATTGGCTACCAGTGCTATGCCACATAGCCCCGCCGTACTTGCGAAGAGCGCACGCACTAAAAAAAGAAGCGAAAAAGATCGTGTCTTCAACCTCACTCCCATTACACGAAGAGTTCTGTTCTCCACCACTTCAGCGCCTAAATACACTGCATATGCTGCTCGGAATCTGGAAGATATTAATGTAACCGAAGCTTGGAGAAATGACTGGGGCACTGTCACCGCGGTATTTATATATAGAACGCCTCAACCCCACACCTCCTTCGAATACTGTGGTGCCGTCTGAATAGGCTAAGAACGGAACCTCTTGCCCAAACGGGGTTGGGTAGATTCAGCCATGTTTGAGTGCGGCGAAGAGGTTGAAACCATGGAGCACATCTGCCGACGCTGTCCTTTAAACTCATATGTGGGATCGGAAGAGGACCTTCTGTAACTAACACCCGGCGTGGTCGCGTGGCTCAACTCCCTGAATGTTGACATTTAACCCAACCGATACTTGTTCAATCCGACATGTACATTAGATAGTTCTGTTTTATTATTTGCCTATTATTAATAAGTGTATGCCATACGATTACATAAATGATGTCCCGATAGAATACGTAAGAAACAGGTAAGTCTATAAGAAATAAATATATATTTTCAATCCTTAAACCACTCTAATTGTCATTTCTAAATAATCCTTCCTTAACGTTCTGGCAGAGATCTCTCAGAGTCTGATGGTTAAAATCGGGAAGCAACTGTCTCAAATCGCAGATTTAATTTTTAGCTTACTTCTGACCTGGAAAGATAAGAATGGTTGTATAATATACGAGTATGTATATGGCACCGTCAGATTATGAACACCGTCAGTTTATAATCTTACTCGGGATATTATCAACTATCGAAAAATTGTGTGCCCTAACTGTTCACAATTTAACGCATTAGAATTTAATATTTTGGATTTTCCTGAACCTTCGAACTTTTTTCTAAACAGCTGAGAAATAATATAGTAAGTAGAGAGAATGGAAGTCCGTCATTCATGTGGGACTTTAAACCCTTTGAACGCCATTCTTCACGTACTAAAGTGTCACTGATACGCCAACCTTTTTTCCAAAAGAGAGTGAATATGAACTTTATAAGAAATATTGAAGGTTGTTTTGACAGTGGACGTCGAAACACCTAAAGGCGTTCTTGGCGCTGCGGGCACGACAATACACGACACCTTTATAGGCGTTCTTGGCGTACAAAGGGTTAAATGATGAGAAAGTGACAAGTGTCAGCTAGTAAACTTCGGAAACCAATTTCCATCCTTAATCCGTCAAATTTATTGCCCAACACTGTAGGGCCTGTGTGGGTCCCTACAAGGAATTTTTCAATTTACGTATACTTTTTGTGTATCAACGTAAAATTCTTATGGTGCTATGCATATGTATATTTCTTTAGCTAGATTTCTGTGCAAAAACGAAGTCTTCACGTAGAAACGGAAACATTTCATAGTTTCTATTACACTCTGCTAGTAAAACTCTAATAAAAAAAATCTCTGAGGTAATCTACTCCATTTTTATGCTTACATTATTAATAAAGTAGAAGCGGAAAATTTGAATCGTAAGAATACAACCTCGGAAATACTAAAACTCATGAAAAATACCATGAAAATCATCATCATCATCATCCTGGCCGATTTCGACCACGGCGACTGGAAAAAGAAAATAATTCTGGCTAACTGGAGCGTCGTTCGTGAGCTCTCAGGTGACTGATGTACCCTATCTTTGAGAATGTGCTACCACATTCCCTACAGGTCAGCACCCCTCCGACAAAGTTGTAGTGGATGGCCGCAGCCTTCAACTCCTCGCGCTTAGCGTCGAGTTCGTTACGTCTTCGTTCTTCGAAGACTTGCACATTAACCTTCACTGTATGTCTCCACTTTGACCGATCTTGAGCCAAAATCTCCCAGCGCGATAGGTCAATATCACATCTCCGCATGTGGCGCTTTAGCACATCTTTATAGCGCAGAAGCTGGCCGCCCTGTTTTCGCTTGCCTTCCTGCAGTTCTGAATAAAAGATGCGCTTAGCCACTTGTTCTTTGGTCATGCGGGTGGTATGACCACTCCATCGCAGCTGTCTACGCATTAGATAGGCTTCAATGCCGCTGACATTAGCACGACGTAGAATTTTCGTGTTCCTGACACGGTCCGACCAGGAGATGTTCATTATGGCACGCAGGCATTTGAGATAAAACCTATCTAATACGCGAATGTGTTTGTGGTAGAGACACCACGTTTCGGAGGCATACAGGAGATTGGGAACTATTTCCATGTAAACAGATACCTTGGTTTGGAGCTTTATGTCGTGTGACTGGAACACCTTGACGCGAAGTATCCCAAAGGCAGCAGCAGCCGCCCCAATTCTGCTGTTTACTTCATTATCAAGCTGGCACTAATGTGTGACATATCAAATGAAAGGGGTTGTTGTAAGCATCTGATATATATATACATATATTATAATTTTAGCAAAAACAGATTTGAAGCAGTTTAGGAAAAAAGACGAAAATTTACCATTCCCCCCATATCTCCGAAACTACTAGGCTTAAAATTCTGAAAAAAATATGGAATATAGTTCCTTGCCTAAAGATTAAAGGAAAACTTATAAGAAGTTTGAGAATTCAAAGTAACGGGAAAATTCTCAATATTTTTATGAAATTTAGATTATATATGGAACCCTCAGACCCCTTCAGAAGTTGTTCGATTCCGTCTTACTGGAAGAGAGAACGCCAAAGGCATGGAACAGAGGGGTGGTAGTGCTGTTCTTCAAAAAGGGTGACAACACGCTGCTGAAGAACTACCGACCCATATCTCTTCTGAGCCATGTCTATAAGCTGTTTTCGAGAGTCATTACAAATCGTCTCGTACGCAGGCTAGATGACTTCCAGCCTCCCGAACAAGCCGGTTTTCGAAAAGGCTTTAGACCACATCCACACGCTCCGTCAAGTTATACAGAAGATGTAATATGCCTAAATTGAAGAATAAATCACTTTGACTTTGACTTTGACTGAAGAGTATAACCTGCCCCTCTGCTTAGCGTTCGTGGACTACGAGAAAGACTTCGATTCGGTCGAAACCTGGGCTGTACTACAGTCTCTCCAGCGGTGCCAAGTTGACTACAGCTCTATCGAAGTGCTGAAGTGTTTGTACGAGAACGCCACTATGTCAGTTCGACTCCAGGACCGGAACTCGAAACCTATTCCGCTGCATCGGGGAGTCAGGCAAGGAGATGTTATTTCTCCAAAACTGTTCACCGCTGCACTGGAGGATGTTTTCAAGACTCTGGACTGGAGAAGGATAGGCATCAACATTAACGGCGAGTACATCACTCACCTTCGGTTTGCTGACGATATAGTAGTGTTGGCTGAGACCATGGAGGACTTAAGTACGATGCTCGATGACCTCAGTAAAGCTTCCGAGCGAGTTGGTCTAAGAATGAACATGGATAAGACGAAGGTCATGTCAAATGCCCATGTAGTACCAACTCCCATTACAATCGGACACTTTACGCTCGAAGTTGTAGACGATTATGTATACCTAGGACAGACTGTCCAGTTAGGTAGGTCCAACTTCGAGAAAGAGGTCAATCGTCGAATCCGACTCGGCTGGGCAGCGTTCGGGAAGCTCCGGCACATCTTTTCGTCCAATATCCCGCAGTGTCTCAAGACGAGAGTCTATGACCAGTGTGTGTTGCCAGTGATGACGTATGGCACTGAAACTTGGTCGCTTACTATGGGCCTCATAAGAAGGCTCAAAGTCACCCAAAGGGCAATGGAGAGGGCTATGTTAGGAGTTTCTCTGCGTGATCGCATCAGAAATGAGGCTATCCGCAGCAGAACCAAGGTAACCGATATAGCCCTCCGAATTGCTAAACTTAAGTGGCAGTCGGCGGGGCACATTGCACGTAGAACCGATGGCCGTTAGGGCGGAAAGGTTCTCGAGTGGCGACCACGTACCGGAAGGCGCGGCGTGGGTAGGCCCCCACAAGGTGGACTGATGACCTGGTAAAGGTCGCGGGAGTCCGGGTGGCGCACGACCGGTCAATTTGGCACTCTCTGGGGGAGGCCTATGTCCAGCAGTGGACGTCTTTCGGCTGATATGATGATGATGATGATGACGGAATCCTCACTACGCGAGTTGAACTCGCACTTGGCCGGTTTTTTACCAGCTTTTATTTACTTTCACCTAACCGTTGTCTGTAATCAAATCTTGCAAGTTAAATTTGATCTACTTCCCGGTTTCCGATTGAGCTGAAATTTAGCATACATGTGTAAAACGCGTGACAATGCAATATTATGATGACATGGTGCTGATCTGATGATGGAGCTGGAAGGTGGCCATAGGAACTTCGCAATGAAACGACACAACCTCATCGAGTTTGGGCTCGTTAGAATCGTCTGAATGAGTAGTTGATGACGGTATACAGAAAAGTACAGTCGGCAATAAAACCTTGTACCAAAAATTAAATTTTTGACAGAAACTTGTTCGTTCAGGAGCACTATGGGGATTTCTCGAAAAGTGGATTTCTCAAAATGGGGATATCGCAAAATGTGGAGTTCGCAAAACGGGGATTTTTCAAAATGGGGAGTTCGCGAAACGGGGATATAAAGTACAATCAGCTCTAATACACTAGCCCTGGTTCCAGCTCACCCAGTTTCGCGCCTATTTCAGCTGAATCCTCAAGGCGGGCTCCTACACATATCCTGCGACAGTCAATACCCAAACCATACGGTTACCCAAATAAACACAAGTCGTTACTGGCATCTTAACTTTATCTCAATGCTAGTGTCGATTTTATGGTGTAATTTAAAAGATTCGAGACGTCTAAAATAAAAATGTAAATCTGCTACCATACCTACCCTGTATTTTTTCGCACGAAGTCGTGAAATGCACTGTGAAAAGTTTCGGCCGAAATGTGCATCATTATGATTGTGGATTCCCTTTTGCAACTATTTCTATTGCTTATTTTTTATAATCCACAGCAAGTGTTATAAACGTTTTTTCCCGTTGATAACAATTCATTTGTAAAATTTATGTCGCTACGGCAGTTTTACTGGCCGGAGTGCGAGTGTTCGAGAATCGATTGACCATTAAACGTTAAACACGCTTTGCATTTTTCTATTCAGCTTTTAACGTAACCGTACTCACCGGCTAATGGAGGCATATCTCTGTGTAAAAGCTTCTACAATGGACTTGTGACACAACGTATGGGAACAGTAGGGGAATCGAATAATCCTATATTATTAAACGAGCAATATTTATATACATACAGTGTGTGTCTGTCATAAGAACATTTATTTTAAGGAACGATAGCTTTCAGTGCTGTGAACCGTTTTATCGAAAAAAAGTAACAATTACCTTTTCTAATGGAGAGTTATTAATTTTTTAAATTTTCTCGAGCAGCAATGTACTGCTAACATTCACTTGACGTTTCAGAGAGGCAGAGCTAGTTACTGTCAGTTGTTAGCTTTGTTACCAATACATTGCGGGCCGAATTAATTTGTATGAAAAAAAAAACGTTTTTTTTAAACTAGAGATACCAATTTACGTTCATTAGGGCTTATACTTTCAACCCTTAAAATAAATGTTCTTATGACAGACACACACTGTATATAATTATATGCCTAACTAAATATATATAATTGCCATCACGTTCTCAGAAACGGCTCTAACGATTTCGATGAAATTTGGAATATAGGGGTTTACGGGGACAAAAAATCGATCTAGCTAAGTCTCATGTCTGGGAAAATTCGTTTTCTCCGTATTTTCATCTGAGCTGAGCTCGGTCGCCCAGGACTGAATATTAAAAATGATGTTTGCAAAGGGTTACATTTAAAAGGAACACACGCTTCTTTTTATATGTGTTCGTTTACTGTCACATTACCAGCGTTACTGCTGGTGCTGTCTATAGGGCTGGCTTGTTCCTTTTTTAAATCCCGGTATAGTTTCTGGGCGTTTGGACCCCACGGCCCAGGCGCCTCTACTGCGAAAGCCGCAAACACATTGTTGCCTGCATGGTATTTGCGGCGTTTGGCAGATCGATGCTGCCGCTGCGCCCGCCCTCTGCGAAGTGGTGGGTAAGTGGAACAGAGCCAATGTGTCGACGCAGGTGGCGTCCCAGACTAGGGGTCAGACTTGCCACGGAATGAGCGTCTTACCGTTGGGTCTCTTGCCATCGTCGCGTGAGACATCGGGATAGTTTCCACCCTGTACGGTGCCAACCTCTGTGCACTTGCCAAAAAAAAATGGCGGAATCCGCCCAATTGCAATTGGACCAACATATAGAAGACTAACCTCCGAAGTGCGCTGCAGACACACAGTTTAGGATGATTTGTTAGATGGATTTAGCGATGTTTTTATTTTCTTGTATAAAAAAATCCGATCGACTTTTTTCCTTGTATAAAATTTTCCGAACGCCTTCTTTCCCTATAGACATATTTGCGGATATATTTATTTTCTTGTATAAAATTTTCTGAACGCCTTTTTTTCCTATAGACATATTTGCGGATATATTTATTTTCTTGTATAAAATTTTCTGAACGCCTTTTTTTCCTATAGACATATTTGCCGATATATTTATTTTCTTGTATAAAATTTTCCGAACGCCTTCTTTTCCTATAGACATTTTTGCCGATATATTTATTTTCTTGTATAAAATTTTCCGAACGCCTTCTTTTCCTTTAAAAATATTTGCCGATATATTGAGTTTCTTGTATAAAAAACTTCCGAACGCCTTCTTTCACTGTATTTTTTTTTTACAGTTGCTCAAAAATGGTACTTTTTGTAGCTGCAAATCGTGCGCAAAGTTGTATTTTGCGCACTAGTGCTTTTTACTTTTCCACGTGTATTGAACGAAGTTTTTTAATACAGTTGCGAAAAAATAAGAAAAACAACAAGTATGGAATTCGAAACTTTAATATGATTAATTCTGTAACATCATTGTAATACAGTTGAAAAATAATGAAGTTGTACGAAAAATTTTTTTTTAATACAGTTCTTCCTCACTTGTTGTTTTTCTTATTTTTTCGCAACTGTATTAAAAAACCTCGTTCAATACACGTGCGGAAATGTCATTCTTCTCGTCCCGAGTCTTGCCACTCGCCTACGGCTCGGGGCAAGATACCTCGGAACTCGTGAAGTAATGACATACTTTCCGCACTAGCATCGAAATTTACTATTAACTTACGCAAAATTTCGTATTACGATTAATAACCTAATCTACTATGGTTTTACACCTATTGTAACCATATTGTTTACCTATAGGCACAGTCAAGGGCACCAATATGTATAAAAGAAAAAAAAAAGAAAAGAAGACATTTATTCACTACACAAAAGACACACAGAGACAAAGGAGTAGACATACATGACAATGCGATGCTCCTACTTAAGAGCAATATCAATATTACACTTGTTATTTCAAGTGATTTTACTCTTTATCTAATCAAGCCTTTAAAGAGGTTCTTGTTGTGATAATTTTGAATAATGTTATTCATGTTCTTTGTCATTTTTGATAGGCCTTGTCATTTATTTTCTTCGCATGGACGACAATTTTGTTTTGTACGTCGAATATTGTATTTATTAATTATAGATTATTTATCAAAAACATTAATAATGGAGCTTGCATGCTCCAGTGTAAGAAGTGTTCAGCTTGAGTTCATAGAAAGTACTCACGGCGGGCAAATTTTGATACGCGGCGGTTATCGACACTGCTTAAAAAGGGAAAATAAAGGTTCATCGGTGTGGACATGTGCACAAACCTTTTGCAAAGGATCTATTAAGTTAAATAGCGACAGAACCAGCATTTTACAAGAATCTCATCATACTTGCGTACCCGACTTTGAAAGCATCAAAATTGAAAAGAGTATTATTAATTTAAAGCACCGGGTTACTACTGATTACCGCCCGATACCACAACTTTACAAAGAAGAAATGGCTAAATTCATGTCCGAACCATATGCTGATAAACTACCATCTTTTTATAAACTCAGAGACATGCTATATAAGCACCGGAATGCCAAGTTGGCCAAGTTGAGTTTAAAATCTTGCGATGAAATCGTAATACCTGAACACCTAGCCAAAAACTTCTTATGTGCTAAAGTTGATGAAATGCTCATCTTTATGACACCGGATTCTAAGAAGAATATAAAAAAAGTTAATACATTTTTCATGGACGGAACCTTCAAAATTGTACCAAAACCCTTCATCCAGTTATATACTATCCATGGAGACATAGGTAGTAATCACGAATTCACAAAAGTAATGCCATTCATCTACATATTATTACCGGACAAAAAACAGCAAACATATGAACTTATGTTCAATGCTATATATATAAACAGTTAGTGCCTAATTTTGTGCCGGAGTTTATGAAAGTAGATTATGAATTAGCGGCTATAAATGCTTTTAAGCGTACGTTTTCTTCGGCAAATATTAATGGTTGTTTTTTTCACTTCTCACAAGCTGTTTGGAAGAATGCTGACAAAATGGAAATTTGTGATACCCAGGAAGGATGTAATTACGTCAAAAAATGTGTACAAGTAGCTCATCTGCCCGATTCAAAGATTTTAGAGGGATGGTGTACTTTACAGGGGAATGCACCAAGTGTCAAGAATATAGAAATGTTTAATAATTATTTAGCCACTCAATGGTTCAAAACAAAAAATACAGATTTAATCTCGTGTTATAACCATCGCCACCGGACGACTAATGTTGTTGAGGGATGGCACAGTAAGATGAATAAGTTGATAAGGTCTGACTTAAATTTGTTCTATTTTGTGTCATTGCTTAAAGAAGAAGCAATTGAACAGGATTTTAAGTTCAACCAAAATGCATTACAAGTCGATATTTATAGAAAGAGAAGTAAAAAAACTATTGACATTGACACGAAGATTAAGGAAATTGTGGATGTCTATTTGGTTGGTGAAATAACCTTGGATAGATGCATCGAGAAATTGTCATACTTGAAATATTAACCCATTACTTCTTAAAGATGAACTGGAGATAAGTGCACAAGTGCTGAAATAATAAATGTATTTTATTTTTAAGTTTAACCTGAGCTAAGTTAAACGTAGATATGATTATTTAAATAAATTTTTACGAAGTTTATGTATATTTTCTTATAGTCGGCTAGTCTTACCTATTTGAAAATATTAACATACCTACCTATTAGAAGACTAATTTGAATTTGAATATGTCCCTTTAACCGCTTACAATGCTCGTGTCGCCGTCGATACGAAGATGCACCACGCAAAGTAGTAGCCCAGTAGTCGGACCGGATTTTTGCCCTACAAGTTTTGATAATTCTAAAGTTGGGAAAACTATGCTTATATGGCATGGGACATATTTTTAAGCATATTTGTAATATATGACGAAAAGTTAGAACGAGGGTTAGATATAAATTAGGTATTTATGTATTTTTATTGATGATTTGTGAATATTGAATTATAGTGCAAAGTTTAAGCTTCATCGTTTATAATATGTATGACGCTTTATGCTATTAAGTTATTAGATTTTTTTTTAACCTGCGACTAGGTCAAACCATAATTAGCTTATTATTTCGTCGATATTGAATTAGAGTTTTAAAAATCCACAACAATATCTCTAAATTCTTAAGTTAATACACAAAGCCAAAAATTTAGAAGAATACGATAAGAGCTTTAAAATTAGTAAGCGTTTTTTGTCCTGTAAGATCTAATATTGAATTAAAGTCTGTAAAAATAAGTCTACTACTATAAAATAATATATGTATTGCCGATTGTCTACACTTCTAACTTTTTTTCCAGTATATTAAGTGGATCGATAATATCATAAGTTTACAATATCAGCCACTCTAATTCTTTATTAACTAAATAATTTGCATTTTTCGTTGACCAGAATGCAGATGTTCCAGACTTCTAAAAATAGAATATTGTAAAGAAATTAAAGTGTTATTGGATATTGTACAGTTTTTTGTAACTCTAATTCTATATTTACATAGTTATTGGCTAAAATTTAAATATTTGAATATAGCCAAAAGCCGAGCCTAAAAATTTCTAACTTTTTACATAAGTATTATTTAACATGCCTCCAACGACATATCAAAAAATACAAACTTTAATGTTATTATAACCTACTTTTGTTCAGCGGCTGAAAGCGGCTTGAATAATCCATGATGCGATAGTGTACGTAAATGTAAAAACCAAGCCGGATCTTAATCTTATTCAGCGGCGAAATGAGCTGGGTTATGTTATCTTATAAATCATACTACGGCGGTTAAAAGGTTAATAATTGTTTATTATGTTTTGAAATAGTGACTTTGAAAAAAGGGGTTTTCAAATGGCTGTGTAATGAAAATCGAACAACTAATTGTATAATGTTCACAGTAGGTATAAAAAGATTAAAATAACATAATTGCAATGTATCGAGTCGCTCACCGACTAAACTAAGCTGAATAAACTTTTGTTAGAATAATAAATAATATGGTAGATAGATATTAAGATCGGACCTTCAATAAAAATACATACCAGTAAATATTTTGATCGGATAAAAAGGCATTTCGGATTAGTTTGTGCAAGCAAAAATAAATATGAGCAAAAGTTAAGATCGGTTATAAAGCAGATTAGGATTTTCTTCTACAAGTAAAATTATACATCAGTAAATATTACGATTGGGTAAAAAACAGATTAGGATTTTCTTCTACAAGTAAAATTATACATCAGTAAATATTACGATTGGGTAAAAAACAGATTTGCATTTTTTCCGTCTAGTAATACTATAGACTAGTAAAGATTTCGATTAGAAAAAAAGTCGAACGGATATTTTTCTACAAGAAAAAAAAAATATCGCTAAATCCATCTAACAAATCTTTAGGATACCGCCTGACGCGTACCGCAAAAACGCGTTCAACTCTGTCAGCAGAGAAGCTATGCTGACAGACATCCAATGAGAGATTCCTAACGTATACCAGTATCTCTGGCAGTGCTACAGCTCACCATCAAATTTAATGTATAACAACCATAGCATACTTTCGGCAGTTGGCTGTTACTGTTGGTGTAACAAACCAAAATTGTCGACAACTTCCAAAGCATTTGCCTCAGCTATTAAAGTAATGACCAGAAACTAACTTCACCTCCTTGGATCCCAGATATTTGAAGAATCAATCCCAGAGTTCATCGGCAATCAAATCAATCGTTTCTCCGAATAGTCCGACTGACTACTCAAAATTAACTCACACGTGGCCCTTTGTATGCTCCGCTTTTGTCTTTTTGCCCCCAAATTTACATTGTATTTGATGCGTTGCAGTCCATTATGGAAATTTCCCATATCTTGTGAAAAAATTGATTCCATCCTACACTCCCAAATCGAAAAAACCCTAAACATTCAACTGAACGACAAGAAATTCCTACATGCCACCCTCCCAATCCGATACGGTGGTCTGGGTATCCGGCAAATTTCGAGCGTCGTTCTTCCAGCCTCTTTCTTCTCGGTCCACAGTACAATATCCCTCATTGGAAAAATCCTCGCTCATCACTTCGAGGTATCGTGCTTGACCGAGGATGAGAACGCAAAATCGCCTGTCCCGGTGAAGAGCTGCCAATCAGCTAAGGTGTCCAAAGAATCTGGGATGAACCACTCTGCCGCCAGGTCCACGACTGGCTACTGGACTCCGCCTCGTCAGCCTCCGAAAAAGCCTGGCTCCTGGCTGGTTCTGGCTCCACGCCTACCCTTCGGCCCATTGCTGACTGGGCCGCAGCTCGATGACAAGTGTCAAGCGCTTTCAGCTCGGCCAGTCGGGACGGCTACCCTCGCTTGAATATTTATTTGTATTGCAGAACACAACAGGTATATAAAGTTCATTTTCAGTCCTAATTTTTATATTTTGAAGATGTATCGTATTATTAATTGAGCATTTAAGATAAATTAATATATAAAAACTAAAAATGATGACAAAATATATATATTTGAGGAAATCCGTTGATTCCTCAAGGATCTCAGAATTAAAACTTCATTAGTTGCTACTTCAACGGAATCATGTCAGAATCTTTGACGTACTTTACATCCTTGAGGCGTTCCATAAGTCATATCTGGTTTACATCACAGTACCATTTCACCAAAATTGCGAGTTATAATAGAAAATACAAAATTCACAACACGCGTGCCTATAAAATTTTAAGGGTTGCCCTCGATTTCCCTGGGATGCCATCGTCAGATCCTGACTTGTGCTTACCTGAATAACTTGAAAGAATACGATTAAAGGTGATACGTTCAGTCGACGCCAAAAATACGTTTACACTTTTGCACCTTATTCCATTGCAATAAGGCGAATAGTGTAAACGTATTTTTGGCGTCGACCGTACCTGTAAAATTTCAAAAAATATCCTCCAACTCCTAACCGTTGAGAAGTTGTACCTTCCATCATCAGCCCACCAACATGAAGTGATGACTTACCTGAATAGCTTTAGAAAAAAACACATGGAACACGTAATACGTGCCTATAAAATGTGATGGTTGCCCTCGATTTCCCTGAGCTCCCATCACCACCTGAGCAATGGGACCATCTCAGGAATACACATTTTCGAATAAAAAAATAATTTTTAAAATCGGTCCACGATTGACAGAGAAATCGGCGAACATACATTTAAAAAAATACAGTGGAACATATATCCTCCTTTTTTGGAGTCGGTTTAAAAATATTTTTTTAGTCATTTCATTACAGAACTATGTAGCGGCTAATAAAATACAACTATCCTCAAAATTTTATTCAAATATACCTTAGTTTTCCAGTAAAATGCGTGTGTCCCGTATGGGACAGACAGACACAATACGACGGAATAAATGTTAGAATTTGTAATTTTTAGTTAAAGTATTCAAAGGCATTTTGTAGACTTTGTAGTCATGGTAATTATGATAGGGTCCTTTGTTTCAGGTGATGTATATTATAATAATAGGCAGCATTGCCATGCAGCGTGGCAATGCTGCCAGCCTTCTCGGCACACTACCCTCTGACAGCGATATGGGCAATTTTTTTTATCATTAAGTTTTAATTTATAGTCTTTTTTTGTCTTTGTAAGTTAAGTTGTTGTTTTATTGTTTGTTTTTATTATCCTTGTTCACTGATAATAATAATAATTCATTTTGTGTGACCTCATGCAGATGTAGTTGCAAGGTTAAAGGGGTGAAGCTTGCCATTTAGTACGTTTTGCTGGACGCCGTGCAGGCTGCAACTGTCCACACAGGGCAAAATCACGCGGCGAACTGCATGGCGGACGCAGGTATGCTCAATTCGTGGGGATGCACCTTAACAAAGTAAAATATCCGCTTCCCGCTTGAATCACTAGCCTCGGACATCAGCACCGTGAATTAATCTCATTTATTTCCATCCAACATGCTATTGATTTTTTCCATCGGAGTATTTTATAAATTCCTGCAATGGAGAGTGGATAATTCAGCACAAGTAAATGTAGTGGTAGATTTTGACTACTATAAAGGATCAACCAACTTTATTCGTAATATAATAGACTTCTATTACATTACGAATAAAGTTGGTTGATCCTTTATAGTATTAAAAATTTAAATTAAATTGTTTAGTTGGTACCAATCATAATATATATAAGTAAACACAAACAAACACCTTAAGAGGAATTGTGAGTCTTCAAGTGTATGTTTACACGATTTCAAGCGAAGATTTTTCTCTGAATATGGGAAGTCCTATTGTTTTCGTTACACCTGTTGGTTATACCTGCGGACTTCAAACAAAACATTATCTTTACTATTTCAGTAACTGCCGACTTGGTTATAATAATATCTTAAGATGGTGCTTTCTTGGTTCGTTCACATAACATAACTTTTTTGATTTATCAAACAAACAAGCGCGTTCAATTATTACTTTATTTGTTTGTAGATGTTTATGTTTAGACCTTGCACTTGGAAGAAAGCTTGCAACTACACATTGATCGAGAAGGTCTTTCCTCCGGCCACTAGGATCTATTGGCAGGACCCATCAATGGCGTCAAAAGAAACTTTTGGGCATCCATCATTGGAGTCAAGCGGACTTAATGCACAGTAATACCGATAAAGGAATTAATACTTAAATACTTAAATACATACAATTTTATGTTATTACGGGGTATATGAAAAAAAATCATTAATAGTAATTCATAAATAATAAATTTAAAAGGAAAACTAATCACGGATAAGTAGACATACCTAGTTAATGAGCAGAGAGCAAAATTTTTCATGGCACAAATCAATCTTCAATAGAGTTAGAACGTTGAATTTTATCGACTTTTCCAGCTATCAACAAGTTTAATCTCCTTTTAGATGACCAATAGGCATGGTGACTCATGATAACATTGATAACATAATGTTGCTAAATGTATAGTAAACCATCAAATTATTGTTATAAAGTATAGATTAAAAATATAATTAATATCATAAAAAAATATGAACCTTGAAAGTTTAGAAAAAAACTTGCATTTTTTTGACTGTCCAAGAGTAAATTTAAAGACCAATAGAATCCTTACGCTTTTATAAAAACAAAATTGTATGACAACTATGGACCTAAACGCAGTATTTCGCGACCGAAACAGCAATTTACTTGATTTTCCGTACAACGGTTAGTTCAAATAGCCTCACTCATGTGACGCCATACTTTTAAGTCAATCAGTATGAAGCGTTTGTATTTATGTTCTTTAATTGTAGTTGCTCCTATACAAACATTTGTTCCTCTCCAAAAGCTGGTTCGAATGGCATCGTGAAACATTTTTAGTCATCATGCCTATTGACCTCTTTAAGTAGCGAGTTGCATGCGGTTGCATGGCCATTAAAAGTAAATCGTATAGCAGTTAACTGTCATTTCTGCCACTAGTATTTTTGCGACTAATTGACGTTCGTGAAAAATGGTTACTTAATCCAAAACGAAAAACAAGAAACAAATGGATAAATAAGTATCCTTTTTTTACTTACAGCGAAAAGAACTTTAATAATTATAATTATTTTAATTTTGATTTGACGACAAGCAGTCATCATATTTGACAAAATACCACTTATATCCAATTTTAGTGCTCCAGAATTAATGGATATGATTTTTATTTATGGTAAAGAACATCAAAACGGAAGTAGAGCATTGGGTTTACACAGAGAACGATTGCCAAATCGCAGAGTGCCAAGTAATTCCTGAGTGATTGTAAGCACATAACGGCGAGCTCACAAAAGTTTGCATGGGACCGGAAGGGTGGAGGGAGCCGCTGCTCATTAATGAGCTTCCAGTTACATTACAAGACTCCTTCCTCTTTTGCCATTTTTGCCCAGTGAGTAGTACGCGACTACCGTGGAAACATTTAACACGGACAAGAAACTGTCAACAACAGCAACAGTTGCAGTTAAGTGTTTTGCGTTATATTGCGGGCTGAATTATTTGTATTGTTTTTTTTTAAACTTCAGGTCCTATACTAATCTCACTGTATAGCGTATGAAACGTTCACACTAAACAACAACATAATGATTTAATTACCTAAGTATGTAGCAAGACAACATATTCAACTAAATCATCCCGTACCTCAACCAACAAGCAGATCCTAACGCTATGATAATGTGAAACTTTCGGTGGGATTCACGCTTTAGTTTCGTGACCAAGTCTGTTTTGTCCCCCTTTGTTAAAACTTTACAATTGCGGGCCCTGTCCGTAACTCCATTACTTTCAATGGTATCATAGCTTTGGATGTATTTAAATGACTCAAAAACACTGTGCTGCAGTGTCTGTAGACACAAAGGTGCTGTTTTCTTAAAAATTAAAATGGTGACTATTGATATACTTAGTGGCTCTGTGAGCTGTAGACCTCAAAAATATAATCACGAAGAAAATATTTCTATAAGTTTCTACAGCTGAATTGATAGAAAAAACCATATTATAATTATGGAAACTGCTCACAAAACTTCACGAGAATCAGTTGAAAAATGAGTGGATACCAAAAAATTGTACACAGTTAAGAGCCTTAATCTAACCTACGCTTTAACTTTTTTCCATTGTGTAACGGCAATTACCTATACATTTTATATGGGTAGAAGTACCTGTAGAAGAGAACAGGGACAGAGACATCCGGATAGGCAAAAAGTACTAAAGCATTTTTGTCCAAGCTGAAACGGAGAGCTTCGTTTGCTTCGGTCGCTCGTTCAATTAGACTCTAGGCTTTGTGTGCTGTTTTTTTTTGATTCAAGAATTGAATAAACAAAAAAATCCATATAATTATCAAACTTGCCCACAAAAACTCACGATAATCAATTGATAAATGCGACCTCTACAGAAAAACAGCCGGACAGATATATGAAAGCATTTTTGCCCAAGCTGAAAAGAAACTGCCGTCGCTTCGCTCACTCGTTCAATAAGCGGCTATGCTCCTCCAGGTTGAATGGAACTGGAAGAAAATAAATGTTTCGATAGTAAAGTCTCATAGGCCAGGCCGAATTCCGGAACGCATTTTTGACGTAAGTATTGTAAGTCCTTTATTTAGGTCCACACTCCACAGTACATACTTATCCTAGGTTTTTTGATGAATGTGCTCTCTTGAGTTTGCGCATTCTCAAGAAAGTCATATGTGAGCTTCCCGCACCTGATAATCACATTTAAAGTAACTTTAATTCCTATTTTTTTGATTGGGTATCAGATTTTCAATGCTTAATACCCAGGTTAGGGTTCGTTATAGGTTAGGGTAAATATTTAAATTAATGATTAATAATTATTATATATTTATTATATAGGTAGGTATAATCGGTTTTCATAATAAACATAATCATTTATGACAAATGAATAGATTTTTATATAACGGATTAAGTGCAGATTAGTTTAAATTAGGTACGTCAGTCGTCAGTCATGAGCACTCAAATTTAGTTTATAACTCATTTTAGTTATCACTATATAACGATGGCACAAATATATCATGAAACGTATGCAAATTTTACCCGACTGCAACTCAATATCCCGACTCCCTTTGTTGCGGAACGCAAATCATGCGTGTGATGTTGCTCCCGACGTGGTGGAAATCAGTTTAGAGTGTGCCTCGAATAAAATTACGCCAGCCTATATTGGTTTGTGTCTGTGTTTAATGCTATGTAGAATTATTGACTAATGACAAAGGCGTTAGGTACATTGTGTGTCTACTATATTAATGAACCCTTAAAATATTCCAATAAAGTTCTTAATTAATTTTTTTGTAAAAAACATGGCAGGAAATTGGAAGTATAAAAATTTACTCGATTATCAACTAGGTACATCTTATATTTATTCTGTAAGTGTATTTTATACATTAAGTTGCAGTTACTTAAAGCGAGTCTGATTTATTCAGCGTGGAGCGAAGTCACGTTTCATATGTAAATTGACATCGTGACTGAAGCCGTTTGGTAGAAGTTTCAAAGGGTATTTTTGACGTCCGATACTTAAGTTAGTACGTGTGATCTTTACAAATATATATTTTATTTTAGTAGAAAACTAATTGTCACTGTTTTAATTAACAACGGCAATAAATGACTATTCACTAAAATTGGTGGTAAAGACGCAACAAGAATGGAAAAGAAATTATGTCAAAATTGAAACAGACTTTCACTATCAATTGCGTAATTACCCCGTGGTTACATCGGCGCCTGCCACGTGATTCCTGATCCCACACACAATGATCCCTAGGCTCTCGTTCCGCGGGCCATGAGGATCTCCGTGGCGCGTAGCGTGCGACTCAGTAACACATTCATGTTGGCAAACATTGGCAACGAGTGTAATCCGTAGCCTGTAGCATTCATTAAGCATGCTAGCTAAATGTTTATATTTTTATGACGGGATTATCTCAGAGCAAATTAAACAAGAATTGCTGCTACAGCAATTTACTCCCGTTTACGTAGTTGGTGATTTCTAAATTCGTCTCTACGGCAAGCGCCATCATTAGTACTGTTTCTAATTTGGCAACGGGTGCTAAAGTTTTGTCATAATCTACGCCAAAACGCTAATTGAATCCCGGAGCCACTAATTTTTAGTAATTTTATCAACATTAACTTTGGTAGTTAGCACATATCTACATCCAACAATGCTCGTATTTGGTGGAGTTTTAGCAATAGCCCACGTGTATTTTTGTATTAAATTCCTTATTTCAGACAGTATTGCCTTTTCCCATTTCGATAGCTCTTAGCCACGTGACGTAAGGCAACATCCAAAGACATCCCCCGTAGCTATACCTGCAAAGTCAATGCAATCTCTGTAATCTTCAGTTATGTCCTGTTCATCAGGTTATGTACCACATTCTTCTACTTAAATATATTTGTAGACTTTTTTCGGTCGTCCTGATTGACAAGTATGTTGCAGCTTCGGTCTTCCTTATCCTCTCTTAAGCGTGAATCCACGTGGTTTTTCTGTGTCTTTGGTAGTGTATTCAAGTTTTCGTTCTCTTGCTTTTTCTGTGTTTTCAGCAGAGTATTCAAGTTCTCGTTTATTTTCTATATTTTCTGTTGAAGATCTCTCCCTAATTCAACGTCCCACTTCCCTAATGAAGGCAGTGAGTGATGTATTAGGAACACGTCAATTTAAAGTACCTAATGTGTAGAGTATAGACAAAAACAGCCAGTAAGAAACATTGCTTATACAAACTACAAACCTCAACAGTTATAGCCCTTACTGAACAGCATAGAAATATTTTCAGTCTATTTTTTGTTACCTTATTAACATACAACAGAGAGAGAGCCTACTCCGCTTTATTTTTCCTTATAAATGGCTAGCACTTATCATGGAATTTAATTTTATGAATGTTTACTCAAATTGCATATTTACTTGACCCATTTTATTTTCAATCTCACGCCTGATACGCTGTATAAACATTGTTGCGTGACTAAATCTTGTTTTTCTTTCCTGTATTTTAATGCCTGCATTTATATAAGCACTAACTCTTATACATAATCGTCGAAACTACATATATATGCTCTATGACCCAAAAACGGTAATCCCTTCTTTCGCAGAAAGGAATTTCATAGATTTTTGTTTAGCATAAAATGTTTCATATTATATTTAGTCCTTTTATTCTTATTTCGAATGTTTTATTGTTTCAATTACTATTTACTTGAATGAAACATATTTCAAAGAAACACAATGCAAATTTTAATTTTATAATCTAATTTTTTTTAGTTAACAAACTTATGAAACTAGAATTATGTTTCGTAGTCAGAAATTTCATTGAATTCGGTATTACACAAACTGTTTCATATAACATTCGGTCCATGTATTATTATTAAGAATATTATTGTATCAACGTCTATTTACTTCAATGAAACATATTTCACAGGAACACAATTTAATGAATTTTAATATCATAATCTTTTCTGTTATCAACTAATCAAACAGTACAATTTTGATTCAACAAATATTGTTTGTTCGGTGCTTATTTAATAATTTCGTATTATAAGATAAAAGATTTTAATCATTACATTAAACATCATAATTATTAGCGTTTCATTCTAATAGGTCAACTTGAAAAAGAGGGGACGGGGTTGAAGCCCCCCACAAAGGGGGCTCGGGGGGCATAGCCTCCCGCAGTAAAAAAAACAAATAAAGGTAACGTTTGTATTTTTGGTAGGTTAGGTTATGGTTAACTTGTGTCCCTTAGAGCGGTAATAGGTACCTCGCGAAGCGGGGTGACGTCGACACCCTGGCGGTTAGGTAAGGTTAAAATAATTGACAAGAATTTACCCGCATTGATATTATGAACGCCCTGTTGCAATTTCATAGGAGGGTAGGTATGCATTTTGGCAAAGGTACGAGTATGAATGGAAACGTTTAGAAACCGCCACTCGATACAATGTTTTTCTTGGTAATAACTTTTTAGTTACAAAATAATATGAGGATCAATAATATATGCTTTGTAATTCAATCAAATGAATAACTAAACATAAAATTATCTTTAGAACAACAATCTATGATTAAAATTTCTATAAAGACAATTATTAGACACCAAATTCTATGAAACTGTTGTCTTGGTAATAAAATTAACATAGACTAAATAATATGAGGATGCAGAATATATGACTTGAAATTATATGACATGAATATCGAATGATTAAGTTTTACTTTGTACAACAGTCAATGATTAAAATTTATATAATCTAAGTATTCTGTGAAATGAATATTTTGCGAAATGATAATATGCGAATCTTATTATATGAAATGAAATTCTACAAAACTGTAGTCTATGAAAAAACGTACAACCTAGTGTTTGCAATTCAAATATTCGCCTCATACAAATATTCGAATAATATTCGATTAATCGAATATTTTGTATGAGGCGAATATTCGAATTGCAAACCCTAGTACAACCCCCAAAACGCACTGTTTAGCGTAATGTTATGGTTCATATTTTTTTCATAACAGCACTGTCAGCGGTACCAACTTCACAAATAAATATTTCGAAACTAGCTTTTGCCCACGGCTTCGCCCGCGTACTAAAAGTAATTTTAACCGTCTACAAAAAAGATGCATCTCAGTTTGACACGTATCATCATCATCATCATCATATCAGCCGAAAGACGTCCACTGCTGGACATAGGCCTCGCCTACGCGTACGTTATTCCAGATTTATTATACTATCAAAGCACTAATATTAACACAATTAACCTACTACTACTTAGGAACACTAGAACACACTGTACTGCACTTTACTTAGTACTTGGATATCACTTTCTTCTCACTTCTCACGCGCGTTTGCATGTTTGTCACCCTGATTACTACACGTTTATCTATAGTAATACTAAATGTATCTATTTAACTTTGCAGTACACGACACATTACTTTCTCGCACACGCGTAAACAGCATTTTTACTGCCCCCGGTAACTTCTGTCCGCAACACAAACATTGATATATTATTACTCAAATTCAAATAAATCATCATATGTGTTATGTTTTTAACCAACTTAAAAAAGGAGGAGGTTCAACTGTATTTTTTTACGTATGTTAGCCGATATCTCCGTCAATTATAAACCGATTTTAAAAATTATTGTTTTATTTGTCCCATTGTCACCAAGTCCCATTGTTTCCTTTGGCTCGGATAATTGTCTTTACATACGTTGTAATTTGACCAAATTTTAGCCCCGAAATGGCCGTGGTTTTTGAGATGATAAAAAAAAAGGAAAATCGTTTTTATTTTTTATTTACCAAACTAGTGGCCCGATTTTCATGTAATTTTTATATATTATGTAGAAAATTAAGAGCGTTTTTTTTAAATTCAATTAATTTTATATTTAAGTTAAATTTTTTTTTTTTAATATTCATATTTTATTTTTTTTACTTGCGAGGTGGCGACACCTACCAATATCAGATATATTATGACCCATTTAATACTCTAATACATATATTTTTTTCAAAAACATTCATTTGGATCATCAGGTTAAAACAAGCGAATTTGTAACATCTCATACATAGCCTTCCCTTTACTACGTACCTACGTAACAAGGATTCAATAGCAGTCATATGTGTACTGATTAATGTCAGTGAACCTTACTCATACTTTCAGCATTAGGTGCAGGTAATAAAAAATATTCTTATTATACTATAATGGTATAGAAATAAAAATGCTGAAATATAACAGCATTACATTACTTCTAATAAGGAGTAAATACCTACATGAAAACATTTCAAATCACATGACGCTGCTTACAAATCAGTTCGCAAATTAATTTATCACACTGAAAACTTAGTGTCTTTGGAGATTTTAGGAATATTTTCCTTATGAACTCGTATTTATCCATTGATATTTATTAATCCATCTAATTCTGGCAGACTCTGTTTCAATATTTTAACGCTTCGTGAAAAATACTTGATTTCCCGCCACATTTCTTTTTAATTAGCTTTTTTTAAATTATAAAGCCAAACTGCATACAGCCACGGCTATAATCGATGTCGTAGTCGTAGTCGTATCGATTCACATTCGAAATTCGAATTTTCTGGAACCTAGAATTCTATCTGTTACTTCGTAATGTGCTGACTGCTACTGAAACCTATACGTAGGTACGTAGTAAAGGGAAAGCTATGTATGAGATGTTACAAATTCGCTTGTTTTAACCTGATGATCCAAATGAATGTTTTTGAAAAAAATATATGTATTAGAGTATTAAATGGGTCATAATATATCTGATATTGGTAGGTGTCGCCACCTCGCAAGTAAAAAAAAATTATGAATATTAAAAAAATGTTTTTTTTTACTTAAAAATAAAATTAGTACGGTACTTGCGGCCTGCTCAAAACCGTGAAGATTCCCGTGGAAATTGTTTGGGATCACTTTCCATACCTTTTGTACTTAAATTCCTTTTTACGAGTAATTAGTTTCATTCATAAAATCTTGACAAATCTCCACACCTAAATTCAACTGATTGGCGGAATTATTTATCCTTAATAATCATTTTGTGTCATAATTTTCTTAGGTTCAACAATAAAAAGTAGGTGTGTCCATTGTTACATAATATGTTACATTCCAATCCAAAGATTAAAGAAGACAAAGTACAAAAAAACATTTTGGAATCCCATGCACAAATACTAAGCAGCAACAGAGCAGATTAAGTATTGGAGTAGCATGTGAAGTATCCAGCCATCACAAACAGCAAAGCCTCCCCGGCACAAATGGCAGATCCGCAATTTGCAAGCCGATGCAATGCCCCGGCATCCCTATTCAGTAACCAAATCATTTACATACTGTTTGTGAGCTATTGTTCTTCTCCATACTAACGTGTAGTCCCTTTATCATCACAATAATTTCCATAATGATACTCATCATTTCAAACATCGAAATTGGTCTCAGGCTAACTTTCCTATTTTATCAACCTTTCGTTGGTCCGGAATGTTTTGTCGTTAACTTCGATTACGAAGTCGTACCTAACCCATTCGGGTTCCAATTAAAAACTTGTCCACGTATTATTTATTATTTTAATTTGTATTTTTGTATCAGACTGATAATACGCCGTTATCAATGGAGTGAATTCATTGAATCAGTAACATGTTATTACACCATACAGTAATACTTTGTGGACATGTGTAAATAGGTACACAGATATTGTACAAAAAAAAAATACCTACGCGTTAAATGTGTTACCGAAAGAATTATTTTTATGAATAAGGCCATAGTTAGTCGGCTTTTCATAGTTCGTCGGCCCGTACATTAAATGTACTTTGTTTTTTTTTGTAAGCACCTGTAATAATGAGGATAGGTATATGCTGCCTATCAACATCTTAATTATGACAGTTTTTACTTCTAATGTTTTGGAGATCAGCATCTTCTATCGCCAATGAAGATACTCCAGGAGGTCGAAGAGTTGCCTCATTGGTGAACAACAAGGACTTGTTGACTAACAATGGTTAACGCCTTACCCCTCTAGCGTCAAGTACCACAGTCGAGATCCAAAAGAATATTCCCCATCAAAACGGGTCAACGTTTTTATCGGCTTCACGACTTAAAGTAGTTCGTATAAAACAATAGTAACGAACGCATTATCCGCTAACAAACTGTCCTCAGTTTCGTGGAACATTTTTTGTTAAAATAGCGTTTAAGTTTTAGCGAGATAAAAAAATCTCTTACCGATCACATTACACAAGCACACTGGAAAGTCAGGCGCAATTATACATATTATCATATTAACAACCTAATGTAGTATTTATTTGCAATATACAGGGTGAGCAATCCAAATGGGTCAGTATGGCGGTTTTGGAAACCATAACAGATAGCGAAATCTTGGCTTAGGAACCATGACGTTGATTTTAGTAAAAAGAAAAACTGCATTCATATACTTACAAAAATACGTGTAGGTACTCGGCCCAGGAATCGAACCTGGACTTTTTGAAAAATTAAATTTCGTTATTTTCCTTTGAATATCGGTTATGTAGCTCTTAAATAGTAAATGTTACTAAGAAACATGATATCTAAAACTAATAAAATGCATTGTTTTTAAATAACGAAATTTAATTTTTCAAAAAGTCCAGGTTCGATTCCTGGGCCGAGTACACGTATTTTTGTAAGTATATGAATGCAGTTTTTCTTTTTACTAAAATCAACGTCATGGTTCCTAAGCCAAGATTTCGCTATCTGTTATGGTTTCCAAAACCGCCATACTGACCCATTTGGATTGCTCACCTTGTATATGTTAGCAATCATCATCCTTACAGTTTACAAACCTACTCCAAATTATAAATCTTACCCGCTCGATAATATCTAAATAATTATATTTTCTCCAATATGCTCGGAAATGTGCGCCTTACTATAGCAAAAATAGTACGTGAAGTTCCTCGATACTGACAAGCGCAAATTTAAAAAGTTAAAATTCATTATTGTACAGCTTTAGCGGCCAGGAATATGTATGAAATTCCTTTATTGTATACTTTTTTAACTTTTAATCATATGTTTTGACCATGACAAATCACTACAAACAGCCAAATGCTCGTAAGTTTAAAGGCATAGCAATTTGTCATAACAACTTGCTATAGTTAGACTGGTTAGTACCTAATGTATGGCTGTCTCTTTCCAACTATTGCAAGTTGGTGTGACAAATTGCACCCGTTTGTAGTGTGCTTAAAGTTTTCCCAAGTTTTTTTTGTAATTGTCATAGACAAAACGATTACTTCTGCAAGAGATCGAAGTGACGTTTTAAAAAAAATCTCAAATAGTATTAACTGAAGGAATTAAAATATATTCGAAATTATATTCAAAACGAACTAAATTGCGTTTAGATTTTAATCCCGTGTAATCTTTAATAATTTTAATTACATAAAACATAAAATTGTAATTGATTCTAATGTTTTAAATTTTTATATGGGTCAATTGAAACTGGCACCATGAGTCATGCCGTGTACATACTTAAAAAAAATAAGTTGGGCGGGAACATGATAGGTTATTGACATACTACTCGCTGTTTTAAAATGATTGAAAATATTATTTGATTTCCTCGCATTTATGGAGAAAAGCACTATACCTGCCTCGGCGGGAATGGAAATTCGTGGATTCGTCTCTATTGTCAGATTCAGCTTCGCTTCATCCGACAAAATCAACTCATCCACGAATTGCTATTTCCCGGCCTCTGCAGTAATGTACTATTATCTGATAGTTTTGACATCTACCTATGTGTGATAAATGATGCAACACCCCTTGCATAAAGTTGTACACTTATGTTTATTGTTGTCGAAGTTAAATAAGGTTCGACGCTCCCGGGGGATGACCGTGTTAATTATTTGTCACTTATGAAAAAATTTAATAAACTGAAAGCCATTTACTAAAATTCCTTTGATTTCAGGCTGTTTCGTCGTCAAGCATGTCTAATTATATTAGTTTGGTACAGTTAGAATAGTTATAGTATAATTGGAATAGTTTAATATAATATATAAGGGGCACATCTGTTACGCAAATAAGGAGTAGGTAATGTTAATATTGTATCTCAATAAGACGTGTATATTATTCACTATTTTGACGGAATTGTCTTTCTTTACCCACATTAATTCCACGAATACCACTTTGCTATTAAAAAATAATAAGTATTTTCTGCGTTTGTTTGTTGAACTGTAACTGACTACTTTCTGTATATGTGAAAAAGGAGAAGAGAATATATATATTTTTGCTAAGGTAAAGGGCTTTATAACGCGCACGCATACAGATCTGTAATAACCTTTATTACGCCCATGGGCGTAATGGTTTTTTTCTTAAATTGTATCTATCACTGTTACGTCACTTATAGAGCAAGGAGGTTTTATCTCAAACAAAATGTTTGAAAATGTTTTTAAAAAATTATTTAAACACGAATAAAATATGATTATTATAATGATTTAAAGATTTAAAAACTTAAATGTAGCAATTTAGTGTGCATGTAAAATATTTTTAACTGTGGTTTTAAATCATGGCTGTATGCCGAAGGGTCTTTGCTCTAAGCGCCTCAGGACAAATTCAACAAAATGGACGACTGACATTTTTTTAGTTTTTATAAGGATTAGTAACAATTTAGTTAAATATGTATTGGTTTTGTCGCAAATGTGATGAAAAACATTTTATGCGACACGTACGGTAAGATTGTTACAAACTCGAGTCATCAAAGCCCTCCGCCTTCGGCGTCGGCCTTCTAAAATAGACTCTCGTCTGTAATTCATATCTTACCGTACTTTGAACACAATGTACTATTATAGCACATGAACGACGGTTACTACGCTATTTTTTATTTATTTATCAAACGTAGACTATCTAATGACAAATGTAAAATGGAATAAAGAAAAAAAACTGAGTAAAAGAAATCATTATAACAATATAGAACGCAAAAATAAAATCACAGTTAGAATGGCTTCAGTCGTTAAAAAGTTCTTCAAAGAAACTCTAACTTCATTCGCCCCCAGAGAAATAAACGTACGGATTGACGTTTCATCTCAGACTTGAAAGTTTCTAGCTGGGGTCCGATTATATTTTCATCTCGAGAATGCTTCCATCCAGAACGTACGTTTGGACCACTCAACTGTAATTTTTCCGTACTAAAATTAACATTTAGACGTACCTGACACGCGTACAATACGTTACGTGATCGACCTGCAGATATACTTACATATCAGACCAATATCGGATATTTGGATATATATATAAATTATAATATGTATAGATATATACATCTAGATATCCGAAATAAGCCATGACATTTACACGGTATTTTGTGGATATATACACAAAAATATTGAGAATTTACCCGTTACTTTAAATAATCAATATACTTATAGGTTTTCCTGTAATCTTTAGACAAGGAACTATTTTCCACATTTTTCAGAATTTCAAGTCTAGTAGTTTGGGAAATAAGGTGGGGGAATGGTCAAATAGAAACCATAAATCTAATAAAACATGCTTTATTCTCTAATGTAAATGATTGACATAATACCGAGTTTCTTGCTCGCCAGTTGCAATTTGAAAGTTGTTAAAGTCAGCATTGACGTCCACTTTCATCTAGTTCGTAGGCCACTCTGCCTACGAAGCCGGAGGTCCCTGGTAAAGGCATTTATTCGAATCCCGGTAAGGGCATTTATTTGTGTTATGAGCACGAATAAGTTCCTGACTCATGGATGTTTTCTATGTACTTATTTAAGTATTTGTCTGTGTGTCTTTTGTGTAGTGAATAAATGTCTTCTTTCTTGCTTTCTTTCTTTCTTATTTATTTCTCATAAGTATGTAGATATAATTGTCGTATAGTACCCATAGGACAAGCTTTGCTCAGTTTGGGACTAGATTTGTGTGAAATTGTCCCCTCGTTATTTATCCAACGAGGGAGCGAAGCGAACGAAGTTCTATGCTTCAGTTTGGCTCGAAAATCGTTCATACGAGTATGTCCGGTGTCTGTCCAGATGTCACGCTGACCGTCTATCCGTCTGTTCTCCTCTACAGGTCACATTTCTCAAACGATTCTCGTGAAATTATGTGAGCAGGTTCGTTAATTATATGGATTTTCTTGGTTGAGTAAGTTTTTCGAAATTAAAAAAATAAACCAAATAGACAGGCTCACGAGTACTACAGCTCATAGAGCCACTAGTTTATTATTTATTAGCTTGCTCCAATGTAACCACTGAACTGAAAAGGTTTAACGGTGTAATTATAAGTTTCCTCCGTCAAGAAATGTTGCAGCTCGTGATGTTATGTGCAATTGTGCATTTGATATATTTTATCACGATAATACTCGTACTGCATTTTGTACAGAATTTAAATAAACTTTTACGTTGTAATTCAGAGTTAGATGAAGCAAACCTGGTCGGAGTTGGTAAACAGCAGTAAGTGTGCATCGTGTCGACCACTAACGGATGCCGATATTCGACGAACTCCAGGCGTCTCGCCGCAATATTCAATAGACATGCTCCTCATGCTTCCTCTTTTGCCTTTAGCACAAAAGCAAGAAGGAGTCTAGCAGCGGCAGTTGTACCACCATAGTCTGGAAAGTAATAAATATGTTATTGGTAATTAATAAACTTCGCGTGTATTCATGTTTATTTGTTTACCAGCTAAAATTAATTTGCATGCATTTACATACAAATGGGGAGAAATAGGTTTCATTTTCAATCCACTCGTAAAACCTATCTATGATATGAAAAAAATTTGAACCAAAAATGTTGTGTAAAATAATTCATTTTTGGTACAAGCTTTTATCGCTGACTGTACTTTTTTTGCATAGTCATTAACTATTTTAAAGTAGTGGCTCTGTGAGCTGCAAAACTCGAGAATACTTTTTTTTTAATTCCGAACCCTTTCCCGCGCTCGAAGCATAACTTTCTCATTTACATATGGATAGTGAAATGTAATCAGTTTACGTCGTTAGTCCTATCATCCTAACTGCGTTGTAAATTGATTCACGTCGGACGTTGCGCTAGCGCCGCTGGCCACCGCTAGCTTTGAGACCATAGAGGCTTACACTATCATTCAGTCGAGTGTGAGCTTTAGAATTCCGTGTAGGTAACCAAACATTTTCAGTGCAATTTGCGCACTATATGTCGAAAAGGCCATAGTCGGGTTTCCATAGTACGTTGGCCCTTATATCAAATGAGCTCGGGTTTTTTTGTGAGTACGGTCAAGGACTTTAATTGTTGAGCCATTTAGATGGCAACTAATTTTGGTTTTCTTCGAAGCTGTGAAGTGTCCATTATAAAGTGAGCTTTAAATGGCTCAACAATTAAAGTCCGTGACTGTACCTCTTATAGAAGAATATTTATACTGAGTATGAACATCCTACTTGTGTCTGTTTTTGACTTATGATTTTTTAAAGTTATCTTTAAATGTGTTTTTTTCGGGATGTATTCAAGCGATTTGCTACAAATTTTGGAATGATGTTTTTTATATATATTTGCATCGCCACCCAAAAAACTAACACTAGTTATCATATATAAGAAAATAAAAAAAGGACCGAATAAAAAGAAATACACTTTTTTATGTGTTTGTGAAGTAGTGACGACACCTTCAGATTTTTTTCTCAGAATAGACCATACATTGGCCAAACTACTTGCCTAAATATCAAAATTTTCCAGGCGATAATTCTTGTCAAAAATCAGCAATATGAACTTATCTAATCTAAATACATAAAAGAAGAAACTGACTGACTGACTGACATAATCAACGCACAGCCCAAACCGCTGGTTCTAGTGATTCCAAATTTGATACGTAGGTTCCTTATAAGGTCTAGGGGTGCACTAAGAAAGGTTTTCTTTTTAATTCAAACATAATTAGTTAGACTATTTCATTCGAAACTTCACAGAAGTATTTCTAACAATAAATGAGTAAACACTTGTTTCAGGTTTTTTGACAATTCTACCCCTAAAATGGGGAAATACGGTGACCAAGTCTGAAAATCAACATGGGTATTGTATCTATGGTTTATCGGGTCGCTGATTATGAAAACAACGATTATAAAATCCATCGTGGCGGACGTGAAATACCATCTCCCCTGTTGGGGTGCGATGGGGTTGAAATGTCGAAATATCAATATGGGTGTCGGTTTTATGGTTTTTTGACATCTATCTAAATATTCTAAATTCTCTCTGACACTCTTTCTATTTAAAAGTTTTTGTCACGAATAAATGTCTCTTTCTTTCTTTATTTCTAATTATATAAAAGAAGAAACTGACTGGCTGAGTGACATATCACCGCACAGCTTAAACCGCTGGTTCTATAGATTCCAAATTTGGCACGTAGGTTTCTTATAAGGTCTAGGGGTGCACTAAGAAAGATTTTTCAAAATTAAGTACTTACGAAAATGGCATCGATTTTGAAATTTAATATTATTGACATGAAAATTCTTGAAAGTATTTGTGCCAAATTGCAATTCAATCGAAACATACGGGTCAAACTGAGAACCTCCTTTTTTGTAGACGGTTAAAAATTACGCTTAGTACGCGGGCGAAGCCGCGGACAAAAGCTAGTAACTTATGTATTTTTTTCTGTATCTCAGACATACGCAGAACTTTTAGAATGAAAAAAATTGGTCATTCCGAACTGTGTCATTTTGCAAAGAGCATCTAGATGTATAATTGAAAGAAGTTTCTTGAAGGCATTTAGTCTAAATTAGTAAAGCCCGTGTTAATATGTCGATAATAAATTCAGAATTCAAAATGGAATTCGACTGGCGTGCCATTTGCATTTACTCATGTAGATTTATGTGGAAGCATTACCAGAGGGAAACGATTTTCTGTCTTTAAAGGATTCATTGGTTTTTATTTGTGTCGGAAAACGAATAACATTTCGGCAGCTTTGAAGAGTATAATGTTGAATGTGTAAGTATAGTACGTTAATGAAATGCGTACTACGTAACGAAATATTACTCAGATAAAAGTCGGTAAGAAAGTTATTCCATTATCTTCCCGGTTAATCAGCCTTATTACGACATAGACTTCACTGGTTGTAGAATTATTTTGTCTTTATCAGTCACTTTGTCATTTGTTTTCGTAAGAAAGGCGTCACACATTTTATTTATCAGAGGCATTTTCATATATTACAATATTATTTAAATTATACAAAAAGGTACAATCACAACAAACTAGTAGTTCGAAACAACGCTGAAAACTGGGTTTAAGACCATTACGTAAATGCGAGAGTGTCTGTGTACGACCTTGTTATTCAAATAGTGAACCGGAATGCACCATATCCTAGTTGAGCCCGATAAATCTTTGGCGCTCTAAACTCGGCCAAACTCGGCTTACGGAGGCGAAAATCCTAAACTCTTAAAAGCGCGGTCGCAAAAATAACACTTAAGCTGATCCCAGGCGTCTGCTGAAACTATTTACGTTGTCCAGGAAAAACTTTTCACAACTTCTCACGAGTTTTGCCTTTCTGCGGGATGTTAAGGTTACGGAGATCAAATTTAAGAATCATTTTGGGGTTCTGCCGATCTGATGTAGGAAGACGAGTATGTTGCTCTTAATATTTTATTTGATGAAAGCAGAACGTCAGTAGCTGCCTGGTTATTAACGGAACTACCAACTCTAATTATATTTTCACTTCTCATGCTCGAAAAGTGTGTCATATTAGGCTTAGCAAGCGGGGCTAAAGTCATACATGTAGCCCCTAGGGAAAATATGTATAAATATTTATGATTTCTAAAACATTTAATGTGACCAATCAAAACACATCGCTGTATTAAATCCACCAATCATCACTCTTTAAAAAGCATTTGTATTTGCTATCAACTAACCAGATTACAGCGAATATTAAAAACAACCAATCAGAAACCAGAATTAATTTAAATATCAGGTGTATTTTAGTCCCTAACTCACAATAATTATTAAAACAAAAACGCCTCTGGCCGTCAACGACGCGCCTGTAGACGGTCAGCCGGCCAATACACGGTAATTAAATACTGATGATCCACCATAGTTGTCTCTTTCTATAACATGCAATGAGAAAGAGACAGCGCGTGGATCGAGTGATAATACTTCACCGTGTATTGGACACCTCAGAGGCGATTATTCGTGGTGCCAATATTTTGTATCTGTGTCGAAGCATGTTTATTAAAAAAGTATGCCGCCAAATCGAATAATCTTTGCGCCGTAGAATTTATTATTGATTGTGGATGGATAATCTTTGTTTTACTATTTTCTCGCAGTCGAAGTGAAAAGTAGAGTGTATAACTCGGGTCTAAAAGCCATATTACCCCTCGAAATATTTTCCCTCGCTTCACTCGGGATCCATCTCGTGGTAATATGGCTTATTTTAGCCCCTTGTCATACAATCTACTATTACATTAATAATCTCAAAGCTAACGCGCAATCCATTTCAACTAATATATATGTAAAGATAAGTATATAGATAGCCACTAATGTCAATAATAGGCTAGCGCTTTGAAAATCGCGGTCAGTTAGACTAGTATATTCTACAGTTTTGCCGTGGTATGGACCGTCTCATTGATAGTGTGTCCTGTTAAATGTACATTTGCATTGCCCAACACATACTTATACAGGGTGAAATAGGGGTCGTGGAGCAAGAAGACCAAAAGTGAATAAGATGGTGATACTGAACCATTTTTCCCATGGGACCAACCACGAAATCGCATAAAAAAATCTGTTCCATAGATTAACTCTCAATTAAGTCACAGTTAACTCACAGTTAACTCTTAATTGGCTCTTATTTTTTTACGATTTCGTGGTTGGTCCCATGGGAAAAGTTGTTCAGTATGACCATCTTATTCGCTTTTGGTCTTCTTGCTCCACGACCCCTATTTCACCCTATATTATGTATAGGTATTTGCTTGCTTCCACGCAACACGCACATGCGCGCGAGACATTTATATAATACACAAAAAATACTTGAACGCAACGAAAGTCTACTAAATATTGTATTTGACTGTGGAAGTGGTCCAGAAAAAAAATAGCACAACCTTTTTTTCTAATTTCGAAAAGGTAATGAAATAAAAACAATTGACTATTTGACATCTGTCAATCTTATCGGCAACTGTCAAATAACAATCCTGGAAGTGATTTTACGGTGACCATTATTAATTATACACCGTGAAATTTTAGTGGTTGTTTTCCCGTGGCAGGGCGATTTGCTATCGGTAGTACTTTCGAATTATGATAGACAAACTTATAAATAAACTGTTTTCTAAAAAAAATTACAAAAAAATTACCTAATCTCGAATAAGCGAAAAACAATAGTAACGCACCAAAACTGCAAGTCGATGACAGTTCCCGATATTGTAAACAGATAATAGTTATTTGTTATACAAGGGTGCAAAGTTATATTTTAACCGCGAGTGTGGAATTGAAACATGAGCCAGCGAATGGATTCTAGGATTGAACCACGAGCTAGCGAATGGATTCTATGGTTGAACCACGAGCGAAGCGAGTGGTTCGAAAATAGAATCCTGAGCGTAGCGAGTGGTTCAAAAATAGAATCCTGAGCAAAGCGAGTGTTGCAACACACGAGACGTCAAAATAACTTGCACCCGTGTGTAACACAAATCTTTTCACCTCACTAAACTGAGGAAAGTACTACATAAGAAAAACAACTGAAATATCTATAATCAGCCTTTATTTTAACTAGTAAATATTACATAGACTCTACATATCGACTCTACATATCGACTCTACATAGACTCTACATATCGACTCTACATATCGACTCTACATATCGACTCTACATATTGACTCTACATATCGACTCTACAAATGGACTCTACATATCGACTCTACAAATCGACTCTACATATCGACTCTACATAGACTCTACATATCGACTCTACATATCGACTCTACATATCGACTACATATCGACTCTACATATCGACTCTACATATCGACTCTACATATCGACTCTACACATTGACTCTACATATCGACTCTACATAGATTCTACATATCGACTCTACATAGACTCTACATATCGACTCTACATATCGACTATACATATCGACTCTACATATTGACTCTACATATCGACTCTACATATTGACTCTACAAATGGACTCTACATATCGACTCTACAAATCGACTCTACATATCGACTCTACAAATCGACTCTACATATCGACTCTACATAGACTCTACATATCGACTCTACATATCGACTCTACATATGGACTCTACATATCGATTCTACATATTGACTCTACCTATCTGGACCCCCATATAAAACTTCACCGCCTCTTTTAAGGGGTTAGGTGCAGTCTTCCAAAAAAAATGATGCACGATTTTTTTTTGTTAGTCATAAATAGTCCACATACCAATTTTTAGCTTTCTACCTTGAAAATTGCGGAATGCTCCATACAAACTTCCACCCGTCATTTTAGGGAAGTGGGGGGTTAGAAAGAGATAAAAAGTAGCCTATGTCACTCTTCATCCCTTCAACTATCTCCACTTAAAAAATCACGTCAATTCGTCGCCCCGTTTTGCCGTGAAAGACGGACAACAAAAGTAACTAATAACACGTTCGGATTTCAAATATTCTTTGCACACATGTGGATAAAATGCAGTTTTGCTATCTGTTTTTAAAGAATAAAAAAGGTCTTTCCGAGCTAGTGAGGTGAAAACAAATAAACAAGCACATGTTACTTTTTTAAACTGTGTAACAGGTTAGAGTGCTTTACTGTTTGACAACAAAATTAAAAACTTAGACTTATGTTCCTTCACGATTAACAGTTGAACTAAAACCTTTTTATTAGTTTGATCTTGCCATTACGTTGTGTCAACTTTGGTAAATCGAATAATTACATCCTCTTCGCTTATTAAACTAATGTGATAACAGATCCTGCTAATTATATCACAGCTATTTCTAGTAAAATGGATCGACATTACGAATATTCTAATTTAGAGTATGTCGCGATGGTGCAGCTGTACGCTAGGGCTAACTACGACTCCCACGCCGCCCGCCGACTTTACACGGAGCCGGACCATTTACAGTCGCTGCGTCTTCGGGGGATTTTAAACCCCCAAGTTCCACACGGACGAACAATTGTCGCCGCAACACAGCGGCTGCTTAACCACGGGCAGTTTCAAACGCCAGCACATGCACAGGGCAGAGGTCGGCCGGCTGTTTACAATGCAGAACTGGACGAAGAGATCATCGAGTACTTCGAATAAGATCCTCGTCGTAGTACACGTATGGCTGCGGCTTTTTTCGGCGTAAACCAATACTACGTGTGGAAAGTGCTAAACCAAGAGGGACTACATCCTTATCATTTTCGGAAAGTGCAAGCCCTTCACGAAGGCGATGGGCCAGCTAAGGTAGTTTTCAGTCGGTGGTTGCTCGATAACAGGAATGCTAACATTTTGTGGACGGACGAAGCAACATTTACGCGAGTGGGACTTTTTAATCAGCACAACGAACATTTTTGGGCTTTTAATAACCCACATGTAATCCGCGAGTGTGCTCATCAAGTGCAGTTTAGTGTAAAATGTGTGGGCTGGGATAGTCAATGGCTACGTTATTGGCCCTCATTTCATAGTTGGAAACTTGACCGGGGGAAGTTATTTGGGAGATGTTACAGAACGTTATCCCGGACTTATTAGACGACGTCCCGCTGGCAGTGCTAGCAGATCTTTACTACCAGCATGACGGGTGCCCGGCTCACTATCAGCGCGCCGTGCGGGCCCACCTTTTTGCCGTGTTTCCCCGGCGCTGGATTGGGCGTGCTGGGCCCGTGCCTTGGCCAGCGAGAAGCCCGGACCTTACTCCGCTGGACTTCTATTTGTGGTCTGAGCTAAAGCGTCTAGTGTACCAGCGGGAATACGAAAATCGAGAAGCGTTAATAGTGGCAATAACCGACGCTTTCGATGTTATTAAACGTGACGGAGACACACTAATATCATTGACACAAAATCAAATTAAACGTAACAGATTGTGTATTGAACGTGGCGGACTGCAGTTCGAACAATTATTGCGGTATCGGGAAGTTTAAGTGTTTGTTTAAGTTTTTGATGATTTAAATCTTGATCTTAACTTGTTATGTTTACTTTTAAACTAACTGCACGTAAAATGTGTGAAGGAAAAATAAATGGAACTACTTTTTAGGTTATTTTGTTTCATTCACTCAAAAGAATTAGGTAGGTATTACTGCAGTGCTACTACTGGTGTTAGGTCACTTTCGAGTTTCGTTCGACACATTTATAAATCGGGCATTTCGTAACATTATTTAAAAAAAAAAAGATTACACATCGACTGTATATCAATAGCAAAATCATTTCGTTCCGGGAAAACAACCTCTAAAATTTAACGGTGTATATCATAATAAATAAAATGTCTCTATCTAAAGTTGCTCGTCGTAAGCTAATTTTGGACAATTACTTAGAAAATCCTCACTGGAGTCAAATTAAGGTCGCCAAACATTTACATATTCCGAGATCCACAGTAGGTAAAGTGTTGCGGACTTACATAGAGAGACTGACTGTTGAAAGGAAACCAGGTTCCGGTCGTAAAAAAAAGGATATCAGGATAAAAAGCTGGCATAGGATCAAGGCTGCATACAGAACCTGTCTGAACAAAAATTAGCGGACAAGTTGAATATCAGCAAGTCTACGGTCCACCTGGTTAAGGAGTCTGCTGGGCTGAAATCTTACAAGGTCCAGAAAGTACCAGACCGGATTCCCGATAAACAGAGGACAGCTAGGACACAAGCCAGGAAAATTATACAACAACTTCTTCACAAAATTTCACTGCTGCGTAATGGACGATGAAACATAATATATGTGGTTGCTGATGTTAACCAAATTCCAGGACAATAATATTTTGTTGCTAAGAATAAAGCCAATGTCAAAGAAAAATATAAATACAAGATGGCTAGTAAATATCCACAAAAATAAATGATTTGAAAGGCTATCTGCACGTGTGGACTAAAAAGCGAGGAGTTCATCACAACGGGAACAATAAATGGCGAAATTTACGTAAGGGAGTGCCTTGAGAAACGTTTGTTGCCTCTATTACGACACCACAACACATCTGTATTCTTTTGGCCAGATTTGGCCACCTGCCATTATGAACAAAGAGCCAAAAAGTTTTATTTGGACCATAATGTGCACTTAGCGTATGAAAAGTATATAGTCTAATGCCCATTAAAGCACTAATCATTTTTAGTTTAATAAAAAAAGAAATCACCGGTTGGCAAAAGTGGTCCAGAAAAATAGTAGCAGCTCATATTATTAAATATATGAAAGACTGGCATAGAGTTTTGTTATTTTTTATGCAACAAAAATTTATTGTTTAATAATATCTACGCAAAAAAAACAAATATATTCACGCATGCCAGAATTTGCGGACTTTAGCTTTTGTCATCTTCCTGAGAGTTTGAACATGGGCTTTGTCAATCTTATCAGCCTGTTTTCTCTATTTTTTTTGAAGTCTTGGATATTAGTTTTCCTATAACTAGGCTTTAATTTTAGTATTCTTTAAATGTCTCTTCATATGAGCCCAGTAACGTTCAATTGTGCGTAGTTCAGGACAGTCGAGTGGGTTTGCCTCGTTTGGTCTAAATAATATATATTAGAGTTCGTTATTAGTTTTTCGCGAACACGATACAGGATTAGAAAAACAAATACATAGGCCCGATTTGACAAAACTGGGATCAAGGGACTTAATCTACGGACTATTTATTTTGTCAATTTTGTGTAGACTAGTCTTGGAGAACTCTGTTTTTATTCGGTCGGCCAGCCTAGTCAGCCACACGGACTTGTTAACTTAGGTACCTACTAGATTTACCGTGACAGCAAAAATACTTACATCAGATTACTTATGCAGCCTATGACAATCTGATAAATGGAGTCCTTTGAGGTAACATGAAGCTGTAATTTTGTACGATTATCTACATCTGTTATCCCTCGTTGTATTTTAATGGATAGGCATTTAAAGCTTCGTGTTCATTGTTTATAATAGCCATTCAGTAGCTAGTAGCCAGCCTTACATTGGAGTTTATTGCCTGGTTTATTGTTTTAATCTGATAGTAGCTTTACAACAAACAAGTAACTAAAAACTAGCTAAGAGCGTGACAGACCAGGCATTGGCATGAAGGGTTCCGTAATAAAAGATCGTATCTTTATAGGAAAAGGAAACCCACGGCACTAAGGCCCTTATATTAAGAAAAGGCAGTTAGTTATTCAGCGATAATACAAAAACCTTTGGATCTATCCTGTTCATAACTACTTTCGTTGAAAGTATTTCATAACCATTACGTCCATGATTTGTTTCATATCATTAGATTCAGTGTGAAAGTTAGAGGGCGGAGACAAATTTTGATACTTTGGGGGTGATTATCTCCGAATATATTAATTTAATCAAACATAATAAGTACCTAAAGATTGATGTGACACATATCGACTTACGATGAATAAAACAGTAGCGATATAAAAATTACGCCTAAATTCCCTATTTCACTTCGAGTAAAATACCTGTTGCATACGATCGGTCAAACAGACAGACAAACAGACGAAACTATATATATAAGGGTTCAGTTTTTACCATTTCGTCTACGGAACCCTATAAGTAAAAGGCCCATGACACTGTCTTTTGTTGTCATAAAATATATAAACAATTACTTAATTTCATCATCATCATCATCAGCCTATATACGCCCCATTTCTGAAATATAGAAATCTTAAAAAAATGTATCATTTGATCAAATCAATAAATGCGAACGCGTAAGAAGAAGCATCCTATCATTTTTACTACCTCCTAGGTCGGAAGACTGACACTAAATTTATAACACTATAGATAAAACCATGATATTGCTAACCCTTTAGATAAAGGTGATGTCTATGGACAATCGCTGCCGGTTTCCTAGAATTAGAATTAAATATTTATTTTGCAACAAAGCCACAAAGTCAAGTACAAGTCAAAAAGCGATTTTTACTCAAACAATTATTAAAATAATCAAGATCGTGAGAATGTACACTAAATTGTTTGTACAATCTAAGGAAAAACAGCAAAACGGAAACCTACATTTTTTCAGGGGAGACCACCGAAACAAAAGACTTGGCGTCCTTTTACTTTTACGTATACTCGTAGGTACTCTGTCTGAAACTGAGAGTAAATTTTGTCCGATTCTTTGGCGGGAACTTGAAAAAAGTAGGTAGTTGTGAGTTTTTTTGTCAATGGTATAAAATTTTAATTTAATTGTAAAAAGTAGTGTTTAAATTGCAGTTAATTGTATAATTTAGCGTGAAATATTGATTTACGTCCGCGCGATATGTAAATATTTACTTTAAGATGGGAGGTGACGTGGATCCCGGCTCCGGAGGTAACTCCGAGGGCCCCCGACCGGTCAAAGAACCTAGACGAAATTTACAGACTGAGAAAGATGGCGGCGGGACAGTAAGTAATTTAGTACGAATTTAAAGTGTTTGTGCAGACAATGAAAAATTGGGCAACAAAAGTCAGATTTATTCGACTTGTGTTATTGGTGAACGTACATTTAAATGCACATTTATGTTTACTGTGAAGCTGTGTGTGGTTTTCTACAAAATATTCACGCGCCACCAGAATATTAAAAGGAAATACAAATTGGTAAGTAAAGTTTTTATTTTTATAGTTTACAAAATCAAAGTATGTTTTAAATAGTGGCTATGATGGCACAGTTATCATTATTTTCGCTGGTAATCACGATACGACTAGTTATTGCCAAATATTGTCAAGTATTTCTTTAATTATCTTTTCAAATATTCTTTATTTAATAGAAAATGGCGACTATTTGTTTAACCCAATGATGTTATATAAAAAAGAGGTAGATATGTTGTCTACACGAAATTCCGTGTTTAAAAATGGCCACCAAATCTGACAGCTAACGTTTCCATTGACGACTCGAAACTGAGGCAAGTTGGTGCAATTGACTCAACTTTAGTGTGCCATTTTTGGAGCGCTTATGTCCTTATCTACCTTTTTTATATTACATCATTGGTTTAACAGTCTTAAGTATAATTGGAGAGAATTATAGTCTCAGTAGCTGTGCTACATAATTAATGGAATCTATTATACAGCTTTTGGCTTTTAATCAGTTTTATATTCGCTAGTATAATATAATACTCAATAGAGATACGTATAATCAATGATTTTTAATATTCTTTTTCAATCCGTCACTTGAGCGCACCAGATCTTTTTCTTTTTTCCACATAATATCTTGTCCCATCCAAAATGCTTGCAATCTGTGACTTATGCAACTGGTTAGTAATACAGACTCAAGCGTCATTAAAGCTGTCATTTATTATTTTAGTTTTAAAACACCCCTTAAACAGAAGTCATGGAAATACTGTATTTATAAGAGTATTCAATTACGCCATAAACATAAATTTTAGAATGGAGTTTGCCTGCATCATTATACAGAAACAATAGCACTTAGAGCTTGTATTACGGAAAGAAGAAGAAAGTGAGCATATTCACAATACAGCCTTCATACGCTTCTACAATAAAACCCGCGTGAAGTGTCACAAAATGCTTAAAGTTGTATAATAGAGTTTTAATATTCTGTTAATGCACCCTACGCTTACGCGGGTCCTTTAATACCGACTTTATACAGATCAAGCTGTAAATATATATAATAAACCAAAGACCACTCTTATACTTTGTTTTGACATAGTACAAGTAGACAAATAGGCTCGTATATTGATGTTAAAAACGCTTGCGTGCTGTTGGTTGAGTAGGTAATAAGGAGTCCTAAATCAAGGAACTTATTCAGTATCACCATTAAACTATTCATCCACTTTCTGTCTCCATCTAGCACTTATCTACCTACTTGCAAAGTTTTAAACCGATACAACTTGATCTTAGCATGCTACGAGGATGCTAAATTAATTGGTATTTATTACAAGTGAGATTAATACCATCACATATCAAAGCTTAGTAAGTAGGTCAAGCGTAGGTTTTAATATTATATTTTACAAAAGGTTTCTTTGCCTTTAATATTTTATTAGTGCTGTTCCT
Source organism: Epinotia nisella (assembly GCA_932294315.1). Taxonomy (NCBI): domain Eukaryota; kingdom Metazoa; phylum Arthropoda; class Insecta; order Lepidoptera; family Tortricidae; genus Epinotia; species Epinotia nisella. The sequence goes on from OW028673.1 coordinate 24,361,922, forward strand.
CTCTACATTAAAAAAATAATTTGCTTTGATGTCATTTCCCTTTGATGTTGTTGGAGATACCTAAACTTCTGTACGTTTAACATGTTTACATATATATTTTTATGGAAAAAACCTCTGAACTGTATGGTTAACTCCTCCAGTTCTTGGTACATTACATATGATTACATACAATAAACCGGGCAAGTGCAGTTGGGCTCGCGGACGAGGGTTTCGAGCCGTATTCTAATTGAACGTTATTTTGAAACGAGAGCTCCCGTCACGAAGCTGGTGTCACATTACGCTGGTTAAATTCAAGCAGTATTTTTACAAGCTTTATATTAACTTGATCTGTTCGTATAATATATGTAAGTATGTAAGTTGGCCATCAAAATTTGCAACTCAATTTTGAAGCAGATATCTTTAACCGATTGAGTTGAAATTTTGGGTAAAGGTATAGTTTGGATGACTATTCAATATTATGGGTCCATCAAGCTGATCTGATGATAGAGACAGAAGGTGGCCATGGGAATTCAGTATTGGACCGACTTAACCCCGTTGTGTTTGGGCTCGTTAGAATCGTCTCAATGAGTAGTTGATGACGGTATACAGAAAAGTACAGTGGGCAATAAAAGCTTGTACCAAAAATGAAATTACTGTCGGAAACTTATTATGGGATATAATTTCTAATTCACAGTTTTCGGAATTATTCCTTTAGTGATAGGTGCCTTGCTTCTCGCCAAAATTCATGAAAACTGTTAGTATATGTAGGTAGCCGTTGATCTAGAATTATGCGACTGTAATAATATTGCATATTTCGGTATAGCTAGGTACCTATAGCAAAAAAACGGAGGAAGATAGTCAAATCAAATACATACAACACCAACAAAAAGTTACAGTTTTTCACATCACACTTATCAATTTTACGATGACGGCCTAAACGCGTACGAACCCGGTTTATTACTCGCGATATCCAATGGGTTTACGACCGTTTGTTGGAAAAATTGGAACTGCAAAACACAATGCCGAAGCAATCGATATCAAATCCATGCGGATGAGGATGTGTACATATTTTCTTTATGTCGCTCAGTGGAATATAAAATGTTGTTGAAAAGGTGAGGCGCGAATGACAAATATAAATATGTCGGTTTCCATAAATATTTATTCCGTTGTTGCCACCATTAAGTCCAAGTTCAAACTACAGAGTCTCGAACACCGACGGCGAGTAGCTTGCCTATCGGTGTTTTATCGGATACATTTTGGAGAGTATGCCCTAAATTCCACGCAACTAAATTCCACCTTCCCCCTTCCATCACCGATCGACCAGGCGAGGGGAGCAAATGCATCCTTATGTTGTCAACTTACCATTGATTTGCACGAAGCGATTCGCCTCGTCTTTCCTAATGCGAACTGTTAAGGAATGGAATTCGCTCTCTTCATCTGTATTTCCTGAGAATTACGATCTAGGTGCCTTCAAGACAAGAGTGAATATGCTATTACTGAACCAGTGAGCTTCATCCTAGGCTCTGTCGCCGCTTACCATTAGGTGAGACTAGGGTCGATCACTGGCCAGTATTTTATAATATATATATATATATATATATATATATATATGTATATACAGCGCGGAACAGAATGAAGAGTTTTTACAAAAACGGGGAATTGTTCACCTTAGAAGCTTTATTTTTTGAAGTGGGTATTCTTTGCTCGCGTTCTTGTATCGGGGTACTTCCGGAATAACTTTTTGTAGAGAAGCCTTTTTTTTTGTTCACGCAGAGGGAATGCATTTACGCATGCCCCCGGACCAGGGAAAGGTCCAGGGGGTTATGTGGGACTCGCCCTTATGAGGGAATACCCAATAAACCACTCTGCGGCGTTTACCCTCACTGCCGTTAAGGGGGGGCATCATGGGATCACTAGCATTCTACCACGATGCCCCCCGGCTGCCCTGTGAGCACCCGCACACCAAATGGATTGAAGGGTTGGACCTTCACCTAGACGTTTAGAGCCTGGTCATGTATGGGTCCCCTACCCATCGGCCCTATTGGGGGATCTGGCGGTTAGCAGCGGCAAATTCTCTACGCCTTCTCCCCCTCCGTCTGTGCCGAAGCGGGTGCGCATTGGCATCGTTTTCGCGCATCCGCTCGGCGGCCTCCTTCTGCGACATAACATTTTCACAGAATGAGGCCACAGCCCGCCACAATGTTTCACTGCGCAGTACGGCCGATACTATGTCATGCAGAGAAATAGGAGTCCCTATGAGCGTCTCCAGAGAGTGACGCTCTGTTGCCCACCTACCGCACACCTCGAGAGTGTGCTGTGCCGTGTCATCTGGGTCACCACACTGGTGGCAACCTGGGCTCGGCTCCCTCCCTATTTTGTGCAGGTAGTGACCGAAGCACCCATGTCCGGTCACTATTTGCGTCAGCCTATACTCTAGGACACCGTATTTCCGGTCCAACCATTGGTCAAACGCCGGGAGGAGCGCCCCTATAGTGCGGGTCCCATAGGGGGAGTCCCCCAGTTCGTTCTTCCAGCGATCCCTAAGCCTATCGGCAGCTCGTCGGCGTGCCCTCTCCGCCTCTTCTGGGTCCAGTCGCTCACCGCACAACCTGGCCTCCGCTTGCATGCAGTATCTTTCAGCAAGCATCTCCGCCTCTAGCTCCCATGGCGGAGTGCCAGCAAGGGCGCAAGCAACCGCGAAAGACACCTTGCGGTTTTTGTAGGGAAGCCTAATCTGATTTCAAATAATTGTTTGTTACACGTTTTAATCCTTCTTTATTTGCCATTAGTTGTTAATCACAAAATGTTATTTAGTTTATGTGGAAGATATGAAAATAATGCTGAAATGACCGGCATTTTCAATGTATCGCGAGTCAAATGAGCTACGTCAGTCAATGTTGCCATATACACCGATTTATCAGTACTTATACAGATTTTAGTGAATTAATTCAAATATATATTTTACGAGTACAAGGGTTCCATAGCCAACAATGAAGTATCCACTTAAACTTAATTAACGGTTGTATCTCCGACACATCCAGCTTCTTTTCTCAATAAACTATGTTAATATTCTTTACCGTTTACGAGATAAAGCTTGTTAAACGTTAGTGCAAAAATCCGCCTGTTTCAACCCTAGCAAGTTGATAGTGAATGACATGTGTCATGTACAAATGTAAATAGTAACTTTATAGTGGCAGGATTGTCACCTATCTATAATAAAACGTTTAATTTTTAATGTCTTTTTGTTTTACTTAACCCAGCTTTAAAATGATAATAAATTGATTGAAAATTTATTAGATAACACTTTTCAGCAAAGATCATAGAAAAGACCAGCCTGTATATATGGATGCAACTATGAGCATCTTCGGCGCCTCTATCTATCAACAGGTTTAACTTAGTCACCAGTGGATCGAATCATTGGATTGAGTTACACAAGCCCAAAATCCTCTCTACCGATTGCCACTATTCGCGGAGGTACGAGAGGCAATAGGAAATAAAGAAACCACCCGAAAAATTTGAACAGGGAGGATATCACCCCATACAACTTCACTGAGCTAATAAAAAGAGAGGAGACCATCAACTCATTCATAAAATACAATAAATACATCATAGAAAATCTTAAAAACTTTAATAAGCTTCAGTATCATAACAATGTTACTACTCTATAATTATATTTCAATACTAATATAACCAGGAACAGTCCACCCTTTTAACTTGCTTAAGGATGCCTTCAGGGAGAACTTTTTCTGCCGGACACTTCTCCTTCGGCTCCGAAGTGAGAAAATACCCATAATGGGAAAAAACCATGTTCACTTCTCGCTTTCCAAACCCCCCGTGCCTTGCCCTTAAATGTCGCAAAATATGTCTACTACGAGAAATATATCCGCAGTATATACATTGCTGCAGGGCTTTTGCCCCCCTCTGCACCACCCTTACACCCTACATTCCCATTCCTCCCCAATAGCCTCTTCGTCTTCTGATTCCAGTCCACCGCAACATCTGGCACCCACTGTTCAATTGTTTTAGTTCTTTTGTAATATTTAGTGATAGATGTCAGTTGCTGCCTATTGCACAGGTACAGCTTGTAAAAATTTGTAAAAAGTCCATATTCAGTATTAAAATTCACCAAATTTTATTCCTTTAATAAGTTTTATTTACACATAAAGGTCAGTTTAAGATTTATTCATCCAGAAACTTCTTAATTTTCCCTTGACCCCTGCCATCAAAGTTTGTACATCGTCATCACTGATTAGTTTGGAAGCTTTATTCTACTTCCGCTTGAAGTCTTCAACTGAAGTGGCATAACTGTTATGTTTTAAAAGCTTCTGTTTCACACGAGTCCAATATATCTCAATGGGTCGTAACTCCGAGCAGTTGGGAGGATTGAGGTGTTTTTCAACAAAATCGATATTATTTTCATTGTTCCACTCTATTGTTTTCTTCGTGTAGTGGCACGTGGCCAAATCAGGCCAGAACAGGAGCCGTAGCATGGTTGGCCTTGTCACGCGATAGGTGATAGGATAGAGCGTGCGTCTCGTTCTATCGAACGGTGTCAGCCAGTGACGCCATGCTACGGGGCCAGGACAGGTTAACTACGCTTCTTAATGAATTGGGAATGGATGAAAATTTAAGAAATGCCTGATTATTTTTTTGGTGATAGGAATAACCTTCCTTAGCACCAGAAAAATGTTTCAGATTTTTCAGCCGAGTCAATTTTTTTTGAAAAATATAAACAGTTTCCTCACTTACGTTTTGGGTCAGTTACGGCACCTTCCTCGATCGGTCTCATATTATAAAAAAATATATTAAATATGTATGGTAAACTGACACTGGCAATGATATTGACACTTGTAGCAGCTATATTGGTCATTACCAGTGTCAGTTTACCACATATATTTCAGATAGTTTTTTGTAATATGAGACAGATCAAGGAAAGTGTCTATTTACCGTTCTTGACCCAAAACGTAAATGAGGAAACTGTTTACATTTTTCAAAAATAATTGTCGCAGCTGAAAAATCTGAAACTTTTTTCTGGTGCTAAAGAAGGTTATTCCTATCACCAAAAAAATAATTAGGCATTTCTAAAATGTTCATCCATTCCCCATTGCAACAATCGTTTTTTTAAGACACTTATTAAGGTATATATCACCATTTAAGGTTCCATAAGCAAAATATGGTGTACTGCGTTTGCCACATGAACCAATCGCCTGCCACACGAGAATTTTCTTTGCAAATTAATCCATTTTAATGACCTTATACTCTTTTCTTAATGCTTTTCTGTTGGTCCCAGAATAATAGTGTTGTCCTGAAGTGATTTGAATTCAAGTTTGCAGTAAGTTTCGTCGTCCACAGTACAATAATTTTTCTTCATTATTTTTGAATAAAGCTTTCTAGATCTGGTTTTAGACTCTTTTGACTGTTTTGCATTTCTGTTGGGCACTTTACTTTGTTTAAACGTTTTTATATAATTATTTTTCTTCACTCGTTGCACTGTACATTTTTACGTTTTAAACTTTTTGGCCAAGTCTCGCACCTCAGAGGGTAGGTTTTTTTTTTACTTACTTGTACTGGTATTTCTTGACTGGTACTTCCTGACTTGAGTGATTTAATGGTCGCCATTATTTCATCAAAGAAACAAGTAGTTCATTTCGCATGTAGTAGTAGCATGATATATGAACAATTAGTATCTTTATAAAGAAAGTTGGTATACTATTTGAATTTAAACTTTCGTGGGCCATGTTGAAATGACACTAATAATTACACGGTTAAACTCACGTCTTAAAGCGCGGAGCGCGGACAGTGATTCAAGCGACACTAAATTGTCGCGAAAACACTCATCCTGAAGAAGAACTCCCGCAGAGTTCGAAACATGTCGCCCGTAGTGACATTAAATAGGTGACTTTAACTGTGTAATTATTAGTATTAAAGTACACTAATCTTCATACTGACGAACGGTTTAGTCTAGTGGGTAGTGACTCTGCCTATAACTAACTGACTGCACTTACTGGGTTCCAATTCGGTGTGAAGAGCATGAATATTCGTTTCTGAGTCTTTAAAGTATTCTAGTATTTGTATCTATTAAATATATTGTCACCTAGTGCCCATAATACACGCCTTATTGAGCTTACTATGGGGCTAATAGTTCGAGTTTTGTAAGATTGTCCCTTAACATGTGTTTATTTGTTAATTGCGTGTGGCTCCACAGTCCAATGGTCCTAGGTGGGATAAAATGTAGCTTATCTCCATTTTGTAGGTCCATTCTATACACTGGTGAAAGATGTTTGAAATCGGATGAATTGTCCCGGAGAAACAAACAAACTTACGACGACATGGATATATAATCTTTAGCATATTAGAATAGATTATTCATTCAGAATAATAATAATATAACTAGGCGGTTAAAAATTATCTATTTAAGTACACACTCTTTATTGTAGGTGCTTGTACTGTTCGTTAATTTAACTCATTGATGCTTTGCTTCTACCAAGTTGAAATACACATGGTAAACAGAAGTCGATTCCAATAACCAAAATTGACACTTTTATCGTTGGAAAAGTAATTTATCAAAATAGATTTGTTCCATCTCAGTACCCTTTGACGTCAGCCGTTATTGAGGGCGCATAGAGTGCCTCTTCAGATGGGTTTTCGCTGGGAACATACCTACCTATAATTTTTCAAGTAGCGGACGTAGATACACTCTGTCATCCTTTATAGCTTTTTCCTTTTACTCGCCTACTTTTTATCTAGTTCAACAATAATGAAAAAAAAATGTGGCTATTTTTTACCCTGACTACCTTCGCTTTTATTCAGCTTTCTTAAAACAACTATATGTTTAAAGCTTTATATATGTTGTGTTTTTCTTACGTTGTTAAATAACTTGGGTATTGGAAAAGGGTAACCTCCCACAATCGCAACCGAAAAAGATCAATACAAATACAAATTTTTATTTCAGGCTTGGCCCATAGAAGTGTTAGTAATTGTTACAAAAACATAAAACTGTTGTTAGTAAGTACACTTCAATTCTTTAAGGTGCTTTTGTCCAGCGTGTCCACATTTACGACAATTTGTTCGAGCACTCTGCCCTACTAATCACTCTAATCAGTTTCAAACGTGTCCTATACATAATGATAATAGGGAATTAAAACTCTTTTGAAGTACGAGTTTACTAACTTGCTACCTAATCAGTGTCAGTGTCGTTCACAGTATGACACAGCATGACATTATGTTTTTGATATCGTGATTTGCTTTGGATTTATAAAATGGATAATTTCGCTGAAAAGTCTAATGAAATCAAAGTGATTAATAGAAATGGTGGCAAAGTAGGTACTACTCTTTAAGGGCCACCAATATACATTGAAAAATAAAAATCTAGATTCCATTCGGTATGAATGCATAAATAGAAAAAAAAGGTGCCGTGGGACTATTAGGGTCAAAGTGAGTTCTGAATATATGTTTTACATATTTAATTATAGTTTGGACGTCTTGCTACAATTTTATCACAATAATAACCGGCCAAGGGCGAGTTGGACTCGCACACGAAGGGTTCCGTTCCGAACCACTGTTAATAAAAACACGTTTCTTGTAAGGGGAACCGCTTCAATGTTTAACTTTATTTTACTTTTATTATGTTGTTATAGCGGCCATAGTAATAAACACTGAAATTTTCAAGTGTCTTCCTATTACGGTTCAAAAGATAGAGCCCTGTGACGGACGGACGGACGTTGGCTACACACTATTATATTAACATTTACTTTTGTTTTTAGCATAAAACTGTTATACGTGAAAAATTAAATGATATTTGTGAATGCAATCCAGATTATGCAAAGAATATACAGAAAACTATAGAAAATTGCAAGGAGAACTGCGATACCAAACAAGTACGGATTATGGCGTAAATACGATACAGAAAACCTTCACTTTTTGGATAGTAATAAAACGACACGTTATCTAGTTCGTGTATGATTGAAATTACCAAAATATTTATTTATTTCGTAAAAATTACGATTGCGGATGCGTCCAGCCAGTTCAAATTCGAACTACCAAGAATCTCCCGTGGTCATATGGACAATGTTTAAATTATTTTTAATAATCTGAGGTCATTGCGTAAACTCTAAGAGTCTACCATAGAACGACTTTATCCCACCCCCTTACCGAACTCGGCCGCTGAAAAAGATTCGAGTTTGACTGTTGCGCTAAACTTGTTTTGTAAGGCCGGACCACACGCGGCCTCGCCTCATGTAGCGCTTATCGTCACCATAGATATATAAAGATAGATTGCAATTTTATTAAAGATTGCAAATGTCCGAAATGTGAATGTTACTCAATCAGTTACTGATTAGTATGAGAAATGACACAACGTGCTTGCCTTAGAACTGGTTAATTACTGACTTCCATGACATGTGACATGACATACCTCCCTCCCAAATATTATTTTATTTCCTCGCATTTATAATGTAAGTGTTTATAGAGAAAAGCACTATATCTGCCTCGGCTGGAATGGCAATTCGTGGATTCATATCTTTTGTAGAAATCAACTCATCCACGATTAGCTAAGAACGAAAAATCCACACCAGTGCGCTTTCTGTTCAACAAGAGCATGCGTCATAGAATTTGTCACATTCAGCTAAGTAAGAATAAGTGTGACAGCAAAATGACGCATGACCTTATTGAACGGAAAGCGCACTGGTGTGGACTTTTTCCCGGCCTCAGCAATAATGTACAATTACATAAACGTAGCAAAGGCCTGACCGCGATTCATTATTTTAGCACTGCTACTCGAAGTACATTAATTAAATACAGTTAAATAATAACGCATGTCATTAACGTCATGTAAGGTATGTGATTAACGTCATTTAGCGTAGGTAATCGAAAAGCAAATAAGAGCTTAAATCTCAATTAGTGACAATATGATATTCAAAGGTTCAGTGGGAAAAAACAAACATGATGCGTTCCTGTTGTTGACATCCTAATGTGTTGACTAAGCACATTTTCTTGTAATAAATATTATTGTACGACGTAGTAAAAAAGAGGATTAAATGTTGTGCAGGTCCTAAAAATATCGTCAAGCAGTGCGACTTGTAGTAAAGACCCCACGGGCCCGACGGCTCCTAAGATTCAGTCAGGGTCTCCGGCGTGTTTTTGTCGGTATGGCAGGACAAGTAACCGTAACCGTCCGCTAGTAGTAGTTAAGTTGATAAGTAAAAGAAGGGGTAAATATATTCTATAAAATAGCTACTACTTCCGTGGGACTGAAATATCGATCTCCGATCTCCGAAGATCGGAATAATATACGTAAAGAAATGTTCGAGGCACAAAAAACACGATTGTATGCTGTAATTCAAAACAAGCAGCTGATTATAGAGGGAAAAGTATTCAATCGAAACATAAAACCCACAGAAACTATAGACTATACCAGAATGAATACAAGCAATCATGAAGAAAAATTACAGGAGACAAACTCCCAACCCTACGAAGACAACGAGAACGGACACAACAAAATCGGTAGATTTCGAAAATAAAGATTACAACTCTAAACTAATATTTCATAATATGCAAAGACTGTATAACAAACGAGATATATTGGAAGCTTATATACAAGATAAAAATATCATCAAGCTATATGCATCTCCGAATCTTGGATTTCAAAAGAAAAATTTGATCTAATACAATTTACTAACTACACAATAGCAGCATCATACTGCCGAGAGACGAGAGTTGGCGGCGGCGTTCTCATCTTTCTGCAAGACCAAATCAAACATATCGAGAAACACATCACAGACATGTCCAGAATATAACATTATAGTACTTGTAACTATGTATTGGAAGACAAGAGAACTCATTTTATAACATATTGCAACAAATTCGAAAATATATCCATATTAAATATGCCAAATACAGTCATAAAAAATGTCTCTGTATATTTTTTTTCAACAGATGAAAGAACCCACACATAATTATATAGCCTAACAAAAATACGGCAATATTTTGCAACGGCAACAAATTTAATTGTGCGTGTGCCTCTGTGGCTGTTAGCCTGTTAGGCCTAAATATCATAGTCTTCAATCATGAGAAGTGAAACATATTTTATTGATATATATCCTACTAATCCTACTAATAATATTATAAATGCGAAAGTTTGTATGTTTGTTACTCAATCACGCAAAAACGGCCGAACGGATTAAGATGAATTTTGGCATACATATAGTGTATAGCCTGGATTAACATATAGAATACTTTTTATCCCGGGAATAATCCCCTAAGGGGAAGAAAGGGGGGGCGAAAGTTTGTATGAAGCCACGATATAAATGAGTTCCATGCGGACGAAGTCGCGGGCAGAAGCTAGTAGGTAATAAAACGAAGAAGAGGGCATGATGATCTGCAAATAAAATTATTATATATTTTAAGTGCATAAATCGCATATAGGCGATAATTACTTATAATAATTTATTAACAAGGCTCTCTGGTTTATTATTAATTTCACGAAACATGCTAAACATTTGATTAAGCTGAACCCGGAAACTAGAAACGTTCCACTGAACAGGAAGCACGCGAACGTAAGAGATCGTATACACTGGCTAATGCCCCTTTATTAATTCAAATACTTATGTAACCATATTACCAACCAATATGAACACGGTGAGCTTCTATTTCTTTTCAGCCATTAGTAGCAGTTGTACCTATGTGATATATTTTAATACAAATATTTATTTATTTAAACTTTGTTGCACAAACAAAAAGTACAAAAGGCGGACTTCATGCCTTAAGGCATTATCTACCAGTCAACCGCAGGGTTAAACAGAAAAGCTTATAGGTGCAGGCAGTTGACCTCAAAAAAAAGGATATGCAGATATATAAAAGGATAGACAGCTAATGAAAATACATTTCCTGATCTATATATATTATTCTTGCGTTACTAACCGATTTACATACAGCGCACAGACTAAACCGCTAAAGATATAAGCATGACATTTGGGGCATATATTCTTTACAGAACGTGGACGTGTATCAAGAAAGGATTTTTCGAAATTGTACTGAGAGAGAACATTAAAAACACATGGACTGACAATTGTTTGTGCACAATCGCTTCCAAGACTTTAGACAAATACGGGAGGATAGATATGGGACGGAAAACTTTAAGTAGGCTGGTGTTAGACACGTTAGGCAGAGGAGTAACATAGGCACTGCGCCATAGAGAAGGAAACATAACAGGGACAACAAATTCTAAGATGCATACTGCCATAAGTCTACTTAGCTTGTCTTGTCTGATTGCGTTTGATTTCATACATGTTATTACTATGAAAATATGACCATCAGTGACTGGAGTGAAATACTCTTGACTTTTGAAATAGGGCCTAGGTGCAGTTTGTCGAACAGCTTTAAAATATTCGCACTGAGAGTAACCACCGCCTCGTCCACGGAGAAGCTGAACGCAAGTTTTTTGGTTTAGAAGGCCTAATCCTGTAGCTAATAAAAATCAAATCATGATGTGAAAAACTGGAGCTGATAATTGGCCGAATTTACCTACGTGGTCTACGAATTTACCTATATGGCGAATGTAAACGCATCTTATTCTCGTGTTAGTCGGCACGGCACACCTGAATAAATAGTTTGCTATATAAGGAGATTCTAAGTCTGCTTTAAATATGGAATTAACTAAAAGCAACATGATTTTCCAATTCCAGGTAACCGTGGCAAGGTCACGTTACATTTAATACAGAAACGCACGAGGATGTCAAAACAACTATTACTTCCAACTTGAGCTTCCAGAGGAACTCGTAGATCCCTCCTGTGCGTAATCCCCACATCGAGGCCTGAGTAAGAAGATAATGAAAAGCATTATCCTATTGTGTGCCGTTTTGTCCTTTGTGTCCGCGTTAAAGATATAATCCGTGTTGTTCAACGGCGTTTAAAAATTGCAGCCTTCCTACCTACCTACCTTAATAAACAAATAATAGCCGATTTTTTAACAAGTAGGAGTAAAGAAAAAACCGGCTTAGTGCGAGTCGGACTCACGCACCGAGGGTTCCGTACAAACCTGTATTATAGACCTGAGTATTTTATACGAATTTCAATTTAATAGTAGTAACTTTAAAATTATTACAAATAAGTTTTCGCAATTTTTCCTGTATCTGTGTTATAAGACGTTGTTTCGTACCAAATTTCAAGATTCTGAGTTCACACTGTAGGTTTTGATTCCCTTGCGAGTTTCGAAAATTTGCGGAAATTTGCGACATAAACGGCTGTATCTTTTGATTGCATTGGCTTAGAAGTTTGATTTTTTCACAGCTCCAAGGGACAGTAGACCTGAGTAGTTGATATAAATTTTAGCTTGATACCTCCACGCGTTCCTGAGAAAAAGGGGCTTGATAGACGGACGGACAACAAAGTGATCCTAGTGGTAAGGGTTCCGTTTTTTCCTTTCGAGGTACGGAACCCTAAAAACATTATAACTTGCTCAATTCATAATAAGTTGTGTGTTGACAGTTTTATCGTGAGAGTGATACAACAATATCATGTGGCTATCAAATAGAGTGGTTAAGTAACTAGTTAATGTGAGTACAATAACTGGTAAATTAACGTCAATTATCCTAACGACGTCACGACAAAGGGTTAATCACTGTAAAAAAACTCACTTAAGTAACGCAGACCAACAACCCATTAAATTAAGCAAGGTATAAATTAATAGTAAACGGAAAACATAGCTCTTTACAAAATAAATAAGCATTTCATTAGACTAAATATCTAATTCTAAGATATCTATAATTTCGTCATTTTATCAAGAATGCTAGAAAGATTTTCGCATTTAATCGCAATGCTTCTGCGCTTTTAGGAATCTGAATTTAAGAAATAAATAAGATACGTTTATTTAGTATATAAGAAATAAAAAGAAACACAATAAATTAAGAAGCCCTTTTGATTCTGCCTATGAGATTGCACGAGCTGTGGGGTGGTAAAACAATTGACATTTTGCACAATCCAATCCCATTATACCAGGCCCCTATTTCAACAAGTTGACAATTGTCAACGACATGTGTCGGCTGAAAATTCGACATATGTCGCTGACAATTGTCAAGTGACAGGTGACAACTGACAATTTTGTAAATTATTTCGTATAGAAATGCTTACAAACATGACAAGCATTTTGTTACAATTGTCCTAATCTTAATCAAATGACAATTATGTTGTGAAACAAGAACCATTTTTCCAACTCGACATATTTGTGGCACATCCAATCCTTCTAAAACCGGAGTGTTTTTCCCTGTTATATTGAGGATCATATTATCTGCATCATCAAATTTCCATTTTTTTCCTCCCGCAGATCCCGTTTGGTGTCGGTTATCCCTTTTTTCCTAGAACAAATTTATAAAATAAATTAATAACTGATAGCATTATATATTATATTTTTAATACAATATTCAGAATTCCTTTATTGCACTCCCAAAAGAATCATTTATATTATATTTTTCAATAATAAGGGATAAAAAGTGGCTTATGTCCTTTCCTCGTGTGAAAGAACCGAGCCATTCGTAAGAGTAATCTACCTCCTACCTCAAAGGCAAAAAATCCGTATAGCGTTTCACCTAATCGCATTTCACCTCGACCGTATAATTAAAAGTATCGCTTTTTGTCTCAATCGTTTTTTTTTTGGTCGCTAATAATTTAGTCACATTTGTCTTTTATATGAGTAACAAAGATAATATTCCAATGAGTTTGATATCCCGAAGAAAAATAAAGACATGTTTTAATGTTGTGTGGTTGTGGTTGGCCTCCACGCTGTTGCCGATACCTACTAAGTTTTATTGCAAACATCCATTAATACGTCAAATATAGCGTTCCAAACATACATCGATCGCGGTGAAATCCGATTAAGTTAAAACACTATACGGAAAATAAGATGCTACAAATTACAGATTAACTCGACAATTGAAACTCAGTACTTACTATTGTTCTCTTTCGCCAATTTTGCCACGTGGTATATCTTAAGTACTTCCAACCTTTGTCATAAATGCCTAGTTCTTGTAATTTTTGAGCAATTTCCTTCCACTTTATGATCTTCATATTAATGTTAAGTTGTTGTCAAAGGACAATGGGCAAATTTGTATAGGCACTGTCCCCCCCCCCCCCCCACCAACAGAAATGAAACATGTCTCATTTAATAGATCTTGGCAAACTGATGATTTTTTAGTATGACGAGAATCGCCCTATGTATGGGGTTTTCTTGGAAAACCGTGTTTTGTTTTTACATATTTTTTGCTCATCTCATTAATTGTTTAAATTATACGCTCTTGTAGCATACTGTTTTTAAAATTATTCTAAATGTCAGCCATAAAAATATATATGTAAAACGTTATTTGTTTGAACGTTTTCATACCCAGTAACCTACTTGCCGTTTGCCTATTGTTAAATAAAGTTAACAACGCCAGATACTTTCTGCAAACAATTGTCCGAACATTTAATGAAAAGGTATTCATCAAGCGATAGCAGGTGAATGAAATGCGTTCGTGGAGCCGAGAGCGGACAAATGTGAAACTTTGTAACAGAGGATTGATAAGAAATTTAGCATTGCCGGTGGCGCTATATGTTTATGTAGAGTCAAGGTGGCAACAGTAGCGCATCGGCAACTGTTTCAAAAGTATTATAGATAGCTTCCTATCTGTGGTTGTAACCCCCTGTGCCACATATCCCTACTGCGATATCCCCACCAGTGTGGACATATGAAATATTTTTCCATTTAGTTCTACTGGTAGGGATACATGGAATCGAGTCATCCATCTGTCCCTCTACTCCCAGTTTTTAACGGTAGAGCAAGATGGAATTTATTCCATTTATCCCAATCACTTTCCCCCTAGTAGGGATACATGGAATTTATTCCATTTATCCTAATCACTTTCCCCCTAGTAGGGATACATGGAATTTATTCCATGTATCCCAATCACTTTCCCCTAGTAGGGATACATGGAATTTATTCCATTTATCCCAATCACTTTCCCCCTAGTAGGGATACATGGAATTTATTCCATTTATCCCAATCATTTTCCCCCTAGTAGGGATACATGGAATGTATTCCGTTTAGCTCTACCTAATTGCTGTTTGGTAGGGGTAGGGCTATATGGAACTTTCTCCACTCAGCCCGACTTCACTTGCTGTTTGGCAGGGATACAAAAAAAACGGGACCCTGTTACTAAGACTTCGCTGTCCGTCTATCCGTCCGTCTGACATGTGGCTGTATCTCAAGAACCGTGATAGCTAGAAAGTTGAAATTTAGATTCCCAACCCTTCTCAACAGGTTTTTCATGATTAGTGCAAGTAGGTAAGGGCCAAAGTCCGTCTATCCGTCCGTCTGACATGTGGCTGTATCTCAAGAACCGTGATAGCTAGAAAGTTGAAATTTAGATTCCCAACCCTTCTCAACAGGTTTTTCATGATTAGTGCAAGTAGGTAAGGGCCAAAAGAGTTAATATATGTATGTTTAGATATTTCAGATATCATTTTTACTCTACATATTAGACTTAACTGACGATGACGCGAAATAAACACTCTAATTTATATAAGTAGGTAATAAAAAGGTTGGTGCTGATAAAGAAATATGGCCAGTAATACAAGTACGTCATTTAAAAGTAGATAAACAATAATATAATTCACATACTGACAGATGTCATATCGTTTAATGGAAATTTGTATTTATAGAAACACGCATTTTATGTACAATGCCTAGGGAAATAATCATATTACAAAGGGGTCGGGGCGAAGTATTACTTAGCGATGGTTATCAATATCACCGTAAAAAAATCTACAAAAATGCCGAATACTGGAAGTGTGCAAAGACTAAAAGTACAAAATGTGTCGGATCGGTAACAATTAAAGTAACTTTTTATGAACTCCGTTTCATCTTATTTCGTTATGGTTTTTAATTGTTTGTCTGCTTGACTCAATAAGTTAATTGTACGCTTTCTATAAGTAAAGTAATGTAAACCTTTTTATTCTAGGAGCGGACTATTTTAAAAGAAGTGGCTCATTCGTCATGGTGTTTGAAAGACGTAGCAAAAAATGAACTTGACATACGCCTAAGCAATTGTAAAAAAGAAATTGCTGCAAGCCCTGAGATTCCGGTTCCGACAATATTTGAAAACATCGTCGTCGGGATTGAAGACGACGGGTTAGACTTGGTAGGAAATATACCGCAATTCCAAAATATTAAATCAGCAATGTACAATCACAGAAACAAAGTTGCAGGAACAAGGAAAATGTTTTTCAAGAACTTGCAAGAATTAGAAGTACCTCCTGCATATCACAAATTCCTCATTGCTGATTATCATCACAATGGCGTACGAATAATTATATTTGGGGGTGAGTGGGCAAAAGATTTGTTGACGGAGCGTAAAGTTTTTTTTCTAGACGGAACATTCAAAATCTGCCCTAAACCGTTTACCCAACTGGTAACAATGCATTGCGATCTTGGAAGTTCAATGGAGTCAACATTAATAATTCCGACGATATATGCATTATTGCCAGACAAGAAAACAGAAACATATAAAATCATGTTTAAACTTCTTAAAACTGCAATCCCAGCTTGGAATCCTACGCAAATAATGGCAGATTTTGAACCAGCTATTACCAAGGCCATGGAGGACGTATTACCAGGCATTAAAAAAGACGGATGTTATTATCATTTTACAAAAGCTATATGGAAAATGGGCAAGGAGCTAAAATTAACTAAAAATAAAGAAATGAGGCGTATAATATCACTATCAGCTGCGTTACCATTGCTGCCCTTTCACAAAATCAAGGGAGGGTGGTCTTATATTGAATCGCAAATGAGAAGAGAACTGAAAATGGAAGATTTCCAACATTATTTTAAAACATATTGGCTCAAAAATGATAACTTCATCGCACAGTGGTGTGTATTCACACAGAACCAATAACTACGCAGAAGCGTGGCATTTTAAAATAAACGATAAAAATAACAGAAAAATTAGTTTGTATGCCCTTTTAATAAAACTGTACAAAAATTCTGTTGTTAATAGAAACACCTATTTGGCAATTACCGAACAAAAAAAGGCACCTAAAAACAGAGAAATGTCATACATACTTCGAGATCAGTTCATTGAGAATGCTCAAAACCAATTAATTAGTGGCAGGAAACATAACAGTGGGCCATTTCTTAGATATGTTAAGGTAACTGAGGTAACATGTTAACTGTGTATAAATAAAACTATTTTTTTGGTTTTGTTTCTATAGGAGCTAAGCACTATAGTTTAGTCTTTAAATGAAAAGGCAAGAGTCTCAATTACACTGTATAATGTCACAGAAGAAAGTTACAATAGGCGGAAGTGAACTAAACACAAACAGTTAGGAAACCGAGCGATAGAAGTAGAAAAGGTGATAGAAAATATTATTGCGAAGCGTAAGCGAACGTCTGCGCGCGCGGGCGAAAGCGACATGCGTCTTGCTCCGAGTTGGATCGATCACTGCCGGCGCGGGCGCCGCTCGACTGGGAGCCGGTCTGCTACCGCACCGCCTCGCGCGTCTCGCCTCAGCCCGCGATGGCCCGTGGCGTACGGGTGGGGAAAAGTAGTGCGCTTGTGATGCGCCACAGTTTCTATTATTTCGTTATATTTAAATGCCTGTTAATATAGTTGGAAATAATTCCGCGAGTCCCCACCAGGTGGGCAGTCAGTATAGATGGTTGGAAATAATTCCGCGAGTCCCCACCAGGTGGGCAGTCAGTATAGATGGTTGGAAATAATTCCGCGAGTCCCCACCAGGGGGTAGTCAGTATAGATGGTTGGAAATAATTCCGCGAGTCCCCACCAGGGGGTAGTCAGTATAGATGGTTGGAAATAATTCCGCGAGTCCCCACCAGGGGGGTAGTCAGTATAGATGGTTGGAAATAATTCCGCGAGTCCCCACCAGGTGGGCAGTCAGTATAGAAGGTTGGAAATAATTCCGCGAGTCCCCACCAGGGGGTAGTCAGTATAGATGGTTGGAAATAATTCCGCGAGTCCCCACCAGGTGGGTAGTCAGTATAGATGGTTGGAAATAATTCCGCGAGTCCCCACCAGGTGGGCAGTCAGTATAGATGGTTGGAAATAATTCCGCGAGTCCCCACCAGGGGGTAGTCAGTATAGATGGTTGGAAATAATTCCGCGAGTCCCCACCAGGGGGTAGTCAGTATAGATGGTTGGAAATAATTCCGCGAGTCCCCACCAGGGGGGTAGTCAGTATAGATGGTTGGAAATAATTCCGCGAGTCCCCACCAGGTGGGCAGTCAGTATAGATGGTTGGAAATAATTCCGCGAGTCCCCACCAGGTGGGTAGTCAGTATAGATGGTTGGAAATAATTCCGCGAGTCCCCACCAGGGGGTAGTCAGTATAGATGGTTGGAAATAATTCCGCGAGTCCCCACCAGGTGGGCAGTCAGTATAGATGGTTGGAAATAATTCCGCGAGTCCCCACCAGGTGGGCAGTCAGTATAGATGGTTGGAAATAATTCCGCGAGTCCCCACCAGGTGGGCAGTCAGTATAGATGGTTGGAAATAATTCCGCGAGTCCCCACCAGGGGGGCAGTCAGTATAGATGGTTGGAAATAATTCCGCGAGTCCCCACCAGGGGGGTAGTCAGTATAGATGGTTGGAAATAATTCCGCGAGTCCCCACCAGGGGGTAGTCAGTATAGATGGTTGGAAATAATTCCGCGAGTCCCCACCAGGGGGGTAGTCAGTATAGATGGTTGGAAATAATTCCGCGAGTCCCCACCAGGTGGGCAGTCAGTATAGATGGTTGGAAATAATTCCGCGAGTCCCCACCAGGGGGGCAGTCAGTATAGATGGTTGGAAATAATTCCGCGAGTCCCCACCAGGTGGGCAGTCAGTATAGATGGTTGGAAATAATTCCGTGAGTCCCCACCAGGGGGGTAGTCAGTATAGATGGTTGGAAATAATTCCGCGAGTCCCCACCAGGGGGGTAGTCAGTATAGATGGTTGGAAATAATTCCGTGAGTCCCCATCAGGGGGGCAGTCAGTATAGATGGTTGGAAATAATTCCGTGAGTCTCCACCAGGGGGGTAGTCAGTATAGATGGTTGGAAATAATTCCGTGAGTCTCCACCAGGGGGGTAGTCAGTATAGATGGTTGGAAATAATTCCGTGAGTCCCCACCAGGGGGGCAGTCAGTATAGATGGTTGGAAATAATTCCGCGAGTCCCTACCGCAGTGGATTTCGATAGAGATAAATGGAATAATATCCCTACCAGTAGAACTAAATGGAAAAATATTCCATATGTCCACACTGGTGGGGATATCTCAGTAGGGATATGTGGAACAGGGGGTTGTAACCTGTATCTATCGGGAGACCTTCCAAAGAGTGAGAGAGATAGGAAGCCATCTGTAATACTTTTGAAACAATAGCCAGTGCGCCACTGTTGCTGCCATAGCCACTGTTGCCGCCTTGACCGTACGGAAAAGATAGACGAAAGTAGAATGGATATTTATGAAATATTGTATGTACAATTAATTAATAATATCAAATCATAAGCTTGTGGCTGAGAAGAAAAATCGAATGTAACGGAATGAAATTGACGCGTTGATCAGCTTCTAGTGATGTGCCACAGAGTCCCCCTGGGAGAATCAAAGTTGCTTGAAAATTAACAGGAAGTAGTCACTCGCGCGTTTGACACGGTGTTCGGTGTTTGTGACTGAAAATTGGTGGGTTTAGTGCTGAATTTTAATGCCAGAAGGAGAATACTTGTGAACATGTAAGTAATCTACCGTTTTTCATTTAAAAAATAAAAACTTCAGCGCATTCTCGTTAATAAACCTGTGACTATCGAAGCATACTCATGGTTTTAATTTGCTTACACGTTTGTTAGCGCTTTTCTAATAATTTAATATCACTTACATAACACATATAAACATTACCGTTATTTATCGTAAATTTATTAAAAATGAACATAAATGGATTAGCAATGTCTCGAATGTAACTAAGTGGATCGAAATTAGTAAGAATCATAACAAATCTCTCAGAGGGCCGGTAACCAACAAAGAACTTCCCTCCGAGGGGTGCCCACGGACCTCCACCACGGGTGTCCACGGACCATGGGACCCCGCGACGCCATCGACGCTGCGCACGCAATACTAATCACGGCCTTGATTTGTATTGTTTTTAGATCATGTTGTATTTGTTTTTTTTACTGATGATAATATTATAATTTAAACAAACATTATATTTAATGGAAATATTTAGAAACCTAATGGGCAATCTCATCAACTAATCGGGGGGCAGTAAACGGTCTGTTGTGTGGGACCTATTCCATAAACCAACAGAGGGCAAAGTTGAGTGTAATAAATGTGCCTTCTCATATAAATATACTGGAAGCACGAGCACAATGATGTCGCACATTTAAAAAAAGCACTCGGACGAACCTATTATTGCAACAGACGTTCAAAATGTGCGAGAAAACGCCACCTCGATCCCGAATTTGCTTTCAACGAGTCGCGTAACAAGTCATGCTGAAAATAATGAAGAAATTGCTACTCGACGCCCACCTGAAATGCCTGCCTTGGAGAACCACCTACGAAGCGACTCAGGCAAGCGAGAATAGCAGTACCCACAAAAATTAATCAAAAACTTGGAGATGAATTACTTAATGGTGCTTGATTTTCAGCTGATACAGATAGTGAAGAATGAAGGATTTCGAAGGTATTCACAAACTTTAAACCCCGTGTACATTTTACCATCTAGACAGAAACTGACACAAATGATAGAGACAAGTACAACACTCAATTAGCGGCAGCGAAGTAGAAATTACAAAACATTGAATACGTTTCCATAACATCAGATATTTGGTCATCAGATAACCAAACAAGTTTAATTATTATAACTGCCCACTACATAGATAATGATACCTAAAAATCCATTGATAAACGCTGAGCTACGAGAAAACCACACTTCAGAAAATATATCTAATTCCATCCGAAGAATACTAGAAGAAGGGCATAGACGCAAAAGTGGCATGTGTGGTAACCGACAATGATGTTTCCATGAAAAAATCTGTAAGCGATATTTCTAAAAGAAACCACTTTTCCGTTGCATCACGTTAAATGTGGCTGTTAAAGACTGGATTGCAAAAAAAGGGACATCAGGAGATTGCGATGGCTGACGAGATAACTGAACTATTGAGCAAATATCGAGCAATAAGTAGTTTCACATTTTAAATCCAGCGTAAAGTCATCTTATACATTGCAAGACATGAGAAAACAACTCGGCTTGCCAACGTTCAAATAGAAAAAAGACGTGCGTACTCGATGGAACAGCACATTTTATATGCTGGAACGATGAGTTCAAATAAATGTACCTCTTTCTGCCACACGCCCTTCACTAGAGCCAGGCTCCTTTAATTTAGGTAGTAGCTCTGTTGCAGCTGTTTGAAAAGATCACTACCATTTTATCTGGAGAGTAATACCCAATATTGTCTAGTTTTATTTCTCTAGTAGTAAGACTTCACCGGGTCATTGCGAACAAACCTAACTCCAACTACCAAGCCAGCTACTCATCTCCAACGGAACCTGTTTAGTGTTGTTGAGAAACGTCTAGATGTTTATGAATACAACAAAACCACTGCTAAAGCAACATTTCTTGATCCTCGCTTGAAAATGAGGGTTTCACTTATGATTCTCATGCTGAGAGTGCACAAAATCATGAAATAGATGAGCTCAGAGATTTAATGATAGAAACAGATACATGGCCTGATAACCAACCTTCAGTCTCCATTAGCGACAGCACTGCAAGTAATTAAAACGGTAGTTTTCAACTTTTTAAGGGTCTCTGGATTTAGGAATGGGCTTAACGCTAGACATTTTCCACTGGGTGGGATATTTACTGGTAACCAGAATTAGGTTGAATATGTAATGTATAGGATGAATCACAAATTCCTTGCCGGCTCTAATAATGTACGGTGGCACATTAATATATAGTTACTGTGATAATTGCAGTCGTTTACAAGTGATAATTTTGAATGAAAGTAGATAAGACTTTTTTCATTAATTCTCACATAAAATCTAATGCGTCTTCAATAAAAAAAATCCTGGTTACACCTAGTTAATGACCTTTATTTACTTTTTATGTATGAATTGAATAAATACATATATTATAAAAACACTTGAGAAATAAACATCAAAAAGCCTACGCAAGCAACTTCTGAGTAGCAAGTACTTCAAATGGTCTAGTGTAAAAATATACTTATGAGCCTGTCATTTTATGTTTTTCGAATGTGTATGACACCAATATCTTCAAATGAATCTCATTAATTAAACCAACAAACTAACTAAACATATTAAAAAATAACCAAAATATGTTGTAAATTTCGGTGCCCTGGTGATAAGACCAGTTATACAGCCTTAATATTACTATAATGTAATAATGATATATAGTTGCAGTTAGATAAATTAGTATAGATTGGGTTTCATCCAAATCCTGGTTACAATTTTGGATAAAAGTGAAGAAAAATTAATTTTACCAAATCATTTCTCCGCAGAAACCTTGTATGTGCAGCTTCCCTCAGAGGGGCCCACAGATGAGGGTAAGGTGCCATGTTTTTTCACCACAGATGATATATTCTGAGGTAATCTGCGTCGTAGTAGTGAGTCGCTGTATTCTTTAAAAAAAAACAGTGGTAAGCCACGCGTACGCGTTTACGTAAGCGTCATATTATTAGTTCAACATTCTATTATAGTAGGAGATACGAATACTTGGTGCCTCATAAATTTGAATTTGTAAAATTGGAATCGGAAATTCTGGAATGTGGACCCTCTGGGATATATAAGCCGACCGGCGAACAGACCCGTCAGTTCTACGTCGACTTTCAACAAGAAGTAATCTAAAATGATCCATTGCGGGGTCACAGCTGGCCCCGCAACTCAAGAAGGATCCCTACGTTTCGATTTATCGGCTCTCCTTCTTGCTAAATTGCACTTGATCTGCGCGCCCGCTTACCACGCGCCCTATCAGCGCGCCACCTCGTACCTGCTGGCCACGCGCCCTATCTGTGGACCACCACGCGTCTTAGGTTGCGCGCCTGCCACCACGCGCCTTGAGTAATAATACATCTGCTTCCTCGCGCCTTCAGCGACTGCGGCCTTGAGCTGCGCACATACTAATAACCCTAACCGTGCGCCCTCGCCCTACTGTCTGCTCTCTTCGAGTGATCCCATCCGGTTCCGTTTTGTTTATAACTTATTCTGTTACTGCGTGCCATTGGTAACCTTACTACTACTGCCAAAAATAGGAGATAAATAACCCCGACCTACATATTACCTTTTTCCTTCTTTTTCCTTTTAGTTAGTTACTATTACTATATATGTTCCGGTTTTCAATCATTTGGAAGTCCCCGTAACGTGACAAATTTATTTGAATAAATGTTTATTGTCTAAAGATTGTCTGCTTTAATAAAGTATTTGATAAAAGACCAAATGTTTGAACGTTATTTTCCGTGGTAACAATATGCTGAGTGAAAATTTGACCAAATGAAAAGGTGCCTACAAAAATGATTCCAAACATTGTATTACCAAACGCAACGGTTGCCAAAATTTGTTTGGGTAATGGAATTCTAAATACCAAAATAACTTTGGCAAAACAGCAGGATCCTCCAAAAACATCAGTTCGCTGAACATCAGACCTGTGTCAATGGGGAAGCCAGCATTTGCGGTATGGATGGTTAAGCTGGTAAGCAAAATCTTATATTAATTTTCAGGGTGAATAGGTTATATTTTTCAAATTTCATACTAAATTGTATTTGTCATAATTAATAAATAGATACAATAGCAGTCTCTTAAAGCGGTATATCGTAAATATTTAGAGGTCGGTATGCCGCGACGACGAACGGCATTAGGCAATCAGAATAATGCTAGCATTATCAGCCGACATAAGCTCGCGTGAGTTCGACAGACCGTTCGCATTGACCTAATTCTCTTTAGCATGTTCAAAAAAATATCGTTTTTGTTTTAATGTACATCAGGATTAATGGTAAGGAAGGTACGTATGGAGTAAATTTTCAACGCCTATCAAATTTCTATTGTTTAAAACATGCTCCTATTAAAACGAATACAAATTAATACAAATACGTTTATTTCGTCGTACATAATACAGTTTTTAAATTAGTGTTTGCAGTCCAAAGGCCATGATGAGCCCATTAGGCATACGAAAATAGTATCACAAAGTCAGGTGAATATGAGATGAAATTAATTAGCTTAAACAGTGCAATAAAATAATACAAAAATTAATATGTCGATGTCATAAATAGTGATAGTAATTATTTATTTATTTAGGCATGCTGTTATCATTAAGATAGTGTAATAGTACATTACTATAGAGGCCGGGAAACGAAGGGTTGCAGGCCAAGTAGATATAGACGTCTCCATACAATTTGATGATCGTCTAACTAAAGGACTACTTGCACTTTGGGATTCCCATACTCACTGTATGGAAAAAGTTTTCTTTGATTTCTGGGCGTTCTAGTAGTCAAACCTTAGTCGGTCCCAAAGAGTATTTTGATCCTTAATAGGAATGGGATCGAATGGCATTAAAAAAAATATCGTCAAAATTGATGATTTTCTCGCTGACTGTACTTTTTTTCAAAAATCTGTGAATGTAGATTGCCATCACTTAAAAAGTTAGGAATGAAATCCTAATGCCATTTTTGCGTGGCGGCAAGGGATCTAGTAGCTGCCCTTACTGCCCCGTTTTAACTTTCCACCCTGTATAGACGAGGCACTACAACAATGCAAGAAAACAGACTTATAATTTTTAATCATTAAACTTTTTTCAATTTACGCGCCAAACTTTTTTTTAACCTGTTTGAGGTAACCTTTTACCCGGTGACATTTACATTAGTTCTAATGTTTTTTTTTTGATGGTTGAATGCCAAGACGTTGTGTCAGTGTCACAATTACAATTTGACATTTATAAACAAAAGGCGATAGCTTTGCAGGCTTAGGTGTGTAACGTTGTATGAAATTCCTTTACATATCATCTTCACTCATCGCACCAGATACGTAGTACTTCCGGACCTAATTTGAAGTAAGTCATGTCAATATTTCATTGCAAGTTTGAGAAAAATATTGTAACATTTATCGGATAAAAAGTTAAAAAGCTTGCGTTCGAAGTTGTTTTAGCAAACTACTTGAGCCATAATTCATATATTATTTTTCATCAGAGCTGTTCTGGATTTAACAACGCATATTTCATGTTTCTTGTTTCAAAAATTTTGTCTCATTGCTATATTTAGGGTTCCGTACCTCATAAGGAAAAAAACGGAACCCTTATAGGATCACTCGTGCGTCGTGTCTATCCAGACGGATAACGACGGACGGCTTTGACAGACGTCAAAGCTGATTTGCTCCGAAACGACTGGACCGATTGAGTTGAAATTTGGTAAACACATGTAAATTGGTGACCCAAAGATGTACGCGTAAAGTAAATGAATGAATTCTGAACAAAAGGGGGCCACTTTAAAGGGGGGAAAACTGTAAAATTTAAAAAAAAAGTTTCGCAAACTGTATTGTGTGACATATCAAATGAAAGGGGTTGTTGTAAGCACCTTAGTTATATTTTAATTTTAATTTTAGCAAAAACAGATTTGATGTAATTTAGGAAAAAAGGCAAAAATTTACCATTCACCCCCCTCTTATATTATACTAGCCTTAAAAAAAATATGGAAAATAGTTCCTTGCTTAAAGATTACAGGAAAACCTATAAGAAGTTTGATTATTCAAAGTAACGGGAAAATTCTCAATATTTTTGTGTATTTTGTATGGAGCGCCTGAGGCTTAGAGCATAGCAATTTTTAATCTTGCACTTGCTTCTGAAATTACGTAGGCGCCATAATAAAACGTAGAGTTTAGTTTACGTAGGTAACTCGCACTTGTCCGGTTTTTTTCATGTCAAACAAATTGGGATTGCTTTTAACATAAACGCAACATTCAAAGATGTACAAGCATGGGAAAGTCAAAATTCAATGATTTAAAATGTGGTTGGCAGCTTTGTGAGGGAGTCAATCCAGCAATGGCCCTAATACATCGCTTCTGAGCTCTAAATGTCATATTTCTGTAAGTAGAGTTTCCCCAAAATAACACAAAGTTGAAACTACAAAACCCACACACGCGTCCTAATGTTTTCCTTTTATATAATACATATTTTAGATTTTTAGTATTTGATGATTTACTGAGACTGCACTGAAACGTAACATCCAACTACATTTCTTTGTGTGCCCAGAGAAGGCGCTGGTGCTATCGCATCCGATTATAGCATGATAGGACAGAAATGAAGTTTTCATATTAAGATTTAGATTGCAATTGCAAGACAGGGTGCAAAACATCTCGATGTGGATGTGCTGACCGGAAATGAAAATGTATGGAAAATATATGCCATATCGGTTTCAATCAGTTCAATTTTACTGAAGAGTCTGAAGATAATGCAGATGTACAGTAAAGGAAATGTGTTCACGTACCTTTTTATGCCTTATTATCATAGTAAGAAGAGCGAAAAAGTACGTGAATACATTTCCCTTACGTACAGTAAAAGTATCCACTTTTATATCGCAGTATTTACTGTTATTTTTTTCTGGTATAACCAATTTAATTAATACCAATACGGCATACCAAGACCAGGTAAGAATGTCATGCAAGGTTCTGCCAGCTCAGAAGTGATCAGGCTGAAGGTGCTCAAGACTTTTATTTGGTGCTAATTTGATCGCCCTAACTAAAAAGGACGGAGGGGTGACTCTGGTTCCATGAAGGTTGGGACGGATGCTTGTGTGGGACGCTACATGTGTAGACACACTGGCACCGTCTCACCTCCAACGGACTACTTCTAAAGCGGGTGCAGCGGCGGAAAACGCCGAAAATCTGAAATGTAATAAATATAGAGGCCTCGGCAGAGAGTACGACTTTGTACCCTTTGACGTCGAGACCCTCGGTCCGTGGGGTCCCAGTGCGCATAAGTTATTTGCAGAAATCGCGAAACGTCTGGTCGATGTAACTGGTGACTGAAGAGCTGGCGGCTTTCTCGCGCAACGCATCAGCATTGCAATTCAGCGAGGAAATGCCGCCAGCATCCTCGGTACAATGCCTCGAGGGCCTTTTTTAGATTTAACTTAGTTTTAATTTATCTTAGTTAATGTTAATTATAATCTTGTATTCACTTTTATAACATTTCATTAAAGTTTCCATGCGTGTTAGAAAAATTATAAAAATAAATTTAGTTTGGCTTTTTTTTAGGTTGTTGACATGTTTTATTAGACATGAGCCTTTTCGGTCCTATGAAAATCGTAAATGAGGTAGTTTAAACGAACTAGCTTCTCTACTATACGGCAGTATAGAGTTTCTAATATCTTCAAAATTATCAAACTTTCTGAAAATCAAATTGTAACCATGTTTAATTTTGATTGAGAACAATACTAAACGAAGTAAGAATCAAACGTTCTAAAATAATCATTAATCATTCATCACGTCAAGATGCTGAAAATTACTAGGTAGAAGTAACAGGGATAATGGTCGTCCTTCTATTACCATATACTACTTTAAAAATAAATGCTCAATTTACAGCTACTATGACTAAAGTCCGTTTGCTTCAAAACTATACAAATATTTTTCTCACAAACTTGTGTAACAACCAGACAGCTAACGTGTAACATTTGACTTGTTTATTTATTAAATAAATACTTACGTGCTTGCTAAAGCAACATCTAAACATAAAATGTGATTGAAATGGAATGAAAGCTACAAAATGAAGTGATTGAACGGGCTCCCCATGAAATAAGATTTAATTTCAATTCTGATAAAATGAAAATGAATATCAGTTTAAGCTGTTCGATAAAAGACACGTTATTAAATTCGATATATTTTAATATCTCATTTTAAGTCAACATATATGATCCCTTACTTACATGTCATAATACACATAATACAGTCTAAAATCTGAACATACCTAATTACAAAATAATCATTGGTTTTGAGAATATGAATTTATACCGTCGCAAATTTAGAAGGCTACAGTCGCCTTAATTTATTATATAATATGTATATAATAATGGTGGACATACGGTTAGATGAACCTATCGTTTTATTTTAAAAAAGCTCGAAAATATCACCCGTAGTTTTGAAACAGTAGCAAATTTATCGTTTTTCTACAATTATTTTGACATAGTAGTGTACTGCCTACTTCAAATTCAAATGTTCACACCTTAATAATGTAATGAGTATGAAAAATAAGGTTATGTTTTCAGACTTCTACCTTAGGGCTTCTAACAGTTTGCAAATCTACTTGCCATAAACAGGTATAGTTTGACAACTACCGACATACAGACAAGTAATAAAAACATTTTGGGTGCTATTTATTTTGTTCATTGAAGTGCTTTAACTTAATTAACTCAAGCGTGGTAAATGAGTAATGTAAGCATAATGATTACTAACATAGGTACTTGTATGTATCAAAAACCTCATACGGGATTACAGGCAAATATAAGACATTTCTTAGATTTACTAATGCATAAGGCTGTGACAATGAATACATTTATAATACAAAAATGATTTCGCTGTATTTTCTGAATAATAGAATTGAGCTTTGTGGTATGAAAAAAGTTAACGTAAGTAGGTAAGTGCTGAGTTGGTGCCGTGTAAGTAAGCAATCACCGACACTACAGATTCTTAACTGCGCGGATACATTTCAATGAGTGTTCCCTGATTGACACTGGATGCGTAAAAATGCTGTACTGCACGCGTGCCGCCGGCTTCAACGCAATATAATGCTACGGCGCAATAAATGCTAACAGTATACCGAAAAGTAAGGATATACCGCATTCATGTCAAAGCCAAATGCCGAAGTGAATTAAAACGGATTTCTTTTTTTCCGTGTGACGTAAAAGCAGTAGGCAACGCGTAAGTAATCGAACTAATACCGTACTATCTAATCTCGTTCCGTGCACAACGTCTATGGCACTTAATTGAAATAACTCGCGTGAAAATTGATTGAATTTTGTTTTAAATGTCATAGTCATGATACCTAACACTATTATTTGGGTTTTCCGAGACAATTAGCAGACGCTTAATGGAGCTATTAATAGGCAGCGCCTTTCAACGTAACGTAACACTATACTCGTATTTACTTAAAAGTTTCGCCGTATCATGACTGCGCCGACAACTTAGCATAATAATAGGCGATAAACAGGCGATGCGTTGGCAGACAACATTAATATAAACTACGTATTACGGTACCTACGTTAACGTGTAAAGCGCCCGCAATACAGGTTAACGACATCACTATAGTATACTGGGTGATTTCCGGAACTCGGACATTAACTGTGAATTAATTGAGAGTTAATGTATTTTTTTGCAGCTGTTTTTTTTTGCGACCGCTGTTTTTTTTTGTAATTTCGTTGTTGGTCCCATGGGAAAAGTTGTTCAGTTTGACCATCTTATTCGCTATTAGCCATTCCGGATCATGACCCCAAAATCACCCAGTATATATGTTACACGGTGATTTTTAATCCGTAATCAGCAGTCAAAAAATATTAATAACCAGCCAAAACAGATTCCAATGGATGAGGTCTCACGCAATTACATCGCTGTTTAGTTAATAAATTTAATGATAATGTTAACAGTAATATCCACTGAATGTCTGGTCACCCTAAATTTTGTAAAGTTAAGTTGATACATACGTCAAATTTCTGCGCTTTGGTGGGAAAGGGTCTAGCAGGCTAAGCTAACGAGAGGGGCCCCCGACGAGGGCTTTGGTGATTCTTTCAGGTGGTGTACTGGCAGGTCCTAAGAACTTTCCATGCTTAATATCAGTCCTCGATCTTCTTTTGTTTTCGAGTAATTTAGCATAATATAAAATATACAGGGTTCCATTTAAAGTATCCTATTAGGTAAACTGTTCAAGATAGAGTAACCAAACAAAATCATCATGAATAGACCCTTCGATAAGTCTTACGTCAATAAACTCTAACATCAACTTGTCATTTGACAATTGACAGTTTATTACTCTTAATTTAATAATTGGACACAATTGGTTCGTAGGTTGGTTTATGAAACAAATTTTTCAAGGAGGTTTTAGGTTCATAGATCTCGGGTCGTCTAGGCTGAGGGTCCAAGCAAGTGACGTTTGACCATTCTACGTAATGGTCTCATGACGCAAACTTGGAACTTCTACCCGGATGACACGCTTTTCTTCCAAAGCGACCGAGCGGGTGGGCAGGTTGCGGATAGCCCGTTTATCCAGTAACATGGACCCGGACAATGGAAGGCTGAGTTTGAACCAATCCCAAGTCAAGCTCATCTCCCCTTACCTACCAATCCCCGATACCCAATCCCAAATGTCCTAAAAGAAACCTAACCTAGACCCTATCCCAAAACCCATCACTTTACTTCCCCCACTTCCTGGAGGAGAAAACCTCGACTCCAAAAAACCCTAATCCAAAGTGTGACCAACCGTGCTAATGGATGCCTTCCGACGCATTTGACCAAAAACGCAAAAGGCCAATACGGAATTTTTGGCGAACCGCGTGCTTAATTTCGTCAATTTGTGAATGACCATATTAGTAAATTACCAAAATCGCAAAAGGCCAAATCGTAATTTTTGGCGAATTGCGTGTTTAAATTCGTTCATTCGCAAATGACCATGTTCAGTAATTGACCAAAAACGCGAAAAGACAATTCCTTCATATTGACGAATCGCCTATATTCTCATTTAGGTACTTTTATTATCATGTTGAGTCATCTTAATCGATAGCTGTAAACATTAAATAGGTTGAATGTGCACTTGAAAAACACTAGCCAATCTAATCCTCTATAGGTACTGGCCACCTGAAATTGAATTCATATTCAAAGTGCTATGATTAATATTCTATCACTGTCAACAATTTCCTTATCGTCAGTCAGTTTGAATATTGACACAATGGAGGAAAGAATATATTTTACAAAAAATCAAAAAAACGGAATTAGTTTGCTGCACGATGGATTTCGTTACAACAAACACTATAGCAACAAAAATACAGAAAATTGGAGATGT
Source organism: Epinotia nisella (assembly GCA_932294315.1). NCBI lineage: Eukaryota > Metazoa > Arthropoda > Insecta > Lepidoptera > Tortricidae > Epinotia > Epinotia nisella. Next base: position 24,392,958 of record OW028673.1, read on the forward strand.
GTTAACCGCAGAAAAAATGAATGCAATGCATCAATTACGATTCATGCGTCTACCAAAAACATCATACGCGTAAGTGATCACTTATGTCCCAGAAATTATGATGCGAATGAGATTCTAGTTGTTATGAATAAATGTAAGCAACAAGTTTGTGACGATCTCTCATCAGTGCCGAAAATGCTAGAAAACTGTTTAGAGGAGTTAGAAAAAAGTGGAGTTCAGCAGTTACCTGAAATAAAGCAAAAACAGGATGCTATGTATCGTGCAAGAAGAAGATTTTTGGAATCTGATGGCAGAAATCATTCCGGAATACCAAATGTCCTGGCAAATAAATTCTTGGCATGTGATGACGGAAAAGATACAGAGAGAATATTAATATTCAGTACAAATACCTGCAAGACGTTTAGCAATACGTTTAATCCTGATGTTTTCTTTGGAGATGGCACATTTCAGACTGCCCCCAATCAGTTTGCTCAACTGTATGTGATATACATCGATCTGGATTCTACTGAAGACATAACAAATGTCATTCCAGTCATTTATGGTTTATTACCAAATAAGACAACATCCACGTATATTCGCTTTTTTACTTTGCTAAAAAAAGAGCTCTGCATTGACATACGCAAATATAAAGCGGACTTTGAACAAGCTGCTATTCAGGCTGTAAAAACTGTGTTTCCATCGGCAGAAATCTCGACGTGCTATTACCATTTCTCGAAAGCCGTATGGAGGAACGGAAAGAAACACGGCTGTAAAAGTACCAAGGAAAACCGTAGAATGGTTCGTCTAGCGGCTAATTTGCCTTTGCTTCCAGCACAGAATATGAAAGACGGCTGGAAATCCATTCTCGAAATAACACCAAAAAACGACTTTAAGAAGAATTTCAAAAAATACTATGAAGACCAGTGGTTTGCTAAATATCCGTTAAAAATGATCAGCGTAGCAGGCATGCGACACCGTACGAATAATCCAGCAGAAGGATGGAATCGTCGGATAAACACTCGTATCAGAAGGAATCCCCATCTATACGACTTCATACAAAAAATAAAGAAGGATGCTTTAATATGTGACAGAAGAATAAAACATTACGTCACCAGGCCCTGTATAAAAAGTAGACGAAGAAATTCAGACATCGGTTTTGACAAAATGTATAAACGGTGCTTATATCAATTGTCGCAAAACAACATAACACCGTTGACTTTTCTTCGAAAACTAACTTTGTTACTCAGTATGAAAAAAAATAAAAAGCATTATAAGTTGTAAGCAAGAAAATTATACGTAAGGATTTTTTTGTTAATTGTAAAAGTTTGTTTTTGTTTGTATTTTAAGACAATACATTTTATTTCCTGTTACTTATTTTTAAACATGATGTAACGAATAATATCATTGCAGATTTTAATAACAAAATAAAGTTAATAAAATAAAGCGTTATTTTGATGTAACTTTTTATTTTGCGTTGATGACAGAATTGATAGAAGTGTCTGTCAATCAGAAAGAGATGCCTCTATCAGAGCAAGATAGACATATCCGCCATCTGTCCGCCATTGAATTCGCCATGAAAACTAGCCTCCAAATGTCAATGTCAATCAAAGTTTTTTATAAGGGATTTGCGTCAGCCTGGGGCAGACTGTGTATTTTACAGGTTACAGGTTAGAAATAGTTCTGCTAGTTCTTAAATTGAAACTCTTTGGAATTATTAAAATTTTGACATACATATTTGAACAAGATAATGTCAATATGAAAACGTGTTTTAACATTATTTTATGTTGTCAATGTGCTGGGAGTAAATACAATTATTGAGCCTATAACAACTCACGTTCAAAATGGTTTTAAGAAGAACACCAGAGTATGATAATGCGTGCATTTTTGGCGGATGCTGGTACGATCCACAAGCTATTTCTAGCCTCATCAGAGGGAAAATTCTCCTTAAATACCAGCTTTACCTTTCACCGGGCACCAAAGCTTGTTTGTACCATCAGCGAGTACACCAAGATTGGACGGAGATAGCAGAAGCAGATGATAATCTCAACGACTTCAATATCCACCATATACACGACATGTTAAATGTAATTAATTACGTTTTGCAAATAATAAATGTTTTGCTATGTTAATAAACAAATAAGTTATTATTTTCTTATTAAATTAGTTCCCGTTTCGAAGCTACGAACTTTTAGCATCTGAAGAGCTCTAACGAACCTAACCTACTATTTTCTAAATGTCCCAAACATGGTAATGGGGCATGGGTCGATATTCCTCCAAGGAGTTGACAAAGTTCTTTTGGTCATCTGCGTATTTAGGTTTTGGACATCTGCGTTTATGGCACATTGCTTATCAAGATAAGGACATTTGCGATTTTGGTATTACGCGTAAACACATTTTGGTAAATTACGTATTTGGTAATTTGCGTATTTGGAAATATGCGAATTTGGTCTTTCGCGTTTATTGGCCTTTTGCGTTTTTGGTCAAATGCGTCGGAAGGATGGATGCGTGGCTGAGAGGGAGCTCAGTCGCGAACGGTGGACCTCGGGGATCGGGCGAAACCCGTTGTACATAGCCTTATCTACGCAAGCGGGGCTCTGCGTAGATGGACCCTTATTTCCCTAGCTACTCGTGGGAACCAAATGGAGAAGAATTTAAAAAATATTAATAACGAAACCAAGCCAATACAAACGCCTACTTTGACTGGGACGGCGAAAGCTGAACCGCCAAAGAAGGTGCCACACAAAAACGTGAGGCAGTCCGAGAAGGAGCCACTGAAGCTGGGTAGGACGCCGGACGCTAGGGTACCGAAAGGAGCCCCGGCCAAGGTGACCGAGCCAGAGACGGGGGAACCCTCGAACGCCTCACAAACCCAAACGAAGGCAGCGGAGAGTGGGACGACGAAAGTTGAACCCTCGAAGCAGGCCATAGATCCCGGCTGGGAGGTAAGGTACAAACCGAGACCGGAGAGAAAACCTGCCCAGCCGCAACCAGAAACCAACGACCCTCTAAAGAAGAAGGGGCAGAGGCAGCGGCAGAAAATGCAAAGACGACAACAGCAGGAGGGCCGCACCTCTGTAGACACACAAGGGGTCGAGTAGCTTCAAATAAAGGAGAGTTGGAAGCGACGACCTCAAAAGAACAAACCCAGGTGGAGCAGGTCAACAAGACCAAGAGAGCACGCCTGGATGAGACCATATCCCCTAGAGGCGACCACAAAAAAATCAGAACGGACGCCCAGGGGACAAGAAAAACACAACCCACCTACGCGGAGGCCGCCGCGACAGATCTGACGGTTGCAATCACCAACGAGCGCACGGGCAGACTGTCGCAGCAGGACGCCATGGAGGTGGAGAAAAAGATCGGAGACGCTATCTTCCAAGAAGCGATCGAGATAGACATTGATACCGTAGCCCCGGAGGCCCCAGCGTTCACAGGTAAACCAAGTCTGGTTGATGGATACCTGAAGCTGTGGTGCCAAAACGTTCATACCAAAACGTGGCTGATGACCTGGATTGCATCAGCCACCTTAGAAAACGGAGACCATCTCGTCGGGAAGAGGGAGGACGAAATGGTCAGAAAAACGATGTGCGGCATACTAATCCCATCGCTAGAGGACAACTTCACCAAGGTCGGAAGGGTCCTAAACTACCAAAACCCATGGGCCCAGGTGAAGCGATGGACCATAAATAACGCGATCCCCCTAAGAACAAGAGGTTGCACTCTTCTACTGGTGGAAATACCAGAGGACGTAATCCCTACTGTGCTGGAAAAGGATAGAAGATTGAACTACTTATGTGGGACGATTTATATCCGTTTCCAGCACGGCGGGGGGCACTTCAGGGATTCACCACCAGAGAAGAATGAGAACCTGGAGGAAGACAGCACCCAGATCAACACGAACAAAGCCGCGGAGGGGGAAGGTAAATCGAGTACCCCTACCGACATGGAAACCGAAGACGCCGAGGGGAACGAGCCGGGCTCCGACGTCGAGGAGGGCATCTTGCTCGACTCAGACGACGAGGAAGGCTGTACAAAGGGCATAAGCCGCCTGGAACTAAAGGGGAAGAAGGTGGAGGGGACATCACCCGATGACTCCTTCCCTCTGTAAAGTTCTCCAAGTTAACCTCCAGCACAGTGAAACAGCAACGGCTCAACTACGCAGATGGCTGGAGGTTAACCACACATCCATAGCCCTGATCCAAGAGCCGTGGATCAGAAACACACGTATAAACAGCCTCTGCAACACCGGAGGTAAAGTAATTTACAATACACAAAGTAAACCTAGAACATGCATATATATTTCTCGTAACATAACGGCACAACCACTAACTGAATTCTGTTCCAGAGACGTGTGTGCTATAAAACTCCTCAGAACACAAACCTCAAGCATACCGGAGATAGTTCTCGCCTCCGTCTACATGGCGGCTGAGGACGAACCCCCTCCGGTAGAAAAGAACAACCTCATACGCCACTGCGAACACAAAGGGCTGGAGCTGGTCGTTTCGGCGGACAGCAACGGCCACCACAACCTATGGGGAATGGAAACAAACAACAAAAGAGGTAACGATATTGTTGAATACCTAATGACTACTAACCTGGACATTCTAAACACAGGATCCAAACCTACATTTGTCACTCGTAGATGTAACACTATAATTGACATTACTCTAAGCACAGGGCTAGCAGCTCAGCACATATCCAACTGGCACGTGGCGGACGAAGTATCGTGCTCCGACCACAGGTGGATCCGGTACGACCTCACAGCCGATACAAACGAACCAACACCCAGAAGAAACCCGAGACGCACGGACGTAAATGCGTACAAGGAAATTCTGGAAGGTAAACTAGACGATAAGACACACAGGCCTCACAACATCACAGAATTGGAGGAACAGGTAAACACATTCACACAACATATAACAGAAAGCTATGAAAACACATGCCCATTATCGACACCATCAGTCACTGGGAACAAAATATCCAACTGGTGGGGCTCGGAAATGGAGCGGATGAGAACCAAAATGAGAAGGCTCTTAAACAGAGCAATGAACACAAAATCAGAAGAAGACTGGGACAAATATAAAACAACCAAAGCCGAGTACAAAAAGAGAATACGATACAGAAGATCTGCCTCTTGGAGGAACTTCTGTGACAACATATCTAGCAGCACACAGGCCAACAGAACGAGGAAGATACTAGCCAACCAACCTAATCAACTACTGGGCACACTGAGAAGACCAGACAACACAAATACCAGCAATCCATCTGAGACTGAAAGTCTGCTGGTGGAAACCCACTTCCCGGGGTGCAAAGTAGTTGATACACAAAACTGGGCAGAGCAGGAGGAAAACTATCACCCAAAAAACAATGAATGGAGGACAGCAGAACGAATAACAGAGATAAACAAAACGGCCTGGGCGATAAATAGTTTCGAGAACTATAAATCTCCGGGCCTGGATGGTGTCTACCCTGCTTTACTAAAGTGGGGAGGACAAACGCTGATTAAACATCTATCGAACCTACTATGCAGTTGCATTGCCTACAGATACATACCAAAAAAATGGAGAGAAGTAAAGGTAATTTTCCTACCCAAACCAGGAAAAAGTGATTACTCAGACCCAAAATCATTTAGACCCATAAGCCTAACCTCATTCATGTTAAAGACTCTGGAGAGACTCTGCGACAGGGAATTGAAGGATACGGCCCTGAAAAACATAAAAATACATCCAAACCAACACGCCTATAGCCAGGGCAAATCGACAGACTCGGCCCTCCATGCTGTAGTAACCAACATAGAAGACGCGCTTGCTAGAAAGAACTCCTGTCTAGGTACCTTCATTGATATAGAGGGTGCCTTTGACAGAACGAACTTTAGCAGCATAAAGCACTAGAAAGACACAAAACCGAACCGCTGCTCATAGAATGGATCATGAACATGCTAAAAAAGAGAATCATAAAACTATCCGAAAACCAAAGTCACCAGGCGCTAGTTGTAAGAGGATGTCCACAAGGAGGCGTCCTTTCGCCACTGCTGTGGAACCTGGTAGCAAACGACCTAATAACAAAACTAAACAGTAACCGCTTTCTAACTATAGGATACGCGGACGACATAGTCATACTGGTCAGTGGCCTGATCATAAACACACTGTGTGAACTCACGCAAACAGCACTAAAAATGATAGAGAAATGGTGCAAGGAGAATGACCTATCAGTAAACCCAAAGAAAACAGACACAATTCTCTTTACAAACAAACGAAAACTGGGTACCTACGTAATGCCAACTCTATTCGGCACAAAACTAACACTCTCGAAGGAGGTGAAATATCTAGGTATAACACTAGATGATAAACTAAACTGGAGCAAACACCTAGACAACAGATTAAACAAAGCAACAGTAGCCTTCTGGCAATGCAGAAGAATGGTGGGGAAAAGATGGGGACTGGCTCCCCACATTATACTGTGGCTATACAAAATGGTGATAGTACCAATGATAAGCTATGGTGCCATAGTATGGTGGCCCCGCACCCAAACCACGACTGCAATTACCAAAATACAGAAAACGCAAAGACTAGCATGTGTCGCGGCCACAGGTTGTATGAAAACAACCCCAACAGCAGCGCTAGAAATCATGCTAGGACTCGTACCTTTACATATGCACATACAAAAGGAAGCGGCTGCGACGGCAATACGCCTAAAAAGCCTTAACCTATGGACAAAACTAAACACACCCCACACGAAGATCCATGACAAACTGATCACAAGCCTCCCAATGATGGAGGCTTCAATTGATAAAATACCGAAAACTACGGTCTTCAGGAAAGACTACGACATATTATTAACAGAAGACCCGAAAGAGGGGCTAAACCAAACAGACCTTAGAATTTTCACAGACGGGTCAAAAACAAATACGGGAACGGGATGTGGAGTGTTCTCAGAAGATTTAAACATACACATATCCAAACCACTGGGTGAACAAAACACGGTATTCCAGGCGGAATGTGTAGGGATCATTGAAGCCTGCAATGCCATAAAGAAACGACAAGTCGAGGACACAAACATACGAATACTCTCAGACAGTAAATCGGTACTACAAGCACTGAGTAGTGACAACATCACATCTAGCTTGATATACGAATGCCACCAAAAACTCACAGAGGTGTGTGCAGATAGAAACAAAGTTACTATACAATGGATCAAGGGGCACAGTGGCTCAAGAGGAAACGATGGAGCGGATGAACTGGCCAGGAAAGGGTCAGAGACAACGGCATACGGACCGGAGCCAATCTTGCCCCTGCCACAAAGCTACATATATAACAAACTAGACCAATACACCAAAGACCTACACCAAAGATACTGGGAGGAAATAGACGCATGCAGACAGACCAAAGAGATTCTGTCGAAGCGCGACTACAAACTCACAACTGCACTAATGAAGACGCACAGAAACCAACTACGCAAGATAGTAGGAATGATAACCGGACACAACACCTTGAACAGACACCTCTATAATTTAGGTATCACAGACAGCCCCATGTACAGAGCGTGCATGGAGGCAGAAGAAACGACTAAACACATTCTACTGGACTGTAAGCAGGTAGAAGCATACAGGAAAAAGCACCTAGGGTCTCCGGACACACTATGGAACGCAGTCAGTAATACCAAGGCACTCTTAAACTTTTTAGAGGAGCTGGGGTGGTTAGAGTAGCGCCACCCTGCCGTTTCACGCAAAATAGGCACATTTGGATGTCGACTTGCGGAAAATGCCCAGTAAAACTAACTAACTAACTAACTAACTAGGTTCATAGATTTAAACTACCATTAGGGTGACAATGATATTTCATTAAAAAGTAATTCCTAACTAAATTTTATTCAGGAAAAAAAGGACATCTGTTTTAGGTAACTACCTACGAGTTAATCGTGTTCGGAATCAATTACTGAATTAGATAAAATTGGTTCGAGATCACGAATAAAAAATCATCTTGTAAAAATCTTAAAAAAATAGTTAGGTATAACTAGCTTAGGTTTATACTAGGTACTTATATCACAATCGTTAAAATAACAAATAAAATTCCAACCCTATATGAAACAATTAATGTTGTACCGTTACACGCTTTTATAAGTAATCTAGCTTGCGTTTGCAGCATGTACCGCTTCACTTCATGCTCTATATTTGACTGCACTATTGTACTTTAGAATCATAACTGCCGTGGTTGGCATGGCCCGATTATTACGCAAATATTCGTATCTATAATTTGAAGCCTAAATATTACACAGACAATATTAATGAGGTTGAATACGTTCCAATCACGATTATTGTTTAAACGTAGTGCAGTTGGCCTTTGTCGTTGCCAAATCGTGCACCGGTAAACTCAGTCAAGCATGGAATATGTACATGTTTGGTACCGTATACCCTTACTTTGATTAGATATGACAATATGGTTTATATGATTGTTCATACTAAACCAAATATTATTGTATCCATAATAAAACTAACAAACCTTGTAATATTCACGCAATCATAAATTATATTGATTTAACTTCTATAGTTTAACACTTTTGTTGAACAAAACCAGATAAAAACTGATTTTTATTAATAGATTATAAATGATAGGATTGAGCAAGTCAAATAATAAAGTAAATACTGCCACCAAAGTTTTAGTATATTGTTACCATACTCGTATATCTCAGGTTATGCAGAACCAGTAACCTCTTGCCGGAGGCAGACTTAATTTCCGCTGCACCGTAATATATAAAGCTTCCAGAGGGTACGATGAAAGTCGACCGAAGTGAATAGCATATTTGTTTTACGCAATATATCACACTTAATAAATAAATAATAAATAAATAAATATTAATAGAGGACAATCTTACACAAATCGAACTAGTCCCATAGTAAGCTCAATAATGGATAAAAAACGACAATATATTTAATAGATATAAATACATAGAAAACATCCAAGACTCAGAAACAAATATTCATGCTCATCCACAGATAACCTCCTTGAAGGTTATCTGTGGATGAGGATTCGAACCCAGGACCCACTAGGCTAACCGTCGGTAACGGTTACACTTAATAACAATAACACATAATGCGACTTTGTACAGATATGGATAAAATGTACTTCATCATAGGTACCAAATACATGAATGTTGATTAAAATTGCACCGAGTTTCATGCTGTTTTAACATATACATTTAACTGGTTGTCAAAGGAAGTATTCCATTCATATGCATTCATTTAAAGACAGTCAAGACGTGGTATTATCGAGTTGCCCATGTCCAATTACGTGAACTGGATTTAAATGGTTAAAGAGCGGCATTTTATAGAGACATTTTTACAGTTTTTCTCAGGGTGCAAATAAAAATACCCAACAAAAAATACCTCCTTAACCAAAATAAAACTCACGTTAACATAATCGTAGCGTAGTATATTGTGGTGTGATGTTTGAATAGCTATTTGCGATACATGATAGGAAATAATCAATGTTCAACTAAGTAGTAGCATTATTCAATAATTATCCCGAAAGACGGCAGTTTTTGTAGTTTTTCAAGGTCTCTAATTATTAAAATAAACAAATAATTAGGTAAACCGAAACATAGGGGCATGTCAGAAGTCAGTATATATTGTATTCATAAAAATCATTAGCTCTATTGTAATTATCCAGGGAAGAAATTGGGGATTACCTATATTTGTGTCGAGGAACGGCACAATATGTTCTTAACTAGTTTAGATGAAAACATGGCGGATTTTTAAACACACGACCGTGTGGACCGATTCACAGAAACTTTCAAAAGGCAAAAGTTTAGCTCAAACAGCCATAATTATCTTATCAGAACTACTAAATAACTATCACACATAAATTATTTAAAATTAAAGTATCAATCGCAATACTCTGTTTTCATTGTTTTGTACATTGTTTTTTAAGCCAAAAATTAATTAAATTAGGTAAAATATAGTGAATTTTCAATCAATGTTTTGTGACGTGAGTTAGTTAATCGAAACTTTTGGTTAAATTAAGCACGTTTACACAATGTACTGGGCTGTTATGCATAAATTAGGTACATTTTCAAAGATTACGGTAAAATTATTGTTAAAATAAATATAATCAGAAGTGCTTATAAAACAATAAACTAACGTCTTTACTCGCGTGTAGTAAGTACTTTTAAAAATATTCCTTGATTTGTAACCAATACAAGTCCGCATAACCTGAAAATAAATAGACTAAAGATTCTCTTAGCAAAACGAAGCGGTTATCTGTTCTTAAAGAAGAACTTTCATGGCAATCCGAATATTTAAAACCAGCTTTAAAGCGCACGTCCAAAACTTTTTCTTCGGTACCCCTGCAACTCCCGGGGACAAAATGCACTTTCGACGTAGTGCTATTTTTTGAGCAATGTCTGTTGTAACTGAAGTTTTCTATTCTGACTAAACTAAAAGCTTCGTGCGATACGTAAAAGCTAACGTTTTCTGCTACCTAGCTGAAATGCTTAATTTTTCTTACAGATGACGATGTTATATTTTTAAAATAAAAATATTTTTATAAAAAGTTTTCCAAAAACGAATATTACTGTGAAATAAAATCCAATCAAACTGGTTTGTTCCGCTTCAGAACGATTACATTATCAAAGATGAAAGTCTATTAAGACTATAAATAGTGTTCAAGCTATTAGGATCAAAATCACCAGGGTGACGAATTTGGAAATGTGAAATTCTGTGAAAATTGTTACGTCGTGGAAATCCGAAAAATACCTTACAATGTACACCATACCATCAATAATTGCACTGTAAAAGTTGCGTGCAAAATATTCACATTTTATTCCTTTTTTCCGGATTCCAAAGAGACTGGGTGTACTACAACATCATTCAGGGAACGTATTTTAAAACTTGGATATTTTTGTTAAAAACATAAATTAGAATTAGAAAATTAAAAACTTATTCTGTAAAGACGTTATTACAGTAAATATTAAATAAAATATATTTAAAGCTGTATTCTACATTGTCATATGATGCCTTATTTTTATAAAATGTTACATTTATGAAGCACATCTTAAAAATTCTTAGACGAATGTTCTGTTTATTTATCATGATTTATGTTCGATCGTTTAATTATTTTTTTCTAAAATATCGCTTATTATGATGTTTAATTTGAGTAATAAATGAAGCAGATATATTTTATCTTGAATTAACTAATAATACTTTTATTACGTTCCCATAAATGACGAAACGTTCACTGAATGATCGCGGCGTTCTCGAAATGACAAAAGAGTTCCCTAAATGACATAGGTAACTAATTTTAGTTTATAAGAAATTTCAAATGTTAAAATTCTCTTCAATGATTATAAAGAACTATGCTAAAAATCAACTTTGGCATTGAATTATTTTTGAAACGTTCTGCAGTACCACAAATTTAAAACCTTTAGATGACATTATCATTGGACTGAGGGTTACACGAGAACTTTAAATAAAAAAAAATAACAATACTACTACTCGGATAAACAAACTTAAAATAATCACTGATAAAATTTAACGAAAACGTGCAAAAACTTAGAACAAAGAAAAAGAGCAAAATCTAAAATGAACCAAATAATAGAGCACACATACACACATAGTGCAATGTATTTGAATAATAACGTACGAATAAAATTAGCTATTTCTCATAAATATCTAAATCATTGTCAAAATGATAGTATGAATTCTGAGACGTTCCCTGTATTGACTGAGGCTTAGGATTTTTTTTAAACTAGAGCAGTAAATTGAAAGTCATTCCAATTACTACTACAATGTATTAAATGTATTTGATCATTTAATCACGCAAATTCACGAAACAAAAGTACTGCAAAGGCAAAATCCTAAGAAGAACATCACTATGGGAACATAATGGTCATTACGGGAATGCACGTCATATTTGGCAACGTTCTCGAAATGACCGTTCCCGACATGATTTCTCAACGCTTCGTCTTGTTTTAAATAATTGTTGGCTATCTTCGACGCCATTTCATGACACCGGCGGAAATAAAACAGTATTATTTAATGGAATTACGACTAAGTATCTTCCCTTAACGTTATATTAATGACTTGGAGGCGTTCCCGTTATGATGCTCTATTGATGTACGGTACCAAACTCAATAACTGAAATGATCTTACCGAGAAAATTAATTAAAAACCACCATAGAAAAATCAAACGCTGTCTACCCTCGAGAGATTTCGACACGTGACTTGGCACTACTTTTTTGACAGAATAGAGTGCGTTCAGGAAATGACCTAGAAACTTCCGGACAAAGTTAAATGTAAGATAAATGTGAAGTTTCATATATATTCATTTATTTATTATTGTGATTATGATAGTATAATACAAGTGTATCAAACGTGATTGAAGATTTTATTTTTGAATTAGTATTTCATTATTTTATGAACTTTTCATTTAACCAATTGCGTATTGGGACGCGTTCCCGAAATGCCTTTTTATTAGTTTCATGAGAAAAAGAAATAGTTTTAACATCATTTAGCAGGGAACAATAAAGAGTTTGATAAAATTAACTAAATCCAATAGTTCAAAGATAACTGTGACCCAATTATTTCAAGGTTTATTGGGGAAAATGGTGTCGGAACCAAACTGCCACCTTGGTGATTTTGACCCATTAACATTATTACTCACATATTTAGCTATGGAAACTCAACTACTTAATGTAGAAAATTTCAATAATGTTTCCTTGAAGTCAAATTGGGTTACTTCCAATAGTACTTACATATATTAATTTATATATTATGTAATACATATATATGGAACCTTCACATTATGAATTATTAGTTTTGACGTTCACCAAGTGCTCAAAACAACTACATTGGCCAACCGTACAATGTAATAATTATATAGTGTTCAAATTGTCTATTTTCTGAAAGTAAACTATACTACTCCTATCATATTACGCAGAAATTAATTGACGCTTAATTGCAATTAAAATCTTTGCCGGGGTCGAATTCAAGGGAATAACAACAAACTAAGCTATCATTTGACCATATCTGTGACTCCCCAGGGAACTCTGAATCCAATTAAATTGTCGTAACGACGTTGTTTTATTTCATAATGGTTCCGGCTTGGAACCGGTTAGGAGTTGCGCATTTAGCTATATTTATTTACTATAGCTTCATTTGTGTGAAATCACTGTATCAAGCAATTATTAGTTTTAAGCAATTTAGTCCGGTTGCTTTGTTATAAGTATATGAAGTTAAGTTTTGTAACCAGATTACTCTTTCTACAATGTTTTACGTTTATCTGCCTACTTCATACCTATGTGCCAACCAGAAAGATTAATAACATACTAAGTACTCTTTTGTTGACTTTATTGGCGTTAGGGTCGTTCTTCTTTTCGACCGACAATAGCCTGTCCTTCGTCTTATTACGGCATCTCATTTGAGTAATGATGTTTACGGTTTTATAATGTTCAAATGAACGTCCATATTATTTTATTAATTAGTGATATTTAATATTTCACTTTCTCTAACTAGCATTTTTTTAAATGTTTTTTTTTCGTAGAATGCCGTGACAGAGTGGTAAACCAAAATGTTGTCCCCACTGAAAGAGTCCACTTTGTCACATGTTTTTTTTTAGAAACCAACCGTAAATAAATATTTATATTGGCCAGAAAGGAAACTTTAATTAGTTCTAATGAAGAAACCTATGCATTTTTTTTTAAATCGCACTTCAAAACCACAATTTTCGATAGTTCAAAAACCAAAAAAACAGGAAAACCTCGGTTCATTGTCGGTAAAAAAGAAGAACGACCCGTTAACAATCTTCACAGTACGGAAACAAAGTTAAATAGACTGGTCGTTTTTCACCTTGTAGGTACATAAAAAAAAATAAGGTGGTTCGCGAACTTTATAGAGTATGCGTAAATTCAGCTGCGCGTTATGCTTTGCGTAATTTAATAAAATTTATCTATAAACTAGTTACTTGGCAATCTGCGTAAAGTACATTTTATTCTGTACATTATTAGTGGCCAGGACGGTAAAATGAGCACAAAGAGGGTTAAACAAGACTTTTGCTATACCGGACTAAATAAAAAAAATAAACATAAAAACATATTTTTATACCAGAATGTCCAAACAGTTTGGGTTCATGTCACTATGCTATGTAGGAAAAATATGCACGAGTCAATTAGTGTTTTAGGTGATTTGTAGGTAAGTCACTTTAAGCTCTTGGCAAATATCAAATGTAGTCAAATTGGGTTCTAGACTGTCCGAGACCAACCCCTTCCAACACGCTACAACTTGTACAATTTATCGTCGTGCGTCTGGAATTCGTACTCTGCGAAATTTAACAGTTATAATAACCCTGTCATAAAATTGGTCACATGAAATATTTAAAGTAACCAATCGATATATTTGACTGTCTCGTTGTGACAAATTTAATCACAAAGCTATATTACTGTTAAATTTTCAAGTGTACAGAACCCACGACCCTTAATGCATTTTGTGAGTTATAGTTGTTTATTTGGAAAAGGGATGGAATTGGGGACACACGGCAAAATCGCGGACGAAAAATGACAGGAAAATCTTTAAAAAAATCATCTTCCCGGTTGTTCCCCTGCTCTGCCAACCCCGAAGTCTCCCATACATCATCACACTGAATTCTCAAATGAATAAGGAGGCAATAAAGAAGTAATCGTCCATAAGCTACTGCGTCCCGTAACCATCAGACGGGCTGTACATCGTGGTATAAAAAAATAGGGTTAAAATAACGATTATCTGCTGGAGTATAACGCTGGCCATCTTTATGAAGACTAGACTATTTGTATTTTTGAATTAAGTAAGAGTCTGGTCTCTGTCAATCGGTTTTTGTATTGAACGAATGTCATACAATGTTCTAAATATTATATATTACACTATTTACATTATTCCCACTGCGCCCGTGTTGCTTATTTCTTAAAACTCTAATAGGTATTGTAGCTTGAGCGAAGCGAGCAGAGAAGCGGTGTTCCTGCAAGCTTTAATTAAGGAATTGTTAGTGACAACTTGTTGTAAAATAGTAATGTATTGTGATAACCAATCTGCTATTCAGCTTGCTTCCAATCACACTTTACATAGAAGGAGCAAGCATATTGAAACTAGATTTAATTACGTTAGAGATATGCTTAATATATTTAACGTTGAAATTGTATACATCCCTACGGATGAGATGATAGCAGACGTATTCACCAAGCCCCGTGGTTGTGTCAAGCGCGAGATGTTTACTCGTCAGCTTGGAGTGGCTTCAAGCCATGATGCCCACGTTATGAGGTGGTGTTGGACGCTGGTCATCTTTATGAAGACTAGACTATTTGTATTTTTGAATTAAGTAAGAGTCTGTCAGCGCTGTCTCTGCCAATCGGTTTTTTTGTATTGAACGAATGTCATACAATGTATATTAAATAATATATTTCAATATTTACTTTATTCCCACTGCGGCCGTGTTGCTTATTTCTCAAAACTCTAATATTATCTAACAATTCTAACATAAAAGTACTATATATATTACACAAAATTTGTTTAATTAAGAAAGGTAGCACAGCACAAGCAAAGGGAAAAAGTATTTTGTCACAGTAAAACTTACGGTTCCGGTTCTGGCTTCTTATTGGCTCAAGCTCGCGTTAATTTCTTTCGGCAGCAGAACATGTTTGCTGACCCATTTTTTCTTCATGTTAGATTGCCTCTATCAATAGCACCCACGTCAATTGTTTAGCTGACGGAACTCAGTCGGACTTTTCCTCGGGCCTACCCGTACCTTTTTGATTCGCCAACGGTACGTAGGTACGTGAATCGCATGTACTCCGCCGCTGTCCGTACTAGTACATTGTGTCCTTTTATATTTACAACGTAGGCAGTGGTGAACCGTGTCAAGGCATAATATAGCGTGCCATATAAATACAACACGTCATTTGTATATTTGATTATAGTTGCTAAAGTGACTTTTCTATATATTTTTGGGCGAGTGGAGAGTATGGTTTGTGTTTGGATTTGGTAGTCACAAATTATGAAGTGTTACGAGTGATGCCATTTTCGTGAAATTGGATATATTGATCAACGCATAGTGAAAATATTTTTTTTTACATATTGCCGGATTAAGAAAATAAATGTAGGTAATTAAAAAAATATATATTTTGAATATATTTTTAAGGAGGGGAATTTCATACATTCGTTCGAAGAACTGCATAAATGGTTCTTTTGCAAATTCAGTTTAAGGTCCAAAATTAATTTTGTTCAAATTTGCCCCACAAAAAGATTACTTTGATCCGTGAATAAGAATATATTGTTTTTTAATATATTACAAAAAAAATACGGAATTACCCCATGTTATATAACTCAGGAACCCGACAAGTTAAATCATTGTCTGAGTGTTTTAACATTAGAATGTCATTTTTAAAGCATTATTGAGTAAGGCATAACGGTCTAGTTGAAGTGTCTAACCGATGGACTTTCTAAAAAGTACATATATTTGAATTTCACCCGTGGGGTAAAGTCGAATGCTTCTTTAAAACTTCAGTTAGACCGTTATGTCCTCCCCAATAATGCGTTAAAAATGTCAATCTAACGTTAAAACAATCAGACACTGATTTAACTTGTCACGTTCCTGAGTTACTTGACACGGGGTAATTTCAATAGTCCTCAAAATTTCGTTCGTAGCCCACGTACAGCTAGCTACCGGAGCGAATAGAAGTAGGGGACAGATAAGGCCAGAGTTTAAATTGCTTTTGGTTTAGTAGATATTTGTGATTTTCGACTTAACCCCATTTTCTTTTCGAGGTTTCGTCACCTTAATTCTCATGTTTAATTTTATTTAACTACCCTTCAGTACAATACAATACATTTAATAACAATAACACGTGGATATACGGTTAGTTACATCTAAGCATCTAACGAATATATGCATTTGCATTACAGAATATTTGCAAGTTGTTATCGAATATAACAGTTGTTATTGATTTTTTTGCTAATGTTTTTAGCGCCTTTTGTTTTCATAAGTGCTTATGAACGATATTTTTTTACTGAGTAAGAAATTATTTCATTGTATTTTTACTAAAGTCCGTAAAATTCTCAGTTTTTAAGTAGACAATATTTAAAATATAATGATAATCACGTATTTAATGTCGAATATCGCTCGACATGTTTCGAACCGTTCTTAAATACGTGAGTGACCCGATTTAATTATATTTTAATATGTCTGATTCTCACGGGAGTTTTCTATAGACAATATTTGTATATTCGCTCATATAATCTAGCCTATTAGTGCTTTCACTCAATAAAAGTCCATTACCTATTTTTATTTTTCTCGTATTTATTACGCTGTTAGGGTATGAAATGTATTTTTAGCAAGAAATAAAAATCATGCATTTAATGGTTAATAGAAGAAATCAATTACTTATATTTAAAATGTTTTTGATAAAAATAACCGAACGAAGGTCTATACTTCAGCTTGGGCCGAAAATCATTCGTATGTCCGGTGTCTGTCCAGCTGTCTCTACAGGTCGCATTTCTTCGCAAATAGGTACAGGGAACTAAAAGTTTAAAAAAAACACTGTATGTCAATACTCGTACATGTGGTACATCAATCGATAGGTCTTTATAATTAAATTTAAGGTTTCGTAGCATTTTTTTTTATTAAGTGGATATATTCGTAGATAATTGCTCCGAAAACAACGTAAGCGCAGAAGTTTCCTAAGGAGATAGGCACGTCCGTCCATCTGTGGCTTAGCTCAGTGACCCTTACTATTAGAAAACTGTTATTCTTATTTTATTAGTTATGGATATATGAATCAATAACGATTATATTAGTTATGGATATATGAATCAATAACGCCGAGAAAATGGGAGTTTTTTTTAGTTTTTTTTTTAGGGTTTAGTACCTCAAAAGAAAAAAAAACGGAACCCTTATAGGATCACTCGTGCGTCTGTCTGTCCGTCTGTCACATCCGATTTGCTCCGAAACTACTGGACCGATTGAGTTGAAAGGGCGTAGCAGGTTAAGGGAAGAAAAAATGCCCTTTTATTATTAAGAGTGAATGGGGCACTGAACGCCTTTATGGGCAGCCAGAAAATATCACAAAAAGCGCGCGTGGCTGTGCATAGAGGAGTGTTGGTGCCCACACTTATGTATGGTAGTGAAAGTTGGGTGTGGCAGAAAAGACATCAAAGTCGAGTGAATGCAGTAGAAATGAGAGCGCTGAGAAGTATGTGTGGAGTGAAATTGAGTGATAGAGTCAGAAACAGTGTGATAAGAGATAAGTGTGGAATGGATGGAGATATAGTCACGAAAATTGAGAAGGGTATGTTAAGGTGGTTTGGGCATGTAGAGAGGATGGATGAGAGAAGATTAACGAAGAGAGTGTATATGAAAGGAGTGGAAGGGCAAGTTGGAAGGGGAAGACCTAGGCGAACTTTCTCTGATCAAATTGGAGAAATGTTACAAAAAGGCCAGGTCAAAAGTACCCTAAACCGACGAGCATGTATGAGAAATGTTATGAAGGTGAGTGAAGCGAAAGTGGTTTGTCAGGATCGTAGCAAATGGAGATCCGTGATCTCTGCCTACCCCTCTGGGAAAGAGGCGTGATTATATGTATGTATGTATGTATGTATTATTAAGAGCTGACTTTTTTTATATAGTTACTTACATCTAGTAGTACAATCGTGCCAATTTCTTTTGAAAAATTCCCAGTGGTTCAGCCGGGAAAAAATAAAATCCGAATTCATAAAATACGATTTTTCTCTAAAACTATTAAACTTTTTCATACCCTTTTCTTTCATTTTATTAAATTAAATAGTACATATAACCTGAAAAAAAATTGAGTCTCCACCTTTAAAATTTCTGTAAAAAACACGTAAGTCATATTTTATGAATTCGGATTTTATTTTTTCCCGGCTGAACCACTGGGAATTTTTCAACAATACTTGGCACAATTGTACTACTAGATATAAGTAACTATGGGATAAAAAACCAGCTCTTAATCATGAAGGGCATTTTTTCTTCTGTTATCCTGCTGCAGCCTTTGGTACACATTTGTAAATTGGTGACCCAAAGATGGACGCGTAAAGTAAATTACTGAATTCTGAACAAGGGAGCCACTTTTGGGGGGAAACTGGAAAAAAAAAGTTTTGCTAACTGTATTGTGCGACATATCAAATGAAAGGGCTTGTTGCAAGCAAAAACAGGTTTGAAGTAATTTAGGAAAAAAGACGAAAATTGACCCCCCCCCCCTTATCTCCGAAACTACTAGGCTTAAAATTGTGAAAAAAATATGGAAAATAGTTCCTTGCCTAAAGATTACAGGAAAACCTATAAGAAGTTTGAGTATTCAAAGTAAAGGGAAAATTCTCAATATTTTACGGAACCCTCACCACTCGAGTTGAACTCGCACTTGTTTTTATTGTATTTCCCCTACACATAAAAAGTGGGAATGTTTTTTTTTCTCAGTAACCTTTGGTGTGGGGTATCGTTGGATAGCTTGTTCAAAAATAAGATGGGTTTTTAAAACCTTTCAATTCAGGGATGCGCTTCCGTGATATTGGGCTTTAAAGCACTAATTTTATTTGAGTCATACTGTCCAGCCTTCTGCCGGCTATATGATTACTACTGGGTATATGGCAGTAGTACATATAATGAATTAATGAATAAAAGGAAAACTTTCACACTTATAAGTAAACGAGTAGGGTAAATCGTTAGTAGTTGGCCAACGTTCAATAACTGGCCACCATATACCAAAAATGAACTCTATTCACCTATACTAGTATTCGTTTTAGTATAAGGTTTCAATTACTGGCCACCCTTCAATAACTGGCCACGTCATACTAAATTGAATCATGTTTGTAGGGGAACAGAGTTCATGTTTAGTATGAGGGGACCAGTGTAGGACCACGAGCAATAAAAGGTTCTGTACCTTCTACTAGTCAACCCATATAAAATCACTACCCTATACAGTAAGTTAAAACGCCCAAGTAGTGTAGGGTTCCGGAATTGCCTGCCTGCCTTTGTTACATCGACACGCGCGCGCAAACTAAACGTTGCGGTTGTTTCGCCTAAATTTGTACGAAAGTTGGCCTATTTTTAGTACATTTGTTAAGTTGGTCGACTATTAGAGTAATTCGCCAGTAGCTGGCCACCCTTCAGTAGGCTGTTGAAGAATTGTATAGGGTAGTGATTTTAATATGGGTTGACTATTAGAAGGTACGGAAACCTTCATTGTGCGTGGTCCGACACGCACTTGGCCGTTTTTTAAGCCTATGGTACCTACTAATTTACTGCTGTAAAGCCTGCTTACAGAGGCTGTAAGGGGCTTGTATAACAATCACAAATGTTTAATAAGTTAATATATATGTGCCTACCTGCTATACATATTAGATATACATATGTACATACAAGGTATATATAGGTAGGTATAAAGTGTACAGTATCAAGCTACGAACACACAGATGTGTTGAGAAGCCTCAAAGGCGACAGGGCCGCCGCCTCCTGACAAATGCAGGGATATGCTGGACCCCTTGCGAGATCTACACACACCAATGGATTTATAATGGGTAATACGGACATGCCTATACTGTCCCCAAAACCAAGTGGCGAGTCGGACAATAAAAGAAACAATGAAACCTTTTTGTGGGTAATAATAGCATGATTCTAATATTTTACGACCTGACTCGCCACTTAGTTTTGCGAATAGTATAGAATCGTAGGAATACGGTTCGATGGTTAATTTGGTTTTTCTACTTCTTCGAGCCTATCAAGGAAACGATTCCAGCTATATCAATTTATCGTAGGGGACGTTCCCAGAATATGGTTAGCTTTTGTTTCATCGTCCTTCTAATTTTGACAGACAGAGACAAAAGTGAGGATAATTATCCCTCTAATATGCCGGGGACATGGCATAGAATTGGGCTCAATTCATCCAGTGAAACGGTTAACCACTAGAGTTAAATTCGTTTCGTAAAAATGTTTTAGAAGGGTGTCATACAGTTTACTGTTTAGATACTTACTGTCTAAAATTATTGTTCGTGCGACTGCTAAGTTACAGTCGAGTTCTCCAATATCTATACAGACAACCTTTCAAAAATATCTGTACACAGGCTTTATTGTTACTGGCGTAAGGCACATGTGTAGATATTTTTGAAAGGTTGTCTGTATAGATATTGGAGAACTCGACTGTACACCGATAAATGCATAGGTACTTACAAGAAGGCATTATTTCCTAAAGCATTCCGTATCTATTATTCATTTCGAAATAAAGGAAAAATTAAAAAAATGTAATGCTCCGAGCCGGATTCGAACCGGCGACCACAGGCATATATGGCCCCTCGCTACTAACCAACTGAGCTGACTGAGCAACTGAGGAACAATCTGTCTCGGCCACTAAATCTTTTAATCAGTTCCTTCTTACAACGCCTTAGGGAGGCGTGTGTACCGCATTTTACCCCCCATGAATACCACAACAAGCCCACGGCCCTGAGATTCCGGCGACTCCCGGTACCCTGCCTATGGTAGCGGCCAGGGTACTAGCAGGGTCAAGCGGTGCTAAGAATCTCCGGCGAAGATCCGGCTACCACCACCAACGACCCCTGGACCTGGCAATGTATAACACGCGCACACTGCGTACTGACGAAAACATAGCGGAACTGGAGGAAACATTGAGCATGAAAGTCTACTACAGTCTTCAGCCGATGCGACATTATATCGGCAGCATAAACAGATCTCCAAGTTCCTTACCTTTAATTCAAATACAAATCGTATTGAAGAGGCCATCGAGCGGTATAAGGGCTCTAAAGTTTTCTCAAGAGATTTGTCTATTGGGAAGAGCCAGCTCGCCAATTTGAAAACTAAGGAGTAGAATCATTTCTCTTATCGTCTTCGAAACTTCAGCTTTTGAGTGAGATAGAGCGTTTTCAATGACAGCTATACACATCAATTCGCGGACCCGATCGAATTCAGTCTGGCGGAAGAGCCTAGAGACTATACCGATGACGTCCCGGACATCAGCCAGTATGAGATTATAATTTCGTATATAAGTTTGCCTAAGTTAGTGTACGAGCCTTCGATTCAATCGAAACCTGGACTGTTATGTGCTACAGTCCCTCTCAGCGGTAGTGGACGTCTTTTAGCTGATATGATTAATAGATATATTGGTGTACGCTCCGCTTCGAGCACAGCAGAGTGCGCATTTAGGTCGTACACTTGGGCAAATTATTTTAAACTTATATACGAAATTATCTGCCCTCTATAAAACCCAAACCTGCCTCGAGCATCAGTCCCAGAACGCGGCAGGCAGCGTTGAGTGCGCATTTGGAAAAAATTTAATCTAAAGGATAAAATTCAATAAAAAGTAAATACCCTCTCAACTGTGAGGATGCCACATATTGGCACCTGCTACACATAGGTACCCCAAACTGTGGCAGTCATCATAAATTTCTATGCCGGATCAGTGGTACTACAATATTGACAGCTCCCTTAAAACGACAAGCGTGGCGACTGAGTGTCAAGTAAAACGTCAACTTGGTTTTGGCGGTTGACTTTGCCTTCTATCATCAGCATAATTCAATAGGTTAGAATGATGACGTAAATAAGAAATAACGGGTTTTTGAGAGCGCGCGTAGTAGCCACATTCTGGCACCTCGGTCAAATTTAAATCTGCCATAACGTGGCAGCTCCACAGAAATCCGCAAATGTTAGTCTGACGTGTACCACAGACGAGAGAATAACGTATATTATTTACAAATAAAATAATCGGTGAAACCAAAAGTTGGGTATTTTTCCTAAATGCTTAAGAATAATTACAGTCAAGATGCTTGTTTCTTAAGAAACTTAAATGTAAAAACACTCATCTCTCTCAGCACGAAACTAAATAATAACCGATATATTTATTTTAACACATTATGAACCATATAAATAGCCAAAGGACAAGAATAACCAATAACTACACAAGTATATTGAAGTTATATTCAGCGAAACTGACTTAGCTGATATGAAAGATTTCAAAAATAAACCGGTCGCGGCGGCCCAGAGCCCCAGTACATCGAAGAAGTGCGCGCAATAATGTACGAGTGCTGAGCAAACATGGTTTCCTAGATTACGCGGCCGACGTCTCCGATATAAATTCATTTATTATTTTGTCGGTAAAGTGCTAGTAACATTGCAGTAACGCTGCTTTTATTGTGGCCTTTGTGTTGGGCTTAAGTCAAATTCATCGCTATTTTCATGGTTATATATTTGGTTTGAATTTATAACAGTTATAACTACAGTCTACATCTCTACATTTCATTTTTGAGAGTCACACAATGAAGTATTTAGAGTTGTGACTATCTTAAATCGATTGTCGTACTAAACGAGAAATTGATGATGGCTAAGAACTAAATCGGTTGTTTGCTTGTGTACATTGTAATTTGAAACGAAGTAATCATTCTGTTGCCATGCAGTTTAAAAACCTCCTGTAGAAAGCAATTGTAAATATTACCCTTGTTTCACTTATGAATACCGACTTACTCAAATAATGACAACCGTATGACCGACTTAGGGGAGGGCGGGGCTCAAAGTTCCTGGGGTAAGTTGTTCCTACGGTAATAACTTTGTAAAGAAAAGAGATAGTAATACACGCGAAGTGCGTCGCTTAAGCATCAGGTGACGCGCCGCGCTGGCGGCCATCTTAGTTGCTCCGACGGCGGCGGACGAGTGGCTGTGCGCACCGTGCTATTAAAACACCACGTGAGTAAATTTTTTCGTATAATTTAAACTTTTTGGTCCATTTTTATGTCTTACTGACCGATTCAAGTGAAAGGGAAAAACTCAAGAAAAAGCTAAACGAGGAGTATTACAAGAAAGCGAGAGTGATAGTGACAACGATCTGGAATGGTACTGCATAATTTGTTGTGATTCATATTCTAATTCTCTTTCAAGAGAATAGTGGATAGAATGTTATAATGTGTAAAATATTGGGCACATGTTAAATGTATAAATAAAGCCGATACTTTTACTTATGTGTGTCCCAATTGTGAGTCAGATGACGAATTTAATGATGAATAAGAAATAAAGTTGCCAGAGTTAATTACGACTCATTAAAACAAGACCGATTACATCAAATAAAAAAGAATATAGAGATTAGCAGTTTTGTTTTGTTATTTGATTAGATTTGTAAGTTGTGATCTCACTTGTCATTACACATATTAATATTAATGAGACCAGTTATATGTAGTTTTTATAAGTGCAGTTATGCATTTGATAACATTTTTAACTTGATGAATCTTATAGTTTAAATGCTAAAAGAAACGGTTATCTGAAGGTTACCAGTTATGTTATGTTGTTTTTTTTTAAGTTCTGTTATGGATATGAAAATATTTCTTAGTTAATATAAAAAATAATAAGAGATGAATATTGATTATCTCGAGTGCCTATTATTCCAGTTATATTTTATTTATTATTAAGTTTCATTAAGCATCTAGTAAGATTTACAAGCTAATAGATTTCTATTTTAGTTTGTCAATCCAAAAAAAAAGTTAATTTGGAGGTAACCAGTAGTGTATTGTTGTTGTTTTTTTTAGTTTATAGCAGTGATTTACAATAAATGAAACTACAGAAATGATTTTTTTAAATAAAAACCTATGTTATTCCTATATATTATTTATATTATCCAAGTGGAACAATTTGCCCGACACATGGAACAGCTCGCCCCAAAGTGGGGCTGAATGTTCTACTTCGAAATTTTGCAAAGAATTGCCTGTAAAAAAATAACTGTTGAGATGCTGGCGTAAATTACTATACTATTACAAAGATCGATATTTGTAATAGTATAGTAATTTACGATAAAGATCTTATAATAGTTACACATATCAAAAATGTAACCTTTAATTACCATCATAAAATTCCATGTTATTTGAAAATCGGAACGTTCAGCCCCGGCCTCCCCTACTCAAATAATCACAAGTCGTAATTGTCACTTAATTTATGGTAAAAAGAGTATGTAAGGCATTTTCGCGTAGTTTTTTAGTTAAAAAGCAACTGTTTCTTTGATTTTTAATTTCGCTGAGCAATGCCAACTAACAGTGTATGGGTGTTATGGCAAATACAATTCTTAGGATGCGACTGGTATATAACTTTACTCAGGATCACAAGTCATAACAACCATATGGTTCATGGCAAATTTCGTAAAGTGGCGTGTTGTCACCGTTGATTGTGGGAATGAATAAAGTTTTAATCAATCAATTAACTGTCAAGTTCAAAGAGCGCACAGATAGTTTTGATTACATTGATGCGCAATATGTCTCCGCGTTTATCAAAGGACGACGTCGAAAATATATGGTCTTATATGGCTACATCATTTCGGAATAAACCAAACCCAGGATTATTTCGATGCCACTAAACAGAGTATCAGCAGAGTGAGCTAACATAGACCTAAACAAACATACGTATTTGCGGTCCGCCTTACGATTCCGGTGAGAAATGACATACTGTCCTGGCTATTCTTGAAAATTGTTTAAATATTATCCTCATCCAAAAACTTCATTATATGAGTATCGTATGACAAAATGAGTGTGGCCCATTATTTCTGAAAATCAATTCACGCGCTGTGAACGTGGTAGCTAATAATTAATGTAGTTTTAAGAAATTATATACTTACATCAATGCTTACATCGAAAAATAACGAGTTATAAGAAATGTGGAAATACAAAAAACATGGAAAATACTTTTCTAAAGGTTGTACACCATTGACATTTAAAAGGATTGAGAAAATATGCAAATGGAGACGAGAGAGTAATAGTTTTTTTTTTGTTTGATGATACCAAAAAAAAACTATTTTTCAGAAAAGTTGGCCACACTATAACAACGGCGCTGATAAAAAAATGGAGGAATAAAAAGTGTTATTAACAGTTTTATTAGACAGGCGTCCCATGTCTCATCCAATACCCAAGCCATTAGTCCATGATTTTCACCCAATAATCCGTTTCATTTAAATTCCATCAACCAGCAATATCCGTATACCTACACCCCAGCGGATGCTGTCGCTGTGTGCGTCCCATGACACGGGCAGGGACAGCATCCGCTCGGTGTTCTCAATTTTTTTAACTGTCAAAAGGGCCTCTACGTATTGGAGTTGTTACTTCGTAGGTACCTGTTCCACGCACGCCTCCCAAAGGTCTGGGACACCATTGTCCCGTGAGCGGGAAACATGACGCTGATACTAAAGAAACTGATTTACCTCCTTTCTTATCAAGTAGCCGCAGGTGGTTTTAATCGTGGTCAAATAAATTTCGTTTAGTCGTTGTAGGTACTAATGTTCAGACTTTGCTTGTTTTATTTATTATAGCTTTATCTTGGTATTACATAAACAGGTCCATAAAAGCGGTCCCCAAGCGAAATTACAATTCTACTTTGACCCGAGAATACATTTCGTTATTCTCGGATGTACGGCGCTACTCCAAAACACGACCTCAAATATTCGTATAATGAATAATTCATGAAATACAAAGTGGAAAGGGGGGTCAAGAAACAATGTTTGCATTGTGTTAAAAGAGAAATCGTTCAGCTTATTTACGTAAAATATGCTTATGTCGTATTAAGAAAGAGATCTTAATCAGTGAGCGAGTTTATTGAGATGCTAAACAAATAAATATCCGAAGACCTAGTGAGAAAACGAAGGTCAAGTAAACAACGATCATCTATCTATCTATCTATCTATACATCTATCTATACATATAATAAAGCTGAAGAGGGTCGAAAGTCTGTACATGGAAGATAAACGAAAAAAAGTTGGCTGGGGATACTTAGAATTGATAACAGAACACGTTCCAACAGTTTTTAGAATTTTTGTCTGTTTATCTGTTTGTCTGTTTATTTAAACAAGCATCACGTGAAAACGGCTGAACGGATTTTGATCCCAACTTTACTAATCTGTCGAGAGAATCTCCGGCCAGGTTTAAAGCTATAAAAATCTTAAAGATTAGGGTTCAAAGGGGTAGAAAATGGGGTTGAACTTTGTATGGGAACTCCTTGAATGCATGAGCTACAGACTTGAAAATTGGTAACCATAAACTTGACTGGAAAGTAAAAACGACCCCATTCAAACTTTTAGCAATGTATAGATAAAACGTGAAAAATATGGGATGAAAATAGGTTCTGAGGCGACTAGAAACTATATAATGTTGCAAGAGCGGGGTTATAATATAACAGTATCATTACCATGGTAACATGTCGTCAAGATATTCGAAAATTCATCGTGTTCTTACAACTGATAGTTAGTCCAGTGGTCAAATCATAGCTTACGGAGTCGGTGTCCCCGAGTTCAAACCCAGCGATTGGCATGCACTTTTTGTAGTTTTAATTTTTTTGTGATACAATTCAAAAACGCAGGGAAGCTTAGTGAATAGAGGATTTTGATGCAACTATTACTTAATCGGTCGAGAAAATCCCCGGCCAGGTCATAGGCTGTAAAAACGATAAATATTAGTTCAAAGGGGGTAAAAAATGGGGCAAAACTTTGTATGGGAACTCCTCAAATCCATGAGCTAAAGACTTGAAAATTAATGAGCATACACTTGACTGGAAAGTAAAATGAACTCCATTCAAACTTAATAAAAATATACATAAAACGTGAAAAAACATGGGATGAAAAAGAGTGCTAGATGGCTAAAGACTATATATAATAACCAAAAATGGTTGATATCTCAACCGATAGTAGCTGTTAGGCATAAGAGACCTAATTATGTTGGAAAATCAGTCGCTGATAACGTCGCGGTTGATATTGAAATCCAGCAATCTTGATCTCCGTCTTCCTATATAATTACTATGAATTCAGAGGTCATCTAAAGATGTATGAGATAGGTCGAGTTTAATACTTACGTCGAATTAGCATAGTTCACCAACGTCAAGAGATATATATAAAATTTGGACACAACGACATTCCGCGGAGAATTAACTAAGTAGATACCAATTTTTTTATACATAAAACTTCAGCGTGCGTGACATTCAGAAATGTCATTATGAATATTATACTCGGGTATAGTGAGCGTCCGCATGAGCTCGCTCTCGGGCCTTCGGCCCTCAGGCTCGCATAAAGAGCACTCTCTGAAGCGATGTATTGGGCCTTTCATTCATACGAAAAGGTCGGCCTTCGGGCTCGCTTGCCTCGGCACTCACCTTCAGGACTTTGGAGCTCCGATTTCGCTTACAAGACACTTGGAGATAGTGTGCGTCAGTCCTCGGGCTCGCATAGGAAGCGCTCTCTAAAACGGTTCTTTGGGCCTATCATTCCAACGAAAAGCTCGGCCTTTGGTCTCGCTTGCCTCGCCGCTCTCCTTTTGACTTCTCTCGCTCGGGACTTTGGTCTCCGGTTTCGCTTGCAAGACACCTGGGTTTAGTTAGTGTCCGTGAAGGCTCGCCCTCGGGCCTGCGGCCCTCGGGCTCGCATTGAGAGTGCTCTCTGAATAAGGGTTGGTTTGGGCCTTTCATTCCTACGAAAAGCTTCGCTCTCGGGCCTTCGGCCCTCGGGCTCGCATAGAGAACGCTCTCTGAAGGGTTGGTTTAGGCCTTTCATTCATACGAAAAGCTCGGCCTTCGGGCTCGGTTGCCTCACCCCTCACCTTTGGGACTTAAGGCTCATGTTTCGCTTGGATAGTGGATAGTAAGTATCCATGGAGTCTCGCCCTCGGGCCTTCGGTGCTCTGGCTCGCATATGGAGCGCTATTTATAAGGGTACTTTGGGCCTTTCATTCCTACGAAAAGCTCAGCCTTCGGCCTCGCTTGCCTCCCCGTTTACCTTCAGGACTTTGGCTCTCAGGGGTAGTTTGACAAGACACCCGGAGATATAGAGTATCTTTGGGGTCTCGCCCTCGGGCCATTTGTTTCAATTATGAAATCTTATATTTAAATTCCGGTTTTGGTAATTTTTCTTCTACTATAAGTACTTAGGTACTTCGTTTGCAATAAAGATTAAGTAGGTACATCAATGTAATTGAATATTATTGACGACAAGTTTATGAGGATTTGAACTGTTACACGCATAATAGAAATGAAATCGTAATAATCTAAATTATCAGTGTAGTAGGTATCGTATGGTGAAACATAAGAATATCATGTCATCCATAACTTATACGCGTACGAAGTCGCGGGCAGAAGCTAGTATACAATAAATATCCTTGCTCAAAAATCTGCGGCGTAGAACAGTTGAAAAGCAATAATTAACAACAATAACCCTCCTCTCCTTCGGCTGCCGGGTAATCAAACTAAATGGATATGGAAATTGATACACATAGGTTTTGTCTGTCTGCGACAGCGGATAGCTCTCAAACAGACAAGTAAGAAGAAGTAGCAGGAAGCTGTAGGTACCTTACGAAAGATATTTCAAGAAATGCTTAGATACTTGAGAGGAATTACGTTATTATTTTACCTTCCGACAAGAAACTTTAAAAAAAAAGATCGGTTGGTTCGTTTTCCCGAGGACGAAATTTATTTTACCCTTATTGAAAAATAAAATGAGTGGCACGAGCTGTAAAAGCCGCGAGTCAGTAAAAAGAACTACCTATATAATAATCGAACAATTGTAAATGCGACCTGTAAAGGAGAATAGCCGGACATATGAAAGCATTCATTCCCAAGCTGAAACGGATAACTTCGTTCGCTTCGCTCGCTCGTTGAATTCAAACTTTCCCTTCATGTTGCGCCCTGTGGGACACCCTGAACACCTAAGATCCGAAAAACTTAGCAAAGTTGTACTACAAAACAGGAACCGAACTCAGGACCTCCTGTTTGAATGTGGCACGCTGCTGGAATCACTCGGATACCAATGCCACATACTATTACCGTAATGAATTATGACAACTAAGCTTGCAGTAAATACAACGGTAATAAGAAATGCAGCACAGTATTACTTGGCAAATTAACCGCAAAACCCAAACTAAAGCTCCCTTTGTAGTACCTACATGGAAATGGGGCATAAAAAGGGGTGTTGACTAGCATCAAATGAGGTAGGTAGTTCTGGTTTATTTATACACAGTGCCCGTGAGCATTGCGAGGAATTTTAACAGGATATTCCTGACTATATTTTAAGTTAAAAATGTTAATTAACGTCGAGTAAATTCGGTTCGGTTTTAGAGATATTTCCATTTTTGTGTAAAAATGTTGTAATACAATCTCCAGTACCTATGAAACACCTTTATGATTGCGACGTTGCGAGACTTAACCATCTACTTTGACAGCTCGTCCTAAAGACACGTTTTTACTAGATTAGCAATTATTGTGTATGAAAATAAGAAAAAAATTAAAAATCATAATTCGACCTAGCTTCATATAACATTTATTGCTCTTTATAGCCTCATGAATTCGTGATTAAAATGTCTCGCAATGCTAACGGGCACCGTGTATGTTGATAGTGATTAAATGATAATGCCAAAGTTAATTACTTCGTGTAAAATGTCATCTTAAATAACTATGTTTATATTACTTATATCGTCTCTTTACATGCTAGAATACCACGGCTTCTGTACCACGGGGGACCACGGGTAATTTTTTCCCCGTATTTTCCCCGTAGACCCCACTGCTCCAGTTTTAAGTTATCTTTTTGAAAACGTAACTTTCCGTGGGCCCACGGGTCATTACTCGGAAAAAAAAATCCCCGTAGTTCCACTGCAATAGATATGTCAATATAGAGTACGGAATACGGAATTCGTGATCATGGACGTTTTAAGGAAATAAGGACTCATAACCATTAAGTAGGTTTATATAAACAGAACTCCAAACTTTTTAAAGTTAACGTCTAGTCACCCTCTATTGTCATATGAATTTCAGTTTTCATTACTTTTCTAGTATCACTTGACACCTCGTATTGACAACTAAACTGTTGATGATTATAACAAGGAATATACAATAGTATCTAGTGATTCCGAAAGGCAAAATGGCAGAATTTCATGGTTCACGCCCGCTAAGAAGATTAGTTGGAGATATAAATAAGTGCATTTTCGGAGGTTGCACGTCAACGAATTTACTTTCGCCCCCTGACTTACACAAATCCATGCTTTTGTGTAAATTTAACTTTTATTTACCTCCGGACGCTAGAATATGCCGTGATCATATTGATGCCGGGCCAGAAAATTGGGAAATCCTTGTGGATGCTGATAATACAAGAGAGGATTTCAATGAAATTCACTCTCAAGATATTGTAAATATATATTGAAAAATGTGTTAATGAGTGTGCATAGAATAGGTTTGAGTAGTATTAAAAGATAATATTTGCCCTGACTTTTCTTTTTTATTCCTACCAACAGTAGTAGTAGCAGTAGTTATCAAATTGTATATATAATGTACGAATTAAGAAACTGATTGTTAATGTATATTTTATACATATATCTAAACGACTAAACAAAACCTTGGTATTCCCTCCCTAACTGT
Organism: Epinotia nisella; assembly: GCA_932294315.1. Lineage (NCBI taxonomy): Eukaryota > Metazoa > Arthropoda > Insecta > Lepidoptera > Tortricidae > Epinotia > Epinotia nisella. Next base: position 24,424,325 of record OW028673.1, read on the forward strand.
TGGTTTAACGGTAGGTTACCTTTTTGGTTTGTAATGAGATTGCTAAGTTCCTGCTACATAACACGCTTGTGCTTGACGTTAGTTCTGTACGAGGCTATCAAAATTCCTTCTCTATTGTCATATAAATTATGTATATATCTTTTTGACATATTATGTATTTATTACTTCACGTATATCTTTTTTTATCTTATTTTTTCTAAAGCATAACCAACTGTTATATCGCCCGCAATAAGCTCCATCTGAACTTCTCTTATGAAATCGTCGTTATCAATTTGGAGAGTTTCTCTTGACTTAACTCGTGAATTAAGTGTAAAAGTGGTAAATTTTTTCAAATGATTTAACAACCTACTAATATTACCAATATACTAATATTATTGTTTTTTTGGTTACTTTTTTGTTAAATTTGCAGTTCCATGATTCGCATACATTGTTTGTACGGTGTCTGTTTGCATATACACTAAGAACATTTTGGATATCCCTTGTCAGCTATTGAGAGCCCATATAGAGCAAAAACTTATAGATTTTCTTATTCACTGTGCTATTGTATTCTAACTGTATGTAATGCCAGCCACTTTGAAGATTTTCCTTGGGCAGCAGTGGTAACACCGAACACAAACCAACCAATCTCTTTGCGGATTTCGTTTTTTTTTTTGCTAAACACTTGTCTAGCTTTTCGCAACATATTTTTGGACCAGTGGTAATAGCAAGCAACAACGGTTAACACAGGAAAAACATCCTGAACGGTGTTTAATGCAGCAAGCTCAAAATCGGCGTGGTATTTTCGGGGTTCCCAATTTGGACACTGCGACTAAATTAAATGAAACATCTTCACATATGTTTCGCTGGTTTTGTCGCTTAGCAAAGCATACAGTAAAGGCTTAACATTGGTTGTAGTAATCGTACTTCCAAATTCTCCGTGAATAATAAACAACTGAGCAAAGGGAGATGGAGCAGACTTGAAAGTTCCATCATTACATCATTCTGTTACATCATTAAGGAAATTTCTATTTTTTTCCATACAAAAAATAAGAATTCTAGTGTCGCCGTCATAATAATCTGCCACTAAATATTGCAAGTGCTGCACTGGTATCTGCACTTCTTCAAAAACTTTAAAATGTAATTTATTAACGCCTGCCGATTTATTGCGTGAATCATAGAAGCTATGCTTTGCATTTTTGAATGCAGGTAAAGGCGTAATTAGGTCGTAACCTTTCTGTTGCCACGTATCTAAGTCCTCATCATATAACTCGGGTATAGGTATATCTGTTTTTGTGCAGCTTCCTTTATGTCATTCATTGCAATGGCTTTTTCATTGTGCAGCAAATTCTGAACGCATGAGTGAGTGAGTGATGTTCTCTGATGACATCCAAGTTCTGTAACATTGTAAATACGTAGTAATAGATCTAGCTACTAAAATGATTACCACCATATACCGCTGTTTCATTATAGTAGTACCTATACTAGTGACCCGTCTGGCTTCGCACGGTTATATCGTCATATTTTAATTAATTTAAACAAAACCTTGACAAATTATACACACAAACCTTCCTCAAGAGTCTATCTATAGGAGAAAACTGCATGAAAATCCGTTCAGGACCCGTAGCATGGTTGGCCTTATCACGCGACAAGTGACAAGATAAGAGCGTCGTTTCGTTCTATCGAACGGTGTCAGCTAATGCACGCTCTATCCTATCACCTATCGCGTGACAAGGCCAACCATGCTACGGGGCCTGTAGTGTTAGTTTATCGCGAACAAACAGACAGACAGGCTGACGTCATGGGGGACTTTATTTTATAAGTAGTATAGATATATCTTAGATAGAAAAATTATAGGCCTGCGTGGAGGAAATTTGAATTAGAACCTAGCAATCAAGTGAATCAAGATCACCAAACCCTCATCTGCTTAGTGTGCGTACGCCGCGTGTTTTCTTTGTAATTACGTAGGTATTAAAAATAATAACTACCGATCGGCAAAAGTGTTTTAGCATGTTAAAAAAAAATATGCCTAGATTATTAACTTACATCATTATTTACAGTAACAGAACCACTGCATTTGTCCTTTCGTTTTTTGCTGCAAATCCATAAAGATGTTGGAGTATTTTTGTGATCTTTATGTTTATAAAATTGGTATCCGTTGTATAACAAGATATTTCCTCCTTTTCTTCGTATTATTTTAACGCGTTCCTCATGCATTTTGTAATTACATAAATCTTTACGAACACACAATAATCAGAAAATCTAGACTAATGACTTTGACATGACATAGGTAGTGACGCAGGGCATAAATCATAAAGTGCTAAGAGACTGTATATCTAATATAACAACCCATAATCTTTTAATCTGCAAAATATGACAGCGGTGGTCAACGGGTAAAACACAGTTCTTTTCAATTACCCGTAGTCCCATTTTGGTGCAGTGGGTCTACAGGAAAAAAAATTACCCGTGGTCCCCCGTGGTACAAAAGCCGTGGTACCACGGTTAAAACACGTTGGGACAGCCTATTATTGTAAAAGTCACAAGTCCTTCTCCAGGTGGAGTATTGCTATTATCTTTGGGTAAAAGCTTCGCTTCAGAGACGTGCTGTGCGAATCGGTGATGATACCAAACTCACCAGCTCTATTAACGGCTGCTATTTAACACCGTACCGCTGGCCATCGGCAAGGCATTCATCCACACACTTTAGAACCTAAATGGTCGCGATGATGATTTCTTGGAGTTTTTAATTTATTTCATTGCATTTTATGATTTTATACCTCGGCGTGAAATGTGGTTGCCAGCCTCATAACTATGTATCTATAGTAATATGTACCTACTCAGCCGGCAACCCCTTAATTCCCGGCCTCTGTAGTAATGTACTATTATTTCACTAACGGGGGGTACTTACTTACCCTTATAGTTAGTACACTATACTCAATCATTGCTTGAAACATCTTACTTTGAACAACTGTAAGTTTCTGACAAACTATCTGGCTTACTAAGAGCAAATTGGTGTCATTTTGTTCCTTATTTATTTGTCTTAAAAGGTTACCTTAGTGACTTTTGCCGAAAGAATAGGTAAATCTTCTAATTTCCATGTACTATTGCAGATAAGGTTATTTTTTTGACTTAATACTTGCAAAACATTTATTATATGAATAATTTAAAAAAAAAACATTGCGGGCAAAAGGGACCCCTTTGCTTCCATCGAACGAAATACATATATTTATGAATATGAAGACATTTAATGATTACTAATTAAACCCTAACTTAAAATCATAAAAAACAAAACATATGCATAACCAAAATTTGGAATTGTTAACTTCAATATAGTCTGAGATCCTATCACAAGTAGCTGGTCATCATGAAACCCTCATTAAATTAGTCATATGGAAAATGCTACCAAAACTAAACAAATAACCAAATTCAACCAAAGTTTGGAATTTTTAGCTTTAATATTGGTTGATATCCTATCACCAGTGCCAAGAAACCAGAAAATCTCTGTATCAATATATATATCACACTAATATTATAAATATATACATATATATATATATATACGAGTATATATCTGAGGCGGCTGCTTTTATGAACATCAAACATAGCAGCTACCTTAACATATACGACGGACAAAAATTCCCATGAAAAAAACCGCATTTAAATCAGTACATCCGTTTGGGCGTTTAAATGCTACAGATAGACATACAGTTACACAGTCACACAAATACGAGTATGGATACATATAACACCCCTATTTTTGCGTCGGGGGTACGGAACCAAACGTAACCGTTGACGAGAACGAGTGTATTTCCAACAGGATGGAGCACCAGCTCACAATAGAAATTAGACGTTTAAAATGGTTTGGTACTAACGGCCATATACAAAGGCCCTTGTGTTCGCCAGATTTAACCCCACAACACTATTTCTTGTGGAATTAAGTGAAAGATACAAAACAAGCTACGTCACCATTGAAAACCTAAAAGCAGCCATAGAGTGAATTTTAACGTAAATTCACCACCTGAAGAAAACGCAATAGTAGGTACGTTACCTGAACGAGTTGAAAGTGCTACTTCATTAAATTAAAGGATATGAAAAATAATGCATTTTATTTATTTTAGATATCGTGTTTCATTGTAATATTTACTGTTTATGACTTACACAATCGATACTGAAATAGATGTAATGTACTCGTAAGTATTTTTCTTCAATACGACCGAGTTCGATTCCGAGCTGAGTAGGTACAAGTTTTTTTATTAAATCTATGAATGCAGTTTTTCTTGTGTCTAAAATTGACATGTCTCCTAAGAACAGATCTTCGAAACTATAAGAAATCTTATAGTTTCAATTTGCCCATACTGACCCATCTAGATGGCCCGCCCTGTATATTATTTGCATGGAATAGTACGGTCGACGCCAAAAATACGTTTACACTATTCGCCTTATTGCAATGGAATAAGGTGCAAAAGTGTAAACGTATTTTTGGCGTCGACTGTACATAACTGCAGACGCCGGGAAAGAAGGCCTTGAGGAAAGCACTATTATAGTGCTTTTCTCGAACATATGCAATGTAATACGCTACGCTACGCGAAGAAAAGCTAGAAGAGTACTTACAAAACGACATTGAATTTTATATTGAACTTGTAATTTAAATATATTATTTTTAAGTGATATTAAGACTGAAAATGTATCTAATTTTTATTAGGATGTGTCCTATTTTTAATGTATTTTAAATTATTTGACTGGTTGTGTTTTAATGTAAATAGGTATCTTAATTTATTTGATTGATTGAGTTATGTATTAGGATATTTACTGTTGGTTTTAGCCTTAAGTAAGTTCAAACACAAACTTGTATTGTTTAATGAAAAATAAATGAAATGAAATGAAAATGAAATAAAAAATACACCACTCCAAAAACAAATTTAATATCGCGGTAACCGAAGACAAAAAAACACAGTTAAAAATATAATTTAGCCTGTTCATGAACACACAGACTCCATATTTACATTAAAATTAAAAAAAAAACCCGTCTTCAATTTTGTATGAAATTCCTTTACAGTTCTCTCGAATTGTTCCGCCCGAAACGTGATACTTTGAAGCCTGTTATAACGCACGTAATGACGAAATTTCATTGCGTGTTTGAGAAAAGTAATTTACAATTATAAGTAATTTTACTTAATCCTGCAAGTTGTCTCGCACAGTCATGATCATTGTGATGATTGTAGAAGAACACCTAAGCCTAGCCTATATTTACCTCACCTAATTACAAATTTAATTGTTCAGACTCGTATTTCATTTTTCAAGTACGAATAATTAAGTACTGGTATTTCTTTAGTAATAAGTTACTCCTTTTTGACGGCCATAATTTTACATAGCACCGTTTTGCTTGAGTAATTAAAATAATGTTTTCTTGAAACCAATTAGGGTTGGTGGTGCTTTTTGTAAAAAAATTGAGCCGCATATATCAAATCATGAGACGGTTTAGTTAAAGCAATGCTTTTTGCCATTTTGAGGGGTTTTATTACGTAACTGAATATATTTTTGTGTACCATCATACCATTTTCTTTGCTATAGTTTCGGCTACGCGGCAAAATTTCCGTATTAAAAGTAATTACCAATAGGCTTATTTTTTGTAGTAAATTGTTTTATTCAACGAGCGAGCGAGAAGAAGGAAGTTCTCCGTTTCCCTCTGGGTCGAAATACTTTCGTTTGTCCGGATGTCCGACTGTTCTCCTCTATAGATCGCATTTCTCAACTGATTCTCGTGAAATAATTTTGTGAGCAGGAGCATATTATAGACTTTTTGTCGATTCAGTTATAGTTTTTTTTTTCAAAAAACTGATTTTTTTTAACTACACAATGGCGAGTTTTATAGTTCACAGAGCAGTATTAAATTATGTAAAACCCAGAGCGGTGCAGTTTAAAAAGAGAATATCGAATCGGAATGTGGGTACTTTCCTCGTGTAAAAATGTATTACGAGCTGTTGGTATTGGTATATTGATAGTAAACCATCAAATTATTACAAGTGACTCTAAATTACAAATTAAAATTGAGTTTATAAAAATATATGAGACTTGATAGTTACAAAAAAATACGCATTTTTATCGTCCAAGAGCGAACCAGCTACCAATAGGATCCTTAAACTTTAAAAGATAAATAATTGTAGTAAAACTATGTTCCTAAACTCAGTATTTCACGAGCTAAATAGCAAATTATTTGATTTTCCTTACAATGGTTAACGAATAGCATATTGTGACGTCATGATATTAGAAAAAAAAAACATTTAAATTCGTGACAAAAATACATAAATACAAACTGTAGAGACATACGCACAATACACATTTGCCACGAAATCGTCACAACTCAGCGTCATACTGGCAGCGTGCTGATGGATTGGTATTATGTCAATTAGTATGAGGCGTTTCGACTGTCGCCAGGTCCGTCTTTGACTCTCATTTTTTTGGGTTCCGTACCCATAGGGTAAAAACGGGACCTATTACTAAGACTTCACTGTCTGTCCGTCTATCCATCTGTCACCAGGCTGTATCTCATGAACCGTGATAGTTAGACAGTTGAAATTTTCATTGGTGGTGTATTTCTGTTGCCGCTATAACTACAAATACTAAAAAACAGAATAAAATAAATATCTAAGGGGGCTCCCATATAACGAACGTGATTTTTTTGCTCGTTTTTATAGATAATGGTACGGGACCCTTCGTGCGCGAGTCCGACTCGCACTTGGCCGGTTTTTTTTCTCTTTTTATGTGCTCTAATTGTAATTAGTCCCATACAAACATTTGAACCTCTCAGAAAACTAGTTCGAATGGCATTGCATAAAAAGGAAGGTAAGGAAAGTAGCCAATTGCTGCGCGTGTGTAAAAAAATGGGATGGTCTATTGACTGTTGGTTAAAGGAGAAAGTAACTCCCTAGGTTGGTAAGTTATATGTTCCTTTCTTCCATTTCGTTTGCTTGACCAATTTGTGTATCTAAAAATAACATTCAAATCATGATTATTTTATTCGATTCCCACGAATGAAAAACATTATAATAGACATCTTGGTTGAAATATGTAGATACTAGGTACTACATATTTCAACTAGGTACTAAATTTTCGCATTATTTTTTTTTTTATTATATCGAGCCCGTGATGTCCCACTGCTGAGCAAAGGCCTCCCCCTCTGTTTCTATTCATTATTTGTTTGCTTTGAAAAAATTAAAATATTGGTGGTTAAATTGTAATTCACGTCTACATATTTTTTTATAATTATCGCGGAAATCATGTGAATAAAAAATGACGTTAATTTATGGGACAGTCATAAGCAACTAGATAAATAAATAGAACTGATAATACCTAGCCCTACACTTTAATTTTTTTTTATTTAAAAATGGGGCTACTTTGATAATTTTGATTGTAGTATAAAAGTAGAACTATTTGAAATTAAGAAGAATTAATCGAGTATACAGCAATATAGAATACTAATATATTCACTGCCACAGTTCACGCACAAGTAAAATCAAAGATTTCGGAGAAAAACCTATTTGATCAAAGTCACCCCCTAATCAAAGTAACCCGGTTCCACTGTGCCTATCTCATGACGGGGCGAATAATGTATTATTTTCTAACTTTAGATTTTTTCAGTTTTATATTGATATATATGAGAGACAGCCCTACTAGGCCATTTGTAAACGATCAGAGCCGGCTGTTCAGCGCACGCGACTTTAACATTCATCATAGTTCCTTAGTTTCGACTATGAATCTTAAACCCCATACTCGTACTTAACATTACATAACTTTATCGTACATACTACGCTGCAGTAGGAAGGCTCCATTGATCCTATTACCAGTACCTATTACTTAACTACAGCGACGTGGAGATTAAATTACGACACTCGGCACTATTACGTACCTGTACCTACTACCTATAAAACCTCCTTATGGTAAAGTATAGTAACTAGACAAGTTTTACCACAGACAGTACAGTATTTGTCTGCAACGTACCATTATTTATATTACCTAACTGTTCAGCTGTGAGTTTAATAGATCGTGAGATGTTGATTGATACTCTATGATATTATTAACAGTAGTCAAATACAGCTTCGCTCTCTGAATCTATTATGAGAATGAGCACCCACTACTGTATTTACGATGCAACATTACCCATTCCCGACCCGGGACGACACATATGCGTGCCTACGCTGTAGTGGCTTTCCGCTACATACGAGGAAAACCACGGAATCCGCTTACGTAGCGCGTAGCGATTCTGGGCACTGAATGTGTTAAACATGTAGTATTTTAGCTGCAGACGGTAAAGTTACGCAATTAAGCACACCAGTTTCTAGAGCAAGGTTCTTTTGGAGTTTCCTCGTTTCTATGGCCATTAGAGCACGAAATCACGTTAAGTGCCGGTCGGAAATTAAACCGGATACCGCTGCGGATACAACGTGACCCGCAGAGAACTCACACTCGGCCTCACTCGAAGTATTTGATAAAAATATAATAATCGATAAATATCATGTTATCTTATTAACATAACTGGCGTGGGTTGCGATAAAAACCTTGGCGAGTAGTGCAAAACGAAGAGAAGAAGTACCAAGTGACTTGATTGCACCAAAGAAAAACAGCAGCAATAGACTATAGACTTTTCGTAGTAGATTGTATAACTATAAACCATATTACCACGAGATGGTTACTTTATTCCAGGGACAATATGGCTTTTAGACCAGAGTTTTTACACTCTACTTTTCACTTCGATTGCGAGAAAATAAGCCATCCATAATTAATAATAAATACCACGGCAAATATTATGTTTAATTTGGCGGCAAGATTATTTTTATTAACTGCTTTGACACAGATACAAAATATAATTTATTTTAAACTCCATTGGACGTAGATTTTGCAAAATAGACCTAGTACTGAAGCAAAGCTTGTGCTATGAGTACTAGGCGACGATATACATACTTATAAATAAATACTTATATTCATAGAAAACATCCATGACTCAGGAACAAATATTCAAGCTTATCACATAAATGCCCTTGAAAAAATGATACCTCGCCCAGTTTTTTTACACCGTTTCTTCTCAAGGCAGAGGTTTTTTTTCCGAACCGGTGATAGTTTATCGCTGCTTTGATGAATAAATAAATTTGACTTTGAGTAATTAAACGTATGTAATACAAAAACATGTCGGGTACCTATTTTTTTCATTGCCAGTAATTCGCAGGTTACGTTACAAAGAGTAATTATACTATTTAAACAATATTATAATTTTAAATAAATATAATTCGTATCGTATGCGGCGAGCGTAATGGGCTGCTTTGCACCGGGAATGACGCGGTGTGGGCTATTTGAGTAGTATTAATATATCAGTTTTTTATTCTGCCTTAGTTTTTATAGTATAGGAATGTATGTTCTATATTGAGATTGATTAATAAACATTCGTATCAGTGAAAGAATAATATCACTGATTTTTACTATTGAGTTGCTTTTTTATGTAGACAGGTATAAACTCGGGTTACTTTGACCCATTGGAGGGTTACTTTGACCCGCATAAAAACCACACATAGCAATGTCACATAAAAAAGTAACAACGAGAACAGCTTAAATACAAAACAATTTTACCTTGTTCATCATCTTCCTGGCGTGATTCCCGGTTGTACTAGCTTTACGAAAGCGACTGCCATCGGACCTTCCAAACCCAGAGGGAAAACTAGACCTTATTAGGATTAGACCGATTTTCTTCACCAAAAAGTGAACGGTAATTATTGCGTGCATAAGTTCCGAAAAACGCATTGGCACGAGCTGGGATTCGAACCCACGACCGCCGCTTGCCTGAACCACTAGGCTACCGTAGCTGCCCTGTTCAAATTCATAAAAAAGCGGTGGACAGTCATTTGCGAAGGCCAAAGTTACCCTCCAGGGCTAAAGTAACCCTTTCTACTATATTTTGCGAATGTAGGCAATAGAGGATGAGTAAAACAATCACCATGGTAGGAATTCTTGTAATTTTGTCATTTATGAGTGGCTTGCAAAAAAATTGTACATAGTTAAGAGCTTTAATCTAATCTATGCTTTAATTTTTTACAGTTTCGTGACGGCAATTACCCATATAAAATATATGGGTAATTGCCGAGGTCGGGTTTCAACTTGTACCTTTAACCTAAACCTTGCTTGCATACGTGAAAATACGTTTTATAATAAGAAAACAACAATCGTTTATTCGATACAATAAACTACAACGACATCATAAATAATAAACGTGTCACACATAATTATATTGTAAAATTTTCTACGTAACATAATCTTTGCACAGAGACATATGTCAGGCACAAAGTGGACTGATGACCTGGTAAAGGTCGCTGGAGTCCGCTGGGTGCGGGTGGCGCAGGACCGTGTCCAGCAGTGGACGTCTTCCGGCTAATATGATGATGATGATATGTAGAAATCGTGTGTGCCAATCATGTTGGCTGCGAGGAAATCGAAGACTATTGCAAGATCAACAAAGGATTGAGATTCCATTACCATCTGAGCAACCTGAAGAGAATGTTTCTTTGGTGGTACCGGATATTGAGGAAAGACAACAAAGGATCCTTGACTTGGCAACAGGGACGGCCCTTAGTCTGGGACACAACGTGTGTTGATACCCTAGCGCCGTCCCACTTGGGCACGACGTCGTCGAGGGCTGGCGGAGCGGCCGCCGAGGCTGAGGCAGCAAAGCGCCGCAAATATGCAACTCTCGGCGAGAATTACATATTTGCGGCGTTTGCCGTGGAGAAACTGAGTCCTTGGGGACCGGATTCAATTAAGCTTTTTAAAAAGGTAAGCTATATGCTCATCCGGTCCTCTGGTGACCGTAGGGCTGGCTCGTTCCTCGCCCAGCGTATTGGCATTGCCATTCAGCGGGGCAACGCAGCCAGTCTTACGGGCACTTTGCCTGGTGGCAGCGATTTGGGGGAAAAATGTACATATAGTTTCGGTTCACATAGTTTAAGTTAGTTTATAAGTTTTTTTTATTGTGTTCTTCTGTTGTTACCTGAAGAGAATCTTCTTTTGGCAGAACCGGCTATTGAGGAAAGACTACCTACAGCTAACATTGTTTTGCCTAATTATTTGGGTGCACCAAACATCTCACGTCAATGCATTTACAATGCAAAGTAGCGGGACATTTAGTTCCTACCTTTATCAGGTTCTGTTGGTAACAAAATACAAATATTATGTGCCCAGATCAGCTAGAGTGTGCTAAATGCACTTGAACAGTAACGATTGGCAAAGGTTGCCAGAAATAAATACACAAAGCATATCCGTATTCACGGGCGCGCAAGTAGAAGATTTGATCGACCTAGCTAAAAGGGACATAAGTTTTGACTTTGAAAATATTACTGAGATGCCTAATCATATCTGTCATTACTGGACTGGCTTACCAGTACTTGAATTTACGGCGCTATATAATGAGTTAAGGTTAGAACATTATATAACGTCACCTGAAACTTCTTTGGCGATGTATTTAATAAAACTGCGCACTGGCGATAGTGGCAAAAGGCTCTCCTCACTTTTTCAAATGCCAAGTACTACTTTAGAATAACGCATAAAAAAGTGAGGGGATACCATGTAGAGCATTTCATACCGCTACACCTAGGGTTGCAGCATATGACTCCCCAGGACGTTACCACAAGGAACTTAATGGTTCCAAATGCCCTCTTTGTCCTCCCAGACAACGGCCTAGAAGAGAGGCCAGCCATAGTTATATGTGATGGTACATACATATATATTGAAAAAAGTAGTAATTACTTATATCAAAAAAAAAACTTACTGTCTACACAAATATGCCAATCTTGTGAAACCATTTTTAATTGTATACTGTGATGGATACATCCTTAACGTAACAGGGCCGTACGCAGCTACCGAAACCGATGCCAACATCATGTCTGATTTGTTTAGGGATGCTAATCGCCCGATGCGTTCCTTTTTTAGGGAAAATTTATTTTGGACCGTGGATGCAATTTCACTTCTGGAAGATTGTATTTACAAAGTTTTCAAACCCGAGAGTTTAGACCAAGATGAGACGCAGCTGAGTACACTGCAAGCCAACAAAAGCCCTACGTTATTTTATGTCGGTGGGTAGTAGAAGTGGTAAACGGAAGATTCAAACGCGATTTTAAAATATATAGGCAGGATTTTTTTAATACTGCCCACCGACTAATGGATGATTTCAAGGTTGCAGCTGCTCTAATCAACCGTTTTCATCCCCTTATTACAGATCACCCAGATGCTCAACCAATTATTAACCGAGCTTTGGTTATTTGGAGGCGCCAAATCATCTTGCTAGTTATGTTACAGAAAACAACCCTAACCGCAGGCGTGTATTGTTTTCAAACATACATAGATGGTAATCTCCCGCAACTGGAATCATTCCCCAGATTATCGCAAGAAAAATTACATTCAGATGTACTCTATGAGTAATGATTGCAAAGATTATACATACATACAAGTCAAGTCAAACTGGAGCATTCCGAAGAAATGGTCGCCCAAGTAGGAGGAACTCGTCCTTGCCTATTAAGGGCCGGAATCAGTTCTCGACACATAAGTCAATGGAATTTCAGATACATTTTGTTTGAGACTGATATTAGAGGTCGGTGCCCGATCGACCTGACATTAGGTTATTATTGTTCTTGCATACTCGTAGTTGGGAATAGGACCGTGGACTATTGTTGTCATGAAATGACAATTATTTGGTTTTTAGGATGGGCAAGATATAAGGACGACATAACAGCGTCAGCCACATATTAGATCATATTCTGATAATAATTATGGAGGGCCAGATTTCGCCCGCGACTTCGTCTGCGTGGACACGGGATAAAATCTATCCTATATTTTAATCCAGGTTATATATAAACTATCTTCGAGCAAAATGTCATCGAAATCGGTTTAGCCGTTTAAGCATGATTGAGTAACAAACATCTAAACATCCAAACCAGGGCTTGAAATACCGTTAAAAAGTTGGAATCGTTACCACTGTGTTAAGACGGCTGAAAATAATTTAGGTGAGATGGGGTCTCCTTGGCGTACGCCTCTTTTGATAGGAAATTCTTCGCCTATGGTTCGTCTTAGATTGGAGGAATAAAGGATTAAATATCAACGGCGAAAATCTGAGCCACTTACGTTTCGTAGACGACTTAATCATTTTCTCGGAGAGCCCAAAAGCATTGGAATTAATGCTACAACAACTAGCTGACGAAAGTGACAAGGAAGGTCTAACAATGAATCTAATAAAACCAAAAATTATGTCAAACTACACAACAAGATACCATAATAGTGAATAAAGAGCAAATAGAATATGGACATGAATATGTTTACTTAGGACAATTACTATATACGGAAGACTGCATGAAAATAAAAGTCTGTCAAAATGGAATTGAGAGAAGTACAATAGGTGTTAAAAGAAAAGACAGAGAAAAATTAAAAAAAAAAACATTAAAAGTAAAACTAAATTCAAAAATGCATACATAAAAATACATACAAACAACTAAAGTGGAGATGGACAGGACATATGAAAAGAGAGAAGAAGGAAAAATGGACAAGACTAATAACAGAATGGTACCCGTAGACTGCAAAAAGAACAGAGGAAGACAAACTAAGTGATGGGAAGATGATATCAGGAAAATAGCGGGTCCAACATGGACTCGAACAGCAAGAGATAGAATGGAATGGCGATCTTTAGAGGAGGCCTTTGTCGTAAGACAAGTTGAGGAGTAACTACCGTTTGCCGAATAAAAAATAATAATTATTATTATAGAAAAACATGAATAAAATAGTACAACAATTTATATAGTATATTAGTTAGTAAATTTTGTTAGTAATAATGAGTTCTTAGGCATACTTACAAAACTTTTGTTATTTAAACTAAGATCAACAATAAAGATTTTTTATTTTTATTTATTTTTTTATTTATTTTTATACCCCGTTACAAACATACTATATGAGGAGTGTCTTTTCAAAAGGGCTTATTTCCACTTACAAGTTTTTTTAAACTATGAATGTAGTTTTGCTAAAAGTAGAGAAATACATACATACTTTGAGTTTCAAGTTCTAATAAGTCTTCTTGTCCTCAAAAAAACTAATTCAAAAATCAAAGTCCGGATCAAAAGGCCTTATTTCTCTCTTATAATATGAGAAACAAATAGGCCTTTTTATAAGTGTGTATTATACATTATTTTTTATCTACGTTGAATCAGAACTTTTTGTAGGACTCTAAAATTTGAAGCGTCTAGAGAAAGAAATCCGTAAAAAAACTATTATCACGACAAGAGACGGTTACGATGAAATTTATCTTATTATATATAATTTATTATATTGATTGGCAATTACTCGAAATAAAAGATCTACAAGAAAATTTCAAAAATTTAGACTGCCTATAGAAAAAGAAAAAGATCACAATAGAAAAAAAAAACAAGGGACAGAGGACATTCACTTGTGAAATAAAAGCAAACGAATACTATAAGTATGAAACTCAAGAAAGAAATTACCTAAAACAATATTAAAACAAAGGAAAAGGATTCCAATGCAAATTGATACAGCAGATAATACAACTCGGCCTCTTTCAGCGAATAAAAAAAAGGATGTAGAAAATTTGCTTAAAAAACAGTTTGGAGACGACTGGATTAGGTTACCGGAGCTGGTTTGGTATAGAACCATATTAGATAAATGTAATCTATCAGCAGAAGAAAATCGAGACGAAGTCGAATGCGATTGTTGCGAAGATGATGCAGAAGAAGTTCACGTGTTTCTGCTTAAACTTAAGTTAGCTATTTGCTGTAGTAGTTGTTAAGTGTTAATTTCACAATAAAAAGGTATCCGTTTCAAAAGAGTTTATTTCTGTGATGTACAAATCAAAAAGGTTTATTTCTCACAAGACCGCAACAAAACGGCTTAATTCCAAAAGTTCGCATCAAAAGGACTTAACACTGAAAAAGATATGTTAATTAACATAATTAAGTAGGTAGATTAAGCAATGTATGTAGTGCCATAACATTTATAGCAACTTAATTTAATATAATATCGAGAAAAAAGCAATTATTTCGAAATGGAAACCGTGGATTTATGTTTTTCCCAATTTCCCAAAAAAAGTTCAAAGTGGAAATAAGCCCTTTTGAAAAAACACTCCTCATATGTTTGTAACAGGGTTCTTGGTCATTATGGCTTGGCAAAAATCAAATAGATGTGGCTCCTGTCTTTGGCGATGTTCATATAGACAATGCTCAGGATCCCTTCCTTGGATGGAAGAGGATGAAACTGTTACTTAGAATAAGCGACCATACATTCCAACCCGATTACCTTGCATATATAAATTGGCGACGATAAGGGCGGATTTGAAACAAGCTGTCTGTGATGATCTGGGCTCCATACCGCAAATATATGATCGTGTGATGTTACCTTACAAATCCAATCCTGAATAACTTCGATGATATGTTAACTAATTATGAATCGGTCAAAGATTCGCTTTATAGAGCTCGAAAGTCGCACCTTAATGTGCGTACGACCGTTTTCAAAAAACTAGAACAGGTTGTTTTAAGTGAAAAGTTGACAAAAAATTTCATACTTTGTAACGATGGTACCACGGACAAAATTTTGGTATTTTGTAGTATGGAGGCTCGAGAAACTATTAAAAATGTCAAACATTTCTTTGCGGATGGCACATTTAAGAGTGCTCCTCCACCTTTCAAACACCTGTACACCATTCAGGGGCAACTAGTACGAATTGTATAACTCCATTAGTATTTTGCTTATTGCCTAATAAGGAGCAATATACCTATGAAAGGGTATTTGGGATAGTAAAAGAATGCATTCCGGACATGAAGCCAGAAATATTTCAAACCGATTTTGAAATGGCGGCGATGAATGCACTTCAAATCACATTTCCCACCACAAACATAAAAGGATGCTTTTTCCATTATGCCCAAGCACTCCACAAAAGAAATTGAATTTATTCAATAAAAAAACAATAGCTCTATTTGTAGCACTGGCACATTTGCCAGCAAATTTTATGCCTGAGGGCTTTCTCAGCATCCAGTTTGAGGTTCTGTCTAATGTAGAGGGGTAACGGCTTTATGAAGTACTTTATAAAACAGTGGATGGATCCCAATATGATACATGTTGTAAGCTGCTTTGATAATCCTCATCGTACTATAAATGCAGTGGAGGGCCGGCACTCACGCTTAAATAAAATAGTTCCCATTCATTCAAAGTATAAGAAATGAGAGCATTAAATACGATCACGATATTCGTAAAAAACTGCTCCTTTTCCCAACTACAAAAAAACAAATAAAAAGAGAAACAATAACTACCGATCGCATAAAAAAACCTGTTCAGGACTTTCTTGATCAACGAATTGGAATAGGGGTTTTGATTGAGTAGGCTAAGCAAAGTTCGATTTTTTTAATGGATATATACAGTAAGTACTTAATATTTGTTTTCAAAATCTTTGGGCAATGTTAGTGACCCTTATTACATATAATATATCCATACAGCAAATAAATAAAAAGTTCAGTTCATTAAAAAGTAATGTTTAAGTTTGGTGCTATAGAAAGAAGAAGAAGAAAGAAAAAACATTTATTCATGACAGTTAAAAAATTTTAATTAAACTATACTAGTTTTGTTGGGGAGCTCACATTTAATTTTTATTTACTTAATATCATTTATTACAAAATGATTAGGTTATATTTTTTTTTTTTAAATACAACTGACAACTGCTGTTATATTTGATTGTACATTTTGTAGGCAATACGCGAAACGAAAATATTGGTGAAAACAAAAGTTGGCATTGTGCGACTATACGAACTGTTTAGAAAAAAGTTTGGCCAGACGCGATTTTCGGCATAATGCGACCACATGTATGGAGATTTTAAAATATTGTCGATATGCTACCTATTGCAAGTAAAAATTAAAAAATCAACTAAGTGCGATAGTTGGTATCTCGCTACTAAACCATAGATGCCATCGATAGTAATCGTGCGAGTGTTCATTCACGTACATGCGTTGCTGATAGGGCAATGCAGAACTTGAGCCTACTCTAAACGCAGTCGGGTAAAAATATCAGCTCTCTAGTGGATTCAAAATGTACCTTCTAAATCTTGTCTTTCACTTAGCACAACTAAGGGGGAAAATCTGCGTACAAAATTGTCCGTGCAAACACTGCTAACCCCAGACTTCATTAAAAGTTGCTTCGCCGAAGTCGTTCAACTCAAACGTTACGTTAATCTGACTGTAGGAATTTTATGATTGTTCTTTATGAACTTGCGGCTTTATAATTGTTTTAGGCTTTGAGGTCTGCTTGATATCGCTTAAATTAGTCAGCTCATTGATAAAATTGTGGCATAACTTAAATTTTATTTCGTAACGTTTCAAAAACTGGCGATTTTTTTAGAATTAATACTTATCTAACATTTCACTGTTTTGTGGACATACCTGATTTTTTCTTCACTTCTACTTACATGAGTTAATAAATACTAGTTATAACCAAACGAAAGGTTAATCTAGTTGGAGCTTTGGCATCTGTGCACTTTGTGACATTCTCGGATCGACAAACTAAGACATTCAACAGAATTAAAATGATTAGATCTCCGCTTTTTTAGTGTTCCGTAGGCAAAATGGCAAAAACGAAACCCTAATAGTTTCGTTATGTCCTCGTTATGTACCGGGTTCGTTATGTACTGGGTATATGTAGAAATGTACATATGAGTGACATTTAAAATGTGCATACATATGTGTATCTGAAAGTTGTGTTGTCAAATTACTATTTTTAGGGATCCGTAGGCAAAATGGCAAAAACGGAACCCTTGTAGTTTCGTCACGTCCGTCTGTCCATCTATCCGATGTCACAGGCACAGATTACTCAAAAACTATAAGGTGTATTTAAGTAGAATTAGGAGAACAGGTGTATTTTGTTAACCGCTATGTAGTTCTAATAATGAAATGACAAAAAAATATTTTTTAGGGGTGCACTCCATACATGTATCTGATATACCTCCGGTAGTTGTTCGTCACGATAACTTCGTCTGCAATTGCACAGACAAATCCTTCGGTTTCCCCGATTTTTATTATTATCTCGTATTATTAGAAATTCTAAAGTACTTACTACTTAAGTTAAAATAAAATTGTATAGGTAGTTTGTTTACAATTCGCAAGAAGGTATTTATTCATTAGGCACAATATGATATTTTGTCAGAATAACCTATCTGAAAATCTCTACTCTTTCTCAAGTTATTCCCGCACCGAAAACCCCGGGGTATGTTAATGATAAATCCTAAATAGGAAATAAATATCTACTTACGCTACTTTGAGCCTAGCACACGATTTTGTCATTCGTACTCGTACAGATTTACTTTTCGAGTATCTATGATGTTCATGTTCAAGTTCGTACATAAATAGGTTAAGACATGCGGGAGTACGTTTCATCGCGTGCTCATCAAACGACTAATCTCCTATAAATCCTATGATCTAGAAGCGCCCGCCAACGCGCGTCAAGACGGTGCTACAAGACACAGGCGTTGATGCAGAGTTCAACGTGAGTTAGTTCATGTGGGCTAACCCCTACTTAACCTAATATCAAATTCAAATTTTCAAATTCAAATATTTATTTTGTCCAACATAGGTAGTTATTCAGTATTACATTTTTGTTCAGTATCACTATGTGGCGCCTTGCGGCATACAAATATGGTTGTGACTTTTGCAACATGCTCCTGCATGCAGCATGCTTTACAAATAATTAACATTATATAGTCAAAATTATTAAAAATATAATCATTTAAGTTCGTATGTCCGTTAAAAACTAATATTATGTAGTCAAAATTATTAATTTATGAATTAGTTATTAATTAAGTGCATTGGTCCGTTAAAAAATTATTTATTGAATAATAAGCCTTTCTTAATAGAAATTCTTTTAATAGTTTTAAATCAACATCACTTTCCACAGTTCTAACAATGGTCTGTGGTAGTTTGTTGAAAATCTTGTGGGCCATTCCAAGTATGCTTTTTTGCAATAATGCTGTATGACTTGATATTGCTTTCAATTTATTCTGAAGGCGGGCACTTTTAAATTTACCAAATTGGTTTCGATTTTGGATCACAAAATTGACGACTTCATATATGTATAAACAAGGTAGGGTAAGTATTTTTAAACTTATAAAATGTGGTTTGCATGAGTCTCGCTGTTTGATTCCACAGATTGACCGCAGACATTTCTTTTGAGCTTTAAAAGCATTTTCCCGATTTGTAGAATTCCCCCAAAATAGGATACCATATCTTAAAGTGAATGTCACATATGCGTGGTACGCCGTTAGTACAGATGCCTGATTGGACACTTTTTTAAGATTGTATAAGGCATATGAAAATGTACTCAATTTTTTACATATAATGTCAATTTGGTTTTTCCACGTCAACTTATTATCTATGCTTAACCCTAAGAATCGACTTACATTAGTTTCATTCACTCTATGTCCTTTATAAGCTATATTTAGACTAGCTGGTTGCAATTTTTGTCTAAATGTCATTATATTTGTCTTGTCCAGATTAATTTTCAAATTATTCATTGTCAGCCATTGTATAATTATATCTAACGTTTTATTTATGTCTGCTTCATATGTTTCTAAACTGTTGCCTGCAAATATCACTGTACTGTCGTCAGAGAAGAGAACCATAGGGTGATCGATAGCTCTTGGTAAATCATTTATGTAAATCAAAAACAATAAAAGTCCCAATACACTTCCCTGAGGCACTCCGTAGAGTATGTGTCTGCGACCAGATGTGTAGATTAATTCGGTTTTGGTTTTTAAAGACAAAATTTTGATTTGTGTCATTTGTTGTCGATTTGTTAAGTAGGATTTTATTAAACTAAAAATATTGCCACGTATTCCATAAGCATACAGTTTGTCTAGAAGAGTATTGTGATCTACAAAGTCAAATGCTTTCGACATGTCCATGTATAAAGCGCATACAGGGACTTTTTTATCCATATTTGTTATTACACTATGTAGCAAATCAAATATAGCCATATTGATTGATTTTTTCTTACGAAATCCTTTTTGTTTGTTGCAAAATATTTGTTTACTCTCGAAGTATGTATATAAACTATTGAAAATAACCTTTTCAATTATTTTAGAAAATATAGATAACAACGAAATGGGCCTATAATTAGTCATATTATTTTTGTCATCTTTTTTGTGAAGGGGTCTTATAATATAAATTTTAAGATTTTCAGGAAATGTGCCTTGTTCTATACATAAGTTAATAATATAGCTGAGTATATGGGAAATAACTTGACATGCTCTTTTTATAATTTTAGTATGTATACCATCAAACCCGACACTATTCGTACTTTTAAGGCACCTTATTATTAAATTTATATCATCCGGAGTGGTGGGTTGCATAAACATTGATTTACTAGTAGATGTCATTGTATTCATTTTATTGTAATTATTGTTGATACTAGGCTGGTTTAATTGATATATTTGGTCGATGAAATAATTATTAAAAGCTTCAGCAATACGTTTTGGGTGCGTTATAACATTACCATTCAATGTTATTTGTTCAATGTTTTCTACAGGGTGCTTAGCTTTAGAATTATTAATAATTCTCCAAGTTGCTTTTGTCTTATTATTGGATGTATTTATATAATGGGCATTCTGTGCCTTTTGTGTCAAATTTATTATTTTTGCAAGTCTTTTGGAATAATGTTTAAACAACATATTACTATCAGGATCTGATGATAGTCTATATTTCCACAACATTTCTCTTTTACGCCTACAGCAGAGTCTGATCCCTTTTGTGATCCATTTAGGCTTACAGGTGTTCGTAATTTTTATTTTCTTAGTTGGAAAACACATCTTGTAGAATAATGTAAATGTTTCAATAAAACTATTAAACGCTTCATTAGGGTCATTTGCAGCAAAAACATCATTAAAAGTTAGATTGTGGAGACAATCTATAAATTTCTTAACATTTTCATTACACATATCTAATTTTTTTATATACCAATGTGTGAGAGAACAATTTTTCTTTACCGGGCATTTAAATAATTGTGCTATGTGATCTGAGAGAGCAAGTTCCAATACTTCTGTCTTGCTTCCTCTGATATTGTGGATAATATTATCGATACATGTTCCACTACACAATCGGGTTGGCTGAGATATACCTAATTTCATGTTATAGCCAAGTAAGAGATTTTCAAAATCCTTACAGTGCGTATTTATTTTGAGTGTATCAATGTTGAAATCGCCACATAGTATAATCTTTTTTCTGGTATTACAAATTTTATTTAATATATTATCTAGCTTATTTAGAAATAGATTGATTGATTGACTGTTATTAGGGATTCTATAAATACAGAGTAAAATAATACCATGATCAGTCAATTCAATGCCTGTGCACTCTATAACATTTGAGATTGAGGTTTTGTTGACTTCATTTAGAATATTGAATTTTAGGCCATTTCGTATTAATATGCCAGATCTCCCATTTCTATTATCTCTTGTGAAGCAAGATGCTAATCTATATTTAGGAATGTTCAAATGTACCTCGTCACCCGACTTCATATTATGCTCTGTGATACAGATTGCGTCGATTTGTTTTCCAGTTTCTATTAACTCTTGTAAATGAACACATAATAAGTTTGCTTTGTTTATGATTCCATTTATATTTTGATGTAGTACAAATATATTATTATATGTGGTAAGTCCATTTTTAGCTTTATGATTAATACATGGTTTATATGTCATCGGACAGTGGTTATTTATAAAAAAGCGTAATTTTTATTATAGAATGCTTAGTTTACAGATTTTAATATTTTGTTTATACATTGTGCTAGCTTGTATTTACCCCTGTAGTTAAGTTCATTGCCATTAGTTTGGAAATCAGTTTTTCCGAAGTAAATAGTACTAGGTTGTAGCCATACATGTGATAAGTTGTTAAATTTACTATGTATTGCTGAATTCAACTTATTTACAAAATTGTTATAGTGTTCGGAGGAATAGTTTATCGAGTAAGGTATGTCACAGATTATAACATTTGTATGTATACATTTTTTTACAGTATCTTCTGAAAACCTTAATACAGCCTTTAGTGGCGTGACGTTATAGTCGCTGCCTCCGCACATTATAATTAAACAGTCACTTTTTTTTAATTAATAATTTTTTCTTGCACATTTTGCAGCACTCGCTCAGTAGTTCCATGGTGTATTATGTCTGCAGAGAAGTCATAATCATTCCTTCTTATCTTAGAAAGGGGTAGTAGTAATTCTGCACCGTGGAAGTCCGAAAGGAGCAGCAGTTTTGGCTTTTGTGGTCTATTTACAGTGTCCGTTGTGTTATTTTTTGTAAGAATGGTACTCTGTTCACATACCATTAGATTTTTTGCTGATGTTGAGCAGCTTTTTTTAGGAGATGAGTTTTCAACAATCTTTTGTTCCAGGCGTTGAACGGTTTTTTGTAGAGCTTTGGTAGACTGCTGAATGCGTGAAAGTGCTATTTCTTTATTTATTATTGCATCAGATTTCCGTTTCATTGTTTTGTTCGTTGTCAATAAATTACTAATTTTAGTTTGTAATGTTCTGATTTTATTATTTAGTTTATTCACCTCTTTTTCTAGTTCCTTTACTTTATTCTCGGATTCCATATTTATGTCAGTCGCAGAATGCTTTAATGTGTTATTGGATGAATGGAGCGATTGTGAAGAAGTATTGTCCTTTAGTAGTGTGCTATATATACTTATCTTTTTTTTGTAATCATCAATCCATCAGTATTTAAATTCTGGACTTCCTCATGGGCGCTCGATAGTTCAAGTGTGAGATCTTTTATTTGCATCTTTAGGGCAACTATTTGTGAACACTCTAAAAGCGACATGTTTGGGAGACTTTGTGGGCTTTCGTATGTGCTTTGGTTTCTAAGAGTGGAACTCATAATATCATTATCGTTAT
Organism: Epinotia nisella; assembly: GCA_932294315.1. Taxonomy (NCBI): domain Eukaryota; kingdom Metazoa; phylum Arthropoda; class Insecta; order Lepidoptera; family Tortricidae; genus Epinotia; species Epinotia nisella. The sequence continues at coordinate 24,447,261 of OW028673.1, forward strand.
CTGTGAAAGCCTGTGAGATATTATCTTGAGAGCTCGATTTTTTAGGAATATTAGGTTTCCTTCTAGTGATGTTATCCGGGGATTTGGTATTTATGGTATTACTTTTTGGTATATGTAATGTCTTCGTTTCGGCTTTTGAAGATTTTGTCTGACAACTTATACATTTACAAAATGTTTTGTCTTCATTTGTCATCAATCGAGATTTATTTAGAGATTTCGTTAGTGCTAATTTCATTACACCTACCAACGTTCGATATAATTTTCATTAGCCCTAATATTCGAATAACTAATAATGTATGGCAAAATTTCATACCTCCTAATCCTTCCTAATACTAAACATCAAGTGTGCTAATATGTTGGAAACTAATAATGATTATTCCTAGTGATTACTAAGCCTAATGATTAACGTGCCTAATGAATACTATGTATAATGGATATTACATCTAATTTCATCACACCTATCCTGTCACTTGACCTATTAACTTTTGCTCTAATATTTTACTAGACCTAATGCATTGTTTATGATTGTTTCGTACAGAATCCGTTAAAATAAGCATGTTTTGTTTGAACCTTTTTTTCTCTAAAATCAAACATGGCCGAGATATTGTATTTTATATGCATACACACAGGTAACAAAACTGAATTGGAGCACCCCACTATCCACGTGGTCTTGTCTGTCCTACCCCTAGAGTGTATATGAAAATTGCGGAGCCAGGAGCTCGCGAAGGAGGTCCTGAGTTGAAACGAAGGTCTGATGAAGCGACTTTCTCCTTACTCCTTAGCTCAGTAATTTAAAGGAAAAAAATCAAACTTGGAAATAATTTATAATAGCAGATTTAGTTTGTGCAACGGATATGCCATCATTTAAGTTATTACCGAGAGACAAAATCCAACAAAATATCCGACATCAAATAAATTATAACTTAATTATCTCATGAAAAGTCGGAAAATATATTAATGAATGTTTTCATCTTTATTGTGATTAATATATATTTGTTCAAGGTCCTAACTCATACAAAAAAATGCTGCATTTAAATCTATGTAACAACTTCTGTTTGGAAAGTTTGTATGAGTCTTGGGTAAACCAATCTTAAAATAACGTTAAAAATGAAATAAACAAAAAACACGGTACCATAAATTAATGTTTTACAAAACCGCATTTTACCTGTTTTCATAATAAATCTGTATTGTTGTCAGCGCTAGGACGCAATACCGCGTCAGAGTAGTTATGAAAGAATTTGAAACTGAAAAAAGTACTAAGCGCAATAATAAATAGCTTGGGCCGTTTTTTTGGCAGAAACCTACTATTTATTGGTCCACCATTGGTTAAGCGGGGTTCTCGCAAGACGATTTTAGTTGATCAACATCAATCAGTTAACGAATTGAATGATAATCGCTAATGAAAAGTTTTCAATAAACGTTGATCAACTTTTATTGTACAACAAAAAGTTGATTCCCTCTCAACTTTTGGTGTGTGAGTCGGTTCAATTTGATGACGTCACCGTGCAAGCAAAAACTTATCGAACGTGAGAACGATCCGTTAAAGTTAAAAACCGGCCAAGTGCGTGTCGGACCACGCAAAACGAAGGGTTCCGTGCCTAGTAAAAAGGTCGTATCGTCATAGAAATCTTACGGCACTTACGTCCTTTTCTTTGAGGAAGGCAGTTTTTCAGCAATATCTCGGAAACCTTTCATCCGATCTTGTTCAAAACAATTTTCGGTGAATGAACTTAATAAACGCTGTGTCCTTGAATTTTTTCATATTTTTAAAATACACCGTTCAAAAATTAGAGGGGGGGGACAGAATTTTAGTGACTTTCGGGGCGATTATCTCTGACTGTATTCACTTAATCAAAAAAATTCCCGAGAAACCTTATAGTTATTTTTAAAGGCCTATCGATTCATGTGCCACACGTGGGCTCACGATGAAAAAATTTTTTTTGACTTTTTGTTTTATGTATGGAGTACACCCCTAAAAAATTTTTTTTTAGTAATTTTATTTACAAAACTTTGTAGCGGCTAACAAAATACACCTATCCTCAAAATTTTAATCAAATACACCTTATAGTTTTCGAGTAAAATACCTGTGACATACGGACAGACGGACAGACGGACAGACGGACAGACGGACATGACGAAACTATAAGGGTTCCGTTTTTGCCATTTTGGCTACGGAACCCTAAAAACGATGTTTATCTGTGGCAGTATTGTTTGTTGTCAGTTAAAATATTTCTAATTTCACGGATAGATGTTCGCACGACATTGTTTGACGCCATTTTGAAGCAACTGCCCGTTCGGTCCGATTATCGGAGCGAACGTGAGAACGCAATTCGTATCGATTTTTCTTGATCAATTAAAAGCTGATCAAGTAAAATCGCCTCTCGAGAACCCCGCTTTAGTGCTAGGAAAGTTATATCTACACAGTGGAGCGATAATCCAAAGATACCGAGTTCGATTTTCGGTCTGCTAAGCTAGTATGCGCGTTTGTTGTTTTGTCTTGATAATTGCTTTCAAACATTTAAAGAGTAGTCAATTTATTCTGTTTTAAATTGATTAGTATTATGGGATGGTTCCGAATATCGCACGAGCATTAAGCAAAATAAAATATACTGTGGTTTTAATTTATGTACTGATTATTTATAAATGTTCAATCTTCAAAATCAGCTTACAAATAAAGCCCTGATTGAAAAAAAATCTTTAAACCTATTTTAGCTAAAATGTCGTTAAAATTAGTTTGTCTTTTATATTTGTGTTTGTAAAAAGGGATACACAGAGGTTTGTTAAATTTTGTGATTTGTGTTAATCTTTAACATATAAATACGGCACTAGATTTAAATTCTGCTTGCATCACTGCTTGTATATTTCTACAGATGTACAAGACCAATGGCGATGATTATCACGTTACGTGAGCAATCTATAAAACCCCACCCTCACCAACTCGCGTAACTGCATTAAAAGTTTTTGACTTGCACACTGGTTAAAAGTTAGTTACGTGGTGCTTTTTTGCAATTTGAAAAGGAGCTTTAAAAACTAGTTACACGAGAAATAAATCAAGACTAGGGTCCAATTTACGTTTTAAGTGAAACTCCCGAACATGTACCCTACGTTAAATTTTACGACGGGATTAGAGACAAATAACCTTTTAGTTCGTGTACATATTGGGACTAGTTTTATGATAGCTACAATAGAATATTAAATGTTACTAGATAATGTGTTCACACTTCACAAGATGAAACAATTATAAATAAATAAAACATCTCGTAAGCAACTTACAACAAAATAAAGCGAGATTTAAAACGAATGACTTAGATATTTATATTCGTTGAATGAGGACTTCCTCAATTCAGCGTTTTGGTTAGCCGGACCGTCGATAATCAACCGTAGATATATATTATATTGTTTTAACGTAAATTAAAATGTATGTAACTTAAAGTAGGTACTGTGAGGATACCCCGCACCTCCACCAAATATGTGAGGATCAACAATTAAATAATTAAGGCGAGCAACAATAGAGATGTTTATTCTTACACAGCCAAGCTAAGACTGTCCAAAAACTAGAACAAGGAAGGATGACAGCTGTTCCCTTTTCTAAATTTAAATGTATTATCTTTTTTAATAGTGGTCAGTACAGTAATGCCCGAGTGAAGGACTACATCCTTCACAGTACCCTGATTTTATGTTACCTACTGAGACCGTGCTATGACGTAAAATTAGATAGCATATACTGCTCGAGTTCGAATTCGAGTAGGTAGGTTAGCTGAACCAAGATGACTGTGTTCGCGTCGTGCAGGTCAGCGTCACGGCGCTCCGCGCTCACCTCAGCACGTCTGAACACAACGTGGAGCTAAGTCGCGTCGCGCGTGACTCAGCGACCCCTGTCGCACTCGTTTTATGCAAATTAGAAAGAGGTGGGTAGATTTTCTTGACTCGCATCGCGTCGCGGCGTTAGTTGTGCTAGCCCGGCTGATTACACCCGAATCGACTACTTACTGCCACTTGCTGCGAAGGTTTCACTCAACCGCCGGGAATTGTAAATAAATTTAGTACCTACCTATTGCTTGAAATATGTATGCACCCTTAGAATAGGCATGATGACTCATGTTAATTTGGATAACATAGTGTTGCTAAATAGATAGTAAACCATCAAATTATTGTAATAAAGTATAAATTAAAAAATATAATTGATATCGATATGCCCCTTGAAGGTTTAGAAAAAAATGCTTTTTTTTTTATTGTCCAAGTGTAAATTTAAAGCTACCAATAGAATCATTACGCTTTTATATAAACAAAATTGTACAACAACTATGGACCTAAACGCAGTATTTCGCGACCTAAACAGTATTTTAATTGATTTCCCCTACAATGATTAGTTCAAATACCTAAGAGTGACGTCATACTTTTGAGTCTATCAGTATGAAGCGTTTCGGGTGCGGCCGTACGAGGTCCGTCTTTAACTATTTTTTTGGGTATTTATGTTCTTTAATTGTATTTGCTCCCATACAAACATTTGTTCCTCTCCAAAAACTGGTTCGAATGGCATCATAAAAAAATTTTAGTCATCATGCCTATGACCTACCTAATCCAAAAATTTTGGAATTTGAGTTTTAGTCATAAAAAGACCTTCAATGATGACCTTCATCGAACGTTAGTACAAAAGCGACCCAAAGTAGCGTAGATAGGGATAAACTTAGACTTCGGTCTCTTTTACCCCTTCCCCTAACTTCGCGTATAATCAGCTTGAGCGAGACGCAACCAGTAATGTGCCACGAGTGAACTGAGCAGGTCGTTACGTGTTCGTTTTTATGGCGACGTAAATCGAATTGAGTCTGTAAAATAACAAAAATAAGGTACGTAGTCGTTTCTATTTTTAATAAACTGAAGACCTAATTCATATTGAGTTCTTGTTTTAGCAAAATGGAATTTCGATGTGACTTATTTGGCATTGAGTCAGTCCTTGACTAAAAAGTAGTACATTTTGAAGACTCAATATTGAATATGTCCATGTCTTAATGAACATAACATTTTTATAGAAAGTTATTTAAGATAGCGTCTTTCTTGTAGTAAAAATACGCATTTGCATACTGACTACTTAAGACGTGGGTCTGTGTAAAAATAATATTTATTAGTAGGTACATTTTTAAATGGGTCATTTTATAACATCGTTTGATTTACTACATAAACCATTTTTTATTTTATTTTCCTTTGTAGGTGTTTAACTCTGGCTACGTGAATAAGCCATGCATTAGAACATGAAGAGAAGAGCTAACTTATTTTATATAAACTGAACTTAAGTGGAAGTAGGGTGAGTTTGTATAATTTGATTTACATATTATATATACACAAAATTTTATCTAATCGTTGGTTTGTTTTATAAAACAAAAATTACATCAAGACGAGGACAAGAAACGTCCGAAATAAGCAATGAGACTATTATTACTTTGGTAAGTATTTTTATTTTAATAACACTACACTAGCCGTATAATGTTTTTACTGCTGTAAAATTAACAGTAATAACCGTATTTTTTAGAGAACCGCGGATGATGCAAATCTACCGTTAGCAGATAATCCCGACAAGGAGGTAAATATAAATAATAATAATTAATTAAGACTATTTAAATACATTGTTTCTAATGCACTTTCATTTTAGCATATTGTTTGTCGTCTTTAAACGTACTCTTCTTTCAAGTAACTTACTCAATTATATTTCAGAATTATCCGGATAAAGTAAATAAATCATCACATTGCTCGTCAATAATAGAAGGCTCTCCTGATAGATCCGTTCCTTATTTTGACCCAAAGACGTTTCTTGCATGTAATGCTAATGAGGTAAGTTAATAAATTTAGTTTACAAGATCATTTGGTAATTCATGTAGTTCTATAGCCAACCAGAATTCGACACAACTAAATCGAACTATCTATGTTTCAGATAAAGTTCAAAATAAATCTGAAGAAAATGCTCAGGAACGCGATTGCGTTCCTGAGCATTTTCTTCAGATTTATTTTGAACTTTATCCGATTGATTAATCGGAGTCATCAACATTTGAGCAGGATGATATACCAAAAATTACGGAAATGCAGCAATCTAAAACTATACGTAATATATCATCATCTAGCAGCAGCACCTCTAGTTCATCCTCATCTTCGAGTAGTTCATCATCCACATCTGTACCAGAAACACCAAGAAGATCCAGAAAACGTACCAGAGATCCATCAAAATTGAAACAAAATATAGCAAAAAAAAAGAGAAATTCTGGAAAAGCTTACATTTCAAGTACAACGAAAAAAGAAAGACCTGCCCGTTGTATCAAAGATGCTTGTAAATGTAAATTCAAATGCTCTGAAAATGTAAATGACACCGATAGACAGGCGTTGTTTGAAAGATACTGGTCATTGAAATACGAAGGTCTTATATACGATCGTGCATGATGGAGATTAAACCAAAATACAAATACACTAATGCTGAAAAGCCAAGATTACCTAATAATGCATTCTATTTCACAGTAAACAATATCAAAATTCGTGTTTGTAAGACCTTTTACATTAACACACTCGGAATATGTGATCGTCAAATCACAACAGTCAAAAAAAAACTAACCAACATGGTTTCATCAATACAGACAACAGAGGCAAGCATATGTCACGAAAACCAACGGACCCTCTCCTCATCGAACAAATAAAACAACATATTGATGGAATTACCAGAATAGAGTCTCATTTTTTGAGAGAATAAACTTCCAGAGAGTATGTCGATACTTCCAAAGAGCATGTCGGTACATCCAGAGAGTTTATAAGTGGCGAGTAAACGATTGCGGATCTTTGGAGAGATTTTGTTAAATTTCAAAAACAGGAAGGTAAAGTTACTTACGTTTAAATGATCAAAATCCTAACAAAAACCTCAATGTGATATTTTATTCTGATAATTGTTGTGGCCAAAACAAAAACAAATTCATCGCATTGTTGTATTCTTATGCTGTAGCCATTTTTGAAAACATTCACACAATTACACACAAATACTTAATTAAAGGACACACACAAAACGAAGGGGATAATGTCCACAGTCTTATTGAAAAGGAAATTAAAAGAAACAAAAAGTCGGGACCGATATACACGCTCTAACAGTATTATGTTACCCTAATTAAAAACTCTCGTGAAACTGGTAAACCCTTTCATGTGATGGAATTGACATACGACTAAATTGATCTAAAAAAAATGCAGGAAAATTGGGGATATAATTACAACGAAGACGAACACAAAAACACTTTGCTGTGGAATGATATCAAGGTTCTGAAATTTAGCAAGTCGGAAACATTTGTGTTTCAGTATAAAACTTCGTACAGTGAAAACAAGTTCACTAAGCTTAATATTAGAAATAAATGAAAAAAACTGCTTGGGTCAGATGAAATAACCCTTAAGAAAGCATTTTCTCAAAGAGTGGAATCAAGTGAACATAAGAAATCAAAATTTAATGCCTAGTTATTATGCAGATTTTTATAGTTCTATAATTTAATTTAAAATAAGTAGTTTCTAAAGTTTATGATTATTGTTGATACTTATTATAGGAGACAACCAAATGTTGAATTCACACTAAGACTTAGTATAAACTTATTATTTATACTAAGTTTTATTATAAGTTTATTGTTTCCTACTGTTATAATTACAATATGGACAGAACGACATAACTGTCGGAATCGATTCTTCCTGAAACTCAGTTTGGCTTCCGACCAGACAGAGGGACCTGCGAAGCTATCTTCTCAATCCGCCAGCTGCTTGAGAAGAGCCGAGAGCAAAATCAACCTGTGTTTCTTTGCTTTGTTGATCTTGAAAAGGCTTTCGACAGCGTCCCTCGTGAAGCCCTCTGGGAAATTTTGTCAAAACTGGGATGACCTGGCAAGTTTGTCAAACTGCTTCGGCTTTTACACGACGACATGAGATGTTGCATTTCTGTCAGTGGTGAGCAGTCTGAGCTATTCCCCGTTACCTGTGGGGTCAAGCAAGGCTGTGTCTTAGCACCGACTCTGTTTGCGCTGTATTTTGCTGTAGTGGTTCGCGAGACCTTGACGAATTCGTCTGAGGGTATCGGCATTCGCTTTCGCATGGACGGGGGACTTTTTAATATCGCTAGGTTTAAATCCCGTACTAAATTGTCTCATGCAATTATGACTGAAATAATGTACGCGGACGACCTATGCTTTGTTTCTGATACTGCAGAAGGTTTGCAGAGCTTAATGTCGAATCTCAACGATGCTTGCACTATATTGGGCCTTAAGATAAATGTGAAAAAGACAGAAGTCATGACTAACATGGATGTCCTTCACAATGTGCCTAATACCAGTGTGAGCATCGGTGGAGATGGAGAAGCGTTATCTGAAGTGGATAAGTTTAAGTACCTTGGTAGCACTATAACATCCAAGTGCGACCTGGAGTCGGAAATTAATGGCAGAATTGGTGCTGCAGCTGCCGCTTACGGAAAGCTGCGACCCAAGGTTTTCCGCTCCCATGACCTTAAACTTGCCACTAAAGTTAACGTCTACATGGCTGTCGTACTGCCTAATCTCTTATACTCTTCCGAAACATGGGTCCTCTACCGTAAACACATCCGCATACTCGACAGATTCCACCTCAAGTGTCTCCGAGACATCATGAACATCAAGTGGACGGACCGTGTCAGAAATACAAATGTCCTGAGGCGCGCAAATGTCGGAGGCATTGAGATGTATCTGATGAGGCGACAGCTGCGGTGGTGTGGACACGTGTTGCGAATGTCGGACGACAGAGTGGCGAAGCGCATTTTCTTTTCAGAACTTCAAATTGGTAAGCGTAAATGTGGTGGCCAATACCTTCGCTATAAGGATGTTCTGAAAAGACACATGAAAAAATGCAAGTTAGAGCCCTCTGAGTGGGAGGAGAAGGCAGCACGGCGGCCCGAATGGCGAAGTCTACTCCATCAACATGCTAATGCCTTCGAGATTGAGCGTCGTAACGAGCTCGATAAAAAGCGAGACGAGCTCAAGGCTCGCTTACCGGCAACCATCCACTACAACTTAATTGGCGGGGTATTAACCTGCCCAGATTGCGCTCGTACCTTTGCAAAAAAGATAGGGTATGCAATCCACATGAGACCGCACCAGAGAGTAGAACAACAACACTCTAGTCATAGTGTAAATCGGTAACACCAAATCCAGAACACACAGTCGCTGTGGCCGAAATCGGTCAGGACAGCATCATCATCATGGACAGAAGAAATTGTGCTACGTTTTGTTTTTTTTTATTATTTTTTTTAGAGGGATATTTTTTGACATCTATGTTTGTTATTGAAGATGAAGACATCTTTGTGATTAAAAATAAATATGTTTCACTATTTGTATGTCGTTTTATTAAATACAAAAAAGTCCCTTAATAGTATTATACTGACCTTTTTAGAAATGATTTTTTTTTTGTTTTCTTGTTCAGTAATATAAAGACCTATGTACTATAAGGTCTTTAAAAAAAACATTTTTATTCATAAAAAGACTAAAATCGGACCTAAAAAGAAAAAAAAAATTAGTGAATTTATTTTTCATATTTATGTTTAAAAGCTTCTAGATAAATAAGTAAAGTATAATAAAATATATAGTTTTAATAATTATTTCTCAAGTACCTGTCGGTAATCACCCTTTTTCCATAAGACAACGAACCCGTCCAACTTGTATTAACGTTTTCCAAAAATTTGTAATTTTCTGTTAGGTCACTATAATTCTAAAGGTGCGGATGTTCAATTGGTAGAATAAGATTAATATCTCTTTTTATTATTTGCTTTAAATGTCAATGGCATATATGTATATTGTAAACAGTGTAGTTTTTAGGGTTCCGTAGCCAAAATGGCAAAAACGGAACCCTTATAGTTTCATCATGTCCGTCGGTCCGTCTGTCCGTATGTCACAGGCATATTACTCGAAAACTATAAGGTGTATTTTAATAAAATTTTGAGGATAGGTGTATTTTGTTAGCCGCTACATAGTTTTGTAACTAAAATGACTAAAAAAAATTTTTTTAGGGGTGCATACATAAAACTGAGTCTTTTTTTTTGATCGATAGGCCTTTCAAAATAAATATAAGGCTCCTCAGCATTTTTTTTGATTAAGTGAATAGAGTCGGAGATAATCGCCCCGAAATTCACTAAGATACTGTTCCCTCCGCCTCTAATTTTTGAACGGTGTATTTTAAAAATATGAAAAAAAATCATGTACTTATTAAATTATTATTAAATTGAATGATATTAAATTCTTTCACCGAAAATTGTTTTGAACAAGATCGGTTCAAAGGTTTTCGAGATATTGCTGAAAAACTGCCTTCGTTAAAGAAAAGGACATAAGTGCCGTAAGATATCTGTGACGATACGACCTTTTTCATAGGCATCGTTTTGCGTGTTCCGACACGCACTTGGCCGGTTTTTTAAGATTCAGTTTTTCTCTTAATGACCGTTAGTTTTTTTTATATATTTACTCTCTTTTCTTAGTTTTCTACGTTCCTAATAAGTTACAACTCCGTGTAAAGTAGGTACGTACACCAACTAGACATGGGTTTTACGATACACCTTTAAAGAGGTCTAATTGGCAAGGACAGACCCAGGTGTGAGAAAGTGAAAAAAACACATTCAAACATTATGTAGATATATTATATTACTTTTACTAAACGGTACTTCATCGCGTGTAACTAAAATATTTTAACTCTTCTTATACATATATTTTATCATATGTATCAAATTAAATTCACAATAAAAGACACAAAATAATAAATACATACCTGGGTTGTTTTACAAAGTAAGGACGAAAATGAGTCTGATTTCGGTCGGACATTTTTGGTACATTCTAGTTGCGAAATTCAGTCTAAGTATTATTCAGTCGCCCATGAGGACTCAGAGAGAGGCCACGTCTCGATGTGGAGCGACTTGATCTTGAAATACTTCGATGTCAATTGTGTCCGAATTCTGTGTTACACGCAGCAAAACAGGTTAAGTATTTTTTTTTATTTACTTAATCCTGTCTTCAATATTCTAGCTAGTTACGGATGATATACTGTCGTCAATACTTGACTCGCAGATGGTGTCCAAGGCCTGATGATGGAGTAGGAAAATGGTCATAGGAACTCAATAACAAATATATGTCACAACATCGAGTTTGGGCGCGTTAGATTTGTTTTAGCGAGCACATGGAACGTAAGCGGTGTCCAATGCCTGTACGCTTACCATGAGTGGCTATCGAAAACATACAATAGTAAACTTCTCTCGATATCGAGCAAACGCGCTTCGTATAGATTTCGATTCTCGCAAGTTCGAGCTGACAAATGCGTCGTACTCATGGTGCCGATATACTCCGAAAACAACTACAAAACGTTACTCGCTAGCGTCTAGTTTTCGATGCGTAATCTAAACTTTCGATTCGTACGACCAATTCGTACCATGAGACACAAATGTGACATTTCGAATCGACAAATACCGTAGCGTCTGTAGTTTACTATTTCACTTGCAAAATGGCGCGTGATAACGTATTATTCCGTCAAGATTTGCCGTAGATCCGATCGTTACCTATCTCAAATTAAAGAACTTATAAAAATAAGGGTTTTGAATCGACAACTTATATCCGCAAAATTCGAATTGTCGCGTATTTTGTATTTAAAAATGCAAATAATTGGCACACGTTCCGCCATATTGGGTCGAGAGACTTAGCGGAGAATCGGCTCACACTTAAAGTTATACTTAATGTCGTTAAGCTTAAGGTATAGATTCCTTTAAAGTCTTTAAAGTTTAAAAAAAAATTGTATGGGGACCCCCCCTATTTTTTAACTTTTTTTATTTTTAGAATGTTGCCTACGCTAACACACAATTATCGAGCTGGATTCCAAATTTCATCCTTCTAGGTCATCTGGAAGTAGGTTAGGTTTAGGTACTATATGTCAGTCAATACTAAAATTTACGACTTTTTGATCCGCATATCTTTATAACCGTTTGAGCTAGCTTCATGAAATTTGGGCTTCTAGATGTCCTTATGAATATAATTAAACACACGTAGTTTTATGTATTTACGTTAAAGAAGGGTCAAAAGTGGCACCAAGTGGTTCGTGTAATATTACACTCGGCGCTGGCTAGCCAGTTCCTTTGCTTGAACTTGGCTTGGCACGCTGCCGCGTGTCTAGATAGATCATCTTTTGATAAAATGCACCTATAAGGGTTAGCACTTAAGATACCCTATACCTATCCATTATGTACACAGTCCAGGAATTTGATTCGCGTATCATTTCGCTGATTTATTGCTTGAAAGATGAACATATCTTAAGATTTATATTCGCTTCAGCAAGCGAAAGTGTTTTGCACAATTAAAATGACGCATGTTCGGGTGAAAGGTCTGCAAACTTTAACCTTAGATATGCATCACTAGATTTATTTCACGTTCTCGATCTGTCTTCTCTGAATAAAAACCTATTTGTAGTTTCGTGTTTTAAATGGAAAAAATAATTCTTTGGTGACGTCAAATTTATGACATAGTCAAATTTAAATGCCAAACTAAAATTCATGTGAAATTTTGAAAACGAATCAAGTAAACTATGCAGAACAAAGAAGCCAAATAATTACATTGCTTGAGCAGGGCCGCATTGACGATATAGCTCGGTCATGAAATATATCCCGAACAACTGTGAGACTATGGATCGCTCGATACGCCGTTTTAACCCCGGTTGACGGCTGAACAAATTATTGAGATTCGGCAACGTTGTGAAGAGCATCCTTCCACGCCAACTAGATATTTAGCTGATAGGTTTGACGTTTGCTTACGCACAGTTCGAAATTATCTTCACGGTATCGGTACCTATTCACCACAGGCGACACGCGAAAAACATTGACTGAAGCAAACAAAATTGCAAGAGCTAATTTTGCACGCAGATACCAATCAATATTTTGACTGAAGTACTGTGATATTCACAGATGAAAAAACCTTTGGTTCTTCCGAAGTCGGACGTTTGAGTTTATGGAGATATGACAGGACGCAGTATGCAGAAGAACATGTTGTCCCGAACCGAACGTCAGGCCGTATAAGTGTAAATATATGATATCTTCTGCGGGGATCAGCGAGCTTGCCCAGTTGCCTTCGCGAGCTAATTATACACATTATGTAGAGACAATGGATACAATCATGGTTGCGTGCGAAGCGTTTATCCGCAGGAAGAAGTTCCGAATATTCACTTATTTCACGATAATTGTCCAACTCATAAGGTCACCAAAAATAAAAATAAAAAAATCATTAAAATCATTAGTTAAGCAAACAAATATCAATTGTTAGCAACATAACCTATTATAGCGTGCGCAACTAAGTACATAACACTAACTATGAAATAATATTCGCGGACGAAGTGCGCTTCAGATATTCCGTATTACGGATGTATCTTTATGCACCTAAACCTAAGTACAAAGTGTACAACCTAACAGATTGTAATGCAGGTTCTTTAATTGAAACCACCACGATTAATTTAAGACGAAGGTATATTGGCAAAAAAATCACACCACAGTAAACAGTTTAAGAAAACGGTAAGTCAAGCGCTAGCTAAGATTCAATAAAAATAAAAACTAAAACTAAACAGCAACAGCAAAGGTAAACTAAGCGCAATGGAATGATTAGAAGTTAAACGAAGTTATACAATTTACTTAAGGCGAAGCGAAGCATACAAAAATTACTACAACACAAGCATGTGCAGTGGCAAGTACTTATGGAAAACAAAGCAAGATTAATATGTACTAAAACTATATAAAACGATGTACAAACAGGCAAGTACTAAAATCATTAACTAAGCAAACAAATATCAATTGTTAGCAACAGAACCTATTATTCAAGGGTCACCAAAAATTGGTTTCGCCAGCATCCCGACATAATTGAAATTCCTTGGCCTAGTAAATCTCCCGATTTAAACTCAATCGAAAATATATGGAGCATCATGGTGCAAAGAAAAATTGGCAAGAAAGAACGAATAGTCCGTTTAACCCTCAAATGGTTAACGACAACATATTTGCCGTAAAACAAAACCGAATGTATTCTGACCTATTTACGGTTCCAAATTGAATTTATTGTCAGAGTTGTCAAATAGTGAAAGAGTTAAATAATGGCTCCATTTCATTTGCAAGACAAATATTACATTACATGATTTTGATATTTTGACGAGATATCACCGTTTGTGTCCTCAGGTCCAAATGGTCCAATCGACTTGTCCGGTTTTTTTGAATCCACATCATTTGCTAATAATAGTCGCTGAATAAGTGAAGACTGCTTATATGGGGGTAGAATGACTTTACGAACGAATTTCACTTTTATTGTACTTGAAAATGAAGAGCCCTGCAATAGTCGCATTGCCGACTTAAATTACGAGTACCTAAGCTGTGTACATCTGGTCTGGTATTACTGAGTGCAATTTTGAATGACCCTACTTGGTTCCTTGACCTACTCGCGGCTGTTCGTGACCGGGCGTTGTCACGGGTTATTCTTCCTGTTACATTGGATCGGCGGCATTCTTTAAGGTTAAATCAATTTGAGTATGGTTAATAATGTAAAAATTAATTCGTGTTACATTTTAAAAGAAGTATCGTAGTAAAACTTAAACTACCACCGTTCAAATCATTAACTATAACGTTCGAAGAATCATCAGAATTTGAAATATCTCTATCCGGTGGCATATCCGTCTTATTATCCGTCATCTCCGAGCTTAGTGTATCTTCTGAGGTGAGCATCTCGCCCCTCGCCCAGCTCTTCAGACGATATCTGCAAAAAAATATACGTCTGTGTTTCAGGACGGCTCGATACCTTGGAAAGAGCGATAAGTTGAAAATTAATGAAAGTTTGTTATCAAAAATGCTGACCTCGTGGTGAAAACAAAAACGATAAATATAATTGACGCCACTGAAAATAAGTATAGGCTTAGCAGTGTGAGCAATAAACTTGCAATCTAACTAAAGAAAGTAACTCAGTAGCTCTAAAATTTTTCGTCTTGATTCGCAAATGTGTGTACAAAGTTTGTATGAAACGCGTGAGCCTTGTTAATTACACTCTCGGCTGTCTTATCACCAAACGTGTGCTATCTCGGGGGATACTAAAGTGATATAGCAAAATATTTTTATAGGTATAGCCAACTTCAGATACATCTGAGTAAGCGAATGTTTTTTATTTAATGTCTGTTGGTATGTATTCTAAATAAAAATGTACCTTGATACTTACGTTCCATTCCGGAAAAATGGTGCTCTCAGATGTCTTTTTGTCGTTTGCCGTGATCACCTAAGGAAAGGAGCATTTCACAATTACCTATTCATAACTCATACTTACAGTAATAGAATTTATACCATGTATAGTAACAAAAAGTGCAAAAATACTTACATTGCAATCTGCAAGTAGCCTACTTGCAGATTGCAATGCAACAATTCTTGTCATTAACCGCGGACACCTACAGGAAAAATCGTGAATGTAATTACTTATTTGAAATAAAGTTTTAGACATTCTGACCTAATGCAAGGTGATTGCGCAGGTAAGTGACCACGTCAATTAGCTTGTCGGTTAATAATCACATATATGAGTTAATAAACTTCTATTTCTCGTTAGTACCTACATTCCTATAACTGAACAACAATCCTACTAATCCTACTAATATTATAAATGCGAAAGTTTGGATGTTTAGATTAGATGTTTGTTACTCAATCCCGCTTAAACGGTTTAACTGATTTGGATGAAATTTTGCACGAAGATAGTTTATAGCCTGGATTAAAATATAGGATAGTTTTTATCCCGGGTCTACGCAGACGAAGTCGCGGGCAAAAGCTAGTAAAATAATAAAACCACAAAAAAATGCACACTTTTTTAAAATCTATGGAAGTATGTAATAGTATCTTGAATTGAAAATATATTTATATATCCCAGACATAATCTTTAACTGAATATGGTCGCATAGCCGGCTCAATGACCTTAGGTTCGCAACTTCAATTAGCTCGTTGATACACTTTTTGTCTTTTAAAGGACTGGCTCAAACGATTCGCTTTTATTATCCTTAGTCTCCTAGCCGTCTCGCACCCAAAAATTCCCAGAAGTTGAAAGCTTCTATACCAAAAAAAAGATTTATATCGGGGGGCACGGTAGAGCCCCGCCAAGTCGAGCGCGAAGCAAACACTGCCGTACCATCCTTTACTGGAACCATTTCGCCGCATTTTCAGGCCCCTATTTGAGAACCTCTGGATAAGACCAGAACGCAGAAATTTTCGTCATCTAGTAAGCTATAATCACATACTTAAAATCCAAAATTTCAAGTCTGTAGGTCATCTAGTTCCGAAGTTAAGCGAAAGCAAAGTTGACACTCACTCATGATCATCAGAATAGAACGTGTGTACCCTTGTGTACCCTTCAACGATCAAGTCACACAACATCGACTATAATAATAAAGAAATCGCAGTAAGGAACCTTAGACTTGGCACGACTTTGTCTAGAATTTGTAATGTGCCCTGTAGGGTTTTGATTCCCTTGCCAAAGTAAAAATATGTAGTAATTTGCGAAATAAACAGACGTAAGTTTTGAATGCGTCAAGATGGAAGTTTGATTTTTTACAACTCTAAGGGACTGCTTAATACCTCAACGCGTGTCTAAGAAAAAGGGTCTAGATAAACGGACATACAGGCAACGAAGTTAAGCTATAAGGGTTCCCTCTTCCTTTCGAGCTTAGAGTATATAGGTATACCTAACTAAAGACATACGCGCGGCTCGTATGCAGCTAAATTGACCATTTGTTTTTAAATGGCGGGCGGTTTACCATAAAGCACCTTCTTAATTTATGCGGGTAATCGTGTGTCTGCCCCAAACTCACGGTGGCACTTCACTTGGCGGTACTTGCCCAAATATTCGTTTTGCATCTTTTTCCTTCCTAAGGCAAATTAAAGAAACACACAGCGCGAACAGGCAACGCCAAGTGAAGTGCCAGCATTATAATAAGCGGATCGGGGCAAATAAACAAGTGGAACTTAAAGGCAGCATATTCTTTCTCCATCACACTGACTGAGATTTGTATACGACCATCTCGCTCAGTCGTGGTATTCCGGAGTAATCATAGCTTCATGCTTCCGAGGCTTAGAGCATACATAACTGGAGTAGCCATTCAGTAACTTACCCCTCTGTAAAAAACCTTGCACAATCTGCAAAAAATCATACAACGACAATTTCAAAATCGATCACAAAATCGCCTCGCAAGAGAACACTGGTCATAAAAATGTCCGCATGCTGCTGTTAGCACTTGATATTATAAACGTTCAACTACTTGAAGCTTTTAATATATAATTGAGTTTCAATATATTATTAAGATGCTCCCCCCCCCCCCCCCCCCCCCCCCGTCGGCCTACTTTTTTGTACGCAAATACGGCATAAGGCTACTCCAGTTATGTATGCTCTAAGTTCCGAGGTACTTCCAGAACCCTAAAAAAATATTATTTGAATTTCAGAATGAAGACCAAACCTTTTTGTTCAAAGCTGACAATATCCAGACGTTTGACAACATCCAGACGTTCAGTTCAATTGACATAGTTACGTTTGTCAATTTTGCAAACAAACATTGCAAAAGATAATTTCTTTTCATGTTTGTTATTTTCTGAATGTATTCTTTACTGAAAGTAAATACAAGATTATGATTAACATTCAATAAAATAAATTAAAACTAAGTTAAATCTAAATTTTCTTAGTGTTGTATCCATATGTGGCCGACTCAACATTTATATTTTTTTATGCTGAAGAACTTACTACAGGGTTGAGTTCAATTCTTGTTTATTTATTTTATATATTGTCATCTCAAGTCAAAACATCACGTGACGTCACACAGCCAAGGTCACGTGGTCAGCGCACAGTAGATTTTTTAAATTAAAATTTTAGTACTTTTAGGGTTCGGATACCTCAAAAGGAAAAAACTGAACCCTTATAGGATCACTCGGTTGTCTGTCTGTCCGTCTGTCACAGGCGATTTGCTCTGAAACTACTGGACTGATTGAGTTGAAATTTGGTACACTACACATAATATGTAAATTGGTGACCCAAAGATGGACGCGTAAAGTAAATTAATGAATTCTGAACAAGGGGGGTTTTGGGGGGTAATTTGGTAACTGTATTGTGTGACAAAACAAATGAAAGGAGTTTTTGTAAGCATGTCAGATATATATTTTTTATATTTTTTTATAATTTTAGCATAAACTGATTTGAAGTAATTTAGGAAAAGTGACGAAAATTGACCATTCCCTCCACTGATCTCCGAAACTACTAGCATTAAAATTCTGAAAAAATATGGAAAATAGTTCCTTGCCTAAAGATTACAGGAACCTATAAAAAGTTTGAGTATTCAAAAACACTTATGAAATTTTGATTATATACGGAACCCTCACCACGCGAGTTGAACTCGCACTTTGTCCGGTTTTTCGATAAAAAAATAAAAATCGAAGACCTTATTGCAAATCTCCAGCATGAGATGAATCCAACGACATATCATTTATCAAAATCGGACCATAACTGTAGATCTGATGGCATGTACAAAAATCGGGCTCGCGTATTACATATATAGATAGATAATAATAATAATATTTATATACTTCAGAGAACGTAATGTCGCTTACTAATATTTTATATTTACAGTACACATGGTGTTACTTTCCCGCACGAGTGCGGAAATGAGCACTTTCCGTGCATATGTTGAAACTTTAAAGAGCCATATGTACTGTTAAACGTTGTACGATTACGAATTACGATACACGTGCGAATAGGTAATTCGCAACTTGTGTCGATTTAAAATACTCCCTTCGGTCGTGTTTTAATTTATCACCACTCGTTGCGAATTTCCTATTTTCTGCACTTGTATCGTAAATAACTATTACAATCGATATCAAAATCGATTATTAGAAAATACTAACTGATTCCAATACTTTAATCACGGATTTTCGTGACATAAACAGCTGATTTAATGTTGTGTCTCGGATGGGACGCCGCGTATGTGCCAACACAAGTGGCATCTCATAGGGCACAACACAACGCACTCTCTGCCAAGGAGCCAACGTCAACCCATCCGGTATTTTCCCGTGAGTACTTACGAGACAGGCCCGGGTGAACCAGGATGCACGGCACGTTGGCCGACGCCATAGTCCGACGCCCAATCTCATTAATGGAATGGTGTCTAGGGACCTGACCCGTACATCTTTTGCAGCTTCGTGGTGCCATATGTACGTGTACCTACGTAATTTTACTGAGATCGGTCAGTAGGATACATCATGGTTGTACAATATTAACTTCGGAAATTAATATCCTTCCGGTTTCAGCATCGGGCTTCTACACACGAGTCACGAGTGTCTAGAATAGAAACCTTCTAGACACTCGTTCGTTTTTACGAAGAAGTTAAGAAGAAAGAGTTTAGAAGGTTTTTATTGTCCGTGTCGTCTTTGATGCATAAGCTCACGGGCGTCGCCTACTTGAACTTACTCGTAATACGGTACCTATGTATTGCTAAATCTTTAAAATACCAAAGTTAAAGTTTAACTATTCCGAGTATTTTCGTAGGCGTTGGCAACAAATAAAGCTAAATTAATTATCATGCAGCTCGAGCTCGGGGTCTGCTTTGGCACCTAATCTCAAGGTAGCTGGGGTTCGATCCCACGACGAAAAATTAAGAAAATTATAAAACATTAATATACGCAATAAGCCTTAATCTAAGTGACAGTAATAAACATTAAATTAAGGTTTAAACAGAACTAAAACTTGCTCAAATTAAATTAAAATAACTAAATCGAAAAACTAAATGATAAATCTAAATTTGGACCCCGGTGGCGTTACCCATCACGCAGGCACCATGTATAAAGTTTTTTTTCTTGTTAACAAATCCGTATCCTATGGTTATTTTTAATCGACTGCATTAAATAGCAGGGAACATACATTTTGCAAACTATGCCTGTTTTATATAATAGTGTAAAATCTTCATTCTATAAATGTACAAGATATGACGTATAAGGATTTTAATTCGAGTTTTTCAATAATTACAAAATCCTTCCCTCCTAAAGTATGAGGAAGAGATGAAACTGCAATATTTGCCGGGACAATGTAAAAGTTATAAACCGCTTAAATTCCCATCTCGCGCAAGAATTCCCGATTCTCATATACCGTGCCGCCTGGGAGCTTTACACATTTATCTTCCTAGAAACTAATCTACATTCTAAAGAGAACCATTTCAGCATTCAACACACATTATATTTCGAACTTGTGTAGAATATATCTGCGGTTATTTGAATTTTCGCCTGGTATCGGTATTCTTTGTCGAATTGAATAGTACTAATTTAATAACGACTATCCGCTATTATTCAGTTAATTATTAATTAAAAGGCGGATTCCGTGGCAGCGGTTAGCAGCCGAAACAATGGGAAACTTGATGAAATAAATGTTTAAAATATGGAACCGACCAAGTTTTTATATTTCGAACCTTGTCAGTCATTCACGAGTCAGACGAGGCGTGTCTGTTAATTAAGCGTTATTATACAATATGTAATATCAGTATCACTGTAAATTTGTAAGAACCGTTATTTAGTTTATAATTTAGTGAGTTTAAATGGAATTTTTGTACTTGCTTTGTGTTTTGTGTTATAATGAATAAAAACTATGAAATACGGCATTTTCCTGTTTATAAATACATGTATATTCATATCGCACCAAACTAACTAAACCTAACTTAAACTATGTGAACCTAAACTATACCGGGTGATTTTGGGGTCATGATCCGGAATGGCCAAAAGCGAATAAGATAGTCATACTGCACAACTTTTCCTATGGGACCAACCACGCAATCGCAAAAAAACAACTGCCCCATACATTAACTGTGAATTATGAAGTAAAACCTTTACCTATTCTTTAACTATAGGTATTCTTGACTTTACGTTTCCACTATATTGTATCAATATTTGAGATTTACGAGTACTATGACTGAGTAAAACATGTCTACATTTACATTACACTTTGAAATAATTAATACAAATTATACTAGAATCACGAAACATAAACTTTCACGCCATTTTGTTTGATTCCGGTTCAATAAATTACGGACTGTAAAATAAACAACGACTAAAAAGTGAATAGCTCTGCAATCCTGCATTAATTGCTTTTAATTATTAACAGGCGTTAGTGAATCAAGCGATCACGTGGCATGTCCAACTACAAATCACAGGGAAATCTGTGAGGCAAGTAACGGGCGCTCGGCGAATTATCCATTACCTACCTACCCATTGATGGATTGGTCAAAAAAGTTTTTTTTGCGGTAAATACATGTACCTATGTGTTTTCAAGAATTCCAGATTTTTTATTTTACTTAGTGCGATGTGCAAATTGCGGAAAGTTTCCAAAAAGTTGGAATAGTTCTCGAAAATTTCTAATAAGTTTCACAAGGAATTTAGGAAATTTGAGTATTTAGTACATAGTGTATAAGAGTTACAGTTTTATGCTTCTCAGGGACGGAATTTCCATGTTGAAAATGGAAAGTTTCAATTCCCATAAACAATATAGAAAATTAAATTGCAGAAAAATTTCGCAATATAGGAAAATTTCCGTTGGCACATCAGTAAATTTACTTTTCTCCAATATGCTCGGAAATATGCGCCTTACTGTAGCAAAAATAGTACGTGAAGTTCCTCGTTACTGACAAGCGCAAATTTAAAAAGTTAATAGTATATTGTATGACAAGGGGCTAAAATAAGCCATATTACCACGAGATGGATATTTTCCTGAGCGAAGCGAGGGAAAATAATTCGAGGGGTAATATGGCTTTTAGACCCGAGTTATACACTCTACTTTTCACTTCGACTGCGAGAAAATAGTAAAACAAAGATTATCCATCCACAATCAATAACAAATTTCACTGCGAAGAGATTGTTCAATTTAGCGTGAGGCGTTTTCTTTTTTAATGATTTGGAATTAGGGACTAAAAAACACCTAATGTTTGATTGGTCGATTTTAATATGTAGCTGTATTCTGGTTGGTTGATAGCAAAGAGAAATGTTTTTTGAAAGAGTTGTGATTGGTGGATTTAAATGATTTGGAATTAGGGACTAAAAAACACCTGATGTTTGATTGGTCGATTTTAATATGTAGCTGTAGGTATTCTGGTTGGTTGATAGCAAAGATAAATGTTTTTTGAAAGAGTTGTGATTGGTGGATTTAATATGGTGAAGTGTTTTGATTGGTCAAATTAAATGTGTAAAAATCATAAATATGTATACATATTTTCCCTAGGGGCTAAATGTACTACTTTAGCCCCGCTTATTAAGCCTAATATGACACACTTTTCGAGCATGAGATGTGAAAAAGTCATTATTGTACAGCTTTAGCGGCCAGGAATATGTATGAAATTCCTTTACTGAATACTTTTTTACCTTTTAATCATATGTTTTGACCATGACAAATCACTACAAACAGCCAAATGCTCGTAAGTTTAAAGGCCTAGCAATTTGTCATAACAACTTGCTATAGTTAGACTGGTTAGTAATGTATGGCTGTCTCTTTCCAACTATTGCCAGTTGGTTGACAAATTGCACCCGTTTGTAGTGTGCGTAAAGTTTTCCCAAATTTTTTTTTTAATTGTCATAGACAAAACGATTACTTTTGCAAGAGATCGAAGTGACGTTTTAAAAAATGTCTCAAATAGTATTAACTGAAGAAATTAAAATATTTTCGAAATAATATTCAAAAAGAACTAAATTGCGTTTAGATTTTAATCCCGTGTAATCTTTAATAATTTTAATTATATAAAAAATAAAATTGTAATTGATTCTAATGTTTTTAATTTTTATGTGGGTCAATTGAAAGACACCATGAGTCATGCCGTGTACATACTTTAAAAAAATAAGTTGGGCGGGAACATGATAGGTTATTGACATACTACTCGCTGTTTTCAAATTATTGAAAATATTATTTCATTTCCTCGCATTTATGGAGAAAAGCACTATACCTACCTCGGCGGGAATGGCAATTCGTGGATTCGTCTCTATTGTCGGATTCAGCTTCGCTTCATCCGACAAAATCAACTCATCCACGAATTGCTATTTCCCGGCCTCAGCAGTAATGTACTATTACTTGCACACTATTGGCTTATCTTATCTAATGTAGGTGAGGCCCCTTTCATATACACTTTGACCCAGTGGGATTTTTTGTACATTTGCCCTCTCCTTTATGTCTACTCCCAAGCTCCCTCTATCATTTCCACAAACGGGATGATGCAGCTCAGCGGAAGTACCTTGAATTCCTTTGGTTGCGGATAGCCGCTACCAAAGTAATTCATTCTTTGTCTGGCAAGGGCACTAGGTATTGGCTAATAAATGGAGATTAAAATGTTTCAAGAAATAATAAATAATTGAACAAAGTCATAATAATTATATCGTTATAGAGAAGCTAACAAACTTATTCGTTTCTAATTTTGCTTTTGAAGGCTAGCAGTGTTAAGTGCTTGCTAAATATCTCGATAGATAGACTCGAGATTATATCGTAGTGAATTTTGTCTTGGTAAGAGTTGAATAATGTTATAACCTCAAATTGTTTTATGTGGAAGAATTAATGAGTAGTAACAAGTTACATACAACAAAAACACGGCTAACACTATACCTAGGTAGGTATACAATTTCTTCAAGTAGGTAGTGTGTGTACACACACACTTAATATGTTATGGCCATGATCGTTTTTAGGGTTCCCTACCTCAAAATGAAAAAAAAACCAAACGCTTATAGGATCACTTTGTTGTCCGTCTGTATGTCGGTCTGTCAATCAATACCCTTTATCTCAGAAACGCGTGGAGGTATCAAGTTGAAATTAAAACCACAAATTAAGGTCTACAGTGCCTTGAAGCTTGTAAAAAATCAAACTTCTAAATTAACGTAAAAAAAGATACGGCCGTTTATGCCGCAAGTAACTTATATTTCGACACTCTCAAGGGAATCAAAATTTATAGGGTAATTTGCCGTTGACTTAGAACTATGAAATTCGGCAAGTAACATCGTCTTTATACTACACGTTCAGGAAAAAATCTGAACACTATACATTTGTAATTTTGTGCCGAACCCTCGGTGGGCGAGTCCGACTCGCACTTGTCCGGTTTTTTTCGTACCTGGGTCGTTCTTCTTTTCGACCGACAATAGCCTGTCCTTCGTCTTATTACGGCATATAATTTGAGTAATGATGTTTACGGTTTTATAATGTTCGAATGAACGTCCATATTATTTTATTAATTAGTGATATATAATATTTCACTTTCTCTAACTAGCATTTTTTAAAATGTTTGTTTTTTTCGTAGAATGCCGTGACAGAGTGGTAAACCAAAATGTTGTCCCCACTGAAATAGTCCACTTTGTCACATGTTTTTTTTTAGAAACCAACCGTAAATAAATATTTATATTGGCCAGAAAGTAAACTTTAATTAGTTCTAATGAAGAAACCTATGCATTTTTTTAAAAATCGCACTTCAAAACCACAATTTTCGATAGTTCAAAAACCAAAAAAACAGAAAAACCTCGATTCATTGTCGGTAAAAAAGAAGAACGACCCACCTGTCTAATTTCGATAGAATCATCATCATTTCTCTGTCTCACTGCTAGACAAAAGGTGCGGGCACGGGCTGCAATTCTCAGGGGAAAGGTACCTTATTATCGTTATTTTATTACGCCGCTAATCATAAACAATGGCGTAAGCGCCAAAGACATACTTTGTTTAATTTAACTTCATAGTTGACTACAAAATGTAGCAATGGGGGCTTTGGAAAAACAGTAGCACAGAATAGTATAATAGTATACAGTAGTGTAGCTGGCGTTCTGTCCAATAATTCGTTTCGTTACCCGGCGCTCGACTATTGTTCCTGTCAAAATAAATAATAACTATTTTTACTAGTTAGCTTCCTATTATTATTTCTTTACCAGCAACCTTCCTGACTATCCGTGTAATAGCTTGTTATTCGCTCGAACCGTTATTGATGACAGTTTTAAGATTTCACAGATTATGCGTTATAAGTTTTTGTGATGAAGTTTAATAAAGGAATATACAAGTTAAAGTAATGCAATAAAAAAGCAATGTATGTTAATCATAAATCGAAAAAGAAGGCGTGTCCAGAGGGGTATTAACTCTTCTAAGACTGCAGGGAGCTGCGTATAATGGTATAGTTACCAGTAAAAAAAAAACCGGACAAGTGCGAGTTCAACTCGCGTAGTGAGGGTTCCGTAAAATATTGAGAATTATCCCGTTACTTTGAATACTCAAACTTCTTAAAGGTTTTCCTGTAATCTTTGGGCAAGGAACTATTTTTAATATTTGTTTAAGAATTTTTAGCCTAGTAGTTTCGGAGATAAGGGGGGGAATGGTCAATTTTCGTCTTTTTTCCTAAATTACTTCATATCTGTATTTGTTAAAATTATTTTAAAAAAAATTGGAGATGCTTACAACAACCCCTTTCATTTGACAATACAGTTTGCGAAACTTTTTTATTTATTTTCCAGTTCTCCCCCTAAAAGTGGTCCCCTTGTTCAGAATTCATTAATTTACTTTACGCGTCCATCTTTGGGTCACCAATTTACATAAGTTCACCAAATTTCAACTCAATCGGTCCAGTAGTTTCGGAGCAAATCGGATGTGATAGACGGACATACAGACGCACGAGTGATCCTATAAGGGTTCCTTTTTTTCCTTTTGAGGAACGGAACCCTAAAAACGACTGTTGGTTATATTTTTACATAGCAAGAATCAATAAGTTCGAAATATTTGAACTCCATTAGCTCTGTCCATTTCGTTTCGTTACGAAAAAAGAAAATGACAGGAATAATAAATAGGTCGATTCATAGACCCTCAAAAAAGCGCGAAACTAGCCACGTTCGAAAACGTATAATAATTGGTTGGTAATATAAACGGTCTAGCAGACGCTTAAGTTTAAATTACAAAGAATTTATTTCAAAAGGTTGGTTTAGAGGAAAAAAAAAAAATTAAATTGAAAAAATCAGCACGAAATAAAGTGAATGATTGTCAAATTTAAATTTTTGTGAACGTACCTATACCACACATGTACCCAACTAACATTTGGGTAATAGCTAAGGGTATTATTATAACCTTAACCTTTATAAGTGAGTTATAATGTTCTCAGTTATAACTAATAGTCTTATAAAGGAGTTAAGAAAAATAATTAAGTCCTAAAGCATTATAAGAGTGTTACTCAAAGCAATTACACTTAAGATGTTAAAGCTTTAACCTGTTTTTAACACTTAAACACTTACAAGAGTCTTAGCTACAGGCAGAGACTTTATAACAGAATTAAGTCTCTTGTAAGTATTGAAACTTTTTCTAACGCTTAAGGTGTTAGGCAGATACACTTTAAAGACACTGTAAGAGTGTTGTAAGTCAATAAGCGTTATAGTTGAGTTAACTAACGCCTAAAGCTTTAAGGTAATTCGCCATTGTTTTGGTGGACTCTAACCTACAAATTGATTAGGTTATTCAATATTTGACATCAAGATTCTTCATTATTTATGTTACTCTTGCCATTATATGGATGCCACTTAATTTATCATGCCACTGGCCAAGAAACAAGACTAGAAAATGATAAAAACTTTAGATGTATATTTTAATGTTCATAAGTTTTATTAGAAATCTTTAATAAATCCTGTGCGCGTTAAAATTGAGATGGGAAACATGGTATACACTTACCGTAAAATCACAAGGGCAGACTGTTTTCACTTCATGTCACACACACTTCCAATTTAATTCACTTTCAATTAATACGACTCCATAGCTGTCAAATATTAATACCCATACTAACTATCTGCGCCATTTTGTCGGAAGACTATATTTGTCTCATAATTTTATGGGTAAAGAAAAGAGTAAGATGCTCACTTTATACTGCGTAAGACCTAGACTCTTATAAGACTCTCAGCTAACACCTTAACCTGTAATTCGTGGGCCTCTTTCGTAGTTATAAGGGTGTTAGAGCACGCTATAAGACCTTTTTTACAGGCATTCTTAACACCTTAACACTTGGCTGGAACCGATATAAGAATGATATAAGGGTTATTTTAACGCTAGTGTGCTAGTTGGGTAATATCTGAACGCCATCTGAGCCTTTAAAAAAATTGCGCGTTGTTAAATTGTTTAAGATTTTATTGCATTCTTCATTCTTACGCTTAACATATTAGTGTTAAATATGTTATATGACAACTAGAAAATATAGTGAAAACAGTGAAGAGGGTAGTATTTTAATAACCTTTGTCTTTTTTAGCGCTATTGAAATTATCAAGAGTTGAATATTTCAAAAATAACTAGAAAATATTAATGAAATCAGTGACTCAGGCAGAATTTTAACAATCATACGGTTAGTTTTTAGTGTTCAGGCGTATATATACTAAAGTGTCCCTGTGTCTGCCGCGCCTTATCTCGAGTCGCACGCTCGCGCGCATCTAGTGCTAGCACCGCTAGCATTTCTTATTTATACACTTTGAAATGATCAAGTGTTTCAGATTTGTTTTTCATAAAGTAGACGCGTCCATAAAAGTGACAAAGTATCGGTTTTTTCCGTAAGATGGTGTGACAGGACCACACGTCACTGTGGACAATCTCCAAACGTTCAGTTGTTCAAGAAGTTGTTCTTTGAGATTGGCTTAGCACTTGAGTCATTTTTGCTTTAATTTATGCGTCGTAGTCAGACAGAGATTCCTTTTTGTCAAAGTCTAATCCCATTAAAGTCTCGTTGTCAAGCGCTAGATGGAGATCTTTGTCGTTCATATGACCAAGCGTCAGGACTCAGAAGTCAGTTTAGTATAGAGCCTTTCTACGCATTCGATGAAATTGTATCAAGCATGTGCTGGATGGTCTGTACATCGGCACTGCAGGGGCAAGCTGGTGACTCCACCCACCCGCAACGATGTTTATGTTGAGCGCAACGGCCGTGGCCAGTACGTAGCCGGTTAATGTTGCACCAGTGTCGTCTTGGGAGATCTGACCCTTCTATTGTAGAACCTGGAATGATCCCGGAACCTAGCTTTCCCGCCATTTCCGAAACCCATAACTTCGACCATTCCTGCTTCAGATAGAAATTAACGCTGGTTGGTAGGGTTTATAAACTCCAAATGAATTGGGAGGGTAGGATTTTCCTGGATCTTGGTCACGTCTCGTAGGAGGGCAAGGGCATCTTTCCTTTTAAAGTCCGACGGGGGTATCCAGCAAAGTACTAGGAGCCAGTGACAAGGGGTAGATATAAGTGCATCACCTTGTTCAGTTCCACATCAACCATAGCGGTGTGGGCACTGCCTAGCCAGGCTGGTGCGCAGTATTCGGCCGTGGAATACACCAGGGATAGAGCAGACGTACGCAGCACTTCGGCGCTACCTCCCCAGGAGGTTCCGCTCAATTTCTGGACGATGTTTTTGCGAGTCTGGAGTTTGCGAGCTGTATTGGAGAGATGCCGTTTAACTTTCCGCATTAATCAAGGATAACAATCTATTTTTGCAATCCATTCTTATACCGTCGACAAAAAATTAAGTAGGTATCCTACTATCCTACTAATATTATAAATGCGAAAGTTTGGATGTTTGTTGTTCAATCACGCTTAACCGGCTTAACCGATTTGGATGAAATTTTGCACGAAGATAGTATAATAGCCTGGATTAAAATAAAGGGTAGTTTTTATCCCGGGTCCACGCAGATGAAGTCGCGGGCGAACGCTAGTATTACATAAAGCTGATATTTGTCTATCCTTTTTTGTACTAAATATAACCCACTAATGTTCAACTTGAAATAAGACTATGTTATTAACATATTCTTGCTCTTAGCTTATCACATTCTTCCTTAAACATAGGTCTTACTCGTAATCCTAATTCACCAACCAAGGTCGGAAACATTCATATTTTGAAATGAACTACCCTAGTTCGTTTGAACCGCTTTCCGCCACCGTTTCTATTTACAACCTGCCCAGAACAGAGTCCTTTGCCCATACATCAAGCACTTTCCGACACATTGGCCCATTTAATGAATTGCTGGCAACTAGTACTGATGACTCGGAAATCTGATGTGATTTAAACCGCAGGGCTATTGGAGGAATATTTTTATGGATTATATAATTATAATGAGGTACCATCATGTTAACCCTCAATTACTCAAAGGTTCTATGGAAGATATCTTATAAAGGGATAAGTTCACCTTCGTATTTTGATCTTGTGCATGCATATGTCTTAAACTAGTTATTATTGTGTACAATAAAGTGCTTACATACATGCATTAACCCTTTGATCGCCAAGGTAAATTAGCTCGTGTACACAAGTGGATGAAATTTGTTACATAGACACGAGCAAGAACAATTAAAGTAGGTAGGTACATTATTTATGATAATTATACACACGTACTCCTGTATGTATAATTATCATACAGCATATGATATATGTATAATTATCATATATCAACATATATATGACTTATTCTGTGATACAGGGTAATATATCGTGATGGAGGATCGAATGAGAAACTAAGTGTTTGTATTTCAAATGATAAATTATTAATATTTAATTTAAATATATTACCTATTTCAGATTATGCCTTCATGAGATATCACAATTATATATAGAATGAGGAACCATTCCTTTCTTTTACCTTCGCAACTCAAAAGGCAGCTCAGCTAAATGCCTAGGTAGGAGGTTAGTAACACCAAGTAAACGTTAGTTCGATGTCGAATTACAAACACATTCTACTTGTTGACGTAAAAAGTCCACTAGAAAAAGAACCACAAACATGTAAAAGTCGAGAGGCACATTTAGAGAAGAATATTCCAAAATACCTATTAGAGCAGTAGAAATCGACATTAAAATCGCAAAACATGACGTAGTTCTGGTTTTATATGGACCAGTTTGGACAATTTGCAACTTCGAAGAACTTTGCCATTTTGGTGACTCCAACTGACTATATTACATAAATCTTAATAAATAAATCGTTTGGCGTAACTCGTGCTTTACGTGTCAGAATGTCACTTAAACTAACTGTTGAGGTTTTGTGTTTTCTAAAAGTGTTTTAAGGTATTATTTCAGTTCTTACAAATGAATCGTTATTCCGTCCGGTTTATTCTTTGAAATGGTGTTGTTTTTGCAAGATTTTACTACGCAGGAGACCATTGTTTTTTCTTGGCTGTCATGGAAAAGGTGTCAACAAGGCGCATTAACTCTCCTAAGACGGCCGGCAGGGGGAGACAGTGACATACCCGTTGACGTTTGATATAGATAGAGCTACCATCTTAAAATGCTCCTAAAAGCTTACTATTGCGCAAAGTAGATTTTCGGTTACTTCAATAATGGATGTCACTATAAAATCCATGTAAAATTATGAGTCATTTAAATTGTTTTAGATATTGTTTGTTAATAGTATTTTGAAATTAAAACTCAGCCAACAACGCTTGAAATACTTCTATTTCAGATTCCCTCAATTTCCCTTCAAACCCAACAGAGCTTTCCAGCATAGTTTTTCTTACGTTGCTAATAAATCTTTTAAATGTCATCGCATCGCCATCAAACTCTTATAGCTCGAAGTCTTTATGAAATTGTACTGTTTCCCTCCCAAGGAAATATTCCTTACTAGACTTCCACTTTTTCAACTCGGACAAGTAAGCCAGAATCTTCCCTCTGAATCTTGTAGAGTGCCACACAAGTAAGTTTTCTACCGGTTTAGCCAACAATTCCGATAGTCTTTCCAGGTACATAGTAATCAAATCTGGAATTTTGAACATGTACTCCGTTGAATCATTTTCCATTATTCGGCGCATGTACCTGTGGGAAATGTCCACTTGATTAAGACGGTAAAATATGTGAGTCATACGTTGCTTGGCTACAACAACAAGAAAAATAAATAAACAATACGCTTGCGCGATAACATAAGAGCATAGAGAGCATAAAAATATGGTCACTACATACCCAATTAATTCAACAAAGGCCATTCCTTCACAAATATTTTGGTCAGTATTACGGCTTTCATTTTTTCTGCAACGATTAAAAAGTTTTGTCAAACAGGGTGTATGATATTTGGCTTCTTGAGCAACGAGATCACCCACACTCAAGATTGCTAGGAGTTTTAAATCTTGGAGGTACTGTACACAGCTTTCAATATGTTGAGTTAAATTATTTGTAGACACGTTATGTAAAGGCCTCTTTCCAGTGTTTTGATTTGCCACACAAAAAAACACAATTATTCCTTCATTGGAGCTAATAGAAGTAACGACCTCGTACTTCGTGACGAACTTGGAGTATCTTCAATTACGTTGTATTTTTTTCTGTAGTCGCTCTAACTGTGTACCTACATGTTTAGTATGCATGTGTTGTGCCAATTGGCTTAATTTAAAATCAAAGCCTGAAGTATTCCATCACCTTGGTCTAAAATATATGTCAAGCGGGAGTCCGGCTGATAATGTATAATTGAGTTCTTTTAATTCGTCATACACGGAAGCAATTTTGCTATAGCCTGAATTTAATTTCTTTGGGTTAGGATTTTAGGCGGGGCAAATAAGATTATTGGCGTATTTACTTAGACATGCAGCAATGAAGCCCCACAACGGTGGTAATGTAATTGTAAAATGCTTTGCCATATTCCACCTGAAACAATCATTACAAAATTTTAGA
The DNA here is from genome assembly GCA_932294315.1 of Epinotia nisella. Classification (NCBI taxonomy): domain Eukaryota; kingdom Metazoa; phylum Arthropoda; class Insecta; order Lepidoptera; family Tortricidae; genus Epinotia; species Epinotia nisella. The sequence goes on from OW028673.1 coordinate 24,478,927, forward strand.
AACACATATTGAAGCAACACGTGGTGAAACTTGTTAATATAAATGAGCAGTCAGGTATAATTTTACAATTTATTGGGTCTCTATTATTTCCCAAAAAATTTAAGCTCCGATTTTTTTGTCCATCTGTTTTCCAACATAATTTTTATAAGTCATATGTATTGTCAAAAGTCAGAAAATTGAACAATATAAATTTGTGTTCTGATTTTTGCAAGTCATCATTATTGTTAGTCATAAAATTGGTTAGTCATAACATTCAATGTCCAGATGATATGCTATGCCATTATTATTAAAGGGAATAAACTTGCTTATTATAATTGTTGTAAGGTCTTTTTTCGCAGGTCATAGTGATGTGTAGTCACGTGGTTAGTTAGTCATAACATTTAATGGCAGGGTGGTGTCAGACTTCATAATGTTACAGTCAATAAAAACACTCGCAATAATTATAAGACCGTATAAAATTCTTGTTCAGAAAAATGAAATAGATACCCACACACAAAATTTTAACTACTGAATATTACTGAATGGGTTCTTGCAGACTGCTTTATAACTAAAGTGGATACTTGAGCAAAAATAAAGTGGGTAACGCGATTTAAACGTACGGCTTTGCTTGTTCACTATAGGATTGCAAATATGTCGGACAAAGATGAATGTGATAAAGTGTACTGCGATTTGTTTAAAACTAAAAGAGGAGGTCTGAAATTACACAATGATATGGGTTTAGTTATGAAAAAAACCGTCAATAAGACGAAAAGTATTGGTTGTGTGTTAAAAATATTACGTCTGCAAGGAATCACGCGTGGAAGCGCCAAAGAAAATAAATTAGCTTATTGTCAGACATTAAGCGTGGTGATATTCTTCCCTCTTCCAATTTTTTTAATTGTTCCCTATACTTACTTTGCATTAAATATCTTATCTTTCCTCTTCCTATTGTTGCAATTGAACAAATTCCTTCTTAATCTTAGGTCGGTCAGCTTGGAGTCTCTGCACAATCTTTGCAGAAAAAAGATGAGTTGGTTTTGTTTCATCTGAACAGCTTATGCATATTGGGCATGACAGCCATTGCTAGTTCATGTACCTCTGAAATAGCCTTAGCGGTGTTGTGTCTACAGCATTTATTAAAATGTTTATGAAAGCATCATTAATATATGCCGTCGGCAATAGCGGCAAATTTGCTGCTTGGCGAACTATTTCTTCACCGTCCCTAGTGTACCTAGGATACCTAGTATCAGTAAGGCCTAATTTATTGACTATTCATATGAAAGTAGCAGCCGGTCAAAGTCGAGTCCGGATAAACCATCTTAAACGCAGTATATTGTGCAACCTCGTAGTCGCACTTATAATATTCTGATCCCTGATCCTTAGTACGTATCTCAACACCTCAAATAATCGAATGTACGTATCCATCTCTTTATTCGGTAGTAGGCTGAATAAGCCAGGAACTACGTTTGTTGTTTCTTCATTGCTAAAGATCCATGTGCAACGAAAAAAATTGGCTAAAAGGAGTTTTACGCTTAAAAGTGCCGTCTCCGAAATATTGAATAGGTCGATTATTTGAATTTTCCATGACTCTACGACTCAATACTGTAGAAAATACCAATATTTTGTTATTGTTGTCCCCTCACTGTATACCAGGAAATCCTGGGTTACTTTATTCAGACTGTCAAATTTGGTTTTCGTTACTCATAAAAAATATCTTCGAGCTCTGTATAACGTGTGTTTTTTTGAATTGTAGGTCGGTATTAAATCTGTTACATCATTCGATTCATCTTTTAGTTGAATGACAACATCTTCATTCACTTATGACCGATTTAAAATTTTCGCAGACCTGTTTTTTACAAGAATCTATGATGAGATCGATACGGTTTTCGGCATTTATGTACTGTTGAACGTTTAATAGTCTCTTTATCCTTACTTAATGTTACAGATGAGCTACATTCATTTCTATCCACGCAACGCCATGATGAAGTTCTGTTTTTATTAGTTTTATTAAAGTTCTATTTATACCCGGCATGCATATAAGCGTAGGGTGGCCCCGCCGACTATGGATAAAGTTTATTTTAGAATTAGTTTCTAAGTTTACTTCTTCATCTTCGCTGCTACTGTCCATGTTGAATATCACTTGAACTACGCTACACACAAATCAAAAAACAACGCAAAGCAAAATAATGCAAATAAAGTAAAGGAATGATACTTATTGAAAAGCTGTCAACAAAATATACTCTAATATACCATTCAAGTGTCCTTCCATAAGTGGCCAGTCAATCCAAGATAATAAACCTCTTCTGGGTAACGACTTATACGAATTAAATTTAAGACGAGTTGCTTTATCGACCAATAACTTTTTAACCTATTTGTGAATTGGTCTAGATGATCTTAAGGCAAGTAGCTAAAGTGACTAGTTACATATCGGACAAACCACTTATTTGTCGGGTTGATTTTAGATGAGTTGCTTAAGTCGCTTACGTTTTCGACAATCTGCGAATTTGCGCAAATGATTTTTAGGTGAGTTGAGGCTGTAAACGACCTGCGTTTTCGACCATATGATACTAACCCCAAACTTTAATATTTCCTGAACCATTGAAGTATTGGAGTCCATTTTTTTTATAACTTGTTATTAGCCTAGTGATAAAGTAACTTATCAAAAATATACTTGTTCCATACATTTTTTTCATGATATCAAGTAAAAACTATCAATTAAGTTAGAAAAAAAACCGCCGCCGTTTTTTGCCAAAAGTTTTCTGAATATATTTATTTTATATTTTTATAACTAATATGAATAATGAGCTTTCATTTGAGGTATTAAACCTCAAATTTCGTCTTTCGTATTGTAGAATTTTTTGAAATATTTTTTAAACAAGTGGCGCCATATCTTTTCCTAAGGGGTGAAACTCCCGCTGCTGCGGGTTAAATCTCTCAGTTTGGTCCCTACTACCAATGTGCCAAGCGGCTTGCTGTTATGACAAAGTGCATTATTCGGCAAAAAAATGGCATTAACAAGTAGGACTTAATTAGACTACGCGCGATACATTAAATACGAGTAGATACGTATGTAGCAAAAAACAGTGGTCTGGAATAAAATAGTCAAGAATCATTTATTTGAAAATCAGTCCTGATTGTTTCCTAACCTGGTCAGAACGCGATGTTTTTCCATTCATGCCCTTAATTCGAATAAGTCACGTTTCGGAAATATCGTACAATATAATACAAATACTCTTTGTAGTACACCTCAAATTAAATAAAAAAACGGTAGAAATACAGAAAACAGCGACTATAAGAGCAGTGGCAAAAAACAGGCGTTCTTATCGCTAAAGAGCTATGATCTCTTCCAGGCAACTTCCCAAAAGTGGAGAGAAAATAAACAGTCATAACTAGTTGGTGGTGCAACAAAAACTACTAGGATGCCAAAAATAATAAGCATAAATATTTATATTATTTATGTACATACACAAAATAAACAAACATTAATAAATATATAGATAACCATATATAACTATACCAAAAACTTAAGTTTTAGCCAACAATAAACTATAGATCAGTATCCGAACAGAGTATTATGGGAGAAACAAATAATAATGTTTAAGATTAGATTTAAAAGACGCACTTTATTTAGCCCGTCGTAAATTTAGAGGAAAAAAATGTTTTGAAAAAATTACACCTCGCCGAGTTTTTTACGCCGGTTCTTCTCGAGGCAGAGGTTTTCTTTCCCAACCGGTGGTAGTTTATCGACATTCATAGGTGCATGTAATATGCCTAAATTGAAAAATAAATCACTTTGACTTTGACTTTGAAGAGTCCTATAGTCGGACAGCTTGGAAGGTAAACAAAGAATTATAAAACTGAGGAGGATGCAGGCACAGTAAGAAGCAGTTTATGAGAAGGTCTAATTGAATGTACATAAATAGTTAATCTTCGAGAAATCACTTTGTTAAGTATGTTGCTGTTTATGTAGTTCCTATAAACATCACATATTAATAGTTATAGAAAGCTCACCCGCCAAATATCCCATGTTTGTAGCAACGGTTCGACTAAATGTCTGTGTTGCAAATTTAACTTTCATTTTACTGATACATTTAGGGTTGACGTGGGCTTCAGTTAACTTCGGCATTAGCCTTAATCCCTTATAAGCGGGGTTCTCCTGATACAATCTCATTACATGCATTAAGCAGATTTTTGTTTTTTTCAATAACGCATTGTAAATTTTTATCAAGTAAATTATTACGTATTCCTTTGATCAAATCCGGTGGATCAAATAAAGGCACAACCTCATCATTATCAATCTCAAAAATATATCTTTTCATTGTAGTCAAAATCTATAGGGCGATCTCGTCAAATAAAAGGACGCACAACTTATCGGTGGAATTATTTTTTTAGCTTGTTTTTCTAACTGCGTAAATATGTTTTCGTTTATCGTATAGGCTTTACCGATGCTTTCGAAATTATCCTGCTCAAAGTAATCGCTGATGGTACAACGAACATTTTCCTTTAAAATCTTTGGGCTTTATGCCACCTTCTCTTTTTTCGTGAATCATCTGGCCATTTAATGTTTTTTTTTTATCTGTCTAAATTGTAACGTTGTGAAAATAAATGCCGCTGTAGTAAAATTATTTATTGATTTTTAGAACGACGTATTTTTTGCGATTTTAGGGGCCTTTTTCAACTGTGCAACTTGTTCTTACTTAACTGCATTTTTTTTCTCATCAGGCCAACATTATTTACTGCATTTGTCGTCGCAGTGACTGCATCGTGCTCGTATTCTGGCCTGCAATAGTGGACGATGTTGATGCACCTGAAAGATACCAAATAACAAACTAATATTATAGATGAGCTACTTACTTATCAAGACCTCTCAAACAAGCCAAAACTCGAAGCGATGGCGTTATTTCAGCAGCATACATTTTATATGAAGCAGCTACGGGCGGAATTAGCCGGCGGAATTCAGTCTGTACTTATGTGGCGAGCCCTAAGGCCCGTTTTCGTAAAGATGCCTTAGATCAAATGTCCGACCAAATTTTAGTAACCGGTCATGTCCGGTTTTTGGACATCACTGACCGACATAAGGTTAACGGATCTATATAAAATCAGGAGTAAGAATGTCAAATTTCGACATCGAAACCCAGGAAGTAGGTAAAATTTAACTTGTCAGATGCAGAGAAGTATACCTTTTTTATGTTTAAAAACATTAATTTCGATCTACTTTAACTCTGCTTGTCACTTGCTTTTTTATCTTCAGAATAACATTGCAGGAATACCAATAAAGCATGTCAAAATTACTATCTCGGTAGGTTACTGGATTCTTCATAAATAATAAGTAGACCTGACTAATATATTTGATTGAACTTATTTGAAACGGGCTTATATGACCAGGCCCCGTAGCATGGTTGGCCTTGTCACGCGATAGGTGATAGGATAGAGCGTGCGTCACTGGCTGACACCGTTCGATAGAACGAGACGACGCTCTTATTTTGTCACTTGTCGCGTGATAAGGCCAACCATGCTACGGCTCCAGGTTACTATTGTAGGGGAAGGTTGCTATGATTGGACCACTTAATTTCGCTGCCTTATAATCAGAGATCGGATATTCGGATCGATATTTACCTATTCTTGGCAAAATCCCGGAAATTGTTGGGAAAATATGGAGTCGGCTTCTTTTTTATCATAAATTTAATAAATATGCTCCGGGACTCCGGGATCGCACGAAATGACATAAGATGGTACAAATTTACCTACATGTTTAGTTTATGGTTATTTTTGACTATTTTTGTAAGGAAATATGTTGTTATATAGATCTAACAAGAACAGTGTATGTAGTGTAGCCGCAGCGTGAATTGGCAAAGTAATGTAAGCATTTCTCTATAAATATCTTACATAACTGGTTAGTCATATACTATAGTAGATTCAAGGGTTCTGTAATATAGGAGAATAATAAAGAATAATATAGGAGAAAAATTAATATTTCCCCATAGTAAATTACATTAAGTAAATAATAATCATGTCATTAAATAACAAGTGAAACCAAAACATTTTTCGAAAAACCCAAATGCTTTTTTGCAAATATTTATGCCTACGATTAAGAGGAATCCAACGACACCTCACATGTCAAAATCCGTCAAACGGTTTAGGCTGCAGGGCGTGTCAAAGAATAAGACATACCCATATACTTACATACATACATACGCTCGAAAAACATAACCCTCTCTCCTTCGGCAGTCGGGTAAATACAATGTTAGTTTGATGTTAACTAAAACTGTAAGTACTGTAAGTTAAATGAAACACACATGAATTAAATAATATTTTATAAATAGGAACCACTAAAATATCTTATTTAAATACTTTAATACGAATGTGTTTATGTTATCCTAATTTTCGGTATTCCGGGAAATCTCGAGAAGTTAATTATATTGAGTCCGCCTCCATGCTACGCAACAACAACGCGGTGTAGGTACTGAGGCCCAAGAATAGGTAAATATCGATCCGAATATCCGATGTACGAGTATGCTTATAATCTACACAATTAATGTAAGTAAATAAAACAAGTTTGATAATTTTTAACTCCTGAAATATATTTATTCATTACCTTAAACACAGAATAGAATACAATAAGTAGAATTATTTTATTTGCCAGAATGCTTATTAGTACATTACGGCAGAGACCAGTAAGTAAGCCATACTGGCCAAGTATGGATTAGACGGACCGAGCCGTAGGCGAGGTCCGGCTATAATACGAGGCCAGGATGGCTATTACGGTCGAAGCAAGTATAGTGCTTTTCTCAAAAATGAAACAAGAAAATGATATAAATATATATTTAAGAATTATTAAAGGTAACATTCATATTCGGGCATTTGCTAATGGATATTTTTCTTTATTTCCAGGGGACATTTATATTTGTTTGTTGAATGTCTGAATTTGACTCTTGGGAGGAAGTGAATGTCTGTGACGTAGTCATTTGTTAATTTTGGCGAGAGGTAAAAGGCTGCGGCGAGTTAACTGGGGATCGGTTGATCTTCAGGTGACATGTTCGGCTGTTGACATGGTCGGACAGTCTCGGCGAGAGGGGGACGGCTGCTGCGGGATTATTGTCGGATTCTCTTGATGATAAGTGGATGGCTGCAAAAATATGGACGAATGCATTTGGCGAGAGGTGGATGGATGCGAGATCATCAGGGAGCGGACAAACGGATGTCATTACTCGCAAGAACATGGACATGACTCTAAAGATTAATTAATTAATTAATTGATTTCTTAGTGAATATTGCTAAGACTTCAATGGAATAATAAAAGAAAGATATCATACCTTCTTTGATTTCCTTTTTAAAAATACGATGATTTTTTTGACATTGATTGTAATGTGCTGACATTCATTCAATTTACTCTGTGATTCTTTGCGTGTATCACGAAAGATATCGTAATAAATAAAGTCATGGCAATTTTTTTAATTTCGCCTTTTGAATATCGTCAATTTTCTAACGAGCTCATGGCGAAAATTGAAGTAAATAAAATACGACGTGGCAATGGTATCTCAAAATTATGTTTAATTATTTATAGTTATAGGCAAAAAATTATGAATTAATCTTTGAAGTCATGTCTATGTTATTCGAGTAATGACATCCATTTGTCCGCTCCCTGGAGATCATGGACGGATTTACGAAAAGTCGATGGCTGCTTGAAGTATCCAATCTGATTCTCTTATTAATATTGGTCGTTATTACACTTTTGTTTTCAATTGATTCCTCTATATACCCTTCAGCTACTCGGTCCGATTTCCACCCCCTGTGTCGTTTAATTGTGGTGACATTGGCCCCAGAGTGATCAGTATCTGGGTTTTTTAAATTCAAAAATGTCGCGATTTCTTTAGGCATTGCTGGAATTTTATGACGACCAATGTTTTGTCTCACAAATTTTCCGTTTTTGTAATTTATAAAAAAAAAACAGATTTAATCTCTGTCGGACGCATATTGTGGTATTTTTTTAACAATATTGACGAATTCGCCATGAATCACAAAGGAACGATCAAGTTTTGTTTTCGTCTCGCGTACTTTCACTAATATTAGATCATTGTGATATTCGACGTCGTTGATCGTAATATTAGACAACTCCATACCAGCAGGCACCATTAACTCCCATGATAAGAACAACCTGTAGGTAACAAAACGAATTATGAGTGAAAAAATATATTAATATCGTTATCAAATACTGGCAGCATTTGTTTACCTTCATCGCCAAATAGTTATCATCTGGAGCGTCATTTAAGAACTTTTGTATATTTTGACTGCTGAATATTTGGGATTTCTTTCCTTTGTAGCCACCCGATTGTCTCTTTAACCATGCTATTAAATTTGTATAGTTCTTTATGTTTACGTTCTCTTTGTTGAGTACTACACAACGAAGCATAGAATATACTGCCCATAAGCTAGACGGCTGCATTATTTGGCACAGATGGTTAAGCCAGAAACACATTCTCTGACCAATTATTAGTTTGATTTTCTTCCTTCCACTTAATGAATTTCTCGTAATTTTTTAAATATCCTTGGATTTAGGCGGAAGCAACTTGGCATTGAGATCCCTGATTTCAATAACAAAATCCGCAACCGATTGGCGTTAAGCCCTTGCCTACGCTTTAAGCCACCATTCTGGTTACACCTTGTATATTCTCTACCGGTTAGGTTATGAGTTCTAAAATACACGGCACACAAACAAACGCTAGTTGAAATAGCTAGGGAGGATAAATGTTTAAACACAACAAATGGGAGGTCCCTTTTGTGCAACTGGCACAGTTCCACGCCGATAACAGGTAGTATAGCTCTATAAACGCGACTAACGAGCGACCAGCGGTCGGCAAGCACTCGCAAATAATACTTGTTACGCTTTGTGCATTTACTTGTCCTTGTTATTCGATGTGTTTTCCTGCTCAACTTTGACCTATGCGCGTAACAATCTACAGCAATCATTTCAAACACAATTTAAACGCACAAACTTATTTCAGTTACACGAAATCTGTCTGTGATGCTCATAGGGTAACGAGCTTCGTAACAAATTAAGTGAATATACACATGTACGAAACATTATATTATGTGCATATATCGTTATCGCGGGAGCAAATATAAATTGGTTAAAGAAGTAGTAAAACAGACTATCCATTTAGTAAAAACAGACTTTTCTGCCTACACATTATAAGCCTCCAAGAAGTTCATCATACCTAGCACGAAGTTTTTGCTGCATAAGGTTAATTAATCTTGCTTTTCACTCTGTTAGTAAATAATAACCTGGAATCGACATATCAACTTAAAAAAATATCCATGTTTTTATTTAATACAACTTTATCTAGTTTTTGTTGATCTTAAGTGATTTTCGTAATATACGACAAAAAAAAATCTCTATGTTTTCTACTAATAATCTATTAAAAGTAAATATCCATTTTAACTGGCTAAATGATCTTTCGACTGCCACTGTTGTAATGGGTGCATATTTAAAACGACGGAAGTAATCAAATGTAGAACGATATATCGTTGAATCTAGTACTATCTCCTTCTCCGATATCAATTCACAATTTTTTTTCATAACTTCATGTCCGGTATTTTTCTGCAAAATCACTTTTAAAATCTGTTTTCCATCTTCATTCAAAATTAATTAAGATATATGTTTGTATGTATTTCGTACTATGGTCAAACTTTCACTAAGAGATAGATTTTGGCACTGCAGTTTATTTATAGCATCTGGTATTACTTGAAGATACTTTTGCACTGAGTAAAGATTTTTTTGCTTTGGCGATGCACTGTGCGTCTGAATTACGAAATGTGCCTATAACGCTTTTTATTTCGTCAAAATACTTGCTATAGTAAACGGGAGCCTCGATCCATGTTCCCCAATGAATAATTGTTGGTTTTGGAGGCAAAGGAATTTCATTAAACATTTCTCTTAATGCTCTTACTCTTTTCGGAGATTTGCGAAATACTTTCTGTACATTTGAAATTAATCGGTTAACTTCTGGAAAAAGAACGCGAACTCGATCAGCAACTCTGTTAAGAGCATCGGCTAAACATGTAACATGCACAATATTTGGAAAAATTGTTTTCAAATTTCTGCCAGCTTTCAACATATACCCCACACTATCAGTCAATAACAACAACACCTTAGCGTGCTTATTGTGGCCAGGGCCCCACAAATCATCCAGGGCACTTTTTACAGTATTAGTTATACTGATATTGTTTGTTTCTTTCAAACATTTGCTTGACAGCACGTGTGGAGTTCCAACATATGTTTGTTTCTTTCAAATATTTGCTTGACAGCGTGTGGAGTTCCAACATCATCTTCAATCATAGCACCTACTATCACGTTAGCGATTTGGCGACCTCTAGCATCTGTGGTTTCATCAACACTTACATATATATACGCGTCTTTTAATTCGGCTCTAATTGTTTCCATCTCTTCGTTGTATAATTAATTCACGTAATTCTGCCTCAGCAAACATTCTGAAGGGACCTCAACAGTTTTTTCAAATTTTCGAGATACGGAAGCTTCAATATTTTTTTTAAATACAGGATTCTCTATCTGAGACCACGGTATGTTACAGCTTACTAGAAATTTTGTCAGTTCCAACCTCTGGTCAAACTCTGGTCGATGTGAAAGCCCAGGAAAGATGTACTCGTACTCTTGACTTGTTCGATGCTGCCATGCAGCGGACGACGTTTGCGCTCAGATAGGTCAAACTGTATGAAGTGGGTTAGGTTAAGATTTTTGTCTTTCTTTTGTTCGTCACTTAACATTACCGTGTTGTCCAGAACTGCTGCGGCCAGTTGAAGAGAATTGGAGTATTATGAAAGGGGTTCCAAATTAGTTTTTGTCAAAATTTAAATCTTTGGTACAAGCTTTTATTGCCAACTGTACTTTTCTGTATACTCATTGAGACAATTCTAACGAGCCCAAACTCAACGGGGTTACATCATTGATTTAGTATAAGTAACTAGATACACAATCAGCCGAAAAAAAGTGGCCGTCCAAAAGAACCGCGCGATCGAGACTTGCGGCTCTTTTGCGTTTAGTCTGGTTTCGACCGTGAGACTTGACGGTTGTCAAAAATAACAAAAATGATCTGTGAAAAAATGCGTTAATAGCAAATATAGCAATAGAAAAAAATTCAAAAAGGATTGGATATCTTTTTATAACTAAGTTCTATTGATAGCGTAAAGAATTTCATGTAAACTCATTGGCATTGCATGGTTTTGAATAAATAATTTCGTTAGTACAAATGACAGATTATCACGGAACAAAAACCTAAGGAGTCAGTACCTACTTATTAGATTTTTTTATGGAGTAGTACAGTTACGTTATTTGTGGTTTTCAATTTAAGATTCCTGAGAAATCCTTAGCGATGTGCAAAGTAGGCCGCAGTTATAGGCTTATAGCACGAGATAGGAGACATCAACGACGAAGAGTGGTGACGACTTCGTCGTGTGTTTAATTTCAAGTTTATATAAATCTTAAAATTAAATGTTTAACTAAAGATAAATGCATTTATTTACAGGTATAATATACATTAATCTAATTTATATAACATTGAAAATTATATCTAAATATAAAAAAAGATAAATTGATATTCAGATTGTAAGTCATTATTATATATCGCAAAGGGACTAATTAGATACGTCAAATATACCACGCTAAAATGATCTACAAACCTAGTTCTTATTCCCTATTCACTAGTCGTGCGTAGAATTTTTAAGGAGTTTGACAGCTGCACTGATAATACGTAATGCCCACCGAACAATGTTTTGTGTATATTTATTTTAAAAAAATGAAAGTCTTCATTGTTTAGGTATTGCCTGCTTGTAAAAATAAATAATCATGATTTGTTTGTGTTTTTCGTCTTCCTGTTTATATAAATAAATACTTGCAATATTATAGATTTTATTAATTAAAGTGTGACATGTAAAATACTTCCAAACAGCAAAAATCCGCAACATGCTTCGTCAATCATTTACAAATGACTGTATTGTTTATACAATATTATTAAAATAATTTTATAATGCGACTCCATTCATTCGCTATTTAGTTTTGACGTGAGCAATCAAGTCACATTATGATAAAATCTCAATAAACTAAAAAGTTTTTAATCTTTTTGATGCTAATTCGCTAATATGGCCCTTACAGCTTAAAAAACTAAGTTCTCTTTTATATGAAACATATATCTCAATGCAGGTTATATATAAGTAAACGCGATTGGCATCAACTGAAATATAGCTAGAGTTGTCATTTTGCGGCACATTTCTTGAAATTTTTGTTCGACATTGTGCGTCTATTTACTTTATTATACGTCAATGGGTTACATCGGTTAAGTACCGAATTCCCATTGCCACCTTCTTTCTCCATCATCAGATCAGCCCGATGGTACCACATGAAATGTTATCCAAACTATCATCATCATCATCAGCCTATACAGGGTGGAAATATCTTTCCACCCTGTATACGTCCCACTGCTGGTTACAGGCCTCCTCTCATGAATGAGAGGGAACGGGCAGTAGTCCCCATGCTGGCCCAGTGCCGATCCAAACTTATACCCAAAATTTCAGCTCAGTTGGATGAGGTTAACGGATTCAAAATGCAGTTCCAAGATTTGTCCGTCACTAACAGACTGACAACCTAACGAAGAAACGAACAGGTCAAGTTAAAGAAAGCTTGTAAAAAGAAAGACGGAGACGTAAAATCGGTCCCTGTTACGTTACGTTACGTTACGTGATCCCCTTCTGGGCGACCAAAAGGTTTCCTAATGAGAGAGTGCAAAGTCTTATGAGCCGTTATTTCGATCTATGGCTTTCTATGCACAATGCACACACAAATTAAAATTTAAAATGTTATATTAAAGACCATTAAAATTGTCATTTAATGTGGTTAACCACATTAAATGACAATTTTAATGTAGGTATGCACATTGTTCAATTTATTTTATATATTTTTTGTGTGCCCAATTTTTGACGTGTTCAACCTTTATAAAAAGTATGAATTTGTAAAAGCCGTATGATTGCTCTTATTACCCAACCCTTTATTTGACACAAAGGATTTGATTTAGTACAACAATCACGTGACGGCTTAGTCCATTTACACGAGGTCGGAGTTCATAATAATTGTTTTGAGTTACTCTTTTAGACGAAAACGTAACAATGGGTTCGCTCTGCGGCTTTTTTATTGTAATGCTGCTTTAAATGTCATTTACATTTTTGTAAAAACTCGCTTACAGAAAACAAATATTAACGATTTTACACTAGGGGCAGGATATGAAATCTCATATTTGGTTGGTTTTTTTATAACGGAAACCTTATAGTTTCGTTGTGCCCGTCTGCCCGTTTGTCCGTACGCCACATAAAAAAACTATCAATGCGTTTGTAGGGTTCCGTACCGCGAAAGGAAAAAATCGTAACCCTTATAGGATCACTTTGTTGTCCGTCCGTCCGTCTGTCTGTCTGTCAAGACCCTTTTTCTCAGGAACGCATGGAGAAGCTAAAATTTATATCAAATACTAAGCTAAAGCAAATACTAAGCTAAGTTCTAAAACTAACAAATATGGATGTATTTTATCCGAAATAAACCATTTTATTATTTATTTTATTAAATACTCAGGTCTACTATCCCTTGGAGCTGTGAAAAAATCAAACTTCTAAGTCAACGCAATCAAAAGAAACAGCCGTTTATGCCGCAAATTGAACTCAGAATCTTGAAATTTGGTACGAAGCAACGTATTAGCACAGATAAAGGAAAAATTGCGATAACCGTAAATTTATATGTAGTTTATTACATCATAAAATAAAATAAAAATAAAATTTTACAGTTACTACCCCTTTCCTCATGATCGCGTAGAGGTATTAAATTGAAATTCATATCAAATACTCAGGTCTCTAATACTACGGGTTTGTACGGAACCCTCGGTGGCCGGTTTTTTTTTCATATCGATGCATTTTGTAAGCCGCTACATAGTTTGTGTAGTTAGTCAAGTTGTGAAGTCATTTTTTTAAAGCTTAAAAAAAACAATGTAGTTGTGGAAAATCAATCGATAGGTCTTTATGGAGATACTTTATAAATAAATATAAGGTTTCACAGCAATTTTTTCCATTATTTTAGGTAATGTATTCGGATATAATCGAGTAAAGAAGAGTAAGAGTCACAAAAATTGTGTCCTCTAACTTTCGAACCGTGGTATCGAAGAAAACGAGAAAGTACAAGAAAGGTATTATTCTTAAGGTTTTAGCAGTGCTACCTAACTGCGCCGTGGGAACTCAATCTATACTCGTGGGAATTATACGTAAACTTTGCGCGCCGCTAGCGGTACATCCGCAAGTGGGTCGGCGCACGCGCGCACGGCCGGACGCTGCTTACGCGCACAAGAAAAGTTATTCACTAAATTCGGTGCACTACAGTATTGTGGGGTGCATGAACAATAAAAAAATAGACATTTATCATTTTTTGCTCTGCCAACAGACAATGAAAGGTTAGTAACTTACCTACTTTATATACCTAAGTACTAATTATTTCCATGACAGGTTCAATACAAACTAGTGAGTTTGAACAAAGACGTAATGTTTTTTACGGAACACCTAATACCTATTTCAAATATTTACGTAATACATTTTTAAGGCCTGCTTGAGTTTCGGTAATTTTGTATACCTACCCCTAGCCTCCGACAAGTTTAGGTACAGTCAAGGTCAAAGATATATATGCAAGTAATGTGAAAAAAAACAAGTAATCATAAAAAGTTCAAAAGATATATACCCATACAAATACTAATACATATGGAAACTTCAATGGCCACATAAATATGTATAAGGAGAGTTCAAAAACTTTTATACAATCAAAGTTACATAATTAGTATCCTGCAAATGGTGCAATATATTGTACTTATGTTTATGGCATTAAATATAGATTCCATAACTGCTACAGAAATATGTATACAGAATATTAAACTGCGAAAATGAGCTTTATCATCTAGTCATACGAAACAAATTTAAATGGACTGTTTTGACAATTCACGAAAACAGTGCAGACTTGTCATTGCATATGTTTGTCTCATGTGATAACCTGTCAGGCTGTCACGTCGTTATGGGCATTGCGTGTTTATCATATTTTGCAATTTTGAAACTGTCAACTTAAAGTATTAAGGTAATGCATTTCAATATTTCGTCTGTAAAGTCATCAGTTACCGTGGTCCTGTGGCTAAGCAATGGATGTAATTGTCGAGTCACATGCTGTCCCGCGTGCCAATCCTGCAACTTGATGTTTTTTTGCATTTTATTTGATACTAGCTTTTGCCCGCGACTTCGTACGCGTGGAAATTGATATTTCGCAGAAAGATATAAAATAGCATTATATATATAGATATATTTTATTATTTTTTTTAGATCTCATTAGCGACGTGATTTTTAGCTCGTACTTATGCATAGGTACAGGGTAAATCGTCAATTACTGATCACCCCTCTACAAATGGCCCCTTATACTAAAAATTAACATTACTTTATTGAAAATGAATTCTATAGGTAAACGGATTTAATTATAAGTATGGGGGCAGCCACCGAAAGGCGGCCGAGAATTGGCGATTTACTCTATTTCGTTCTTTTTTCGTAGATTGAATAAAAGGCAAAGATATGCTTATAATATCTGTTATATATAATAAACTAAACGAAATATCTTCCCTTAAAAAAAAAAGAACTAAACTAATTACTCAGTAGCGAGTATATCCTCCATCGGCTTCAATGACCGCGTTTAATCGGTCCCGCATCGAGTTTACCATGTTGAAACATATATCTGTGCCTATAAACGAATCCCAAATCTCATGTGCGTGATTTTTCAAATTTTCAGTGGTTCTCACAACAAAAGAGTCCCAGTTTTGAACCATTAGGCCCCACAAATTTTCGATTGGATTTATATCCGGACTTTTAGGGGGCATCTTTATTAAATGAAGGTCATCTTGGTCGTCAATCCACTGCTGCACTATTCTCGCATTATGTATGGAAGAATTATCTTGAACGAATTCGATACGTCCATTCCCAAAGCATGCACGAGCTGTTGGAACAAGTGCCTGCTCCAATATGTCAATATACCCGTGACTATTCAATCGACCAGTAATCTCCACAAGTTCACCTGGCCCGCCCGCGGACATCCACCCCCAATAGCCAACAGATATTCGTCCACTCCTCCGATTAGGGCGAACATTACCCTCCTCATAGCGGCTGTGGTCAACTCGCCATAATCTGAGGCGACCGTCAGCTGCAGATGTAAACACTTTCTCGTCAAGAAACAGAACATCACTAAAGTCGTAGTCCAGGTAACGTGTGGCAAAAGCATACCTCAATCTCTTGTGCCTATCCGTTAATTGTGGCTTCCTAGCAGGCACTCTACAATGTAATCCAGCATCATGTAAGCGACGTCTTATTGTGTTTGCTGACACATTGTACTGAGCAGCATATGTGCTCGTGTTGACGAATCGTCGGTATCTCACGTCTTCTAGTAACTGTTGGTCTTGAATGGCAGAGGTTTTTTTTGGTCGGCCAAATGACACATGTTTCGTAATAACGCCTTCATCAGCCCATCTTTGCTTCCATAAATAAACATTTTTTCTCTGAAATGGAAAATAATTCGTATTATTTATGACGAAGTATTGTTCTAAAGCCCATAGAAAGTTATATTTTCGGCGTTAAGTTACTGTTATTTACATTGATTTTTTCGTACATACCGTGATACCCAATTCGTCAGCTATGTCAGACACGGATACACCATCCTCGCATAATGCAATAATCCGATGTTTTGCATGATCGCTTATGCGATATACATTTTTAACTTCAAAATTATTGCAAATCCGACGCAAACGTTACGGTAGGTAAGTCAATTGGAATTAAAAATCAAACAGTGACACATTATTTATAAAAGAGTAATTTGCTAAAGAGTCTGGAACAGCAATTGTTCTACGACTTGAAGCGTCAAGTGGCTGGCTGATTACATCAAGATATTCAAGATTATGGAGTTCAATATAACGCAAAATAGTTCATATGATGCTGACAATAGGGTTGTGTTTATGTAATTTTTATTGTTTACATAATTTTGATGATCAGGTTGGATATATAATTATGGTTTATAGTGTATATATATTTTTGAACTCTATGGTGTTTCTAAGTTTATGGTTTTATAAATACGGACATATTATTGCAACTGTTGTATATATAGTTATCTCTCAAATGATGTATACTAATTTATGTATATTTTTATGTAGCCGAACTTATGACCGTTTAGATGACTACGCTTTTTGTCACTTTGTGGTGTATACATATCTTTGACCTTGACTGTACTCCGCCACTCCGTTGCTTGTATTGATTTCATGTTTATATTTATCCCTGTCTAGCAGCAATTAGTATAATAGGTAGTTTACTAAGTAAGATTTGCGGGGTGCATGCATTGCACGGCCTAAGAAAGGGCGTAAACATCATCGTTGCTATACGGACTTATAACCTTTTGGAAGTGCTTGGAATGCACTCGCGAGGATGAAACACGTACCTGATCAGAATATTTTAAAACAACTTATGCCTAGTGACTAATTCCAAGTTTGCAATGCTACTTTTAAACTATTATGTCGTTATTTATATACTTACGTTATAAATAACGAAGATAGGAAGGTACCTACCTACCTACCAAACTTTATTTCGTACTGTCATCGGGATACATCTTCTTACTTAAAAATTAAGTTACCTACACAACAAGTTTCGTTTTGTTATACCTATGTGGTAGCTGGTAAATTAATAGGTATCTACATTCAGACTGTCGTAACCATAGACAGGGTGAGAGATACTTGACATTACATTTTATTTAACATGCTGCGTTGATATGCCTGTATGTAGGTATGTAGCTATGCAGTTCAGATACTGGCAGAAATACTTACAAGTCTTTTGAAAATTGAAAATTGAAAAAGGATAACAATTAAATTAATCTAATCAGTATACCTAGATATTTTTCTAGCACGAACGACTTATTGTATGTGATTGACAAAATAAAAACATCGACAGTCCTGTTATCGATAAGTACCACTTCAACGTCATAGAGGTAAATAAATACAAATTTATATAGGGTAATAGGATGCGTTAAAAAATTGATAATAATAACAAAACTATCAATTTATTTATATTTTACATACTTCAGAAAACAATTTGCAATACTTTCGTAACTTTCTTTCTTCGAGTCACTGAATTAATTATCCCCTAAGTTACTCCATAACACACACACACACACACACCGAAATTGTCTTTAAAATCGACGCAGAATGTCACAACATGTAGTTTTTCCCGAACCCATTTTTGGTCCCAAAACAAATCTGTGTCTCTGTATATGGTTACAGTGTAGGCGGAGTCTAGGTAGGTACACTATGATTAAAATCAGTTAACTACTGACATTTGGCATTAATTCACTCGATACTCTATCTTAACGTCAGAATATTAGAGTTTATTTTGTAAACACGCTGCCTATAAATATAACGGTTGTAATAAAGACTAATTACATTGGTATTAAGATAGAATATTCCAAGGTTTGATCCAATCTGTTTAACTGATTTTAATCAAGGTGTAGCCAATATATGTCTGTGGTTGTATGTACGTATTTTCGTTGAAGTAGTATGTACTTATCGATAGCAGGATTGTCGATATTTTTATTGTGGCAAGCACTAAACAAATGTTGTTTCTGCTAGAAAAATATCTAGGTATACTAATCAGTGAAGTGCATGGAATGTGTGGCACGAACAGTAAAACGTCCTAGCCGCCACAATGATTTTTGGGTTCAAATCTTCTCTTTGCCGGTAAAGAGATGGGATTCGACGACGGTTGCACTGGTTCTAAAATATTCACGATTCTCCCAGTTTCGCCATCCAAAAGTTCGCCGGAGTGCCTACAAGTCGTGTGATAATGAATATATATATATATATGACTAAACTCACCCCAATAAGTTCACTTCACTTTTTCTTCGTTAAAAAATTGACCGGCCGGTCGTTTGACATTTGCAGTTAGCTTAGTGTCGTTGACGAGTTCTAATGGCGTTCTGACGGCTCCTCATCGCCGCCGACGCAAACCGGAGATGACCGAAGATCTCCGAATGTAAACTTTCCCACCCCAGTGCGAGACAGATATACAAAATAGTGTGTGTATGAATAGGATGGCGAGTGACATGACTGAATGTATAGTTTGCATGTTGGTAACATAAATTACGCTCAGAAACCGATAAAGATTTGGCAATAAAATGAAACATTCCCCCGCCCGAGAAAGGCTAAAGCCTTTATCAGCAAACCAAAAATAAATTGTGCTGTAAAAAACCCGCAACCGCAAAAAAAAAAACTAAAACTAGACTTAATAACTAAAACAGTTCGATATCTAATCCAGGGGAAGCCTGCAAATCTTTACAACAGGGCGCGTCATCGAGCCTGTTGAAGTTTTGAGCTTTACAACTCGCACTACACCATCTTTACCGGGCAGCAATTCCGCAATCCTGCCTAATCTCCACTTGAGGGGGGGTAAATTCTCTTCTTTAATTAAGACGAGATCACCTGTCCGAGGCGGATCCGTCAATGAAGTCCACTTATGTCGCATTTGAAGAGAATGGAGGTACTGGTCGCTCCATTTTCTCCAAAAACGTTGGGAAATAGCCTGAATGAGGTTAAACCTACTTAACCGTGAGTCGGGTATATCCTCAAAATTATATTCGGGTACTGAGAGTAACGGTCTCCCAATGAGAAAATGTGCCGGCGTAAGGACCTCAAGGTTTTGAGGATCCTGAGTCAAAGGACATAACGGTCGACAATTTAGGACCGCTTCTATTCTAGTAAATACCGTAACTAGCTCGTCGAAAGTCAGGACCTGTTCTCCTATGACCCGCCGCAGTAATGTTTTCGCTGATTTAACAGTTGCCTCAAATAAACCGCCAAAGTGAGGCGCCGCTGGTGGGTTAAAACACCACGTAATATTTTTCTGAGCAGCCTTATTAACGAGCCCCTCTTGAACTTCCCGCGAAGCTAAGTATTTCTGAACTTCACTCAAGTGTCTATTTGACCCGACGTAATTTGTACCGCAGTCCGATCTGATAACACTCGGAAGACCGCGCCGAGATGTAAATCGAGTCAAAGCCGCAAGAAAACCGTCTGTAGAAAGATCAGTAACACATTCCAAATGAACGCAAAGACAACCCGAATCTTGTCTGAATCCGTTTTAAATATGCCGTGATGCGGAATTATGTAACCTGCATTAGAGCAGGAGGCATTGTCATCGATTGACCCTTTACAGAGAGACATGTGACCAGTTTCTAAGTACTCCCGCATAAAATTCACGTACTTATCCCGAAACTCTTCATTAATCTGAAGCCGCTTTTCCATTGCCAAGAACCGCTTCATGGCCAATGGTACCGAATTCCCCAGGGAAGGAAGCTTGTCCGATAAAAACGGTAGATGAGCAATATATCTCCCGGTCTCATCCCGCTCATGAGCATTTGCAAAAACCGTTTCACATTCCAGATCCTTAGGGTCTAGCACCTTATCTGGAATGTCTTCCACCTCCCAGAATCTCTCCAAGATCTGGTCGGTAGCCGCATTACAAAAAAACGTCTGCGAAATATTTGCAGCCTGAGGGCAAGGATGAACTGACGTAAAGGTTACCGGCCCCGTCAACACGTGTCCGAACACTGTGTTCATCGCGCGAGGTAAGTTATCATTTATTTTTATAAAATCTCCGCCGAGTAAAATATCACCGAGTAGATCCGCACCAATTAAAATATCTATCTCCCGGCTGACGTAAAACTGGTCATCCGCAAGACTCAGTCCTCGAAAATTGTCCGCTATGTGAGCGGGCAGAGAAAAACTTGGTAAGTTATGAGTAATTTTATTCAATACCGTAGCCGCTGTCATGAGAGTAGGTCGATCCGCATACTTAGGTATCATACACAAATTTACGCCGCCCCTGCATCCGCTCACAGGAGTGCCGCTAAGTCCCGTGACTGTAGGCATGTTCGAGTTAAACCGCTTTAATCCTAATCTACTCGCACAAGTTTCCGATATAAAGGTACCCTGGCTACCCCCATCGAGCAGCGCGCGCGCTTCCTGGTAAGTACCGCTACTGTCCAACACGCGTACCGCCGCCGTGGCGAGTAACACCGTACGTTGATAACCGCCGCGATCGCTGTTATCATGTGAAGCCATCAGACCCGTAGTTCCAGGCACCGCATTCACTGGAGGACTACTGGCCGAGGTCGCACTTGTGGAAGGAGCGCTCGCTGGGGCCGAGTCAGGAGCTGCCCTAGCCATCGAACCGTTGCTTGTCGCAGGCCGCTGTTGACGATCCGACGCCGTCGCCGGTAGGTCAAAATGCAACAAGTAGTGGTGCTTGGGCGAATTACATTTGTAACAATTACCGTTATAGTTACACCGATCAATATTATGCCCGTTCAGACACCTAAAACACAAATTATGTGCAACCACGTGACGCTTCCTTGCCGCAGGCGCCATCGCTAAAAATTTATCGCATTTGGCGATAAAATGCCCGCCCTTACCGCATAACCTACATGAAAATCCCGCATTATTAAAAGCCGCATGAGCCTTCACCGCATGGCTCGGTCCGCCACCGCGCTTCTCGGGCGCAATGGACAAGGGTTCCGCACTGGATTCCAAGATCCGTATCTCGGTTTCCAAAAACTTAATTAAATCCGCAAAAGTCGGCAAGTCCTTATCGGCCACCTTATCCTCAAAGTGCTTTCTCATGTTACTGTCCAATTTTTGAAAATTAATATAAAATAGCAAATATGACCATGAGTCAACAGGAAAATTCATTTTTTCCAAGGCCTTAGTACTTTCCGACAAAGTATTTAAAAATAATTTTAATCCGCTTAAATTTTTGCTCCCTACATTAGCAACACTCAATAGGTTACGTAACAACCTGTCCGCTAATAATCTTTTATTATTATAGCGCGAGTTCAGCAAATCGATTGCAATAGAATAATTATCCCCGGTTATTGATAAGTGTTGTATTAGTGACTTAGGTTCCCCCACTAATGAACCCGTCAAATAGTACATTTTTTCCGTGTTGGACAATGTCGAATCACTACCTACGAGTGACTGAAACAATTCCATAAACGACAAGTATTCTTCGATCTTTCCCGAGAAAGTAGGTATTTGCAAGCGCGGCAGTACTGCTCGACTCCCGGCTTGTTGTTTATTTGCATCGACATTTTCCAACTTTGGAGAACTATTGAACAACTCAAAATGCTTCTTCTTAATCACGTAATATTTTTTATTGTATGAATCGTATGACTGTTTATGCTCGTCCAATTCGCTGCCTTCCGCCTTAAGTTGAATCTCGTAATGTAAAGTAACCAATTCTTCATAATATTTTTCTAAGTCCATGTACCGCACCACAAACTCTTTTTGCTGTTCCGAAGTTAGGTCAGTTAATTGGGCAAGATCATACAAAAAATCAATATTCTTTTTTGCCGTGTCATACTTCATTTGAAACATCAAATCCCTTTTGGTAACAGCCATATTTGTCGATAAATTGATGAACAATATCAAATAAACAAAACAAAACCCCAACAGGCACGACAAATAATAAAAACGTAATTTTTTTATTTTTAAATTCGTTTATAATCTAATTTTATGAAAACTAAGTATTATTTCCCGCTAAATAATACAACACACCGCATAAAAAACCAAAATATCAAAAAATAAAAATACAAAAAGATGATCCGTACCGAGGATCGATCCGATGAACTCGTGTTCCGAAGGCGAACCTTATACCGCAAGGCTACGCTGGCTACTGCTAAGACCGGCGAATTTAAGTAACACTTTCCGCCTAGTGTTAAATATCGAACCACTCAAAATCAAAATGAAAGTTCCGACCGATTTTTTAAACAGCACAATGATAAAATACACCCAAGAATGCACTAATTAAATTGCCAAAACTAATAAATTCAATCGCTATAGAAAACACTTCGATTTTGTGCAAACTTTTTTGTGTACCTACCGTGCGCGTAATGTGATTTGTAAAAAGTGAATTGTAATTACATATGGGAGGGAGTCAATATGTATGAAATACGTTGTAGCGAACACTAAAAACACATATTTTACCGCTAAATAATGTGTAGTGTAATTAGTTTTAAGTAAAATTCTAAAATTTAGTTAGTAGGTTACGTTTGCGATTCGACCG
Source organism: Epinotia nisella (assembly GCA_932294315.1). Classification (NCBI taxonomy): domain Eukaryota; kingdom Metazoa; phylum Arthropoda; class Insecta; order Lepidoptera; family Tortricidae; genus Epinotia; species Epinotia nisella. The sequence goes on from OW028673.1 coordinate 24,502,123, forward strand.
CTCGAATTGCCTACGTCCCAACAATCCACCGCAAAGTTTTATGTTCGGTGACTTTACGATAACAAAACAGGGAGAAACAATGAATCCCGTTCGATGGACCAAAAAATGGGTTCAAATCTTCTCTTTGCCGGTAAAGAGATGGGATTCGACGACGGTTGCACTGGTTCTAAAATATTCACGATTCTCCCAGTTTCGCCATCCAAAAGTTCGCCGGAGTGCCTACAAGTCGTGTGATAATGAATATATATATATATATGACTAAACTCACCCCAATAAGTTCACTTCACTTTTTCTTCGTTAAAAAATTGACCGGCCGGTCGTTTGACATTTGCAGTTAGCTTAGTGTCGTTGACGAGTTCTAATGGCGTTCTGACGGCTCCTCATCGCCGCCGACGCAAACCGGAGATGACCGAAGATCTCCGAATGTAAACTTTCCCACCCCAGTGCGAGACAGATATACAAAATAGTGTGTGTATGAATAGGATGGCGAGTGACATGACTGAATGTATAGTTTGCATGTTGGTAACATAAATTACGCTCAGAAACCGATAAAGATTTGGCAATAAAATGAAACAATTTTTTTTAATACTACGACGGTGGCAAACATGCATACGGTCTACCTGATGGTATAAGCAGACACCGTAGCCTTTGGACGATTGCGATTCCAGAAGAATCACAAGCGCGTTGCCGACCCTTTATTGATTTGTTGTGACAGCTGAACGGAGATTTTTTTATTTAGGTTCACCAACAAGTGTTAACATCAGTACATTCATGATTTCATTCATTTTGCATTGTAAAGATATATGTCACAATCACTTATAGGTAAACACCACATGCGTTATAAGTTATAATTTATACAAAAACCTTAGAATTTAGAATATAAAGTAGGTTCTTAAAAAAAAACTTGTAGTTTTATTAGAACGTTACGACGTCTGTTACTTAGATACATACAGCAGGGCAATTGCGTAACTCTTCGCGTGCCCGTACATATCATCTACCAGACTGCCAAAATATAATTTTCATGCCATAAATCTCAACTTTAACATTAAACCCGGAAGCACCCTGTATGATAACATGAAAAACGTGATGCATGCTAATTTATGTCATTATATCCGTGCTTCCCGTTCGAATACTTATTAAAACTATTCATCCGATTCAGAATTTTCACCCCACTTAAATTTAATAACAGAACATTTAGAGAAGGAAAAAAAATCGTGCAACATTACATCAAGGTGAAGCAATTGTAGTTGTGTAATACACATCAGTATAAAAATATTTCAAAGAATAAACCGTTTTTTTATTTTACTCAACTATTAAATTATAACTTCATTTCTAAGCGGTGTCAACCCTAGCGTCTATTGGCCGGCAAGTGCGGCAACGACCGGCGCGTTCAAGGTCGCTCCATTGTTAAATTTAGTAGACATGGAAAGCGGTAGGTATGCGCTTTTTTATTCAGAGTCGAGCATCTGTTCGTTAGAGCTATTATATAATGTGTGGTTTTAGGTTGTTTCTTAGAGAAAACGTCCCTCAAGAAAAGGACGTAAGTGCCGTTAGTTTTCTATGTAGATACGACTTTTTTTAACTTACGGTATACATACGTAACACATACATACATACACACTGTACATATACACACACAAACACACACACAGTATTACATTAAATATCACTCCCCTATAGGGTAATGTGGGTTAACTAGTATTGGAAGGCACGAACCCTTCATTGGGCGTGGTGCAGTTGACCGCTTTTATTTTAATGAAAATGGATTTGTACCTGTTAACTTCCTTATCCATAATAATTATTCTAAACAATTATTCAAATATTGTGATTTTAAGTGGTTCCCGAGTGCGAGCAACATTTTCTCATGTTACTGTTCATGCACGACTTCAGATTTCTTTGAGAAGTTAATTCAAGTTGCCATCCTTTCATCCCTGCTAGGCCCGGGTGTACGTACGTTTGTGCTTAATGGAAGTTATTGAAGCTCAGTATCCTCGCCACGTATGCGCACGCTCGAACGAAACCGGTTTTAAGCGAATAAAACTAAAAATTGTGCCAACTAGATTGCTAGTTTCTGTGGACGGCATAACAATCTGCAGAACTATCTGCGGAATTAAGTTGTACAAGCTATCAGGATGATTTTCCATTTATAATATTAGTTCCGTCGATTTGGCACACTTGACATTTGTCTAGCACTTCATTAGTTGCTATTTTAACGGAATCATATAAGATTCTGTATCGCACTTTTGCAGTTTTAAGTAAAAACCACCCACTAGTATTAGTGAGTTCCATAAATAATGTGTGGTCTTCATCATTAGATCCGCTTCACCAAATTTGTGATTTGCGGGTGTAAATATATTAGTTATAATAGAAAATACTGCAATTACTACATGCGTGACTTATATATTTGAAGAGTTCCCTCAATTCCTCATTGATCCCATCATCCAACTGGATTTTTAAAAAGAAATGGACCAACCTGGAAGCATATACTATCAAAAAAAAAAAGAATTGTGCGAATATGTTCATATAAATGGTGGACTTCTGAGGTAACACACATACATAATAGTATTTTATGCAACTGTTGTATAAGAAGGGAAGAGATACAAATCTGCCTATGGTTTAAGGCCATTACACACCTAGCAATTTGTAACAACAACTTGCTATAGTTAGAATGAGATATCACTATATACCTTTCATTCTAACTATCGCTAGATGGGGAAACAAATTGTATTGTTTGTAGTGTGCTTTCTTTCGCGGTGTTGGCAGCAATGATTTTAAATTCAAAAGTTTGACTGGACTGGGGGCCTACCGCCAACAGCATCCGAAGTAGTCCATCTCTGTTGCACTTACGTACGAACTCGCAAGTCTGACAGAGAGGGAAAACTTCGAATGCCTTTCGCGGTAGGCCCTCAGTTCTCATTCTGACAGTGCTTTTATGAAAGATGTATGAACCATAAAAGTACGCTAAATAATACGGTTTCGAAAAACATTAATTTATAATAGCGTTTTTTTTGTTTATTTCATTCTAAAACGTTATTCTAAGATGCTTTATTCAAGAATCCAACAAACTTTCCACCCGGAAGTAATTATATAGATTTAAATTAAACATTCATTGTCTTTTTAGGGTTCCGTAGCCAAAATGGCAAAAACGGAACCCTTATAGTTTCGTCATGTCCGTCTGTCCGTCTGTCCGTCTGTCCGTCTGTCCGTATGTCACAGGCATTTTACTCGAAAAGTATAAGGTGTATTTGAATAAAATTTTGAGGATAGGTGTATTTTGTTAGCCGCTACATAGTTTTTTAATGAAATGACTAAAAAAAATTTTTTTTAGGGGTGCACTCCATACATAAAACTAAAAGTCTAAAATTTTTTTTTCATTGTGCCCCTCCGTGTGGCACATCAATCGATAGGCCTTTCAAAATAAATATAAGGTTTCTTAGCATTTTTTTTGATTAAGTGAATAGGGTCGGAGATAATCGCCCCGAAAGTCACTAAAATTCTGTCCCCCCCCCCTCTAATTTTTGAACGGTGTATTTTAAAAATATGGAAAAATTCATGGACATTAATTTCATTCACCGAAAATTGTTTTGAACAAGATCGGTTCAGAGGTTTTCGAGATATTGCTGAAAAACTGCCTTCCTCAAACAAAAGGACGTAAGTGCCGTAAAATTTCTGTGACGATACGACCTTTTTAATAGGCACGGAACCCTTCGTTTTGCGTGGTCCGACACGCACTTGGCTGGTTTTTATTTTATTTATATTGAATATTTTAAAGCAAATGTAAATGAACCTAAATAAAGATTTAAAAAATATTAATATTAATCCGGACTTTTTAGGAGCTAATTAAATATGTATTTTTTGATGTCTGATTTTTTGTTGGATTTTGCCTCTAGGTAACTATTTAATTGATAATATATCCGTTACATTAAAAAAAATAGCTATTATAAATTATTTCCAAATGTGTCATTTTTTCCATACAAGTTGTCAGTTCATTGCCTCGACTATATGGGCCTTAGAGCATATAGAGTTTATCGACGACTTATTATCGATGTTATTGTATTTGAGTCAGCGCATATATAAATGACAGATAACGGTACAGGAGTAGAAAAAAATAAAAATACAACCGAATAATTGAGAACCACCTCCTTTAAAAAAAAGATATATACACAGCTTCGTTCGACGTTCAAAAAGCGCCAATCAAGTAACACGTGCGAAAACTCATGAATTAACCAAAAAGTTAAAATTATCAAGAAGTTGTTTAAAAAGGGTCCATGAAACATTAAAAATGACATTCAATAAAATATATTTAAATACAAACATATTGACCAGATAGCCAGTGTTGCAACCACCTTTATTTTTGTGAACAAATACTACCTACAAGTCATTCTTCATTCTTGCCTTACAGATTGAATAAAAAAAACATAAAGTACATTTATGTTTTTTTTATTATTGATTTATTATTATTATACCTAGATATTTTTCTAGCACGAATGACTTACTGTAAGTGACGACAAAATAAAAACATCGACAGTCCTGTTATCGATAAGTATCACTTCAACGTGATATATATATATATATATATATGGTGCGTTAGGAAATAGAAAACTATCAATTTATTTATATTTTACATACTTCAGAAAAAAAATTGCAATACTTTCGTAACTTTCTTTCTTCATGACACTTAATTAATTATCCCATAACACACACACACACACACACACACACACACACACACGCACGCACGCACGCACGCACGCACGCACGCACGCGCACACACACACATACACACTCACACACACACACACACACACACACACACACACACACACACACACACACACACACACACACACACATCGAAATTGTCTTCCAAATCTACGCAGAATGTCATAACATGTACTTTTCCCAAACCCATTTTTGGTCCCAAAACAATTCTATCTCTGTATATGGTTACAGTCTTACAGTGTAGGTGCACGCGTCGTCTAGGTAGGTAGCCGATATAAGTCCGTGATTGTATGTACGTCTTGTCGTTGAAGTAGCATGTACTTATCGATAACAGGATTGTCGATATTTTTATTGTGGCAAGCACTAAACAAATGTTGTTCCTGCTAGAAAAATATCTAGGTATAATTATTATGTACCTACCCATTATAGATCCATGTTGGTCTCTGAATAAATGGATCGAATTGAAATTGAATTAAGTCCCAAACTCCAGGGCACGAGCGTCATGCCTCTTGCCGTCGTACCGGGCAAAACCAGTCGGCTCTAACAGGGCCGGCGGTGCTTTGGCACTAGCGAGGACCTGACGGATGAGAGATCGTTCAAGCTGGCGTGACGCGGGGTGTGGGACGACACATGTCACTCCAAGACGAGAGTGACAAGGCAACCCTAAAAGTGTTACTATCTAAAATTCTGCCTAAGTTGTGCAGTCCGCATGGAGCCACCCGCCGGATTTCCAGAGCATCAATTTAGCCTAAGTTATCTGCTTTGTGTAAATAATTCGAGTGTTCAAATATAAGAAGTTATACTTTTATAAAGCAAACATTGTTGTAGTAGAAAAATAATAAATTGTATGTTCTTAGGAATACATTTTATTTTAGGTTTATCTACTGATCTTGGCACCCACTTAGATCTCAATTCTTTTGTCGGTGAAGATGACAACCACGCATATTCTGAATATTGAACTTGGCTCCCATTTTTACATGGTTTTGATGGGATACCATTACTTTTTGTAGAGATTTTTTATTATTCCTGTTATAGGCTCCATCATCAGATCCGGACCAGATGATAATTTCAAGAGCAAATACACGAGTTACTATACAAAATACCCAAATCTCTATAGGTGGCTATAAGACTTATCTCGATTTCTCCAGGACCCCATCATCCTGACCCTGACCTGATGACAGTAGTCCCATCACTTCAAAAGTCCCTTTCAAGAAAAAAAAAGATTTTTTAAATCGGTTTATAAACAATAGAGTTCTGGCCCCGTAGCATGGTTGGCCTTGTCACGTGATAGGTGATAGGATAGAGCGTGCGTCACTGGCTGACACCGTTCGATAGAACGAGACGACGCTCTTATCTTGTCACTTGTCGCGTGATAAGGCCAACCATGCTACGGCTCCTGAGGTAACAAATATAAATAATATTAATATTAATTAAGAATACTCAAAAATTCCCCGTTTTTTGTCTTTTTATTTGTATACACACAATTACCCAGCTGGAGGCCATATTTAAACTATCTAGGTCATCTGGATGTGGGTTAGCTTTTTGGTCTATCCGTCAGCTAATAGTAAAGTCAGTGATAAAAATGTCGATTTTTAGACGTTAATATCTCAATAACCTTTTTACCTGTATGTATGAAATTTCGGTTTCTAGATAATATAAGGGGTTTTATACAATATACCAAATTTCATGTTTCTATGTTAACTATATTTTGAGTTATTAAGGAGTCAAAAGTGGCTCCAAATGGTTCGTAGAATGCTGCGTCGCCAGTAGATGTTCTCACTGCTGCTGAGGTGAAAAGTTAAAAGCAAAGTTATTAGAATCTGATGCTAATGAGTCCTTCGCTAGGTACGCTTAAGCTACTGTTTGTTACACATGCTGATTACTAGCACGAAAGCATGCCACTATTGAGCAATTGCTACTTAGTAGCATGTGTGTCTAAACATTGCTAATAATGAGCATGCTCCTTTCGAGTTTGCTCAAAAATCGACGGTCTTGTGATTTTTGGGCATGCTACCTGCAGCGCGGGTAGAAGGGGGCGTGTTTTTAGCGCATGTGAACAGGTTTGCTTATTGAGTATGCAGTCTATTTTTATCTGTCACTTCCTATTCCTTTTTTTTTCTTCATTCTAGCCGAGAGAAGTTTTTGGTTGCATTGCATCGGCAGCAAAAGGATAATTTTATTCAGCTCCATGCGGATGGCTGCTTGATTTTCCATGGTTTTGTTTGAACTGGCAGAGAGCACGCTATCAAATGGCATGTGTATTGGAGTGTTTGCTCTGATCATGCTTATTCAGGAGCGTACTTAAAACTAGCATGCTTATTGCTAGCAAATGTAAACTGTTCATAAGAATGCAAATATTATGCATACTTACTGATATCACGCTTTTTAGCATGCTATTCTAGAGCATGTGTAACAGTAGATTTAAGTTTCTAACTTTGAATTTTAGAATCTTTCGCTTGCTCGAAACTCAAAATCAGCATTCGCAGCTAAAAACAACTAAGCTCTGTTGCATAAATAACTTTTGATTGCGTGACGGAAGTGTGTTTTCCTTTGATCTTGTTTATGCTTAAGTGTGCCTTTGTTGATTTTTTGTGTATATGAATCTAGATACATATTATTGAATTACTATCCGATTTTACAAAATATGTTAGTGGGCTGATCACGTCGACTGTCCTTGCAAGAGATATCACAATACAATGTCCGAGTTTATACAAATTATTCCATAACAGACCTCATGTCATGAGCTCTGTTATGGAATAATTTAACATATCAGAACTAACATTACGCTAGGGATGGTTACTTGAAACCTGTTATTATTCATGAAAGATAGTTGTTTGTAAGTTCTCATGGCAGGAAGACCACTAATAAACGGGTGCCCCATATATTATTCTGTACGTTTTCACTTTGTAATTAGTAATCAGTATCTTTATGCTTTCATAGGTAAATACAAGATGGTACCTACATTATATTTGTTCGCCTATAAGTGGTACTTACATTATATTTGTTCAGTTCTAGTTTTGTGGTGCGCAATAAAATACATTATTATTATCTTTATTCATATTCTATCGTAGGCTAGGTTTTTAATAATTAAAGAAAGAAAGAAAGACAATTATATTACAGTAAAAAGCCAGTTTATTTATTTTGCCTTGGATTTCTCGTGCAGGACCTTATCACTGCCAAATATCCTTGTCCATGATTTAATCGTTTATCTTATAATATGCTTTTGAAATAAGTGTTTGTTTTACGGCAGATTTTAATTCAGTCAGTAGGTTCGGTATTGTGTTTTGAAATTTTATTGGAGAATTTTATACAATTTCCCATGAACGACTTTTTCGCATTTACTAGTCTGTAAAAAATACTTTGATCTTCCCTGTGCTTCTTTTAATCTTGGTAGTACTAAAGAATGCGCTAACAAGGCAAGTTACTATACCTATAGCTTAATTATAAGTTGAAGAAAAATCGCATCACAAAATTAATTTGGAACAATTTAGCGTAGCTGGAGTCTTGTAAATAATATCCGTAAACAAGCTGAATTAATCAGCCCAACGATCCGCTATAAATAGATTATGCTTATGGCTACAATTTAGAGGGATTGATTCGGAATTGAATCAGCAATTCTACCGACATGATTTCATTAAGAAGTCCCATTACATTTGATTTAATGATTGATCGTACTCAAATGTTCCACATTCCATTTGCAATTTTAAATTTTATACCTTACGTTATGTATAGGTATATCAGTATTTTAGCGATAAGACCGCCTGTTGTCTACCTCTACCTACATGTTATTGTATTGTTTCTCTCTGTAACTGCTTTTTTTGTGTGAGGTGTACAATAAAGAGTATTTGTATTTGTATTTTAATGAATCTCTCTGGATTAGATAAGAATAAACTAAACTGGTGTATTGAGATTGGATGGCATACATATGATACATATTATCGGTTGCACTCGCCTGCTTGCACTGGCGCAAAGCCAAATGCGTGCGTCATACTTTTCGGATTAAGATTGAATCGAATATGAATCGGATAAGGATTCACAGGAGTTGAAGCCAACTGACACTGAACTAACTTAAGGATTTATGATATTTAAACGACTACAGAGCTTGCTGATGAAGATGTTACAAGTACCTACCTAAGTTTTCTTGTTTGCTTAAGAGTGACTAGAAGACGCATTATTTGAGCTTTCTAGTAGTCCTGAGCAGGCATCAAACTAGAGTGGCGAATTTAGCATTAAATTATAAATAAAAAATACTCATCACCCAGCAGTAGCAGTTGAGCGTTTTTCAAAAAAACTGTACATGAACTTTTTTTTTTCAGATTTCGTTTTTTTTTGGTTTTTCTTACTCAGAATCGTTGATACTATCGATCCTCGTACAGGAAAAAAAGTGTCCCAGGTTTTACTATGTAAGTTTTTTCTTCCAGTGCGTCACGTCACGACCATATAAAAAAAAAAGACTGCATACAAAAGTGTGACGATCTGAATGGAATATTTTGGACACTTTTTTTCTTGTATGAGGATCGATAGTATCAACGATTCTGAGTAAGAAAAACCCAAAAAAATCTAATTCTGAAAAAAAAAGTTTATGTACACTTTTTTTGAAAAACTCTCAGTTGGCAGTAGCCAGCAATCTTCATAAGGGGATCCCTTGATTAGAGTTAATCACACCGTTCGCCTGATAGAGACACGCCTATGTCTTGTGCTCACGATAAAACGAAATGCAACACTCCACGGGCATGGTTCGCTGCCACTCTACTAATTTGGCATCCCATATCATTTTGAACGATTTGAACTCTGCTATGTCGAGAGGCTGCAGCAAGTGTGATGTGTGCGGTGGGAGTTTAAGTATGGTGATCTGATTTTTAAAAGCCAGCTGTACAACTCTGACGTCAACATGAGTCGAATGGCCGTCATAAATAATAAGGACCGGTCGCTCTTCGCCTAGGCTTGGGATGAGAACTTTTTCCATGTAGTTGTAGAAGATTTCTGTTTCCATCCATCCCTTTGTACTAGCTGCATACGTAACTTCAAAATCATATTCGTCATTGTTTAAATCGGCCATCTATGTATCCCAAACATATTTACTTTGTAGACGATTAATGGCGGTAACTTTTTGCCGCTGGCACTTGCACCTGCCAATACTGTGATATTTTCCATCCCGCTACCCTGAGTGGTTCTTGCACATGGTTTGTTCATTTTACCAACCACTTTAGTTCTGGTACGATCCCGACAAACCACTTTCGCTTCACTCACCTTCATAACACTTCTCATACATGCTCGTCGGTTTAGGGTACTTTTGACCTGGCCTTATTGTAAGATTTCTCCAATTTGATCGGAGAAAGTTCGCCTAGGTCTTCCCCTTCCACTCTTTTTACATACACTCTTTTCGCTAATCTTATTTCATCCATCCTCTCTACATGCCCAAACCACCTTAACATACCCTTCTCAATTTTCGTGACTATATCTCCATCTATTCCACACTTATCTTTTATCACACTGTTTCTGACTCTATCACTCAATTTCACTCCACACATACTTCTCAACGCTCTCATTTCTACTGCATTCACTCGACTTTGATGTCTTTTCTGCCACACCCAACTTTCACTACCATACATAAGTGTGGGCACCAACACTCCTCTATGCACAGCCACGCGTGCTTTTTGTGATATTTCCTGGCTACCCATAAAGGCGTTCAGTGCCCCATTCACTCTATTCCCAGCATTCACTCTCCTGTCAAGTTATAAACTTGAGCTGCCCTATATTGGGTGAGCTCTCCACTATTAACTTTGGCGACGGCTGTAGCCAGATCTTCTGACGTATATTTTTTTATTCTTTTTCGAACATACGTTCTAGGCATATTGACCCTGAAAAAGAAGCCGCTGGTTTTTAATGTGGTATTCGCCTATGTGACCTCAAAATAAAATGCCTAACCCCTATTTTGCCCTCTCCTACTCTCGCCATCCCTTGAAGTTCGCCGGCCCCTCCAACTAATTACAATTTTAACGCCAACAAATTTCACCTCAATTGGTTCAGTGGTTGACGTGAAAACGTGTTGTTAAGACAAACTATACTACTACTTTCTGATTTGTAATATAACCACTGGCTATTTCTATGAAAATGTTAGGTGGGGTTATTGCGAATAAATATGTATATCGTAATAAACCAAGAGGGGTATTTCCGAAACAAAATAAAAAACAACACGTGGATTCTTCCCCTCAATCAATAGTATAAAACAATAAACTATAATACTAAAAAACAATTATGTAAATAACTTACCTGGGTTCCGAGAAAAGAGTGTTGGGGTTATTACGAATCACCCAAAAAGGCGCGAAAATGACTTTTTTCTTGTGACGGCACTTTGCTCACGCACGTACACTAGCAGCGACGAACCGCGACTGGAGCGTCAAAGCCGATAACAATGGCGTCTAAAGTAATGTTGCCAGTAAGAAAATATCGCGGCGTTTGGTAGTTTTTATAAACTTTCGGAATTACCCAAATGCATACTATACATACATACTATACATAGTTATTATTTACATTTGAAATTGACACATGTCACAAGTCATACCATCACATACAGTGATTTAATTATTCTTAAACCTTATTGCAATGACATAAGGTCTGTCAACGGTCAGTTCATAATGTTGCTGTTTGTAATTTACTTGATCTTGCTGACGTCATTGAATCTACTGGATAGGGTTGAAACATACAGTTTTTTTCACCAAAGTTTAACAAGTTGTATCTCGGTAACTGTTAGAAATATTAATATGGTTACTAGGTGAGAAGTAAAGTACTAAACCTGATCTATATCCCATTTGCTTAAAAGTCGATCTGTTCCACCCAGTATATAAAATAAAGTCGTGTTAGTTACATTATTTATAACTCAAGAACGGCTGAACCGATTTGGCTGAAAATTGGTGAGGAGATAGCCTAAAACCATAAGACGGACATAGGGTACTTTTTATCGCGTTTCCGTGGAACGTGACAATAAACGTTAAGTTACGTTTAATAACAAGACGCAACTGACATGGAATAACAAAACTCAACTGACAGCAAAACGAAAAATTTATCAGTGAAAACATCAGTCTAGCCGTTCATTTGTTAAAAATGGTATAACAAAACGCAACTGACATGGAATAACAAGACGCAACTGACAGCTAAACAATGATGTAATATAAAAAGAGGTAGATATGTTGTCTATACGAAATTCCGTGTTTAAAAATGGCCACCAAATCTGACAGCTAACCTTTCTATTGAATACTCGAAACTGAGGCAAGTTGTGCCAATTGACTCAATTGTAGTGTGCCATTTTTCGAGCGCGTATAACCTATCTACCTCTTTTTTATATTACATCATTGCAGCTAAACGTAATGTTGTCTATTAAGTTAAGTATGGTTGTAGATTTGACAATTTGAAATTTTGAAGTTGACCGTTTGATGTGTTTGTTTCAAGTTTCTATTAGCTTATTGTGCCGATATTAATATAATATAAGGAACGCAACGTCAATAATCCATTGCATGTTTGAGAAAGTTCATTTTTATTATTCCGGGATCGATGATGACGGCGCTCGCGACTCGCTTAGTACGCCTAGTGGAAAAACAACGAAACTGCCGCACTATCGTTACTTAAAGTTGAAAAAGGACTCCCAACCCATTGCACTTCGCTGATTATATGAATTGAATATATTATTAAAAACTTTGCTTCATAAAAAAGTACATAAGTCCCAAATGTATCCAAAATCTTCAGGACTGCAAACCCTACACGCGAATTCTTCGCTGAATTCAATTACGAAAGCCTACAAAGCAACTACGACCTTATTGCGATTTAATAAAAAATGGCTATTGTCGACCTCCACTGTTTTCTGATTTAAGGGAGACAGGTTTGATTGTCCCGTTGTGCAATATTCGTGGGAAATAATCCGCGTTTTAATCAATTTTACTTTTTTTCCCAGGATTATCCAGGAACGTATTGTAATTTAGACCGCCGTTTTTGTTTTTTTAAGTCCAGGGATTTTTAATAAGACATAATAAAACTCTCCACCTTATAAACTGAAAATTGTGAAGATACCTACTATAGGCTGGACGTTTAGGTATTTAAGAAAATGTAAACAAAAAAACCGGCCAAGTGCGTGTCGGACCACGCAAAACTAAGGGATCCGTGCCTATTAAAAAGGTCGTATCGTCATAGAAATCTTACGGCACTTACGTCCTTTTCTTTGAGGAAGGCAGTTTTTCAGCAATATCTCGGAAACCTTTCATCCGATCTTGTTCAAAACAATTTTCGGTGAATGAACTTAATAAGCGCTGTGTTCATGAATTTTTTCATATTTTTAAAATACACCGTTCAAAAATTAGAGGGGGGGGGGACAGAATTTTAGTGACTTTCGGGGCGATTATCTCTGACTATATTCACTTAATCAAAAAAATTCCTGAGAAACCTTATATTTATTTTGAAAGGCCTATCGATTCATGTGCCACACGTGGGCTCACGATGAAAAAAAAAATTGACTTTTAGTTTTATGTATGGAGTACACCCCTAAAAAAATTTTTTTTAGTAATTTTAATTACATAACTTTGTAGCGGCTAACAAAATACACCTATCCTCAAAATTTTATTCAAATACACCTTATAGTTTTCGAGTAAAATGCCTGTGACATACGGACAGACGGACAGACGGACAGACGGACAGACGGACAGACGGATAGACGGACATGACGAAACTATAAGGGTTCCGTTTTTGCCATTTTGGCTACGGAACCCTAAAAACCCACGTGACTTGGTCATTCAACCAATCATAGCAACTTTTTGTATCTATGGTATTATCTTATTGGCTGAAAGACCAAGCCACGTGGTGTTTTTTGTTTACATTTTTTTAAATACCTAAACGTCCAGACTATAAATGTGATTTATATAGACACCGAAGATGACCGCGATATTGGGTACAAATTCGGGCGCGATCCCAGCGTTAGATATCATATCCAATTTCCTGGTAAGCAGGTGTTACGACCTGTTTTTTTATTAGGTCCATCACAATAGTGAAAGGATATATTGTATTTTGGTATCGATTTCATTACAAACCTCATTGCCTCTTTAGAAATAAATATCTTCGCGTTTGTAATAAATATAATAACATTTATTTTATGGAGGCTTATACTGACCTAAAAGTTGTTTTTTTTTATATATTGTTTTAGGAACATTTAATCACTTAAGATTACACCAGTTCCATTATACCTTAACCTAAATTACTAAAAATATGTATCTACCCACCTACGTATTGCTATTTATATTGCGTAAGGTATTCTAGCACAAATAAATATATCAATTTAGCTTCTTCTGAGATCGGTGCCGCTAGTATACGTTGAAATGCACCTACCTACATCTAACTTATTAAGATTAAGTGTTCTGATTAATACTTGCCTATGACTTTCATTCCGGACACATTCCGTCAATATGTGCTGAACATCTTCGAACATGTTACAAATTCCACAATTAGGTGATGGTACTTTTTTCATTATATAAGCAAATTTATTAAGCGAAACGTACAACATAAATACGCAGACTGCCGGACGGCCAAGGGTGAGAATATGCATATTGATTGACTTTATCATACAATAGACTTTTAATTGACTAAAATATACAGCGTCTCGCTACAATTTCAATAATCAAAGAAAATCTTTGTTCTCGTGACAGATACAGGCAGGACCTAATATACCACCTATACATACATATCTCGCCGCCTTGGTGCGAAATCGCGTATATAATTGGTTCAAAATTATGTATCCTATCTACATTTAAATTATCTATTGATATATGATATGGTACCACCACATAACAATTTTAACACTCCCCCATGTTGTTAAGTTATCCTCTAGCTACGAAGTGGTTAGACGTCAGACACGCATTGTACGCGCGTCAGGTAGATCTCATACAAAAAGTGACATTTAGTATGGGAAAATGACAGTTGAGTTGTCCTAACGTACGTTCGAAAAGTTACGTGATCACCCCTCTGATGACGACGAAGATGACACTTGCTATGACAGTTGTAAGCCAATTTTTCAAAATATTTTTACACACAATTTTGACCCGACTAGCTAATTAACTCTTTGCTGACTGAGTATTCTATTCATCACTTTCATGTCGTCCAGCTGAATTGACTCTGCAGACTGAGTATTTTGCTTAAATTTCGTATAGCTTCACCTTTAGCTATAAGGTAAATCTGATAGTACCCTTTCATCTACTGGTCGTTGCACATATTCTGATTATAGTTGGAATCAAAATGAATATATTTTATTATATTACATAATACTTACAGGTAATATTGTGCCCAGTGACAGATTTCCATTTACGAGAACAATATTCCTTTGCTATTCCGCTAAAAAACGTGCAGGTCGATCAGCGGAGATCAAATGTAACTAATTGCGTATAAACATGCAAATAATTACAGCAAACCACCACCAATAATGAAAAAACCTCCTGATGAGGTTTTTTCATTATTGGTGGTGGTTTGCTGTAATTATTTGCATGTTTATACGCAATTAGTTACATTTGATCTCCGCTGATCGACCTGCACGTTTTTTAGCGGAATAGCAAAGGAATATTGTTCTCGTAATATATCATGAATTTCCGCAAAGTAACGCCTGATTCAATAAAAGATTTCCATTTCTATTAATTAATTGAATTAAACTGAGGAACTAGAACAAAATTATTAATTTGTGTGAAATAATGTTCCACCACGTAAATACGTAAAATACGGGGTTAAAATTACCCTACAGCCACGAGCGTACCGAGCGGTCCTGTGACGCGAAATAGATTCAAGGAGACGAAGTGAAAGCACTTTATGTAAGTCCTCTATAACATTACTCCACATAAGGCAATTTGAATATTGATTCTAGAAAAAGAAAAACTCCTAGCCCGCTTAGAGTGTGAGTTTTGTGTGTATTTTTAGCGTTCCGTAGTCAATAAGACACCCTTATAGTTTCGCCATGTCCTTCTGTCTGCTTGTCCACGGCTTAACTCAGCGACCCTTGCTACTAGAAAGCTGTAATTTGGCATGGGTACACAAATCAAGCAGACGATGCAGTAAAATAAAATCTTATTTTTTTTTTTTATGGTACCCCCCTAAACTTAAAAGTCCGAGTCGATGTAACAAACACAGATCGACAACTACGGAACCCTATACTGTGCCTGGCTCTGGACGCACTTGGCTGTATTTTTTTACGATGATTACACAGCCTTTTAGATAAATATTGATACCCAATTGTTTCGTACGTAAAGACCTGTTTTAAACAAAAAGTGAAAAGTGTTTTTATTTTCTTAATTTACCAATCTACTACAAGTGCCTGTAATGTACAATGTCTTAATACATTATATTTTATTAGCGAAAACGATTAGGTTTGGAAATGAAGAGTAACATAAATGTTTCCTGTTAATTTTAAATTGAAGGGAGAAATAAAAAAATCGATGCTTAGAGTTATTTTGATTTTTTGAAATTATATTTAGCAACTCCATACACACCTGTTGTAAGTTTAAATAAAAATTATACAAAATGTACGGTGCCTGATTATACCTAACAGATAAATGCTTCTACTTAATATTATCTGGTATGGCTGCGGTCCGCAACAAGTCGCGACACATCCGCTGCTCCGTGATAATTGGAATTTTTATAGCCAATTGAAACTCCTAAATTAATAGTTGCGCAATTTCAACTTTTACCGTAGGATTTACTAATGAATTGTTGGAAATTTTGCCAAAAGCAAACACAGTATAACAAGATTGATACTACAATAATACTATTAAATAACCATTGTACGTTTGAAAGCACTGTCGTAGGTACACTAGGTACGCAGTTAGAGGTAGTTATGAATCTAAGACTAACGTGCTCAAGTGTTTTTAAACACTTTTTTAGTAAACTCCTAAATTGATAGTTGCGCAATTTCAACTTTTACCGTAGGATTTACTAATGAACTAGCTTTTGCCCGCGACTTCGTCCGCGTAGAATTCGTTTCACTACACAAATGGTTGTTATTTTACCCCCTCTAGAGATTATTTTCTTTTTCACGCTTTTTATAATTAAAACTAAAAAAATTACTTTGCTTACCTAGTATATTGTCAAACAATAAAGCACCTAAGCGAAAAGCTTACAAAAATACTGACTCTAAAAAAATAAGTTGGCCGCTTCGCCGCTGCTACTTATTCCAATATACTTCTATAAACTATATTGTACGATTTATTTCGTTCTGCTAAAACATGTAGATTTTTAGATTTAGACACACGTGAGCAAGCTACATACAACTGCCCGTGGGAAAAACATGGCGTGCCTAAATGTAATCCCGCTATTTTTAAGGTTTGACCCTGCGATTTGTTAATTGTCATTGAAAACGCTACTTTTAAAAGGAACTGTAGTCGTTTAAAGTTAAATGGCAAGTTATTAGGTATAGATAATTGGAATACGGGGTATGAGTATATCTTCTCCTTTCGCTTCACCAGTTAAGATTGTGCCCTTTACTATGTATTTTCCCAATTCAGTGACCCGTAATCTTGTTCCATTGCACAATTTTGGTGCATCTAAGTTGCGCATTAACATTACGGGTACGCCTACTTTTAATTCGAGTTTGTGGGAAGGTACCCCGGATAGCTCCAGAGAGTTTAAGAACTCAACCGGGTAACTGGTGTTGTCGTCGGATGTCATTACTGTATCTATGGAGTTGTAAACTGTTGTTTCGGTTGATATTTTTTTCAAGAATTTTTTATTTATTTTTGATACTGTCCCATCTTTTGGTGCCAGTATGGTTCTTTCACACAACCAATTTTCATCCAGAATATTTTGTTGCAGATTCAGAAAAATCCACAACATGACAAAATTGGTTGGTGAATAGAATCATACCTTCATCATCAGTTTGTAATCGACCGTCGCCTATCTCAAGCAATTTTTGAGCATACGCACCCGACTCTACATCATCAAACAGCTGGACTCGCATGTTTGTCGTGAGATGGATAGCTGACTTATACAAATATGTCGCCTTCTAGTAAACAGTACAGTTTTATTTTAAAAACACTGATATTGTAATTATAAAAATCAATAAAAGATAATGTAACCTTCAGAAACTACTTGCCTATAATATGTGTAGTCTAATAGCGATGAACACTTCGCAACAATCACCAAAATTAACACGTTCCCAGTCCGAGTGGCCCCAATTCGGGGTCATGGTTAGCTAAAATAGACCTTCACAACAACAAAATAATAGATTGTCAACTACTATGGGACAGGGAATGTGTTAAGCAACGTCGATTTGGGTCAATATTTGGATGGGTGACCGTTTTTTTTTCATACAAATTCTCAAACGCCTTTTGACCCCCTTAGGGAATGAATTTTCAAAAATGCAGAAATTAGTTTTCTAATATTTTTATATAAAATCAATCTACGAAGTTTCAAGTTTCTATTTAAAAAAAAAAATTAAGTCCCATACAATCTTTGGTTCCTCATTCGACCATCTGAAGTAATTATATCTAAAAAAAACGGCACGCTATGTTCTACTTTAAGGTATAAACAACAATATTGGAAAGTTTCAATAAAATCGGTTCGCACACCACATTAGGGAAGAATCCTTGTCGCCACTGCATACCAAAAGATTGCGCTGGTGATGTGTTTTTAAATCAGTCATTCTCGAACTCTGTCTACGATACCTAAACTCCATCAAACTGTTTTTTATACGTTCTCATATGGTTTGGCAGAGTTTAAACGCATAGAAAAATCGGAAGAATTACCTAGTACGGCTGGAATATGCCTGGAAATGTGTGACGCTCTGCATCGCACTATTGAAGTTTTTAACGTAAGTTTTATAAATACAATTTTCGTCCATGTTACTTTATTATGTATCTTTGACCACATGGATTTCCGTATAGACACTGTTTCACATTTATAATATTAGTGTGAACTGTGATTGTTGGAAATTTTGCCAAAAGCAAACACAGTATAACAAGTTTGATACTACAATAATACTATTAAATAACCATTGTACGTTTGAAAGCACTTTGTCATAGGTACACTAGGTACGCAGTTAGAGGTAGTTATTAATCTAAGACTAACGTGCTCAATTGTTTTTAAATACTTTCTGAGTACCTTTTTTTGATATACAAATAATGCTCGTAAGTGTCAATCTAAACTGGCATGTTTTAGCATAAGAGTACTCATTCACGCCTGCACTTTATTTCGTGTACGTGTTATGAATTCTAACGCCGCTTAGTAACAGGGAAGGTCGGTGAAAGCGTTTTCCTAAGCACACTGGCTCTCATGCTGCCGCGATCGTGGAATTTGCACTCTAAGTTGACATACTTCACAAATCTTCCACATTAAAATATGAAAAAAAGTATCCAAACCGGTGACATGCCGTTTTTGAGATAGGTAAATGGGAACATGGATGCGCACAAACAATCAACCTCTCACCCTAAACCTTCTCCGTTCGGAGTTAGAGGGTCAAAAACGTTTATTCGCAAAACATAGTATCCAAGAGCCACACGATTTATATATTTAGTTTTAAAATTATGCAAACTCACAAAATTCGTCTAGTTTGTCAAAACCATGAGTATCATGCTGTCATGACATTGAAGTGTTGGATATTTCCCTAGTAGCGAGGCAGTTTCACGTTATAATGCGCACACGATGGACAAAAGCACCTAATTTTTTTCAGGAAGGTACTAGTTAGATACATAGTTTTAAGTTTTTGATAGGAACCGACTTCTCGGTCGGCGGATAAGTCAAAAATATGTTTACGCTTTAGTACCTTATCACTTTTATCTCTGTTACAATTCATATAAGGCAGTTCGAACATGACGTTAATTAGACAAAGTACTAAACAGTAAACATTTTTGACTTCGACGTACAAACTAACTACGAAAATAAATCGACTGAATCATAGAACAGAAATGTATTATGTGTAATTATATTTTTCGATAACATTTCCTCCACTTCAACCAAAAATTGACCTAAAGTTGGTCATTTTCTATAAGTTCAATAAACGAATTTGCCAACAGAAAGACAAAACTCACTTTAAAAAAAAACCGCATCCTTCAGTTAAGCAGGTGGACTCATTTTGGTTATCGTTGATATCAAAATACCGGTAAGCTGCACTTTTTCTTTTCCGTCCGCGGAAATTTTAGATGTTAGGTACCTACCTATTATATTGATACGAAACTCTTATTATTTGAGGAAAAACTCAGTGGGCTGTGGCAGTAATATATTTAAACATTAGAGAACACAACTAAACAATATTATGAATATTATATATTAATTTAGACAACCATCTCTTGAGAGAATATCAACAGGAGTGACAATAAACAACATGACAGTTTTCCTAATTCAAATTCCTGTCATGCGCAGTCGATTGCAACAACCATAGATTTATATTTTGCATGTATACACACCTTACAACACACCCCCTCAATCGACTGCTCATGAAAAAACCTTGACGCTGATAAGCATACATTTTAAGTACCCAAATTTTAAATTTCCATACAATTAATAACAACAAAGAACCATCAAATTACACAAATAAAGTATCCTGCTATTCATATCTAAAAAAAAAACTCTAAATATGCCTAAAATTTTATTAAAACAATCTGACCTACTTTAACATGCTCATACTCATAACATTAAAAGTATTAAACCCCCTTTACACTGTTCTCAACTCAACATATCAATATACTAACCTCAACATAATCAATTCTCCTACTCAACTTTACAACTACATATACGAACCTCTACATAATAAATTCTCCCACTCGACTTCACAACAACTTTAACATATTTAAACCTCTTTATCATATTATACTAATATTCCCCTTCACTACTCATTCATATATCAAATTCTACATTTTTTCCTAATTTGCACATCAAAGACTCCTCCACTTGACTTTACAGTTAAAACAATATCTTCAACTACCATATTCACTTCCTTTACTTCACAAATTCTTTGAGCTAAAAATATCCTCAACCAATAACAATATATTAACTCTAGAAAATAAAAAAAACTAATAAAATAAAGAAACGCAAACACTAGATTGTATATAAACCTTAAGGTGTCACGAATCCGTGTAAATTCAGAATAAAGTTATGTCCGGTGATGTGTACTTTTGTAAATTAACATGATTCATTTACATTTAATCACTCACACCCCCTTACACCCCCTTAAATGAATCATTATAAAGCACCCCCTTAATACTGTATTATTGTTATTTGTTTGTTTTTACTGGTATCTGACTCCTTAAGTTTACATCACACCTCTTCCATTATTTTCATTTGTTTTTCTTTCATTTCTTTCAACTTTACTTATTTCTTTGGTTGACAGAACCTTGCAATATGTCCTGTTCTACCACAGCTGTAACATCATTTCTCATTGCTTTTGAAAACTTCATTGTTTGAGAAATTAGGCTTTCTTTTTTGTGTACCTTTCTTTTTTGTGTGGCTTTTTGCTACTTTATTAAATTATTACAGAAAGGCGAATAAACATGCAAATTGACAATTGACAATTTGAAATACCTACGTCGCAATTTATTTTTTCAGTAGGTAGGTACTAGCAGACATTTCAACCAGTGTTAGCCAACATCAACAATGCTATTGAGTAACGTTACACCTATTTATTTGTTGTGCTTCAGTCATAATGTCTACTTGACATTCGTTGCTCTAGATAGATAAGGATCTATCAAGAGCAACGAATACCATTATTAAATAGAGGTAAAGAATACTGTAAATAGTGCATACATAGTGAAAAATATAAAAGCGGAATGACAACATGACCTCTAATTCGAATATAGGTATTATTTTTTTAGCGGTAATCGTTTGACAATTTATATACAAGTATTCAATTTAACCGGTTTTACAATCCCCCTGGTTCAAAATCACTTAGAATCTCATAGTCAGGGAATTCAACAAGATATTTTATGACGTTGAGTTTCCAAATGATACCAAACG
The DNA here is from genome assembly GCA_932294315.1 of Epinotia nisella. Lineage (NCBI taxonomy): Eukaryota > Metazoa > Arthropoda > Insecta > Lepidoptera > Tortricidae > Epinotia > Epinotia nisella. Next base: position 24,523,807 of record OW028673.1, read on the forward strand.
GAACCATGTTACTAAGCCTGATGTCCGTCCATCTGTCTGCGTGTCAGTAATACATATTAAAAAAAAACACTCTTAGAGCAAACTACATTACATGGCGCAGTCGGTAGGACACAATCCTAGATTAAAAATATAATACTTTATTTTTAATCTACAATACGATTTAATAGAAAGTTTTAGTAATAGAATAGCAATTACAAAAAAAATAGTAGATAAATTGGTCAAGCATATCCAAATCCACGATAGTGGTTCGAGCATCGCATCGTTCACCGTCCGCGATGGGTTACGGCCCGTTGCGCCCCACGCGGTTCACTGAATATTGACTTGTTGATACATTGCTCATGGCTCTTTAAGACTTTAAGGTTAACGTCTATGTGCTTGACGCCTGATGCATGCGACTTTTCTCCATGAATCCTTTCACATTTTTTTTCTCATAGAATAGAAGAAAAGGGACGGTATAAAAATATTATTACAACAATAGAATACTATTGTAATATTTGTGTAAGAAACGTACCTATTATAATGTGGTGACAAGTGTTAAATAAAGAAAAAATAAAATAGAACACCTACAAACACTGTTTATTGCACACCACATACAGATAAAGCAGGTTCAAAAGAAAACGCGTAGATACACGGATACAGAGATAGAACAACACTAAAGAGCGATCTCTTACAGACAACCTTTGGGTAGTGGAGAAATAAATAATAAATTTAGTAGTAGTGAAGGTGGTGCAGAAATAATGCGTTGATGTAAGATCACACCTTATCAATACAGTGTGTAAATTTCATACGGGCAAATATTTAGATGACGATTAGTGTCAGTCCTAAACAACACATATACATTTTTTTTTTATCTAACTGGTACTTTTAATTTCATACAAAATGATTGAGCACGCAATGAATTCACTACACGACATGTCATTTGTTTTAGATGTCGTGTAGTGAAGTGCTTTACACATTCCTTTTAGATGGACGTGCGAGACTTTTTGTTCGTGCCTTTTAAATAGTGCCGGTATCCCCTCGCACTAAAATACTCCCCCCGTGCGTACTTTCCAAAAATCTAATTTGGCTTTCTCCAGTCAAGCTACCGGGAGTTTGGTGATCCTCTTCCATAATTTATGATAATCTAGTTATTATCAGCAAATAATATATAAATTACCCATCAGTAATGTAGATGTGCCTCACTGACACTGCATTTGTCAATGCAAAAGTACTTTTTTCATAGTAATTAAAGGTTATGTCAGGTTATGTGCTAAGGAGGTTTATTTGTCTATAAAGTTAAATTAAATACAAAATATGAATCGCATACTATTAATCGAGCTATATTAGTACATATATATGCATATGCATGTATCATCATCATATCAACCGAAAGACGTCCACTGCTGGACATAGGCCTCCCCCAGAGAGTGCCAAATTGACCGGTCCTGCGCCACCCGCATCCAGCGGACTCCCGCGACCTATACCAGGTCATCAGTCCACCTTGTGGGGGGCCTACCCACGCCGCACCTTCCGGTACGTGGTCGCCACTCGAGAACCTTTCCGCCTCAACGGCCATCGGTTCTACGTGCAATGTGCCCCGCCGACTGCCACTTAAGTTTAGCAATTCGGAGGGCTATATCGGTTACCTTGGTTCTGCTGCGGATAGCCTCATTTCTGATGCGATCACGCAGAGAAACTCCCAGCATAGCCCGCTCCATTGCCCTTTGGGTGACTTTGAGCCTTCTTATGAGGCCCATAGTAAGCGACAAAGTTTCAGTGCCATATGTACACACTGGTCAAAGACTCTCTTCTTTATGCATATGCATGTATGTATATGTATATATATTTGTAATCACGTTCTCGGAAAAGGCTCTAACGATTTCGATGAAATTTGGAATAAAGGGTTTTACGGGGGCGAAAAATCGATCTAGCTAGGTTTCATCTCTAGGAAAATTAGTACATAGGGACTATGTGTAATAGAATAATAATTACAAATATTTGTTTTAACAGCAACACGCCTAACTGAACATATCGGCGAACCTTGTATTTACGAATTGTCAGTTAACGGTGTGGACAATGGTAACAACTTTTTATTGCACATCTCAAAAAGAAAACAATAAATAAAATACAACAATTTAAAGTACAGACAATCAGCTGACGGTCTTATCGCCAGAAAGCAATATCTTCCATATACATCTGTCATATCTATAACTTACGTTAGTAAGATTGATAGGTTAGGCCTCATATCAGGCAGAAAAACACAGCCGCAGTCACGTCAACTCAGACCTCTAATAAAATCTCTTTGGCCCAAAATCCTTATTTAACTCGTAGAATTAAAAATGAATCTGTACCCAATGTACCCATGCATCCAGCTATGATACGGACCAAGTAAGAGAATACACCCGAAAGATTCAGTAAGATATGCAAAAATATTATCGAGCTTAAAAGACAGTATGTGATAAAATAATATTGAGAACTGGTTCTACATGTAAAATAATTACACGAGGATAATACGGACTAGGAGACAAAATGCATGGTAAAGAATGCGTCCGAAGAAGTAACCTACTGGTAACAGAACCATGGGAAAATAAAAAAGTGGGGAAAAAAGCAAATGGATCAAAAAATATTCGGAAACAAAAATTTTGGGTAGTTTATCTACTCAAATTAACAATTTTCTATGCATGTCTATGATTTGGTATGATCAGACACGTCTCTGAAAGTCTTGTTCGAGGATCAATGCAAAAATGGTTGTGCATAGATCTGCTTCACATGTCTGATTGGACGAAACTACAAATTAACTATTTCCTATGCTTCTCTATGATTTGGCATAATCAGACGTCTCTGAAAGTCTACACAAAGCAGTTTTTCATCGACCGTGACCTGGTTCAGCCTGCAGGCGCAAGTTAAATAACAAAACCGCAAATCTCAATTACATTCGAACCATGTGATATATAGGTACTTAGACTCTTTATTATTAATTGCAATAATTAGTGAGATCAAATTACTTAACTACCAAAGTGACCATGTCGCAACATTTCAACATAGAGATCATCGTAGGCACTGCCAGACTGCCAACAGAGATGCTTACAGTCTGTAAGCTGTCTGATTAAACGTAACCATAAGCAAATTAACAATTTTCTATGCTTGTCTATGATTTGGTATGATGAGTCACGTCTAAGGAAGTCTACAAAAAGCCATTTCAAATCAAATGTTACATACGTGCCTTAAATTACTGTCTCACCATGTCGCACCAAAACCGCAAGACACGGATATTGATGAGCCCTCAAAGCCAGAAGACCAGGTACGTAAGAAAAATGTTAGATTTTACTTATTTTTAGTTTTAACATTATCTCACTTGTCCATGAAATGGCGGAATACAAATAGCCTAACGATTGGCAAAAATATCATAAATGTAAATAATAATATTTAACTATTTTTACCAGTCGCTATTTTGTGATGTTGTTTGTGTAAATGTTATTTTTTTAGTTTTTTACAGGTAATCGATGAGGGCATAGCAAAAGCCATTTATGTCACGGGTATCCCATTACATACGTTTGAACATCCTTTATGGAAAAGTGCCTTTGACAAACTTCGGCGGAGTTACGTTCCGCCGACAAGAAAGCAGTTGTCAACAACATTATTAGAAAAAGAGTATAATAATATTGCAGATCAGACCAAAAGAAAAATTACAGAGTCATCAGTACTCCACTTATCAGTCGACGGATGGTCAAATTTACGTAACGAAGGAGTGCTTAACATTATGGTATACACCCCGCAACCATTATTTCACTCATTTATTCTGACTGGACGAAATAGACACACTTCGGAATATATTTTGTCTGAGATTACAACTGTTATAGATAGCATTGGAGCAGAAAAATTTACAGCTATCACTACTGATAATGCGTCAAATATGAAAAGATGGGGACAACTGCTTGAGAATCAATATAATAATTTGATATGGATAGGTTGTATAGCTCATACGCTACATTTGAATGTTTCAGACATTTTGAAACAACAAACAATTAGATTGTTACTTAACCTGTCCTCTCCCACAGGCCCAAATTTGTGCCAAAAATAAAATTTCGCAAGCTCCCACGACCTTGAGCGCTTTACGCTCCGTCATTTCCCAATGGCACAAATTTGTGCCAGCCATTTTGTACCCCGTTGTTACCCACGGCCCAAATATGTGTCCAAATTCTTTACTCGATTTGTAACTTTATTAGTAAAAGAACACGATTTATATTCAATTGGGCTCACTTTCATTCGATTGCGAATGAACTGACCTAAAGATTGATAGTAGACATCCACTCACTCACTATAGGAATAAATCGCGTTACGTTACGACCAGTCAAAGTTCGGGTTTCCAAGGATCACTACACCTATGTGTACGTCTCCAAGTGTTGTTGAAAAAAGTGGTTTTTGTGAATAAAACGGTAAGTATTTATTGTTTTTTATCATTTTCATTCTTTATAGATTAGTACTAAATACAATCAATGGTTATTATAATGTGTTTTTTGTGTAAAATTCTAAATCAAAGTTAGGTTATGAAGCACGTTGTCCGTTACAAAGTTTTCAACGAGTGATATTTTGAGTTTTCTGGTAGAAACCATATCGAAATCCTATTTTATCTTATTACAAATTTCATGTAGAACTTATATTTGTTATTATTTTGTTATAATATACCAAAAATATTTACTTTTTCAACTGTAAATATAAAGTGGCCGTTTTATCACCCACACTATTACAAATTCAAATTTCTCTGTGCGAGTTACAAAATGGCGGTTGAACGTTTGTCAGGTACAGGCTGCTTCTATTTTGCTCGAGCCCGTAGTTTCCCACAGACACAAATTCGTGCCGCAAAGTAATTTTTAAAACTTTCATGTGACATTATCCATTGGCGCTCGCGAGGGTCTGATGATGACCCGGATGAGGAGTAAGGGATATCGCGAACGGATAATGCTATGACACTCGAATTTGAACTTAGTATAGTAGTTTTGATGTAACCTTGGTCCATAGGCGCTCGCGGTGGTCTGATGATGACCAGGATGAGGAGTAAGGGATCTCGCGAACGGATAATGCTATGACACTCGAATTTGAACTTAGTATAGTAGTTTTGATGTAACCTTGGTCCATAGGCGCTCGCGGTGGTCTGATGATGACCAGGATGAGGAGTAAGGGATCTCGCGAACGGATAATGCTACGACACTTGAATTTGAACTTAATATAGTAGTTAAGATGCAACATTGGTCCATAGGCGCTCGCGAGGGTCTGATGATGACCAGGATGAGGAGTAAGGGATCTCGCGAACGGATAATGCTATGAGACTCGAATTTGAACTTGGTATAGTAGTTTTGATGTAACCTTGGTCCATAGGCGCTCGCGGTGGTCTGATGATGACCAGGATGAGGAGTAAGGGATCTCGCGAACGGATAATGCTACGACACTTGAATTTGAACTTAGTATAGTAGTTTCGATGCAACATTGGTCCATAGGCGCTCGCGAGGGTCTGATGATGACCAGGATGAGGAGTAAGGGATCTCGCGAACGGATAATGCTATGACACTCGAATTTGAACTTGGTATAGTTTTGATGCGACATTGGTCCATAGGCGCTCGCGAGGGTCTGATGATGACCAGGATGAGGAGTAAGGGATCTCGCGAACGGATAATGCTGATACTCGAATTTGAACTTGGTATAGTAGTTTTGATGTAACCTTGGTCCATAGGCGCTCGCGGTGGTCTGATGATGACCAGGATGAGGAGTAAGGGATCTCGCGAACGGATAATGCTACGACACTTGAATTTGAACTTAGTATAGTAGTTTCGATGCAACATTGGTCCATAGGCGCTCGCGAGGGTCTGATGATGACCAGGATGAGGAGTAAGGGATCTCGCGAACGGATAATGCTATGACACTCGTATTTGAACTTGGTATATTAGTTTCGATGCAACATTGGTCCATAGGCGCTCGCGAGGGTCTGATGATGACCAGGATGAGGAGTAAGGGATCTCGCGAACGGATAAAGTTATGAGACTCGAATTTGAACTTAGTATAGTAGTTTTGATGCAACCTTGGTCCATAGGCGCTCGCGAGGGTCTGATGATGACCAGGATGAGGAGTAAGGGATCTCGCGAACGGATAATGCTGATACTCGAATTTGAACTTGGTATAGTAGTTTTGATGTAACCTTGGTCCATAGGCGCTCGCGGTGGTCTGATGATGACCAGGATGAGGAGTAAGGGATCTCGCGAACGGATAATGCTACGACACTTGAATTTGAACTTAGTATAGTAGTTTCGATGCAACATTGGTCCATAGGCGCTCGCGAGGGTCTGATGATGACCAGGATGAGGAGTAAGGGATCTCGCGAACGGATAATGCTATGACACTCGTATTTGAACTTGGTATATTAGTTTCGATGCAACATTGGTCCATAGGCGCTCGCGAGGGTCTGATGATGACCAGGATGAGGAGTAAGGGATCTCGCGAACGGATAAAGTTATGAGACTCGAATTTGAACTTAGTATAGTAGTTTTGATGCAACCTTGGTCCATAGGCGCTCGCGAGGGTCTGATGATGACCAAGATGAGGAGTAAGGTATCTCGCGAACGGATAATGCTATGACACTCCAATTTGAACTCAGTGTAGTAGTTTTGATGCAACACTGATCCCTAGACACTATTTTCTAGTCGCAATCGCTTGTTCCTCGTCATAGAAAACCTTTTGTTTGTAATAGATGGCATCTCAGGAAACGAGACTAACTATGGGGCTGCCGGTCGTCCGGACTCCTGGCGGCACTATAAATGTGACCTCGTCGCAGCAAGTATTACTAGAAGTAGTAGAAGTATCGCCGTCGACGACGCAAGTGAAGGTTAGTTGTATTAGTTTTTAGCACCTAAGGTATTTACTCAAATAATCCTGAGTTATATGATGAAGATGAAACTGTTTGTATTTTCTTAGGTTTTTATTACTGCAATTGAGAGAAGACCAGGAAAAGTATGGTATGTTACATTCACCAGCATGCGCAAGAGTGTTTCGTTATATTTGCACGTGCGTGTCTTTTATAAAAACCGTCACTTTCGTTGGGTCTGTGTGCAATTAACCACTAACGCTTTTTTAAACTAAAACCTGCACAGTTTGCTGCTAGGCTACAGAGCACAATGTTGTTTTGCAAAAAATTGTGGGATGACTAACTTTTTCTTCTATGGGTGTGTGTGTGTGTGTATGTGTGTGTGTGTGTGTGTGTGTATTGAGGGGTGCACAATAACAATTTTGGTGATGGTATTCAAGTAATCTATTTTTACAGCACTGGCATCCTCCTACCACTCCGGAGGTTGCCACCCCTAGACGGGCTAGGTCCCCAGTACCGAGGCCAAGCCTCGGCGTGTTCTAGCAGACTCTCAGATTGCGGAGCTTCTCCGCAATTCTGGAAGCGAGCTGGAGGACTCGAGATCATCGGATCGGGAGGATGAAAACGAGCCCAATCCTGTGAATATGCGTGAAGTTGCACGACAATTGAGGTGGAGGCCCTTTCTAACGCCTTAGAAACCGAAGGCATAGACAGTTCAACTGGTGCGATGCTCGTCGGCGAGATGTCAGAAAATCCACCTAACGTCGAAGTTGCAGCCAATAGGGTAGATGGAGAGGTCGACGCCTCCTTTTCTTGGTCAGAAAATCCACCTAACGTCGAAGTTGCAGCCCAGCCAATAGGGGGAATGAGGGGGGTAGGGTAGATGGAGAGGTCGACGCCTCCTTTTCTTGGTCCGAAAACTTTCAAACGTTTTCGGGCCAAGAAGAGGAGTACACGCGAAATCCGGGCCCGCGTATATCGACCGCCAATATTTTAGACATATTTTTAGCGATATGGGATGCAACAATACTGGCAACAATTGTTGAACAAACTAACTTATATGCCTGGCAGACGATCGCCAAAATGTCGGAACTCGGCCCTTTGCCTAAATATTTAGACCTTTGGGTAGACGCGACAGCAGAGGAAATAAGAAGGTTGTTCGGGATGATGGTTTACATGTCCCTCAACTATAGAGCCCGCGTCAACGAGTATTGGTCCACGGGAACGCCGGATTTCCGCAAATTAATGGCTCGTAACCGGTTTCAGCTGTTGATGCGATTTTTGCATTTTTACAATGAAGAGGTTTTCATCGGGATGACATCATACCAAAAATAATTGCAAAAATCACACCAATCTTGAACCACATTAACCAAAAATTTGCGGAAATCTACATCCCCCAGCGTGAACTTTCACTGGACGAAAGTCTCTTGCTCTGGAAGGGTAGGTTAAGTTGGGTTCAGTGCATACGCAGCAAAGCAGCAAGGTTCGGACTAAAATTGTTCGAATTATTCGAAGCTGCAACAGGATTTCTAATACGTACTATTATATATGCCGGAAAAGACTCACTTTTTGTTGAGGGAGCCCTTCATGGGTTCGATAACAAAACCGCGAAGATTGTTCTCGAGCTAATGGATGGCTTCCTCGACGCAGGACATTTGGTAGTTATGGACAATTGGTACAACCAATTGCTCCTAACTAGATACCTCAAGGCACGGCAAACAGACGTATTAGGTACAATTAATAAAAGAAGACAGCACATCCCAACTGCCATAAAAAACACGGATCAGAGAAGGATGGAGAGAGGCCAGCAAGTTGCTCGCCACTGTGGGGACATTGCCATCACCACTTGGAAGGACGTCAAGTTGGTGACGGTAATATCCACGTTTCATAGTGACGAGCAAGTTGTTGGCCGGCGGCCAGGAGAAGAAATTCTAAAACCAGTAGCCGTCGAAACATACAATAAGACCATGGGCGGGGTAGGCTTGAAAGACATGAAGCTTAGCGGTTTCTGGTGGAGCGAAAAAGGGGCCGCAAATGGTATCTCAAAGTGTTCGCACGTATGCTAAATACTAGCATATTAAATAGCTATATAATATTCTGTAAGAATCCTTTGGAGGTCGTAATGACTCACCGCGAGTTTAGGTACGCACTAGCAGACTCCTTAGTTAGGGCTAGCCAGCCGGTCCACGTGCCCCGACCTAACGTGGATATGGTCAATTTGCGCCTCGACCGCCAACCTGACCATTACCCGATCCACACCGCCAGGGTCGAATGCAAGGCCATCAAACACCAGAGGTGGCGCTGTAGACGGTGCGCAGCTACTGGCAAGCGCACCGTGGTGATGTCGATGTGCCAGAAATGTAACGCTCCACTCTGTTTAGGGCAATGCTGGATTGACTATCATACAAGAGATATACTTTTATAATAGTCGATCCAGCATTCTTCTTAACAGTGGCCTCCTTTTTGGAAAAGATAGTAGACTCAGACTTGTAAAAGTGCCATTGTGGCATTTGCGGCACTACTTCATACATCATCATTATCATGATGAGGATGATGTATGTCATAATGAACTTTATTCTGCAAGTAGGCCGGTTCTTGCAGAATAAAGTTCATTATTTCATACATACATACATACATAGAGTGCTTAGTGACACAGGATATTTTGAATAAAGTAGCAATACGTATCAGTTTTTCAATTAAAGTGAATAGTGACAATCTTTAACAAGTCTAAGTACATTTTTATTATAAAGTAATTAAAATAAGCGTATTACCCTTGCCCCGAGTCCAATAATTTTTACTAACGCCATCTAACATTTATAGCCGAAACTACTACCACCATCACCGTTCCTAAATCGATTAAACACCTTATCCACATCGTGCACCAACTGGACGCTTCTTTGCTGTCCAGACTAGAGGGCGCTAGTGGTTTTTCTGGGCCCATTAAAACCGTAAAGAACGTTGTCTATTGGCATTTACTGTCGTAAATATAACACTGCCGGACAAGATGATGTGTGGAACCTGCAACAAAGATTTGAAAGGGAAGTCAGGCGGCGAAGGCGACGTTGTTTCTTGTTCGAAATGCCCAATAAAATACCACACTGTGTGTCTCAAACTCACTAGAGAGGAAAGCAAGTCGATCAAATCAAATAGTAATAAATACTTGTATTCAAGCTGCAAGGCGCTGCCAGCCCGTACCGTTCCTCCGCCGAAACGCGCAGAGTCCGCCATCTCAAAACAAAATGAAGAATTCGTTGCTGAAGATTTCATGTCATCTGCCAAGAGTTTAGCATCGATGGCTGTCCCTAGCGAGGTACTGTCGTCATTCTCTACAACTCTCCAGCAACTACAGCGGGTTTTTGAGACAATGAAGCGGGAGATGAACGACTTTACCACATCACTCAATCACACAGCAGAAGACGTTGCTTTGTTTCGTAATGAAATAACAGAAATGAAAGGACAGCTGAAAGAACTGGATTTTTACAAGTCAGAGGTGAAGAACCTGCGCATGGAGGTTATGGAACTGCGTCAGGAACTAGAAACGAAAGAACAACGCCATCTTTTAAAAAACGTTGAAATAACTGGCGTAACAGAAAACCAAGGAAAAAATCTGCAACAAACGGTGAACATAATGTGTAACAAATTAGGCGTCCAACTTGATCCACGTGACGTCGACGACGTGCGGCGCGTCGGGCTGCGCGGCGGCGGTGCGGGCGGCGTTGACAGGCCACGCCCGATAGTGCTCACGCTGACCCGCCGCGCCCCGCGCGATCAGATCCTGCGCGCCGCAAAAGTGCGCCGCGGACTCACAAACCGAGATGCTGGAAATTGCAGGAAACTCCCGGCGTGTCTACATCAACGAACACCTTACTAAAGCAAACAGGATTCTGTTTAGCAAAGCTCGAGCTGCTGGAGCCCAACTCAAATTTAAATTTGTCTGGTCCTCGAATGGGACCATATACATGCGTCGCAGTGAAACAAGCTCCGTAGTTAGAGTCTCATCGGAAGCAGTGTTAGACAAACTCTGCAATAATCCTGCACCTACTGGCCAATCTGAGTCGTTTCGAGTCATGCCTGATTAAAAGCGGGTTTATAAATCGCTTTTGGACAGCATTGTTAGTAACGATAATGATTGTTCCGATAGTATATTTTATGTTCGATTCTTATGAAAGTATAAGCTTCATGTCTCTTTACAAATTAAATAAAAAACTGTCTTGCGTAAATCGCCTCCAACTTAGAGAGGTATTATTTGAAAAAAATCTGATGTTAAAAAGTTATTGGCCACTTTACTGCCTATTCAACCCGAATACCAATTGGAAACCTTATATATCCTACATAAAAACAAACACACGCAAGTACGCAATAATACATTCAAAATGCTTTCAATTAAATGCACTCATATACTGTACGAAAAACATAAATACATCATACGAAATGTTTATTTTACCTCATGACTCTCACGAAATTAGATACCCGTCAAACAAAAACGCGTAACCACAGTTATTCCAATTCACGCTATCACAATATCTTCAATTTTCCATTGTTGCATATCACAAATCACATCAACCAATCACGTGGTTACATTATAAGTGTACGTGGGGTACATTAATCTACGGATCAGAACGCAGTTTTTCCATTATTATAACTTTTCCATTTACCGTAAAATGGATAGCGCTGAATTAGCCGACGAATTAGATTCTGCTTTTAACATAACTTGTCATGAAATTCTTAACCCAGACTCGTGTAATACTGTTTTCAAATCTAGTACGACATTCAAAGTTCTTACATTTAACATCCGGAGTATTAACAAAAATTTCGATTTTTTTCTCCTAAATTTACACAGAACACATGTTGAATTTGACGTTCTAATTCTGACCGAATGCAGACTACAGGACACTACATCAATAGAACAAATCTCAGGTTATTCCTCTTACCATACCTCCCACAATATAAATCAAAACGGTGGTGTAGTAGTTTACGTTAAAGACCGCTGGAACGCAGTCGTATCGGAACCCCGGTTCGATGAGGCATGTTGTCTACTGGTGGACATTCCCAATATAATATCAATTCTAGGTATTTACAGATCCCCTTCCTTCAACAATATCACAAGTTTCCTAGTAGCATTAGAAAACACACTCAACTCCCTCAGACAAGTTAATCAGTTAATCATCGCTGGAGACATAAATATTGATATACTCACCTCTAATATTCAGCGCACTAACGTAACTGAATATCTTTGTCTTCTTGCTGAACATGGCCTTTCACCCGCGATTACCTTACCTACGCGAGAAAAGGCTTGTTTGGACCATATGTTTATAAAAACAAATCGATTAGTGACAGGGCTGGTGTGCGACTTCAATATAACTGATCACAAAGCTTCTGCGATCGAAATCTCCTCCCATCCAACGAACCCCGCAAAACCTAAAAGGACTAAAATCACAATTGATTATGAAGGCGTCGCTAGGGAGGTTTCCTCTGCTGACTGGTGTAAAGTTTTGAGTGAATCTGATGTTAATATTGCAGCAAATACTTTTATGACTATTATTAATAATGTCTTACAGGCAAACTCCAAAGAAATAAAGATTCCTCGTTCAAATTTCACTCTGAAACCATGGATGACCTCCGGTCTCTTACGCTGTGCCCAACATCGCGATAGATTACATTTAAAATCTAAGCAATATCCAAACGATGCAGTACTACAATTAACATACAATAAATATAAAAACTTTTGTAATAATCTCTTACGAAAACTTAAAGAAGAACACGAAAAACGAGAGCTCTATGCTAATAATCATAATACAAAAAAATTGTGGAATGTTATTAAAAATATATGTAATATCAGTAAGAAAAATACCCATCCCGTCGATCTCATTGCTACCTCTGATCCCATTGACTCCCTAAACAACTGTAATCGATTCTTCTCATCCATAGGTCAAAAACTAGCCAGTAACATAATTTCACAAACAGGACAATCGCAGCAAAATCTAGCTAACAACTATCAGTCAAACGGTGGAACCAACCAAACATTCTTTATGCAACCGACTGACTATAGGGAAATTGAAAATATCATTTTGCAATTAAAAGTAGATAGTGCACCGGGTTTGGATGGGATTAGCAACAAACTTATAAAATCGGTTAAAAATAGTATCATCGAGCCCATCACCCACATTTGTAATCTTAGTCTGAGTTCTGGCTGCTTTCCTGACCTGTGGAAAATAGCATCCGTCACTCCTATCCATAAAGATGGCCCAAAAGACATTCCCGGTAATTACAGGCCAATATCTTTGCTTAGCTCATTCTCTAAAATTTTGGAAAAACTTGTTAACACACGATTAGTCAAATATCTCGAAAGCTTTGGTCTTTTATCTGATAGACAGTTCGGTTTTAGGCAAAACCGATCCACGGAAGACGCCACCTCACTTCTTGTTAATCTCGTATCTTCTTATTTAGACAGTAATTCAAAATGCATCGGGGTCTTCTTGGATCTGGCTAAAGCCTTTGATACTGTGTCATTTCCGATTTTACTCCAAAAGCTCCAAAATTTAGGCATACGAGGTGTGCCGTTATCATGGTTCGAGAGCTATTTATCTGAAAGAAGACAACTTATCAAAGTAGGTTCATTCAGAAGTGCTACGGAGCTAATTACTTTTGGCGTACCACAGGGAAGCATCCTTGGCCCCACTTTATTCATTATCTATATGAATGACATCTTTAATCTCCAAATGGAAAACGCAGAAATTATTTGTTATGCCGACGACACCGTCATTCTTTTTCATGATAAGAACTGGCAGAATACCGTTAATGCTGCAGAAAGAGGTATGAGAATTGCAGCAAATTGGTTTCAGAATAATCTCTTGACACTCAATAACAACAAAACTAAATACCTATGCTTTTATAAGACTGACTCGTCAAAACCACCAATTAATCCTGTAATAAAAATCCACACATGCAATTTTCTTCCAAACAACACTTGTAACTGTGATTCAATTCAACGCACTAATGTCATCAAGTACCTTGGTCTATATGTAGATGAAAAACTTAACTTCAAATCCCATATCCATCAACTTTCCGCTATGATCAGAAAATCAATATCAATATTCAAAAAACTTCGTCACTATGCAGAGAAATCCCTGTTAATAATGGTCTACGTCGCGCTGTGCCAATCAGTAATCAGCTACTGCATTACAGTGTGGGGCAGCGCAGCAAAGACCTCTATGTTAGAAATTGAAAGGGCACAACGTTCTGTGCTCAAAGTAATGTTCAAAAAACCTTTCCGTCATCCAACCACAGCTCTTTATGCCCAAGCACATGTTCTTTCCGTCCGTCAATTATTCTTACTCAAAATTTCTTTACTTACTCATAAATCATCCAAAACCTTATTATGCTACAATAATTTACTTAAAAAACGCGTATTCGCCCTGCCAGTTCCTAGAGTATTTTCCACATTTGGTAAGCGATTCGGAGATTATATTAGGATATCCACTTATAATGCTGTACTAAAACAATGTAACCTTAAGGGTTGCACTATAAATGAGGCAAAAAAACTCATTACTAATTTTCTCCTTTCGTCCAATTACGCCGAGACAGAAGCTATTTTAGATAATGCAATTTAGATTAAGTTTTGGTGTTTTATTTAATGTAAAATTACAATGTTAATTTTTAAGTTCATTTTGTTCATTTTGTTTTATTTGTAACAATGTAATTTGTAACAAAACTCTAAAATGTAAGTTGTAATTGGTTCCCCGCGATACAGGCGAAGCCTAGTGCGGAGACCTCTGGAAATTATTGTTACCAAAATTGTGCCAAATAAACCTTTATTTTATTATATTATTTTTATTTTTATACATACATACATATAATCACGCCCATTTTCCGGAGGGGTAGGCAGAGATCACGCATTTCCACTTGCTATCTTGACAAACCTTTCTTGCTTCATTCACTTTCATGACATTATTCATACATGCTCGTCGGTTTAGGGTACTCTTGACCTGACCTTTCTTTAAGATTTCATTATAAAACTACAAGGTAAACTACTGTACGAGGGCTATTTTTCAATGCGATAGATTTGTCTGCCAGGCATATAAGTTTGTTTTATGACAGATTTAAATTAAGAATCAGTAAGTTCGATTATGTGCTTTGAAATTTTATTGTAAAACTTTATACAATTTCCCAAAAACATCTTTTTTGCTTTTTCTAGTCTGTAAAAAATTACTTTGAGCTTACCTGTGCTTCTGGTAACTTTTGGCTTATCAGTGTTCGTTGGGAAATTGTATAAATTCTTCCTAACTTAGATTCAATTTCAATTTATAATATCTTCAAGGAAAGTCCAGTCTCTGTGTTTTTTATTTTCCAGACTGTCTCGGCCTTATTTTGGGAGCATTTTATTTTATTATTTGCCTTTGTGCACACCGTTTAAAAAAGTGCACACTTTGTGCACACCATTTTTCCAATAAAAAAGTTACAGAAATTATCACTGCATTTTTTACTCATCCACCTCACGCTAAATGTAATAAAAATAAAATCAAGATAGTTACAAGTATCTGCTGCGAAGTCCTTTTGATTTTTGGAAAATCAATAGTATATTTAGAATCGCAGGCCTCTAAAACCACTAAGAACGAAATTTCAGCTTTGTTTCTAAAGAGAAATAAAGCTGAAATTTCGTTCCTGGCGAAATAGCGGAATATGACCGCCACTTTCAAACTCAAAACATTTATTCCTGACACACAGTATAAAAAATAGAAACAAAGTAAAAATAGTGTCACGAAATGAACTCAGTATTTTGCAGACACCATTTTGAACTGATTATTTAAAAAAAAGATGACTCAGTAAAGGGCTCTGGATTCATTATTTTCTTTTTGATATATTTTTTTATATTTGTAATCTGGGGTCCATATCTACAGTATACCAAATTTCATCGCTGCAAGTCCATATTGAAAATGTTGTCCAAAAAAAAAGTAAAAAAACAATTTTTGTATAAGCAACTGCAAGCAGTTCTCTATAACATTTGGTCGAACAACCCCACCTAAATGTCATAGTTAAGCCAGGCCGCTGGTCAACTTTGTCTAACACAAACATAACTAATACCTACTTGCAATGTGCCTCACCCACTACCACTTAAGTTTAGCGATTCGGAGAGCAATATCGGTGGTACCATGGTTATGCTGCAGATGCGTTCACGCAGTGAAACTACCAGAAAAGCCTTCTCCATTGCCCTTTGGGTGACTTTGAGCCTTCTTATGAGGCGAATGGTATGCGACCACAGTTCAATGCCATAAGTCATTACACACACACGCAACACACACTGGTCAAAGATTTTCGTCTTGCGGAACATTCCGACAGCTGCTTTCCGAATGTTGCCCAGCCGAGTGAGATTTGACGATTGACCTCTTTTTCGAAGTTCCGAACTGGATTGTTTGTCCTGGGTATACGTAATCGTTTACAACTTCGAGCGTAAAGTGCCCAAAGGAATTGGTAGTACACCATCATATGACATGATCTTCGCCTTATCGATGTGCATCTTTAGACCAACTTGCTCGGAGGGTTTAACTGAGGTCATCGAGCATCATAGGTACCTACTCTTTTTAGTAAGATTCGGCAAAAGTGCTCTGATGTTTTTAATCTTGACTCGAATGTTTAGTTTTGTAGTATGCGGCCAAAGATTGGATCTTTTTGAAATTGCGTTGACTTAGCTTATATGTCCCACTTTACGTGTCCCGGTTGCACTGCTCTACGAAGGCAGAGGAAGTAGTGAAGTATGTGCGCGTGAAGACCGGATTCATCCTGAGGGTGGAGTCTTACTATAACTTGAATTTCAATTCCTTTGTGGTGAGAGTTCCAACAGATCATCAATCGATCTTCACTAAGGATGAATTTTGGCCGAAGGGAGCCGGCGTTTTCGCAGTCGGTGACCTGACACCATTATTTCGTGCGTTCTTTTAGGCTTCAACAGCTGTTTTCTGCAACATACGTACTGTACTATTAGGGTATGTGTAGTCGTACTGTCACGTAACAATTTGCCGGGACCACTTTATTTCGACATGTTGCACGTGTGCTGGTGGAATCATCCCTATAATTTCAAAGGAATTTTGAACAACGCACCAGCTGTTCGGCCGTTCTCCGCCAGCGCAATTTTTCTATTGGATCTTACCTTTAAACACAGCAATTTAAGTTAAAAATGTTTCCCCATGCCTCCTAAGCATGGCAATGGCAATACTGTCCATTCCTATTCCGGAACAATCATACTCGTACTTTAACTTACTATCCGTACCTGCTGACCCCCTTTTTCATCGAACCCTATTAAGTAAAATGTGTTTTGGTCCTTTCTAACAAACATCTATGTTTAAGTGAAAAATAAACATAATCGGTATTTTAGCTAAAATAGGTTTGATGATTTTTTATCAATGATGCCATAAGTTTATCTCTTTCTTATTTTAGCATTATAACACCAAAGAAAAGTGTATAATGTCTTAAACTTCTCTGCTACCGAGACTATAAAAGTAATAAGGTAAAAAATATGGATCGTAAACGTACATAATAGGTATATTTCAAAAATTACAAAAAAGTATTTAAAAAAGAAAGAGTTCTTGTCAAATAAACTTTTTACTTTACTTTTACTTTTTTTAGTTGCCTCGTCTAACGAGACTCGAAGACGGGACACTTTCACGAACAATATATTAGCGTCGTATCCGATGGGCTACCGTATACTTTGACAATGGTGATGAAATTAGTATTCTATAACAGCGTATGACGTTGTCATTTGTCTACATAAGAAGCCATTTGTCACTTCAAAAATTATCTAAATCATTTGAATTGAAAGAAATAAATCGCTGTAGTGAACTATTTACAAACGAAACATATTTAAATTATATACTAAAACCACCACGGTAAAATTCTTTACGCATTGGTGCAAACGGCATAAAAATCGGTCCAGTCGTTTTCGAGTTTATTAATAACATACATTGGCTGGCGACCTTTGTTTTATACGAGCCCAAATGCAAAAGAGTTCGTCTAATAGCTTGCATAGCGATTTTTTTTTTCAAATCTTTAATTACCGCTGGAATGTTAATCTTTCAAAAATATATTTAGCATTGGTGACAATGTTGACGAACATAGTTTTTCTTTATATATTAATATCGGGCTGATATAGTACATAGCATGAGAATTAATCATTTTTATATTCACGTTGCACAAGCAAAAAAGTTCGTCTCACACTAATCAGTGAAAAAAAAAGGAAGTAATTAGTGCTTTTAGAATCAAATTAAAAATTAATTTTATTTGAAAAAATAATTGTTTGATATTTTGGAAATGTCACTTTGGCTATAAAAAGACCAATTTTCTTAATTTCGTATTATTATCCAAGTTTTCATATTCAATACGGGTCGCGGTAAACCAATTTCGCAAGACGTTCGAAAAGTTATAATTTCAAGCAGTAAATCAGGAAAATCTGCGTATAAAATAGCTCAAGACCTTCACCTAGCGAGATCTACTATACAATCTATTATTCAGCATTACAAGAAAACTGGATGTGTATCAAGCTTGAAGAAAACTGGTCGCCCACGCATCACAACACCAGCCGAAAACAGAGTCTTAAAGAGGATCATTAAACAAAATCGACGTGCTCGGGCAGGGGAACTCACCGTAAGATGGCGAGAAATGATCAACAAAGATGTTTCTGTCGATACATGCAAACGCGTCATGAAAAGAATGGGATACGGATTCTATACGGCAAAAGAAAAACCTTTACTTACTGAACTTCAGAAAAGGAAGAGGCGAATATTTGCTTTAGCTCGTCGAAACTGAACTATTGATCAGTGGCGATCCATAATATGGAGCGATGAATCGAAGTTTGAAGTGGCTGTTGGAGACGAACGGAAAAAAGTTGTTCGCAATAAGGGCGAAGCCTTTCATAAAGACTGCCTTAAGAGAAAAGTCAAGTTTCCTGCCTCACTCATGATATGGGGGTGTATGTCAGCTCAAGGTGTGGGTCGGCTGCAGTTTATAGACGGCACTGTGAATGCTCCCAAGTACCAAGAAATCTTAAAGACGAGCCTATTGCCTTCGATTCCCAGTTTACAACATGACAACAAGTATGTTTTCCAACAAGATGGTGCTTCTTGCCATACTGCCAAGAGCACGAAGGCTTGGTTACATAACCACAATATTCCTACACTGGAGAATTGGCCACCTAGCAGCCCAGATTTGTCTCCGATCGAGACTAGACATGCGCGAAACAGTGCTTCAAAAAGTAATGCTATATCACATCACTTTTTCGAACACGTAATGTTACACTGAGATATCACATCACGCATCACACGCGAAGTTAGCCGAAGGCATCACAGAACGAGAGCGAGCGAGCATCGAGTCGAGAGTGCGAGTGCGAGCGCGCAGGATAGCAATGATGGCATGGCAAACATCACACTATCATATTTAGTACAAATGTCATTACACATTACGCGGACTGTGTAAAGACTTATACCGACCTTTCCTATCGACGCGTCAATCTATTAAATTAAATCTATTACGCTCTCTTCGGTCGGTTGCTCTCGCTCGCGCTCGCGGCGCGGAGTGATGTTTGGAGTGATGCTTGATTTCTCGGAGTGATGCGTAATGTAACATCACGCGTTAGAGAAATATCTCATTTGTGATATTACGCGCATTACTTACACATGTCTAATCGAGACATTGTGGTGGAAGATGAAAAAGAAACTGCGTAAGGATCCCGCCAAGTCGAAGGAAGATTTAAAGAACAAGATAAACGCAGTGTGGGATTCAATATCCTCTGCGGAATGTGCGGCGTTGGTTGACACTATGCCACAAAGAATTGAAGCCGTCATCAAGAGGAAAGGCGACACTACCCAGTGGTAGACGAATTATTTTGCACTATGTTACTAGCAGACGAACTATTTTGCTTCGATAGCTTAAGTAAATAAATGTATTTTTTACAGTAAATACAGGAATATGTACTTTTGTTAATATATAAAATAAAAATACATTATTTTTTGAATATTTAACTGTGTTTGTTCATTGCTTTATTTATTTACTGAACTCGATATTTCTAGTCTAAAAATCTATTCATTATAAGAATCTTAATAGACGAACTCTTTTGCATTTGGGCTCGTAATATGTATAGATGTATAGATAGATATAGATTAATGACAACCGATTGTCAAACTGAGTACCTAATCATAAACACCCATACTCATTGAAACAAGTCCACGCGACAATTTTACATGATCAAAGACACGCATCAAGAAATAGTTCGGTACCTAGTTAAAAAAATGTGAGCTATAAGTGTGAAGTCCGAAAGTCGCAATTTTCTCTGAAATATAGTGAGAATTTGAGCAACCTATTGGTAATTTATCACTTATCAACAAAATAGCTAACTGTAATTGATACTAATATATGCATAATAACGTTTAGTTTAAAATTATGCCCATTTAAAATGTATTCCAAGTATATTCTCTTGTTGTTCTGCGAACATTCTCTAGAATGTTTCCGCTTTTTGGGAATGTTCTGCAATTTGCACATTACTAATCTTAACCCCATCAAGGAATGAATTAGAAAAAATGCCCTTTCAATGTTTTTGACTGTACATTAGGAGCTTGTGACCGAAGTTTTAAACGTCTAACTTTAAAAACGACAACCAACTTTCCATACAAACTTTTAACTCTTTTTGTACCCCCTTAGGGGATGAATTGTTATTATAACGCTAAAACATTTGTTTTGCTTTTAGTAAGGAAACTTCATACAAAGATTCAAGTCTATAACTTTCCAAATGAACGATTTTACCCCCTTTAGGGTTGAAGTTCGAAAAATCGTTCCTTAGTACACGTCCACGTAAAGAATATTTATGTTCCAAATTCCGCTTTGTGCCTATAATTACTGAATTGCATTTTACCTCATTCCCAGATCTCAAAACTTCTTGGTCTCAAAATACCTAAACTGCAAAATGCCTATTTTTTTTCTTAAAACACAGGTATCTTTATATGGCCGAATTTCAAAGTCTCATAATGCCTTAACTTTAAAACACTTTCATGGCAAAACAACTGTCAAATGTCAAAATACCTAAAGGCCGTAGCAGGATAAGGGAAGGAAAAGTGCCCTTTTGTGATAATGGGCTGGTTCTTTTTTCTACAGTTACTTACATCTAATAGTGAAATTGTGCCAAGTTTGGTTGTAAAATTCTTAAGGGTTCCGTAGAAAAAAAATAAAAACCAAATTAATTAAATACGGTTTTTCTCTAAAACGAATTAAGTTAAATGAATCATTTTTTACCATTTTGTTAAGCTTAATCTAATACATATTCTAAGCAAAACCCAACTCTTTATCTTTAATACTTACGCAAAAAACAGGTAAGTCAACATTTTGAATTTTTTTTTTTACATCTGTTAGAGATACCACTCTAATTGTTATTTCTACATAAGCCTTACTTAACGTTTTGTGACACATATTAATTTGATGGATAAAATCGGGAAGCAACTGTGTCAAAATTAAATAAATAATTGGGTTGGATTTTATTACATTTTATTGGTTGGCTATTCTGACACCGCCAAAGAACTACGGGATAAAATACTCTTTATAAAAAATATATTCGAAACCAATTTTGACACTTAAAGTGACATCAGTCTATAATTATTACTGAAAATGCACCATTTTAGCTTATAAGATAAAAACCTTGCTTGTTTTAATCACTGTTGCTACTTGTATATAAGCCTTACTTAACGTTACATCAGATATAATTACCAATTTGATGGTTAGAATCGGACGTAACTGTAAAATTTAAAAAAGCCTTTTTCGGTTATAAATTTATGATCATGAAATTCCATTTAAAAACTTATTATTCCGCCACGATAAATCCTCTTTCTACTATAAAGAAAATAAAAAGATTTTGACAGCAATAGCGATGTATTGTTTTTAATGGTTACAAGTGATTGAAGTTTGTGATTGATGATTCAGAAAAACAATTCCTAGCGTTTCAATAATGAATTCTAAAGCGAACGCTATCAAGAATATATTTGCTAATAAACCAAAATCATTATATAACCTCGCTATTGTAAAAGTGAGCAGTGTCATTCGATTAAACCACTTTTACGAAGACTACTTACCGTTTTTTGAACAGGTAACGTTATATCAGCGTTTTTGTAGTTACATGATCGGTTACGTATAATTTATTTTATTGTATATTTATTTTATTATTTCAGGTTGAAAATATGCAGCACGCATTGTATTCTTTGGAACTACCAAATATCATATACGTCGACATGTTTTTCAGAGGACTACCGTGGTGTGTCACTGTATGTTTAAAAGACGAAGGGATGCGAGCGACAGGGTATTGCGAAGATTGTAGCAGAAACTATTGGTATCCTGCTAATGATACATATGATACCAATGTACAATCTTTATACTGTCCATTGTGCACAAACGAACTCTTTTGTCGACATGACGGATAAAACTTTTTACCTTAATTATCCTCGTAGTACGTATATGTCGAGTTTAGTTTATTTTAAAATAAACCAATTAATAACTGCATAACGTTGTATTACTGTTAAATGAATGTTTATAATATTATAATCAATGTTTTAATCATAGGTCGTCTATATCTCAAGTACCCATTTAATAGATATGCAACCTCTAACATAAACATATATAGGTACTCAATCGACCGTTTCATCTTCTGTCATGTTCTGTCTAATCACGTTATAGTGTTAAATGAAGATAATTCTCTAAGTTTTAAATTGTATATCGTATCATGTCGGACGAAACCGACAAAAAATGTGGTTATTGCAACCGCTTTTTAAAAAAAAATCCAGGCCGCAAAAGCAAAATAGTCAACAGGGAAGATGTCGAATATTTTTCAAATAGTCAGAAAACAGTCACAGTTGGAGATACTTTGTGCAACCCTTGTCGTTTGAAAAAATATCAAACGACTCAATCTAGTTTGGACGAAAGTGATTCAAACGCAAGTATTGAAGATATCGATAGTGAATTTCAAGTGCCAGGCTCTTCTAATGTTAGCACCGACACCGAATTAATCGAACTTCCAATCCCGAGGACAATATCTAGTCACAGTTATTGTTGCTTGTGTTCAAATAAAAATGACCTGATTGTTGTACCGAAAGAAGCCAGATATCAAGCGTTTAACAAACGTAAGATTTACGTACCAAAAGGGAATCGTTGTTGCAGACAACACATTATTAAAAGTCGGTTTTATGAAGACAATTTAAAAGAATTACGTATTTTATCAAATACGTCAACACTTGATGTAAATTAGGTAGCAGAATTATTTCATGTCATGGCATTAGAATGTACAGCAAGTAATTTCTCAAAAATTGGCGATGGTTCTCTGTCAAGTGACGATATTTACGTATTTACAGGTTTGACTTGGCCTAATATTGCAGACTTAACTAACATGTTAGTGTCATTGAGAAACACTGTGAATAGGAATGTAACGCAAGCAATCGTTACTTTTCTGATTAAACTAAGAACTGGTAACTCTAACATTCTCATTAAAACTATGCTAAAACTTGAAACGCAACAGCTTGTTTCAGAGTATGAGTAAAGT
The DNA here is from genome assembly GCA_932294315.1 of Epinotia nisella. Classification (NCBI taxonomy): domain Eukaryota; kingdom Metazoa; phylum Arthropoda; class Insecta; order Lepidoptera; family Tortricidae; genus Epinotia; species Epinotia nisella. The sequence continues at coordinate 24,547,197 of OW028673.1, forward strand.
GTTTTGTAAATATTTTGCCTCAGCATTTTCGTATGAAAGCAAACAATAGGAAAGAATTGATTGCAAATCACACCACAAACATCGCAAGAAAACTGTGTGCTTCTGCTGATAAATTGATCCTTATCTGTGATGGAACTTACGCCCGCCATCAGAAAAGCAAAAATAATGATTATCAGCGAAAATCGTATTCTGGACAAAAAAGGCTCCATTATGCAAGCCGTTTACTAATTGCACTACAGATAGTTTCGTGGTGGACATGTTAGGTCCTTACACTGCTAATAAAAATGATGCTACTATCTTAAAAGATATAATTTATGATGAATCAACGGGTCTTAGTAGTTTGATGAAGCCAGGTGACATTTTTGTGTTAGATAGAGGTTTCAGGGATGTTATTACCCACTTGGAAGCAAAAGGATATAAAGTTTTGATGCCAGCACTTAAGGGCAATCGCAAACAATTGCCCTGCCAGGAAGCTAATGATTCTCGTTGCGTGACGAAGATTCGATGGCCTGTAGAAGCTGTCCATGGAATGTTGAAGCAAAAAAATAAGCTTTTGAATAACAACTTAGACAACAAGATGTTGTCTAAAATTGGAAACTTTTACAGAATTGCTTCATTTCTCTTAAATGTTTTTGGCAAAAGGCTTGAATCGGACACCAGCGTAACTGATGAAATACTAGAGCAGTTTTCTAGTAAGCTTAATACAGAAAACACGTTAGCTGTAGAGGTAGAAAAAAAAGGTTGGCTGCGTAAGAAACTCCCATTTGAAGCTATAAGATCTAACAACATAATAGATTTCCCTGAATTGACAGAATCTGATTTGAAAATTTTCTTCACGGGTATAGATTTTCGTTACTCTTTTAAAGCGTTGGATTTGATATAGTTGAAATTATTTTTTTATTTCAGGTTCATACCAATATCATCAAGCGATTTCGTTTCTATCAGAAATACTAAATGAGGATGGTTCGTTGAATTTGGAATATGTAAAGGAAAATGCTAATGTACTAAAACTGAAAGTACAATCACGCCATATTTCTAGAAAGATTTACTGATGCTTCGTTGAATATGTTCCTAATAGCACTGGATTTGGGTCCATAAGCAGGCATTATTGTGAATGTGCCAACGGGATGCGAACAGTAGGGTGTTGTTCACACATTGCTGCTATCATAGCAAATGTTATCCAAGTTTTAGCACGACGCTTTATGTGCGTACTTACGAAATAATACTACGCAATAAGTATATAATACATGTATACAAAATAGTTTATGTACTATAATGAGACTCCTACCTGCAGACAAACTGTTAAAACAGTTTTGCAGGGAAATGTAATAGATAAGTTTTTGTATCCCATTGCTTAATAATAATAAATAAATAAAATAAATAAATTTATTATTTATCGCACGCAAGATATTTGTCAAAGATCGTTCGGCCTGCTGAAACTTTAAGCAGTCTCTTTTTAAATCACGGAATTCACGTAACTGTAAATGAAGATAGCGATGACGATTAGAATTAAGCTATTTTTATTTTATTAGCTAAAATGGTGACATTTTCAGTAATAATTATAGACTGATGTCACTTTAAGTGTCAAAATTGGTTTCGAATATATTTTTTATAAAGAGTATTTTATCCCGTAGTTCTTTGGCGGTGTCAGAATAGCCAACCAATAAAATGTAATAAAATCCAACCCAATTATTTATTTAATTTTGACACAGTTGCTTCCCGATTTTATCCATCAAATTAATATGTGTGACAAAACGTTAAGTAAGGCTTATGTAGAAATAACAATTAGAGTGGTATCTCTAACAGAAGTGAAAAATTTTTTTTTTCAAAATGTTGACTTACCTGTTTTTTGCGTAAGTATTAAAGATAAAGAGTTGTGTTTTGCTTAGAACATGTATTAGATTAAGCTTAACAAAATGAAAAAAAAATGGTTTATTTAACTTTATTCGTTTTAGAGAAAAACCGTATTTAATTAATTTAGTTTTTTTTTTCTTCGGAACCCTTAAGAATTTTACAACCAAACTTGGCACAATTGTATAGTTAGCTGCAAGTAACTACAGGAATAAAAAGCAACTCATAATATTAAAGGGCATTTTTTCTTCCCTTATCCTGCTACGGCTGCTGCTATCATACAAAGGTATTACACGAAGGTTGTCAATTTTTACATAAGATTAATATTTCTTTTTCTTTTGAAATGAAATAGTTTATTTGCAAGATTACTGTTACAAGATCTTATAAATAAACCAACGTAATCAACCTGGATGAAGGTGTGCAAATTTTTACGAATTAAACATATTTTTTTATAGCTCCAATTTGTCATTTCTGTCATTCGTTATTTGAAGGAATTGTGCATTTCAATCTTTAGGTATTTAGAGAAAATGACGTTTTAAGTCAAAATTTCGTTCATTTTAAGAATGAGACAATTTGACATTTAGGTATTATATTATAAGCCCATGGTAATTTGAAAATTGGGTATTAGTGAATAAGGTATTATGAAATTTTGTGGTTTTAAGCCCAAAGCCAAATTTCATGTTTATATCTTTAGTGGTTTAGGTTGTGCGCTGTCTGTCAATCGGTCAGTAACGCAAGAGTTTTATAATATAGATGAGACGAGTGCATATATCAATGACATAGTATAGTAAGAATCAATAGTAACAATCATAAAATTAGAAGAAAAGGAAAACAAAACAGACGATTTGAGAGTCAACGTCTTTACCTAAGCAATAATAATAAAATATGAGACGAGGACTAAGGGGCAATGGGATGGCGAATAGTGCGTCGTGCGGCTGGGTGTCCTGTACAACCACAATAGCTGTTTATATCGTCCTGTGAGAAGCCGTGATAACTCGTGACTAACTAACTATAACAGTTAACTTCCTAAGAACAAATTTCCATACCTCTTTCTCAGCAATTTTCCCTCACTGCCTCATTTGGATTATACCTACAGCCTGTGCTATATTCACACTATGCTTTCAGTATATTTTTCATACAAAAACACAAGCGGATCTCACCAGTTCAATTTTATCGTTGTCACTGCAACGGGGAGGCGTTTAAGGTAATAAAGCATTCTTAACTTATTTTCGAAGTCACGGGTGTATGCTTAAGCCGTAAAATGTTTGAATTTCGGGCGGACCCATGTTGCTCCGGACGTGCATAAGGGCCGTGACAGACGTAGATGGAGTGTAGGTAGAGGTGGGTTGTAGGTGGATAGTTGGGGCGCAGCAGGGAGTGTATGTCACATGTAACTATTCACCCCGCCAAGCGCTCGTACCTATTTATAGGGATAGTGTTTTCTGTCATTGATCCATTCCCGCTTGTTTAATAATAGTAAATCAAATTCAGAGGACAGTCTAACTTAAATCGGCTAGCCCCTAAGTAAGCTCAAAGAAATCTAATCTAAATCTATATTAATATTTAAATACATAAAAAAACATCCAAGATTCACGAACAAATATTTCGTTCTTATCACACCAATATTTGCTCAACGGGATTCGAACCCAAGACCGTCAGCTTCGTAGGTGTCGGGTTACGGCAGTTTTTGAACAAGATTGACATTGCCTAGTAAATATATATAGCACTATTAGCACTACACTTGTTAGACAGATATGTGTAGAGGTACACATAAGTGCCTGCACATTCAATCCAAGTCGTGTGCGCTTGTACGAGTATCTCAGAGAGGGTTTGTTTACTCTATAAATTACACAGCTAAAGCAAACAACTAGATACTACTTAGCGACCCATGCGGTCTCAGAATCGCTCTATACACAAAGGTAACCAACTAATTAGTATCGTGTACTAAATTAACGCAGTTGGATCAAAATTACATTACACTACGAATAGTAGTCACACAGCAAACGATGTTAATAATGCAGTATTGGATATACCTACAATGTAGGTACAGTGTCGCCGTCAAAGATACGTATACATTTTTCGCGCTATGTATGACAATGGAATACAATGCAATAAAGAAAAATAAAAAAATATTATAATGAGGGTAAGCATCTCTCAGAGCTGTGCGATGCGAAGGGGTGAGGGAGGAAAAATGCACCAATAGGAAGCGATATGAGTTTTTTTCTCGCTCACCGCCTCGCAACGTCACACAGCTTTGGTGGATGCTCACCAAGTGGGTGAAGCATGGTTGACATTTTATCGCTGTCGATAAGACATCCGTCACGTTTTGACAAGTATGCGAGTGCGAGCGTGACAGATGCCTTATACACAACGATAAGTGATAAAATGGCAACCATCTTAGGCCCTCAGGATAATAAAGGCTAAAAAGGTACGTTTCAGTTTCCTTACGTAACCTTACATCGGCGCACTATTAAGTAAGGAAACTGAAACGTACCTTTTTAGCCTTTATTTATATATATATATATGAAGAGACCAATACGGCAGGGCCATGTAACACATTATACGAGGACGTAGAAATTGGCTACTTTCCTAAAAAAAGTTATTTAGTCCGTCAGTTAGATTATCGAAAAATATTGGGCACGTATTGTTTTATTTGTTAATTATATATTGTTAACAGTACCCAATTGGACTCCAGCATCACCCCGCAGACGCAAAGGTGTGGCTCACAAACTTTGCACCCAAGCCTCAAAGCAACGCCAATCCTCAGAGAACCATCATCGTGTAAGGTTCTCAAGTGTGATAAAGGCAATGCATGTACCCAGTACCCAGGCTCCTGAATTGGGTTCACTGGAGCCTTAAGACGAGCTAACTCCATCCCCGATGCACCGTCTAGCAACTCGTTATAAGTATGTCGTTTCAAATACTTTTCCCCACGATCTCTGCACCTCAAAATTTTCCGGTCGCTCTCCACTAGTACAGCGGACCGACCACTCGGTTAAAGAATCTTCCAAAAAAGGCACGCGAACGGTATTCTTCTTTCCTTGGGTTATGTGATTACTAACTGAAGTGCAGTTATATATATATATTATCGCCTTTAATAAAGATTTCATATCAAAATACTGTTATGCGATATATACTTCACAATATTTTATGAACAGATAAAAGCTCTGATAAATATGCGGCAACAGATGTTCCTCTATTGAATATGCGATCAAAATACTGCATAATTCATCCTGGATCGAAATTTTACACACTCGTTGCTTAAATACGAGTTGGATTGTATTGGTATATTGTTCAGATTTCGGATTTGGGTGAAATTATAGAAAATTTGCAGAGTTTTATATTTGTATTATAAAGATATAAAATACCTACTTACTTGAAGGTTACACCAGCATTAATCTCTGCCATAACAAAGCGAGAAAAAATAATGCTGGCGACTGTACCAGAAAGAGATAAAATTTCAAAATATTTCAATCGAAAACCATTTTGGTAATTATGTTCATCGGTAATTAAGGTTATTTTCTCACAGTCCTTTATAAGAAAATATGAACCGAGTGTCCTTTAATATTATTAAGGGTGTATTAAGCTGCCCTGCCACAAAGAGCTGGGCTGTTATTCGCTACGCGCTCATGCGCCTCGCCCAACGCGTTACGCGTTACGCCTAACGAAACTAGACCTCTACCTACGCTTAGTTACTACGCATCGCGGTGTTAAGATATATTTTATATATTTGTTTATTTTTTTTGTTTTTTATTTGTTTAGTTCGATTTGTGTAAGAATGTCCCCTAATATTTATTTATTTATTTATTTTATTTATTTATTTGTGGGTGAGCGTTGAGGTGAGCTTAAAACAAGTTACATAAGGGGGGCTGTATGATATTAATGACGTCATAATCTGCATATGACCTTTTGGAATCCGCTACTATTAAATTAGATATTTTTAATAAAAACTAAAATTCAGGAAGAAATTAATAAAAACACGTAAGTACATTATTATTTTTATTTTATGGAACTGAATTATGAAATGGCCAACTTGAAAAATAAAATGGTGCCAATTATGTACCTATAAAATTATATTATGTCACACCTTATACTTAAAGCCTTTGGCGGCATGTTTTTTTTAATAAACTGAGGGCCTTCCGCGAAACGAAATTCTTTTTCGTTCGTGTATCTCCATCTCTGTCGCACTTGCCAGTTCGAGCGACAGAGACGGAGATACACGAACGAAAACGAATTTCGTTTCGCGGTAGGCCCTCTGCTTTGAGACAGATACAAAATATTGACACTACGAATAAACGCCTCTGACCGTCAATAGCCGCGTCCAAACGGCCGGGCGCGGCGGACAGCATACGGGGCATAAGATAAAGCGAGATAGACAGCAGTCTATCCCGCTCAGTGTCATAGCTTATGCCATTTATGCAGTCAACCACGCTTGAACGCGGCTATTGACGGTCAGAGGCGTTTATTTTTTTTAATGATTGTGAATTAGAGACTTAAACACACCTGAGGGTCTACCGCGAAATGATTTTCGTTTTCGTTCGTGTATCTCCGTCTCTGTCGCACTTGCTAGTTCGAGCGACAGAGACGGAGATACACGAACGAAAACGAAAATCGTTTCGCGGTAGGCCCTCTGATGTTTGAAATGAATTCTGTTTTCATTTTCATTTTCAAGTTAGTTTCTAATTGATTAGTTAATTAATAAAAACATTCTGTTTTCTGATTGGTCGATTTTAATATTAGCAGTAAGCTGGTTAGTTGATATATACATAGTTGAAATATGATTTTTTTTTTGAAAGAGTTGTGATTGGTGGATTACGGTGGACTGTTTTGATTGGTCAAATTAAATGTTTTAAAAATCATAAATATGTATACATACTTTGCATAGGGGCTGAATGTCTACTTTAGCCCTGTTTGCAAAGTCTAATATCGCACACTTTTCGAGCATAAGAATTAAAAAATACTATTTTGGTACAGCAAGACGCCTACTATAGTATTTAAATTGGATGATTCGTCTACTTAGCGAAACGATTATTGAAATACTTACAGTGTTCCTCACTTTTCGGGTAGTAGGTACAAAAACATTTGAATTTTCATTTCACTAAGCTATTAACTAGATGAATGTATTATTTAACCCGTATGTTAATAAAAAATATTTTTTTATTAAATTAAACTTAACACCATCCTATTTTATTACATATTACAACTGTTAAATTGAAACCTGATTTTTAATGTAGAAGGGTGCAGTGATCCCGTGCATGATAAAAAAATATAACTGTTAATATGGCCATTAGCCGTTAGCATAAGTATATCAGTTAAGCTTGTTTTCGAGCCTCCATTACTTGTACTTAAGTGATACAATTACATTATGTACCCACACATACATTATATTTAAGTGCCGTCGTTCCCACGCCCTGCTTGTCACCTTTGTTGGCTGACATCATAGGTATCTCACAAACTACAGAGAAACTGACGTTCCGTGGGTATAATAATGTACATGGATCCAATGAGCCACGGTACCTACTTTTTTTACACGCGATACATCATGATAATCAATCATCACTAATATAATAATAAATAAAGACCTAACTATGATAGTTTTGATAAAATCCTCCATCTCATTCTATTGGGTAATGTTCGAAAGCTATTTTAGCACCTACACAAGAAGACATTTTCCTTTTATTTATGGGTGAGTGGCTGGGTGTTATAGGAGCAATTCCTAAACGTATGCTTTCCAACTCAACCACCGGGGAAATAGTTTTATGTGTTTCGCTAGTTGAGTTTATACCTAAGTGGTTTTGCCTGTTACGCGAACCGTCATAGTACGCTACTTTAATGAATCGAAGGTTTAAATAGTTAAGAGATACATTTTGAAAGAGAAGAATATTATAGCAGTCACGGACTTAATTGTTGAGCTATTTAGAGCTCCGTTTATACCGGACAATAGCTTAACTATTAAACAACCAAAATTACGTGACACCTAAATGGCTCAACATTTAATATCCTTGAAGTAGGTCTCTCAGTGACGGTACTGTAACTATACCGAAATCATTTTAGGAATTCTGGTAAGCGTCTATTTAGAATATTCTCCAGAATTCCTTCATATTACATTCGTTACTCACGTACAGTACAGAGAAATGGACCCTCAAGAAAGCTGACAAATATTTATTTATTGGCAAAGCATTGATGCACCGTCGCCCCGGTTGGAGGGGTACCCGACGGATGTGTGGGACTTCCGGGCAGAAGGGACAGACTACCCACTAAACCCCCAACTTTGCCCAGCCATTTCGCTTACAAGAAGGTTCTAAGGTTTGCTCACTTTAACCCTTGCGACTAGCCGGCTTAAAAGGCCTGGCCAGGGAGAACGCCCTGGGACAAAAGAAAATCCTAGCTCAACACAAAGTCTGAATTTGGAAACGTGAAATTTAATTTGAATATGAATTGAATTGAATTTATTGAGAAAGAGATAATCAAGTGAAATAAGTTATTACTAGAAAATTATAAGGGAAATGAGTCATTTAAAATGACCGAGGGGTAGGAGCACAACAAATAGCACAGACAACTTTGTGCAGTGCAGCTCACGGTAGGCACACGGTAGGCATACGGTGCTATTCATTCGGTTAAAAACCAAATACTTAAGAAGAGATTCTTAGAAATAATGTAGTTGTAAATTGCTCTTTCGGTCGCGAAATACTGCGTTTAGGTCCATAGTTGTTGTACAATTTTGTTTCTATAAAAGTGTAAGGATTCTATTGGTATGATTAAATTTACTCCTGGACAAATCTCAAATTAAAAATCATAAAAAAAATCTTTTTTATGATCACAAAAAAAAAAAAAATTGTACTTTATTACATTAATTTGATGGTTTACTATCCATTTAGCAACACTACGTTATCAATTTTATCATGACGCAATTAGCTTATTCTTTGCGTCTTATTCTTGGGGGTAAACCAGTTTCAACATTGATGATGTTTTTACATTTCTTTTAAACACCACGATGACAATCTAGCATACAGCCTACCTGTAGGTAAGCCGACGCTCCCTGACCGTAGTCTCCGGCAGACGGAGACCCGCCCTCTCGGGCTCTGGTCTTGCGACTCCAGTATGAACAGCCGTATAAGCCTAGCTCGATTTGTGTAAGAATGTCCCATAATATTTATTTATTTATTTATTTATAAGGCAAGCCAGAGGCGGGAGCCTGTCCAACCATCCACCCGGTCGGCAACGGCATACGGCCACACGTACGTAGTGTCGCTACTCCCTATCAGCTCACCACAAGCTACGCTGCGTTGACTGTTACATAGTTCTGTAATGAAATGACTAAAAAAATTTTTTTTGGGGTGCACTCCTTATGTGTAACTGCAAGGTAAAAAAATATATCAATGTAAGTCAACGTGTGGCACAAATCAATCGATAGGCCTTTCAAAATAAATATAAGGTTTCTCAGCAATTTTTTTAACAGTGTATTTAAAAAATATGAAAAAAATCATGGAAATATGGCTTATTAAATAAATTCTTTCACCGAAAATTATTTTGAACAAGATCGGTTTAAAGGTTTTTGAAACATTGCTGAAAAACTACCTTCCCTATAGAAAAGGACGTAAGTGCCGTAATATTTCTGTGACGATACGACTTTAAAAAAAGGCACGGACCCCTTGTTGTGCGTAGTCCGACACGCACTTGACCGGTTTTTATATTTATGGTTTTGATGGGATCATAGATTGTCATGATAATATTGAAATATATAAAAAGCAGTGTAGAAAAGCAAAAAGCGTGCGGAAACTTTCAATTTCCCAAGTGGATACCATAACTTGACATTGCAATCTCGTTAGCAGGAACGAGATAGCCATATTTAACCAGAGTTTCCTGCCCTTCAGCGTAATGATAATGAATTAACTCGGGGCTTGTAAACAGTATCCAATTAACTTGAGAATTTAATCAGTAGACAGTTTGTTTATGTAACGGTTAAAGCCGTACATATCGTTATGTTGGTCCTGCAAATGGATTTCTGATCTGTTATTTTATTATAATCAGCCTTCAGTTATTTTGGTAGTCCTCCTTTGTAGTTTTTTACATTGATATAGTATAAGTAACTAGATACACAATCAGCCGAAAAAAGTGGCCGTCCAAAAGAACCGCGCGATCGACACGTGCGGCTCTTTTGCGTTTAGTCTGGTTTCGACCGTGAGACTTGACGGTTGTCAGATATGACTAAATGTTCAGTCAAAAACTGTGTAAATAGCAACCAAAAAATAAGAAAAAAAGATGGGATTTATTTCTTTAAGTAAGTTCTTTTGATAACGTAACAATATTTGTGTAAACTCATTGTAACTTAATGGTTTTAAACATATTATAAATATTTAATTTTGTTAGTTCAAATGACATACGTCGCGGAACAAAAATCTAAGGAGCCGTTATTAGTTTTTTTTTATGAAGTCGTTAGCTACGTAATTATGGCTTTCAATTTAAGATTCCCAAGAAATCCTCAGCGACGTGCAAAATGGGCTGCAGTTATAGCACGAGACAGTCGACACGATTGTTTTATACCAAACGACTCGCGTGTCTACTAAGGAAAGAAACGATTTTCACAAATTCATTGACATTAAAAACTTGGGGGGCCTTTTCTATGCATCTGAAGATGTATTTAGTGTGTGCAAAACCACTGAAGGTTTTATAAGATGTAATATGCGAATGGGAGTAAAAAAGAACAGTATTTTACTAGCATCAAAGGTATTAAAGACATTCTTGGGAGTAAATATTTTTAATTCAAGCTCAGAAAAAGACCACAACAACAATCATAGGATGTTTTAATAAAATCTATAGCCGATCGCGACTTGACTGTACGCTTACATTACATCACAAAAAAAGAAAGTATCAAAAGTAAAGGCAGGTCTAAAAGACAATTATTTGATAAATTGAATGTATTTCAAGGAAACTAAAATGACTTCGTTTTAATGGCTCTGTCAGCTGCACTGTATGTACAACTTACGTAAATCTCACCCAACAATTGTTTTGTATATACTATATAGTATTTGTAAATAAATTTGAAACTGTTTATTCCCCACTTTTTTATTTTAAGATTATACCTACTCGTACGTAAATGCACTGTTACCCTACTTAACTTAAGCAACTGTTTTTTTTTATGGAGGAGCGGGTCTTCCTGACACAGGTATTTTTTACCTAATAGGAAGACCCAACCCTATATTGTCACACTGTATCCAATCTATGCAATAAATCATTTTCATTTTTTTTTTCACTTGTAAAACAAATAAACCTGATTTATTTGTACTTTTGGTGTTTCTGTTTAAATAAATACAATATTGTCAAAATATTTTTATAACGTGACTTCATTTAATCGCCGTTTAGTTTTGACGTGAGCAGTTAAGTCACATTGATAAAATGTTAATAAACTAAAAATTATTTAATCTGTTAATATTAATTTGCTAATATGGTGCTTAAAACCTACAACACTAAGTTCTCTTTTGTATGAAACATATCGATGGCTGTGTGACTCAACCTCGTATATGAAAAATAACTACTTCAGGGGAACACGTAAAAACTATTTTATTTCGTTTTATTGTACTGAACAAGTAAAATATTTTTTAATAATTAGATAAGTGATTCGACGATGTAATGTGTACCAAATTGACAATAGTCAATTTATAAGTATTGAAGTCGTGTATGCCCATTATATGTCTCTACGAGTTTGTGTTATACATGTAAGTTACTTTAACATGTTATAGGTGTTTGTGTCAAGATATCTGTTAAGTGTAATTTTTATTAAATAAACGACTACCAACCGCTCTAACTTCTTATATACACGTGAAATTAGCAAATTTATTTATTTATTTATTTATTTATTGCGTATCACATTACAAAAGATAGATGGTAGGTACATTAATAAGGTATTCATGTGACGCCCTGCAAGGGCACTACAATATAATATATAGCTGATTATTGAAACGGATTTCAATAAAGCAGCAGACTTATATCTAAACTTACAATATGGGCATTATATGCATGGATAAATTACACAAAAGTTGAAAAGAAATATATTTACAATTTTTCGCTAAAAAACTCATTTAGACTATAGAAGCATTTGTCGATTAACAACGATTTCAACTGTTGGTTAAACATTTTTGGTTTGTCGAGGCCTTTTATATGGTTAGGGAGATGATTATAGATTTTTATGGTCATGTGATGTGTATTTGACGTGACGAGTGTATATTTGGAAAACGGTGCTCTAAGTTTGTGCAAATTCCGATCGTTTCTTTTAATACTCGTTATCTGTGTGTATAAACCAATATGTTTCCGGACAAATTTGCACGATTTTAGTATATATATGGAAGTGACGGTGAGTATCTGGTATTTGACAAAGTAAGTTCTACAGGATTCCATTGGATTTATATTAGCTAGGATTCTTATGCACTTTTTCTGGAGGGTAAAAATCTTGTTTATATCACAACTATTTCCCCACAAAACAATACCGTATGATATTTTTGAGTAGGCATAAGCGTAATATGCCGTGAGTGATGTTTTAAAGTCTGTTGCGCGCTTAAGGTGGTTAAGGGCATAGATGAATGAAATCAAATTATTTTGTTTTGTATTTTTTTGATTTGCGATTTTTAAGTAGTAACTCTACTATATATATATATTTAGAACTGGAATAGTACATGAGAAAAGTGATCGGGCCAGATCAAGGTTCTTATCTTATCTTATAATACCTACTTAATAAAACAGTAATGTGCAAGGTTTATATATTTTGAATATAATTTAACAGAACAAAACTGGTCTTCTCCTCAAACTAATACTGCCATATATGACAAAAAAATGCACACCTAAATGTTATTAATTATAATAATATATTTAGCATGATTCTTCGCCCGGTGACAAAGGTCTATGGGGAAATAGGACTATATGTAAAGTGTTAAAATTAACACACCATTTTACATTATAGGAATAGTTGTAATGTATCGCCATGTATTCCCTTAGTGGCTGGCCATTGATGATTTCTATATCTTCCCCAAACCATTGTACTTCAAAGGTCTCCTTTTTTTTGCTATATTTGTTTAGTTTATCACACATATGTGAGAGTTAATAAGTCCGTGTTCTCTTTTGAACAGGTAATCTACAACTGAAAAACACATTTTAATTAAATTAATACACTTCTTCCAATGGATATTCTTCTGGCGAGATTTTATGATAATGACATAAACATGACAGGATTCCTTTTTTAATATATATTTTTTTAGCTAAATCAGCTTACTATTCACATGGAAGGTTGTCAAAAAAAGGGTGGTAATCTTTATGTATCACCATTTTTAATGATTGTAGATCATTAAATTTTCGACGCGTTATATGCAGTTGTGCTTGATACAACTGTCGAATATCATTATCTGCTGAAACCGTGATTGGGATCATACGTCGGGGCAGAGCCTCCCAGTCATCGTCAAACGATAATTTATATAAAATGCCCTCTGTGGTATATTTCAAGGCACGCAGGTCATTTACGCACGGGTCACCAGTTCGATTGCCAGGTCGTATAGATTTATAGTATTTCAAAATTGAATACTTTTTAAAAAACCGATAGTCTACGTAATTGACAGTATAAGACTCTCTTATTCTGGATTCTCTTATAAGCTGTACATAGTTTGCGGGTACGTATATTTCTTTGTTCTTTTTTTGCCTTTCAATAGTTGCGTGGACAGAATCTGCTTCCATTTGTGTATGCCCTTTAACGAGATATTTTTGAAAGATTGTTACATCATGTAATTTTGCAAAATGTAACAATGAATTGGACAAAGTGACGTTCCGATTTTGAGCACAACACCCATCGCTATAAAGGACAATAGGCACGTTCGCATCTAAACAGTGCTTTTCCAAAAAATCTATGATACAAGAAGAAAATACTTCACTATCCATGGCTCCATCGCATTTGTGCCACACATAGCATGATACTTTTTTAGTACTTAACTCGTATATAGTGAATTGATGACAAGCCAGTTTTTGTTTGAAATACAGAGATCCAGCGGGTAATTGAGGAATTAACTGTACTGCTTGTACGTCCATAGTGTATACTTTTAGTTTTCCTTCGATAGCCAGAGCTTTGTCTTGTGTTTTCTCCAAATGAGCCCTATCCTTTTGAATCACATGATTATGGTAAGATTCCAGTGACAAAGTATAATTTTTAAATGAATAGCATAAGTCACATTGATCTTTGCGGGGCTTAAATAACCCAATGTTCATCTCGTGCATTAGCTTCATAAAGAGTTCGTAACTAGGTATTTCTTTACGTGGCACATTTTGATCTTTTAGATAAGTTTTAAGCGTGCGATACACATCTCGACCTGACGAGTAAGTCATTTCTAAATATTCTTTAGTGGAATCATTTCGACAGTAATGGGAGGGCATTTTAGGTGTGTTATTTAAAAACTTCTTAATATGGTCACGTTTTTTTGTATCAAGTCTTCGCGTCTTTTTTTTTACAACGGTTTTCTTTATTATACCATGGTTATTAGCTTTTTTTACCCAATTCAATACACACCATTCACCAATATCCAAAGTATTCAAAAACATTGTTTTACATACTTGTACGTTTTGATCCTTAACTTTCAGGAAATATTTCTACGCGATTTTTTGCCATTGGCATTAACAGTTGTCTTTGTTACAAGTGCACACACATAAGCCTTTCGTTGTCCCCATGACATATTGCTCCAAAATGAGTCAAAGATGTTTTTTCTGTCACATTCTGTAATTCATCATCATCATCATCATCATATCAGCCGAAAGACGTCCACTGCTGGACATAGGCCTCCCCCAGAGAGTTCCAAATTGACCGGTCCTGCGCCACCCGCATCCAGCGGACTCCCGCGACCTTTACCAGGTCATCAGTCCACCTTGTGGGGGGCCTACCCACGCCGCGCCTTCCGGTACGTGGTCGCCACTCGAGAACCTTTCCGCCCCAGCGGCCATCGGTTCTACGTGCAATGTGCCCCGCCCACTGCCACTTAAGTTTAGCAATTCGGAGGGCTATATCGGTTACCTTGGTTCTGCTGCGGATAGCCTCTCATTCTGTAATTATGGCACAGTTTTTGGAAGCATTTTTTAAACATCTTAAAGACGTCCAACCCTTCTTCAAACTCCTTGCTTTCCGTAGTTCCAAATCTTTCAAAGTTTCTTTTTTCTTCCTTACGATGCTGTAATATGGCTTTCCTTGCTCTCTTGCTTTAATTACTTTTTTTCGTTTCCATTGGTTTTTATCTCCTAATCTTTTTCGTTTACGTTTTCTTGAAATAATTCCTGATTTTTCATCTAAATTTTGACATGTAATCCCTGGTATACCTTCAACATCATGAGCAGGTTGAAAAAAATCTGAGGAGTCATCAGACTCAACAAGTATTTCCATGTTGGGCACCATATTTCCCGTTTTCTCGTCCAAAATAAAATCTGTAAATACGTCTCCCACAAAATCTTCATCGATCAAAGAGTGACCCTTTGTGAAATATCCCGATCTATCATCCAATGCCAGGTGATCTCGGCCGTCTTTCGAACTTGCTGACATAGCAACTAATTAAACGAAAAACTCGTTAAATACAAACTGAATGAAATAAATATATTTGTTTTTTCTCGCATAAATGTGCCACTCAAAACGATAAATCATTACGATTGACGGCTAAAGTCAAGACACTACTTCTTAAAATAATGTACTTACCTATACTATACCAGTAGTTACTATGAAGGATGTATTTCTGTTTTCATGTAATCATTTTACTATCTAGAGTGTTCTAATACAATATGAGTACCTAATGACTATTGACCGGCATTTATCATTCGTATCAATAGTTGTATATAAGTGATAGTATTGGGTACTCTGCATTGATGACTAAAAAATGTGTGTCGCAAACTTGTATAACAATTTACGAGGCTGTGCCATAAACAAATATTTCAATACCAAATACGTGTTTGGGTTTTGACGAAATAAATACGAAATAAATCTTTTTTACGCTGAATGCTTTTGTCGTAACGTAAATCGTAACATTTTAAATAGTTTTGTATAATTATCTCATTTTCTCCAAATTTTCATATACGAGGTTGAGTCACACAGCCATCGATATATCTTGATGCTAGTTATAAGTTAACACTATTAGCAACTACTGAAATATAGCTAGAGTGGTCATTTTGGGGCACATTTCTTAACATTTTTGTTCGGCATTGTGTGTCTATTTACTTTTCAACACACCTGCTCGTAAAGTAGGTCTTATTACAGCGTATTTACACTGATAATGCAGAATATTACCCATGCCGTGCCTTTTACATTACATTATCGCACTAGTGCCTTTTCATTACATATCTTTTTAAATATTAGCAACAAGTATTAATGTTTCGAAAACAGCTAAGTAGTTATTTGCGTAAATATAAAATTCAATTCAAAATGTGATAAATAATTAAAGAATTTCATGAAACTGCTTGTTAGCTTGTTGGTATTTATATTTTGACGGTGTATTTTTACCTATAAATACCCAATTTCAAAATTTATAAATATGTGGCTGATTAGCTACTTTGCCGGTGCCCTTATCTCAGACTTGCGCGCGCATGCAGCGCTGAGCGCGCGAAAAAATAAAATTACGGCCGCCATCTTTTAAATGGGTTTCTGTTTGTTAAGTTTATTCACAGTATTGCATTTCGTTAGTGTTGTTTTGTAAAATGTCGAATTTAGATAACGAAGAATTACTTATCGAGTGTACGCCGCCAGATATCATAGTTGAAGCGCAAAATGCGAGTGATAGTCTTTTGCCCTCAAAATCAAAAGATAAATACATGCAAGCCTACGCAAATTTCATTCAATGGAAAAATAGCAAAAATGCAAGGTCTTTCTCAGAGAACGTGTTCATGGCTTACTTTAGTGAACTGGCGAAGAGGTATAAACCTAGTTCGCTTTGGTGTATATATTCTATGTTAAAGAGTACCGTGCAGAATAAAAATGCAATTGACATCAAAGCGTACACCAATCTAACTGCATTCTTGAAAAGACGTTCAGACGGCTTTTACAGTCGAAAATCCAAGGTTTTAACACCTAATGAAGTGGAGAAGTTCATTAAAGAAGCACTGGATAATCAATATCTAGCGACAAAGGTCAGTTCCACTATTTAGTTTTGTTTCATTATTATAATATTTGTAGGCGGTATTGTGAGTGTTGATATAATAGGAACTAAGTACGATTATTATAACTTAATTATGATTTTATTTATTTTCAGGTCGCATTAATATTCGGAATTACTGGTGCCTGTAGGCGTCAGGAATTAAACAACATTACGACAAAAGATATAGAGAATCACGGAGAGATGCTACTTGTCAAAATTCCGAACACTAAAAATAAAATTCCTCGGTCATTTACTATTCACGGACCATTTTATGAAATAGTGAAAAAATATGAAAGTTTACGTTCAACAAAAGGAAAATCTGACCGGTTCTTCCAAAATTTTCAAAACGGCAAATGCACGAGTCAGCCTATCGGAGTGAACAAATTTGGATCGATGCCTAGAGAAATTGCCAAGTTTTTAGGCTTACCACAGGCTGACGCTTACACCGGACACAGTTTTAGGCGGACTTCAGCTACATTGCTGGCTAATTCAGGAGCCGATATATTGACTTTAAAACGCCATGGGGGATGGCGATCTAATAATGTCGCCGAGTCATATATTGCTCCAAAATCCAATCCAAAATAAAGCCGACATAAGTGCCAAAATAACACAAGCAATCCATTTGGAGCCACAATCCAAGAAGTTCTGCCCTGAACCGCGTCCTTCCACCTCATATGCCAATGATGATTAGGGATTTCATACGTTTGCTAATGATGAAACGCAATGTTCTTCTACCTCCTTTCAGAATGTTGCATTATCACCGACATTTACAGTTACCCAAGAACAAAGCAATGAAATAATTAATAATACAATTAAACATACAGTACAAATGCCTCATAAGGCGGTAGCATATCATTTTAATAATTGTACTTTTAATAACTGTTTCAATAATTAAAGTTTTTAAATAAATGTGAACTTTTATTTACTTTTCCTCGCAAGTGTGTTGAAAAACGTCGTATGAAACACGTGAGCATTGGTCATTACACTTCTCGTCTCCATTAAGCCTTCGCCTTCGGCTCAGGCTTAAAAACCGACTCGAGTGTAATGACCAACATAGCACACTTGTATCATAATGTACTATTATTATACGTCAATGGTTATTCAAAGTTAGTAGAAAGTAATAATCGATTATCAACAAGTCATTTTTAAATTATATTCAAATTAGTTATTTGTTATGCAAGGCTGCAAAGTTGTGAGGCTTTCAAGAGTTTCAAGGCATTAGATGCAAAGAACAAATTCGCTGCCGCTATAGTTTATTTTCGATAAAAGGTGGTTGTCCCTGTATCAGGGTGAATATCCCCCAGAGGTATGCGAGGTAGCGAGGCGGCGAGCGAGGAAAACAACAACCAATAGGAATGCACCATTTTCCTATCCTCGATTCGAACCTAACTTACGGACATGGGTTGAGCCAGGAGCGAGGTTTTTTACAAGCAAAACAAGTTAAACGGAGCGAGGAATGCGTACGAGAAATGTGTGCAAGTATGTGCGTAGACAACGCTTATTTGTACAGTCAGCATCATAAACATTATCTCTAAGCAATAAGGTCCTAGAACCACCAGGAATGATATAATTCTGACTATACACATTTCACTTCTTCGCTTCACTCCGGTCCGCTACCTCGCACACCTCTGGTGGATATCTAGGTACCGTAAGAGACACGTCTTCCGCGCCTCATTTGTTATAAAATCGATGGCTCTAAACTCACTTTCTCTAAATTAATTTGCTACAATCATTTAGTAGCTATAAATGACATAATTTTGAACTACTAGTCTTAAAATTCTGAAAAAAAATATGGAATATAGTTCCTTGCCTAAAGATTACAGGAAAACCTATAAGAAGTTCGAGTATTTAAAGTAACGGGAAAATTCTCAATATTCTTGTGTATTTTGTATGGAGCGCCTAATACTTAGAGAATAGGAATTTTGCGGAACCCTCACCACGCGAGTTGAACTCGCACTTGTTCGGTTTTTTAAGACCTGGGCATTCCGGGTGCTGATTCGTATGGCTTTGATCATGTCCTTCATTTGGTATGTTTACCCCACCTGCGGGAGCACTTTCATTCTCTGTGAGTTGAGTTGAGTTGCTATGATGGCTCGCAACATCCTGTCAAATCCTGTGTTGCACAAAGAACCAAAAATATTGAAATTGGAGGGTAAGAGTTACCTACCCCTAATATATCCTCATAATCTGGTTTCAAGAGCACTCCGCTCGTTTACGTACATTTTAACGACTCATCCAACTCATTGGCTGCCTTAAGTGCCGTACATTTTTCAAGTAGTTTTTCTTTAGAATTGACGTTTTTCATCTCCGTTGTCTGGTTATTAGATTCCATTTCTGTTAGGCTTGCAATATTTTCGACATTCTGTAAAATAGATTATATTCAAATGATTTATTTTCAGACCATGTCCATAGTGTTAGTATACATGCTTATTCTAAGTGTATAATTATGTAAATATTACGAAACATTTTGACACTAAAAGAGAACTACGAACTAGACTTATAAACTAAATATAAAATACCCCACCCAGTTCACCCGCTTGAGGCATGGTCCCTAGGACGCTTGCTGCATTGCCTCTTTGCACTGCTAGGCTTAGACGCTGGGCAAAGAAGGAACCGGCACTGTGGTCGCCTGAAACACCAATGAGTCGGACCGACACCTCTTTCATAAATTTTTTGGTGTCGGACGACCAAGGACCCAAAGTCTCCACCGCTCCGTCTCTTATTCTAAGTTAAATAAATCTAAAATATCATAACATATTATATATAGAGCCTCTCGATCCCATATGCACAGAGTCCCAATGTTTCCACACAGCGCAGGCAGGAGACTCTAGCAGCAGACGCACGAGGCTGTTGGAGCTGTCACGCACGCGGCGCATCAGGGAGGCAGTTCTCTTGCGTATTATCGCACTGAAGCAATCAGTACGTACCTCCGCAAACATACCTGATGCGCTACAAAAGCGAGGCAGCCCCAACAGCATCCTGAATCCGTTAGTATATTGGATGCGCAGGGCATTGAACGCCTTCTTAGTATAATTTGTCCACAGGCTGCACGTGTAAAAGGTCTGACAAAATGCTTTAAACAGAGTTCTTTTGACATTCCAATAACAACGCGCAAACGCGCAATTTTACATTGTGCACTTATACTTCGTCAAGGATAACAATATATTAACGGTGGTTTTTAATCCGTGATCAGGAGCCGGAAAATATGAATAACTATAGCAAAACAGATTTCAATGCATCGTACTCTTAATTTAATAATTGGACACAAGGGTTATGAAACCAATTTTTCACAACTTTCATAGATTTGGACTACCGTTAGGGTGACAATAATTTTTAATTAATAAGTAATTCCTAATTCAGTTTTATGTAGGAAAAAAGAACGTTTGTTTTAGATAAATACAAGTTAACCGGGTTTTGCATCAATAACTAAATTGTTCCTGATCACGAATTAAAACTCACAGTGTATAGTTCACTTGAGCTTAGTGTACACAAGTATAATAGTTTTGACACTAATCAGGCACTTTTGCACTTAATTGTTTTATATACGGGGTGTTTCCTGTAACAGGAGCAATAAATTAAACGGAGGCTTCCTTACTGCATTTCTAGTAACCCCTTTTGTCCATTTCTTTTCAAATGTTTTTAACTCGGAGAAAAATTGATCTGAAGTTATGACCTCCGAGTAATGTATCTTGGCACCACGAGATCATAGCACAGTAGTCAATGCAGATTTTGAGTTAGCATCATGTAGTGAGTCATAATAGTTTTTGCATTTTTGTTTTCAAAAGATATTTTTGTGATTTTTTCAATTTTTTTCAATTTTTTTTTGTGTTTTTAAAATAATAAAATACTTATATCACTCCAGAAGAGTAAAAAAGTACACCAAAACTTTAGTTCAAGAAAAAAAAATCCGAAAAAAATATTTTTTTTTTCAATTAAAACCACTTAGAAACAATTGATCACAAGCTTAATAATCTACCATTTAATTTATTGCTCCTGTTACAGGAAACACCCCGTATAATAAATAACTTAAAACGTGATGTGCGCATTGATTTAATAATCGCATCGTCTTCAAAACAAATAAATTGCGAAGATATAAATAAATAAAAAACACCAACTGAAGAGATAGATAACTCCAGGGCAGGTTGTGTATTTAGTAAGGCATGTTTATTTTCCTGTCCGCCTATCTCGGGTTATCTACAGCTGATTGACTGTGTCAACTTCGTTAAGAATTACGTCTCTTTTTTACGTGAAATTCTTTGTTGCTATTTGCTTGGTAACCTCACAAATGCTCAATAAAAAAGATTAACGATTAAATCTCAGTTTAAACAATGAACATTCTGATTAATAATACACTAAAGCGTCGCTTCATTGTATTCGATAATGATTCATATTAACACATACGAGTAGGTGATATTCTTGTGTTACGCGAGGACCCTGTGAACAGAGGGAATGAGCGGGCTCGTGACATAGCTGCTCATCGTGTGTTACACGAGGAGCCTGTGTACAGAGGGAATGAGCGGGCTCGTGACATAGCTGCTCATCGTGTGTTACACGAGGAGCCTGTGTACAGAGGGAATGAGCGGGCTCGTGACATAGCTGCTCATCGTGTGTTACACGAGGAGCCTGTGTACAGAGGGAATGAGCGGGCTCGTGACATAGCTGCTCATCGTGTGTTACACGAGGACCCTGTGTACAGAGGGAATGAGCGGGCTCGTGACATAGCTGCTCATCGTGTGTTACACGAGGAGCCTGTGTACAGAGGGAATGAGCGGGCTCGTGACATAGCTGCTCATCGTGTGTTACACGAGGACCCTGTGTACAGAGGGAATGAGCGGGCTCGTGACATAGCTGCTCATCGTGTGTTACACGAGGAGCCTGTGTACAGAGGGAATGAGCGGGCTCGTGACATAGCTGCTCATCGTGTGTTACACGAGGACCCTGTGTACAGAGGGAATGAGCGGGCTCGTGACATAGCTGCTCATCGTGTGTTACACGAGGAGCCTGTGTACAGAGGGAATGAGCGGGCTCGTGACATAGCTGCTAAGTCACTCAAATGTCAAATTGGCCTCAAATATGAAACTTAATGGTGAAACCATAGAATTTGTGTGCGTAAATGAAACACCTTGTACTTACCTACCTATGTTGGACAAATAAAATCTTTGAATCTTTGAAAAAACTTATAGCGCCGAGTTTTTTTATTATATATAACAGTTAAGTATAACTTCGACTTTGACATTGAAAATAAATTTGATTTCTCTTTTTGATAAACTATGAACAGCTACTGACCACAATTTTACCTATAGGTAGACACATAAAAACACAAATATTATAATTACAGGTTTTGGAGACTGACCGCCGGGAAAAACACGGGAATATCTTTGAACTTATACACGTACAAGTTGGTAAAGAACCCTGGACGATCGAGTCCGACTCGCGTTTGACTGGTTTTTTTATTTTATTTATGAGGCAAATACAGGTATTATACGCATCTCAGTTCATATACGATAAATATGTGCACATTTTGCGTAACATGTCTACATACGATGTACTTGATGGTATATGTTAATAATTTCACGCTCTGCGTCATTAGCATACCAAGCTTGCGACAGCTGTTGCAGGCAGACGCAAGTTCTACGTTCCGTAGACTTAGCAACTCCGTTTGTCTCGATACAGAACAAGTAAAACAGCTGAGGAATTTAAGTATTTTCTAACAGGATTTAGTATTTATCAGGTGCATTTAAGCACTAATCCAATTAAGTATTACCTAAATCGACCTTTTCTCATAATGCAGGAAGGGTTTTGTAAATATAAATGTATTTATGCTATTTAATTTTATCATACGAACCAACTTTGTTTTAAGCTGCAGTAAAACCAGTACAATGTAAGTGTCCGCTGTTTTAATGTATATTTCTTTAAATGAATGAATATATACTACTTTACAGTGAAAAAAGAGATACAAGAACGAAAAGTTAATTTGAATATAAGTCTGACATTAAAACCGGCCAAGTGCGAGTCGGACTCGCGCACGTAGGGTTCCGTACCAATATCTATGGGAGCCCCCTTAAATATTTATTATATTCTGGTTTTTAGTATTTGTTGTTATAGCGTCAACAGAAATACATCGTCTGTGCAAATTTCAACTTTCTTATTATCACGGTTCATGCAATACAGCCTGATGACAGACGGACAGACAGACGGACGGACAGCGGAGTCTTAGTAATAGGGTCCCGTTTTACCCTTTGGGTACGGAAAAAAACAAACCCTAAATGGAGTCAAAGTCAGGGGCTCGCCACAGCTAGAATCCAATTGAACCAGCATTTTGCTCACACGTAATAAAATGTGCAAAATCGGGGCAATTAATACACAAACTGCTTTGAATCGTTTCAAATTACTCATCAGCGCATGTAATGCGACTCGAGTTTAAAGAATCTTATTTACAACCTAAGAACAATATTTATATTTATAACTAGGTCTTATATTTCATGAACACTAACATGAAATGATGAATGCCAGTCGCAAATACTTGAATAGCTTTAAAAAATATATGGAACCCGTTTTACGTGCCTATACAATCTATACAATTTGAGGGGTTGCTCTCTATTTCCCTGGGATATACTTTTTCGTATAAAAAAATATTGAAAAGCGGGCCACAACTGACAGAGAAATAGGTAAACATACATTTAAAAAATACATATAGTGGACCATAGAATCTCCTCCTTTTTTGAAGTCAGTTAAAAATAACATACATTCCGCACTTGTATATATAATACTATTCATATACCCAAAAGAAAAAAAGTACAGCTGTCGTATGTAACAAAAAACTTTGTGGCAAGGATGTATGGCTCCAAACAGGAAATGTAACAAAATGGAATAGTAAGAACTTTCGAAAAAACTTCGTGAGGAAAAGCGAGTTTTAACTTGTTGTAATCGTTGTAGTTGAATCATAATTAAATATCTTAGATAATACTAATAAAACAGGCATATGATTAAGTTGGGTTGAAATTATGAAGCTAAAAGCATGTCGAAAACAAGTTACTTCTACGTAGAGCATAATTATAATGTATAAGGAGTTCGTTCAAAGATGAGTTGCCGTAACAAGAAACCCCTGTGTTCATAATGCGATGCTTTTGAAATTGTGTCGCGTGTTTAGACACGACTCTCCGTTTGATTTATAGCCATGCCATACGAAACTTTGTCATTTACGTGCTAAACTTTTTACGAGGGAACCCAAACTGGGGTGAACTTAAAGTCAATTCATGGTGTTCGATATTGAATAAGCTGAGCATTTTTTTTTACTCTTCAGTCTTTTCATTACTCAGTAGTTTGGGTTAACAGGAGTTTATATATGTTCTTGTATAAATCGTGGACCTAAATAATTGTGTAACAGTTGTGGAAAAACTAAAGTCGTCTTTCCTGTGATAAATAGTTAACAGCTAATGTGCAAATAAGGTACGTTTTTATCTCATACATTTTATTTATATAACAGGACAAATGCCATAAGTGTTCGGCCAAAAGATTTTAGGACAATCAATATTATGCCATGGCACCCGTTAAAATCCATCAAGCCGTTTGGACTGTAAGCCCGTGAAATAGATAATAGCTATCAAAATCCTATTAAATGTTGTTTTTTGAAGTGGTTCATATTAGGTTTAATTCTTTCTTTTAGTTGATACACATCAGTATAACATCAGTATATCAGTGATGTTAATGCTAATGAGACGCAGCATGGGGCAGATGTGAATAGGGAAGAGGAGGATGTGATGTGATGACTGTAGTGCAAATTGGTCAGGTATAGCTTGTTTGTTTAATGCTCTTATTTCAATGGAATTCATGAAATAAATACCGCCCCGGCATTTCCAACTAAAGGGTTATATCATAGTATGTGCTTTCTTAGGTTCTATACATATTTATGTATCATTAAATTGAAAAAGTACCTAGGCAATAGTTACCTCTGTAAGATGAAACAAGGATATGTTATCATGGTAGATAGCTGAGAAAGAAAGATTAAGATTTTGTATTGCAATAATCAATTATTTATTCTGGTAATAATGCCCATCCATGCATGTACCTTGATGAATAGATGATTGATCACTCAGAGGTTAAATAACGAGTAAATTGCATATTCATTATATGGCATTAATTTAAGGTTTGCCAACAGATACAACACCATGTGACTTAGGAACTAAACTTGGTACAAAAACAAAGCAGTGTTTATCCAATTATAGGCAAACACAACATGCACGTTATGTTATGCTAAACAATGTGAAGCGATATAACTACTAGACCTGAGACATTGAAAAAAAAATAGGTAGCCAACTATCCTTATGCTTAAATTGTATAAGAATTAAACAATCGGTTTTTAAAACTACTTTGGGACATACAGATAATAAGTCAATTATGGTGGCTTTGAATGCTTATTATGCTCCATACAAATTCTGGGGAGTACAATTTGGACACCAAGATTAGTGCGATAATCCTTAAGGGCAAAAGGCGGGTATTAATTATGCGAGAGGTTTGTCTAGGAACACAAAAGTTTATATACCCATAGCTGAGGAGAATCAATAACCCCGGTCAAGATTTTGTGAAATAAGACCTGATCAGAAAACCATCGGCATTTCTCAAGGGACAATAATTTTAAAGAAGTTAAGTCGATCATTATACGTTGGAAGGGTATCTACGGCCCTTTGGCAGTACTACACTTTGCGCTCCTCTAGCGGGGTTCTGAGCCAGTTGGTTAGAACACGCGCTCACGGTCGGACGCTGCTTACGCGCACAATAAAAGTTATGACCAATTATTTAAAAAATACTTCCTCACGAAAATATTCGGCGCATTGCAGTGTTGTGGGGTGTTATAATAATAAAATACCTACTTTATATACCTAAGTACTAATTATTTCCATGACAGGTACCTACAAACTAGTAATACCTATTTCAAATAGGTGATAAATTTTTAATGCCTGCCTAAGTTTCGGTAATTTTATATAGATACCTACCCCGAGCCTCCGGCAAGTTTAATCTGCCACTGCCATTATGTCCAAATTATTTAGTTGTTTGTATTGATTTCATGTTTATATTTATCCCTGTCTAGCAGCAATTAGTATAGTATAATAGTTTACTTAGTAAGATTTGCGAGGTAACTACCTATACTCGTACCTATGCACGTAATCAGAATATTTTAAAACAACTTATACTTAGCGACTAATTCCATGTTTTTAATCCTACTTTTAAACTATTAGTACGTTACTTATATACTTATTTACTTTTAAATTTAAAGAAGGAGAAAAATCATTCAACGCCACATTAAGGTGCCAATTGTAGACACATCATAATAAAATGATTTATTAAAATTATTAATATAATAAACCGTTTTTTATTTCACTCAACTATTAATTATAAAATCAGCGGTGTCAACCCTAGCCTCAGTTAGTCGGCTCGTGCGGGCAACGACCCGCGCGTTCAAGGTCGCTCCATTGTTAAATTTTGTAGGCATGAAAAGCGGTAGGTATTCACTTTTTTATTCAGACCAGGCCCCGTAGCACGGTTGGCCTTGTCACGCGACAGGTGATAGGATAGAGCGTGCGTCACTGGCTGACACCGTTCGATAGAACGAGACGACGCTGCTATCTTGTCACTTGTCGCGTGATAAGGCCAACCATGCTACGGCTCCTGAGTATCTATTCGTAGAACTATTATATAATCTGTGCCTTCGGCCGCCACCACAACCATGTTTCGCAACTGAAGGAAGGATTTTACTCCTTTGTTGGTAGCTAGTTGTAAATAAGGTACGGGAATTTAAGAGCTAATTGTGTAACTATTGTATACAATATTTTTTATACGAGTCAACAGAATAGTACATTGTTTAACGAGGGCCGTAAGTGGAATATTGCTAACGAGAGTGTATCAGAAGCCCGACGCCGAAGGCGGAGGGCTTTTGATGACTCGAGTTTGCAATATTCTTACGCCCGTGTTATACACAATGTTTTTCATCACATTTGCGAGGAAATAAATAACAACAAAAGACAGAAAAATGTATGTTTCATACAGCAGCACCAATCAAAAATTGACAACTTCACTTCCAGATCAGTGCTAGTAGAGCGCGCAGTTCAATATTTCAACCAATCACAGAGCAGTATTCTTGCGGGGCGGGGCGTCGTGACCAACTAGATTTTTTTATTCAACCAATCACACAGCAACCAGATTTGCTTAAGCCAATCAGAGGGTTCTATTATTTAAAAAAAAAACCATAACGCCCATGGGCGTAATATAGCCCATTACAGCTCAGTACGCTTGCGTATAATAACACCATTTTCGAGCAAGTGTGATGAAAATAATTAAACAGACTTGGTATCTAATGAAAAATATCTAAGTCCTGCTGAAACGAAGTGCAAGTCAGAGATGCGCCGCGTCGTTAATGTCTTTTGTATTGGAATAAACGCGACGTCCTATTGGTCAAATTCATTATAGTTCAGTAAAGGCGCCACGTGATTGGTCGAATTTATTTTAGTTGTCTAAAGCGTTGTCTTATAATTATTATAGTTGAGTTGGGAGCTCCATAGAAAAAAAGTATGTGGTTTTAGTTTAGTGTACGAAGTCTTAATTCAAATATTAAAGTCGACGAGTATAAAAAAAAACTTTTTGAACCTTATGGCTCTCGCTACATATACATACAGCCGTTAGTCTAACATTGAAAAAAAAGGCAGTCCATGATTATTCCTGTCATTTCATATTAATTTAATATCTTTAGCAGCACATAAGCAATACTATTCGTTATTACGACACGAATTAGAGAATAGGTTATCGGTCAAATGCATTACGTGTTCTAGGATTATTGATACTGATTTGATCTGGTTTGATGAAGTTCAACATTTCTAGTCTGATATTTTACTTTTTTGTAAGGTAAATTCACGCCACCTTACGTAATTTGAAAACATGTTTTTTTTTGTTTGTGTAGATATTGTGTTGTTTTTAGTGCCATTTGATAGGTTTAGGTTTGAAACGGATAGAGCAATGGAAATTGTGTAACTAGGGTCATTCGTTTAGAAGTTATTGGGGATTTTCGATAGTGAATTTTGACAAACGTAAAATTTTGTATCTTTTTGTTCTGTAAACTTTTTATATTGTAATAGTAGGTAGGTTTATTGTTTTGTAAGATACGTTTTTTGCTATTACGGGCTATAGGTACTGCGCGTTTGGAGTAGCCCCTAGTAATATTAATTCTTCTGGCCGGTTATTTTTAAGGTTACGGTATTTTTTTAAAGATAAAGTTACTACCACGATAGTTTTTTGTGCAGAAGCCATACTTGACAACCATAGAGCGACCGCCGAGCGTAGGTCTGAAAAGTGAAGTACATACATGTGATTGACTTCTGTACCTAACTGTTTTGTGCTAAGGCTACTTGTTAATCTCACGTGGAGACAACGATAGCGCCTTCTATCTTGCCGGCAGCGCCATCTATGGGCGCGCAGCAGTACTATCGTTTCTATGTACCGCGTTCTTCCTTATCTCCGAAACTACTAAACTTAAAATTCCGAAAGAATATGGAAAATAGTTCCACGCCTAAATATTACAGGAAAACCTATAAGAAGTTTGTCAAAGTAACGGGAAAATTCTCAATATGTTTGTGTATTTGTATGGAGCGCCTGATGCTTCGAGCATAGCAATTTTACGGAACCCTCACCACGCGAGTTGAACTCGCAATTGTCCGGATTAATTTTTGTTTGTATAAATCATCACATCACATTTAATGGTTATTTTTAGAGCTGGTACTTAATATTAAAGCTTTTTAATTTGTTTGACAGATCATGTTAAAATTACACTTACTTATTTCCCCACAGTTTCATTTTTCCTGTCATCATCAATATCTGTCCGTCTGTCTGTCTATCCGTCTGTTCGTATGTCACAGGCATTTTACTCGAAATCCATAAGGTGTATTTGAATAAAATTTTAAGGATAGGTGTATTTTGTTAGTCGCTACCTAGTTTTGTAATTAAAATGACAAAAAATACTTTTTTAGGTGCACTCCATACATAAAACTAAGTCATTTTTTTTTCATTGTGAGCCCACGTGTGACACGACACATCAATCGATAGGCCTTTCAAAATAAATATAACGTTTCTCAGCATTATTTTTGATTAAGTGAATAGAGTCGGAGATAATCGCCCCGAAAGTCACTAAAAATCTGTCCCCCCCCTCAAATTTTTGAACTGTGTATTTTTTAAATATGAAAAAAAAACATGGACATAGGGCTTATTAAGTTCATTCGCTGAAAATTGTTTTGAACCAGACCGGTTCAAAGGTTTTCGAGATATTGCTGAAAAATTCCTTCCTCAAAGAAAAGGACGTAAGTGCCCTAAGATTTCTGTGACGATACGACCTTTAATAGGCACGGAACCCTTCGTTTTGCGTGGTCCGACACGCACTTGGTCGGTTTTTCGATGTAACGATTCTATTTCATGACTGTTCTTGTGCTTTCAATTCGCAGTTGTTGTATATTATATATAATTATCCGACTGCCGAAGAAAAGGAGGGTTATGGTTTTCGAGCGTATGTATGTATGTATCTATGTATGTGTGTATGTCTTATTCTTTGGCACGCCCTGCAGCCTAAACCGTTTGACGGATTTCGACATATGAGGTGTCGTTGGATTCCTCTTAATCGTTAGGCTATAATATTTGCAAAAAAGCAGTTGTGTTTTTGAAATATCTTTTAATTCCACTTGTTAATTAAACTTATTGTTATTTTTTTATGTACGACAAACCGATCTGTATGAATCTACCCGCTTTATAAATATTGAATACCTACGACGTGTAACCTACAACCGTGTAGGTAACGAACTAACCTATGAGCGTATATTGTTTGTTTTATGAGCAAGTATTTGTGTGTATAAACAGATACCCGAAAAAAATTACGTAGCGCCACTTTGCGGAGCTCCTACTTTCCGCTTTTAGGAACACAAGGTAACGAACGAACCTACCTGTGCGAATAAAAAATGTATTGTTTTGTACTTGACAACAAAGCATCCGTAAGTCAAGCAATAAACAATTATGAATGTGTGAAAGTGCATTAATCGTCTAGTAATAATACGAATAATAACGTAATGGGGAGCAAAGAGAAGGGTATTGGAGAACCAATTTAGTTTTTGTGATGAGGTTTTTTCATGGCTAGAGAACTTGGCTCCACTCCAGGCGAAAGTTTCCAACTAACATTTTTAGTTTACCAACACTCGCGTAATCTGTTTTAGCTTACAAACTTCAGCAGACTGTTATATTTTATAATATACTAGTTTTTACCATCGCACAGCGCTCGAATTTAATGATTATCCAAAAGAGACCCCTATACCTAGGTACACATATGCCTGGTTCAAACAAAATGGCTTATTCTTAACCTAACGAAAACCCACTTCATGCAGTTAGACCTATCTGGGCGCAAACGTCGTCCGCTGCATGTGAGTCTCGATAGCAGCAGCATCGAACAACAAGACAAGAGTACATCCTTCCTGGGCTTTCACATCGACCAGAGTTTGTCATGGGAGAATCATATTGACTCCATGTGCGGTAAAATGGGAAGAGCTTCTTTCGCCATTCGTAGACTAGATACTACCCTCCCACTATACGCTGTCCGCAACTGTTACTTTGCCAGTATACAATTTATTATACAGTACGGGCTGCTGTGGGGATGCGCTGCTGACTGGCAGCGTTTTTTCCGTCTGCAAAAACGAGGGTTACCTATCATAAGCTCGAAAATTGTTATTCCGATTATTAAAATCCCGAAATACTCCAGGCAAAATACGATTTCGAAAAACATTAATTTATAATAGCGTTTTTTTGTGTATTTCATTCTAAAACGTTATTCTAAGATGCTTTATTCAAGAATCCAACAAACTTTCCACCCGGAAGTAATTAAAAAGATTTAAATTAAACATTCATTGTTTTTTTTATTATATTTATATTGAATATTTTAAAGCAAATGTAAATGAACATAAATAAAGATACAAATATATATTAATATTTATCTG
Source organism: Epinotia nisella (assembly GCA_932294315.1). NCBI lineage: Eukaryota > Metazoa > Arthropoda > Insecta > Lepidoptera > Tortricidae > Epinotia > Epinotia nisella. The sequence goes on from OW028673.1 coordinate 24,578,200, forward strand.
GACTTTTTAGGAGCTAATTCAATTTTTATTTTTTTTGATGTCTGATTTTTTGTTGGATTTTGCCTCTAGGTAACTATTTAATTGATAATATATCCGTTACATTAAAAAATAAGCTATTATAAATTATTTCCAAATTTGACATTTTTTCCATACAAGTTGTCAGTTCATTGCCTGGACTAAAAACGTTTCCCTTTTTTTAGTTGGCCGAAATTTTGTTTGCCCGAAATTACATTTCCCGTGTGACAGTGACCCGTTTTCATTATATTTTAATAACATGATTAATTGAGAAATTAGCTGTAGATGTTTGTGAATAGGTACTAATTCTTGACTAGTTTGTCAGAACAGGACACTTGCATAATGCACATGCATTCATTTGTTCTGTTATCTTAAACCAATTATCAACAATGCGTGATTGCGTTTTCTTCCCAGGCTATCTCTTCATCTTGATTTAGATATCTATTACTTGATTCTTCTTCAATCCACGGTTATTAAAGTTCATTTTTCTTCGATTGTCCAATTACATCAAAGTTATTGTCATTGATGCCATTGTTCACTCTACATTAAATAAAAAAAACCAACAAATATCTAACGTTAATTCGCGTCCGGGGCATTAGGTTAAAGTTCTGAAGGACGTGAATTCACGTCACGTTCACTTTACTAAAATTACAAGTGCACTCAATTGAGAAACGGAAACCAGTACAAGCTTCAAAGGTAAAGTAAAATCTCGGCATTCGTGTCTATAAAAATGTTGTTTTCTAGTAATAAAGCCAACAGACGCGAATCAAAAATATTTGCGTCACAATATCACGTGTTTCATTTTCATTATCATCGTACCTACAGTCAGCATCGTATTGTTAACAGCAGCCAAATATATCGCAACACATCCTTACTCTTGCAGTAATAAAGACGTGTACCTAAATATTTGGCTGCATATTTTGGGTGCTACTAACAATATGATTCTGACTGTACAAATTAAGTTAACTGTTGTAGTAGTCAGACGAAGTGTCGGTATGCGCTTAAAGGCATGAGCATTGCTAATTTAATTATTTAGGTAGATACTACACTTAAGCTAATGAAACCCGAAGAAAATATTCCAATTTGTGAACTGAACCAGCACAGCTTAGTAGAACGGCAGGCTAAATATCGCAGTGCGAAGAAAGTAATATGTGTCGTGCATTGAAGAGGGTCATTTTGGGAGTACAACTGGCAGCTGATTTCATTAATGTCGGCTTGTACCTGTCTTTCTGGAGCTTTTAGATTAGAAAAAAACGTGAACTTTTTTTTTCTATCGAATTAAAACCTTATTTACACAGAAGTTCGTAGTCGATTATTCGACAACGAAAGACTATGAAAATAGCTAATAATTTAATGGTGTCAATTGAACGAATCTCGCAAGAATTCGGAACAATCGCCATCAAAACAAAATGCTCACAAACTTCTGAACACGACCGTAGTATCAATGCGTTAAGGGGATAAGGGGATGCCTTGATTCGAGTCGATTCGTGAAAACCACGACCCCTCGTGAGAGATATGCTATTGTTTTCCGCGTATGATAAAAAGAGATGCACCACTCTTCGGGAATGGCTGTTTTGGATAAATATCGATGAATACCTAACTTAGTGAAGAATCTCAACAGAAGAAAAATCTCACTTAATGAATTCATAATTCATTAAGTGAGATTTTAGGTGAGGTTAAATGCCATACTATAAAATTTGATTGTGTCGTATAATAATGTATCGTTTGAGTAGGCTGAGTCAAAAAAGGATAACAGCCGACGTTGGATTTTTTTTCTATTGAGGAAATTTTAAGCAATCATGTTCCTAGTTGAAAAACATATATCTGAAAATCAGTTATTATTGTTTCTTTATCAAGTCAGAAGGACGTTTCAAAGAACGCGATATTTTCCAATTCACGCCCTTAAAAGTTCGTATATTTTTGAACACATTTGCATGAAAAGCTGTAGGTGATGGCGATTGTATGTTCGTATCTTCAAAAGCGCCTGTTTCTTTTCTTTTCTTGGAGTAAGATGGTGCTTTTTACTTAATTATCAGTTATGTCGTCTTGGCCCAATACCAAGTACGCGTACAAACCCCGTTATGAATGTTTGGATGTCCTATATTTGTACGGTACACTTTAAAAGTTCATAGTGCACTTATGAAACTGAATTATTTATATTTTATATTAATCTTTTTTATACTGCAATAGTGGCAACCAAGTGAACAATCTGCCAGTTAGTAGGCAACTGCTGTAGTCTATACAGGGTGTAATCGTTAAGTGTAACGAGGCGATGATAGGCATGGTGACTAAAAAAAATTCTCGATGCCATTCGAACCAGTTTTTGGAGAGGAACAAATGTTTGTATGGGAGCAACTACAATAAAAGAACATAAATACCCAAAAAATTTAGTTAAAAGACGGACCTCGCTGGGCGCACCCGAAATGTTTCATACTGATTGACTCAAAAGTATGACGTCACACTTAGGTATTTGAACTAATCATTGTAGGGGAAATCAAGTAAATTGCTCTTTAGGTCGCGAAATACTGCGTTTAGATCCATAGTTGTCTTATAAGTTTGTTTCTAGAAAAGCGTAAGGATTCTATTGGTAGCTTTAAATTTACACTTGTACAATGAAAAAAAATGCATTTTTTTCTTAATTTTCAAGGTCTATATCTCTTTATGATACTAATTATATATTTTTTAATTTAGCAACACTATGTTATCAATTTTAACATGAGTCATCATGCCTATTCTGTAAATATAACAAATATCCAAAAACTTTAAACTGATATCGAAAGTACGTTACCCAATATGTAAAATCTTTTTTTTTTCATAGAACTAGAGATTTCCAAAATATGAAGTACGCTCTCATACTTCTATTAGGACATTCGTTGAGTGGCATTAATTTCCCTACTGTAACAAATACATAATATATCTAAAATAATGATTTACACGAATGAACTATAATAAAGTAATTAAACAATCTTTATATGCAATAAAAAAATATTTTTTGTTTACTGCAGCTGCTCGAAGGTCACACACTTGTCGTGCGATATATTGACGGGCCCTCTTAATTTTTTCAAATAATTTTTTTCTTAAAATTTGAGGCGTAATTAAAGCAAGCAAGGCGTACACGATTCCTTAGCTCTTCTAGGGTCGCTCAGCGTACACGTTATATTTTATGAATCCCCGTAAGAAAAAAAAAGGTACTAAATGTATGAGAGCATTTAAACTTAATATTTTGGATTTGGCAGTTTTCGAGTTCACTACTTTTGCTGCTACGAGTACATGCATTTATTTATTTATTCTATTCGATTTGTGAATAAGTTTTTGCCGACGTTTGTTTTACATTTATATGTTGACAATTTAAAGTTGTGTCCTCTCGTGCGTGTGTTTGTATGTCGAGTAATCAGGTCGCTCAGTTCTGGATAGTCGTAATAGCCATTAAAGATTTTAAAGATATCAATTGCCCCCGTTCACGTCTCTTTTCGTGTGTTCTCAAGCCTAATTTCTGTAGTAGTATAATATCGCTAGATAGAAATAATACATGCTGCAGCAGCATGTATTATTGCTATCTAGCGATTTATTACAATTTTAATATAATAGCAGCATGCTATAATATTTATAATATTATTAATAAATGACTTATGACTTAGTTTTCAGGAGGAAACTTCCGTGAGAAGAGATTGCGTGGAGCCACAGCAGTTTTTTTTTATTAATAACAACTAAACCGTTTCCAAATGAAAATAATACTTTACATTTCAAGCCTTATTGAGCTTACTATGGGACTAGTTTGATTTGTGTAAGATTGTACACTAATATTTATTTATGTATTTATGTATTTTGCATAATTTCGTCCAGCAGAAGTCAGGGAAATTCATACATTATGTACGCATTAAATTTTGTAATTAATTTATTTGCTTACAATAAACTATAATGACGAATAACGCTTGTTAAAACAATATTGAGTGCAAAACCATCATTCCAAACAGGAAAACATCATAAAGAAGTTAGTATAGATGTTTGTGCAAGCAGCGTCCACACGTATACTCGACATCAAAGACGATTTGAAACAAAGGGAACTCTGTTGCAGGAAATGAGGGGATTTGAAAGATAGTCTTCCATATGTCTTTACTGGCACATCCTTTTTGTGATCTAGTGCTAAGAATAGATTCCAGATTAACCGATATTCATAATTGTCGTTTTCAAGAGAAAACCTAGCCTGTCAAACTCATTACTTTTCACTAGTTCCACTGGTAAATAATTGTGATTATTTAAATTTAACAATAGATATTTAAAAAAGGAGACCACTACACACTGTATTTTGTATTTAAGTACCTTGTGAATACATCAAACTAGTTTTTGTGTAGCTGGATTTGTCAATCTATGCGTTCAAAGTTAAAACAGCCGTTTTTCTTTTGAGTTCATACATCGACGAATCCAGCACCACAAAAACCAGTTTGATGTATTCACAAGGTAATTGAATACAAAATACAGTGTGTAGTGGCCTCCATTTTAGGGTTCCAAAACGGAACCCATATAGTTTCATCATGACCGTCTGTCCGTCTGTCCGTCTATCCGTCTGTCCGTATGTCACAGGCATTTTACTCAAAAACTATAAGGTGTATTTGATAAAATTTTGAGGATAGGTGTATTTTGTTAGTCGCTGTTTTGTAATTAAAATAACTAAAAAAAAATTTTTTAAGGTCATTTTTTTCAGTGTAAGCCCGTGGGTTGCACATCAATCGATAGGCCTTTCAAAATAAATATCAGGTTTCTGAGCAAATTTTTTTGATTAAGTGAATATAGTGGGAGATAATCGCCCCGAAAGTCACTAAAATTCTGTCCCCGCCATCTTATTTTTGAACGGTGTATTTAAAAAATATGAAAAAATCATGGACATAGGGCTTATTAGATTCTTTCAACGAAAATTATTTTGTAAGATTTCTGTGCCGATACGATCTTTTTAATAGGTACGGAACCCTTCGTTTTGCGTGATCCGACACGCACTTGGCCGGTTTTTTAAATGTCTATCGTTAAATTTAAATAATCACAATTATTTACCAGTGGCGCTAGTGAGCACGTTAACGCCCTCTTAATTTGGTATACACAAAATACCCTAACATTGGCATGTAGTTCTTGCAATGGCAATACCGACCAAGTGCTTGGCAATATCATCATTTGTTCTTTGCATTTGATTGGCTCTTGTCGGTAGAGTAGGCGAATTTTTTGAGTTGGTGAGACAAACCATTAACTTTTTCTGTTAGTTACTTACTGCATTATTTAGTTACATAACCCTTTCGTTTCCGTTATACTGGTGTAGTCAGCTGCACTGCACGAATACGAGTATTTCGAACTTAACCTTATTTGCATGTTTGCGTTTGTTGTTGTTATACTGGTGCAGTCAGCTGCGCTAACTAATACACGTAGGTTTCCCATCATCATCATCCTCCTTTTATTCTTGGTTGTGCCCTAAAGGAACCCGAGGTCCGCTTTAGCACCTAATCCCAAAATTTGGCATAGGCACCAGTTTGCAAGATTGGTCGCGACGGAGAACCTCGGCGATGAAAGGCGCTAAAACAACAACGATCTTTTCTGCAACATTATATTTTATATTAAGAAGCTTCACCTAGAAAGGTATAGTAAATATAGAAATATAGCTTAAAATCATCAATTCACGTTGCATGCTACGAACGCTACAGTGCAAAGACGACGGTAGTCGGCCGTTCGCTTACCGACAACCGCCTAATAATGTGACCGCAGTAGGCGGACAGACTAATGTAAATATGACAGTCGTTGGCCGAAGTAGTTTGAAACAAGTTTGGCGACCATAGCAGTCTAATCGCCACCTAATAAACACTGACAGGTAAGCTAGCAAAACCTCAGTGTACACCGATATAAACTCAAATTTTTAATTCACGTCCAAACTATGACCACTGATATATTCATATATTTACTTATTTATTGAATCTTAATATATTTATATAGGTACTAACACAAAATAAACATACATAAACAACCATACTTGTTTACATATACCAAAAACTTAACGGTAAGCGGTTAGCCAACATACCATTATCAGAACAGGGTATATAGGAGAGACCGTTAACGTTTTGTTTAAATTAGATTTGAATGACGCACTAGATTTAGTCCGTCGTAAACCAAGAGGAAGAGAGTTCCGAGTCGGACAGGTTGGAAAGTAAACGCACAATTATAAAACTTATATAATAAATTATAAAATATAACTTAAATTACAATTATAAAACAGACACAGTGAGAAGCAGAGGATCTAATTGAATGTAAATGGTTAAACCTTTCCTTGAGATAGCGAGAATTTGCCGGTTTAAAAAAATATTATAGAGAAGAGAAAGAATGTGAGAGTTACCAAACATGTTGGATACGCTCAAACTTCTTGAGTTGCTCTTTGTGATATCGAGATACGAGATGTCAGCGTAATCGAGAATAGGTAGTTAAAAGAAGGGTTTGGGCAAGCGGAAGTTTATTGGCGATAAGATAAGATAAGATAAAAACTCTTTATTGCGCACAAAACATTAAGTAGAAAAATTACAAAACAACCTGAGAAAAGGTAAAGCGAACATCTTTCTACTGACTCTACTCACTTACTTGAGCTTAAAAACTACTCGTACCAATAAACATATTTTTTAAAGATATCTTTTAAAATCGTTCTGAAGAAAAAATTACTTTCGTCTTCTATTCCGACCCTAAAGCTACGACAAAGGGGAGCTTTTTTCGCTTTTTCCCCGCAGCAAGGGCTGGAATAAATTACCGTGTCCTTTTTTGTTTCGCATATGCGGTGGAAAGAATTCATTTCCAAGTCAATTTCTCTGAAATTCCGTTACAATACGCTAACTTTTATTTCCTTTTGATCAGGCATTTTCTATCTTTATTTTGTTTACATTTCAGTTCAGTAAACATCGGTCTCAAAACATGAATGTAAAATATACATAAAAGCAATAAAAATTGGTTAGTTTATCTGCAATACAAACATCATACGGGTAATTTCAAGTGTCTAATTAATAAGCATTCCGTGTTGTTTTTAATTTGCTTGCTCTTGCCATCCGAACCTAATCCGAACTGTTTATATCTATAAATAATTCCAAAATATATAATATAGATTGTAAATTAACACACAATACATGATGATTTATTTTGATATTAGTAAAAATTATATACTGGCATGCTTGCACTTGCCATCCGAACTGAATCCGAACTGTTTATAATCTATAAATAATTCCAAAATGTAAAATATAGATTGTTAATTAACACACAATACCTACATGATGATTTATTTTTATATTAGCAAAAATTATATATTGGCACAGCAGTGAGACGTAAAAGGCTGAAGATGATTATGAAATAAAATAATATACAAATGTTTGATCGTAAATGAAAAGTTTTATTTTAAAATATATGTTTATGTTTTAATTAGTAAAAAAAAGTACCTATTTATTTATTTTAAGGAAAAAAATGAGAAACGTAAAATCACGCTAATAAGACTTGTAATCATGTAATCGGTTTCATTGTATTTCAGTTAGTACCGATGATGATGATGATGATGTCCTCCTAGACGTATCCGTCGTCGGCGACATCCTGACAAAAATGATAATCTAAGGTTGGGAAACTTTACGTGTACCGATATAAATAGTGCATTAAGTTACGAATTACCGCCCGTAGTTAGTCTAAAGTTTTACGTCTTGCCTTGGCCAGGAAGTGAGATTTTCTCCTCACTTACGTTTTGGGTCAGTTACGGCACCTTCCTCGATCGGTCTCATATTACAAAAATATATAATAAATATTTGTGGTAAACTGACACTGGCAATGATATTGACACTTGCAGCAGCTATATTGGTCATTACCAGTGTCAGTTTACCACAGATATTTAAGATAGTTTTTTGTAATATGAGACAGATCAAGGAAAGTGTCTATTTACCGTTCTTGACCCAAAACGTAAATGAGGAAACTGTTTATATTTTTCAAAAATAATTGTCGCAGCTGAAAAATCTGAAACTTTTTTCTGGTGCTAAGGAAGGTTATTCCTATCACCAAAAAAAATAATCAGGCAATTCTAAAATTTTCATCCATTCCCCATTGTAGTAAGTGGCGGTCACAATAGATCAGCAATGGTCGCAGTGATACAATGTAGCCTTTAACAGAATAATAATAATCTAGTATATATGTTAACGATTTTCATGACGCATATATAGGGGAGAGCGGGGCTGAAAGTGCCGGGGGTAAGTTGTTCCGATGGTAATAGGAACGCAAGTAAAAAACGAAGCAATTCGTATGATGTTTGTCGCGAAACGTTATGACACTATGCCGTTGCAGGTGCCGTTTTAGTTGCTTCCATTATGGTAGAATAGTAGTTATGGAAAAAAAACAAAATCGATGGAACAATGAACCCCACGAAATAATATATTTTTGTCTTTGATTTTTTGTTAACTGCGTTGATAGTGTACAAAAAATAAACACATATTTTGACGAACTAAAAAACACTGTTTTAGCGTGTGTGAACTGAGGTTTAATTTTTGAAGCATAAGTTTATATTTAAAAAGGACGAAACAACCAGCCCTATAACGGGGTTAGTTGTTCCATTCCGATCGATCTCATTAGAAATATTTTATAAGAAAACTGTTTAACGATGCACAAAATAATATCGCAATTCAGAAACTCCAATAATCGTTATTTAAATATGTGCGTAAGTCATACAATATATACTGTTAGGCGTTTTAGGTTAGGTTGTAGTAGGGGTATGACAATTGACAGTATAAAAGTATGGCGGGAGGTATCCCGGCCTCTCACATCAGATTCGGTTGAAACCGTTCAACCAATCTCACTGGAGCGCAAACTCATAGAGTATTCCAGTGTTATATCCCCCGCGTGGTCGTGCCGGAGAGTTCCCCCTGGATTTTCCCCAGGATACTCTCCAACCATGCAGTTCGACAGCTATATTGGGTTCTAAAATAAAAAAAATAATCCCGGCCTCTTTTGACTGTCATCCGTCGTACGAGGTAGACGTAAGATTGTGTGCTCTCAGTGTTTATCGCTATAACTTAGTCCGTCATTTTATTGATTGCTCTTCATATTATTGCTTTATAAATTCTATTTAGTTCAACTATTAATAAATTTCCTTTTAAAAATCAAATCCGTTTCTGATTTCTAATAATACATAATTTTCATAGCTCAATTTTGTATTTTATGAAAATCGGTACTCAGCTCCGCTCTCCCCTCCACTGTTTCTCACGTAAATTTTTATTTTAAAGATACTGAATCCGTCATAATTAATGTTTTAACTAAAGATAATTTTAACTAAAATTTTCCATTGAGTGTTATATAAGCAGTATACGGCTTATTATACAACCTGCGTTAGTGTATGATATACTCTAACTTAGTCGAAAAACAGCATACGTATTATATAGCTCAAATTGTTGCACAGGTCATCTTACCTTCTAAATTCACCCGTAGCATACTAATTAGTTGCCAGCATATATATAAATGTTGTATCTTCCGTACGTTCGTTAGCTGGGAACATAACACCCGAGGCGCCAATTTATCCGTCTAACCTAATTACGCTCTGAAACGACCTCTATTTATTTTCTACTAGTCAGGGCACGTTTTCATAATCTAGTAACGGCAACATTAATACGATGTTTAAACCCACTGTTTAGAATATTTATAGTAATATCCAGTAGAGGTTTACAATAACCGTGATAGGACGAACGTAACTTACCCATGGCTTGGAGATCAGTCAAAATAAATAAATATATAATTGAATTTAAAATCTGGGGGCACGGTAGTGCCCCCGACATTCGACAAGTCGAGCAATAGAGCAAAAAAAGGCACGGCCGTACCATCTTTTTTCGAAGCCATTTTAGCCATTTTCGACTCCCCTGTAACTTAGTTGTGAAAAAAACTAGAAACCTACATTTTCAGTGACCAAGAGGGCATTACATACTCGTATTTCCAAATTACATTAAATTCGAACCAGTAGTTTAGGAATTATTGCAACTCAAAGTTCCTCAATGTTGTCGCTGACTCACCTATCATCAAAATTCTAAGGTACTTTTAGCAGACCTACAAACTTGAAATTTTGCATGTGGTTAGTGTTTTTTTTCATATTTTAGATAGTGTTATAAGGCCAATGATGATTGACAACATTAACTTACAAAAGGCTTGGCAATCACACAATACTACATAGTTTTAGGTATGCAAAACAGGCCAAGTGCGTGTCGGACCACGCAAAACGAAGGATTCCGTGCCTATTAAAAAGGTCGTATTGTCACAGAAATCTTACGGCCCTTACGTCCTTTTCTTTAAGGAAGACAGTTTTTCAGCAATATCTCGAAAACCTTTGAACCGATCTTGTTCAAAATAATTTTCGGTGAATGAACTTAATAAGCCCTATGTCCATGATTTTTTTCATATTTTTAAAATACACCATCCAAAAATTAGAGGGGGGGGGGACAGAATTTTAGTGACTTTCGGGGCGATTATCTCCCACTCTATTCACTTAATCAAAAAAAAATCGAAGAAACCTTATTAGGGTGGTACCACGTTTGTATGTAAAAAAAAAAGTTTTTTTTCTTGCTCCACAAGTCTCTTCTTGTTCGAATAATAACAAAAATGGTATATACCAAAATTTAGCTTTCTAGGTCAACGTTTAGAGGTCGCTATGATTTGCAAGCTAAATCATTTATGGAAAAGCGTAGTACCTGCACTGTCAATTTTAAATATAATCTAAAACGTGGTATACCTTGTTTTTTGTGGCTCATTACTTATTTGCACTTGCGTAGGCGTCATTAGGAACGTATTTTCTTTTAACTTGCACAATAATATAGGTAGTCAAAGTGGATGATACATAGATTAGATACAGCGATATTTATTTATTTTCCTACGTAAATAATTGCATAGTGCGACATTTATGAATTAGTGAAATAAATATGGCATCGACTAGTTCTGTGTCAACAAGAACATTCGCAGAAGTGTGGTAAATTGGTAAGCCTACAGCCTCAAAGTCTCACGCGAGACTTCTGTCGAATGGAGATGTGCTCAGAAGATTTCACTTTCATCAGAAGAGAGAAGAGAAGCAGCCAGTTAAACAAAGTGTTAAAAATACGGTGATACCTGTTCTGGAAATTTGGGCCAAGGCGAGGATTCCCACGCAACGGGTCGACGCAGTGGAACGAAAATTGAAAAAAACTTTGATTCCTACATTCTTTTAAAAAATAAATAGAAAAACTGATTTCGAGTCATGTCGTGTTAAAGAGACGCTGTTTGAGTCTGATCTTCTGGAACTTTTTGATATAGCTGCAAAAGACGCTTTACACTTAATGAAAAATGAAGAAGATAAAACATTTCTCATCATGCAGCGAGAAGATACAACAAGCTGCAGTATGGCTGGCGCAGATGTAACATTATGGCAAAGAGAATCTCGAAAGCGGAAGCGGGAAACAGAGGCCGAAACTAGAGTACTGAAAAATAAAACTATCAGGTTCTCATGCAGCACAAAAATCTCTGATACAGTCCATCGATTCGAGTTTAAGTGATGGGTCTTTGTCTTCTAACGTTGATTTTCAAATTGATGACTCTACCACGCAAAATACGCAAAAAATACCTCAAGTGTTATCAGAAGAGGTTGTAGCCACTTTGGATCGAACTAACGTGTCTGATCGGCAAGCGATGTTTTTAATTGGGTCAGTAGCACACGTATTGGGAAAACCGGTTGCAGAAATGTCTTTATCGAGAAGTACAATTCGCCGTTAAAGAATACAGCTTCGTGTGCATATTGGAGAAACCGACAAGGCATTATTTTCTTCTTCAAGTCCCCTTGTGTTACACTGGGATGGTAAATTGCTTCCAAATATTGTCGGTGGCGTAGAAAAAGTAGATCGAGTTGCCGTCATTGTAACTGGAGGTGGGATAGAAAAGCTTTTGGCGGTTCCTGCAATCATGAGAGGTACTGGTCAAGAACAGGCTTCCGCTTGATGAGTGGGAATTAAAAACTTGTGTGCGTGGCCTCTGCTTTGATACGACCGCGTCTAACACTGGCCTTAATTTAGGTGCATGTTCATTGATTGAAACGACGTTGGATAAAGAACTTGTCTGGATTGCTTGCCGGCACCATGTTATGGAAGTTATCCTCGCCGATGTTTTTAAAGCGTTGTTCGGACCAAGCAGTGGGCCTGATATTAGCTTGTTCAAACGCTTCCAAAAGAATTGGCCCGTAATAGATCAACAGAAATTCACAGTGGGCAGTGAAAGTTTGTACAAAACTGCAGAACTTATTTCACTGTGTCAAGAAATGACAGCGTATTACAGTGAAGCAATAAAAAATCAACAACCCAGAGATGATTGCCTCGAGTTACTGAACTTGTGTCATGTCTTCATTAGAAGTTCTGAAGCGACTGCTGAAGCCAAGTTTCGTGCGCCCGGAGCCCTACATCAAGCTCGCTGGATGGCAAAAGCTATCTATTGCATAAAAATGTATTTGTTCCAGGAACAAATTAAACTGACTGCAGCAGAGAAGCGATCTCTTACGGAACTATCGTTGTTCGTTAGTCTTATTTACGGGCGATATTGGAACGAAGCTCCGATGGCAGAAAAAGCTCATTTGAATGACGCAACCTTCTTAACACAGGCCAAAAACTATCCAAACAAGATAATTAGCACCACCGCTGTGAAGGCAATTCGCCGCCATCTTTGGTACTTTTTGGAGCATTTAATTGGTATTTCTTTATTGAATCCGAGAGTCACACCTGAGACTAAAAGGCTTTGAAGAGACCAGATGGAAAAACTTTTCAGTTAATTGAGCCCTTGCTGTTACAAGATTTTTTCACACAGCGAACCAAAGCCCTATTTGATTTGCTTATTAGCGATGGTCAAGAAAAGTCTAAATTATTTTTAGTAAAAGACCCTACAGACTGGCACACTGATGAAACTTATGTTGAAATGCAAAAAGAAGTACGACAAATGAAGGTTGTGAATTACTGCGCAGAACGAGGTATTGCTTTGATTCAAAAATATAATTCAAGCATCACAAAGAGCGAAGTACAAAAACAATATCTCCTCCGCGTCGTCGATCTTCATAGGAAGAAATACCCAGTCGCTTCTAAATCTAACATCCTGAAAATGAATTCCGGAGATAAGGAGTTAAGTTCATTAATAACGAATAAAAATGACTAGAATAATTTAATGTAACTTTATGTTTATTTCATTTAAATTTGTCCTATTAAAAGAGCTGTCTACAAAAATGTCTTATTTTTAGGTACATCATAAAAATTGTTAAATCGTAGCGACCTCTAAATAATATCCAATTTCATTGAAATTTTGCAGAGACTCGTTTAAAGTCTAGTCGAATACAAAGAACCTTGTAGAGAAAGTAATTTAAAAAAAATTTTTTTTGGACCACCCTAAACCTTATATTTATTTTGAAAGGCCTATCGATTGATGTGCCACACTTGGGCTCACAATGAAAAAGAATGACTTAGTTTTATGTATGGAGTGCACCCTAAAAAAATTGTTTAGTCATTTTAATTACAAAACTATGTAGCGGCTAACAAAATACACCTATCCTCAAAATTTTATTCAAATACACCTTATAGTTTTCGAGTAAAATGCCTGTGACATACGGACAGACGGACATGACGAAACTATAAGGGTTCCGTTTTTGCCATTTTGGCTACGGAACCCTAAAAAATAATAAATGCGGGAAGGTTGTTTGATTTCCAAGTTGCAGAATTTTATTTATCAGGCAAATAAAGAGTAATAAGAAAGCCTGACTTGGCTCCACGTAATATCTCACAACTTTTTATGGTGGATGAGTTTGGAGACTTGGCCTTTTTTTACTTGGAATGTTTTTTCATGGGATCTCTTTGTCCAGCCAGACAACCCAGTCCTTGGTCCCAGTTTATATTATAGTCTAAGCATTTTACGGTCCGCTAGTATGGCGAAATGGAAATAATTTGTAATAGCTGTGTTTTTCTGCGTAACAGATAAATTATAATTATAGTAATAACGTCGAGACTAAATCCAACAAAATATTAGTGATTTAGATATTTTAATAAATAATTGAAAATTAATAAATTCCTGAAAAAACGGAAAAAAATGTTAATAATCTTTTTTCTCTTTATTTTGATAAATGAATATTTGCTTCGTAACTTTGATGATAAATCAAGCAAAAAATGTTACCGGATATTTACCATTTATTGAGTTAGACTCAACATTTTTTTAATTTCCCATATTTTCGTGTATAAAAATTATTATTGACCGTAGGTTCCGTCATTCCTTCTTGAATTTAGTAGACACAAACATTACAAACGAATCGCGCACTAAACAACAACGGAAGGTGGATTTTAGGGGGTAAATACTAATAAAAAAAATTAAAAATGCAAATAGATCAGTAAGATTTGGGATTTTCATTATCGGCACTATTTAATTGTATAATGTACAAATCGCCTCATAAAATACTTTGCAACTAATGTTTTTACAAACACCTCTTAAAGTAGGTTTAACAGTGCCGCGCGCGAGCCGCAGAGCAAACGTGATTGGCCGGTTGCATGCTAGGCACCGCGCCGTCCGCCCGCTCGCCCGCGTATATATCACAAGTATGTCTAAGCCACAAGTCACAAGTGTGTTATATCACAAGTAAGTATGTAGTACCTATGTATAAGTAGGCACTACGCATATAGGAAATTATTATGTACTGAGATAGAGTCATCAGCTTCCTCCATGTACTAACGCCATCTATTGACCAATGCTTGAGTTATCTGAATCATGTGTATAATAAATATACATGCATAGCATAGTACGTTCAGCACGGCTATCACAAGACGACGCGCGAGCTCTCACGATTTTTCTAGCACTATACCTCTCTTTCTAAGTTTTCTAATAAGAGAGAGACGGATAGTGCGAGAAAAATCGAGAGGGCTCGCGCGCCGTCTTGTGATAGCAGTGCAGGGCTTCTAGGCTACTTTTTCACCGGAAATATGCGAAGATGTGTTTCTATAGGATTGATACTTAGCTATTAAAGAGCAGTATCAGTTGCATAATGGAATACAGCTTCGCACATATCTGGCGGATACGGGGCCTTAAAATCCAAAATATCGGCCATCTGAATGAAAACAAACAATGCACTGCGTTCCTCTGCACCGAATTGTATTGTTGTTAATGCACTTGTTACTATTAGGGCTGTTGTTTTTAAATGGAAACATATAATTATATTCCTTGGTAAATTTTTAACCGAGTACTAGAATATTTACGATTATTTTTATATAAATGTTTTAGAAATATGCAATTTAGGAACTTTAAAAAAGTTAGTGGAATGGAACGGAAAACAAATCTTTATGCCACATTTTCAGAGGGCCTACCGCGAAACGAAAACGAACTTCGTTCGTATATCTCCGTCTCTGTCGCACTTGCTTGTTCGAGCGACAGAGAGGGAGATACACGAACGAAATTCGTTTTCGTTCGTATATCTCTGTCTCTGTCGCACTTGTTAGTTCGAGCGACAGAGACGGAGATACACGAATGAAAACGAATTTCGTTTCGCGGTAAACATATAATATGAATTGACGTCATCTACGAGGAGTTTAATCATTTAGTTCATAAGTAGATGGCGTTTTTATGTAAAGTTAAATTCTAAGTGTTATATCAAATAGTGGTACAGAGGCCTCTCTAGTAGAGAGCCTGGTTAGTTTCACTGTAGAGAGTCAGCACGCTACAGAAGGCTACATTGTACAGACATTGGTCGTTCTCTTTTTTTTTTGTCGTCGCCTTTATCTATTAAATGATTCCACTGAATTCAACATCAGAAGATATTTACCAAACTTATTTATGAACGTAATAATACGCTAACAGCAAGCTCATTTTACTGGTATAAGGTAAACGTCCGAGTGCTCGACTGTACTAGTATATGGCATGGACACTCTATGTCAAAGTGACATGGCTTAAATTTGAATGAAGAAAAGTCGTCTTAGTTCGAATTTAACCCATATTGCTTTGACATAGAGTGCCCATGCCATATACTAGTACAACGTCGAGCACTCGGACGTTTACCTTAGTTATATTATAATAAATTTAAACTGTACATTCGTTTTCTTTAATTTAATACCCATAATGGATTACCTACCAACTTCAGTTACTACTGCAGTGCAAGAATTTGCAAATGGATCTCGTACTACGAACTAGGTACTCTGGTAAGCTAACATTAAACTACCTATCTTTAGTAGAAAATAGTTGTTAGTGTTGGCAATGACATATAGGTATCATACCATCATCATCATCATATCAGCCAAAAGACGTCCACTGCTGGTCATAGGTCTCCCCTAAAGAGTAGGTATGATAGGATACTCTTTAGGGGATATTTAACAGTAAATATTTTTCATGCATTGTGTTATTACATTATGTCAACAAACATGAAATAAAATTCTTATTATTTTTTGACTAAATTATGATTA
The DNA here is from genome assembly GCA_932294315.1 of Epinotia nisella. Lineage (NCBI taxonomy): Eukaryota > Metazoa > Arthropoda > Insecta > Lepidoptera > Tortricidae > Epinotia > Epinotia nisella. Next base: position 24,594,669 of record OW028673.1, read on the forward strand.
TTTTTATAAATTGTTTGTACCTACTTTTACCGTTTACGTCATTATTATTACGCCGTGAATCGTCGCATGAATGCTAGCTACTAGCGCATCGTAGAAAACGATACAAATTATCTGCGTAGGTAGGTTTTGTGTCTTGGGGCCCGGGAAGCGCAACCTTGAATGCTAACGTGTGCTAACGTGTCAAGGTCAAGGCACTCGTTGCGCGCCGACGCTGCGAGCGAATGTGATCATTAACACAAGCGGCAAGAGTTCAAGTTCAGTTGTAGAATTAAGCAGGACTATTCAAATGTGTATTATGCTTGACATAAACCTTTTTTTTGCTCGATTTATGTACTAGTTTACTTATCTATATAATAACGTTACATTTAGACACAAATTGTTTCTATAAATATATTTTCCGGTGTTTATTGGAGTAAATGTATTTATATGCAATACTAAAGAAAAATCAATTCGATTTTTAGGAAAATAGGTTCATCAATTATTTTTATGAGAATCAAGTCAAAGTACTACTTATTACTAATTATTTCTACCAACTTATGGCCTCTATCACCCGAGCCATGCAATTTGTTAATTTATTGGTTTTACGTGTAAAGAAATGGTTGGATTTCACTTTTTAGAGGTTAAAGACAATAATATTGTTGTGTTGACGATTAAAAACAGCTATTTCTATTTTTAGTTTAAAAAATCGGCGTTTTTTTGGCACTATTTTTTTATACCTACTTCCGGGTCGAAAGTTTGTTGGATTCGTAAATATAGTATCTTAAAATATGTATTTATGACGAAGAAAAAAAAAACCGGGCTATTATAAATTAATGTTTTGCGAAACCGTAAAATGCTTAGACTATTAATAGATTTAGAACATACCAATTTATCGAAGGAGCGTAGCGATGCCTTATTTTAGGGTTCCGGACCTCAAAAGGAAAAAACGGAACCCTTATAGGATCACTTTGTTGTCCGTTTGTCTGTCTGTCTGTCTGCCTGTCAAGACCCTTTATCTCGGGAACGCGTGGAGCTATCGAGTTGAAATTAAAAGTGGGATTTATAAAAACACCATCCACTTCTATATTCATCTTTTATTTAGTGTTGAACTTAAGGGTACACTGTTCTTCAACCGTACGACCCCAAAATAAATAAACTATAAATAACATAAATTAGTGAGTCTAGAGATTTCGTACGTAATCGTATTACGGGAACACGCGTTACAGTGGGTGGTGCGGCCATGCGAGAAATAACTTTGCGATTTTTCGTTGCGATTACTAGGAGATTTTTCGGCAGGTAGGTAAATGATCTGATGATGATGATAATTTTTGTCCTAGTTGAGAACAGTGGTGGCGATCCGAGTCATTCGTTAATTGATATCGCTTTGAAACTAAAAATAAGTAGAGAAAATGTTTTTGATGCCAAACAACTAGTGTATTTAAAAAAATGTAAAGTATGTACAAGATTTTTACGATAATTAACATTAAATAAATTAAAGGCCTCGAGGCATTGTACCGAGGATGCCGGCATTTTCTCGCTGAATTGCAATGCTGATGATGCGTTGCGCGAGAAAGCCGCCAGCACTTCGGTCACCAGTTACATCAACCAGACGTTTCGCGATTTCCGCAAATAGCTTATCCGCACGCCAAAGGGTACGAAGTCGTACTCTCTGCCGAGGCCTCTATATTTAATTAATTTCAGATTTTCGGCATTTTCCTTTAATTAGTATGTATAATTTTATTTTGTATACTGTTTGACTGATATACTTACATTTCGCCTAATATACATTTCATTTTTTCTAATTACTTAAGCCGAACAATTTCTCACCTTTCTACACTGCCCTGTCGTCATCGTTCTATCTAATCATGTCATCCTCTTTAATGAGCCCAAGCCCCAGTTCAACTAGACAGACAAAGGGCTGTCAAGTTGCCAACACTACGTTTCTGAATACCACTCCCCCGCCCTCCGCCCGGGCTCCCGCCAGAAACTCTCTTCGTCAGCCCTTCGTTTCACTGGCGCACGCGACCTACGCTTCGCTCGGAAGGTCGCCGGCTCGCTTCGCTCGCTCGCTACCTCCCCCCACTCGCTTTGCTTCGGTCTCATAAGCCCGCTCAACTCGGGACCTCCTTCGCTCCTGGCTCCGTGGGCTTTTATATACACTCTAGTGGTAGGACAGACATGACCACGTGGAAGTGGGGTGCTTTTTTTGATATTTTTCTTTTATTGAATTTGCATTTTACTAACTTATGGCGATTGAACTTACGAGTAGGTCTAAGGCATGCATAACAGTGTATCGCTCACTGCAGCTGGACCGTAACTAGGCAAAAAGTTAGTAAGTAAAACAATGGTAAATCGGCGAAATTTGGTCGGTATTTTCTTCTTTTGTACAATTAGTATACTTTTTAATAAGTAAATATCATGATTATTCAGTATTAGCCAAAAAAACTAAGTAAAAACGTTATTGTGATGATTACATTTCATCATCATCATATCAGCGGAAAGACGTTCATATTTCGTAGGTACACGATACGGTGCTCCCTTGGAGTTCATATTATTTATTTATAATATTAGCTTTGCAAAATTAATAGTTGCGGACGACAGCATAAATGTCAAATGCAGACCTACCTAATATGTCAAATGTTACGAGACATATATCACAAATACACACACATACACTTATACGCCGTATAAGACAATGTGGCCTGTGAAATAAAAATTAAATTCCACATACTAAAGAAATTAATTCGAACTTTTTACATTAAGAAAGGGCTCGAAGAAGAAAATTATGAAAAATCGGGTTGTAATGGTATGTTTTTTGAACTTTTATATTAGTGCGTATTGTAAAAATACCATAAAATCTAGTTTGAGTGCTTATCCAACCACATCATATCCTATATGTTTTCCCTAAAAACATATTATTATCTGGTTGCTGGTTGTTAAATTTGCGAATGTGATTTTTTTCATTTTGACAACTGTATAATGTCAAAATGAAAAAAATCACAGACCGTCCGTCCGGCCCGAGGCCGCATGGCCATTTGACTACTAAAATGAGACGCGCGGGTCCGTAAAAAGATCTACTTTACATCATTGCCTATTTTTGACATTGTTCACTTGAGTCAATTTTGCACCTATTTTATGTACGACTCGAAATAAGATCAGATATTACCCTTTTTCATGGTATGATATGATCGAGCGAAGTTTAAAATGTCGTGTTTTGGTCCGTAAAAGTAACAAAGGCTTTTATTAAACTATAACATCTCATTACCACATTAAAAAACCCAGTATTTCCTTGTTTATTATTCAATGGAAAAGAAGACAATTTCGTGGCCTTAAATAAGCATTTTCAATGAATTGTTAAATTCAAAGTGTTTTGATTATTCGGAATCTGCTATTATAGTGTACCCGTAAAATATATATCTGAATTAATTCACTAAAATCTGTATAAGTACAGATAAATCGGTATATATGGCAACATTGACTGGAGTAGCTCATTTGGCTCACGTTACATTACATTGAACATGGCGGTCATTTCAGCATTATTTTTATGTCCGCCACATAAACTAAATAACATTTTGTGATTAGCAACTAATGGCAAATAAAGAAGGATTAAAACATTGTAACAAAAATTATTTGAAATCAGATTAGGCTTTTCTACAAAAAGTTATTCCGGAAGTCACGTGATACATTTTCAACTGTACCCCTATACAAGAACGCGAGCTAAGAAGTGTCCACTTCAAAATCTTGGCAGTAGTACTTATAATGAATTTAAAAGAAAAACCGAGTGATAGTCGACCAAATTAATGTGTACTTGGAATTCGCGTGTCGATGTTACAAAGACAGACAGGCAACTACGGAACCCTATACTGCGCGTGGCCCGACACGCACTTGGCCAGTTTTTTTATGTAGATTTGTACTGTACGAATGTGCCCCCCGTCACTTGAAGTAGGTAGCTTGTTTATCAAAAATAACACTACTAATATATATTTAACACCATTACAGCGATACACCAATGCGTCACGAAACTTAGGACTAACAATTACATTATAGTTTTGGTACAGTCGAGCACCTAGTATCCATCGCCTCACAGAACTTCAAGCATTTCATTGCATAAATTACATTGTAACGTTTATAAAAATTGGGGTAAGAAAAGAGGTTATAATATATGTAAAAATCCTGCGATAATAACGGTTGTGTAAGGAGCTACTCCGCATATGAGGCACTTTCGTACAATTTCTATTTTTTTTGGAAAATCATCATAGCCATTTTTGCTCCGTATCAAGACCAAACCACACTCTTATTAAAACCAATGCGTTGGGTGGACATGGTCAAGTGCATCAAGCCCAGGACCGGGCAGCTTGGAGAGATATAGTGAAGAGCGCCCACGGCCGTCACGTCCCTCAGCCATGAGAATACGACAAGAAAGGAAGAAACTATTCCGTTCCGAAATAGTGAATTTATCTGATGGTTATATAAAGTTAAAAAATAATAATTTTCAACAAATTACAATATTCTAATAAAGTTCCACTCGAATAAAATAATTTACTGAATTATCGATAATAATGAACTCAAAGCCTCTCAACAATGGATAAACAAATATCGACATAGTCCCTAGAGTCCCTACTATGTCGATATTTGTTTATCCGTAGGGTTGTCACTTTATCATTTTGTATTTTAACAATATTAAATGAATCGCTGGTATACTTATCCATTATTTTTACTTTACAAGTTTAGAACAAGTACAAGTAAAATACATAAAGTAAAATACATTCAAGTATAAGTATAAGTAAAATAAATACAAGTATAAGTAAAATACATTCTGTTTAAAATGGCATTGTTTGTATTTAATTCGAGCTTTTAAACGATTCTAATTTTATTCACTGACGAAAAAATATCAGAAGTTTAGTCGACAAAACGTCAAATAAATAGTAAGCACATCAAATATCGATAAATTATTTGGTAATTAGTTATTAAACATTAAGCGAACAGACCACCCTGGGAGCGGCAGGGTATATCTTAATGACGATAGCAAACGGTTCACTTCATAAATAAAATTATTCAATTATTTATCAGACGGACACTTTAGACGCAGCAATGCAACCCTAGTTCTTAATTTTAATGATTATTTACCGTGAAATTGTAAAAATTCATAATATAGCCATGAAATAAAACATACTAAATTGAGCGTGATACTAGATTGATGAAAAATATAGTTAAAAAACCGGACAAGTGCGAGTTCAACTCGCGTGGTGAGGGGTCCGTAAAATATTGAGAATTTTCCCGTTACTTGAATACTCAAACTTCCTATAGGTTTTCCTGTAATCTTTAGGCAAGCAACTATTTCCCATTTTTCTTCAGAATTTTAAGCCTGGTAGTTTCGGAGATAAGGGGGGGAATGGTCAAAATTCGTCTTTTTCCTAAATTACTTCAAATCTGTTTTTGCCAAAATTATAAATAAAAAAATCGTAGATCAACCCCTTTTATTTGATATTTCACACAATACAGTTTGCAAAACTTTTTTTTTAATGTTCCAGTTTACCCCCCAAAAGTGGCCCCCTTGTTCAGAACTCATTAATTTACTTTACGCATCCCTTTTTGGGTCACCAATTTACATATGTGTACCAAATTTCAACTCAATCGGTCCAGTAGTTTCGGAGCAAATCTGCTGTGACAGACGCAAGAGTGATCCTATAAGGGTTCCGTTTTTTTTCCTTTTAAGGTACGGAACCCTAAAAAGATCTTATTTTATTTAAATCATTTGATACAGAGAACAAATGCAAAGGCAAAAACCGTGATCGCCTACAGCACAAGACAGGAATCAAACCTGCCCACTTGTGTTGCCGGTACAGTGCCCTATCAACTACTTGGGCAACTCAGACCACGGCCATGACTGCGTATCTTAGCCTTGCATTTTGCCGCCGCTATTAGGTACTAAAACGACCTCTCTGTATTTTTCATGAAAGGCTTTTGGCGACTCCATTGGGTAAGAAACTATGCGCTTGACCTCATCCTAAACGAACCACAGCAGGTAGTTTCAGATTAATGAGATAGACGGCGCTCATGTACAATCGACGTCCATGACCTGTTTAGACTTTTGCACTTTATTACAAGCAATAAATGCAAAAGTCATGCCATCAGTCTATGTAGCTTTCGCGTAGTAAAGCAAGCCCCATTCTATAGCACAACCCGAAGTGGTAGTTTTCTGAACGGATTTCGTATTAAGAGAGTCATCATTAATTTTGATGACAACGTTCGCTAGTATTTTCAGCTACATTACTTCGGTGTCTCTTCGATAGGCCGTACATTTTTATGACGAGTCTCGTCTCTAGTCCTATTAACATTATGGCATTGATATTAGTGTCAGAACCCCGAAGTTAGTGTCAATATAAAAAAAAAATGACATGCTAGTGCAATCACAACCCTGGGACCCAAATATTCATATACGAATAATAGTTGCCTGAACATTTATCATGATTTACGATCATAATTGACATGGACTATTAATTCCTTAATAATTAATATGGATACAATGCCTTCTGGTCACGTATGTCGGTGTTTTCGGCTTTTATAGCGGTTTGGTAATTAGTAAAAAATTCAGGTAGGGTATAGATTATACATATAATGTGTAATCGAACCATCATGAATGACAGTAAAACGATAATTAGTTGGGCTAGGTTAAGTACTCACTTCCCCCTCGAGGGTGCCCGCCTTGCCGGGGCGGGGGGGGCTTAGTAACCGTGGACTGCAACCCACGGCGAAGCTAAGAGGCACCCAGGGCCAGCCTGTGTGGGCCTGCTGGCTGGCCCGAGGAGGGCGCTCCTAACGGGCTTGTGCATTGCCCGCTTAGGATGCGTTGGGCAGGCAGCCGCGGAAGCGGCACTGGTGGGGCCGCAGAGGAAGAGTAATGTCGGTATTACGGTGCGCCGCTTTCCCTATCCTCTGCGGCCGAGGCGTGGTCGGTGGCGGAACCACAGACCTGATCCGCCACCGGGTGCTGGAATTTCCCGCACCCATGATCTCCTTGTAGCGGACTCAGGGGGGTCCGCTACTGAACAGGTGGAGATCGAGGAGGTAGGCGCGCCAAAACATCTGGCGTGCCTCTCGTGGATGGCCTTCGGGCGTCCGCGAGGGAGCCGCTTGTGGGTGGCTGCCGCCGGCGGGGTCGCGGATGTGTGCGCAAGCGTTCCCGTGACCTCGCCACATGGCGGCGAGGCGGCAAGTGGGGGGGTTTTTAGTGGGTATACCGTGAGTCTCATCAGCTTATACGGGAGTCCCACATAACCACTCGGGTCACCCCCTGCACCCGGGTGGTATGCGTAACACATTTTCCCCCTAAACAAAAAAAAAATAATGCAATGTCTGTGGTTTAGATTATGACTACTTATGACAAGAAAAATAAAATTATCTTTGATCTGAGCTAAACACGGCTGCTTTGATTTATACCTGTCCCGAATTAAATAATTAAAATTAGATCGTTTTACGCCTAAATAGAACCCTACTTAACAACACAACTAGGAGGTCTCAATGTTTACAATTGTACACACATACAGTAACATGAACAAATTACTATCATTTTATTAATTCATCATTCATTTTAAACTAGGTTTTCACCATAACTATTAAAAATTAAAATATAAATTTCTAGGTACTCCAAAACATAAAGTGTCCAAGACTATATTATTATTTATATTATTTTCATCCTCGGTTTTCATCGTCGTACTGCTATTAACGGCCTAATTATTATTATTATATAAATTTCCACCCCGTCTCGTTTAAGAGGATTATTTCCGGTATAAAATTATACTTTTTCCCCAAGCATTACCTGGATTCGACTTTTTAATTACAATAGCGTCGGAAAATAAAATAAAACTGTATTCCTGCATACGTGTTTGTGCATCACTTCCCATTCTCCGATGTCTACGTTGCACGGAAAAACTATAAAATATATTTTCAAATTTCTTATTTCAAAATAACATTTCCATTCCACATACGGTCAAGGACATTAATTGTTGAGCCATTTAGATGTCAACTAGTTTTGGTTTTTTAATAGTTAAACTTTGAAGTGTCCAGTATAAAGTCAAAGTCAAAGTGATTTATTCTTCAATTTAGGCATATTACATGCACCTATTAATGTCGATAAACTACCACCGGTTCGGAAAGTAAACCTCTGTCTCGAGAAGAACCGGCGTAAAAAACTCGGCGAGGTGTCATTTTTTCAAAACAGTATACAATATATCGTATCAGTATCAGAGTATTATAAAATTTTAAAATTAAATTGCTACAGTAGAAAGCCTATTTATTTTACGACAGATTTCTAGTGCAGGATTTTATCGCTGCCAAATATCCCTATCCATGATGTAGTCGTTTATCTTATAATATGCTTTTGAAATAAGTGTCCGTTTTACGACAAATTTGAATTTAGAGTCAGTAAGTTCGGTAATGTGTTTTGGAATTTTATTTTTTGAGTGTGAAGTGAGCTCTAAATGACTCAATAATTAAGGTCCGTGCCGTGCCCGTTCCTGCATTTGATGCAATTTTGTTTCAAAGATGAACAAAATGTCTTGGCACACGTGTTTACTTGGCAAAATATCCTCTCATAAAATATTTGTTAATAAACACGCCGGCATCTTTGTACTTAGAGGTCTTTCTTTCCCCGCTCTTAACATTATTAAACCCACAAAAAATGCCAACACAATTTTTATAGACTAATACATGAACTCATTTAGAAAAATTTAGAGCCTTATATAAACGTTTAATAACATTACATTGAACTGAAAATACTTTAATAAAATTTAGTTAAAAAGAAGAACCAGCGTCTCGTTGACTCATATTAGAACAACGATTTATTTGTTATTGTATGTATATAAATAACAGTTTGCACTTCAAACCTATTCATTTTCGGGGTTTTACTTACTTTTATTTTCATAATTTTTAACGGCTCTACACACAAATTATTATGACTAATAAAATTTTAATTATAGAATGATTATAATTACATAAATCAAAAAAGTATACTTAAGTATTTTTACTTACTTTTATTTTCATAATTTTTAACGGCTTTACACACAAATTATTATCACTAATAACATTTTAATTATAAAATTATTATAATTATATAAATCAAAAAAGTATAAGTACTTAAGTATCTTTACTTCGCTTGCTACTTATGAGTACCTACTCGGCACTTCTCGGGCTTAGTCTGCGAAGTTCTTTTTTTATAGACTCTAGGTTTAGTAGACGCCATCATAACACATTTTATATGATATAAAAGCTTGTCGCGAGATTTAGGTACTCGTATCAAGTAAATCTCGCGACAAGCTTTTATATCATCTAAAATGTGTTATGACGTTATAAATTGATAGTAAAAGTTTTAAAGGAAAAGTTTATTTTATACTTTTTAGCGCATTTAAATAAGAGCTTGTTTTTTTAACTTTTTAGTCATCGCTGGACAGGTTTCTCAGTATATTGTCCGCCATTTTGGATTTAGAGTGACGTCACTTTATTTTTCGAGTTATTCTCAGCAAGCTCTTTCATTTGATACCCATATTGTAGGAGTGCATGAAAAATAACTAGCCCGCCGTCTTGGGTGTTCCGCAATGTTGGATTTTTGCCGACTGTACTTTTTTTTGCAAACTCATCAACTGCTCATTGTAACGAGCCCAAACACGACGGGTTTATCCTGTGTCATTAGGAGTTCCTACGGCCACCTTCCGTCTCCATCATCAGACCAGGTTTATGGTACCATAGTATTGCATTGTCATCCGACTTACATAATTGTACAAAATTTCAACTTGGTTGGACTCCGGGAAGTTGGTCAAATTTAACCTGCGAGATTCCACCCGAACAAACATAGTTACATACATTGCAAGTTAAATAAAAGCTTGTAAAAAAAGATTCTAACTTATACTTTGTACTTCGTCTAGCAACATACATGCACATTTTCATTTTTCTTTAACTTCACCTCATGAGCTGGTTTCCGAAGGCAAATGCGTTGGTTAGGTAGGTTGGTAAACATCATTCTGAACGTGCTGGCACAGCGCTGAGACTCGCCGCTGCTCGCGCTGGGTGTGGCTGCGTGCACCGGTAGGCGCCGCAACAGGCCACTTTATAAATTCCATTGTTACTAACATTTTATAGGGATTGCTATTTTTCGAAATAAAAACTTTGAATTTAAACTAAAAAAATAAATTAGTTCCGTCGATTCCTCGAGGATCCCATTATTACCTTTGGTAAGTTCTCATCAATTCAACTTCAAAGTGAGTATATAAAATATACCGCAATCTGTATATCGTCGGGTGACAAGCAAAAGTCACTAAGTAAACTTTGAGATAAAACCATTTTGTTTGGGTACATATTTTTTCGTCTATTTGCTAATGAAAAACACATTAATGGCAATACAACAATTTAACACTATCTTACGATTTACAAAAAATCATTAAATACTAACGCTATAATAACACTCGGCAGCAAAAACTCACTGTTGCATTTAATGAGTTTGTCCTGCCTAAAGTTTGCAATTTGCTCGCAGTTAATAATATTTCAGTATTCTTGATCTCTTAATGATAATATTGTAGAACATGCTATCTATTATTATTATTCAAGTAGTTTTCATATCGTAGCAATATACAACCTATAAAAATAGTGACATTGATTTGCACGTCAAGTAATTGCAGTTGAATTGTCACTTAGAAATAATGTATATGCGTGATATGATATAATATGTTATGCGTGAAATAAACGTTATAAAAATATAAGATGTCCTTATTAGATGAAACTTCAGGAGAAATGTATATGCCTGGGAAAGCTACCGGTCTCGTGAAGGTAAGAATTTCATAAAGTTTTAAAATTTCTAGAAATATTAATCTAACGCCTCTTGTTTAAATAGATTTCGCTAATAATTGTAGAAATTTCATATTCAGGCAAAGAAGAACCACATCAAGTTAGTAGACTATGAACTTGACTCCGATGATGATTTTACGGCCGATTCAGATTCAGATCCTGATTTTCAGTATACGTCCCAACAAGATTCAGATAATATTACAGATTTCTCAGATTATACTTGTGAGCATGAGGATAATAAACTAACAAGGAAAAGAAAAATAAATACAGAAAAATGGAAAAGAAACATCAATAAGGCTAAGAGAGCCAAATGCCTGCCTTACGAGAACAATAAAAAACATTGTCCAGCAAAAGAACCAAAATACATTGATTGCTCTCGATGTAAATTTAAGTGCACTCGCAATTTTCCAGAAGAAATAAGAAATCGGATCTGTAAACTTTATTGGAGCCTTACAGACTATAGCAGGCAAAAAGATTTTATTTTGAAATACGTCCATCTGGAATATCCGAAACGTAGAAAAGTAGATGTAACCAAAAAAGGGGCTCGCAATGTGTCGAAAAAGTATTATTTAGAAAACAGCAACGGCAGTGTGTGCAAATTTTTTCGAAAAGACTCTGAATATATCAAATGGGCCTATAAACACAGCCATTAAACATAAGGGCTCTACAGGTTCCTTCATAGGACAAGACAAAAGAGGTAAAAAATGTCCTGGAAATAAAATAAGTGAACAAGCTAAAAATATGGTCTAAATGCATATTGAAAGTTTTCCGGCTATGGAATCACACTATGTTCGTAACACTTCAATGAACCTGTACCTTGACAGCAATTTCTCCATTTCTAAAATGCATAAATTGTAAAAATACAACTTTTGCACTAAACATGGTATACAACCAGTAAGTGAAAAAACATATCGTCGTATTTTTTGTTCAGAGTACAATTACTCATTTTTCAAACCCAAGAAGGATCTTTGTGCGACATGCTCTAAATATCAGCAAGCTACTGAAACCGATAAGAAAGACTTAGAAGCTGAATACACTTTTCATCGTATGCGGGCTACTCAATGCAACGAAGCTAAGGAAAACGATAAACTAAGAACCAAAGAAGATTCGTCATTCCTTACTTGCACATTTGATTTGCAAAGTGTACTACAGCTGCCATACTCAAATGTGTCAGTATTTTACTACTCGAGGAAAATTTGTGTTTATAATCTAACAATTTACGTTGGATATGGGGAAGATGGTCACTGTTACACATGGAATGAGCTACACGGCAAAAGAGGAAGCAGTGAAATTGGTTCAATATTGTATCAATTTCTAAAATCCCGTTATTACTTCAAGCAGTGCAAAATATACCTCATTTAAAAACTATAGAACTCAAGTTCTTAGAGTCGGGCCATTCGCACATGGAATGTGACTCCATGTATTCCGCCATTGATTCTGCAAAACTGTGCTTATACTATGCATGATTGGGTGAACATTTTTAAATCTGCCCGAGCACAGAAAGAAAAAAAATCGAATAGGCCCTATATAACACATGTTCTAAATTTTAATGATTTTTACGATTTACATGACCTGGCAAAAAAAAAACAATCAAAAACAGGAATAAAGACGAAACTGGAGCTGTAGTATCATGGCTTAAAATAAAATGCCTGAAATTTGAAAAACATTATGACCATACCTCGGACTACAAAAAGATAAATATCAGGGGTAAAGGTCGTCAACGGACATTACCGGTAGCACTAAAAGCAGCGTACAAATACTTGCAACCTATTTCAGAACAGAAAAAGTCAGATCTCATCAAGCTAGTTAAAGCTAAGCAGATACCAGAAGAATTCGCTCCGTGGTATAAGAATCTTAAAACGCTGAAATCGCTCCGAAATCGCTTGCCGGAGCCAAATTACGACGAATCAGAAAGAAGTGATTCCGAAGCCGAGACTGATTACTACTGAGTACTTTTAATTGCCAAGATAAACTAGTTTATTTTTATTACAGAGTTGGTGTAAAGTTTATGTTAAAGTTTTAATAAAGGTTCATACAAACGTGTCACTATATACACTGATTTTTCATAACTGCGGCAGCAAAAACTCATTATGCATAATTATAAAATAAAATAAATATTTTGCAGCTTTGGACAAAATGAATATTTTGATAAGTAAAGTTGTTGCTACGTGTTTTTTTTTTAATTTCTCAACTTGCATCTTCCACCAGGCTAAAAAATAGAACCAGTCCCCCAATACTCGACAATAGCAGCCCCTTAGTGAGCTATGTCGAGTATACCCAACACCCACCGTGGACTGTCCCCAGCAGCGGATCGGTTATATTATAAATCGTTGTTATGATGGGAGACATCGAACCTGATGTACCGATGATCCGATCGTGTCTTCACACCAGTTTCTACCCTCAAATTTTTCGCACGGTGAGCCGGTATTGGACGAACGTGATGTCCACTATTGACTCACTCTGTTGCTTTACACATGTGCTCTCCGATCCGTGTTCAGGACATTCAACCCAAGGGAGATCGCCCACTGCCCACCCCTCTAGCGCGTCTTCCCGCACATCTGTCGCCATCCCCATTCTGTAGACTTAGCATTAAAATCCCCAGCGGCTAGCATAGGTGAATATTGACCCAACCTCCAAGACCTGTGAGCATATGTTTAAAGTCAGCGAGTTTTCAACTGGGTGAGAAATATACCCCGATGACGGCTATGTATGTATTTCATGCACTATGGCGAGGACCAAGCCCCGACTCTTTGCGGTGTTTTCAAATGTAGTTCCAGCAGAGGCTACGAGCGCTACCGTTTTTTTCGTGGTCAAAGACTCAGTCGTCTCGGTGGCGATTCGGAAACGACTGCCACCTTGATTTGCCACTGTGCCATGGCCTTAGCTAGAAGGTCCAGGGCTCTGTCACAGTGGTTAATTTTCGCCTGTGAATATGAGAGGGCCATTTTATTGGGCAATGTCCATGGCATCCGTCTTAGCGTAGAGTATCTCTGTCTGTAGCTCATAGAGCCACTAGTATTATAGCAATGTTATGACGGCAGGGTTATAACAGTTTCGTTATGGTGATTACACGTCGTCAAAGTATTTCAAAATTCACCATATTTTTCACAAGTCACAGTTGGTAAGCTGGTTCCGGTTAAGCCTAAGGAGTCGGTATCCCCGAGTTCGAACCCAGAGACCGGCATGCACATTTTATTTTTAAATCTTAGTGATACATTTTCAAAACGCACAGCAGCATGGAAGATTCAAGAAAAAGTAAGCGAATAGAAGATTCGATGCTTATGGAAAATTATACCCAAATGTATGGGCTTGGAATATTTGAGAAACGTGGATATAGTACAGATATCTGGAAAAGCCTATTCTACACAAAACAAAAGAGTGATGAAAATAATATTTAATAATTAATTAACGCCTAGATTCTTCGGAAAAGGGTATAATATAAGGGGACCATGTTCGCGGTACAGATGAGTTCTCGGAGTTTAGTTGCGAAGAGAGGATCGGAGAGAGAATTGGAAGAGTAAGAACCCACTGGAGCTTTACCGATGGAACGAGTGGAAACTAGCAAAGCCTTCCAGTTCCAGGTGTCAACCTAGGTGGTCCTCTGATATTACGGTCAGCAGCTGAGGCCTAGATCGTCCTGTTTACTTGTGTTAGGTACATATCGTGCTTGTGCACTTAGAAGTAGTGGAGTCGCTATCAAGATGGCGTCAATAGATTTACAAACTCGAATCATCAAAGCTAATAGACTCGTAAATCATATCTTACCGTACTTGTGGGACAATGTACCATTACGATCCCGGGCGACGCAACCACAACGGTTAGTGTTCGTTTGTTAGCGCGAGCACCATCGCGTCGCCTCGCGCGAGTCGATGCAAGTAACAAAGACACATGGGAAACTACGGAACTCTGTAGAGGGTGTACAGTGTACTCGGCGTGGTCCGACACACACTCCGCCGATTATTATTTTTACTCAAACATTCAGGCAATTTTTTTGAAACGAAAAATGTGATCACTTGTCATTGCATGCACCGACTGTTTCAGGTTTTCAATTAAGTAGTTAGAATTATCGGTCATTACTATACGTACGGGGTGTTTCCTGTAACAGGAGCAATAAATTAAATGGTAGATTATTAAGCTTGTGATCAATTGTTTCTAAGTGGTTTTAATTGAAAAAAAATATATTTTTTTCGGATTTTTTTTTCTTTAACTAAAGTTTTGGTGTACTTTTTTACTCTTCTGGAGTGATATAAGTATTTTATTATTTTAAAAACACAAAAAAAAAATGAAAAAAATTGAAAAAATCACAAAAATATCTTTTGAAAACAAAAATGCAAAAACTATTATGACTCACTACATGATGCTACCTCAAAATCTGCATTGACTACTGTGCTATGATCTCGTGGTGCCAAGATACATTACTCGGAGGTCATAACTTCAGATCAATTTTTCTCCGAGTTAAAAACATTTGAAAAGAAATGGACAAAAGGGGTTACTACAAATGCAGTAAGGAAGCCTCCGTTTAATTTATTGCTCCTGTTACAGGAAACACCCCGTATATTGAAATAGGTTTTTGTGTTGGTTACATTTATTTGGAACATTAGAAGTATTCTTATCTATATCATTATATCTCCATAGACAAGAGTTGTAAGTGTACGGTCAGAGGAAAAATCGTAGGATACGTAATTGTTGCAATTTAAACGAGTGGACGATAATGGAAGTTTCGATTCCTATTTACTATATATAGGTAGGTGTCACATGTTACCCGAGGGGGGATCCTGCCGTTTTGCCAAAGTTATTTTGGTAAAATATCACTACCCAAACTAATTTTGGCAACCGTTGTGTTTGGTAATGCAATCTTTGGAATAATTTTAGTAGGCAAATTTTCATTTGGTAAAATTTTCACTCAGAATAGAATAGAATAGAATAGAATAGAAGAATAGAAAAATATTTATTTGGTGTGATAAAGAAATTACACAAGTGTAAAGTTACATCTGAAATGCACCAAAATGGATGCCACTCAGCATATGCCAGCAGCAATATATGCTAAAGGCGCTGGTTTTCAGGGCACCCAGAGAGAGAGGTACAGAACTTAAAATATGGCTTATAATTATAACTTATACATAAGAAAACTTAATTAATGAGAAGGAGAGGTCGCTGGTCAATTAATTAATTCAGAGCTAAGTGTTTACAAATAAGGTCAAAGGTAAGTGATGATGAAATACAGCTGTTTGTGTGATGTCATTTACAGGTATTGAAGTTCAAGAGCTATGTGTATTGTCCGCTTATGCATTAGATATTTGTAGGTTGATAAGGTACATTTTAATTTTGTTTTTAAAGGATGCAATGGATAAACAGTTTTTGATAGGTGGTGGAAGATCATTCCAGCACTTCGTGGCTGCATACCGAAAGCTGCCACGAAAAGCGGACGTGTTGTGTTGGTTACTAATCAGTCTTAAGGCTCCTCGCTTTTCACGTGTGGAGAAATTTAATTTGCTGTACAGGTATGATGGTTGTTTGGTATGAATGATTCCAAAAATTAATGAAGCAAAGTGTGAGGTTCGTCTGGCGGCCATGTTTAATAATTTGCTGTTATTTAAAAATGGGGTGATGTGGGATCGGTGTGGGACATTAAAGCAAAAACGCGCACATGCATTTTGGATACGTTGTATCAAGGTACGAGTACGAGCAAGCAAACACCCGCCGAAAACAGCATCAGCATAACTCAACTTGGACAGAATAAGACTGTCACAAAGATTAATGCGTAAGTCGACACTAATGAAGTCACGGACGCGGTAAAGGACTTTAAGTCTGTAAAAGCAGTTACGCATCAATTCTAGGATGTGCTCTTCAAAACGTAGTCTACAATCCATGACAAGGCCTAAGTTACGAGCTACGTAAACGCGCTCTAGGCGATCGCCCAAAATTGATACTTTGGGGTCGTAAGACGCAAGATCACGTAAGCGTTTGTCCGTACCAAACATCATTAATTTGGTTTTACTCGCGTTTAAGACAAGACTATTAGTCTTGCACCACTGAGCAATACGTCCTAGATCTGAATTTAAATTTTTTTCTGCATAGTTGATTTCGTCAGGTTTAAATGATATATATATTTGAAGATCATCAGCGTACATATGATAATTACAATATTTTATAGTCTTTATAATATCAGCACTATACAAAATAAACAATAACGGTCCTAAAATAGAGCCTTGTGGCACTCCCCGTTCCACAGCCATAAGACTGGAGACTGACACATTACCGTTTTCATTTCGTACTTCGACATATTGGGTTCGCCCAGTTAGGTAACTCGCAAACCAGCTAAGAGAACCTATGTCGACTCCATAGAAAGCCAGCTTGGATAGTAAAAGAGTAGTATTTATAGTATCAAAGGCTCGAGAAAAATCCAACAATACTAGCATAACATTTTTACCACTATCTCGAGCAGCCAAGATGTCATCTACTACATCTAGTAAAGCAGTTGTTGTGCTACGAGCTTTCCTGAAACCAGACTGTTTCTTAGGCAGGATCTCATTCGCTTCTAAATAATCTGTTAGCTGTAAGCACACAACTCTCTCTAAAATTTTTGATAGAAATGGCAGAATACTAATCGGACGGAAATCTTTCAAACAAGTTGGGTTAGGTATTTTAGGGATTGGTTTAATTGTAGCAGATTTCCAAGAGTCGGGAAATACACCTGATTCAATAGATTTATTGATAATAGTGGTGATTATTGAAAGCGTATACGGTAGCGTCAACAAAATCATATTCAACGTAATGCCATCGGTACCTTGTGCATTAGTGGAAATCGATTTTATTGTGTTGAGCACATGTGTTTCGGTGACTGGTCTGAGAGAGAAAACTGAGGTACCGAATCTGTCGAACTCGTATTTAGTTAGAAGAGAGATATCAACGCTATTTTCTCCTGGTAAAGTCAGAAAATGCTCGTTTAATTTGTCCGGGTTACTTAAATGTACTGGAAGTTCAAGACCTTTACGTTTGAAATTGGCAACATCGTTTTTTATGTTTTTCCACAAAACTTGCGGTTTTTTTAAGTTATTGTTGATTTGCTGGTTGAAATATGCAGTTTTCTCGCTGTAGATAGCTGAAGTCACTATGTGTTTTAAATCTTTGTAATATTTAGTATGCGAGTCTAACTTGGTTATTTTGCTCCGAGCATGTGCATCATCGCGAAGCTTCATCATGCTTTTAACTGTATAAGTTATCCACGGGTATGATTTGTTTTGAACGCGAACTGACTTGACTGGCGCGAATTCATCAAAAAGCTGTAAGATATAGGTATTAAACTTGTTTACCATGTAGTTAACATCATTTGTTGCTATACTGTTCCATGAGATAGACTCGACGCGCTCGTTAAATACTGTTAAATCAATGTCTCTAATGGGCCGATATGTTATCCAATGAGGTTGAGGCTTGTTTTTTTTGACAGAAATTTCAAATGTTATGAACGCATGACTGCTAAGATCTTTAATATAGTTAACGCATAAATTTGTGACACAGGTATTCGAGCAAACTAGGTCTATTAGGGTTTCACTGTGATCGGTAAAGTGAGTCGGTCGGTCGGAATATTGATTCAAATTCATACATTTTAAAAAGTCATGAAGTTTTTTCACGTCCTGTTCTTGTGCGTTTAGCAAATTGATATTAAAATCTCCTACAAGAATAATAAAATCAAACTTGGCCAAAGACGCTCAGCATAATATTATCACGGAAAATAACGTTCCGGCATTTTCTGCTTTATTTAAAGTATTTGATAAAAGACATCAAATACTTTAAATAAAGCAGAAATTCTAAATGAATTGTTATGACAAAAAGTATATAAAGAAAAAAATATTACCACGGAAAATAACATTGAGGCATTTTGGTCTTTTATCAAATACTTTATTAAAGCAAAAATCTGTAAACAACAAATATTTAGTTAAATGCCCGAAGGGTGGCGAGCGGGTGCGTCTCACGAGATATAACAACAAAATATATAATTTCATATTAATAACGTTCACAAGATATAATGAACGTTAGCTATAACAATAAAACCAATACTTTTATAAGGAATAACGGTCAGCTGACATAATATTGATCGTATATAACGTTTTTTTCTATAACACTGAAATTTACTAACTCCAATTCGTATAACCACACCTCTGTTACTCGTACATAACGTATAACCATCATAACACATAATATCTTTTCGTATAACATATGTACATAACGTACAACAATCATAACACATATTATATTTTCGAATAAGGACTATAATATAGGAGATTAAGTAAGGGCAGCTAGAAAAAAGGGTGACCGGGAGAGGGAGGGGGGGGGGGGCGAGCTTGTGTCCCATAGAGCGGAAATAGGCACCCCGCGAAGCGGGTTGACGTCGACACGGTGGCAGTTAGGTTAGGTTTAGGTTAGGTTGGGCAACACACATCCGCTACCAAACTCAATGATAGTATGATGCATGGAATAACCACCGAGATTGAGCGTCATTTATGATTTACCCCTATTCACGTAACAAAACACATTGCAATTTTCTGTATCTTCTATACACGGTGATTTTTAATCCGTGATCAGGAGTCGAAAAATATTAATAACCAACCAAAACAGATTCCAATGGATGAGGTCTCACGCAATTACATCGCTGTTTAGTTGATTACATTTAATGATAATGTTAACACTAATATCCACTGGATGTATGGTCACCCTAAGTTTTGTAAAGTTAAGTAGATACATACGTCAAATTTCAGCGCTTTGGGGGGAAATTTGATAGATCTTACGTCAATAAATTCTAACATCTACTTGTCATGCATGTGACAATTGACAGTTTATTACTCTTAATTTAATAATTGGACACAATTGGTTCGTAGGTTGGTTTATGAAAAAAAATCAAGGAGGTTTTAGATTCATAGATTTAAACTACCTATGTGTGACAATGATTTTTCATTTAAAAGTAATTCCTAATTAAATTTTATTCAGGAAATAAATAACGTTTGTTTTAGGTAACTACGAGTTAATCGTGTTCGGAATCAATTACTGAATTAGAAAAATCGGTTCCTGGTCACGAATAAAAAATCATCGTGTATAATTGAAATAAAGATGCAAATAAATGGACATCGACTAAGCAGTCGACTTCATAGAAATGGTAAATTGAAAACTGACGATGCAATTCATTTGCTTTATTATATTTTGCGTAAAATATGTTTTTCCAACTGAAACATTTGATTACATGAAATTTGGTCAAAGTATCAGTTGGTAAGCGAGTCTTTGTTTAAGTGGCATTCGGAAAGTTACTTCTTTTTGCAAGATTAACATGGATAAATTTCTTTACAGTTGACTGTACCTTTATTCCCTCTGAAAACTCCCTTGAAGTAACTGTTATTTTGGAGGGAAAAGGCTGCTGAGAAATGAGAAACGGGCTGTTATAGAGGTGCTATATTCCGACTACCTAGTCATGTCGCCGGGGGCGCCGGGCGCATCCGGCTGGCATTCGATTCTCAAAACTACCCTCTATCTTAAATCTAACATCCATCCGCCAATAGTTTTAACCTCTTACTCTTAAAGATACATTCAATTTAAAAGAACGGTTTGTAATATACCAGGTTCCGAGCGCGTTCGGGTTGCGTGCCGTCTCACGCGGTACGAGCCACAATAGAAACATAAAAAAGAACGTTTCCCGGTCGATTCATTTCGAGAAACGGTGACATTGATGGGCCCCTAAGATCGCCTGATTCAACAGCTCCTGATTTTTTTTGTGGGGTAATCTAAAGGGATGTGTCTACGCTTACAGGCCAATGTCTTCAGCAATTAAAACAAAATATTCGAGACAGTCACTGAGATGACGTGACGCAGGAAATGTGTGAAAATGTGATAAAAAACGCGATAAAAAGGGTTCACATCGGCCATGCTGCTAGAGGTGGACATTTGTCTGACATTATTTTCCATATTTAATTGCCGGCCCTAAATACTATATTTAACAAGAAATACTTAATATTTTTTTATATTTCATAGAACAAAATTACAAAAACGAAAGTGTATACCTGTTATTTGGCCACCCTGTATAAGGGAAGAATTTTCTTGACTTTAGTATGCAGAACAAGTATGAACCTTTTATAAAGAATAGACGACATAAATCATATTTGTCACTAATGGACTCACATCATCCACTTTGTCGAAGAGGGGATGTGCCTCGTTATAATTTGAGAACAACAAGTATGTCCACAACAAGATTATAATGCAAAACAGGAGATGTATATTTCTGTTCTGTTCACCACACATTAACTCTCCTAATACTGTTTGTGCAACACAGTCAGTTCAGTAATAACGTTTTATTTTATATAAAAACCGAATAATGACACTGACTAAAAATATATTTAGTATTGTGACTCGTGAACAAATTATGTTTTTTTTTGAGATATTATTAACCAGACACTTCTTTAGGTCTTTAAAAGATATCACAAGTTGAAGAAGAGGTCTATCTCTCTTTCTTCTTCCCTCATTTCAATGGAACCATCGGTATGCAAGACGGACTCGTATTTGTCGCTTTTTATTTCATACGAAACTTTTTCAGTGGGGCTTTATACCTGACTTAATAGATATAGGGTCCGAGGAAAGCCAATACGTCTCGTTTAAACGCGAACAGTATTAACGGCTCTGCCCTCCCTTCAACAAGGATATACAACCCATTACATTAGCCGGGCCGTTTACAGAGCAAGTTAAAAAGAAAATGTGGTGGTACAAATAAATCCCAGTTTACTACGCTGCGTTGAGCAGAGCACATTCCCCGACTCAAGAAGCTACTGAAAAACAAGATATCTTTAATATTTATGCCACTTGACGATTATGAACGCGTTTTCTATTATGTAATAATGAAACAACATCATGTTGAATCATAATCCTGAAATTACCATGATGTGTGTACCTGATTCGACAATTATTATTTATCTTAAGAGAGAGGGTTAGGTAATTTCTCATCTGCTCATGACATGGATAACCTTTAGTTATTTGAACCAAATGGACTTGACCTGTTGTAGCACTTGTAGCCACTGAAAATAACACAAGTCCTCAGTAACGCCATCAAAATTAGATTTGATGTCGATAAGTGTGCGGTCATGCATGTAGAGCTGTAAATTAAAAAAAGTTGTCAATTCAACAAATTTACAGCTTTCTGAGACAATGTCCCTCAGATCTATCTCCAAAGCAGAAACCTGTAAGTATCTTGGTATGTCTTATAGTCATTGGGTATTGAGGGTGAGGGCGTAAAGCGATCGGTGACGGAGCGCTTCATCTGTCGCCTGATTAGAGTACTCTAAGTCAGTCACAAAGTCTGCAACACCTGGGTGATGCCCTTGCTCACTTACTACTTTGGCATACTAAGGTGGACTCGGACTGAGCTGGTCGCCCTGGAACGAAAAGTCAGTGTACTGCTCTCTGCGCTTCGCATGCTACACCCACGATCCCCTGTTATGAGAGATCGGGGTTTTTTAAAGGCCAAAAATGCTTCTTCTGTCAAATGCTAATTTCGTTTAATTCTAGTTTTGTCCAACCCTTGGTTTGTCAATTCTCTGTATTGTCAAGTACCTGCTTCGTAATAAACTTGTTTTGTCTAATTCTAGTTACGTTCAATCCTAACTTTGTCGGATCCATGTTTCGTCTAATTATTGAGTGAAATCTATTTTTCGTCAATAGCTTATTTTGACAATAACGTATTTAAGTCAGGGAACAGGACAATCAAATAGTAAAATGTATTACTAGACATGCAGTCAAAATTATTTAATTACTCTGAAGAAAGTTAATTTCATAAAAAACAATCTGTAATGGGTATATTATTAAGCAACGGATATATACATACATTATATATAAATATATGTTTATATAATTCATTCGACACATCAAATAAGGGTGTAGACACTAATTAAATAGAATAGAATAGAATAGAAATGTTTATTTGCAAGAATACGTAAGTACAAAGGTGTTACAATATTTTAAACATAGTTCCAGTATTCAGCCATAGCAGCATGCAAATGTTTAAGAAAACAATTAATTATATTCATTTTAAGTTTAAGTATCTACATAATAGTTATTTGTTACAGTCTTGCTTCCATATATTCCTTTACAGAGTAAAAACAGTGTTCTTGAAGCCATTTTGATAGTTTTCTCTTAAATTCAAGATCATGCAACAACTTAATGCAATCAGGAAGTTTATTAAAAATTTCTATACAACTGTTGCAGACGTTCCGTTTATAAATATCGGTACGGCAAGGAGGTTGGTATAGAAGATTCTTGTACTGTGCTCTTTGTTTCCCTTTATACACTTCTGACCGCAATTTAAAATATTCCCTATGAGTACTTACAAATACGCAAACCTTTTTAATGTACATGCATGCTAGAGGCAAAATATTATATTTTTTTGAACATGGGCCTACAACTATCTGTAATCCACGCATTTGTTATTGCACGTACACACTTTTTTTGTAATTTAAAGGCTCTATCAACATGCACAGAATTACCCCATATTAGGAGACCGTAGTTCAAAGTTGACGATACATATCCGTAGTAGGCTGTAATGGCAGCTTCAGCGGAGACAGTTTTTCCTAATTTTCTTAAAGCGTGTACAAACCTATCCAACTTTGAACATATTGAATCAATATGGTTTTTCCAGTGTAAGTGACTATCTATGTTTAAACCTAAGAATTTTGTACAGCTCGTCTCTTCTACGGGTATATCATTGTATTTAATATTTATATGTCTAGGATTTGATTTACAGGATCGAAATTGCATACATTTAGTCTTAGTCAGATTAATTTTAAGATTATTATTATTGGTCCATGTATAAATGTCAGACAGAGCATCGTTAATCATTCTCTCATAGTCACTTCCACTGTTTCCTTTTACAGTTAGTGTGGTGTCGTCCGCGAATAGGATGCATTTTTGCGTTGTTGCCCGTGGAAGATCATTTATGTATAACAGGAATAGTAATGGCCCTAAATTACTACCCTGAGGTACACCAGATTTATTGATCCGAAATTGTGATCTGTAACTTTTCTTAACAAGGATATTATTTACTGGAACTATTCTCGTAATTTCGGTGCATTGCTTCCTATTCGACAAATAACTTTGAAACCACTCTGATGCCTTTCCCCGTATACCATAGGAAACTAGTTATGAGAGAAGCACCGAATGGTCCACAAAATCGAATGCCTTACTCATGTCTAAGAATATAGACATAATTGGTATTTTGTCATTAATGGCTTCTGTAACATACTTAACTAAATCAAAGCAAGCTAGCTCCGTTGAGAGGCCTTTCCGAAAACCAAACTGTTCTGGTTGCAGTATGTTGTTCTTCGTCAAAAAGTCAGTTAATCTAATATACATAGCTTTTTCTACAACTTTAGAAAGTATTGGGACGATCGTAATAGGTCGATAACAGTTTGGATCATTGCGGTCACCTGACTTAAATAAAGGTTTAACAACAGACAGTTTAAGTGGTTCAGGGAACACACCTTGACTAAGCGACAAGTTAATTATATGGGTTAAAGGGATACTTAAGGCCAAGGCATTTAACTTTAGGATATTAGTAGGTATGTCATCGTAACCACACGTTTTGGTATTATTTAGTGCCATGATCAGTTTATAAACCTCTGTCCCAGTTACAGGTTTCAAAAAGATCGTATGGGGACAATTTTCTAATTTTAAATTTGAATTATTGTTTATTGGAATATTATTAGTATTAATTATGTCAATAAAGTAATCATTTAATATTCTGCATATGTCCTGTGGATTTTGATATATTATGTCATTAAAACTAATGGAATCAACTGTGCCACTATGAGCATCTTTGCCAGCAGTCTAACGCAATCTATCATGTAATCGGAATGTCTTATGTTTCAATACCAAAAATTACACTATTAAAAACTAATTCTAAGCACTGTGTTTCTAACTAAACAAAATAACCACGTTGGAAGTTATAGGCGGATAGGAATGCTGCTCCATTCGTCTAACGTAACTCTGACTGACGAGAGTAATATTTTGGGTTAAGAAAATATAAGACATAACTCTTCTAAAGATCCATCTTAAGCTATTGGTGAGTATTTTATCAAACAAGAGAAAATACTCAGTATGCTAAATGCCGTAACACATAATTGCTTGTGTTAATGCAACTACGAATGAGGATGTATGAGAGAATTGTATAAGTGAGTGAAGTATGTTGTTGAGGAATGTCTGGAAACTGATAGCTTTAGAGATATAATAATGATAGAGAATTTTACATAGGTAAAATTCTGCCCAAAAAGAGGGAGTATGTAACATAACTGTTTTTACATGCTTCGAGTTAACAATTTTATTGAAGAAGTAGATAAATAATACAACCTTAATCCTAATACCTAAATTTAACAAATAAACGAACTACAGTTTCACAAACTGAGTCGTAGGATTCTTACCTGGTGCCACCTTAATTAACTAGAATGTTCCAAATGAGATTCTCGCTATCACAAAAGACGCAGGCGCTTACGCGCAATAACGAAAAAACCAGTCATATGTGACGTCAGATAGCTACTCGCCGAGAGGTGAGGTGTCAACGGTCATTTCGCTCGCGACCGCAGTACCTAACAATCGCCGCCAACACTATGGGGCGCTAAGTTATAATCCTAATGTAAATTAATTTAAATTATTTAATTCTCTTGTGCTATGCTCTATGCACAGTATTCAATGATGTATACTTAATTATTTATAAGGTTTAATAAGTGAGTGAGTGTTTCCCCGACTAGGGGAACTTGCTATCGAGTAGCTGCTACGAGTGCTGTGACGATGAACTGAAGTCCTGGTGCCCCAGAAGCGTTCCCGGCTACCCGTGACGTCACCTACCTACACTTCTTCTACCACGTCGGGCGCGCAGAAGGGAAAACGGCAGGGAAGTGGCACTCAGAACGACCAGTGCAAGTGAAGTCGGTTCATTCGCTAGAATTGTAAAATCTAGAACCCTCTCCCTGAGATTTCAAAATTACTAAAATCTACCCACTTTTCGTAAACTACCTTTTTAATTGTTTTTGTTTAATTTTATTATAGAAATTTATATTTAACATTGTTTCATTCCTTTCTAAAGTTAAATCCACTACCTAAAATCTAAAACATTCCACGTAGCTTTACATTTATTTTTGTTTGCCAGTATATATTTACTGTTACTTAATTTCTGAGAAGTGGTAACACATTTCCTTAATATATGATTATAACGTTTTAGACTAATTCTATTTGAATCTTTGTTTGTAGCATTATTTCGTAGTTGTATGCACATTCTACGTTTTACATGACATGCTTTACGAATGCCTTTGGTAAGCCATTTAATATTACGTCTTTGGTTACTGACTTTAACTTTGATTATCGGAAAGCATAAATTGAAAATTAAACAGACCAGATCATAAAAAATGGAGAAAGCACTTTTGATTTCATCATTCTCCAATACTTCAGAGAATGAAAGGGCATCCATACACTCACAAAATTTCCCAATATTGTCTTTATTGAAATCTCTCTTGTATTCGAACCACGTTACAATAGTTTTGTTATTTTTGACTTTAATAGTCAGTGTTTGTGCCATATCGTGGTCAGACAGGCATAGCTTGTGGGTATCTGACTCAGCGTTTTTAATATTACTGGCTATTTGATCCAGACATGCATTGATCCTTGTTGGTGACTGAATGTGCATGACAAAATTATAATTTCTTAAAATGCTAGTAAGTTCGTTGGAATACTGATTTTCTTTAAGAATGTCTATATTCCAGTCGCCACATATAATAACTTTTTTATTCCTGTACCTAGTGTTCACGCGGAAGAGAAGTTTATTCATTTTGTCTAGGAAAATGCCCGTATGGGACCGGGTCTGTTCTGGTATTCTATAAATTACTATTACTATCAAGTTTGCACCAATTATTTCAATCCCACAGCATTCAAAATAATATGTTGCATGTAAATCTGAGAGAAATTGCACAGGTTTGACTTCTAATGTTTTTTTAACAAAAATTGAGGTTCCACCTCTGCTTTTCTCCCTACAGAAGGAGGCTACGTGCTTATAATTTTCAAGCTTTACGTTTTTTTGAGAACCTTGCTTAACAAAAGTTTCACTAAGACACAGCACATGAATTTCCTGATGATTTTGATAAAAATCCTGAAGAGCTATTTCTAGGAAATCTAATTTATTCAGAACCCCTCCTATGTTCTGATGCATAATACTAAATTTGTCTGAAGGAGTGAATTTGTGATCTAAGTTCTTAACGAAAAAATGTTTTGGGTTTCTCAGGTGTGCTTTTCATCGCACTGGCTTGTTTTAATTTAATTTGTTCAAATAAATACGGAATTGTTATCTTTTGTGGCTTACGTAGTGTGTTAGTGTTATGTTTTTGCATGTTTCCTTTATCTTTACTTAGAAAATAGTCTGTAATAAGACTCGTCTGTCTGTGTGTTTGATGGTTCCGATTTGTTTGTATTTGTTTGTTTATATGCATATTATATTCACCAATATTATTTCTATAACCAATACGTAATATCTCTCTTAATAACAATCTACTAATGTTTGTAATGTTTTTCATTGTGTTATTGAAAGGTATATAAGATGCATATTCAAGCTGAGAAGAAATCATTCGCAATAAGTTATTTAGTGCATGCACATTTAAATATTGATTGTGCTTTATCTCACCAATCAAAACATTGGTAAATGAAAGCAACGACAACTTGCTGTATAGTAGGCATTTGAAACTGAGTGGGTTCAAGTCATTCGATCCACCTATAATCACTACAAAGTCCGATTTTGTGAAGTTTTTACACATATTTTCACATGATAGTAATATTTGATCCATTGATGCATTCGGTTTCACTACAGCCGTCACTTTAAATTCGTCGCCTACTAAATTCTGCAATACCTTACGAAGTCCCTTGCCATATTGATCACTAAAAATTATAACTTTTCGTTGCGAAGTAACAATCCTGTCCTGCTTGGTTGAAGAGCGCGTGCCAAGAGATTCGTTCGTCTTTGTGGTCCTGCATTCGTTCTTCATTTCACTGGGTTTTGGGTCAGCATGGGTTTTAGTGTCATCTATTTCTAAATTAAAGCTATTATCGTGACACAGGGGTTTCGACGAGTCCTCCTCCTCAAATAAAGTAGACTCCTCATTTATCTCTTCACGGTAATCCTCTAGATGAGATAGTTGAAGGCCGGTTAGTGGTGTTGAAGATGGTGTGATTCGCATTAGCATCTTGCTTTTCTGAGATGGAGTATTAAATTCCTTTTTTTTCTTTCTTTGCTTCTTGCTGGTCTCTACTAATCTGGTTTTATTAGGTGTTTCGTCATGTAGTATTTGTTTATAAGATGTTATCTGCTTTTGGCAAGTGCTTACTGTTTTTTTCAAGTCCGTAATCTCTCCATTCAATTTGACGATCTCTTCATGTGCACTAATTATTTGAATTTTTAATTGATCAATTTCCGCTTTCAACTGCTGTGTTTCGGAGTTATCCTATCTTGAAATATTCGGTAGACTATTTGGAGATCTCAAGGTGTCGTCTGTGTCTTCGTGTGAGACATTATCTGCAGAATGATGCAAAATCGTTCTTGGTTTCCTCACTGTAACATTATCTTGAACATCAGAGATTATTTCAGATGCAGGTGGGCAATCTGTCGTATCAGAGAGGGGATCCAGCATTGAGTTTTTTGGACTAGTCTGAGATGCATCCAGCGATGCAGCCATGTCCTTATGCGACAATAGTGGATTATCGGGGGTAATTTTAGGTGTACTTTGCGAAGATGTCGTTTCAGAGTGTAAAATTTGCGAGGTTTTAGGCATGCTATCAGACTTGTTCGATGATGATGCTAAGACTGGAGATTCTATATTGGTCTTTGGCGTTCTCCGAAGTTTTTGCACTTGTATAATTTTGGTATTTTCTGTTTCTTTTTTAGTCTCGTTCTGGTTTACAAGACATATTTTGCATTTCCATTTATTTTTTGATTCAGTGCTCTTCATTTGATGTAATTTTTCTGAGTAGCCTGCACATTCAAACTCATATCGGTTGTTACAAAACGTGCATAATACAGTGTCTTTTATTGATACGGTCGATTTACATTTAAAGCAAACGACAGCTGCTGTTCCTTTAATGTTAGGCTTTGTAACTTTTACGCTTATTTTTTTTGACATATTTAGTTCGTATCGGTCTTCTTAAACGCAATGATAATTTCTGAACGCAGTGACAATATTCGTAAGTTGGTATGACGTATAAGTGTCATCTGCCAATGCTCATGCGCAAGATGTCAGAGTCAGCTGGTAATTACCGCTTTTATTGCAATCGTTTTCCGAAACAATTGTCTGTTACTTCAAAACATTTATATGTGTGAGTGAATATTATGTTTAACCGTTGAATCTTGTTTTAGTTTTGTGCAAATAATTCAAATGTTTAGCTCACCCGAGCGATGATTTTTACTCGTAGTGATGGTTTTGAGCCGGCGTAAGTTTTCTTCGTATCTTTTGTGGATTTAAGCGACTTCGAGCAATAAAACAGGTAACAATTTTCAGGAGCTTTGTTTACGTAGACTTGCCTACACCACACGCACACGCACAAAAAATAATCAATAATATTGTATTTTCTCGAAAAAGGATTAAAAATGTAGTCAAATGGAGAAAAAAATCATGGCGAGAGGCTAAATAATCACAAAGTTTTAAGAGGGGGTATATTCTGTCCCTTTTCCGAAAACGAACCTTCATATGAAACGTGACGTCACGATCCCCGAGCGTTTTCTCCTCTAACAACATTAAAACGGTTGTGGCTTCGTAATTTTTTGAGATATTTGAATGTGATTTTCTTTTCAAGTAATAATAAATTTTTCTCAAACATGCAATGAAATGTCGTCCTTACATGCGTTATAACAGGCTTCAAAGTATCACGTTTCGGGCGGAACAACTCGAGAGAACTTTAAAGGAATTTCATACAAAATTGAAGGCCTAGGCCGGGAAGTAATTTTTTTTTAATTTTAATATTAACATGGCGTCTGTGTTCATCAACAGGCTAAACAGCTGAATTCTATTTTTTTATTTTTTCTAGTGGCTGAATGGTTATCGGACCAAAAATATCCGCGTTAATGCCTTTTACACACGAACCTTTATTAAGAATACAAATCTGTATGATTCAGTGTGTTTGATGAATAAATTAAAAATATTATCTATACGTAAGTCACCAGAGGCCATAGACAATATTTAAAATCCTCTGCATTTATTTTAATCATTATAAAAATTAAGATTCTTATTATCAGGTCATGTATAATGACCCTAATAGGGTCTATTCGAACGCTACACACGCGAAATACGGACGACTTTCGTAAAAAAAAATTAAGTATGGAGGAATTGGAGGGAAAATGAATGTACTATTTTGAGTGGTGCATTGTTTTATTTCATTGCATATGTTTGAGAAAAGCACTATACATGCCTCGCCGTGAAAAGGGCTTGCCGGCTTCGTATCACTATCCGGCCTCCCTACGGTCGGCCGTCTATACCTGCTCACCCGGCAAGCCCTTCTTTCCCGGCGTCTGCAGTAATGTACTATTGAATCTACACCCGGTATTGAGACAGTGAAAGATTTTCTGGAGCAGCTGTAGCGAACAGCGCGCGGTTTGTGCTTATTGCGCATTGAATTGTGCTTGTGTTTGCAACAGGGCCGAAGGTTTGATCACAATCCAGTCCAGTCTTTTGAGAAAAAATTACAAGACGCCCTTTAAATTTCTCCACCGAACCATCCGGGACTATCTTTATTTTTAAAAACCACTTGCTGGAAATAGGTTTTCGTCAGTTCGACTTGATCTCGTGATCAACTGCTTTGCGCCATTGATCCAAATCTTTGTCATGATCGAGGTAGAATTATTTATGAATGTATTACTTATAACTTAATTAATCAGTCGAATAAACAGTCCACTCCACTGAATTTCTGGGTACACCTTCTAACAACTTGGTTAGAAACTGTGCTCTTGCTGGTTTATCCAGCTGCTTGTAGACATCCAGTTTCTCTATTTTCATCTATTTTACGACACAATATGGCGGGATCGGCGCACATAAATTTGAACAATATCTGCCCTGCTATCCCAAAGGATAATATCTCTGCTATCTTCTGTCCTAGAAGTGTCTGAGCTGAAAATGAGGGGTTGCCTTGGATATCTAATGTCAATTTCCCATTATTAGAAATATAAGTTTTTCTAGGGGTAAAGAATCTGACAGGTTGGTTATGAGGCAGAACTTCAGATAAGGAGCCTGTTGAGGGTACAGCTCTTCTACCATAGTCTCCACGAGATGGCACCGAATCAGCCAGACGTCGTTCATCCACTGTTTGCATGAAACCGGACATGCTTGCAGCCAAATTATTCCATGTGACTCCGAGATGATCCATGGTGCTTTTATAGTGTGTATATTGTTCTGTGGACACTTTTACCATAGTTACTAAATCGGTCGATAGCGAAGTGATGTCTTCTTTATTATGTCGTTGCTTCTTGTTCTTGGAAAGTGCTTGGTTCCATTAGAGTTCACCGTTTGTCGAATGAATGTTGAAGCAAACATTGCAGAGATAGTCTTTTTATCTAACTAGTGGCTTACGATTTTACCGCTTTCGTAGTGTCATCCTGCCTTCTGCCTACATTTCACATGCAGACAGTTTGCACCATTTGCATTGGTTCGCTGCAGCTATTGAGGCGTGCTTCGAAAGCTTCCGCGAACCGGACTGAACTACGTTCGTAAAGCCGCCGCGATAGAGTGTTCACACGATTATTTTCGAACGAGCGAGCGAAGCGAACGAAGTTCTATGCTTCAGCTTGGGCCAAAATTCCAATTTTCGGAAGTCCCGCTGTCCAGCTGTCCTCCTCTGCAGGTCACATTACTCAACCGATTCTAGTGAAATTTTGGGATTAGCTTGAACAATTTTTAAGATTTTTTTGTCGATTCACTTTTTTATAAAAAAAAGACAGGTTCGCGAGTTCTACAGCTCACAGAGCCACTAGTATGTAGGTAGTTCCCATTTAACTAGCCCCTTCCATCTTGCCCTCCCTTCCCCTAGCGTATTATATTCAAGTATCGCCTCGTACGACTAATGGACAATTAAAAAAATAAATCGTTGAAAAATTACATACACCGCAACTATGTAAATGCATTACTGAATACCGAGATATGCTCTTAGAAATTACGTAACGACAACCAAGTTAAGTTTTATTTCTTAATTATCTGAACTCGCGCTCCAAGAAAGTTAAATTAATTTAGCCTGTTTATTGTTTACCGCCAAAGTTTGACGAGAAAAATACGTAAGCAAAATATTGCGAATAAAATTTAATAAAACCCACGTTAAAGCCCAAACCAGCTACAAGCCTTAATTGTGAAAGTTTCCTAAGAGACTTCGGCTTAGAATGGGAAGAATGTGGCAGTTTTTTTATTAAATTTTCGATCTCTAAGCACCTTTAAAAAAGTTGTCAAGTCAGAGTCCGATTCTAAAACGTAAGTTATAATAACTTAAATAGGTCGGTATGTCATTCATTTAGATGAATAAGTGTAGACGGTTTCCAAACATTTTATAACAATATTAGATAACGTGGAGGGATGAAAGAGAAAAGGTGGATGGACTGTGTGAGAGACGTCATGAAGAGGAAAGAAGTAAAACCAACACTTTCGCGCAAGTTATTACAAAATGTACCGACAATCGACATAAATGACGATCTACGAAGCGTTGTTATGATTTTCCAGAATTAATGGACGGGGGGAAAGACCGGGTGTGTTATATTAAAGTCTGTACGGAACTCTCAGTGCGCCAATTACTTAGTCGGGTCATAAGTTCTGTCACAAGGTTTTTGATAGATAAAACTCAGGAATAAACTTTTTGTTATTCGTATTATACATAATTAAAAAGCTTATTTTATACGAATCAAATTGCAATACAACACATTTTGAACAATTATCGCAATATGATAAAAAAACCTTGTAACTTGAGACAATCGTGAACCGAAAACACGCCGCAACTGACAACAATACCACTTACAACAAATTTAATAAAAAAAACAGTGTTCCAAACGACCAACAAGGTTTTTTTTTATTTATTCCGAAACCTCGATTTTAGACCATGCTTAGCAACTAGCATTTGATTTTTTGTTAGCTTTCAATTCCAACTGCTACCATCGAGAACTATACGTACTTTTTACGTTTTCAGAAAAACGCGTAAATTTGATCTTGTGGGCAACAAGTACAACTAGGCAAAATGTGAATATGAAAATTAGTTTTACCCAGACTTACTTGTCTTATACTTCAAAATGTACCTTCATTCCACGGGGTGGGTTCAGGGAGGGTTCTGACTAAAACCTCACGTTAGTTTGAAAGGTTTTAAGAATCATGGAAAAAAGATAAAGTGAATCACGTCCGTGTTTTTGATTGTCTAAAAAAGTGCAAAACCTCTGAGGAAACTAGCATTTGTGTTATATGGCTGTAAGCATTTAAATCCAATAATCGTTCTAATTTATCAGCATACATCGGGGTTTTCGGAGCGGGAATGATTTGAGAAAGAGTAGAGATAAACAGATATGTTAGTCTAAGAAAATATCTTATTATGCCTAATGAATAACTACCTCTCTGTGAGTTGTATACAATCTGTGACAAAGTTTTATTTTAATTTCCGTAAAAGTCTTATAACTTATAAGGTAACAATTAAAATAACTTTAATTAATTACCTGCTGTAAATTGAATAGTTGACACGATTTTCAGAATAAACTATTAATATTTTTTCTATATTTGGGACAGTTAATCTACGGCGTCTTGCTGTAAATATCCATTTCAAGGAGCTAAATGATCTTTCCACGTCGACAGTTGTAATAGGTGCATATTTAATTTTTTTTTAAATAGAATTGCATATAAGTTTATCTACTAGACAAGCAAGGGTAACGGTTGACAATAGGTGTCTAATACAATGTCAATCTTGACGCTCGATATCTATGAAGCATTTTCTTATAAATGAATAGACTTAACTGAAGAGGTTGATAATGAATGACCAATATAAAATATGTACCTATATGTATGATTAATTTTTATTTATTTTTCAATCAATTATTCATTCGGTAGAAACCTACTAGGGTACGATCTGTTTTTGAGTAAATACCTACTCTTTGGCTAATGTCAAACGTTCCCGCTCCGAAAACCCCGATGTATGTTTATCAGTATTTAATGAGCTATCAAACCATATATAGCAATAAATAAAAACATTCTTGGTATTATTTACTATGCGGTAAAACATTTGTGACAGAACTTATGACCTGA
The DNA here is from genome assembly GCA_932294315.1 of Epinotia nisella. Lineage (NCBI taxonomy): Eukaryota > Metazoa > Arthropoda > Insecta > Lepidoptera > Tortricidae > Epinotia > Epinotia nisella. Next base: position 24,628,790 of record OW028673.1, read on the forward strand.
CTAGGTAGACTCGCACTTGATCGGTTTTTTTTTCTAATAGGTTGGGAAATTTCGAGAAGTTTAGTGGGTCCTTAATACGTAGTTAAATTTGGGTTGAAAAAGTAGTAGCCGATAACTGAGTAAGCTTCGTGGGAAATTATTTTAAACAAACGTTCCGAAACTTCTTTAAGGTTTTTAATTTTGCCGTCTAATACACCAGGATAAGATTCGTCTAAGACAGGTACTCCTAAGTGGGGAAAGTGTACTTTTTCCAATTATTGTATCTTTTTTACCCCACTGCCGAAGGAAAGGAGGGTTATGTTTTTCGAGCGTATGTATATATGTATGTATGTGTGTATGTCTTATTCTTTGGTACGTCCTGCAGCCTAAACCGTTTGACGAATTTCAACATATGAGGTGTTGGATTCCTCTTAATAGTGGAAGTGACGGCTATAATATTTGCAAAAAAGCAGTTCGGTTTTTCGAAAAATCTTTTAATTTTACTTGTTTATATTGGGAGCAAGGAGACTATGCTATGCTATGCTATATTAAATGCGTTTTTGGCGTCCACTTTTAACAGGACTTTGCCGGAGGTTTGTGGGACGTGGGGACTGAGAGCGAGAAGTGCTGCTTCGCAACCTCCCTTTGACCCAAAGCACACTTGGGTCGACTGATGGGGTCGGATACAGCTGCGCAGCCAATTTCAGCCACAAGATATAGTGCGCTGGTGATTCCAGGATGTATTTTTCCTGCAAGCATAATGTTACTCACGGCTACCAGAGACTGTAAGATTAGCTTGCCAACCTCGCCTGACGAGCTATAGCGAAGGACGTCATACTCGTAGTCATTTATTTAAAATGCACAAATACATTAAACGTCAAAATGTTCATATTAGAAATTAAATCAAATAATTCGAATTTATATAAAATGTCAAAGTTAAATAATTTCAAAAATGTATGGGATCTTTAAGTTGTTGTGCATCAACCCGTCCAGTCTGCCAGCTGAGCCGCTTTGGACAATGACAGCCCTGAAAACCCCATCGGTGGGGGTAGTCAGCGGGGGCTTTTATGAATCAGGAGGGTCACATTATTTGTTATGCAAATGCTGCAAAGTTGTTGTATTGAAAGACGAGCTAGAGGATTGTAAAAAGTACAATCCTGAGCATAGCGAGGTTTTCAAGACACAAAACGCCAAACAACTTTGCTGCCGAGCGAAACACACAACTGTTCACCGCACCACCGCGAGGAAAATTGTAAATGTAATGAAAGTCATTTGGACCTTATATGTACTCATTTTCAATAAAGGTTTGATTACATGTCATCAAAATCAAAGCATTTTTTTAGTATTTAATGTAACATAAACATGTTTGTATCTTTAAATTAGTCTCCACGCTTACATTAAAAAAGTCGAAGTATTGTTAAGTACTCACGGGTAAAATAAGGGTCAAATACGCAAATTTTACATTTTCCATTAACTTAGCAGTTAGCAAGCATATTATGATTCATGTTATGTATTATCTTCTGGAGCCGTAGCCTGGTTGGCCTTATCACGCGACAAGTGACAAGATAAGAGCACCGTCTCGTTCTATCGAACGGTGTCAGCCAGTGACGCACGCTCTATCCTACCAACCATGGCATGGCAACCATGCTACGTCTCCTGAGCTAAAATCTATAAATACATTTCATTATTTTCATTTTACTGTGGCTTTAGAACAAAACAAAACAAACTTAAATGTACTTACGTGAGTTTTTTCATAAATTAAATTTTTAAACGGTGCGCTTCTAATTTTCACGAAGCGAAAAATTTTGAAATATAAAACTACGTTTAAAAATATATATTTGTATTGTATCTGTATAAGTCAATCTAATTATTAATATTTCATATGTAATTAACAAAGAATAAGAATATATATACCTAAGAATTAATAATTATTAATTTAATTTTATCAAAATAAAAATAATGAATTATTAGCATAACACCATAAGTTTCTGAACGCAGGATAACGCGATAAAGAAACCTTTTCCGAGCTGGTTTGTGGATGGCAGTGGGTGTTTGTTTCGTAAAGCTAAGAGAGTTTCCTGGTTATTGGAAGCTATACAATCGGTCGAAAAAAGTAAACCAGCATCTCTTCTGACATCGGCCTCTACGTCTTTGTTTTCAATATTTCTTTATAGGTAAAGAAGCATTATGTTTAGAATGTGGGTGTTGGTTGACAGTTATTTTATATTTTTTGGATGTAAGAGACGTAGTTTTGCGTTGGTCGACTATTTGTGTGTATTAGATAACTATACAAGAAACCACTTCTTTCTAATGGTCAACATAAACATCAGAGACTGCGACTTTTCTTCACGCATGTGGGAAAGGATTATATACTATTAATATCTTGCTTTCATAGCATAGTCCAAACAAAGGCTTATGACCAAAAAAATGCAGACATGCATTTTTCTTTAACGTTAGTCGTGTGCAAATTAGATCATCGACGTAACAACCATTTAGTATTTAATGACATAAAAATAAGAATACCTATACATAACCAAATAACTAGTGTACACCACAGATTTAAAATAAATTGACGTTACACTTAATTTCATTATGTGTATGCAATAGACCGCGGGATGCACGTTTTTTTTTTCAATTGTTGATCACCACAGTGCTTGCAATCCATTTGTTTTCATCTAAATGAATCGTAGTACATTCCTATACGGCCGCCCAAAAAAAGAAGTGTAATTTTTTTTTTTACACCTCTAATGGTTAGGATTTACGTACTTTCCGAACTTGTATCATACATATAGCTAAATATAAATCCCATCGTTAATTATCTTACAAAAGTTAATTCATGAACTTAATAATGGCAAGCTACTAAGATTCATTTCGTGGTTAGATTAGAAGGAAACAAACAATATATCTTATTGTAGTCAGTTAAACATCTGGTGGTAAGAAATATAGCACGCATATCCAGATTAATGGGGCAGAGATCATAAAGCAGACTAAGGTGACCGGGAGCTGCACAAACTATCTGACTCATAATAATACCAAAGTAACCACGTAACCTAAATAACATTAACAATGATAACGGTGACGCTGGCGTTTACATAGCTGAAAATGACAGTTAAGTTGAGGAGGTTTTAAGATAGGTTAACTGATCATAGTGATAAGTTTCCAAAATGCTTCTTAAACTAGTTTTTATTATTATTTGTGATCATATATAAATTATAAGAAAAAAAAACATTGGTTATCGAAATAATTATCTTGTCATAACGTTACAGCACGCGTGTACCTAAACCAATCACAAAGATATGTCTTGAGCACTGGTGTAAATAAATCAAATCACCCTTGCAGTTTCCACTTATGAAGTTATATGATTCTTATAAAGTAAACAATATGGTACTGAACCTATAAAGTTTCGTGAGGCGCTGGTAAATATGATGTTTTTATACACTAATAAATAAATAAAATAGTAAATAGTTATTTGATTACTACATAGAAATGTGACAGCGTCACTCCCTAATTGGTTAGGTAATTGACAGAGTGGGGGCGTGCGATAAAATACCTATAAAACGAATGCATAAAATTCATACTAGCGTTTAAGTACCTACCAACCTATTGTAACTATTGATTGAATTTTGACCATAAATCATTAATTTTACCCTTTTTCATTAAGAGTTACTTAAGAACCAACGCTACTCCATGGACATGGTGATGTATATACTGGCTTCTGTCGCTGCTCATATACGTCATTAGACAATAAACATACCCTGTCTTGTTCTATAAGACACGAAAATCATGTAACTTGTTCCTCTGAATCCAACATTTAAGTAATTTATATCGTAAAAATAAAATAAGTGGGAAAGAAGTTTTTTGAGTTACAGATTGTTTTTATAAATAGAACTGCTTATTATCTATATTAATAGCGTAATTTGACCTCAGAAGTGCGTAAAACTCATGACGAAGCCGTATTCAGAATTCTCGCGAATATTCGAATAAGTAAACCAAGAAACACCAACACAGCACCTGTTCTTCGCAAGCAAGTTTCACTTGCCAGATTTTCAGTCCTGTATGCCGCTTGCGTATCGACTTGTATAGCCATAAGAGACGTTGCCTCTACTTAATACTTTGTTTATAGTCTGTAACAGACTGAATGGCCTTTGATTGCTAATTGTGTTTGCTCGCATTATAGGAGAAAAGCACTATATGTATTATGCATCGAAGGGAAGCGGTACTCGTGGATTTTACGATTCGCTTGCTCTCTCGCTGCTACGCATCATCCATCAAACACGCACACATATTTTTTTTCTCAAAAATGGCCCGCAAAGTGTACATTAGTCGCTACATATTGGAAGGTAAAGTGTAGCCATCAAAAACATCCTGTAAACAAACCCAAGTCTCGCAGCTCAGTCTTTCTACCGTAAAAAGTTGTGAGATCCATGTAATACCAAGTCGGTTAATCTATTTAGTCTCTACTTAAAGGACCTTCTGTCTTAAGTTATTACATAAGTTATTATCATGCCAATATTAAAAATATTTTACGTTTTAAACAAATAGATCGACTTGGACATCGCATGATTTGATTATTAGTATGTATCACACTACACAGCACGACGGGCCAGCAACCAACAGCAACGAGAGTTTCAATCGCGTGAGGCGCGATAGACTAAAGAATCTATCTAATATAATTGTAATATTCATTGTGTTTTCATGCGATGTCCAAGTCGATCTATTAGTTTAAAACGTAAAATATTTTTAATATTGGCATGATAATAACTTATGTAATAACTCAAGACAGAAAGACTGAGCTGCGAGACTTGGGTTTTTTTACAGGATGTTTTTGATGGCATCTCACTTCTTTTTGTAGAGTCCTACTTTTTGGTACCATCTACTTCTAACGAATTTTGTTAAAGGCTTTGTCTTATGATATTTTTTTATTTTGACTTGGCGGGGGCATTGCCGTGCCCCCAGATAGGTTTTCCCATGATTAAGACATTAAACTCTATTTGTATTCTAAATTTGAAGCTTCTATGTCTGCTAGAAGTGCCTTGGACTTTTGATGATCGGTGAGTCAGTGAGTGACAAAATTTAGAAACTTTAACAAGTTGTCATTCTTAAACTACTGGTTCAAATTGACTGAAATTTTAAATATACCGTGTTTATATAATGCCTGATTAGTTACTGAAAAATCAGGTTTCTTGTTTTATCCACAACGAAATTATAGGGGGGTCGAAAATGGCCTGAATTGCTTCGAGAAAAGGATGGTGTGCCGCTTTTTTTTGCTCGACTTGGCGGGGGCACTGCCGTGCCCCCAGATAGTTTCAGGTCAGATCAAAATTAAAAAATAAAAAACATTGCAGGCCGCCTGGAATGTTACAAATACATTCCTTTATTTGTCGAGTACCAAACTTTTTAAAAGTTGAAACCGGCATATAAAAGACGGCACAGGTCGTATTCAGCCAATTCAACTCGTATTTTTCTGTTGCAAACGCGACGTTTTTCTATGTGTCTCAAATAGTTTGCGTTTTTCGGTGGAAAAATACACTTGCGATTCGGTTTAAAAAGAAAAACGGCGGGAAATCATTAATATTTTCACGTTGTGCAACGATATTTAAAGTTTATTATTCCCCCATTTTTGCCTTACTACATTAGCCTTAGCCGTAACAGCAATTGCAGGCTTCGTATTATAATTAAACGGACTCGCAAGCTCGTCCGTTTAAACAAATACTCAGCCTGCAATTGTCTCCTTCCCGGCCTCGGCAATAATGTACTATTCCAGCCTCTGCAATAATGTACATTATATTTGATTCCAGCTCCGCGACTAATGTTTATGCAGTCGCGACACGCGCGTCCGCACACCAACCGACTTGGAAGGAGGATGATGAAAATTATTATGAAGTAGGTATTATTTTTATCCCTAGTGATGGACGCGGTCTTATGAAAGTGCTGATTTTATACTGCAGTCTACTAGGTACCGTGGATACTTAATTTTAATTGCGAATTATGTTTTTTTCGTGGGCTTCAGTTATTTTACTGAAACAATAATATTCGAATGAAACCAGTTTTTTTCAATAGCCTTAAAACATTTAAAGGAAGTAACATAAAACTGTTACGGTAGCCCAGTGGTTCAGGCATGCGACTGTCAAACGGCGGTCGTGGGTTCGAACCCCGGCTCGTACGAATGAGTTTTTCGGAACTTCATTTGATATTTATCGTTAGCTTTTCGGTGAAGAAAAGACATCGTGCGGAAACCTGCATACATCTGCGAAGAATTTCAAAAGATGTATGTTAAGTCCCCAACCGACACTGGGCCAGCGTGGCGACTACTGCCCGTTTCCTATCATCCACCATGTGAGGAGGCCTGTGCCCAGGAGTGGGACGTATATAGGCTGAAATTACCTAAACTCGTTGACCAAGAAGAACGGCGCTAGGAGACACCTGGCATCCCAAACAAAAGGCTTTAAGGTAAAATCCGCTTGACTTTGGCAAGATTCGATTTTATATAGATTTAGATTTATTTATTTCACAACATACAATTTGCACTTAAAATTACACATAGTAAATTTGTCAGATATTAAACAATGTCATCATTATCATAATTTGCGAATATCATGTTTTGCGAATATCGTGTTATGCAAATATCATATTCTGCGACGGAGGGAATAAAATATTTAAAAAACATTTTAGGTTACCTCCCGTACACCTAATGCGGGATATCATTTTTTTTCTTGGTTAATACCATGGTTTGGTTTAAAATATTATGGGTTCTCGAAAGCCATTTTTCTATTCAAGGATCCGTTTGCGTGATATTCCGTTTTAAAGCTCTAATTTTTGTTGGAGTCATCTGTTCCCCATCCTGCAGGCTAAATGGTTACTACGGGGTATGTGAAATGAAAACATTCATGGGAATAGTACTTAAGTTTAATGTTTAATTCAAAATCCTAACTATGACCTCCATATATATATTCGAAATGTGCAAATCTGTAAGAAAATATCCGCAACTAAATAAAATCATTAGAGACCAACCACGGCGCTACGAATCCAGGTTTAAAAATAATCTAGTTACAATATCGGGATCCAAACCAAAAACTACATACCTCAAGTCCACACGCAATGTCAGTAAAATTTTATAATAGAATCGACGACAGTATAAAAGAGGAAAAATGCGAGAGAATGTTTTCCAAACGATTAAAAAATTTCCTACTCGAAAAATGTTACTACACCTTGGATGACTTTTTTTCCAGCTAAACTTGTATAATTCTGTTTAGTTTTCTTGTTTTTTGAATAAATTCATTGTTATAGTTTTAAGCTTGTAATACCTTATTGTAAGTTTCTGCTGCGCCCCACCGGGATATCATGTATTGTTGTATAACTTGTATGTGATGGCATGAATAAACGAATACGAATACGAATGAATTTAAAAGGAAAACTATCACGGATAAGTAGACATAACTAGTTAATGAGTAATAGTCGACCAACTTAAAACTGTACTTGGAAAGGCAAACTTTCGTACAAATTCGGGCGACGCACTGTGGGCTTCGGCCCTTCGGCAGATTCGGCTATCCATAGAAATAGTAGGGTGACCATGATCTCGAATTATCGCAGTTTTTTTTTGCTGACTAAAATAAGTCGCTGGTGTGCTGTTAGTCCTAACCTACCGTGATCCTTAGGAGAAAGTAAGTTAAATGCTTCTTTCTTGCTCCACGACCCCGTAATCATCCTGTATATTTAAACTTACAAAAATAATAATTTACAGTTCCAGCTATATTTAGTGCTGTGTAGTTTACTGTGAGTTTGGTGTTACCTAGTGTTGTCCAGTTTTCATTTCACTCCTACGAAAGCACAATACCTACACATGTGCTGTGTAGTTTACTGTGAGTTTGGAGTTACCTAGTGTTGTCCAGTTTTCATTTCACTCCTACGAAAGCACCATACCTACATATGTGCTGTGTAGTTTACTGTGAGTTTGGAGTTACCTAGTGTTGTCCAGTTTTCATTTCACTCCTACGAAGGCACCATACCTACACATGTGCTGTGTAGTTTACTGTGAGTTTGGAGTTACCTAGTGTTGTCCAGTTTTCATTTCACTCCTACGAAGGCACCATACCTACACATGTGCTGTGTAGTTTACTGTGAGTTTGGAGTTACCTAGTGTTGTTCAATTTTCATTTCACTCCTACGAAAGCACCATACCTACACATGTGCTGTGTAGTTTACTGTGAGTTTGGAGTTACCTAGTGTTGTCCAGTTTTCATTTCACTCCTACGAAAGCACCATACCTACACATGTGCTGTGTAGTTTATTGTGAGTTTGGAGTTACCTAGTGTTGTCCAGTTTTCATTTCACTCCTACGAAAGCACCATACCTACACATGTGCTGTGTAGTTTACTGTGAGTTTGGAGTTACCTAGTGTTGTCCAGTTTTCATTTCACTCCTACGAAAGCACCATACCTACACATGTGCTGTGTAGTTTACTGTGAGTTTGGAGTTACCTAGTGTTGTCCAGTTTTCATTTCACTCCTACCAAAGCACCATACCTACACATGTGCTGTGTAGTTTACTGTGAGTTTGGAGTTACCTAGTGTTGTCCAGTTTTCATTTCACTCCTACGAAAGCACCATACCTACACATGTGCTGTGTAGTTTACTGTGAGTTTGGAGTTACCTAGTGTTGTCCAGTTTTCATTTCACTCCTACCAAAGCACCATACCTACACATGTGCTGTGTAGTTTACTGTGAGTTTGGAGTTACCTAGTGTTGTCCAGTTTTCATTTCACTCCTACGAAAGCACCATACCTACACATGTGCTGTGTAGTTTACTGTGAGTTTGGAGTTACCTAGTGTTGTCCAGTTTTCATTTCACTCCTACGAAGGCACCATACCTACACATGTGCTGTGTAGTTTACTGTGAGTTTGGTGTTACCTAGTGTTGTCCAGTTTTCATTTCATTCCTACGAAGGCACCATACCTACACATGGTAAGTTTCAATTCTGTGCCACCTGTGCAGTCGGTTCCTTGCCCCAAATCTTAATGCTGCGTGCGTTTATGTTCAAAGCACGTGAACAAGTCAATAAGAAAGGCAAATAAAAACTGTAAGGTATGGTCGAGGCTACTTAGTAATTGTACCTTACCTACTGGTTTTTTTTTTTTTAATCTATATCTAGTATTAACTTAGGGTATCAGTTACGTACGTGTAAATACCGACAAAAATAAGGATTATGGAGAACGCATATATTAACTTTGCGATTTTATTATATACATGCAAATTAATCGACCTAATATCTTATAGTAACATTTAGGATTGTCTTATTGTGTCTAAATTAGAAAATTCCAACTCACAATGTACCTTCTAGCGATACTTTTCTGAATAGATTTCGCCTAAAATGATCCGTCACTTCACTAAATGTACCTATTGTGTTTTTAACTATACCCTTAAAAATAATTGACTAAATAGATTGGTACTTTTTAACTACATGTTTTTTTTTTCAATGTGTCTCGTGAGCTGCGTTACATATCTAATTAGGGACCGACTCAGTTAAGCGGTATTAAATTAATAATACAAGAAGATACGAACATCTCGAAATAGGTATTGGCAGTTACTTATCAAGATACTTTGAGAGCAGTTACACACGTCGACTTTTTGTAGCGATACAAACTCGCGTTGATTAGAGCGTTTCATACATACTTTTTAATTATTTTCCGGGAAAGCCTAATTATTTTCAATATTTAATTGAGTAGTAAGTAGGAGTATGTACTCATATATTACCAGATAGAAAACGATCCTTCAGCTTTCCGCAGCACATGTGACCAAAGCCACTCTATTAAAACTTGCGCCGTCGCGTCGAGCACACAGAGCAGCTTATTTTGCATACGAACTGTTGTGGGCAAGTTTAATGAATTGGTCACGAAAGGGTTAAGTCCGGGACGACGAAGTTAAAAGCATTATTATTGACTTGTGCACTTAGAGGCTAGTAAACAAGTACAAGGACACTATTAATATCACGGTGATATTACTTTGTAAATTGATTATGGTTTTTTTCTTACTTATTAGTCATAAAACGCAAGCTAATACAGGTGAATCATTGTACACTTTATAATTAATATCTGATTAAATCTCCCCACTTGTAGCTAGGGTCTTGATTTAGAAGTATCCAAAGGTCCGTTGCCAGAATATGCCAGCTTGCATGACTTCGGCCGAAAGTTGGGGCGCCAGTTGAAGAAACGAAAAGGTTGAGGGAACGGTTGTCACCAAATTCTCAAGCTTCACGGGTTACACTGCTGAAGATATTAACCTGTGTGCCTTGGAGATCGGGAAAGTCAAAATAGGACCTGTGAACGATGAACAGAAAAGCTAGATAGAAGGAGTCATAACGAAGAGAAGAATTTTGTCCACCCAGCAGATTCCTAATAGATTTTATTGAACATACTATCGACACACGCAACCACCCACCTATAGCTGTACCGCCTTACCGGTTATCACCAGTCCGAAGGAAACAGCTGAAAAAGTAGATCGACAAGATGCTTAGCGAAGGTATTAGCATAGCGACTAAACCCAACTTATATTTACCCTATTCTGTGTAACTCTTATAATAAATAAGTATTCTAACTAGTAAAACTGCGCTTAATTAATTAATTTGTAATATATAAATATTCTCATGTAAGTGATTTTATAATTATTGTTATGAGAATAAAGATTCTTTAAAACGAAAATGAAGGAGGGGAGCAAAAATACGATGTCTCGAAATTGAGCGTTTTTCAAAAAACTGTACACATGTTTTTTTTTCAGATTTCGATTTTTTTTTTGGTTTTTCTTACTCAGAATCGTTGGTACTATCGATCCTCATACAAGAAAAAAGTTTTATATATGCAGGTTATAAGCCACTACTGAAATATAGGTAGAGTTGTCATTTTGGGGCACATATTTCGTCATTTTTGTTCGGCATTGTGAGTCTATTTACTTTATGTGACGTCAATATGAGGGAATAACGGGTTGGCTTAAAGTAATGAGAATGTCTTCAAATAAGACTGGCAGCATGAAAAAAAAAACATAATAAAAAAACAATTACACCAATATCTGTCAAAAACGTCAGTTGCTCTAAATATCAGCCGAATAATCATTATTAAGTAAAAAAATGTCTGTAAGGCAAGCTCTTCGTGAACGTGTCTATCGCCTGCTTGGACTAAGGAAAAAATCTGACGTAATCGCTCACTTCAAAAATGAAAAAGTTCCCATCTCGACTATTTACCGTTTGATCAAACGATGGGAACTTGGTATTGGCATTAAGGATTTACCAAAAACGGGTAGACCTCCAATCCTTAATGCATCAAATCAGAAGAAAGTGGCTAAATCTGCACAAAACAAGGTTGGCGTGTCACAAAACAAATTAGCCGTGAAATATAAGGTTTCCCGTGGCTGTATAAGAAATATTTTGAAAAAATACAACATCGAATATTTCAAGAGAGAAAAAGCACCAAAGTACACCGAAAAACAACTCGAGGAAATCCCAAAAAAATGCAGAAAGTTGCGGCGAAAGTACTTAAGGGAAAACACTTCAATAGTTATGGATGACGAAAAATACTTTACATTCACCAATGATAACATGCCTGGAAACGACGGTTATTACACAGCCGATAAAAAATGCGTTCCTGAAAATGTAAAGTTTAAATGCAAACTTAAGTTTGAGAAAAAAATCCTCGTCTGGGTCGTGATTTCGGAAAAAGGGATTTCGAGGGCAGTAATCAGAGATTCGTCGGGTCCAGCAATAAACGCTGAAGTTTATCAACGTGAGTGCTTGCCCATCGTTCGCCAATTTGTTAATAAGCACCATTCTGATGGTAAATACATCTTTTGGCCCGATTTAGCTAGCTCTCACTACGCTACGAGCACACAGAACTGGTTGAAAGGCCATGGCGTACATTTCGTACCAAAGGACGCCAACCCGCCGAACGTCCCTAAAGCTAGACCGATCGAAGATTTTTGGGCAATCTTGAGTAGACACGTGTATAGTGATGGGTGGGAAGCCAAATCACCGCAACAATTGAAACGAAGGATACAAAGTCAATTAAAAAAAATTGACTTGAATGTCGTCCAAAGTATGATGCGAAAGGTGAAAAGCAAGCTACGGAAGATCGAAGATGCAGGGCCTTTTGCTATATTGTAATATTGACTTAAAACATAAACTATGATTGAATTAACTATATTAAAATCCATAGACCTGTAGCAGTTGAGTTTATATTTATATTTTTTTAAATAAAAATTCTCGTTACTTTAAGCCAACCCGTTAATATAATTAATAGCTATGTTAAATTGTTAATGACCTAAGCTTGGTCTAATACGTATTACGTTGACATGTAATTTTTTTTATCAATAAATAATGAGTATGAGTATGATACCCGCTACGTTCTGACAGAGATAGAGAGTTTGAGGTGTTGAGGGTTTTTAGGGTTCTGTAATCTAAGGAACCTTCTAGTTTCGCCATGCCCGTCTGTCCATTCGCAGCTTAGCTCAGTGACCCTTACTACTAGAAAGAAATAAATGACGACAACAATTGTGAAAAGATATAAAAACACCATTTCGATGCAGGAATCTGTTTGCGTACTATAGGGCTTGAAATCTCTAGTTTTTGTAACATTCAATTGCGCCCATGCGCGAAACAGTGTTAAGTTCACGGTCGACCCTCTTTCTACACTGCGATTGACTCGATATGCACTAGGCCTAGATGCACATTGCACTATGTCACCCTCTGGCAGTAAAAGCTTGGGGCGCTGGAACAGGATGTGAGTATTAGTATTTGTTTATAAGAAAGTCTTTCCTGATCCAGCGCCCTACGCTTTTACAATCAAATATTATAATTAAAAGCACATAGTTTACACTTCAACCCAGAAATAGAGACAACTTGAACGATCCATAATTTATTTTTGGTTTTTACGTGCATTTATAAAAGCGTGTTTTTCTAGTGTTTTTTAAACTATTAATTTATTTTAAACTTTTTAGTCTTTGATAACGAAATATTTTTTACATTTTATACAGGCGCCTATGTCAACATTTACACTATTTACACTCAATATTTACAAGTCAATATATAATAGCTTTGTTATAACCTTGAAACCTGATCGTGTTCAAAGTCCATTACGTGACCTTTCTCACAAGTGCAAACACGACTATGATGCGGTATTCCACTTAATCGTGGTCAAAGTTCATTACAAGATTTTTCTAACAAGTCCAAACACAGCTATGATACGATGTTCCATCATGAAATTCCAGTTCACATCTTCCGGCTCCATCATCAGATCAGTTCGACAGTACCATATTATTGTATTGTCATCAGAACTACATACAGCTGTCAATTTTCATGACGCTACGATCCTTGGAAGATGGTTAAATTAGTTACCTTAGATTCTATTACATAGTTACATACAGGTCGACCTAATAAAAGCGTGTTAAAAACCCGAAACACCTCAAATCAATCTACATTGGAATCCTTCTGTTATAAATGCTAAGGTTTGGATGTTTGGATATTTTGTTACGCAATCAAGCATAAACTGGAGAATGGATGAAGCTGAATTTTATAATACAAATAGCTTGGATTAAAACAAAACAAAGGGTTTTGAAATCGGGCGTCGAAGTTGATACGGGAGTTCACGCGGAGAAAGCTTTTGTCCGCGAAAAGCTATTCCTCACAAGGGCCAAATCTTTGTATGCCGTTAGACCTTTAATTAGTATACATAGAGCTCTTAGAAAAGTATTCTGGTTCGGAAGAAATCGTTAATTTTGGTATAAGAATGTGTAAAGAGCAAGCAGCTGAGCCTTGTCTCAGTTTAAGCCATTCGAGGCTAAGCAAAGTAACGTGTGCTACGCCGTAGCATGTAGCGAATATCGCGAAAAATACTGCTACATGTTATGGTAGATGAATGACTCATATGTAAGTAATTGGGGTACGTATATAAAGTAAAAGTATTGAATTAAAAAAAAAAGTATTGTCGGCTATTCGTTTTAGTAAACATTCATACATTCAAATCAGTACTCCCGATATTTTTGTTTTTTGAATTCTCCTTCAAATTAAAATACACTTCAGCGGTTCTTAATTCCTTTCAGACACTTCAATTATATCTCGAATAAATTAGGAGCAGGCGAATGTGAAATGAAAATCGAATAATCGTTGCTCCAATAAAGGAATCCAATTTCTATTCTGTGGAATTAATAAGTACGTGATCCGGCGGGGTTGGCGCAGGTGCTTGATGTACAGGATGTGAACGAAACATTCATTTTAACATAATTCTTAGTGACAGTAATCATTTTATTTTCTTCTATGCCATCTACTTGCAAAAAGTGCGTGTGTGAGATCCGTGATCAATATTCATCAAAACTGCACATATATTTCTCTTTCGAATTATACTATATGGCAGCACTTATTTCAGTTAATACGTTATCTGCATTGAGTGCCGTGCCTTATAAAAATGTAATTATTTAGATTTTGTAAAACAACCAAGTATACATACCTAACATTATAATCACAATGATAATCACATTCCCGGCAGCACTCGTGAAACACCCTGTTTCTACAGCGTCGAAAACTGGAATAGTATTTGATCTCGAAATGGAAATGGGATGGATCGACTCGTGTTGAACGAAAACGTCGCGAAATCAAACCCTGCCCCCGACCCGACTTAGAATAGGATTCCGAAGATGATACAACCTCTTTGCCAATGTGGGAGTCTGCTATAATTCCTACCTATGATTTATTCTATTACTCCAACAGACAGGTATTAGTGCATATTTATTTTCCAGACCGGATCTTATTTTAAGACCCATCAGTCCAGCAAAGCAACTGTTCGAAATGAAAAAGCTATGTTTAGTAAATACTCTTTAGGCGCACGTCTACAGATTCCCAAATCTATAGATTCTCATGTTTACAGAGTCTCATGTTTACAGAGTCCCAATTCATCAGATTATCATCCTTCAATAACCAAATGTTGCTCACTGCTTTCTTGCAGCAAAGAGCTTCATATCTATTAAAATTCTAATAGAAGGTAGTAGGTGAAGGTGGTTCTACCAGGGCTGGTTGTAGTTTACAGGAAATGAAACGATTCGTGTATAAATTAGATTGACATTTATTTTTAATTTTTTTACAAATTTATAAACATGAACTCAACGATATGAACTCTTAATAAAAATAAAATATTACTTTTCTTTACGTCGTACTTAGTGAAAATAAAACTTAATTGACTATTGCTAAACGCTTTATACACTCTTTCACATTTATTGTTTCTCCTGCACAGGCCTGTATAATATTTTTTATTTGAGAATGTATTTCTATGTCGTATGCTCTACGATTTTTGCAAGCATGTAAATTTGACTCAGTCGTATTCTTTTGTCTTGATAAGATGCTTTATTTTTAAGCGAGCTGATAAATAAGTACAGTGATGGGTTCCGATTAATTTTGGCATTTAATCTGTGGTGCAAGCTTTCTACGCTGTTATTGGTGCGAAAACTGTCGTCGGCACAACTAAATACATCTGTAATTATGCGTTTTACCCAGAATTTTAGAAAGTAGTCATCAAATTTAGTAAAGTTGACGAGATTATGATGATTGTATGGAAGCCATCTGATATGATCTGTAATTAACAACGATTGTAGTGTAGCATTGGTGAGGCACTAAGAGTACAACTATTGCAGTGACAGGTTGCAAGCCCATCATCCACAATACACTTGAATCATACCTATTTTCTTACCCATCTCTTACAACAATAACGGAACGGACACGACTAAAATATGTATACACTTAGGAATTTTCGTTTAGGTACTAAGGTTGAAAATCGTATACCAATTTTCAGATATGACCGTACTAATCGTGCTGTTATATTTTTGAGACATTATTATCTGAAGTGCACGTACCCAGTAGAATTCGGAATCTGTAGAATTGGAAATCTGCAGAATTCGGAATCTGTAGAATTGGGAATCTGTAGAGAACGGACATTACAGATGTAATGGAAATCTGTAGAATTGGGAACAAATCGTAAATACTTAACTCGAATAGCGACTCTATTGTTAAAGTAGTATATTGTATTAAATACAAAATGGTCAACATTCCTAAGTAGTATTTTTGAATGTGGACCTCTTTTGCTCAGACATAAAGCCGCCTTATTATTGAAAAAGTATGCATGTTTACTACGTTTATTTTATCTCTACCAATTAGCGGATACACGTAACAATAAAAGATATTCGCTTTGTTTACCACTTCACAATAAAGGACAATCACATTGTTAACTAGGCAAAAAGAGAAGAATTTGGTCTAGAAAAATTATGCGCACGATCATATACATGTTTGCCTTTCGGCCACCATCGCAACTGTTCTTCATAACCAGTTGTCTATGAGGAGTTTTTAATCTTTCATGGCAACCAGTTGTGATAGAAGAAGATTTATTCCTGTTGCACAACCAGTCGTCAATAAAAGTTAAGAAGTTGCTACAGAAGATTTAATTTTCCTTGGTCACAACCATAGTAGAAATTTTTGTGCTTTGTAATTTCTGCTTCGGCCTTCTCCCAAACGACGGTTCCCAAAAACAAAATAATAAAATGCTAATATAATATTTAAAAATATATGCTTATCATAGATAGAGTTCCAACCGCTTTTGTACCTCTGGCTTACAGTTTCTATGGCTTCTGTGGGAATCAACCGTGTCAGTTCAACTTATTGAACAATCTATCTATACATCTATCTATCTATCTATACATATAATCTATACATATAATAAAGCTGAAGAGGGTCGAAAGTCTGTACATGGAAGATAAACGAAAAAAAGTTGGCTGGGGATACTTAGAATTGATAACAGAACACGTTCCAACAGTTTTTAGAATTTTTGTCTGTTTATCTGTTTGTCTGTTTATTTAAACAAGCATCACGTGAAAACGGCTGAACGGATTTTGATCCCAACTTTACTAATCTGTCGAGAGAATCTCCGGCCAGGTTTAAAGCTATAAAAATCTTAAAGATTAGGGTTCAAAGGGGTAGAAAATGGGGTTGAACTTTGTATGGGAACTCCTTGAATGCATGAGCTACAGACTTGAAAATTGGTAACCATAAACTTGACTGGAAAGTAAAAACGACCCCATTCAAACTTTTAGCAATGTATAGATAAAACGTGAAAAATATGGGATGAAAATAGGTTCTGAGGCGACTAGAAACTATATAATGTTGCAAGAGCGGGGTTATAACAGTATCATTACCATGGTAACATGTCGTCAAGATATTCGAAAATTCATCGTGTTCTTACAACTGTAATAACATTCCGGGAGCACGCGCTAAGCGTTGCCAAAAGAGCAGCACAAAAGTTGGGCTTCGTTCTAAGAAACTCCCCGCTTCTTACCCCAAATGCCCTTCGAGCTCTGTACGCCGCCTTGGTAAGGAGCGTGCTCGAGTCGAATGCCACGGTCTGGATCCCACACGAGGCTAAATATACCTTGATACTAGAACAGGTGCAAAAGAAATTTTTACGAAGTCTTTACAAAAAGGAATATACGCAGTATCCATATCTTTACCCGACTCTATTTCTACTAGGGACACTACGATACAACTCTTTAAAAGTGAGGCGGTATTTAGCCGTAGTTAAATTTGCTCTAGGAATCATTCGCAACACAATTGACTGCTCGGGATTGGTTGGAGAAGTGGTACGGTTATATGCGCCCTGCGCTCGATCTCGCTTGCGCCACGCGGCCCTGATGGCGCGGCCGCGCGCGCGCACCGACCTGCTGCACCACGCGCCGCTCCCGAGCGCACTCTCTGTCCTCAACTCCGTGCTGGACGCAGCACCGTCCTATGATCTGTTCACAACCAAATTGGCCTGCTTGTTGCAGGAATGCAAAGTTTTTATAGAACGTGTGTTAGACTAAGATCTGTGACGCTTTGGCGGTTAGCTGTAAGTTGCAGATGTACCTTTTGATAATAAACAATAAACAATAAACTGATAGTTAGTCCAGTGGTCAAATCATAGCTTACGGAGTCGGTGTCCCCGAGTTCAAACCCAGCGATTGGCATGCACTTTTTGTAGTTTTAATTTTTTTGTGATACAATTCAAAAACGCAGGGAAGCTTAGTGAATAGAGGATTTTGATGCAACTATTACTTAATCGGTCGAGAAAATCCCCGGCCAGGTCATAGGCTGTAAAAACGATAAATATTAGTTCAAAGGGGGTAAAAAATGGGGCAAAACTTTGTAACTCTAAACTCCTCAAATCCATGAGCTAAAGACTTGAAAATTAATGAGCATACACTTGACTGGAAAGTAAAATGAACTCCATTCAAACTTAATAAAAATATACATAAAACGTGAAAAAACATGGGATGAAAAAGAGTGCTAGATGGCTAAAGACTATATATAATAACCAAAAATGGTTGATATCTCAACCGATAGTAGCTGTTAGGCATAAGAGACCTAATTATGTTGGAAAATCAGTCGCTGATAACGTCGCGGTTGATATTGAAATCCAGCAATCTTGATCTCCGTCTTCTTATATAATTACTATGAATTCAGAGGTCATCTAAAGATGTATGAGATAGGTCGAGTTTAATACTTACGTCGAATTAGCATAGTTCACCAACGTCAACTGATGTGAGTATAAAATTTGGACACAACGACATTCCGCGGAGAATTAACTAAGTAGATACCAATTTTTTTATACATAAAACTTCAGCGTGCGTGACATTCAGAAATGTCATTATGAATATTATACTCGGGTATAGTGAGCGTCCGCATGAGCTCGCTCTCGGGCCTTCGGCCTTCGGGCTCGCATAAAGAGCACTCTCTGAAGCGATGTATTGGGCCTTTCATTCATACGAAAAGGTCGGCCTTCGGGCTCGCTTGCCTCGGCACTCACCTTCAGGACTTTGGAGCTCCGATTTCGCTTTCAAGACACTTGGAGATAGTGTGCGTCAGTCCTCGGGCTCGCATAGGAAGCGCTCTCTAAAACGGTTCTTTGGGCCTATCATTCCAACGAAAAGCTCGGCCTTTGGTCTCGCTTGCCTCGCCGCTCTCCTTCTGACTTCTCTCGCTCGGGACTTTGGTCTCCGGTTTCGCTTGCAAGACACCTGGGGTTTAGTTAGTGTCCGTGAAGGCTCGCCCTCGGGCCTGCGGCCCTCGGGCTCGCATTGAGAGTGCTCTCTGAATAAGGGTTGGTTTGGGCCTTTCATTCCTACGAAAAGCCTCTTTCTCGGGCCTTCGGCCCTCGGGCTCGCATAGAGAACGCTCTCTGAAGGGTTGGTTTGGGCCTTTCATTCATACGAAAAGCTCGGCCTTCGGGCTCGGTTGCCTTACCCCTCACCTTTGGGACTTAAGGCTCATGTTTCGCTTGGATAGTGGATAGTAAGTATCCATGGAGTCTCGCCCTCGGGCCTTCGGTGCTCTGGCTCGCATATGGAGCGCTATTTATAAGGGTACTTTGGGCCTTTCATTCCTACGAAAAGCTCAGCCTTCGGCCTCGCTTGCCTCCCCGTTTACCTTCAGGACTTTGGCTCTCAGGGGTAGTTTGACAAGACACCCGGAGATATAGAGTATCTTTGGGGTCTCGCCCTCGGGCCATTTGTTTCAATTATGAAATCTTATATTTAAATTCCGGTTTTGGTAATTTTTCTTCTACTATAAGTACTTAGGTACTTCGTTTGCAATAAAGATTAAGTAGGTACATCAATGTAATTGAATATTATTGACGACAAGTTTATGAGGATTTGAACTGTTACACGCATAATAGAAATGAAATCGTAATAATCTAAATTATCAGTGTAGTAGGTATCGTATGGTGAAACATAAGAATATCATGTCATCCATAACTTATACGCGTACGAAGTCGCGGGCAGAAGCTAGTAAACAATATTATGTGATTGAATGTCAAATAAACGTTGAAATTGAAGTTTTACTTGGGAAAAAATGGCTAATATCGATTATTCTCCGCGTTTGTTGAGAACACCAGAAGATCGAAATGCCTGCATCTTTGGTGGATGCAGTGAAACAGCTATTGAAATAGTTTCAGATGGATTGAGAAGTAAATTGCTAATTAAAATGAATTTATATGTTTTCCCGGGGACACGGGCTTGTCGATATTTATCTCTTAGTCCTGACCTGAAATTGTGGAAGCAGACGATAATTTGACTGATTTTAATAGAGAGCATTGTGAGGACATCATCAAGCTCATGAAAATTGGAGTCCTACTGCCTGTCATAAACGTTCTGCAGGATATATTTTGATATACACAAATTACATTTTTTTTAAAATAAAACTGCCTGCCTGCCCAAATGTTTTTTTTTTTGCTGATCCCGTGTACCGTAGTGCATTGTATCATCAGATAATCTCAATAAGACAATCCCATCGCTGGCACAGATCATGACCGACAGGGTATGGTCCCCACGTTGCCTTAGTGCCGTTGGGGACTTCACAGTCACACACATCTTTGAATTTTGTCTTAAATATGTCTATAAATATATGCAGGTTTCCTCATGATGTTTTCCTTAACTGAATATTATACTAATGGTATAGTCCTGCTTCTTAACCTGAGATATATTCCCAAACGGCAGAAAGCACGTAACTTGACATGTATAGGTTTGGTTTAAAATAATAAATAGGAGCAGATACATGCCAAGGCGTTAATGCTCATGCCAAGGCGTTAATGCTTCTCTTCGCCACCCCCTGTATGTCCCTATTTTTAGTTTATATACATTTTCGTGAAAACTGAAAGCTACAATACATTGTCTTTGCAAGTATATAGTTACGACTGATAGTTTTGAAATTACGCTTAATTACTAATTACCCCTCATAATATTTGCATCCGATAACTAGTGGAATAAGTAAGTGCGCCATTTGTGCTTTATATGCATGCCAAGTTTCGTACTTTCTGCCGCATAAAACCATACCTTCATACTAAATCGAGCTACCAAGCTGCACTAGTATATCAAATGCTATGACGTACATATAAACGAATAAATGGAATGCAATGATATACTTATTCAACTTAAATAACTTTATTCTGCATAACATAAAACACAAACATGGATTTAAAAATTGTTTGTTCCCTAAGTATTAAACCGCCACTGCTTTATAAAAGAAAGCTTAAGTCACTTTTATATGAACTTAAGTACTAAAATGTAATGGGGAACGGGCTTATTATTTCTAAACAATGTCCAATCGTAATTTCTTTTCTTTGTAATTGTTGTGTAGCCGCATCAATTTCGTCGTCGATTAGTCTCTACTCTAATTTTTTTTTACTACTCAATTTCAAATTATATGATTCGGTTTCCGGTTGTAAAACATTTAACAATTGTGCCAGTGAGGGATATTTCCTTTCTTTCTCATCTCACATTCACTCATTGTTTCCAGTGTTTCCACTTTTAAATAGGTTTTTATACGACGCGAACTTGCCACAAAACACACAGAGTAAACGTCACAGTAGAGTCTCAAAACATAACGTACCACAGCAGTTTCAATGTTGCTGGTTTGAGAGAGAATGCACTACAAGGCTGACGTTAAAGCATAGTGCCGCCATCGCCACAGGAACTGATATTCGTTCCTACTAATTTGAGATTCCGATTACCGAAACCCGAAAAGTAACAGAACATGTCCCGTCTCCCTTAAATCTTTGTACTTTTATAACTACTTACATCCTGCTTTAACGATTTGAGGTTTCTTTTTTATTTAATTTTATATGTATATTTTTGGAAACATTAATAAATGTTTTTTTTTATTGCATGACTGTTTTGTTCTTGGCCCAAGACAAAATTTCGCTTATAAGGAAATGGCTACTATTTAATTATTAAATATTGATTATGATACTAAAATAAATCTGTAAAATATTTAAAGCAACTAAGATTAGGACAAGTAAAAATGACGAATGTTGGTAAATTTTTTCGCGGTCAGTAGTAACTATAGGAATGTTTGGTGTTCTAGAAGGTGCAATGATAGCAAACATGTAAACGAACACAGAAGATAATACTGTATTGTAATAAAGTATTCGGAGCGGAGTGCGGCGACCCTGCGTCATTAGAGCGAGCGGGGCTCAGCCGGGAATCTGCAAAAAGTTTGCTTTCAAAAAACAGCGCCGGCCATGGAGTAGGTTAAGATATTAATCTCAATGCTATTACCCAAATTGGAATTACCTATTTCTAATGTAATAATTTCAAATAAATAATATTATCTTTAACGTAATTAGACTGTTAATGATTAATAGTTAGTCTTTAAAAAAATGTACCTACTTTTCCTTTATTTAACAACATTGTTCACATTTTGTATCAAATAGGACCAATTTGAATAGAGAAAGATGCCCGAGATTGATACTTTAAATGAAAACAAAACTATTTTCGATGTTGAAATGCTTCGATTTGAGAAGAAAGATAAGGTCTAGACGTTGAGTAGACCTTACATGTAGGTACGTTATGTTATTTATATATGTTAATGTTGGGACGATATCTTAAGTAAAAAGACGTGTACGTCCTGTTTGAGTACTTTTATTGCACTGATAATAAAATGGGGTAAACAATGTAACGACGCATCATCATCCTCCTAGCGTTATTCTCGATAGTGCTCAAACGGGCCCGGGATCCGTTTTGGCACCTGCTAAATGAGAAGAAAGTCCCAACGGGAAAGTGGTACCTATACAGTATAAAAAATAGGTAGGTAGGTACCGTAATGCTACACTGAAGTGATTTTACTCTATTCCAATCTATTGTCACGTGTAGTTTTATTGCTTGACATTATAGTTATCCCATTCCGAAAAAGTAGTGTAATCTAAATGAAGTGCGCCAAGGAGGTTATTAGATTATTGCATTTTTTGTGTAAGACAATTATACTTAATATCGGCTATGACTGTTTTTATAGCTCAAACAAATATCCTATTTTGCTGAAATGACTTGGTTTTCGCAATAGTTTTCCACCATTTTAAGGTAATATGACCTTTCAAGTAGAAAAATGGGAAATCACCAGTAAATGAACAACTGCAACCAGTGAATGAACTACTGTTATAGTTATGGTTTATAGGTTTAAAATGTTTTTTTTTCGATATACCAACACACGGAATTGTAGTTAATAGTTTACTTTTTCAAAAACAATTAAAAATCTGTAGCAAATGTTCGTTTATTAAGTGGTTCTAAGAATCATAGTAAAACCAATAAATTATCTAGATAATTATCGATTGAAATCTATAAACCAATGAATGATCACCTACCTACTTCATATTCGAAAATAAGGTTTTTCGAACACTAAACCAACGATAGACAAATTTTTGTGGCTATGTTAACAAGAAATTAATATCATTACAACCAGTAGAACATAAGATATTGCCAAAACTATAAAACAGGCGTTGCCAGTGAATGATCATTGCAGTTCATTCACTGGATTTAAGCAGTTTTGAATTTTGGTTATAGAACACCGACTAAAAAACGAGAATCTAAATTTGAATAATTTGAAACGATGTTTTAGTAGCACAATTATGCTCGTATG
The DNA here is from genome assembly GCA_932294315.1 of Epinotia nisella. Classification (NCBI taxonomy): domain Eukaryota; kingdom Metazoa; phylum Arthropoda; class Insecta; order Lepidoptera; family Tortricidae; genus Epinotia; species Epinotia nisella. The sequence continues at coordinate 24,652,230 of OW028673.1, forward strand.
GTTTCCAAAAACCATATTCCATAAGGCTCAGGCCGTAGCCCGTCAACTTCTATCTTCTCTCATTTAGTAACTGTTGCAACCGAGTTGATATAAATGACACAAAAACTTTACAATTATCTAATCAAAAAAAAAAATACCCGGTATGTTAGAAAGACACAGAACTCTTAATTTAAGAAAATAACCAGTGTTTTGTCCATTCACTGGAGAAGTTACCCTATGTTAAAAATAACTATGAACTGCTCCGTGCCGTTTTATGATCGCGAAACAAACGCTTTCATTTCAGCAGGTTCTCGCTCGCTGTCGAAACTTATTTGCATAAGTAAAACTGGGAAATGGACCGAAAAATGTTCGGGATCCAACTGATTCATTTGTAGCACCACCGTCGCCAGCTTTAGTAATTCTATTGTAAATTCGCTCCTTATTAATTCAATTCTGATCAGTCATATTGAGAGTTTTAAAATTTTCCTTCTTGGCGACTTTGGAATGAGTTATTTTGTCACTGAATAACTTATTAAACTTTGTGACGTTACTGATTTACAAATATTTAGGAGAATATTGTAAGTGATTAGGAATTAGTTCGAATAAACAAGATGAGTTGATACAATGTTGACCTTTATACTTTGGTAAATTTAAGAAGGTCGTGGGCATATCGACTGTTTAATTATGTTAATGTGTGTATTTATGTTAAATCTCTTTAACCGTCCCACGCTCAGAGTATATACATGGTATGATTTATATCAGCTCAGAGCATAAACATATAGATATATTAAATTCCTCATACTCTAAAAGTAGGTAGGTAATTATTTATCTAAGTAGCGGGTTTAACAAATGGAATTAAAAGAATTTCCAAAAAACCCAACTGCTTTATTGCAAATATTATAGCCTATGTCACTCCCACGATTAAGAGGAATCCAACGACACCTCATATGTCGAAATCCGTCCAACAGTTTAGGCTGCAGGGCGTGCCAAAGAATAAAACATACACACATAAGGCCCCATACCGAAAAGTTTTTTTACAAAGTTTGCATATTAGTAAAATATACTGGCTGGTAAATGTTTTTTTTTCTGATTATAATTTTCAGTTAGTGTCATTTTGATGTATCAATTGACATTGTTAGTTTAGGCTAGGTATTGTTTTTATTAAAATAACTCGGAGAGAAAATGTTTTGCGAACGTATCTGGAAAATCCTGATTCAACTTTTGCGGCTGTCGGAAAGATGGTGAATGTAAGTCGTGCAACGGTGCGAAATATAGTTAATAGGTACTTCAATTAATACAGAATTCAAGACAAACCTCGAAGTGGACGCCCGACAGGTCCGTCAAGTAAAAGTTTAGAAAAGAATTAGTAACTGCATATAAGAAAAATTGTAGTTTATCGGTACGGGATGTGGCAAAAAAATTGAAAACTAGTACATCTATGGTCCAGAGAGCGAAACTACGTCAAAATTTAAAGTCCTATAAAAAGTAAAAGCCCCAAAACAGTCGATAAAACAATTCAATAGTTCCGTTACAAGGTCGAGAAAATTATTTGATATGGCAAGCAATATGTTCCTGCGGAAAACGCACTGGGTCATTTATCACGAAAGGTACCATAAATGCAGATATTTATGTCCAGAAATGTATAAAAGGTTTTATTTCACCATTTATAAGGCAGCATAAAGGGAATGTGTTGTTTTGGCCCGATCTGGCTACTGCACATTATGCCCGAGCCACACAAGAGTGTCTGGCTTCAAATAACGTGCAATGTGTCGCCAAAGATATGAACCCTCCGAACTGCCCCCAGCTACGACCCTTCGAACGGTATCGGGCATTAGTAAAATTAGTAAAAGCAGAGCTGCGTAAGAACTGTTCACCAGCAGCATCAGAGGCAGATTTTAAAAAGAAATGGAAAAAACACGCCAACAAAGTCACCAAAACCACTGTGCAAAACTTAATGGCGAGCTTGAAGAGAAAAATCCGCTTGTTCAGCCGCAAAACTCTCAAAATATAAAATGTATATATTTTTTGTAAATAGACACTATCCATATAAAATAAAATATCTTTGCTGTTCATTATAGTTTCATTAATATGATAAATATAGTATGTAAAAAAACTTTTCGGTACAGGCCTTACATACATACATAGATACACACATACACTCAAAAAACATAACCCTCCTTTCCTTCGGCAGTCGGGTAAAAAGTCTAAAAGTAGTGCGTTTCGACCCTAATGCTTATAGTAATAAACAAAACCTTGAGCTCTGGCTTAAACCTATACAGCCACACTTTCTTAGATAATTATGTATTCATTTCGGAAGCTTCTTTATAATTATTATAAGTAATATTTTCTACTTATGGTACTAAATTAATTAAATAATGACCATATAAGATTTCAAGGAATACCATTTTGATTATTTATGTTTGAAAACCACATAATAATCGAAATAAGTAAAACTGGTACGTTATTTTCTTGCGTTTTTTTTCCTCTGTTTTGCCTGCGGCCAGCTACAGATATGTTTCCGGATGGCCTCTCTGGGGGCCTTATAGGCCCTCCAGAGGGAGATTTTTTTGCGATATTCTAAATAAATGAAGAATTGGTCCGTAATAAATCTAATGTTATTTGGAATGAGGTTTAGTATTGCTATTTCTTGAAGACTTTTGAATACATTTCCTGCATTATGCTGGATTTACACTGATTAAGTTCTTATGTATTTAATTAAATTTTAACTTAGTTATAAGTGACTAAATGCGTGTAAACAATCAATTTAGTAATATTAACATATAGGTTCAAATTTAGTATGCAGGTAAGAAAGTAAATTTTAATTGTACAAGCATTTGTACGAGTTTGTCAACAAAAAGACGACGAAGAGGTAATACCTTCACTTTCAGGAGAAGGCATTGGAGACCAAGACCAGTTGATTACCAGAATGATATTCTTCCTATTAAGAACAATACTATTCGGTGCTTAGCAACGAAGACTTGAGTTGTTTATATGACTGTCATGTGTGAAGAAAATACGTGTCAATTTTTTGTTATGAACTTATAAATATATTGTGTGTGCTTCATTAGTGATTGATGTTGTTCTTTCTGGACTCCTACTCCGCCACAGCCTGCCACTCGTTAGTGGTTATGGGCCCAGTACCCGGAAATTAAGAAAAAACGTTTAAAATGGAGTTGACGAAAATAGCAATTACAAAACTTGATGAGCACAATTGGGTGTCTTGGAGGTATCGTATGCAGGCCCTGCTTCGCGGGCATGGACTCATGAACATTGTCGAAGGTGTAACACAAAGGCCTGCTAGACCATTGTCAGGTAACGGCAATGGTGATGCCGCGAATGTTGCTGCAACTGCCGCTACTCTGGCAGCATACAACATGACCCTACAAGAATGTATAAGGTTAGAGAGCACAGCTCTGCTCTTGATAACGAACAACATAACAGATGAGACACTAGGCAAAGTAAAAAGATTGTCCACCGCAAAGGAAGTTTGGCAAGAACTCCACAGGCTCTACGAGGGTCCTAATGAGAACCGGCTCTATGACCTGTGTTTGGAATTCTTCAAACTTAAACGAGATCCAGCAGATGATATGCCTAGTCATGTTTCAAAACTGAAAAATCTGTGGCATAATTTAAAGGAGGAACTTCTTAGGGAACAGCAGGCTGAGTTACCTGAGATCCTTTTAATCTGCAAGATTCTAGACACGCTCCCAGAAAACTTCTTTTCTTTTAAGTCAAGCTGGCTGCTGATGGCAAAGAAGGATAGAATAGTGGACAATATTACTAGACAGTTATGTGCACACGAAAAGGCACTTCTTTCGAAGGATGCTGGTGAAGATTGAAGTGGTACTGCACTGACTGTTAGGACCAACGCGAAGTATGCCAAAGGAAATGACCAAAGAGACCAGAAGACGAAGAACAACTGAAATGTTTTGTCTGTAAGGAAGTTGGTCATCTAAAAAGGGATTGTCCAAATTTAACAAAGAAGGACAATCAGAAGAAGGCTAATAGTACCAACATGATGCTGCTAATGGTAAACTCCATGGATTCTGGTGCTGACAAAGATGATTGGTATGTCGATAATGGGGCCACACACCATGTCACCATGCGCGGTGATCTGTACCAAGACTTTGAGCACTTTGCAGAAACTCACACGGTAACAACGGCTGATGGAAATGTTGTTGGAGCAGTCGGGAAGAGCACGGTTCACGTCAGGGCTATAGTTAACCAGCAGACGCAGGACCTGTACTTGAAAGACGTTTGGTATGTTCCAAAAATCAGTAAAAATCTTTTTTCGGTGTTGAGCTCACAAGATAGAAATCCAAACAGCTTGTTTGAATCAAAGGTAACTCGATGCTCTATGGCGATCAACGGAAATGTGGTTCTAACAGGCAAAAGGCAGAGGTACGGCGGTTTGTACAAACTGGACTGCAAAGTCGTACAGCCAGTGTTGAAGATAGAGACATGTTACAGTTATACCACGAGCGTATGGGGCATCAGAACAAGAACCACGTCAAGACGGTTATTGAGAATGAATTAGGAGTCAAGACGAGGAAGAGTGGAGAGGTATGCGATGGTTACATTTTTGGAAAAGCGCATAGACAACCATTTGGCACTCGCGAAAAAGCTACGATACCTGAAGCCGTAGCATGGTTGGCCTTGTCACGCGATAGGTGATAGGATAGAGCATGCGTCACTGGCTGATACCGTTCGATAGAACGAGACGACGCTCTTATCTTGTCACTTGTCGCGTGATAAGGCCAACCATGCTACGGCTCCTGGAGAACGGATGCACTCTGATGTATGTGGTCCGTTTAACAGAAGTAACGCTGGGTACAGGTATTTCGTATTATTCAAGGACGAATACACACGATATCGTTACGTATACTTCTTGAAGAACAAATCGGATGTTTATGAAAAGCTCAAGGAGATGCTGTCTGAAGCTAGAAATGCTGGAAATATGAACAAGGAGCTGCTCAGTGACAATGGTCGTGAATACGATGACAAAAAAGTAAAAGATTTGGTGAAAGCAAATGGAGTGAAGCAAAGGCTGATTATGGGGTATGGGTCGGGTTGCATAAAGTTTAAAGTCATATTTTTGATAGGCATACGTGGATTTGTCATACTCGTCATTACGCATAACTGTAAATGGTCATACATTTATGCGCATAACGTTTTTAATCATAATGTTTAAGAACATATTGTATAATGCGCATAAAATTGATGCGCATAGAATTATTTAAGCATACTTTATAATGGACATAAATTGGTTGCTCATAAAACAATTTAACCATACTGTATAAACGCATAAACTGCAATACCAAGGCAACGAAAATTTAATAACAAGTCGTTTCACTCTTTTATAAAAAAAATAACCTCGAAAACGAAAAAACCTATCCGCGCTCCAAGTCGGTTTCGCCACTAAGTCCCAGTTCCCTACTGCCTACGTGAAAAGCCATAATTAATAATTATGTCATAATATATGCAATACGATTGTTATGATTAAAATAATTATAATCATCAATATTATGGCTTGATAAATGTATGACAATTACAATTATTACTAAAAATCATTATAATTAACAATATTATGTCTAAATAAATGTATGACATTCAACATTATGGGTAAACTAATTATGACTCCGTATAATTATGACCAGGAGCAATTATACCATAGTACAATTTATGCCAAAAAAAATGAGTTTCAACTTTATGCGTAATGTTGTATGACAATCGATATTATGACAATAGTTGTTATGCGACTAGAGGGGCACCCCTGATTATGCCATATACTCCTGAACAAAATGGTTGCTCAGAGAGAGAAAATCGCACTGTCGTGGAGTCTGCTCGAGCCATGATGCACGCGCACGGCGAAATCCCTCAGGTGTTATGGGCTGAGCTGATGAACACTGCTGTTTATATTTTGAACAGGATAGGCCCGACTAAGGAAGGACACAAGTCACCTTATGAGCTCTGGCTCGGTAAAAAACCTCAAATCAACCACTTAAGGATTATCGGGTCAACTTGTTACGCACACGTTCCTAAACAGAAAAGGAAGAAGATGCAAAAAAAGGCGAAGAAGTGCATTCTGATAGGCTACGACAATGACGACGGGTATAGACTCTGGAATAGAGAAACACCAGTAACACACAACTCCTTAGTAAGGTCACAAGATGTCATATTCAATGAAAGACCAATCCAGTCTAGAATAGACATGGAAGATTCGGCAGAACGAGAATAAGTGGCTGAGATCGAAGTTCCTCTATACTCTAGGAAAGCAACTAAGGAGACAACAATCTCTTTCGACATACATCGCAGGGAGAGTGATGAGAACAATACGAATTTGCAGCGCAGCGAGATTGGTTTTAGAAGAGACCAAGGAGTTAATGCTTCTGAGGCACCAGTTATAGAGAGAAGCGAACTTGTACTTGAAGGAGACCAAGGCATTGACGATCCTGATGTACCTATCGCTAGCAGTGATGAATTCGGAGATGCATTACCAGAGTTACCAGGGCGAGTACAACCACAATCTATTGAATTAGAGGAGAATGAGAACGAAAAGATGCATTATGATATTCCGGTCGAAGAGATGCATGAGGAGAATGAGAACGAAGAGATACATTATGGTATTCCGGTCCCGGAAAGAATGATACTCAGGAGTCGCTCTTCTCTTCGTCCTCATGAGAAATTCAAAGATTATGTAATGAACGCTGAGATGGGGTACCCTGATTATCACGAGCCGACCTCTCTTAAGGACGTAATGTTTAGTCCAGAGAAGGAGCGCTGGCAAGGCGCCATGGATATGGAAATAAAATCCCTAAAGGAAAACCAAACTTGGGAACTCTAAAATTTACCGAAGGGAAGAAAGGCCATACCGTGTAAATGGATTTTCCGCATAAAACTAAATCCAGATGGTTCTGTGGAAAAGAATAAGGCGAGACTTGTAATTAAGGGATTCCACCAAAAAAGGGGCATAGATTACGAGCAAACCTTTAGTCCTGTAACAAGGATGACGACGGTTCGCTCTGTCATAAGCGTAGCAGCAAGTGAGGGTATGGCGATGCTACAATTTGATGTTGCGACTGCCTTCTTGTACGGCTCCCTGGATGATGTAATTTACATGAAGCAGCCAGAAGGCTATGACGATGGCTCTGGTCGAGTTTGCCTTTTACGGAAAAGTCTATACGGGTTGAAACAAGCTCCACGCTGTTGGAACCGATGTATCTTGGATTTCTTTAAGGAAATTGGCTTCAAGATAAGTGAAATAGATCCATGCCTTTTAACCCGCTATAAGGGCTGTGATAAATTAATAGTGGCTCTATATGTGCTTATGCCTTTTGCGATACGAGATAGCTATCGAAGTACATATGTCGAGCGCACATGTTTAATTTGCACGAAAATGTTTATAGGGGTGCCCTTTGTTTCCCATAATTTTGATGTTCCGAATTTCGATGGTCAGAAGTTGATATCCATAAAATTTATAGACATACACATCAGTAGTCATAATTTTTGTTAAGTATAACGCGTAATAGTTCTAATATCAATGACCTATAATATTAAATCCTATAATCTCAAAAGTCATAAAATTGATGACTATAATGTTTAAAGGTCTATCGATAATTATTCAGAAATGTTGTAAGGCATTTATTTTAACGTACTAATGGTTGTTATTCATATTGTATTAATGCCTAAAGTGAATTATGTCTAAGAAACCAAATCTATAACATCCATAGGTATATAGATAATTACTCAGAAACATTTCTAGACATACATTTGAAAGTGCTAATTCATTTCATTATGACTTTCGATAGTCTGACTTATAATAATTATGATGAAAAACGTTATAGACTAAAAATCCCTAAACATAAATTTTATGGAAAACAATACAGACTGTATTTCATTACTTACCGTAAATTATGTCTAAGCGATCAGTATAGATAGAAACGAACTAGGTTAGGTTTCGTTAAAACAAAACAAACTTATTTCCTCAGGTAGGTCCGTTAGTTACCTTGTGTCTCTCAGGGCGGAAATAGGAGCCCCGCGAAGCAACTCATTGGCGGGACGAAATAGCTTGATAAGCTACATAAGAAATGGAAATGGCGGACTGACTTCTCCGCTAAACCAAAAAAAGGTGTCCCGTCGTTTCACCAAAAAACATTTCCCAAATTTACACTTAACAACCAACGATTAGCAAAATTTTGTATTGACAATTTTTTTCTACAACTCAATTTTCTACAAATGACTCATTTGACCAAATAATCAATAGGCAAATTAACATTTTATAAATGATCGATAGGACAAATTAAATTTAAGTAACTAAGTTACCTGTAAAAACTACTATCAAACCTATCAAAATGTAGAACCTATCAAAATAAGCATAAAACGTCAAACAAATTTTTCTCTGAGATTAACCAATGCCAAGATAGGGTGTATAAAGTTCAAGTTTTTCAAAGAATAACAGGAACAGGGACTTAGTGGCAAAACCGACTCGGATCGCGGATAGGTTAGAAGACGGAAGCGGGAGCAAGCTCCCGCTTTCGTCTTCGAGGTTATTTTTTTTATAAAAGAGCGGAAATACTTGTTTGCAAAAATATTGTAATTTTTCAACACAAACATTGTAATTTTTATCCTACGCACTATTCAAATTGGAATATAAATCGTATGCCATTGCAATAATTTTGGATTAGTATGTTATAAAAAACCTATACTGACTCGTATCGTACAACCACTTGGGTAGGTTCGTTAGTTCAAGAACAACAATTTATTTAGAACAAAATTTTTATACCTTTTTATAATTATTGCGAGTGTTTTTATTGACTGTAACATTATGAAATCTGACACCACAATGACATTAAATGTTATGACTAATTAACCACGTGACTACCCATCATTATGACCTGCGAAAAAAGACCTTACATCATTTATAATAAGCAAGTTTATTGCCTACAATAATATGAAATGGCATACCATCTGGACATTGAATGTTATGACTAACCAATTTTATGACTAACAATAATGATGACTTGCAAAAATCGGAACTCCAATTTATATTGTTTAATTTTATGACTTTTGACAATATGACTTATAACAATTATGTTAAGAAACGGTATGGTCTGAAAAAATCGGAACTTAAATTTTATGGGAACCAATAGAGACCCAGTGTATAGCTTAGATTAAAATATAGGATAGTTTTTATCCCATGTCCACCCAGACGAGATCGCGGGTAGAAACTAGTAATAAATAATAACTAAAATCAAGCATACTGGGTACCAAAAGGTGATGTTCAACGGATAAAATTATTAAAATTAAAAGATATAACATGTTTTTTTCGAAATTATCGGAATTTTGTTACATACTCGTATAACCGCCGGGCAGGGGCTAAAAGTATAATGCCATGATTTTTTGAATTTTTGTTTTTCAGAATGTACATAAAAATCACGCAACTTACATAATAAAATTCTAAAATTCGCTCCAACCCAAGAACTACCTACATAATTGTTAATATGTACATAACGTAAATATCTTTACGAATACATGCAATATTTTATGGAAGATAAACTTCTGTCTTCATACAGTATGCACAAAGGGTAACCAGTCTTAATTACTCCATAAGATACAAGTAATGTGTGCTCGGCTTGTATGCTTTAACAGCACATTTGCATAAGGCAACAATTGATACTTCAAATAATTTAAAACCTCGTTTAGCTGAGTACCTAATTCTTGTTTAACCTTTTGGGAAGTAATATTTGCGTAATAATCGTTTAGTTTCTAGAAATGCTTATTTTATCTTATCTTAGGATAATAATGGTCCATCCTCTTGTTCCATTAACCCGGTTCATTTAGCTTCCATCAACCAGAAATAATCCCTACGTACCCTATAATGTTGTCTCTGCAAACGTGCATCCCATGACACGGGCAGGGGCAGCATCTACGTGCCTACAGCATGCACATAGACAGTGGTAGGTTCTTGATTAGTACTTCGGTACTACGGTATATACTTTTCGGCTAGATAATGCATTTTCCGTATAACTTGAAAAATGATATATCAAACGAATTGAAACGAGCAGGTCGATCACTGTATGTACGTTAGGTAGATCTAAATGTCAATTTTTATATACCCATTGCATTGCATCCTTTAAAAACAAAATTAAAATGTATCTTATCAACCTACAAATATCTAATGCATAAGCGGACAATCCACATAGCTCTTGAATTTCAATACCTGTAAATAACATCATCACAACTACACCTGCATTCTGCATTTCATCATACTTACCTTAGACCTGATTTGTAAACACTTACTTAGTCTGAATTAATTAATTCACCAGTGACCTCTCCTTCTCATTAATTAGGTTTTGTTACGTATAAGTTATAATTTATAAGTTATATTTTAAGTTCTGTATCTCTCTCTGGGTACCCTGAAAACCCGCGCCTTAAGCATATATTGCTGCTGGCATATACTGAGTGGCATCCATTTTGGTGCATTTCAGATGTATGAACACTTGTGTAATTTCTTTGTCACACTAAATAAATATATTTCTTTCTTTCTTTCTTTCTATATGGAAAAATGACAGTTGAATTGTCCTAACGCGCGTTCGAAACGTTACGTGATTACTCATCAGAACTAAGATGCCAGCCTCAATAATTTAATTTCATTCCTTCATCAGATTTTCTAATTTCTGATCCAGTTAAGTATTCAAAGTCGTAAAATTTGGAATTTTTATTTACCTAAAGAACAACACAACTGTCGGTTTAGATGATAGCCCTATTATTTTAACATAATGAAAATTAAAATAGTTTATTTCCTTATTCTTTTTACTCTAATGACAGTAAGGTTGGGACTTCCTCGTAAGTATTATATACCTGTAGTACATGTGTCAGGAAATCCCACTCTTCTATCACACTTAGTTGTTTATTTTAGAAACAAACAATTAGGTACCTACTTACATGGTACACACTACATTTATATAAACAAAAACGAAGAAGTTAGAATATGATTTACTATTTAATTTAATCTGTAGTTAACGATTGTAAGATTAAAATGATAGAATAGCATAATGACGAAATAACATCAACTCGAAGTTGCTTCTGCTATTGATCCGACGTATCGGGAAGTATAAGTATGAAAACACAGGTAAGACAGGTTACGTTATTACTTACTGCCTTAATGAGTATAATCCGGGACCCGGGACCCGGGTATGTCCTAACACTACGACTAAGACCACCGATGGATACGCAGCAGCATTCTTTGAGTAGGTACGGTGGAAATACTGCGATCGCCAACCCGCATGCCAAGCGTGGTGATTATGGCATCCCCATGAGGATTAGGTACAACACAGTCATGGCCCAGAGGTTCCGGCGACCCCTGGTGCCCTGGTTATGGTAGCGGCCAGGGTACTAGCGGGGTCAGGGGTGCTAAGAATATCCGGTGACAATCTAGCCACCACCACCGACGGCCCGCCACCACCCGCGACCACCGTGCCTTACTGATAGTGGGCGCCGTCAAACAACCATCAGTTTACTATAATTTTACTAACAATAAATTAATACACTGTGGTTCACGTCTTGGGTTAAAAGACCTCAATAAAGAAGATATATTTTCAGACTGGAATTTGAATATAAAGACGTGTTTGGTGAAGAAATAGTTTGAAGACTTCCCTCCTCGAACTTGCAATAAATTTGTGTAAGATAGTAGTATGGAATGAAGACATTAAAGCAAGCTGCGCGGCGCGTGCCGGCCGCCTGCTAATGAGTCTGGCTAGTAGCTGCGTCGCCGCTGAATACAACACACACAAGTATGGCTGTATTCTCGTGCATTCAACATTCAGTCAAATACGGGATTTGCTGACGAATCTTTCTTTTGAACTTAATCCCTTTTTAACTTACTTAACTCAATATAAAAAAATAAGTAAGTACGTACCCGATGTTAACATTTCTCACATGTGTATTTATTTTAGACGAATTTGCTTCCATCGCATATAAAAGAAACGACGGATCTCTGCCTACAGACCAAGAACAAAACAGGATGCTATCGTTTTGTCAACACCATTATCACTTCTCTTTATTGTTGCCTTCTCATGTTTTCTGGAAATAAGAGTGAAGACAAAACACTTATAGTGTGCAGATATAATGCTGCCGTAGCGATCGACGCACAGGTAACTAGTAATAAATACAACGATTTATATGTACATTATACCCAATTAAAAGCAAATGTCCTTTTAAAGCGACGATAAGGAAGGAAGTACCTATTATCTAGTGACAGAGAAGGTTTGATTATTTCTGGTTGTTGCCGACAACACCCAGTCCAATCATGAGTTAACAGATTTTCCAGTAAGAATGTGTTAGAACAGTTCTCTTAGGTATTAATTCCTCTTCAAAAATTAGAGATACTTATTTCATTTTCCATTAAAAATATGGAGGGCTTAGCTCAGCTTTGGGACACCCAGAAAAAAACATTTTAGTGAATAACCCTTTCAATCGGTACTTATCGTTAAAACAAAAAACATGTTTTTTTTTCATATTTGGTGGGTTTGATTCCATGTTAAGGCGGGTGATTTTTCAACAATCTTTGAATGCAGTTCCAACATTTTTTTTTAAATAAAATGTAGTCATCTTTCAGTAAAATTTCCTATCTTCAATATTTAAGGTACTTTCCCTCCGTGTGAAAAAGTTTTGGGACACCCTGTATACATATTGCCTGCTTTACTAGAGTCTGGAGATAGTAGGTAAAATGTGATGTTACCGTCAGATTATGAACACCATCAGTTTATAATCTTACTCGCGATATTATAAACTGTCGAAAAATTATGAACTGTCAAAACCGATCAGGATCACAATTTAACGCATTAGTTTTCGTTAGTTTATAGACATTTATTCCATTTATTTCGTCATCCGGCAGTGTCGACAGAGCCCCGCTGCGCGGGGCTCATGATTCTGGGCGGTTTGCCCTTCGGACAAGTAAATCTACCTAACTACCTACCCCGTCTTTGTGTATGCCTTGATGCATTCCGTAGCAAGACGATTTGATCTCATTTACAATTTTACGATTTGACATTGATAGTTTAAAGTAACGAAAAATAATGCGTTAATTTTTTTTTACAATTTTCATCAGTTTTGACAGTTCACAATTTCTCGGCAGTTTATAATATCGCGAGTAAGATTATAAACTGACGGTGTTCACAATCTAACGGTGACATATCTGAATCTTTAATTTTAGTAATTTTTTTATGATAATATTTTTATGGCGTGTCAAAAAGTGAATATTACAATTGTTTTCATACATTGTTAATGGACTCTATAAAAGGAACGTTTTTACCCCCTTTCCGCTTTAGGGGTATTTTTGTAACACCCTTAATTACCCCCAGCAACTTTTAGCCAGAGCCGTTTGGCTTTCCTTCAGTTAGCAAAGAATAGAATAAGAATTCTTCAAAATAATATGGAACAGACAGTGCACGTTTTTGTGAAAATTTTGATTTATGCTAAGTTGGAATAAATATACATTTTCTCAAAAACTGCACCGTTCTATAATATTTTTAAGAATTATTATTCTATTCTTTATGGACAATTGTACCACCTTGCCTTATTTTAAAGACATTTTCTATGGTTATCGATGTTATCATTATCACCCGTATGGAGTATTGTCGGCTCCGGTTGGTACCCGTAGGTAGATAAAGCGTTAGATTATTTTTAATACGGCAGTATAAACGCCTCTTTGTTACAGTAACGGTAACGTTAACTATTTTTCACTTCTCATGCTCGAAAAGTGTGTCATATTAGGCTTAATAAGCGGAGCTAAAGTAGTACATTTAGCCACTAGGGAAAATATGTATACATATATATGATTTTTAACACATTTAATTTGACCAATCAAAACACTTCACTATATTAAATCCACCAATCACAACTCTTTAAAAAACATTTATCTTTGCTATTAACCAACCAGAATACAGCTACATATTAAAATCGACCAATCAAATATCAGGGGTTTTTTATTCCCTAATTCCAAATCATTTAAATCCACCAATCACAACTCTTTCAAAAAACATTTCTCTTTGCTATCAACCAACCAGAATACAGATACATATTAAAATCGACCAATCAAACATCAGGTGTTTTTTAGTCCCTAATTCCAAATCATTAAAAAATAAAACGCCTCTGACCGTTAATAGCGCGTCCAAACGCTAAATTGAACAATCTCTTCGCAGTGAAATTTGTTATTGATTGTCGATCTTTGTTTTACTATTTTCTCGCAGTCGAAGTGAAAAGTAAAGTGTATAACTCGGGTCTAAAAGCCATATTACCCCTCGAAATAATTTCCCTCCCTTCGCTCGGGAAAATATCCATCTCGTGATAATATGGGGCTTATTTTAGCCCCTTGTCATACAATCTACTATTAATCTTGCAGATCTAAAATAGGCAACATCTTCAACATTTAAAAGATTACACTATGTCTGGAAAAGAAATTCTACTACTAATCATATTCACAGTGATTAAAAGTAAGTTTTTTGAATGTTAACATTTATACTAATCGTGAATCTTGCTATATGGCGCAGAACAGACAAGGCGTTTCAGCACCTAGAGTTGTCAGGTGGTCAGGATTTCATGGGATTCTACCGAAATTTTATATGTCCTCCCGACTCCCGACAAAGTAAAAAAATCTCCCGAAAAACAACTTCATTTTATAGACATTTCTATCGGCAGCGACGATGTAACAATTGGGAATGGATGATTTTTTTAGAAATGCGTGATCACTTTTTTTGGTGATAGGAATAACCTTCCTTAGCACCGGAAAAAAGTTTCAGATTTTTCAGCTGCGTCAATTATTTTACAAAAATATAAACATTTCCTCACTTACGTTTTGGGTTTAGAACGGCGAATAAGACACTTTCCTTGATATGTCTCATATTACGAAAAAAATATCCTAAATATCCGTGGTAAACTGACACTGGCAATAATATTTACAGCTGCAGCAGCTATATTTGTCATTGCCAGAATCAGATATTTAAAATATTTTATTCGCCGTCCTAAACCCAAAACGTAAGTGAGGAAAATCTTTGTATTTTTCCAAAAAAAATGACGCAGCTGAGTCTGCAACTTTTTTCTGGTGCCAAGGAAGGTTATTCCTATCACCAAAAAAAATCAGGCATTTCTAAAGTTTTCAGCCATTCCCCATTATGATAAATGATGTTGTTTTTAATATAACTTTAATTGGATTTCATTTTTGCTTTTCCCGACCAAAGTCTCAAAATCCCAAAAAATTGTTTTGCTTTTTCACGATAATAGATTCGATCTGGAGCCGTAGCATGGTTGGCCTTATCACGCGACAATTGACAAGATAGGAGCGTCGTCTCGTTCTATCGAACGGTGTTAGCCAGTGACGCACGCTCTATCCTATCACCTATCGCGTGACATGGCCAACCATGCTACGGGGCCTGGCAACCCTATCAGCACCACTCTGAGGTGAGTATCCACTACAGCTGTGCGAGGTTGTGAGGCGGTGAGTGAGGAACAAATCCACCAATAGCATTGCGGGACGGGCTCGCACGTGGATCCCGTGCACATTCGTCACTTTTTGACAAAGTTCCTAAAAACGCATTTATGTATGTTTAGTGCTTTTTCGTCAGTAGTGACGAATCTGTACTCAAGTTTAATTTCTGTTTGTTTTTGACACTAGTGACCAAAACGAACATAATATAATAAATTTGGGTACATTTTCGTCTGCAACGAAAAATTTTATTTTAAAGTAGGTACTTTAGCAGGTCGGTAGATTCTAGTAAAGCTGGTTATTGTAATAATTAACAGAGTTGTAATGTTAACATTATGCAAAGAAAATAGTTAGGTAAAGTTATTACAGTTCCGTTATGAGTAGGTTATGTGTTTAAATTTGGAACAACTGTGAAATTGAATTAAAAAAAAAGTAAAGTGCAAGTGATATACAGTCAAGTACAGTTAAGTACACAGTGACAAGTACAGTGATATACAGTGAAGTACAGTGATGTATAGTGAAGTACAGTGAAGTACAGTGAATTACAGTGCAGTACAGTACAGTACAGGTAAAATCTAATAAAACATCTACAATCTATAGATATTTTACAAGTAGCACTAGTAACAATACGGGTCATCCTGCGGTTTCTGAACCCATCTTAGAACACTATATGTGTGTAGATAAAGTAGTGTATGCAACTATACATAATTAGGCATTAAAACACTGGTGTTCACAATGCCCTTCATTATGTACAGTTGCATAAACTACTATTAAAACAAGTAAAACTAATCATTATTATATCCTTATTATATAATTAATAAAAATAAACATTACTTTTCATTAAACTAAATTAACTCAATCTCTGTCATTTTATGGGTAGATAAGTAGTATAAATATCACTTTGCTCCACGCCACACCCGACTTAAGCGAGTCAAGCATGTTTTGTATATAAATTTTTCCTTTCAGCAACAATTCAACTAAATGTTTTCTTTTTTTAGTTGTTTCTACATCAACTTTCCTGCGGTTCTCGATCTTAAGTGAGCCCGATTGTATTTTTATAATTTTGATGTCGTTTATCTTTATTTCGTTGTTTATGCTATGCATAAGCCTTAATAAACTTGCCTTTCTAGGAATTTGTTAATCCGGCTATGGAAACCCTCGACTGAGTTGGTTGTCATATGGCGTTCATTAAAACAGCTGAAAGTTTTTATGGAGTCGTTAAATAGCCACTGATCCAGAAAATAATCAATAAACTTCTTTGTTTTGCAATTATTTGGCAACATATCGACTATGGACAACCATCCTTCTCCGATCATTTCCTCGGGTAGGTGACATAAAGCTTGACAGCATCTTACAAATGCTTTCCCCTTTTTGGTTTTATTAATTTTTAATTTTCGAGCTTTCATTTTAATCGCTTTCGTAAAATGAAAGTAGCATCCAGATGTTTTACTGTCTGAATAAATTTTATTTAAAGCATTATACATCGCGATCTCAAAATCAAGTTTAAAAAGCAATGGGTTCCACACAGTGGTAAATTATCTTTTAACCCTTAAATGCATAATGATGTATATATGCATCGTATATTTGATGGTCCGTGGCTCAATATGCAGCTATCCACTTCAGCTATCCGTCAATCTATACAACATGACACATCTATTTCAATTTATTAAAAAGTTATACAAAAAATCATGCATTTAAGGGTTAAAATCATCAATAATTTTTCGTAAGTTATTTGTTTCTTGTCTGGCAAGATTGCATAAACAAGGGGCACTATAACATTTTTTCTGAAGTACTACCCATGTCTGCGTGGAATGTGTAAAGTTGTTTGAATGGGTGTCGTACAATTTTGAATGTTCCATCGCCGAAAATTATTTTTGCCCTTTGAAATATTCCTCTAGCATTAGGGCTCACAAATATTAACATTCCGTCATTAACCTCATTTAATAGAATTGGCTTAACATTTTTCGGTATTTCCACTTCTTTTGGAGATGTAAATATAAGTTTTTTTTAATTTTGTTATGACGTTTTCTTAAATTATATAATCCCGTCTTTTTTTCTTCAAAACACGGTATATTCTGCACAAATTGTGTTCCTTTATCGAGAAGTGGTAGCATGCAGTCTTCAAAAATTTGCTGTATGGGTGTAAATTCTTCCATTACTCTTTTTTTACAAATTTGAAATTGTTTTACGAATTCAACATGTTCAAAATTGGCGGTGCAATCTTTTGAATGTTCAGTCTGTCTAATGATTGAATCTCTATTTGAACTCAAAGTAATAGACGCATTGCAAAAATTTCGCTTTTCGCATCTCCATCTTGTTGTATCGTCTAGATTTTTTCTGGATAAAGTATATCTATGTCCATTAGTAATAACAGAATCTTTGTTTCTTTTACCAGGCGTTATGAAAATTTCCGAACAATCCATTTCTTACAACTAAAATTATTATTTGCATTCGCAACAATAACCGATATTGTAATGACGTGCAATAAAAATATGACAATTCTATGTCATCATTAATCATAAACAAGAAGTGCCTAGATAGCAAGATATAATAGTACATTGTTCAACGAGGGGCGTAAGTGGAATATTGCTAACGAGAGTCTATCAGAAGCCCGACGCCGAAGGCGGAGGGCTTTTGATGACTCGAGTTTGCAATATTCTTACGCCCGTGTTATACACAATGTTTTTCATCACATTTGCGAGGAAATAAATAACTACAAAAGACAGAAAAATCTAAGTTTCATACAGCCGCACAATCAAAAAGTGACAACTTCACTTCCAGATCAGTGCTAGTGGAGTTCAATATTTCAACCAATCACAGAGCAGTATTCTTGCGGGGCGGGGCCGGCTTGACCAACTAGATTTTTTTTTCAACCAATCACAGAGCAACCAGATTTGCTTAAGCCAATCAGAGGGTTCTATTATTTTAAAACTAAACTTAACTGCCCGTGGGAGGTAAAACGGCTATAACTGCTCTGTACGCTCGCAAGTAATAACGCCATTGACGAGCAAGTGTGATGAAAAATCTATTTCTAGCCATGACTGAAGTGGAGTAAGGTTGAATAAGAAATTATCAATATGACATGTATATGTATGTCAACGTACGATTCAAACAAAGATTGAAAGAAGTGCGAACTTAGTCGATAATTCTGAAAAATGTCAGGACAAATCAATTTTAACCGAAATGGTATTTTACGGACGCCAGAAATTGAAGGGGCCTGTGTATTTCCCGGATGCCCCCGAAAAGATTTCGGGGAAGTTTCCAACGTAACAAAGATAAACTTCCTGTGTAGGCTTAATTTTTTAATATCACGTGGAACACGTGTGTGCACGCATCATTTCACAGCTGGTGAGGAAGAATGGAGCGAGGTAATTGAGTCGCCCAACAATTTCACGGAATTTAGTACCAGCCACGCAGAGACGATCGCCGACCTTCTTAGATTTGCGTTAAATAGGGTTGAAGGTGTGGTGTCGTTAATGCTTTCAAATGTTGTGGAGCGTTAATCTTTTTAGTATGTTTACCCATAAATTTATTTAATGAAAAGTGATGTTTATTAGTTTTAAAAGTGTTTCATTACAAAAACCACCTTTACTAGTATCTATCTAAAATACTTTAAGAGAAATTTTTCGTTGCAGACGAAAATGTACCCGAATTTATTATATGTTCGTTTTGGTCACTAGTGTCAAAAACAAACAGAAATTAAACTTGAGTACAGATTCGTCACTACTGACGAAAGAAAAATGCAAAAACTGACTTATAGTATCCTGTTGTTTTCTTTCTCATACCGAGAATTTATTGATCGCCCCTCGTACTAAAATATAACTCTCTAACTTACAGTGTCACACAGTCAATACTTCAATCAACAAAAAGTAAGCGACAAATCTTTCATTTGCGAAGGTTCGAGAGACACTAACTTAGTGGAACATTTTTTTTATTTAATATTCGCTGAATTTCACAACACGCTACCATTATGCACGTGTGTACAAATGTGCTCCGATCAACCAGTTTATTGTTATCCAAGCGGGTGCATGAAGACAATAATAAAGGAACCTATTCGCACGCACATACAACAAGAAGACAAACGAGTCACATTAGTCATTAACGATCGAAATGTTGCCTTTTTCCCCAACTTGTTTGAAGAATCTAAAAATGTTAACACCGGTAAGTTGTCACCCAGAACGATAATTACTTTACTTATACGTAATCCAGTGTGGCCCTTTATAAATGGACGAACAGAATGAAATTTTATTTTAAATTTTGGTTTGTTTGATTATTATGTTGATTTTCAAAAGTGTCATTCCCACTAATCTGAATAAACTTTGGGAATTAGTGGTCAAGTATACAAACCATACAATAATATAATATAGTACATATAATCGTCAAAAAGGTTACACAATGTTTTGACTATCATTTTTAGAAACACCGGAGAAAGAAACCGCAAGCAATTTTGTACCAAATGTATTAACAGACAGATATCGGACACTAACTAAATATAAGAAAATGCCTAAAGTTGAACTCAGATACAATTTTCGACAGCACGTAAATACCAGAAAGTCAGCAATGTCGAATATTGAAAACGCGGTTGCGTTGAAAGTAAGATGGCCAAATCGCCAAAACGTATTATTAAATAAAAACAAAGTAGCTAAAATCAATACGTCGAAGTTTAAATCTTCTGTTTACGCTGCCCCACTGCGACATTCACTAAATTCAACGTAGAACAATGATGATAATAAAACCCAAAGGAATTGTATTCATAATATCGCAAGTTGAGATTTTAACAACACAACAACTATTTAGAAATGCACAGATGAAAATATTGATCCTAGAATTATTCTGCATCAAGTTTGAAACATACGTAGACAGAGAGAGGAGAGGGTTTCCACCGATCAAATTGAATAGAAAAATAAAACAACGATCAAAAACGATCAGAAAAATTTATCCGTATCTTCCATTGAAGAAAGTGAGGATGAGCCGGCGAAACCTTTAACTCTACTACAAAGCTCGACGAATGTTTAGGTTGCTTTTTTAGCACGAGCTTGAGTCTTTTCGCCGAAGTAATTTGTAAGAAAAAAATAATACAGTAGCGAGTACGCCACGTAACGCTTTCAGGAAGCAAGCGATTGAGCGATGAGCAAGGTCTATAGAAAATTCCGACACGTTTATAGATGCGCTTGGTAAATATTTAAAGGAAGTCATTTTACTTAGTGAAACGAAATAAGAAATATTATTAAAACGTATCAAATGTGTCCAAAAAACTGCACTAAAAGAATTTTTAATTCTAATATGTATTTCGTGACATAAGTCATATGACATGTCTTAATCACGAGTTAAACCACATGGCTGAAATTTGAAATCTAAGATATACCTACCGACGAAAATATTAAATAAAGGACCACAAAGGGAGACACAACAGTAGTAGTTAGCAAATGAATGTCTTTCACCGAAACCTGTACTAACTACATCGGGAACCGAGCTGGAATTTTTATTTTATTTAAACTTGATTGCACAACGCTGGACAAAATGTACGAATGGTAAACAGAATGCCGAATGCCATTCTCTACCAGCTAACCATTGGGCTAAACAGAGATTTATAAAAGGTGCAAAGAAAAAAGCATGTCAATGTATGTTGAGAAAACATCAAGAAAAAAATATATACAGGAATAGATATTACTGACTGCGACATTCAATACATACTATAATTATAAAGACGGATTCTAGTCGAATGCCTGTTTAATTCAGGTTTCAATTATCTTGACTTGACCCTAACTGGGTGAAAGTCGCTGCAGCTTCTTATCAGACCTTGAAGTGTCAATTGCAGAACCCTTTTCCCAAGCGACAAGATCATCGCCACGTGTACCTACTCCGTGCAGCGCCTAGATGCATGGATGCTGTACCTCGTACAAAATCGTGCATCGTGTAGCCAGGCCCAATTGCTCCAATCCTAGCGTCCGAGAGACACGTTCATGACGGACCCACGCCACGTCTTCTAAGCAGCAGCCCGCGCCACGTGCCACGCTGCGCGCCTATACGTGCCTGTCTACCATCACACTAGTCTTTCTAGCAGAACACTCTCAATCATGTAATTTAGTAAACTCAAAATTGTATTAAATAGTCTTTTGGGATTCATTTTGAGTTTCAATTATCTTTTCTTATTCATTTCCATCTCGAACACCTTTCATTCAAACTAAGGTTATATAATATGTGAAGTAAAAATCGCCAATGCGTGCCCTTATAAAAAATATTGCACGATCTACGGCACAGAATAAAAAGTAAATAATAGAAAACACACCTTGCAAGTTGTCACCATACACTTCATGTGTACTTCAATGCTTGCTTTCAATTTGTTTAAAGAGTCGGCGTCAGAAGTTCTAATTACAAGTATAATGAATATAATGATTGCCCCTGTTCAGACGTATTGTATCTTTTTTCTTTCTCCTAGCGTTATTCCCGGTTGTGCCCTAAAGGAGGCGTCGGCTTTGACACCTAATCCCAAGATTTGGCATAAGCACTAGTTTTACGAAAGCGACTGCCATTTGACCTTCCAACCCAGAGGGAAAATTAGACCTTTTTGAGATTAGACCGGTTTCCTCACGATGTATTTCCTTCACCGAAAAGCTAACGGTAAACATTCCGTACATAAGTTCCGAAAAACTCATTGGTACGAGACGGGATTCGAACCCTATACCGCCGCTTGACAGCCGCATGCCTGAACCACTAGACTAACCGTAGCTCACAGACGTATAGTATAAGTACAAAAAAAAATCGGTCAGGTGCGAGTCTGACTCACGCACCAAGGGTTTCGTACAAACTTTCATACCGTAACCGACATGGCCCCATTAATTCTGGACAAATCTTAACAGCGCATATTAGAGCCCACGACCTACGTGCAATTATTTGTCAGTCAATTCCCCGGGGCGATAACTTGTGAGAAGCTTAACATAATTGTACCAGAAGCCCCGTGGACGTCAGCTATGAGGACTCCGTTGGTGGATTGACCAGCGACAGCCTCCCAAACAGGTAAAAAAAATATTTAAAAAAATTGTCTGATGACTGTTTATATGCTTGTTATAAATAAATAAATGCGTCAGCTGATTCTATCACGGCGGAAAACTAGTCAGCTGATGCTCTGAAGTTTGTAACGGAGCAGCTATATAAAGCATTTTTTAATGCATCACATGATGCGCTTTCCCTCGGCACATTGCTTGCTGACTTTTTTAATTACTTACAGAAAAATAACAACTATCTGCTTACGAATTTTCATTCGGGAGGAAATGACATACGGGGTGTAAAGGATATTGCAACGAAAACTGAAACAATAGTTTAAGACCATAATTGTAAATTTAAATCAAGTGGATTTTTTCTAGAACCTCCAGTAAAAAAGGAAATGGGTTAGATGAGGAGTTCAGCCACATAACGTATAGCGTCCAACTCAACATGACGCGGGGGCCAATGACCGGATATCACTTGCACATCATTTCAATAACATAGGACCTAAAATAGTTATAATTTTAAATGTTGTCTATTGCAAAAATACAGTGGTGGACCTGCTGTACCTTTAGGTACTACTAATTATTCTGTGCCGGTACTTTATTTTTGCATTACAGTTGGGACTGTTTTAATGGTCCAGCCCAGGGACAATACCCATGCACACAGAAATTTTCACATGCTAAATGATGTTTGCATTTAGAGTTCGAGTAGAAAAATACAAATGTCTAATGCAAATCATTCTTGTCTTTTGCAAGAAAACAACTTCCGAGTTAAATTGTTTAATGGACATATTGTGTGCAAGTGCGATGCAATACTAACAATTCGGAAAAATAATAATCTAGTGGGACAAGACACCGAACTTCCTACACAGGAAAACGATTTTCAAACATATCACAGGGAATGTTATCGCCGCTTTACAGCTCTGCCGCCAAAATATAGAAAATCAACGTCAGCATCCGTAGAAGCATCGTATTCAACGTTACCGTATGTATATACATATATTACTTCTTATTTAGCTTAACTTTTTCGACTATATTTTTTATCAAATCATCATAGTTATGTACAACAATACAATATGTGACGGTGAATATGGAAAGGGCCCATAGGGTTTCTAGTTTCTGAGTTATGGGCAATTTTACTAAATTTGTCGAAAAGTACTTTAACTTAGTCACGATCGGATAAAACAAATTCTAATGAATATATTGTAATTGCAAGTGCAGCGCTAAAATGCCCCATCTAGCTTTTCGGACTTATGTATATGTAAGGTACATATCATATTTTTTGCTAAAAATTTAATTTATTTCAAGAGCATAATATTTTAACAGCAAATATGGATGTATTACCAACCGACAAACCACTCGGTCCACCTGGTTGGGTGGGTGGTTAGTATTTTTTTTTTCTTAACTGACAACCAGGGGCCTATTTCTCGTACGTTACAAGTTCACAAGTCTACAAGCTTACATTTAAAATTTCACTGTACAAGTGTGTTTTAATTCTGTTTCTCGTAGGAATGATTACTACAAGTGCTACAAGGCGGCACTCTAAAGTTAGAAAATAGGTTTGTTTACTATGCCAAAAGGAAATGCAATGGCCATTATAAATGTTATCTTAATGTCAATGTCACTGTTATGCATCATAATCTTAATAAGAGGAAAATAAAATATGCTAACGCCTTGGTCAATAAATAAATTTTATTATATATTTCTTGTTCCAAAATGGAAAAATTAGATAACAAAATTGCGGTGCTGACAAAAATCCGCGACGCCAAAAATATTCTTTTTGGTCAATTCTCTGATACACTAACAAAGGATATGAAAGTTCAAGAGTGGAGAAAAATTTGTGAATTTGGCAAAGCTTTGGGTTTGATTGCAAAACAAAAAGAGTTTTCGTATGCCCGAGACGTATTTCGGTCCAATATTAAACGGGCGACATTGGTAAGTGAAAAAAATTACTTATGAGTTCTACTCGTATCGACTACGTTTCAATGTTTGGCTTTATACATCGTGCAGTCTGCCCGTATATTTAAATAATAAGACTTAAGGCTCTAGAATCAGATAGGCTGATTGATAGACTGATGTGGCTAGCGACATTCGTTTATAATACACATTGAATTTAAGGCTAAAAAAGACAATGCGAATACAACCGGCGCTGGAGGTGGGAAAAACAAAAAAATTACCCCAGTTGATGACATTGTGATGGAAATCATAGGTGAAGATTCGCCAATTTTGGAAGGTTTAGGGATGGGTCGTTCTTCTTTTTTACCGACAATGATCCGAGGTTTTTCTGTTTTTTTGGTTTTTGAACTATCGAAAATTGTGGTTTTGAAGTGCGATTTAAAAAAAATGCATAGGTTTCTTCATTAGAACTAATTAAAGTTTCCTTTCTGGCCAATATAAATATTTATTTACGGTTGGTTTCTAAAAAAAAACATGTGACAAAGTGGACTCTTTCAGTGGGGACAACATTTTGGTTTACCACTCTGTCACGGCATTCTACGAAAAAAAAAAACATTTAAAAAAATGCTAGTTAGAGAAAGTGAAATATTAAACATCACTAATTAATAAAATAATATGGACGTTCATTCGAACATTATAAAACCGTAAACATCATTACTCAAATGAGATGCCGTAATAAGACGAGGGACAGGCTATTGTCGGTCGAAAAGAAGAACGACCCGGATACGCGACACCATGGCAAGGAGCCAAAATATTGAACCAAAAGAAATAGGCAACACTTCCAAAGTTGACGACACCGTACCAGAAAAGTCAATGTTAATAAAAAGTGTAAGTATGTATGATGGTTTATAATTAAGTACAATATTGTACCAATTTAGGTAGCGGCATGATGTGTACATATATTCACATTCTATTCCCAGACAAGCGGCATGTCACGGATAAATCAAAAACACAGGAGGAACACGATGAGATACTTACTTTGAAAAAGAGAAAACTCAAAGTGCAGTTGGAGTTTATAGAGCTCCAAAATTATAAAATGAAATTGGAAATTTACGAAATGGAAGAGCATTTTAATGTTTCTCATTCTCATTACACTAATGAGATTATGAGCAAAATAAATGCAACACAAGGGCACTGTTCTAGTGTGTTGTTGATTACACATGATAATGTGTCAATAAACGAAGACGGGACGCAAACTGTTTACATGTCCAGTGATCACACTGGAAGCGATGACACGAGTAATGCCCCTTAAACGGTTGCAGCACGAAAAGCACGTATTTTAAATATAAATATTACAAAAAAACCGTATTTTATTACATCTACGAGAGAGACATTTAAGTAAAGCAATATGAATTCGTATATAGGGAGCATTCCTACCGGGGTTTTGTCATAACTACGCTATGAATAGTTTTACAATACAATACATTTTAAATTTTACATAATCAGGTTCGCATGATTCGCAATGTGCTTTCTGTCTTATGATTTTTTTTTTGTAAAACAATAAATATACGTAAAAGGATAGTTTGAAAAATTGATATTTATATTGATTTGATTAATGCCTCTATTTGCAAAAGTTCGGTCGGTGCTTATGAAAAAAATAATTTCAAAAGTTAAATATCACCTTACTGTTTTTAAAAATAACATAATTTCGTGACTTATGTTCTGTCTGAGTAATTACTTTTTATTACTTAAAAGTGAAAAAAATGTCGGGGCACATTCATTTTAACCAGAGCGGATTACTGAGAACGCCTGAAATTTAAGGAACCTGTGTTTTTCCGGGATGCCCCCGTAAAGACAGACTGTAAAAATAAATTTCCTTTGTAGACTAAACTTTTTGATATCTCGCGGGACTCATGTCTGCAGATATCACTGCACAGCTGGGGAGGACGAGTGGAGTCAAGTTATCGAGTCGCCAAACAACTCTACGGATTTCGATATTACCCACTCAGAAATAATCACTGACCTACTCCGTTTTTCATTGAACATGGTTCATGGTGTGGTGGCGGAAATGCTTTCCAATATTGTGGAACGAACGAACTGCCGTAGCAACTGAACAATTGCGAATAGATAGAAATAGACTCTATTTAATCGTGCTCTATTAATCGTCATTTAAAGGTCTCACGGCAAACCTACGTAAATAATTTTCAAGAAAGAATATTCGTTCGACGAAACAACCACTCACCGAGTTCAAAAATACTGATCCAGTACAATTCAATTTTGACTTTTTATTTATACTCCTGGCAAAATACTGTTTCGAAAAACATTAATTTATAATAGCGTTTTTTTTTGTTTATTTCATTCTAAAACGTTATTCTAAGATGCTTTATTCAAGAATCCAACAAACTTTCCACCCGGAAGTAATTATATAGATTTAAATTAAACATGCATTGTCTTTTATATTTTATTTATATTGAATATTTTAAAGCAAATGTAAATGAACCTAAATAAAGATAAAAAATATATTAATATTTATCCGGACTTTTTAGGAGCTAATTAAATATTGATTTTTTTGATGTCTGATTTTTTGTTGGATTTTGCCTCTAGGTAACTATTTAATTGATAATATATCCGTTACATTAAAAAAATTAGCTATTATAAATTATTTCCAAATCTGTCATTTTTTCCATACAAGTTGTCAGTTCATTGCCTGGACTATTATGTAAATAAACAATCTATATGAGAATAATACAGTTTAATTTCTAAAGAAACCTATTATTCTTTGTACAGCATTTTGTGCCCCTTGGTTTAATTCGTCTCCGAAGTTACCATAATTATCTTCTTCATCTTCGTTTGCGCCTTGAATATCATCCTCATCTTCAGCTTGATCCCGTACAAAGTTACACAGTGCCACACAGCATTGAAATAGTTGACAGGCCTTAGTAGGTTTTAATCCCCTCTGGTACAGTAGTACTACCAGGTAGTTCTACTGGTAGTACAGATGATACACCTTAGGGACACTAGTACTACTTCTAAAAATACAAGAATATCCCTCGGGTTTTATCATAGACCACTGTATTAAAAGTTCAACTGGTAGTACATATGATATACATACATGTTTTCTAGCTCACTGAAAACCTTGAACGGAAAAAACTTTGACTTTTACTATGCAGCCAACCAAAAAAAATTTATGCTTTTTCATACAAAATGTCTACTATTTATGAAGTGTTCGTGTTCTCTTCGTATTCTGCACCAAAGTTTTTTATTCTCTGTTTGGCCTGTAGGTTGACTGGTAGAGAATGCCTATGGCATTGAGTCCGCCCTTTGTAACTGTATTTTATACTGTGCAATAAAGTTTAAAAAAAACGTCGTTATCGATCGGTCAAAATGTATAAAAAACACATTTTTTTTAGATTGTATTGCTAAGCCGCGTTTTCACGTAGTGTTCTGAGCGAGCATTTACTTGTTCGTGTGCTGACGAACGAACATTTTACTATGTGAAATCCTGTTTTCATCCGCCCAAGAACGAACGAATGCTCGCTCAGAACACTATGATAATCGCGAAAGTAAATCTATGTCAAAGAAAAGGTACTCTCGCCTCTTTGCTCTTTACTTACATAATTAGACTGGCCACTTATTAATATCTGTGAATTTTTAATCTTTTCGTGAAAATATATTTCTGTGACAGATTACACGACATTCATGACATATCAACTGTGTGAATTTTGAAAAATAAAATATTTAAATTCCGGAAAAAATATGTTAAGACGTGCAGTTGCAGCAGACGAAGACAAATGTCTTATTAATGGGTGCAACGAATTGAGACTTCACCGGCCCTCCGATTTTCACAAGGCAATGTTACTCAGTAAATATTCTTTATATTTACAACCAGATACACTACTGTGTTCGCAGCACATGGACACGGAAGAGTGGACTAATATTATTGATGAAGCAATTACAACCGCAGACAGCTTTGAAAAGGAGCATACGGAAGACATTGTGGAAATATTTAAGAGCGTATTGCAATGCATACAACTAACAGTTACATCGGCATTGAAGTAAAATGTTAAAGCTTATGTACTCTTACTCGTACCTATTATAGTAAAATAAATAACTGAATGTAATTTTATTTTTATTTATAGTTAATTTTGAGATTAACTCGAGAACAAATTAACGTAATTTTTCCATAAATAATGGAACATCGATTTCCCCTGTAATTAGCTGCATTTGAACATGCTGAATATAAGTGTTCCTATCTACAACAGGCTTAGACCGTTTTTTTGCAGGTTCTGATGTCACTGCGTTAACAGCGTGAAACATGGCATCCTTCTTAAGGATTTTTAAAAGATGCAAGATGGTTGGTCTTTTTTTAAAACTTTTGTTGAACTGACCGTTCCAACCCTCACAGACGTTATTTGTCCGGTGCCGCTCACCGAAAGTGCACCACAAAGCTTTCTTCGGCATCCAATGATCTTGAACATAAGATAAGAATAGTTCCAGCTTATTGTTACTTCCCATAACTTTATTTTCTTTTAGTATATAATGTAACCCTTCATCAATATTGGCTTCTGGGAGAAGGGGCAAAACCATACACAAACTGACGATTTTGTTTGTTTTAGTGTTTCGTTTTATAATCGTTAGTTTTTTCGCTTTCTTTTTTAATCTGTCCTGAAAATGGAAAAAACAACCGTGCAGTTTAATCTCGGGAAAAACATTTCTGATGGCAGTTATAGGTGCCGGTTCAAAGTCCATAATGAATTTATTCGGTACCCACTCAGGGATTTGCGACTTAATTATCTCAAACATAATGGAATACGATTTTTCAAATTTGTTTGGCAGGAGTGCATAAATCACCGGTACTACATTATTTGTGCCTTCACTGCTGCCTAAATCACAAAATACTACATATAGTTGCTTAAAGGGTCTTGGGCAATTCTCAAACGTCCCATCGCCAAAAAATGTTTTCCCATATTTGAGATGTTCTCGTGCTTTTTCTGAAGCAAAAATTAATATTCGGCTATTTCTCTTTTTGTTATCGTTGTAATCTGCGAAAAGAAAATCATCGAATGCTGGCGGTATTTTAACTTTTTCCAAATCCCTATAGACTAAATAATCAATCTTTGAAAAATTTTTTCGTCTTCTTATAGCAATGTGTCGATAACTGTCGTAAGTCGGTAACTTTTCAATTAAATTAAGACCCTATCCTTCATGGATGCCACTGTTTCTTTATATATTGCAGAGACACTTTCTTCTGGAGTTGAAGCCGCAGTTTCGATACTTGAGCATATTATTGAACAAACAGTGTTTTCATTTTCATTAGGCAAGCAAGCTGGAGAATGAATTGCTCTTTTCAGAATTTGTAATAAGTCCTGTAAAAAAAATATATATAACCTAGAGCAAAACATTTTTAAAAAGTTACAAAAAAGTAAAAGCATCACAATGTACGTTTATGAGAACCATCAGTGTTGTAGGCTAGTTAGTGTGCTTATCTACCTAATTTAATAAATAGTTTCAAACAAATGAACCTACCGCAGTAACGGTCACAGTTCCGGTACACTTTGTTGATTTGTAATTCTTGCACCTCCAAATGGAATTTGAGTCTTTATATTGTTTAAGTAAATAGTATTGGTGACCGTTATTTAGTAGCACTTTGCCACGTCCGCGTTGTACGATTTTTACTTCAGCTGAAGCTGAATCGTCCATATTATTTATTTGATAAATCAACAGATCCAATATGATCCGGCGTAATAGATGCAAAAAGAAGGCAAAGGCACTCATGACATTTATTAATTTGATTAAACTATCATACTATCAACTATCAAAAGTACTTCAGTCTTATTTAAGTGGCCAGTACAGGATCTACAGAAAAGAGTATCGCTATGAACGCAACAAACTACAGGACAGTTGTACTACCAGTCTGCCGTTATGGTCACTAGTACTACTGGTAGTACTAGTGACCTTAGGGTGTATCATTTGTACTACCAGTAGAACTACCTGGTAGTACTACTGTACCAGAGGGTTTTAATCGAAGGTGGTTGAGACATGGAATTTCTCTTTCAACACACCGAAGGCATTTTCAATTAATCGTCGTGTAGATTTATACGCCCTTAAAAATCTTGCATTTGCCTCATCATTGGCATTCATAATAATTGGCGGAATTAGCCAATTCCTCACGGGATAAGCAGAATCACCAAGGATAATACCATTTGGAAGAGGTCTCCAGTTATTTTCCAGTTGATTGTACAACATGCTATTCCTCAAAACTCGTGCGTCGTGTGTACTCCCCGGCCAATTTGCGACAAAAACTTCCTCGTGTACGCTAGGTGCATCTATGTCAATTAGAATACCATCCATGCAACCGCACACTAAGGGCATTCCGGCGATGGCATAGAATTTGACAACCACTGCGTGCATATTTTCTGGCCATTTCACATATTCGGGGTATAAAGTTTCATTTACAACGGCAACAAAGTTGTGAATGACTCTACAAACACTGGCTTTACTAATTCCTTGCATGTCTCCTCCTGCGTGGTATTGCATGCCTGTCCCCAACCAGTGAAGAGCAGTTTGCAGCTGTAAATCGACAGACAGTGCTCTACTTCTATTAGTAAGTCTGGCCAAATGTTGACCTAATACATTTCTTAGATGTTCTAGCTTCACTGCTGCAAGTCGAAATCTCTCATTGTACTCAAAAGTATTTTCCATGTACCTACGTATAATTTATTCTGTCTCTATACACTCGTGGCCTCCTCACCACAATCACTTCTCTATCAGCTGAAGAGTCGCTAGACCACATTACCACCAAATTGAATATACGACACTTTATTGAATTTAAGTGACAATCAATCTCATGAACTCGTCCTCAACAAAATGGCTGACTTGTGTTTTCGGAATATGCAAGCGTATAATAATACAAGTAGTAATGAAAAGCGTTTCTCAAAATTATCAATTACAAGTGTAAAATCAAACTCAGTTTCGTCAGTCACTCTATGAATGTTTACAAGCTTCAGGGTGGGTCAGTTTTTTTTTTATAATACGGGTGAAATCGGTTCAAAATTATTATGTTATTGGTCATTTACTGGTTCTTTCCCAATTATAATAATTTCATAGGAATGAGTTTACTGTTTTTTTTTGGAGAATAAAAGCTAAATTTAAATAATATTTCTGATTTTAACGAAGTGCATTCAAAACTTACACGTTTGAGATCTTAAAAATGCAATATCTTCATTTATTTAGGATAAAAACTATCCTTTGTCCTTCTCCGGAATTCAAAGTATCTCTGCAACAAATTTCATCTCAATCAGTTCAGCGGTTTTAGCGTGAAATGGTAACAGACAGACAGTTTTACTTTCGCATTTATAATATTAGTATGGATTGTTTGAAACGAAAAGGGCTTCCTTAAGCACATGATTTTATAGATAAGCTTTTTCCAAAATTAATGGGTGTGGCAAGACGCAACCCTCGGTGCGCGAATCAGACTCGCACTTGACCGGTTTTTTTACAGACATAGACTCCGCCGCCAACTTGGTGTT
The DNA here is from genome assembly GCA_932294315.1 of Epinotia nisella. NCBI lineage: Eukaryota > Metazoa > Arthropoda > Insecta > Lepidoptera > Tortricidae > Epinotia > Epinotia nisella. Next base: position 24,684,101 of record OW028673.1, read on the forward strand.
TCTGTGGCCTGGCCTCAGCGGTCAATAGTAAACTTGTCATTAGCTGTCAAATTTACTATTGACCGCCGCCGCAGGCCGCGCCAGTGTGGTCCAGGCCTTAAGCTTCCCACTTGTCATTAGCTGTCAAATTTACTATTGACCGCCACCGTGGGTTGCTCCAGTGTGGCACACTACAAACGGACGCAATTTGTCACACCAACTTGCAATAGTTGGAAAGAGACAGCCATTCACTCTTAACCAGTCTAACTATAGCAAGTTGTTGTGACAAATTGCTAGGCCTTTGAACGTGAGCACTTGGCTGTTTGTAGTAATTTGTCTTAGTCAAAACATATGGTTAAAAGGTAAAAAAGTTCCTTCACTCCTGTATATAAATAACTCATCCTTGTATAGGAATATTCGAAGCCTTATATAATTTTTAGTCTTTAAATAATATCAACCTTTAATATAATATATATTATACTACTCTTTGCTGGTCTTTCGCTTATCGTCTATATTTTCGATCTATCCGTAATTTTAATCCCGTTCCTCATACTTTGGCTGAAGGCGCAGAGCGCCATGCTATTAAAAAAAACAAATTCGTGTTACTCATAGAATTATAACTCTATGCATGCGTTATAATTCTATGGTGTTACTCATATTGTTCAAATTTGTTGATACATTTATTGAAATTACGCCTGAATACGAAATTTGCGCATATAAGTTCTCATATTAGAATATATTTATTTTTTATGCTTGTTCTTTTGGTATACGTTTCGTGAATATCTATCGTAGTCCGGTTATAAATTATTAATAGTTAAAAGACAAAGCAATTCTGCCATTTTGACGTTACTGACAGGCTTACAGATGTGGCGGAGATATTAGAAAAAGAAATGAAAAATTGAAAGAGGTCAAATATTTGGGAAAATTAATTAACTGTCGAAGTCGCGTAAAAACTATCCTAAGCGGAAGCCAGAATAATAATGTACCTATAAAAAATGTTTCATGTTTTTCCGTTCATGGCAAACTGAGATCATTCGTGACAGAAGAATGTATAAAATGATACTGGCTGATTCTTTTTTTATTTTAATTTAGAGATTTATTATAAGTGGAGATTAGCGTACAGTTTCCATAAATTGTGCAATTGTAATTTCGCCATGAATTAACTCAAGCTGTTGTTTTTAATATAAAATTTTCTTTTTCTACCTCTATCATGCGTCTTTTATTTGGGTTGTTTTCTTTTACAATATTTATAGTTTTAATTAAATGTGTCTTTGCCTCTTCTTCCAGTACACTGAGTAATTTAAGGATGGTCGGTCACGTAATTCGTGAACAAGAATTATTATTATTAATATTTTTTATTTAACTGCGAATGCCTATTTTCCAGAACGTTATTAGTACGGTGACGTTCGTTGTATACACACCATTAATTTATGAAGTCGTCACTTTTTATCCATGTGTTTAGCATATAATTCATGAACTTCTTTAAGTTGGCATTTTTGTAGTCCTCAGACTCCGACTGGATATAACTCCATCCCTCCCTAACTCTATCTAGCGGTAAAAGAGGAAGGGACGTAGCACACAACGACACAATACGGCGATAAAGTTTAGATTTTATGCCTAAGGACTTGCTTTTTCTCCAGATACTGTTACTAAAATGGTAGTAACATTTTTTTATTGTAATATCAGGAAAAAAAACTTTATTGCATTAGCTGAAGCACATTCAAAGTCAGAGTGAACTTTCGTTGGAGCCCACTGTGGGCAAACTGTTGTTAATAAATCAAATAGTGCTAGATATGTTGTTTCTTTTTTATCGCTCATTAAAGCGTAGATAAGCGGGATTACATTACTTGATTCTGAAGTACTTTTCAAATCTCCGTGTATGGAGAAAAGCTGCATGAACGGTTTGGGTGTGCTTTTAAACGTGCCGTCCATAAAATATTCTTGAATTACTGACAGTTGTTCTTGGCTTTCGGCGGACGAAAATAATATTATTCTAGAACCGTCATATTGGTAATCCGCTAAAAGGAATTCATGAAATCGTGCTGTCGCGAATGAGTACCTATAGCACTCTAGCTTAGGTGAATGTATTAGCACATATGCATCTATAAACATACTCTAACAACTTGCGGAATCCTTTATATATCTGACATATGGGCTGCCGCCTCGTGCGTACCAGCTCCATATGAGGTGTGGGGACCTTTGTCCCCGAGAATGTCCTCCAACCTCCCCTTATAGACATCCCTAACCACACAACTGATACTGTCCCAATCCACACGCTACTGATCCAGTTATAATCACCCGGGTGCACCCCTGATTGATACTGATATGGACTGAGGCTGAGACTACCGAACCTGAGACGCTGTTGTTACACTTGTTACTAATCCTCTCACACTAAAGAACTCCACACTATGAACCGTGTTATCGCATGTACGTGATCTGTAGGAAAACCTTATTCATATACATGATAAACCGTCACGCCTCTCAAAGAGAATAAGACATGTAGCCGCACATAAATACATCACATCATAAACAGTCATCGTCCGATCTGTGTAAATGATACCAAATCGTAACAATATCATAGGATGCATCGAAAGTGATTATGGAAAGAGCTCACCCTGGTTTTACTCCAAATTTAACACTACAAATCTGCACGTAACTGTTCGTTCACAATCTAGCTGTCAGGAACTCAAACTCCTCGCCTACCCGTCCACATTATAAACATGATTTCTTGTAGGTGTTGCTACATGAAATAAATCGGCTGTTTGAGACATCATTATTAACATCGTCATAAATGTGAGTATACTATCGTGAATCATGACTATTCACGACACGTGCTGGTATTTCTACTTCATCCAGTTGTCGGAAGACCGTTTTCTTAACTTGAAGTTTCTTTTTACGTGCTGAGTATAAACTACGCTTCACATTGTCGAATGATGGCACTTTATTTATCAAATGTAGACCTTTGTTATATATAGGTTCTATATGTTTTTTAAAAACTTTAGGCACCGATTCAGCCGATGTTCCAGCTTCCTCCTTCATTTTGTCTACGCTACACATTATTTCATTGGCAACATAATCTGACTTACAATGCGAAGAATGGCACACATTTCATTACTTTTCCATCCTAATAAAACAAAATAAATACGTATAGATTAGAAATAAAATAAGGGAAAAAATAAATAACCATAATATACCTACTACCATAAACTACTTACATGAGTAGTAACAGATCCGACGCATTTGTCTTTTCGCTTTTTACAGCAAAACGAATTTTTAAGTTGAAATTAAATTTTAATTAAAATTTATTGTCACCCTACTAATGGTTTAGTCTGAAACGTAGATAACAAATGGCGGCAATCATTTATTGACGTCTGATCATTAGACACTAGACATATACGACATAATCAACGTTTCTCATACAATTCCAAAGTTATAATCATTCTACCCTAAGGCAGGTCTCCGTTAGCTACGGCGACGAGCGTAGCGAGGAGGAGTGTTAGGTAGAACTGGTACCCTACTAGAACCGAACATAAAGTTAATTATGGCAGTTGTAATTAGGTAAAGTTAGTTTTATGGCATACAAATAATTATGGCAATTGAGATTATTGAATATAAAATTATGCAAAATGATTACTATGGATAATCAATATTTATGGAATGTAAAAAATATGGTATAACGGATTAGTGCAAATAATTATAATTATGGATTTCATTAGTAACCCATCTATTATTTAATATTATTAATGTTAATCTAGAGGGCCATGCTGAAACGTGAAAAAAGAAATTGTTGTTGAAAATTAAAAAAAAATGTAATATGAAACGGATCAAGGAAAGTGTCTTATTCGCCGTCCTAAACCGAAAACGTCTGCAACTTTTTTCTGGTGCTAAGGAAGGTTATTCCTATCACCAAAAAAATAATCAGACATTTCCAAAATTTTCAGCCATTGATATCTTTTAATTTTTTTGGTGCAATTATTTTTCAGAAAATGTTAAAACGAATTTATATCACAATGAGAATTTACGCTTTATAGTTATTTTACCATACACCGAAAAAAAAGTACCACGCCGATTTCACGCCGATCACACCTCCGCCGTCGATCAAAATCCCACCGGACGCCGCCGCCGATGATTTTGCCATCGGCGCACACCTCTATTTTAGATATATGTAAAGCTTTCATTTTAATAAAATTGGGTAACTCAATTATCTTCGACCCCGTGGCTAGTCGTAACAATAAAAAAACCGGCCAAGTGCGTGTTGGACCACGCAAAATGAAGGGTTCCGTGCCTATTAAAAAGGTCGTATCGTCACAGAAATCTTACGGCACTTACGTCCTTTTCTTTCAGGAAGGCAGTTTTGCAGCAATATCTCAAAAACCTTAGGACCGATCTTGTTCAAAATATTTTTGGTGAAAGAATTTAATAATCGGTGATTTTTTTTCATATTTTTAAATACATCGTTCAAAAATTAGAGTGGGAGGACAGAATTTTAGTGACTTTCGGGGCGATTATCTCCGACTTTATTAAGTGAACTTAATCACAAAAATTGCTGAGAAACCTTATATTTATTTTGAAAGGCCTATCGATTGATGTGCCACACGCGGGCTTACAATGAAACATTTTTTTTGACTTTCAGTTTTACGAGTATGTATCTATGGAAGGCACCCTTAAAAAACAATTTTTAAAACTACGTAGCGGCTAATAAAATACACCTATCCTCAAAATTTTATTCAAACAGACATGACAAAACTATAAGGGTTCCGTTTTTGCCATTTTGGCTACGGAACCCTAAAAAGCATTACTATCCACCCTAGGGCAGAAAACGCTATTTTCCACCCGGCTATAAACCCATGAAAAGTCAACTTTCAGAACAGGAGAGATGAATAATAATTTTGAAATTGAAGTCTGCAAGGACCTAAAGGCGAACTCGCCGGATATTATGTTCTCAAGTAAGTTAGGTACACAACTATTTTTTTATACAATATTATAAACTGAAGCAAATTCATGTTTAAAACTCTTTTCAAATAGAAATCCAATTTGGAGTGGAACAAAACGGAGGCGGTTTCCATTAACTCGTGAAAGAAAAACTTTTTCCATTTGCCCATTAAGCGGTCTTCTGCCAGCAATAATTCCGTATTCCTGTTTTTTTTCGTAAGTGGGCGTATGATTTAGAAATATTATCCATTTGAAATATTCAAGTTCAGATGAATTCGTAGACAACGTTGATTTTGATTCCTTATTTAACTAAAGTTGTTTTTATTAAAATAAGATTTGGCGTGCGGTTAACAACAGTTATCTTTGACAGAGCGTTATTTTCAAGAAGTGTGAAGTGTGAAGTGTGTGTGAGTGTGTGTGTTAAGTGTGTGCTTAAGAACGTTACATCAGAGTTGCACTAATTTAATATTAAAACATTTGTTAGGTATGGCACTGCTACATGTCTACGTCATTGGTACATCGTCATAATACGTCTCAGAGAATTTCGATAGGCAAAATATGAGAGGTTTAATAAACGAAAACTAATAATATATTAAGTACGTACTTTTGTAGCCAAATGTTGAGCATTGAGAGCGGTGAATATAGTTATTTACGATACAAGTGCAGAAAATAGAAAATTCGCAATGAGTGGTGACAAATGAAAACACGACCGAAGGGAGTGTTTTAAATCGACACGAGTTGCGAATTACCTATTCGCACGTGTATCGTACAAGTTGCATACCAAAAATAAAAAATCCTCCTCCGCAACTGGTTGCGGAACTCAGTAGCCATGGCGTTCTAGTTGCGTAGAAAGAAAAAAAGTATTGTATGGCAACTAGTTGCGGACAAAGAATAAAAAGTCTTGCATCACAACTGGTTGCGAAACTTAGTTGCCATGGCGGCCGGAAGGGAAAGTTCATTGATAATTAATTATATTGACACTTGTCTAATAATTAAGAGTTAACGTTTTGTTTATAGTTTGTATAGGCTGAGTAATATTTTCTTTGAGTTTTTTTTTTATTAAGACAAAAGAAGTCTTAAAGATGTATGAGACAGTATACTACGAGGTTCTTTTGGCGATGCTGGCCAAAAAAAGTGTTAACGTTTTACCGGTAGTTAGTTAAGCGGCGACTACGATGCACTCATTCCTATACGAGATGCCTCTCCATCTTCTTCCCCCTTTGATCCCATAACATTAAATTCTGTAACATCAGATACTGCTATATGTATGTACATTATATGACTTAAACTCTACGCAAAGTGAATTGAACATGAAGCATAAGGAAAAAGGCGGTAGACTGACTAGAACTAAAAAAGGAAGACCTAAGGTATCCGAACTGTCACGATCTGAACAACTTCGAGAAGCTGCGGCTCGTTACCGACAAAAACACCCTGAAAAACGTCGAGAAACCGTAGAACTTTATAATTCTTTACATCCAGGCGCCAACCGGGCATCTGTAGTACAGTACAGTGCTTCACACCCTGAAGTAAACCGGGCAGCTGTAGCACGCTACAGTGCTTCACATCGTGAAGTAAATCAGGCTGTTGTATCTCGCTACAATGCTTCACATCCGGAAGTCAATCAGGCTGCTGTATCTCGCTACCGTGCTTTACATCCGGAAGTCAATCAGGCCGCAGTATCTCGCTACCGTGCCTCACATCCGGAAGTAAACAGACAAAACTTAGCGCGAAAGAGATCTACTGACAAACTAGTTTAAGGGAAACACAGAAACAATCACTAGAGTTCTTACAACTAAACTTAAAGATAGATTAGAATCAGAAAAATAGTTAAGTGGACTCTCCATAATAGGCAAAGAACTTTAGAAGATTTAAACAAGACTGCAAATAAATTAAAAGAAAAAATAATAGCGGCATTAGAGAAGTTAAAAATATGTCCTGAAAGCACGGATATTAAAGACAAATTTGAAGCATTTCTTGGTAAATCAGAACATCGCAGTAATCAGGAGCCATTTTATTCTGTACAAGCTTATAAGGTTTATGAAGATAAAGAAAAACCTATTGAGATTGATGATACTGGCAAAGCAAAAACCTTTACAAATGTTAAGGAAATGTCCAAAAGTCTGACATGGTCTTGTTCGGATTCATTGTGCGTATTAAATGATGGAATCTTACTAAAATTGAAAAACATTTTCGAAGTATTGAGCCTCCAAACTACTGCGCAAATTTACTCGATGTCTGTAGAAACAGGAAAACTGCAAGAAAATATCAACTTTATTAATAACGTTAAATCGCATTTCCCACATCTTCGGACTATTATCAGAGAGATTTATCAAATACACAGCGACTGTAAGATATTGCTTGATATTGACGATTCTTTGGCGAGTGGTAATGTGGATAAGCTTATGGAGCTAGGAAAGCAACCAACGACGGTAGGAAGTGCCGTTGTAGAGCGTACACCTGATAGTGAAATCGTGCATGATGCAATAATAAAAAGTAATAAGGTTGCTTTTAAATTATTTTCCAAAAAAAGTATAGACACACCGAAACTGGATTGTATGTCGTGCAATAAACTTTGTTATTCTAGGGATATTAGTTCCATAGATCAAGAAAGCCCATATCAACATATGTTTGGAATCAGCTCCTGAACTACTATAATTCTAGCCTAATAACTCACAGTCCGTACATATGCCACACATGCCTTGCTAAGATTCGTGCTAACCAAATGCCTGCTGTCTGTATCCTCAATGACATGCACGTAAGCACTGATCCACCAGAAATATCTCAGCTGAACGACTATGAAAACATTTTAATCCAACGCGCTAAAGCGTTTCAGGTGGTTGTCACAATGAATCCTGTGGCTAATAAACGTCTACCCAATCGTCAGATGGTTAAAAAAGTAAAGGGCAGGACTTTTCATTTATCGCTTTCGATGGAAGAAACCCTAAAAAAACTCCCAAAACCTGAAGACGTAATAATTGAAAACCCAGAAGTTTATATTATAGTCCGAAGTACGCCAAACAAAGCAAATATTATATGGCAAAACATTGTTGACGTTAATAAAGTGTACAAAGCATTACAATACTATAAAAATGTAAACGAACATTATGCTCATATCAAATTACCAGATTTACCTAACCAGCTCATAAACATACATTAAAATATTCAACATAATGTTAAAAATACACCAGATAATGATGAAGAAGGTATTTTAGAAGAAGCAGCACTGTTGACCCAAATCACAAGAGAAAAGGAAACTGATTATGAGCATTACACCATATATCCTTTGAATCAACAGAGACAAAATGCACCAGCTTCAGAACTCTACCAAATGCTCAAAGTAAACACAGCACCGATTGATGCCCGAGATAAAGACCTCGATGTTAAATGTTTTCCACATTTATATGTAGAAGTAAAATACGGCCAATTTCATAATCGGCAGCAGAAAGTAACTTCTAGTGAATTTATTAAAGCCTTATGTCAAAACATCCTCAATTTAGACTTAACAACACGACACGAGGAAAATTGCGTATCAAAGGGCGTAGCAGGATAAGGGAAGAAAAAATGCCCTTTTATTATTAAGAGCTGACTTTTTTTTATATAGTTACTTACATCTAGTAGTACAATCGTGCCAATTTCTTTTGAAAAATTCCCAGTGGTTCAGCCGGGAAAAAATAAAATCCGAATTCATAAAATATGATTTTTCTCTAAAACTATTAAACTTTTTCATACCTTTTTTACCGCCAAAGAACTAAAGCATAAATCCTCTTTGTAAAGAAGTAAAAAAAAAAGAATTTTTGACATTTACATTATTATTAGCTTGAAAATATATTTACGTCAATTATCACCATTTCAACTTTGGAACCCGGTTAAAATTACGAAAGTATCGTCAAGGAATGCAATTTTAAAAGTGTTTCCTAACATCAAAGCAAAAAGTTGCTTTTATCATTTTTCGTCAAGTCTCCGACGAAAAGAAATCATTAGGTGGAATGAAATCGAATATTAATAGACGCCACGTGAGCCTCTGTTCAGGCCTTGCTCTTTTGCCTAAAATATATATTGAATACGGATGGACATATATCTTGGCTGAAAGTCCAGAAAACGAATTTGCACGAGAGTTTAATGTGTACATGTACAACTACTGGTTGAACCGACGTGGGTTTCGAGATATACGGTGTTGTTACAATGAACAAAATCGCACCACTAACAAATTGGAAGGTTGGAACTCGCGATTGAACCGATTTATAGGGCGTAGTAAACGTACCTTGCCTCATTTATTGAATGTTTTAAAAAACGACGCTAAATATTATGGAATATCCAAATCTCATCGTAACAAAAATTTCACGGCAACAAAAAAAAAGTTAGAAGACTTGAAGCGACATGCACGTATTGCAAACGCAATCTTAGAGTTGCTGCAAAAGCAAATCACCGTTGGGCATTGCTTGGAAAATTTGTACAATTGCGTTTTATTTTATTTTAGTAATCTAATTAACTGTTATAAATTTGTATGTTTGTATAAAGTAAAATACTAAGTATGGCAGTTAAAATATCCTTATAGATAACTGTTTTTTTTTTATCAGTTATCTGTGAAGAAAATCTATTCCTTCGAGATAACTGGCTATCTCCTAGGAACAGATTTTCTTCGCAGATAACTGATTTTTTTAATAGTTATCTATAACGAAAATCCATTCCTTGGAGATAACTATACTATAAGACTATCTACTAGGAACAGATTTTCTTCGCAAATAACTGATTTTTTTATCAGTTATCTGCGAGGCGAAACCAATCCTTGGAGATAACTGGCTATCTCAAAGTAACGGATTTTCTTCGCAGATAACTGTAAAAAAATCAGTTATCTGCGAGGCAAAACGAATCCTTGGCTATCTCTGAGGAAAAAAAATCTTCACAGATAACCAGTTACCTGACCAAGTTATCTCCATGGAACAAGGGTCCCTCTGAGTGGATGTGGGAGGATTTGGGAGAGTACATCAGGCGAGTAAATGGCGTTGAAATAGCTAATAAAACAATCAGTGAATTGGATTTTTTTTTTAATTCTTGTGAAACTTTCTAGAAATTTCCGGGAACTTTTCCGTCTTTTTGGAAACTTTCCGCAATTTGCACATCCAGATTGTCCGAAGTCGAGGATTGTTTTGGGGGAGAGCCGAAGGACGGTTTATAATATATTATCATCCTATTTCCTTCGACATACGACTACTAATAAACTGATTCGGGCAAAATGTGTTCTTTAAGCCAACCTTTGAAAAAAACCAACTGAAAAAAATTACGGCAGGTCGAGTAGCTAAATCCTACAGAGAACTCGGTTTTATGGCAAAACAGTGAAAAACTATCTACATGATATGGGCATTGCGAAACGAGCAAGAAAAGTAAAACCCACCGTGTCCGACCACGACGACAACCACAAACTTACCCAGAAGAAGAGACTTACAACTTTGGTCAGAAACATATGTTATGCAAAAACGACGTAGAGTGCATTATGGACGATGAATCCTATTTCACCTTAGACGGCAATGAATGACAGGGTACCTTTTATGTCCAAAAGGCCAATGACCCAACTGAAGAATCAGTAAAATACGTGGAGCACAAGTTTCCAAAAAAGGTTTTGTTATGGCTTGCAATTAGCTCTCGCGGCATGTCGAACAAAACCGGTGTTTTTTGTATCTGGTTCAGCAGTCAATGCTGAACGATACATGAAGAATTGTTTGCCGATTGTACGTGATTTGATGAAAACACATCACAGAGGAACTAATGTTGTGTTTTGGCCCGATCAAGCATCCAGCCATTATGCAAAAAAGACCCTGGCTAAAATGGAGGAGCTAGTAATCCCACATGTACCAAAGGATTCAAATCCGCCTAACGAACCACAACTTCGCCCGATTGAAGATTTTTGGCCCAATCTAAAAAGGCGTTTATGCGAATAATTTGCGGCCAAAAACTATACAGGCTGTAATTCGAAAAAATAAATTAGAATTAAACAAAATGCCAACATCGACTTACTCAAGAGCCATGTATAAAGTGCCAGCAAATAGTCGAAAATCAGCACGCATTGGGCCAAATTACTTTTTACATTAAAATTTGTTATTAGTTTGTTTATAAAAATACATAACATTATCGCTATATTAAACATTTATTTTATTTTATAAGCACTGCAAATTTAATTCCGCATACGTTACATGATACTTACTTACAGAGTTCTAACTAAAGCATCTTACAAGTTATCTCGCCAGAGAGTAACTTGATCATGATAATCTGTTGATAGCTCGCGGACGATTATATTATACCGATTTACTCAAATGACAACAGATTCCAAACTATAGTACTCGCACATCACTAATATTAAATGCAATATTTCGTATTGAAATTCGATATGTGAACGTTTACATTCTACGACTTTTTCTTTTTAAATTTTAGTGGTAGGTGTGGTTTGATGATTGCCAATCGAAAATAGATTGGCACTCATCAAGTTGTTGACAGGGATTGTGCATTGTAAATAATTTTATGTTTAAGCTCTTTATAATGTAGTGTTTAGTTTTAACAATAGTTTTGTAAGATTTTGTATTTTATAACCAGTGGATCTAAGTTATCTGAATAAATAATAATAATATATAGTGATGTCCGAGTCCGGCGGTCCGCGTGCTCTTATTATATTTAAAATTCCACTTATATATTTGAAAAGAAAATAGTCGTGGAATGTAAACGTCCACACATCGAATTTCAATAAGGATTATATATTATATCACGTCATATGCAAAAAAAAATCGTTTAAATAGTTCTAAAACGAGTCGTTTAGACTTACTTTTTTGTTCAAAAGCTATTGATTCTTTCTTTTTTTTATTTCGCTTAACATTGCTAATTGACGTTGTATGATATGTCAATAAGCAAATGGTACAATGCGAATTGAATTGAATCTGGCGGAAAGCAACAGCCTCTCGGGCCTTAGCGACGATTCATATTTAGGAAGGTACGACTCTTGCCCGGAGATGTAATAAATAAAGCTTGGGCATTAGGCAAACATCTCAAAACGGCTCGACGATTCTCCAGCGCAGAACAGATTTAATGAATGACATAATAATGTATGAAAGACATCGCACGAATACCGCAATTGCTATAGGAGGGTGGCTGAGCCGCTATAAAAGAAGAATAACGTCATCAGATAACGATTTGTAACGCTTCATCTATTTCTTAAAAAAAGAAGCAAAATTCTAAGATGGTCGTATGACCAGAAGTAGTTATTTGTGAAAAAGAGAAACGATGGGAAGTTACTTTTTTATATATTACCAACTCAATTCAATCATCAATTGGACTTTGTGACAATCTGCATTGTACCAATGGACAATGTGACACTCTGACTCTCCGATATTAATACATTATATATTATAACATTAAAAAAATGGATATAATTTCCCTAGGACTTTCTGACACATGGACATACACTGGAGGAGTTTTAGTACGATAGGTATATAACATGCTTCACTCGGTGACAATGTTGACAGAAACGTCTGCAGCGGGGCGATTTTTGACTTTGGAGTGCAATTCAATTTTCTTAGCGATAGAAAATTGAAAAAGGAGTGGTCTTTACGACTCGTATTCAATTCAATCGGTAGAGTGTAAGTGCCTACAATTTTGACACTACAATCGTATTTGGGTCATTGTCTGATTTAAGTGATTTAGGTCGGCGCCTCTCCTGTGGACATCGCCAAAGTTAAGGGCTATAAAGCCAAATTTTTGGTTGAACTGAATCCGCATAAACGACGTCGCCTCTTATATAATTATATGCGATAAAAGCATATAATATATAAACATAAGCATATAATATATATCTCAAAAAAATTAAACAATTTATTAACCGTCGAGAGTTCGACTAGTCTTCTGCGTTTTGATTTTTGATGAGATTTTCTGAAGCAACAATCGATCCTGTAGTTAAGATACCGCCAGAAATGCGAAAAAATATTAGGTCTAAAAGAAAACATTCACACGGTAATGTTTGGTATTTATCTTTTTTTCCAGTATTTCATTTATTTCAGAATATTTTCGATAATTTTATGTGAAAAATTTTATGCAGAATTTTTAATAATGGCATTAATAATTCTAAGTGATAAAAAGTCTCGTATTTTATTTTATAAACATTGCACCCAATTTATTTCGTTTAGAAAGGTTAAGTTTAATTTCTAAAAGCTCTCTCATTGAGTGGATGGCTATTTATTTCGGAGAAGAGCAACTTTGTACGGCATTGGTAGCCATTTTTTACAAGCTATATATTAACTGTTCGTATGTAAGTATGTAAGTTGTCCGTCAACATTTGCAACTCAATTTTGAAGCAGATATCTTTAACCGATTGAGCTTAAATTTTGGGTAAAGGTATAGTTTGGATGACAATTCAATATTATGGTACCATCTAGCTACCCCGTTGAGCTTGCGCTTGTTAGAATCGTCTCAATGAGTAGTTGGTGATGGTATACAGAAAAGTACAGTCGGCAATAAAAGCTTGTACCTAATGAAATTTTTGACAAAAACTTATAATGATTCGTTCATTGTTTAATTTAATAATCTATCTTAAAAAACTCAGCACACCTGTGTTAGTTAAAATATTTTAGTATTTTTTTAACAAACATAAATATCAAATAATAACAAGGTTTGGTAACTTTGGTGGAGGTTTACAAATAAACAGTATCCTGCCCACTAGACAGTAGGTATCATACCTAATATAGGTACAGGGTGTATTATTCAAAAGGGGCCGTGAGGGAAAATACGAACTACATGAGACATGGAAATTTGGACAACGAAAAAATCACGAGATCGATTTTAGAAAAAATAAAATCTGCATTCATAGATTTTCTAAATACCTTCATAGGCGGCCGGAAATCGCACCCGGTCAAATCAGTAAAAAAAACCAGTTCTTTTTTTGCGTACATTAATTGTACTGGATGTACCTAAGGAACAATTATCGCTATAAAACCCTATATTTACAATCACAGGAAAATTACGTATTTCACAGTTTTAATTACAGAAAGAGATCTCCCCATACTAAGACATGTCGGTTAGTATGGGTGAGATGTGACGTCTGAAACTATACAAAATAGGTTTTGTAGATATTTTATTTATTTTCATTATTTGCACCAATCTTTTAAAAACTGCAATAATTCCCATACTCATCCATAATAGGTATCTGGTAGGTACTGTTTGTACGGGGAGATTCATTTCAAATACAAAGCTATAAATTACGGCACTTCTCTGAGATCGTACATACAGTGTTCCTTAGCATCAATAGGGTATTTTTATCAATTAAAATTAAATTATCAAAGTATTTTATTGATATAGTTTTTACCATAAGAAAACGAATATATCACTATTTTGTTATAAACACATAAGATTTATTTTTTATTTGAAAATTAAAATCTTAGTTTTATTATTTGTAACTATGTCACGTGACTAAAAACGCCGACCGCCATTTTTTTCTTGTGAGTGACGCAACAAGTTTTCATTGTAAAGGACATGCACATTTTACGTTTCTATGTCGAACTAAAGGACATTCTTCTCTTATGACAGTTATAACGTCATTTTTTCTATGCATAAAGCGATATTATTTTCAGGAAATAAAAATAGTAGTTGACTATTGAACCTATACGAACATTTTAAAATATATTTAAAAAACATGTAGAATATTCTATTTTTTCTTAAAACCAGCACTATTACTTTACGCAAAAACACGAACTCTGATTTTAATCAGAATTGACCAGGTTCGATTCCTGACTCTTTTTGTAGTTTCAGATTTTCCCTCACTGGGCAGTGAGGGAAAATCTGAAATTACACGTTGAATAATACATCCTGTATGTTTTGAGGTAACGCCCACTATACCGTTCCGGCCAACACCGTAGCGGGACCGGCCGGCCGGCAATTCCCGCCAACAATATTATGCATGTCTGGTACGTTCCGTGCATGACACGCGACGCCTATGCTCCGCGAATGCTACGGGTTCTATAAACCGCGTATGATGTGCTGTGAGGTCCAGGCTGGTCAGTAGTTCATTGACAGTCCATGAATGTCTGCGTTGATTCCCTCTCTCATCAGAGATGATGATATCACATTTCACCATTTTTCGTTCGCATCGTGAATCATGTACCGTCGAGACCTTTTCTGATTTTCTTCTTCGTAAGTCGATAACATTTTTAAGGCGGTAACGAAACACGAAATAATACTCGATCGAGCGGTGCGTGCGGCCATACACTTAGTCTACGGTAATGCATACTGCATACTGGCATCACACGGATATCAAACGCTATTGATCCGCTTCAGTGGGCATAGCCGTATTCGGGACGCTTCTATCCGTGGCTGGCACGGTCCTGGTATAATACGTTCAACTAGGCACATGACACTGGGTAAAACTATCCATCAAGAATCTTATTCTTCAACAAGTATAACGTTGCGTAAACGTTATGTTTATTAGATATGATTGGTACATAAAACGCCCTAAATACTTTATGAGATTTCTCCGCATCCAATATAGGAAGGCTTGAAATGATCTCCCAAGACGTCAAGTCGCGGTGGTACGCTGGTTGTCGAGCACTGGGCTGGCCAATCTCCGTGTCAACCAAGTAATGGCATTCGGAAGGTCTGAGGTAGGTGCGGTTATCTCCTTTGTTCATATCGTTGAAATGTGGGTGAATGAGACGCGTAGCTGAAAATAAAACGTTGAAAATCAAATTCACTTTCATAATGACAGGGCAGTATAGCTACAAAACTACTAAACATGGCGGCGGCACAAATCCATAAAAAATCTGCGATAAATACAGAGCACTTGTTGCTCTGAAACAGATGCCTGTGACCTTTATGTGCATTTTAGAATTACAGGACCATGTTCAAAGTCAGTTGTTCTGCAGAGCCCTGCACCTGCCAGACTAAGCGAGCAAAAAAGCTTATCGTTGCTCCTAATGAGTCAAACCTCTAGAATGGAATATTGCGATGTTTTACGTATTTCGATAACTCGGTTAAATTAGTTTAGTGAATATGGACACTTAGTTGGGTCATTGTCAGATTTTTACAGTCAAAATTTTGGTTGAACTCTGAACTTCTATAATTCTATGCAATAAAAACATATTATTTATAAACATAAGCCCTTAACTTTTGAAAAGATTTTTGTTTTTTGGACTGATAATGACACAGTTAATAAGATAACAACAAGACTTGCATACCGTTATAAGCCGAGTCATAAGGTGCTGGTAGCTGTCCATCAAATTCACTAGCTACGAAGCGTATTCGGTAATCAGGAGGCAAGTGAAAACTGGATGGCGATCGATACCAATCTTTTCCAAAACACACATTTAATTCTCCATTGCCATTCCCAGTTGGAAGAGTGTGTAGAATGGTCATCGGTCCATGATAGTTGTTGTAAAGCGCCATTATCCGTGAAACACCTGGTAGATAATTATAATTATTTTATTTTTAAAATAACAGTTTGTCACTTCAGACAAGTGTTTTCTACCAGTCTAACGGCAATTGGGAATGGATGAACATTTTAGAAATGCCTGATTATTTTTTTGGTGATAGGAATAACCTTCCTTAGCACCAGAAAAAAGTTTCAGATTTTTCAACTGCGTCAATTATTTTTGAAAAATATAAACAGTTTCCTCGCTTACGTTTTGTGTCAGGGACGGCACTTTCCTCGATCGGTCTCATATTACAAAAAAGTATATTAAATATGTGTGGTAAACTGACACACTGGCAATGATATTGACAGTTGTTGCAGCTATATTTTCCATTATCAGTGTCAGTTTACCACAGATATTTCAGATATTTTTCTGTAATATGGGACGGATCAAGGAAAGTGTCTATTGACCGTCCTTGACCCAAAACTTAAGTGAGGTAACTGTTCATATTTTTCAAAAATAATAGACGCAGCTGATAAAGCTGAAACTTTTTTATGTTGCTAAGGACGGTTATTCTGAACGGAATTCGTTGTCACATGTTTTATGCATAACTAGCTTTTGCCCGCGTGGAAGACGTCTATATCGTGCCTCCATTCATACTTCCGCCACTATTTCCCGGAATTCACACTATCTCCAAACCAAATTTCATGTCAATCGGTTCAGCGGCTTAAGCGTGAAAAGATAACAAACAGAAAGTTACTTTCGCAATGATAATATTACTAGTTCCCGCCCGCGACTTCGTCTATGGATTCGGGATAAAACTATCCTATATTTTAATCCAGGCTATAAACTATCTTCGCGCAAAATTTCATCCAAATCAGTTGAGCCGTTTAAGCGTGATTGAGTAACAAACATCTAAACATCCAAATTTTCGCATTTATAATATCAGTAGAGGACTAGGTTCTGCCCGAGACTCGGAGTCGCGGACTACTTACTACGATGCCCGAAATAATGGTGTTTCGACGGAAACGTTCAGATACCATGATATGAGTCATCTCTCCGTCCGAACTTGTTTATATCGTAGCTCCATACAAACTTTCACCCTAAACAAAACTATCCTATTGTCCCCAGGGTCTCAAACTATCTACATACTATATTTCATCTAAATCGGTTCAGCAGTTTAAGCGTGAAAAAGTATTGATTTGTTTGATAGTATATTGACGTATTGATAGTATATACACTATCGTCAAAAAGTTTAAGACCAAACACAATGTTTAGTTTCATTGTTATAAATTCTTCTAAAAAAGTTCAAATTAAATTTGCAATCAATAGAAAACAACGTAAACTTATTTTTTTTTCATTTAACCTTTAGCAAATACTCTTTTTTTTTTATTATACGTAAAAAGTATTTAATTGAGAATGCACTTAAAAGTAAATTTTCAAACTTTGATATTTAAATGATATTGTTTGTTCTAAGAACTTCACAACTGAAAACCAAATGACTACTTAATTCGTCACATGTCATCGTAGTTCATATAAAAGGACCCAGGTGCTGGTATAATTCATATATCACAAAAATTCTCGAGTGACTCGGTTTCCTAGGGCAGCCTCAAACATCTGTGGCACAACGTAGTGCTATCATCACACTTAAACAGGAGGGCAAGACAGAGCGATATATAGCCAATAAGTTGAATATTTCTAAGACAGCTGTCTATAACACTATCTCCAGGAAAAGGGTAGGTAACTGGGAGTTTACTGGATCGTGCACGTTCAGGGAAACCCAAAGTAACCAGCGAGGTCGAGGATCGAAGAATAGTGACGATGAGCAAGAGAAATCGACGCTTAACGGCACAGAAATCTGTGCGGAAATAAACAAAAGCCCATGTGCGTCTCTACCGACTACTTCAACACGATCTCCGGGGCTATGTAGCTGTTAAAAAACCATTATTACGCAAACCAAACAAGGCAAAAAGATTGCAATGGGCTATTTCCCACAAGGATTGGACTTTTGCAGACTGGTCAAAAGTAATATGGACAGATGAATCAAAGTTCGACGTGTTCGGTTCAAAACGTCGAAGCAGACCGCTAGAAAAAATGCTGGAGCAATGTGTTCTACCAACTGAAGCATGGTGGAGGGTCTGTCATGGCGTGGGGCTCATTCAGTGAATGGTGCTGGAGACATAGTAAAAATCTATGGTATTCTTAGGAAAGAGCATTACAAGAACATTTTAATAAGACACGCAGTGCCGTCAGGAACACGTTTGATCGGCAACCCATTTGTTTTGCAAGAAGACAACGATCCCAAACATTCGGCAAAGATCTGTAGGAGCTACACAACACCTCAATCACCAGAGCTTAACCTGATCGAGCTTTTATGGGATGAACTCGACCGTAAAGTCCGAAGACAATGTCCGACATCTGCAACAGCTCTATGGGAGATATACTGCAATATGAGTGGAAATCCATTAGCCAAGAAACGCTACACAAACTTGTAGAAAGAATGCCAAGAATCTGCTCCGAAGTGAAAAAACGTCGAGGATTTTTCGATGAGAAAAACTTATTTTCACCTCACCGGCTCGAAAAGGCTTGCTTTATCGCTCAAAATCTGCGCCCAAAAGCCCATTATATCCGCTAGCGTGGAAAGAGTTTTTGAATTTGGAACGTGACGTAGTATTACGACACCCCACTTTTTTCTATGGATGCGTTCAGAATCATGGGTCAGCCATGAAGTAAATATTTTTTCATCACACTTGCTCGAAAATGGTGTTATTATACGCAAGCGTACTGAGCTGTAATGGGCTATATTACGCCCATGGGCGTTATGGTTTTTTTTTTTAATAATAGAACCCTCTGATTGGCTTAAGCAAATCTGGTTGCTGTGTGATTGGTTGAATAAAAAAATCTAGTTGGTCACGACGCCCCGCCCCGCAAGAATACTGCTCTGTGATTGGTTGAAATATTGAACTGCGCGCTCTACTAGCACTGATCTGGAAGTGAAGTTGTCAATTTTTGATTGGTGCTGCTGTATGAAACTTACATTTTTCTGTCTTTTGTTGTTATTTATTTCCTCGCAAATGTGATGAAAAACATTGTGTATAACACGGGCGTAAGAATATTGCAAACTCGAGTCATCAAAAGCCCTCCGCCTTCGGCGTCGGGCTTCTGATACACTCTCGTTAGCAATATTCCACTTACGGCCCTCGTTAAACAATGTACTAAAGCATGCATGTTCCGGTATTTGATTTGATTTTATTTTATTTCGGTATTGAATAATTTAAAATACAGTTGATTACATTATTTTAATATTTTACAATATGAAAATACTAAAATAAGCAATATATTCAAAAGATAATTTTAGTTGAATTTATTTTAATAGTGCAAATTCTGAACGCACACGAAAGGAAAAGTTTAAAAAAGCAAAAAAAAAATTAAATTCTTCCGCGCCTTTAAGATTTGTTTTGGTTATTTACGGAAATTATAAATAATGAGTGACTCCAGTAGCAGTGAAGATATAAAGTGTGTCAGGCAACCTATGGGCAGCACTAAAATTGGTGGTTTACCACGACAAATCGCGGCATTCTTAGGCCTGAAAGATCCAGAACAATACACAGGGCACTGTTTTAGGTGGACGTCAGCCACACTTTTAGCCGACTCGGGAGCAGATTTAATCACGCTGAAGCGTCACGGAGGCTGGAAGTCTAGTACCGTGGCGGAAGGGTATATAGAAGACTCGATAGAAAACAAGTCTAAAATATGCCAGGGAATAGTTGGAGGAATAACATTAAACCAGTCTTGCGCAGATCCCTTTGTGTCAGATCAGTGTCCATCAACATCTAAAGTAAACATATCAGAAACTCATTCGAAATCGCCCGCCGGTCCTTCTTAGTCTCCGACATTTACCACAGTATTAGAATCAAATGACCAATGTCCTCATAATTTACAAAACAATAGTACTTACTCAAGTAACAAACTAGTATAACAGTGCCCAAAAAAAATGTAACTATTAATATTACCAACTGCAGCAATTTAACTTTTAATTTTTAACATAAATGTAATGTATAGATAAAATGTATGAATAAATTAATAAGGTAGATACTTAGATTTTTTGTAATAATGTTTGATGTACCC
This sequence comes from Epinotia nisella, assembly GCA_932294315.1. Taxonomy (NCBI): domain Eukaryota; kingdom Metazoa; phylum Arthropoda; class Insecta; order Lepidoptera; family Tortricidae; genus Epinotia; species Epinotia nisella. The sequence continues at coordinate 24,704,518 of OW028673.1, forward strand.
TATAAAATACTTATTATACTTAAATTGTTTTTCAATCATCTAACTTTTTCCTCGCTGTGGTGAGGTGAAAAGTGGTGTGTTTCGCTCGACTGCAAATTTATTTTGCGTCTCGTTTCTTGAAACCCTCGCTACTCTCAGGATTCTATTTTTGAACCACTCGCTTCGCTCGTGGTTCAATTCTAGAATCCTTCGCTAGCTCGGCTTTCAATACGAACACTCGCGCCAAACAACAACTTTGCAGCCTTGCATAACAAATAACTATTTTATTATTATGTTCCCTTTTTAAATAAAATTTCTGTTGAATAAATTGCTTTACGCTGTATTTTCTCGCTTGTAGATACTGCAAAGTAATATTTTCATAGGAAATTCATAAAATGTGGTTATTTGCATATTTTGGGTTTGGTCTTAAACTTTTTCATGGTAGTGTATATACTATGTTATATAGTATAGTATGGATAAGTATAAATTTCATATCACATTACAAACGTCCGAAACATTCATTAACCTTAAAAAATCGTATAAAACTTTATGACGAGCGTTATAAATATAATTATTTAAATTATAAAAATATAAAACATATTCGATGTGTGTATTAAAATAAGCTTTTTATTGCCTAATTGCCTATACTTGGCTTAGTTTACACCTTTGAGAAACGAAATCTTATAAAACAAATACTCACTGACTATCCCAGCCACGAAAACACATAGTGCCATGAGTGCGCCAGTATACACTAAATAATGAAGTTTTTCTCTTTCTTTTCGCCATCTAAATAATTCAGTACCAACTGCAAAGGTCATCTTTTGCAAACAATCTAAGCCAATGGCGCCAGCTAGGACGATCATATTGTAAACAGGATACAAAAATCTGAAAAAATACCATACAACTTTAGCGTGACACATCACAATCGTCGTTTGGTTGGAGACCTTGTGAATACGAGGTGCGGTCCAAAGGTTTCTGGCTGGAGAAATAACACGGTTTAAAAAATAAAATAAAATGTGTCATTGTGATTGTCATTTAATCATAATCATAATCATTTATTCTGCTTGTTCGTGTATAGTTTTGAGGTGTCTGTTGGTTGTGGTTTTTGATAAGACGGCGTTTAAAACAGTAGGAAGTCTGAAAGTTTTCGAAATGTTTAAATTTTTATATCGTTCCGTGATCAAGTTCCTGACAAAGGAAGGGGTCAGCCCAACCGATATAAAAAAGGTTAGATACTGTGTACGGGGATACCTCTCCGTCATTTCCCACCTTAAAGAATGGAGTTTCGTTTAGGGCGGGAGTCCATTGACGACGATTCTCGCCCCGGCCCTGTGGAAGCACTCCCCGTGGACTGCATCAAATTATAACATGAAGTTCTGAGTGATCGAACACTGAAGACTAAAGAACTAGCGACAAGGACAGGGCTTTCGAAAACTTCAGTTCCTAGGATTCTTAATGAACATCTTCACATAAATAAAGTAAAGTTACTGAGCTTGCAGCGAAGTGAGTGAAAAGCGTGCTATCAAGAAGTTTTAGACGCATATAGTTAGACGACACGGATAGAGTTTTTTGGAGGCAATTGTTACGGGGGACGAAACCATGGTTTTGTACTATAATCCTCTCTACAAAAGGGAATCGATGGAGTGACCTGGTGAAAACCCGCCTAGGAACGCCAAGGTAACACAACCCACCAAGAAGATGATGGCTACGATATTCTGAGATTGTCACGGAATACTGCTGATTGACATAAAAGAAACGAATACCACGGTAAATGGTAGCTACTACGCCACCCTTATTGAGCAGTTATGAGAGGCGATCAAGCAGAAGCGTCGTGGAAAACTTAGCAGAGGTGTTCGGCTTCTCCACGATAATGCACCCGTTCACGCTGCAATTCGCCACCCACCTTATAGTCCCGACCTGGCCCCGAGTGACTATTATTTGTTCTCGAAAGAAGATTTTCTTCAGATGATGAAGCTACCCGTGCGGTTACCGCGCATTTTGAGGACAAAATTTCTGAGTATTTTTATAAGGAGATAGAAATGCTTATTGAGATCTGAAAAGTGCATTGGAAAACATAACCCTCCTTTCCTTTGGCAGTCGGGTAAATAGAGGGAGACTTTATCGGAAAATAAAAAAAGTTTTGTAAATATACTTCTTTTCTTTGTTAGGCCTGAAACTTTTGGACCGCACCTCGTAGAATGTATAACGATAAACTATATCAAGAGTAAATATACATCATGACAGCGAGCGTATGTTTTGCTGAACACAATTCGCCTTGCTAGTGATCACATTCAACTTACATTCTTAACCTTATTTGCTACTGAATGATTTACTTCAAGCCGAAAGATAAATAATATACTCAATACAAATTATGTTTGCTAAAATTTCCGTTAGAATATTGAAGTTAAAATATTCTACTACAAAATATTCAGTTAGAATATTAGAGTTAAAATTTTCTACTAAATAGGTACCTACGCAGTTCTGAAATCAACAATAATCTAACTTGTACGAGCACTTTGTTTGTTGTTATACTTAGGTCACGGTTAGGCAAATTTTGATGATGAAGGAAAATAAAAATAATAAACCTAATTATTAAAACGGCCTTTGAAAAGTAACAAGAAAGGAGTCAATCAAAAGTAAATGTAGTAAGCCAGTCAAATTTACAGCCCCAATTTATCATTTGATCTGCTTTGTATAAAAAATTGGGATGTTACTCGTAATGATTATCTACAGAACTTGGCACCCGTTTATTGTCTACGATTATTGAAACATTGCAATAAGTTACAATAATTGTACAATCGAATACACTATGAATGAACCCACGTTTACCGCGCCGCGTTTTCGAAATCAGCAATAACATCGATTCGATTTATCATTCACAATTCGCTAATAATCGCTAAATATGACAAACGATACGTTTTCGCCTTAAAATTACAGACGTCAATTTGATTGTGTCAAAATAGGAACTCAAATATCGTGGACAATAGTTGCCTATATTGGCCCGCCGCTATGAAGTCAATCCTGACACATTGCACAACTATGAAGATTCTGAATAATGGCAACGTGAATCATAGGAAAAATTACATATAATTTACTTGTTGCGTGTGAAAGAATAGTGAGAAGCAATAATACCACAGACAATATATCGATTACGTTAAAAAGTTCGTACAACCAAATTTATGTCTATGATTATGTAAAATATGTTTGTTAATAAAAATAAAACTTATTAAAGGTGAAAGAAATTATTTGACCAGGGGGCGAGTGGCTTTCGGTTTGCACTCCGTTATCCATCGAAATAAAACTTGATTTGTTGCGTGACTTGCGTGTGACAGAATAGTGAGGCAAACAATAGCACAGATAGTATATTGAGTATGTTACAAGTTCTTATATTCAGCGACTTGTTTGTTAACAATTTCTTCTTTTCCTGACTAACCTGACTTACTACTTTAGCATGTGACGTAGTGAGTGTTGTGTGTATACATACATTGAATAATACTGAAGAAAACGAGGGTAGATTCTCGAGGGTAGGTCGGATTTTATCAGCACCTTTTCGTTAAGAATGATTATTTTGAATAATCTGTTTATGTAACTAGGATTTCACATATTGTATTTGGTTATAATTTATAATAAATACAAATTTAATTTACTTTTGATGAAAAATACTGATCCCTAAAAGAAAAAAAATAACAATATAATATTATTCACTCGCAAGGCACGACGTATCTTTTCATGAAATTTCAAAAATAAATATAACTGAAAATCTTATCTTATTATCTTAATTTTTTTTTAAAAAAGCTCCTTTTTCAGATATACACCTTAATTCAGAACATTCGCCATCGCTTTAGTCGGCTCGCAGCATATAAATTTGCACCGGTTTATTTATTTATTTGATGACTTTAAAGATAAAACTGAATATGTATGGGTAGCTCAGCTAAAAATGATGTAGCAAGAGGAAATTAACCTTTCTTCTTTATGCGGCTGCAGCATAAATACTGCCAACCACAGGGCAAGTGGCATCAAACCCAGCCAGTAAGGGGAACAAAACGGCGCCCGCGCTGTGGAGCGAGCAGAAATTGCGGTGCAGGCAAGCAGTAGGACTGGACACGATAACGCTAAAACCTGAAATTATTTTGAACACTATTGTAATAGGTACAGCACATTATTTGTGTAAATATAAGACAACGTGAGTAAACAGAGCTCCGGCTGCGATACATTTTATTTGGCCCCCCGGGCGCCAACAACCACACAGCATTCAGACGTTTCAGACAATACAGAATCATATGAACATTATCAATTTGTCAATTCGCTACTTTCCTAAAAAAAACTATTTAGTCCGTCAGTTAGATTATCTAAAAATATTGGACACATTTATTTTTTATATTGTCAATCAAACAAAAAATGATGAAGATATATTATAGCCCGTTAAAGTTCTGAGTGACGTCACATTATGGTACACCTTTTAGCGTGATGTGACGTCACGCGGAACTTAAACGTGTCCAATATTTTTTGATAATCTGACGGACTAAATAGAATTATATTTTTTTACCCAGGAGAGTACCCAATTAACGACCCGTCGACAGTGAGTGAGTATTTCATGACGTAACATAAGTGACATGATCTTCAATACAATACACACGTTACCTTTAGTATAATTTTAGTTAGTTCATAGAATGTAGCTATTCAGCATGTGTAATATACTCACCCACACAATATTGAAATTAAGAAATCCGTTCACAAAATAGTAAGTCCATGGCTCCACTCCATATAAATCTGGCCCGTGTTCAGTGAATATGTTGTAAGCAACTATACTCCAAGGTGCTACTACCAGCCGTCCATAATGCCAGGAGTCCAATATTACAGTGGGAAACAAAATTGTAATTAGCGCTATTATTGACCATTTGAAGAAAGCTACGTATTGTCGTTTCATGACAATCATATCAATGGCAATGGGCACTCCTATTAATGCGGTAAAGGGCCAACCTGTAAAAAAAATAGTACAGCTCAGTCGCACATTTCATTGTTCATTGCACATCATTGCACATCACACGTTTTCGACCCCTATTTCAGCGTTCAATAAGTGTTTAACGACTGGTTTGAACGCATGAAAAAGTGCATAAAATATATTTTGGAAATCAATAAAAATACTTTTATTCAAAATAACTGCCAATTTTTTGCTATTACCGAAACTTTCTGTTTGACCGTCATGTGCCTAATGACAAAATCCCTTTCAGATATCTCAAAAAGTTACGAAGCTACATCCGTTTTAATATTGCTTGTTAGAGAGAGAAAACGCTCGGGAATCGTGACTCACGATCCTTGAGTTTTGCGGAAAAGGGACAGAATATACCCCTTCTTAAAACTTTGGACACTATAACTTTGTGATTATTTAATCCCCTGCTTTACTTTTTTCTCCATTTGACAATATTTTTAATCTTTTTCGAGAAAAATCATCATTATTGGTTAATTTATTTGGTGTCTACACCCCTATCGTGTAATGCGTACGAAGCTCAGGGCAAGACTTGATAGTAGGTATTTACATATTATTTTATAATTAGATTTTTTTTGACAGCCGTCATTCCGGTACAATAAACGTCAATGATAACATATGAAGACATAAATTGTACTGGGATGACAGCTGTCAAATATTGGATGTAAAGGCATTTTCACTATAGTTTAACCATCACTATTGCAGCGGGGCAAATGAAATGAAATGAAATATTTTATTAACATATACAGACACTGAAACATAGCTATGGTCCCACACTAGGCTAGGCCTATCCCGTGGAAACCAAGACAAAATACAGATTATGAACGTCTCGTAGGGTCATAAGTGATCTCGCACGCCGTCGTTGTTTGTCGCTCGAAATGCAAGCAAGAAACTGAGAGTGTAGACGGGAATATCGACCTAATGATTTTTGACCGCATTGACGCATTCATTTTGGCCCTATAATGGGGTGGTAGCACTCACTTAGTAAGGTAGTAGCAGCAGTTAACATGATCGCGGCAGGATATCGCCGCCGCCACCAGCAGGCGAGGGCGGCCGACGTGAGGGCTGAGCTCCAGGCGGAGGGCAGCATGGCGGCGGCGCTGGAGAAGCACCCCGCGGCCGGCAGCGTGAGGCACAGCCACACCCGGCCCACGTGCACTCCGTACTCGTGACATACTGCTCTAAAAAATAACTCATGAAACTCTAGCACCGCTCTGGACACGTCGGGTTCAACGGTGCGGACCTGCATTCAAATTCAAACCAAGGATTCATTCAAAATCACACAAAGGAACGATCAAGGACCAAGAGCACAGAAATGGGCATGAACTGCATAAATATAATTAAAAATGCCTTCTAACTATAAGTAGGTAGGTAATGCTATGAATTTCTAGTTAAATATAACATGGGATGTTTCAACACTAGAGTAGTATTATATCCTGGTGTTATTGAACAGTTAATTGGTGGATAGCATTCAACAGGGCCAAGTTTTTCACCAGATAAAAAAATCTGTCCTCTGGACTGTCTGGGCAAATCAACTTTTTCTTAGTGCTCGATCACATGGTTACGTCTCTGGGAGGTAAACACAATTTTTAAATTCAATTATAAGCTCGATGGCTTAGAAGGTTAAGGAGTATTAGGTATATTCACTGTTAGCTATTGCACGTAGCTGGTAAATCGCGATGTAACAGTTAGGGGCGATAGTTTTATAAGGTTTAAATCTGCTATAGGTATATGAGGTTTTGTGACAGTAAAAATAAACCTACTTTTTAATTATGGGTCATCTCCAAAGCATTTTTAGGAGTCCATGTTATTAGTAGTTTTTTTTTTTTGAGTAACCGGTGCCTCCTCCCTTACGGGACAATAGAGCTACAACAAGAGTTAATTAAGCCAACTCACATCTCTTTCTAAAACATAATTGTAATAGAATATCAGGTTTATTCACGAATTTAATAAAACTTGCCAAATTTAAGTCTGCGGGTAAATGGCCAGTAAATGGAAGAGGAGCCAAACATAACCGTGTCTTCCTCCTCCTGGACTAGAAGACCTGCCTCAGAAGGAACACTTTGATAATACATCGCAGACTTTACGGAAAGTTGACGGGAAATAAATTACATGCTCTGGAAATGTTGAGCCGAATAAGCTGGCAGGTTCACAGACTGAAGTGTTTACCGACTAGTCCACCTATTGACCGGCGGTAATGGGACTTGAATGAAAGGAAATAACTTAGTGATATTTACCATTAGCTTTTCAGTAAAGCAAAACATCATGAGGAAACCTGCATACATCTGAGGCGGTAATTTACATCAAACTGTTACAACTCAATGGGCAATTAAAACAACATTATTTTTATGATACTGGTTCACTTTTTACAAGCTTCAACCACTAGAATAAAATAGGTACTCACTTGTAAAACATCAGTTCAGCTACAGCACTGAAGATAGCAAGCAGGGCTCGTACTGTATAAAAGACTGTTACTGGAGTCATCACCAGTGATAGAAATTTTGCAGGTATGGCAAACAACCACAAAGGCATGTATGATCTGATAGCATAGGCTGGACTGTACTCCCATGTTTGAAGCCCATTGCCGTAAACTGAAATTAATCAAATCATCACATGAATTATGTCTATTATTCATGATTATTTTTTTCTTAATCTTGAAAAACTATTTGTTTTTAATTTTCGCTTAAAATAGATGATAAGTTAGTTGGAAGACCAAGTGTTTAATTCTAAAATAAGCAATAATCAGCCAATTACACAGCTGGAAGAAAACCTGCACAGCTGAGAGCTTGCTATGGTCATGATCATTCTTGGAATGGCATGATTGATAGATTAAGTAGAATTATGAGTATAATAGTTCATATTTTATTTATAATTTAGTTAAGTGTTTTTAGCATATTTCTAATATGAAAGTTTTCCCAGTCAATTATGGCTAGTGGCTCCATGAGCTGTAGAACTCGCAAGCCTGTCTTTTTTTCAAGCACTTTTTTTATTTTTATTTCTCAAAATCGGAATCGACAAATAAATCTACCTATATAATTATGATACCTGCTCACAAAATCTCACGAGAATCGGTTGAGAGATGTGACCTGTAGATGAGAACAGCTAGACATCCTTAACTTGTCATTTACCAATATCACTTGCGAAATTTCATACCCCCAATTGACAGTAAGCTCAGTGAAATTTGCTATCACGAATTGTCGGAGCCGGATATCTCCAGGCGGGTTCGGCATGAAGGCCGGAGATCTCCGGGTCCAGGGTACTGTGGGGGTCGGTATGAAGGCCAGAGATCTCCATAACCGGGAGACAACAGGTTAAATACCAAAGAATTTTGGCTCAAGCTGAAACTGAGAACTTCATAAGTTTTGCTTGATTGTTCAATAAGCTTGGTCTCTTCACCTAGAAGAAGCAAGAATGGATGGAAGCTACACCTTTAGTATTGTAATCACTAATCAGTTTCCATAGGGCTGTCCATAGGTCACTTCAAATTGTCAATACATTACTTACCAAGATAATGTAAAGGCTCCCAATAATTGTATGTTTCGTCGCAGTCTGCTATGTGGCCATAATATGATGATAACAAACGAGCTGTTAATAACAACATTAACGCCACAGCACCTCCAGGGTATGCAATGCTTCTAAGATCTGATGGAGCATTTACTACCAGTATATCTCTGAAAAATAAAAACAGGAATATATTATAATCCCTACTATTTTATTCGACACAAGGAAATCAGCATCACTGAGGACATTATACTTACCCTTCACCTATTTTTGACTGCCTCCTTCCTTTAAAGCTAATAGATCTTTTAGAGACATTTTTGTTGAGAATAGTTCGTTGACGTACAGATAAGGGCATTGCAATAGCTAGGAGTCATTCACAAAATATGAGTCTTACTGACTTGCTAGCGACCGACCTACACACAATATAGTGTGCCCGAGAAAATAAACATGGGTCACATTACAAAACCGATATGTATGTTAATCTTGTGACTAGAGAAAGCGGCGGGCGCGGGCAGGGACTACAGCAAAATCTAATGTAATGGAAACGTAGGAATCACTATTTGCGTCGGTCGACCTGAAATGACGTTTGATGTTTTGATATTGACGTATTCAACTTATTTGACATTTTATCTCATAGAGAATATAGAGTTGGACTCGAACAATCGCCGCATCCAGACGAGTGAAATCGGCGGACAGCGTGCAATGTTACGTCAGGTTAGGCAGATGACTCCTGAAATCAATAAAGGGGCGGTTTCTGCTTTTGTAATGCTTCAAGAGTAGCAAGTGTTCATAGGATAGGATGTCTACGTACTATCACGCAGGCCATATGCTTGTTTACTACCGCCGCCATAGTGAGCGTTTTCACTTAATCGTGTATCTTTAACTTATATACTCACTAGGTATTTGTACAAATATATTTTTCACCTTCAGAATCATGTGCATGATTTTTTTAGATTTGGATTTTGAAACACTGCTCCTTAGCGCGCGGGCTGGAGCGCAGGTCGGGGCGCGCGCGCACGGTTAGGTGAGACCGCGCCCGTGCCGCACCGCTATCAGCACGCCGCCGCCGCGCGCCGAGCCCGAGCCCCGCGCGGTACACCAGTCTTGTCGATAAACGGCATAAAACACAAAATCATTCCAAAATTACTCAGCATTGCTCGTCAACATGTCTCAGTGATGCAGATAATGTCACAGTCAGCTTTTAAAACATTTACCAGAAAAAAGTGAGATTTTCTGATAGTAAACATTCAAAGCGTATACAGACGTCATGGGAGTATCAATGTCGATACAGGGGACTGACCACTAGTGAACCCTATCGCATGTGCATTTGGTGCACGTGCACAGTGATCAATCGAGTGTGCCGCTGTATGTATAAAATTGTTTACGAGATGTGAATAGATTAAGAACATTCCAATAAACAGTTTTAATATAGTTCTTAAGACTCTTAAGAAGCACACACATTGTCACTAATATGCCGAAAGCAATCCATAGCGAGCTCAGAAAACTTATTTTGATTGTATATAAATAAATTCAATTATTGACCGCCACCGCAGGCCGCGCCAGTGTGATTTAGGCCTAATTTACTTGCCCTCCGATATAGTTACTGGATCCGACACCGACAGTTTCGAATTGGTGTGCTGCACGGCTATCACAAGACGGCGCGCGAGCTCTCTCAATTTTTCTCGCACTATACCTCTCTTTCTAAGTTTTCTATTAAGAGAGAGACGGATAGTGCGAGAAAAATCGAGAGAGCTCGCGCGCCGTCTTGTGATAGCCGTGATGATGCCGTCCGCCAATTTCGCTCGTCTGGTCGCACCTTATGCCGTCCGCCGCGTTGGAGCGTGGGGATGCGGCTTTTATCGTTCTTCCTTCGTTTTATACCTACTCTTTGGTTTTTCGTTTCATTTCAGTCACCTGTCAAGTGTCAAGTGTCAGCCTACCTTATACAATTTTTTAGGAAGCAATTAATGTGATGTGACCCATTTTTGTGATTTTTAATTGTTTTACACGTTATTCACAAATAATGCTGTATGACCAATTTAAACCACTTGTAGATCTGGTATTGAACAATTGGACGGCTTTGCAGTTAGCAGTAGAACATGGGATGGGTGCACCGGGTGGTGAAAAGGTTCATACATGAAGTAGTGTGAACGAATTCATTTCTTCATCTTATTTAAAAATTACAAGACCTTATTTCAGTATTTATAATATTTTTTTCCTTTCAGACAGCTCAGTTGATGTCCGTTTACGTAGCCCGTTACTGCGTCGAAAACATTGTGGACATTGATAATGTTACAGAAGTTTTGGAGGACTTGATGGATGAAGAATTTGATACCGTTTGCCATGATAATTCGCCTAAAGGTATCGATTGCTAATGAGTTTTAACTGTTCACGCGTACAACCTGTAATATATTCCACTACATGAACTGATGTTAATTACATTAATTAATTTGCCATATAGGGGTGTGAAAGTAGTTATACTTTCACACCCCTATATGGCAAATTAATAATGTTCTTATAAGGATACCAGATGGGCTTTGGCAGTGTACTATTTATTGAGCAGAATCACAATACAGTCATATTGAAAACATAAAATATGATTTACACAAAACATCTTGTACAAGACTATCAACCTGAATGACAGGATGAGTCATTCCAATCAATTAAATATGGAACTTTGTGTACGGCCCGTGTGCGCCAATCCTACTGTGTGCACACCTCATTACAATGCATGCTTCATAATAATGCTGATTGTAAGCACAGTCTAGACTGATTAATATCACACTCACTATACAGTATGCAATAGAACTATATATAGTTGAGTAAATAATATTTGAATCCTGAATAGGAATTTGATGATGATGGTATTGACAGATAGCAGCTTCATAGGTTTACTTTTGAATGCAATTGTAGAGCCAATTGAATGAAGTGTATAATTATGTTCTAGTTAGTAAACTTACTTTGTAGATAATACTAAAGTACTTTACATTACAGAAGTGGCAACATTGCTTCTACAATTCCTGGCACTTCTCAAGGAAGGTAGAGAAGAAGAACTGCAAGCAAGCGTTGCTGCCATGCCAGTGTGTCAAAAATGGCTAAGTCAGCCAGTTTGTGGAGTAGTTCCGTTGCAGGTGGATCATTTTTAATAATATTAGTTTATTTTGAACTGATTATGCAATATCTGATCTGGCTCCTAGATTTTAAGGCTAGTAAAGAGGTAAATTTGAGAAATTGTGAGTTTGTCAGTTTGAAACTATGTAAGTTTGTATATTGGATAATATCTCCAGCAACTAATCATCCCTATAAATTATTTTATTGGTACATAGAGAATGGGCTTTGGGATGGACCAAAGTATTTCTATCTCGCTAGTCTACTTGGCAATATCATTGCTTAATATACTTTTTATGTCTTTTGCAGAGTCATGGCAACCCAGATGATGACACAACTAGCAGCAGCAGTGATGAAGATAGGCAGTTAAACGAAGTTTTGAATGGTAATGGATTATCATCAAACCACAATGCTGACCCGAAACCTATGGAAGAAGATATAGAGCCTGGTTGGACTCTAGTGAGAACCAGAAGAAAAGTATGAGCAATAAGCAACTGCAAGTACTTATTTTTAAATAAGATGCAAAAATAGATATACTTGTTTCATCATCATCATATCAGCCGAAAGACGTCCACTGCTTCACATAGGCCTCCCCCAGAGAGTTCCAAATTGACCGGTCCTGCGCCACCCGCATCCAGCGGACTCCCGCGACCTTTACCAGGTCATCAGTCCACCTTGTGGGGGGCCTACCCACGCCGCACCTTCGGGTACGTGGTGGTATACTTGTTTAGGAGATAGGAATTAAATATCACAAAATAGTTGTATGGGATAGTCATTATATTATTCTCTTAGCACCTTGTTGTGTGACATGTGGATGGAATAAAACATAAATCTCCATCAAACCTATTTTAGGGGGGTTACTATAAAATCCATAATTTTATTTACACTAATCTGATATGCCAGAATTATTACATTGCATAAACATTTAATATCCATAAAAATAATTTTCAATTATTTTATATTCAATAATCTCAATTGCCATAATTATTTACATGCCATAAAACTAGTTTTACAGTACACATGGTGTTACTTTCCCGCACTAGTGCGAAAATGAGCACTTTCCGTGCATATGTTGAAACTTTAAAGAGCCATATGTACTGTAAAACGTTGTACGATACACGTGCGAATAGGTAATTCGCAACTCGTGTCGATTTAAAACACTCCCTTCGGTCGTGTTTTAATTTATCACCACTCGTTGCGAATTTCCTATTTTCTACACTTGTATCGTAAATAACTATTACCTAATTACGACTGCCATTCACTTTTACCATATAAGGAAAAATGAAATAGTTCGGTTCTGACGCTTCGTCGACCGCTACCGCGGCACGCTCGCTTCGCTCGTCGTCGTGACTAACGGAGACCTGCCATAGGGTAGAATAGGTATTAGGTAGGCTACGCTGCCTGCAGGCATCTATTTATTTCTGTTTGTAAAGCAAGCACTCCGGTTAGAAAGAATTTCGTACATTGACCTTAAGACTGATTGCCAGAGAGGAATAACATTTTTGTAGTAAATAAATATTGGGACAATTCACACCAATTGATCTAGGCAAAGCCTGTACTATGGGTACTAGACAACGGATAAACATACATTTATAGATAAATACATACTTAAATAGATATTAAACATCCAAGACTCGAGAACAAACATTCGTATTTATCATACAAATATCTGCCCCAACCGGGTATCAAACCCGGGACCTCAAGCTTCATAGTCAGGTTCTCTAGCTATTCGGTACCACTAGGCTATTCGGTCGTCATATGACAAATATGACCAAGTTAATAGTTTTATGATTCGGGAAATATTAATTTTCCGTCTGCTATCTACTTTGCGATCTTTTGTTTTGCGTAAATTCTTACCGGTAAATGGATTTTTACCTGAAAGCCGGAATGAATCATGTTCATTTTATTTAACACGCTATTATACGGCTTATTACCAGATAATGGTGTAACTACAACAATAAACTCGATTTAATTGAGTCCGGAACTGAGTAGTATTCACAAGCGCATCCCGATACGGAATGTCGGATCTCATTTCCGTTTTTTCAATTCAAATAGTACACCAACGAGCGCCCGAATATTACCGAGTAACATTACGAACAAAATAACACGTGCATAACACCGCGCCATATTATTTACTACAAGGAAAAGGTTTACAATCCCCGATGCCGGCGTTCAATGTCACTGTGTGAGCGCGACGCCAATATAATTACGCGCGACGCGAGTGACAGAAACAAGTAATGATGAGCCAATGCACGAAATTCTTTCTAACCGCAGCGCCTGGTTTAGGCACAATATCAGATTTGTGGATTCTAATGATTATGACTTGAATTTTATGACAAATTATATTATTGCATTTGATATTATGTGAAATGTTAATTATGTTATTTGTCAATTATGGCATGTAATATTTATGGCTTATAATGTCATGTAGACTAAAATTATTTCATTAACGATTATGAAAAACGTAGATATAATCATTTTAGGGTGGTATTCCACTTCCATTTGCGATGTCCTATACACAAATTTCCACGTATACAATTTTTTTTAGCAACTATCTGGTATCAACCAGATAGTTGCTAATTTTTTTTAAATAACATATATGAAGAATATTGATAATATTGATATAGATCATATGCACATTGGGCAAACATATTTGACAAGTGGGGTTCCAAATACCTAGCCACTTTAACATTAATGTTTGTGAGAAACGGGCGAAACTAACCTAACCTAACTACAATTGTACGACTGATTGTCGTTAGTTACACAAATTATTAACTAAATTACGGACAAATCAATTCCATATTAAATTTGTTTGAAGGTATGATGAGTTTTATACTAGTAAAATATTAAATTATGTAATAGGTACAAAGTTTTGTATTACCTCCCAATTATAATTAGAAAATAGTCTAAATTATTTCTTAGTAATAATTTTTTAGTCAAATTTGTTTGATGTTAACTTTACTGCCTGACGTTTGGTTTTAATCCTTTATTTTTTTAATTACTGCTACCTCAGTAGCTGATCAAACACAGTTTGTTAGCAAATAATAATAACTCAAAGCTTTAGAGATACATCGTCTGGTAGACAAGTTTGTTTCAAATGAAAACGAATTAAATGTGATTGTAAATCTAGTCATTGTTAGAAAGTGCTGGAAAAAATACACACCATGTATATATATACAGCTGCCATGCTAGTCAGACACCTGTGGATGAATAACTTGAACTTTGTGAATGATAGATAAGATATCTAATTACAGGTGTATCCAGTTATGTTATAGAGAAATTAGAATTCCAATTTCTGTAAATAAATATATAGCTTGTTAGTGAAAGTCTAATATCATTGATTGGTCCATGGCCCTTTTAATCTGAAATTGCTTGCTTTGTGAAAGTAATCCTGCAAGCAGCATTATTATAAGAATTTTGGATTAAAGATCTGTAAATTAATGTAACTAATCAATGCATTTTATTTAAGTCTACTTCGGGTGATGTTGACAGGTGTATATTCACTTACTAGGAAATTCCGGCCCTGTTTATAAAAATACTATTTAATATTTACCTGAATAAAGATTTTTGATTTGATTTTTTGATTTTGAAAACGAATTGTATGTTACAAGCGTTATCAAAAAAATGTGTACCTACACGTTACTTAAATGTGGAACAAGTTAATTTTCACATTATGTATATGCTTAATTGTTATCACAAAACTGACACAGAGTTCATTTTTGTTTGTCACCTCAGGTTAGTTAATTGGATTTGGATATACATTTTTTTGAAAATGGCCTTATGCGTAGGTACTGTAATATGTAGATGCTTAACCGGGCACATAACGCAGAATTTTGGCCCTATCTGCGTACGCACACACACACGGTGTGCGTGATGATTTATTGTTACAGGTCGGAATAGATCATTGTAGTGCGTTTGAATCAGTGTTGGGCATTACCGAATAAAATCATGAATAGAATAAGAATAACGCGTGAATAATTCACATGTGAATTATTCTTGCGTTATTCTTATTCAAATCATTTCGTCGTGAATAATTTACATGTGAATTATTCTTGCGTTATTCTTATTCAAATAAATCTAATCCTGTTTTTTATTTTAAATAAAGTTCCATGAATACGAATGTAGTTCGGATCGGATACATACTATAGCTACTTGTATACCCCTCTAGTTTGGTATAATTTGGTATGTATGGACGAGTTCCTTGATTACACTTGCTGACGATGGTCTGATGATGAAGTCAGGAGGTGGATAGTGGAACTCCTCAATGGCTACTTGTATACCCCTCGAGTTTGGTATAATTTGGTTTGTATGGACGAGTTCCATACATTACACTTGCTGACGATGGTCTGATGATGAAGTCAGGAGGTGGATAGTGCAACTCCTCAATGGCTACTTGTATATCTCTCGAGTTTGGTCTCATTTGTTTTGTTTTGACGAGTTCTATACATTACACTTGGTGACGATGGTCTGGTGATGGAGTCAGGAGGTGGATAACTCCTCAATGGCTACTCGTATACCCCTCGAGTTTGGTCTCTTTTGTTTAGTTTTGACGAGTTCTATACATTACACTTGGTGACGATGGTCTGATGATGGAGTCAGGAGGTGGATAGTGGAACTCCTCAATGGCTACTCGTATACCCCTCGAGTTTGGTCTCTTTTGTTTTGTTTTGACGAGTTCTATACATTACACTTGGTGACGATGGTCTGATGATGGAATCAGGAGGTGGATAGTGGAACTCCTCAATGGCTACTTGTATACCCCTCGAGTTTGGTCTCTTTTGTTTTGTTTTGACGAGTTCTATACATTACACTTGGTGACGATGGTCTGATGATGGAGTCAGGAGGTGGTTAGTGGAACTCCTCAATGTAATATTTATTTATTTATATAGTCTGGCTAACCAAAATTTGTTGATGATATTTCCTTGTGGTATCACCAATTGTCTATGATTAAAAAAAGGCTAAAAGTCAGTTAACAATTTATGTCATTCATTCAAATGGTTCGCGGTTTATGTTTTATGTTAAATAATATTAACAATGACTATACTGAGTAAGGTCCGCAAACTATTGTTTAAGCTCGTAAATAGGTAATTACGACAATGTGAGAACCAGATGTGAAGCGTTGTATAACGAAAAACTGCAATGTTGGTGCTGCATAAATATTTTGATACTTTTGATTAGGTACGTGAATAGTAGTTTTCCGTGGTTTTACCTATTCCCGTGGTTTTACCTATTCCCGTGCTCCCTGTAAGCAAGCAATCAAGAAAGAAACATGTAAATGTAGTAAGTTGAACTTGACCCACTCTGCGCTTTCCGATTGAGTTCATATTTGGCATAGTACTCACTATCGAGCTAAATCTTATTTACACTGCATTTCATTTTTCGACTTGCTACAATGATGTACTTACGGTGAGAAAGTGTAAACATATGCGTTTGTCATTGCGTCTCTTTGAGTATTAATACTCAAAGTTGCGTCTGTATAAAGTAGTAGAAATTATGTGAGCTGTCTTTGAGTGCACGTCAACGAACGAGGAACGGCGGTTTAATACAAGTGATGAATTTAAAGAACATGTCAAGCAATATTCGAAGCAATTTAAAATAGATTGTCATGTAGCCAAGCGTAATTATTTATCTCAGAAAATAAAAAATAGCTCTGACATTATTAAAACAACCTGGAAAGTAATTAATATGGAGACTGGTAGATCGAAGCACACATCGAATGATCATAAAATAAAAATTGATGGCAGAATTGTGGATTCTGGTTTGGAAGTAGCTACTGAATTTGAACATTTCTTTACTGAGATACCAGTTTCCACAACTAAGTATTTAAATTCATCACCTAACTACCTCTGCCGTTACATTGTTGAAAGAAAACGCCCCAGAATGTAATACAAACCTTAATTTTGAACACGTTAGTTTCTCAGATGTATTAAAGGCGTTTAACCTTTTGAGCGCCGAGAGACACTAAAGTGGTCGAGTGCTGTCGTGCCCACCACGCCAACAACCGCTAAAAAGGTCGGAGTGAAGGTGTACTTTGATCATGAATAAAATCTGTTATGGATTGTTTTTATTTGGTTTTATTGGTTTTTAACGATACATCAAGTTACAGTGCTTGGCGTGTGAGTGATCACTTCATTCAAATATGAAAGCGTTCAAAAGGTTAAATCAATTAATGTCAAAAAAACTTGTGACCTCTGGGGAGTTTCTGTTCATATCCATATCCTTTATAGAAATCATAGCTATCAAATCCATTATAGAAATCATAGCGCCTGAGTTGGCAGTTATATTTAACAACAGTGTCGATTGCGGTGAGTTTCCTGATCTAATGAAACATAGTAAAATCACTCCGTTATTTAAATCAGGTAGCACTACTGACCCCACTAACTTCAGACCAATATCTGTGCTCCCAACATTTAGCAAAATTTTTGAAAAATTAGTTCTGTCGCAATTAATAAAACATTTCAATATAAACAATTTGATGCATAACATGCAATTTGGATTTACCCGGGGTCGCTCGACAACCTACGCTGGTGTCGAGCTAATTAAAAACATTTTCGATGCCTGGGAGGAATCACGAGATGCTTTAGGTATCTTCTGTGATTTATCCAAGGCTTTCGACTGCGTTTGTCATGAAACATTGATCAGGAAACTCGACTACTATGGTGTCAGAGGATCAGCACTGAATTTACTTAAGTCTTACTTACATGGTAGAATACAAACGGTTGAAGTTAATGGACAGCGATCACCGGGGTCATTGGTCTCGATGGGTGTACCGCAGGGATCAATATTGGGGCCTTTCTTGTTCCTTATCTACATAAATGACTTGCCATACCTCGTAAAGACCCATCATGATATAGTATTGTTTGCAGATGACACCTCACTTATTTTCAAACAATGCTATTTCTTAAGTAGTAAATTGGTTTAATGTTAATAATTTATTGTTAAATGAGAAAAAGACTAAATGTATTAAATTTGTCACGAATCACGTTAAGCACGAGCAAGGGAGTGTATTTGTGAAGGATGAGGAATTGGAACTAGTTGATAGTACAGTTTTTCTTGGTTTAACGCTAGATTCTAAGCTCCAATGGGGTCCCCATATTGCTAATCTCTCGAATAGACTGAGTTCTGCAGCATTTGCAGTGAGCAAGATCCGTCAATTAACAGACGTGAAAACAGCTCGATTAGTATATTTCAGCTACTTCCATAGCATTATGTCATATGTTATTTTATTGTGTGGCAGTGCTTCAGAGATTCATTCGATTTTTGTTTTGCAGAAACGGGCTATTCGGGCGATATATAAATTGAACCATAGACACTCACTTAGAGATAAGTTTAAAAATATTAATATAATGACATTACATTGTCAATATATCTATGAAAACCTTCTGTATGTACATAAAAACATTGCCAATTTTAGGAAAAACTGTGACATACATAATATTAATACTAGAAATAAGCATAAGCTCGCGGTGCCCACCACTCGGCTCCAAAAAATTAAAAAATCATTCATGGGTAATTGTGTAAGGTTTTATAACAAACTTCCAGGAAACTTAACTGAGTTATCTATTAATAAATTCAAGAACTATGTGAAGCGTAAACTTATCTCGAAAGCTTATTATAGCACACAAGACTACATGAATGAGAAAACTCCATGGACCTAATTTTGACTGAATTTTTAATCTATTATTTTCGTAATATTTTGTTTTTTGACATTAGATTGTTTTTCTAGAAATATTCTACTAGTATTTTTTATACAATTTTTTTATCATATATATTTTATTCTTTATGTTTAAAAAATTACTCTAAAAAATTAACTGCCGATTTGAAAGTGCTTGTTACTAGGCCTACTTGAATAAAGATCATTTTGAGTTGAGTTGAGTTGAGTTGAACGTATCTTTATTAACTTAATTTTTTAGGTACCTTACGTGTGCACAGAAAATCAAAAATATTTTATAGTATCAAAACTATATTACTACGAAACAATTTTAACCAAATTTAACAATCATCTTTATCTGGAGCCGTAGCATGCTTGGCCTTATCACGCGACAAGTGACATGATAAGAGCGTCGTCTCGTTCTATCGAACGGTGTCAGCCAGTGACGCACGCTCTATCCTATCACCTATCGCGTGACAAGGCCAACCATGCTACGGCTCCTGGAGCCGTAGCATGGTTGACCTTATCACGCGACAAGTGACAAGATAAGAGCGTCGTCTCGTTCTATCGAACGGTGTCAGCCAGTGACGCACGTCTATCCTATCACCTATCGCGTGACAAGGCCAACCGTGCTACGGGGCCAGATTAGATTTTGATCAGTCCAGGGGCTCAAAACCCACTAGGAAAGGGGGTCTGCCACAGGAACATCTTTGTTAATAGTCCTTCTAGTTCCTTAATCAGGATAATGACGTCGTCGACGTCCACCCATAGAACATCAGCCCCGAATGCACGATGCGGCATAAAACTTCTTTGTTTCTAATTGATTATATGGCCAAAGCTTCTTCTCCTTCAATATTCACAATACAGCCATGAAGTTTGTTGTGAAGTTACGCCTTTTTCGACGCAAAGTATTTCAATTCAAGCAAACTAAGCAAATTCTTCCTATGTATGAGCGCGACTTAAGACGACGGGTAAGGCAAGGCATTCTCCATACAAACGTTGTGCAAGTTTTTTTTCGTCGGTTTTGGCACTACAGAATATTCGTTTTTTTTGCTTGTTCATATTGAATTTACGCAGCACATGATGTTAAAATTTTGTTAGATATAAAAATAATGAAAATTAAAAAAATATAAAAAAGTATAAAAATAAAAAATAATAACATCAGTGAATAGCTAACAGAAAAATAAGTATACTGACCTAAAAATTATATTTATAGCCCAAACACAAACGAAGAAAAACTTGCACAAAATTTGTATGGAGTAGGCTTGCCCTACCCGTCCCCTTAAGTATATTGATTTCGCACTACAAATTTTAAGCAATCTTGTTGGTTAAGACGAGACATACAATGAATATCAATTAGACAAGAACCATAAATCTGAAAATCAATCTTTTTTTGTTAGGGTTCCGTAGTCGACTAGGAACCCTTATAGTTTCGCTTTGTACGTCCGTCCGTCCGCGGATAATCTCAGTAACCGTTAGTACTAGAAAGCTGAAATTTGGTACTAATATGTATATCAATCACGCCGACAAAGTGGTAAAATAAAAAGTGATTTATTTTATTTTATTAGGGTACCTCCCCTATACGTAACGTCAGGAGTGTTTTTTTTCATTTCAACCCTAACGTGTGATATATTGTTGGATAGGTATTTAAAAATGAATAGGGGTTTGCTAAAATCATTTTTTGATAATGTTAATATTTTCGGAGATAATCGCTCCAGAAGTAAAAAAAAAATGTATAACTTTTGAACCATAAGTTTTAAAAATATGAAAACAATCTCAAAAGTAGAACTTTATAAAAACTTTCTAGGAAAATTATTTTGAACATGATAGGTTGAAAAGTTTTTGAAAAAAATTACAAAATAATTACTGAACTAAGTTTGTAAATTACCGTATAAGCAGGTGTTTATTGTACCTGTAATTTCTACAAAATCACAATTAATGTAACAAATAGCCCATTTTTTTAACGCTGAAGTGGGGACACTTACTGTGACGGACGAAAAACTACGGAACCCTACACTGAGCGTGGCCCGACACACTCTTGGCCGGTTTATTTTTCCTATTTGGTCAGAACGACGTTTCGAAGAACGCGATGTTTTCCAATGAATACCCTTAATGCAGAGTAACCAGTACTCTGAGTGTGGTAGGTGGTAGGTAAAAAATATAAATGTAAGTACTCATTTTCGTCTTCATCAATCTCAAAATTTCTCAGATTTTCTACTACTTTTGTATGGTCCTTCTTGTTTGTAATCTGTTACTTGTGTTTGCGTTTTTGGCTTCATTCATTATTGTTCGTTTTTTTCGCCCTGTTTTTCTGCTCTCCTTGGTTTTGTTCCTTTATTCTTAGCTTTTAATTTTTTTCTGTTTGCCTTTTTACAATCAGCATTTGTTTTTTCACTGGTCGTGTTTTTTCTTCGTTACCACCTGCATTTTTACAGGTGAAATTTCAATGTGAAATTCTTCAATAATAATTAGTTTATCAAACTTTGAACGTCCACAATTAGGCCAATAAGCAGAGTGGTTAATTGCGGATGTTTGTGAGTATTCCAAAACAACTATTTGAAAATCATCCGTCAATGCGTATCAAAAAAATTAAACAGCAAAAAATAATACTTTGCACAGTGTCACGTGGTTGTCTCAAACAAAATCATATTTTGTTCTATTTAAATACCTAATAATAATTTAATAAATATGTATCAAAACTTACGTACGTGGCCTGCCGTCACAACAAACTGTTGAATCTCTAAAGATGGCCATCGCATCTGAAGTCGAACCTGTCGATTAGCGGGACGCGCGAAAGGCGTAACACGCTAAATACCCTAGTCCGGCATTACAGAATACAGATCTTTATTGGTAAAAAATACTTTTTATAAAGTAATGGGAACCCTATGTCCGGTCCGTATTTACCCCAAAATCCCCTGCAAATTTTCGTATTTGTTGCGTCAATAACAAATTAATATACTCTTCCAATATTAAGGGTCTTCTACTGCAATCGAGGGTCGGGAATGTAAGAGAATTATATAGAAAACGACGTTCAACAACCTTGAAAAAATTCATACAGCTAGCCAATGAACGTTACTATATCATAGCTTAACTTAAAAGATCAGGATCATTTCATATTTTTGAACCACTAATAAAAATACTACCTACTTACCTACCTATTGTATCGTTGGTGTCGACATGGTCCTTTGCTGATGTTTTGAAATGTTAATGTTTCCTCGCAGATTCTAGATAATAAGGAAACGGAAAACTGTTGACTAAGTATACTGCGGATGAGTAATAAATACAGGATGAAAAGTTTAATTATTGAAAATAGCATCGTTAAGATTGGAAAACTCGCTCACTCATGCTGCGTGGGATTTGTGTCTGTCTTATCGCGCAAAAGTTGGAATCTTGTTCTCCGTTTATCAACTTAGATTTACTAACAACATTACATTTTAAATATTTCTAAAAATTGGCTGGGCTCCTTTTTTTAGGGTTCCGTAGCCAAAATGGCAAAAACGGAATCCTGATAATTTCGTTATGTTGCAATGACAGACGGCTGGAGCCGTAGCATGGTTGGCCTTGTCACGCGATAGGTGATAGGATAGGGCGTGCGTCACTGGCTGACACCGTTCGATAGAACGAGACGACGCTCTTATCATGTCACTTGTCGCGTGATAAGGCCAACCATGCTACGGCTCCTGCTCAACAAAAGGAAATTAATAAATATTATAGTTTTATTTGCAATTGCAAGTGTACAAAGTAATTTAATTTAGTTAAAAAATTTAGACATTATCTTAATAGATCTTTGGTCGCCTTTGGGGTACGGTAAACCGTTTTGTGCGAATTCGTCGAGGGTAACTTCTAAGTCCGTTCTATAGCCGCACTTGGCTGCCAATTTCTGCGAGGCGATGCCAGTAAACAAAGTTGACGAAGCTGTAAAGCCATATTTGCGGCACATCGGTAGTCTAGAAAAAAAAACGATAAATTTATAAGTACCTATCATGATTTTCATACCCGCGGAAAAGGGTCCAAAGAAAACTCGATACACTCAGTCGGACAGATGCAGTAATGCTAAGAGTCGAGGAATTTTACCTATGAAATGATTGCAGTCGCAATACATACTGAGCCGTCGTACAGATATAGTGCATAATTATTTTACACCGTATTTTCACGGAAACGTAACTACGAACTTCTCGTGCTATTTCAGTCGGTCACAGTACAAAAAGCACTGAGGTTGACTGAAGTAGCATGACAAATACGAACGTTTCCGAGAAAATACGATGGAAAACAATTATACACTACATATGATGAATACGAATGTTTGTGGGCAAATATTCAGCGTTTTTAACCCTTTTCCAGGCCGGCAGTTGGAAAATAACAATCGGATGTCAGTCTTATTCATTGACATTAAGTTATTATGTTTGACAAGCAGTATGTGGTTGATATAACGCCTCTGCCTGGAAAAGGGTTTTTTTTTTCGTCATTGTCGTCGCCAGCAATTTTTAAAAGATTTATCGCCACTATTAAAAGAGACAAATATCAAAGTTTACTTCTGATGAAGACGTAAGCTAATACCAATGCTCTTTTGATTAAAGTTTCCGCGGTATGCTTTACCTCTGCTGGAATAATCTTGAGCCGACAATGACGTTAGAACCGAGCGGTTCAAACGCTCGGAGAATCGCCCTTGTTTTCGAGTCTTGTGGATGTTTAATATCTATTTAAGTATGTATTTATCTATATAAGTATGTTTATCCGTTGTCTAGAACCCGTAGTAAAGGCTTTGCCTTGTTTGGGACTAGATCAATTGGTGTGAATTGTCCCACTATATTTATTTATTTATTTAATATATCTGTACTTTACTGTCGTGTGACAAGAATAAGGTAACATTCGGATCTAGGCAGTTGCGGCCCGGCAGACGTGGCCCGGCAGCCGCGGCCCATTGCCATTGCTGTGCGGCGCTGCCAGAAGCTTTCGGATAGCAGCGACCGCGGCCCGGGCATCGACTGCCGCGCGCAGTAGTCTGCGAACAGTTGTGCGTTGCGGTCGTGTATCAAAGATTAACTATTTCTGACAATTTAAATAAACGCAAGCGAGAACTCGTGAAGAGACTGATAGAGGACGAAGAACAGGATGATGAAATAATGTTGCTCTTACATTCATCAAAGAGGAAGAAAATCGATTCAATATAATCGTCCAGAGTTGATGAAGGCAGCTATCGAATTCTCGTCATTGCCTTCGGTAAACTTCGCCATTTTGACAACCACCGCGAGTGGGCAGTGCGACCATACTGCCTCCGGAGCGGCTCGGCGGCGCTGCTGAGGTCGCGCGCAGGCCACGCCCCCCGGCCGCGCTGCACGGTCGCTTGCGTCTGTGGTCGGATCGGAAAGCGTGCGGTGCGGTGCGACCACGGTCGAGGCTGCCGGGCCGCGACTGCCTAGATCCGAATGTCATAGGGTTCTATGGTCGTATATTATATAGCCTAATTATATTTTGTCTTGGCGTAACGTAAAATTATAAAATATCTTACAAGGCTTGTGCCTTGACACGTAGAATACGCAGGCTTGAAAACGACGATTACCTTTTTTGGCGTGATTAAACAATAATAATTATAAATATTGGCAACCATATGCATATCTAACGCTTTTCAGCGGTCATTGCCGACTTCTCAAATTGATGACTTCGTGAATCGACGACCTCTTGAATTGATGACTTCATGAATAGACTGACTTCAAATTATAAAATATCTTACAAGACTTTGTGCCTTGACACGTAGAATACGCAGGCTCGAAAACGACGATTACTTTTTTTGGCGTGACTAAACAAGAATAAATATAAAAATTGGGCACCATATCTAACGCCTTTCAGCGGTCATTACCGACTTCTCGAATTGATGACTTCGTGAATCGACGACCGCTTGAATTGACGACTTCTTGAATAGACTGACTTCTTGAATAGACCGACTTCTTGAATAAACGACTTCCCGGGCGTTTAGTCGCGTCCGAGCCACAAGCTGCGGGAGTGGCTCGCGCTCGCTACTAGTTGGCGGCCACCAGTAGCTCAATGTGCAACGGCTCCTAGCGAATACATATTGGTGGCCTCGACTGTACCTTTGTCAAAACACAATGCTTTTTTCTCACAAGCTAAAGACTGACATGTAAAACCATTGACTGACATGCAAAGCCATAAATGGAGGAGTATGTATTTAAACTGTATGTATGTATGTATGTTAATCTCTATGTTTCCTGGTAATTACGAAACGCTTAAACCGATTATGATGACTGAGCTGATAGGTCGTTAAATACCTACCTACTCCTTTTTTGACATGTTTTCCTAAACCTGTCGTGTGGGGTATCAAAATGAAAGGTTTTAAAAGGCGATTACAGAATTTATTCAATTATATGATTTAATGTAATTGTTTTTAGTGAAACGCTTTTTGAGTACTCAGTCAGTTTACGTTTTAAAAAACCGTTTGTTTAAGAATTCGTCGTGGAAAGAAGACGTCGTTGTAAGAAGTCGTCGTTCTAAGAAGTCGTCAATTCGAGAAGTCGTCAGCAACCGCCTAAACCATCTAACGAATCAAAGGTCTGTTCTTACTTACCTTGCAGCTAATACCTTGGCACCGAGTTTGAACCCCCTGTTTTCCCGCGTAACAAGCAATCCAAGGCCGTACAAGTACTTGTCTACGCCCAAATCTTTAAATGCGTCGTATTTGGAGTCCAAGTATTTTAAAGTATTAGTAAGTTCATAAAATTTGCCTGTTTTCATCTGAAATGCACGCAAAGTATGTATAGTTAAAACAATCTCACACAAATAATATAATGTTTATGAATGTTTGCTTTGATCACAACTATTATTAGGTTTCTGCACTAACTTTAAAATTACGTATCGATTTTTATGTACTCCACTCTGTCTAGGTACAGTCGAGTTCGAAAATATGTGCACGGAAAAAGTGATCAAAAATATGTGAACACGACCTTATTGTTTAGGACGTAAGGTTGCATAGTTAAACCTTTAGGAACGCACAGTACCTAAGGGAAATGTATTAACGTACCACCGTAGAACCCTATCGCCATAAGGTGATATACCACTCGAGTATGAGTGACGGCGGTCTGTCAATTGCGACAGGGTTCTACGGTGGTACGTGAATACATTTCCCTTACTGTACATATACGTATTATAATGAACTCGACTGTTCAATATTACGAGTAAATGATTTTAAAGATACCTGTTCCCCTTTCGGTTCTTCATCGTCGACGCACTTCACGACGCAAACATTAAGCGCAGCCAATGATCTTTTGTTATCGATCGTTTTGTAGCAGGCCAAGCTCATGCGTTGAGATATACATTCTCGCCACAAGTCACCAATTTTCTGTAAAGAATCGGGATCTTTGTCGATTCCTGAGAACATATGTATTGTAAATTAATCATTTTTGTTCTTACCTTAAAATACGAGGGTCAGAACTAATAAATTTGGCCCCCGGTACACTTATCCCTACCGAGCTATCCCTACTGGTAGGGATAAGTGCACATTTTGTAGATTTATTTCTACCGGTAGGGATAGGTTATACCCAACCCCCTGGTAAACTTATCCCTACCGAGCTATCCCTACTGGCAGAGATAGGTGCATTGCCCATTTCCACTATTCGCTACGCCAGTTTTGTAGACTTATTAAGACTAAAAATCCTCTTTTTTTTATAAAAATTTCAAACTATCTTTATTAACGCAATGCGTCTAAAAATGCCATGTAGTTATATCCCCCGGAACTAGCTCCAATTGTATATTTTGTATAATAGTATCTCGGAGTATATATTTTTCCTCTCGTTTCTTGAGAGGCTTCAATTTGAGTTTTATTGATTGGGAACGCTTCTTTTGTGTGACAGAATTCTTCTCTAAACGTGTCAAAATTCAACTTCCGTGGAACACTTTCGTTTAAGCAGAAGTTCTGAGATTCACTGAAATTGTTTGTTCGACGCTTTGCTCCAAATACTGACCACTGATTAATGAACTCGTCGCGAATCGCGTCTTTGGCAAAGCTCACCTTTACCAAAAGCACCTTTGACAAATCGCGACTTTGGCAAACCTCACCTTTGCCCAAAAGCACCTTTGACGAAAACGTTTTTATAACGAATCGCGACTTTGGCAAACCACATTTTGGACCAAACCAGCCTTTGATAAAACCGGACAAGTGCGAGTTCAACTCGCGTGGTGAGGGTTCCGTAAAATATTGAGTATTTTCCCGTTACTTTGAATACTCAAACTTCTTATAGGTTTTCCTGTTATCTTTAGGCAAGGAACTATTTTCCATATTTTTTTCAGAATTTTAAGCCTGGTAGTTTCGGAGATAAGGAAGGGGGGGAATGGTCAAAATTCCTCCTCTTTCCTAAATTACTTCGAATCTGTTTTTGCTAAAATTATAAAAAAAAACTGAGATGCTTATAACAACCTTTTTCATTCGATATGTCACACAATACAGTTTGCGAAACATTTTTTTTAATTCTCTAGTTTACCCTCCAAAAGTGCCCCCCTTGTTCAGAATTCATTAATTTACTTTACGCGTCCATCTTTGGGTCACCAATTTACATACGTGAACCAAATTTCAACTCAATCGGTCCAGTAGTTTCGGAGCAAATCGGCTGTGAGAGATGCACGAGTGATCCTATAAGGGTTCCGTTTTTTTTCCTTTTGAGGTACGGAACCCTAAAAACGCATTTTGACGAATGCACCCTTGACCATAGGCGGAAAACCCAGGATATACAAAATAAACAATTGGAGCTCATTTCGGGGGATATTAACTGTAGGTCATTTTTTAGACGCATTGCGGAGTGTGGCTCATATATTCCGAAAATTATTTTTTTCTTCGTGGCAATTATTCCGTTCCCATATTTTCTCAGTGGCATTTTCCCCCAGTCACCTATTATTTAATAGTTTCGTTTTTTTCACTTCCTTTTCTTTCCATTCTCTTAAATATCTAGGATAATAATTATTTTCTTGTTACCATATTTTAATAGTGTTGATTGAGTTTACGTAACGTTCTTGTGCATTATTTTAACATTATTTTTTATTTCTCTTATTCATTATTTATTATAACTACATTTTTTACTCATATGTCAAATAAGAGTAACAGTATAAGAAAGTAGCATAAGGTAGTATACCAATTGAAATAAAGTATCAAGTTCATAATATATATTTTAATGTTTTATTAAAGTAACACAAAGTTGGAAAAGTTTTCGAAAGCTAAAAAGGAAAAGTTTTCGGAAGCTAACAAGAAATAAAGGAAATTTTGTTGTCTTTCGAAGCCATGATCTCCCTCATATTAAAACGAGAAAATAAAAGTTCCTTTTTTATTAGAGGTCGCCATCGCAGTTTGTGTCATTCACGAAATTGTATTCTAGGGCAAAAAAAATATCACCAGGCACCATCAAATAGTAGGTAGGTACACTAACTATAAACAAGAAGCACTTTTGCTATTTTATTCCTATTTAGTGAGTCAATACTACCTACATTATGACTTGAAATAAAATGAATCTATGAATGAAATATTCTTACCGAGACTAGAACACAATCTTTCGTCTGGGCAAAATTGTTCTAACAAAAGCTGAATGGCTCTTTCGTCATCTTCTGGCAGGAGATCTTGAATAGTCCATATAATTCCATCCGCTTCCCATTTGTCCCAGATTTGAGGGCAACTTGAATCCCACACTCTTTTAAATACCATCGCTAGTAGAACGTCTGAAAATGATTATGTAATTTTATTGAATTGTATTTGATTCATTTAATTTGCGAACAAAAAGAAATACAGAATTATACCCAAACATTACGCCAAACTGAGAAACATGTAGGAAGATATGCATTTGATTAGGGTAGATAACCTAAAATAAATGTTTATCTAACTAATCTAACTATACATTGTGCGAATTCATACATTGTGTTTGGAGTTTTGTTGCATTTCAGCAGCTGCTACGGCCATACACACCGTGTGTTTGTGATGTGAGAACTGAAACACTGAGAGAGCATGCTCGCACACATAACATCCCAAATGAGACTGTGCTCTCTTATCCATACCATAGAATCACATAATAATGCAACGGACAAAAATTACATGTAGCCACTTCGGTTTTAAAGAAATGGTTGAAACCTTATTAATTAACTAGCTGTTGCCCGCGGTTTTGCCCGCGTAGACCCGGGATAAAAACTATCCTATATTTTAATCCAGGCTATAAACTATCTTCGTGCAAAATTTCATCTAAATCGATTCAGCCGTTTAAGCGTGATTGAGTAACAAATATCCAAACATCTAAACATCCAAACATCCAAAATTTCGCATTTATAATATTAGTAGGATTAATTTGAGCTTAGTTAAAAAAACTAAGGTACTAACCTCAAGTATTTGTTTCAATATGTGACAGCCTAACTAATAAGGGTCAATATTAAATGAATACTTCTCTCCGGCTTGCGTGTACCGTCTGGTTGAAGAGCTAGAATGAGAGTAAATTGAATGGGACGATAATCAAAGAAGATAAGTATGTAGTCTATTTTTATCTTCCGGCTTATGCAACGTAGGCAGCCGTGTGATGACTGTGACTTCAAAGTCAAGAGTGGTTATGGGGCCATTTATTGAATTTGCTACTTAGCATGCCTATTCGTTAACTATAATGACAATACGTAAACTGTAATCTGTTAATTTTAAGCGCTTCGTTTCGCAATTGAAATTATGTGTACGGGTAGATACTGAAGAGCTCGAGCTTTAGAAACTGTTATTTAAGGTAATTGAATATTTTACATATGTAGGCGTGAAACTGCCGCTTGTTTTATAACTTGACTTCGAAGTTTATCTGACTCCATGAGTAGGGTATTACAAAAGTCGCGCAAGATTTGAATTATAAATCAATCCTGTTTATTCGTAGATATTTTTAATTTTCTCATTGAGTCTATTACAAGAGTACATTTTCTGATTAACCCTATACTGTGTATAAGTAGGTACACTATGAGACAAAATGGCCTTCACGGCTTTCATGTAGTGCTCAGATATAATTATGGTTTATCCAAATATACTTTGTTCAGGCAATCTCCTAGTTCCACAGTTAAAGCAGATTTATTCGTTATTTATGTTTAGTTTGATTGTAGTGTTGGTCAACCGTCCAGGTTGAGTCTGTGTGTAATTTTGAAATTGACGAGAAAGATGGATGCGTATAAATGGGTCAACTGGTCTCACAGATAACCTCATAGGAGGTTATCTGTGACTGGTCTTCCATTAACGTTAAATCGTCTTAAGGTTTTATGATGGCAGAAACTATTAACATGGTTCACAATAAAAAAATATGATATCGTAAAACTCGTACATCAAAAGAAATCGACTTTTGTCGTGAATGGTCATGATTCACGATAGTATATTTACATTCATGATGATGTTAATCACACTCACACTAAAGACTACAAAATGCAACCACTACAAAATGCAATTCCATGTTCTCGCTAATTCATCCATACAATATTCCACATTGATGTGAGCCTCAAAGCTTTGGACAATTGGCGAGTAGGGCACTTTCCATTTTTCTGATACAAATACAAATTCGAATGTTCATCATCATCATCAGCCTATATACGTCCCACTTTTGGGCACAAGCCTCCTCTCATGAATGAGAGGGACCGGGCAGTAGTCCCCACGCTGGCCCAGTGCGGATTGGGGACTTCGCATACCTCTTTGAATTTCTTCTCAATTCGAATGTTATCAAAAACTATTTTGGTATAATACCTTGAAAGTGGGAATGAAATTGTCTTGTACAATATGCGTTGCTGCAAATAACGTTATTTGAAAACAACTGAAACATCTTTGAATGTTGGCCCAGAACTGTTTAGAATCGTTTCCCATCCCAGAAACGAATGAGCGTAATGGATCTGGTGGTGGAACCAATTGTGGCAATTTTACTTTTCTACCAGCGCAACATAATCCAGTAGATTTCCAGCTGTATTTTAACGCCTGACAATATTGACAAATAATTGTAATTTTTCCAGTCGTTGCTGATTTGTCGGCACAATAATCTATTTCCGGATCGACCGGATCGTACTGGAATGCTACTCGTTCCAGTATCACAGGAGCATTGCGTCGTCCTTGTGTCGTGCTCGCTGTTGTTCTTGTTTTGCTGAAAATCAGTCCTTATTGTTTCCTTATCTAGTAAGAACGGCGTTTCTGAGAAAGCGATATTTTCCAATTCATGCCCTTAAAAGACAGTTGAAAGACGGCTTCAGATAATATATCAGCCCATACTTTAAATCTCATCGAAATCGTTAGAGTCGTGTGAACATATAAATATACAAGTATCGGTGGTTTAATAGTATTTATAGAATACATATATAGGAAATACAGGATAAGCTAGTAATCGCAGTAGTTAACGAGATAAGCGAGCCGTTTTCGTTGCTCCCACGTGTTGAACAATTGAAGATAGGTATACATTATCTTATATCGCTAACATTGAAATAGTTATCTATTTCTGAACGCATTAAACATGACCATGCTGAAATGATATAAATAAATATCTAATAGGTCTTGAAACATTTTTTTTAGTTTTTAGGTTAGTGTAGTTAGGATTAATTTACTAATATTTGGATTTTGTTACTTTATTAATTAATTTAGTTTTTTTTTGTATCTGGAGTAAATTTGCAGTATTTTTTCAACTATGCGAGAAATAGTTCACGTACAGATAGGAAGATGTGGTAATCGAATTGGATCGAAGGTTAGTTTGTTTTCTGGTGTTTCGAATTAATTTCGACGCACGCTAATCACTAAATCCAGGTCAGGAGCCGTAGCATGGTTGGCCTTATCACGCGACAAGTGACAAAATAAGAGCGTCGTCTCGTTCTATCGAACGGTGTCAGCCAGTGACGCACGCTCTATCCTATCACCTATCGCGTGACAAGGCCAGCCATGCTACGGGGCCTGAACTGGACTCGCAAAGCTTATCTACTTTTATTTCCATTTAAGAATTGAAAAAATCCGGACAAGTGCGAGTCGGACTCGCCCACCGAGGGTTCCGTACAAAAATGAATGTATAGTTTTTAGATTTTTTTCCGTACTTGTAGTATAAGACCATATTAATTGCCAAATTTTATAGTTCTAGGTCAACAGAAAGTAAAATTTTGATTCCCTTTTGAGAGTGTCGAAATATGCGTTTTTTGCGGCAGACATATCATTATATCTTTTATTTACGTTAACTTAGAAGTTTGATTTTTTCACTGCTTCAAGGGACTAGACCTAAGTATAGGGTTTTAATTTCAACTCGATACCTCCACGCGTTGCCGAGATAAAGGGACTTGACAGACAAACAGACGGACAACAAAGTGATCTTATAAGTGCTCCTTTTTAGGGTTCCGTAGCCAAAATGGCAAAAACGGAACCCTTATAGTTTCGTCATGTCCGTCTGTCCGTCTGTCCGTCTGTCCGCCTGTCCGTCTGTCCGTATGTCACAGGCATTTTACTCGAAAACTATAAGGTGTATTTGAATAAAATTTTGAGGATAGGTGTATTTTGTTAGCCGCTACAAAGTTTTGTAATTAAAATTACCAAAAAAAATTTTTTTAGGTGTGTACTCCATACATAAAACTAAAAGTCAAAAAAAAAAATTTCATCGTGGGCCCACGTGTGGCACATGAATTGATAGGCCTTTCAAAATAAATATAAGGTTTCTCGAGAATTTTTTTGATTAAGTGAATACAGTCAGAGATAATCGCCCCGAAAGTCACTAAAATTCTGTCCCCCCCCTCTAATTTTTGAACGGTGTATTTTAAAAATATGAAAAAATTCATGGACACAGTGCTTATTAAGTTCATTCACCGAAAATTGTTTTGAACAAGATCGGATGAAAGGTTTCCGAGATATTGCTGAAAAACTGCCTTCCTCAAAGAAAAGGACGTAAGTGCCGTAAGATTTCTATGACGATACGACCTTTTTAATAGGCACGGAACCCTTCGTTTTGCGTGGTCCGACACGCACTTGGCCGGTTTTTATTCTTTTGAGGTACGTAACCATAAAAATCGCCACGAGATTACAATAAAGTTAGGTCCAATGAGTATTTTGATAAGTATTAGTTGCTACGTCAACGAAATCTTTCTCGCTCTGTTCGTAAATTTGGCGTACTTTTATGTAAATTCGGTGATTATACTGACCGAGCTGATTTGATGATGGAGATAGAAGGAGGCCATAAGCAGCTTCTAAAGTACCTACACAAGAGAAACCCCTCGAGTTTGGGCGCATTGCTCATTACCACCCTCTCAATGAATATAGTTATGGATGATTGACTGATTGTGAGAGAAAAAACAATTATAGTCAGAACAGAAATATTTGTATGAATAAACAATTGTTAGTTTCGAGTTGATTGCTATTAGGAGTAAAATTATATATTCGTATTATACCTTCATAAATTAGTCTAATTTTTATTATTTTAAATATAATTATTAATTAAGCACGAATACATATTAGTAATTTCATTATTGTATCGAATAAATAAAGCAGGGATGATGAAAACTGGCCAAGTGCGTTTCGGGCCACGCGCAGTGTAGGGTTCCGTAGTTGCGTATCTGTCTTTGTTACATCGGTTGCGTCGGCCGAATTTATAAGAAATTTGACCTTAGCATGTACATTTTGAAGCTGGTCGACTATTACTCGTTAACTAGTTATGCCTACTTAGCCGTGACGTTTCCCTTTTAAATTCATTATATATATTATATTCAATAATGTATAGAACTCGACCAGGTAAATACATCGCGCTATCGCGACGCGAATCGTCTATTAAATTTTAGTTCGCGCCGCTCTGAGTACCGCCACCTACTAGCCCGTACATTTGTTCCTGCCGCAAGTCGCGCCGCGCCCCGTAGCTGCCGGTCGCTCGAGTACCTAGCTCCTCACCGTCTCTGTCAATTGATTTCGAATGCTCGCCGCTCACCGCGGTCACCACCGCTAGTCGCGCAAAGTCGTGGCCGGGAAGTCAGATTTGTAAAGTGACTTCTTAACTCATCCGTGCCTTATCTTGATCCTTTCAGTTTTGGGAGGTCATTAGCGATGAGCATGGTATCGATCCCAGTGGCGAATATCACGGTGACTCAGATCTTCAACTACAACGAATTAATGTGTATTACAATGAAGCAGTTTGCCAGAGATACGTCCCTCGAGCTGTTTTAGTTGATCTTGAACCCAGCACTATGGATAGCTTACGCTCTGAACCGTACGGGGAGCTATTTCGCCCTGATAATATTGTACCTGGTAATGCTGGCGCAGGCAACAATTGGGCGAAAGGACATTTTACCGAAGGTGCTGACCTTCTTGAATCCGTACTCGATGTTGTAAGGAAAGAAGCAGAGGGATGTGATTGCCTTCAAGGATTTCAAATTGTCCACTCTATTGGTGGCGGTACAGGCTCGGGAATGGGAACATTACTGTTATCCAACTTACGAGAAGAATATCCCGACAGAATTATACTTACTTTTTCCGTAGTGCCTAGTCCAAAAGTGTCAGATACCGTCGTGGAACCGTATAATGCAACTCTTTCTCTCAATCAGCTAATAGAAAATTCAGATCAAGCATTTTGTATAGATAACGAAGCACTGTACGATATTTGCTTTAGGACACTAAGATTACAAACTCCAACATATGGCGATTTAAACCACTTGGTGTCTGCTACAATGTCAGGACTGTCAGGAGTAACAACATGCCTTCGTTTCCCGGGGCAGTTGAATGCAGATCTCCGCAAACTTGCAGTCAATATGGTTCCGTTTCCGCGACTGCACTTCTTTATTCCGGGTTTCGCTCCTCTGACGTCGCGTAGCAACCAGCAATATCGCGCGCTCACTGTAACTGAATTGACAACACAAATGTTTGACGCCAAGAATATGATGGCTGCATGCGATCCACGTCGCGGTCGGTATCTTACTGTCGCTGCCATCTTTCGCGGCCGAATGTCTATGAAAGAGGTAGACGAGCAAATCCTTAATATTCAGAACAAAAACAAAGAATTCTTTGTCGAATGGATACCAAACAATATAAAAACGGCTGTCTGTGATATTCCTCCAAGAGGCTTTAAGATGTCATCTACCTTTATAGGGAATACAACTGCTATTCAAGAATTGTTTAAAAGAGTTTCGGAACAATTCACTTCCATGTTTAGTCGAAAAGCTTTTCTACACTGGTACTTGGGTGAAGGTATGGATGAATCTGAGTTCGCCGAAGCAGACAATAATTTAAGTGATCTCATATCAGAGTACCAACAATACCAAGATGCTTCACTCGGTGATCACGAATTTGAAGGTGAAGAAGAAACTGAAGAGGGTGACGAAGGAGATTAATAGTGGTCTAGAGTTCCGTGCGTGCATAATTTATTATTTTATTTTCATAATAAAGTAAAGATCATTCATTATTTTTTGCAGATTTCTGATCTTGATTTACCCTACTCTTATCTTTATAAAACACCAAGAAGTAATACATAAATGGTTTTTAACAATTTGTGTAGAGTATAGGGAAAACTTCATTACTCAAAACGTTAAAAAAGTATTGCTACAACATCGCGATCGCTGACATAAACCTCTATAAATATTGCCTTCGATAACTTTTTTCCGCAAAGGCAAACACACAATCAACGTGCAATTGGTAAGTTTCAAACTAGTCATAATTTGTATATTTGGGTACTCACATGTCGTAGCGTAGGAAACCAAGATGATAAAAACGATTTTATTCGTTTTATTTTTTAATAAAATGTAATGTTGTTTAAAATAAATAAATAAAAATAAAATAAAAAAACCGCATGCAATCTGTATTACTTTATTTCTTAGATCGCTAATGCTGACTGCTCGTAAACGCAGAGGACCCGGGAATAGAAGGGTCCACGACCAATTTATTTTTAATCATTTGGTGGTTAAAAATGAAATGCGGCGTCTCTATGACCATTATCTCTTGGGTATGTTAAAATCATTACATAAATAAAAAAATCGTAGCCATTCCCTCGGCTTCGCCGGCGTTTTACAGAGAATGCGGTTGGAGTCACGGCATAATACAGTAATACTAGTATAGTCAACAGCAAAGGAGGTTATCATTTTTTCACCTTATCGCAATGGAATAAGGTACAAAAGCGATAACTTACTTTTGCTCTTGACTGTACGTAGGTACATTACAGTCAAAGGCACCATTGTATACACCACAAAGTCTCAAAAATATGAACACAGCCCTTATTTCTGTAACAATAAGTTTGTAGTATACATATTTTTGAAAGGAATATATATTGGTGCCCTTGACTGTACCTATATACATATAATACACTGCGTTCATCCGAAAGGTCTATTCGTTTTATATGTACATATACATACCACAATCGTGGAAAAGACGCGCTCTGCCTGCCCTGCTAGCATAACTTGACTCTCGACTCTACTCGCGCGCGAGATAGACCGTCCGTCACTTTCTGATTAATGCTGTCAAAAAGTGACAGATAGTCTATCACGCGCGCGAGTAGAGTAGAGAGTCAAGTTATGCTAGCAGGGCTGATGTTGAGCGGAAACTGAAGCTTGGACGCCTGACATAGTTACGCGTTTCTGAGCCAATGTTTTTTTTTTTACCGATTTTTATGCCTGCAACACACTGGTGCAGCCTGCGGTGGCGGTCAGTAGTAAATTTGACAGATAATGACAAGTTTACTATTGACCGCCGCGGCCAAGCCGCGCCAGTCTGTGAGAGGCCTTAGAGTCTTCTGACCCTCTTTTGTCGACTATGTCAGTTAGTGATAGACAAAAAGAAGAAAACAGAAAAAGTTTTGCATCTTTTTAAACCTAAAATGGATATCGTACTTATTCATGAAGACCCGTCACCGCAAAAATATTCTGATGAATGATGATACTTCTAGTGGACTTGAACGGGATACTGATGATAACGAAGATAACAACATCGTATTACCATCAGAAGAAATTTTGATACATGGTGATGATTGGTGACGACATCGATAATTTCTAATTTATTTATTTTTTGGGCAATCCTCATCATCATCATCCTCCTAGCGTTATTCCAGGTTGTGCCCTAAAGGAGCCCGGGGTCCGATTTGACACCTAATAGGTTATACCAAGATATTTGGAAAACCCTATTTCCATATAAATTTCTAAAATACTTAGAAACGCTATATCTCTCTACCCCTTCTGTTGTAGTGTGTAATTTTTTCAGGACATAATAAACAACTATATTGTTCATATTCATAATGAAGAATAAAATGCGACCGAAACAAGATTAAAATAAAAATCAATAAAAAGTGAAAATAAGAAAATCTTAAATGTGTCTTATAATATTAGGTACAGCTACATTTTCTATTTTTTAAATTTTTAATATGAATACATAAATACATAATGCAATGTTACGTTACTTAAGATACTAACGGAAACAGAAACAATTATATTTTAGGAGTAAAAAAATAATTAAGTTAAATCCTTAAGGTCACAAAAAAGTCATTTCTCTAAAAGTATACAAAATTTGTAAATCTGATTTTTTATGAATTGATTCCCATATCAAACTCTTTTGACTAAACATATAAACTACGCGTAGCCGCAGCCGGGCCGAAATTACACACCGTGACACGGCTGCAAAGTTAATTTACGTATTCTGTGTTGCAACACTCGCTACGCTCAGGATTCTATTTTTGAACCACTCGTTCCGCTCAGGATTCTATTTTAGAACCATAGAGTCCATTCGCTAGCTCGTGCTTCAATTCCACACTCACGTTTAATAGTAGATTGTTAACGTGTTGTTAACCAAGGGCTGAAAGGCACCCATTTCTGACGAGATATTTTGGTGCTCGAACGAAGTGAGAGCGCCAATGGTTCGAGTCAGAAATGGGTGACTTTCACCCGAGTTAAACACTCTACTTTTCATATCGAATACGAGGAAAGTAAACAAAAAACAGACGGAAAATTTTACAATATGTTTTGTATTTATTATTAGTTAGGTAGTTGAAGAGTGACTGTATGCGTTTCTGCCTTAGCTCACATGCACAAATTTAAGTTAAAAAAACCGGCCAAGTGCGTGTCGGACCACGCAAAACGAAGGGTTCCGTGCCTATTAAAAAGGTCGTATCGTCACAGAAATTTTACGGCACTTACGTCCTTTTCTTTGAGGAAGGCAGTTTTTCAGCAATATCTCGAAAACCTCTGAATCGATCTTGTTCAAAACAATTTTCGGTGAATGAAATTAATAAGCCCTATGTCCATGAATTTTTCCATATTTTTAAAATACACCGTTCAAAAATTAGAGGGGGGGGGGGACAGAATTTCAGTGACTTTCGGGGCGATTATCTCCGACCCTATTCACTTAATCAAAAAAAATGCCAAGAAACCTTATATTTATTTTGAAAGACCTATCGATTGATGTGCCACACGGGGGGTCACAATGAAAAAAAAAAATTTGACTTTTAGTTTTATGTATGGAGTGCACCCCTAAAAAAATTTTTTTTGTCATTTTAATTACAAAACTATGTAGCGGCTAACAAAATACACCTATCCTCAAAATTTTATTCAAATACACCTTATAGTTTTCGAGTAAAATGCCTGTGACATACGGACAGACGGACAGACGGACAGACGGACATGACGAAACTATAAGGGTTCCGTTTTTGCCATTTTGGCTACGGAACCCTAAAAAGGTTTGTGGGTCGACTCCATTTGTCACCACCTCATAGAGCCTAGTGAATATTTTAGCTAAAATAAAAGTAATGAATTTAAATACAACATAAACTTATTTTATATTTAATAAAATAAATTCCATGAACTAGTAAGAATAAAACCTTTTCACCTCAGCGGCTCGAACATGGCGGTTTTGCTGCTTGAAACCAGTGAGGAAAATGCAATTTTGCTGCGAGCGTGAAGAAAACTAACTTTTTAATTTTTCATATCGTAGGTTAGTCGCAGGTCATCTTTTCATACTGCGGGGTGTAATACAAACTTGGAACATTTAAACTTCATTATCTCTGTCACTTTCACTCCGTTACAAAAAAAGAGAGAGATAAAATATGTCGATTCGTCATTGGACTTCGAAACCTTCGTAGTAGGCCCCCAAAAAGCGGGAACGTAAAACTCGTTCCGAAACAAAATAAAATTCGACTCGTGTTAAACTCGTATAAAAATATAAAACCTATATTAAATCTAATATTATTTTAATCATATTAGTATTTCATTATTCTTAAAATACAATGAAGAAATGCGATATTTATCGCGAACATTTATTATTTTAAGTCTTTAGTTTTTTGATATGGTGAAATAAATATAAATTTATATACAGTTTCAGAACGCACTTTATATTCTTTAAAAAGTTAGCGCGATTGAACTTTATTTTATTACGTTTTCTTGGAGATAAAACATAACTTAAACAAACACTAAAAACTGTACTAAATATGAGTGAATCAAGTGACGAAGCTGATGTTTTAACTCCTCAAGAGTTGAGAGATACCGTCAAAGAGGGCTGAACTGTGTTTTCTAAGTAAGTTCATCTTGGACATTGGACAAGTATCAGCAAAATGCATAAACAAACGGAAACGGACTTAGTTTTTGCATGTACCTATGTTAATGTTATGGGAGAGAGTAATTGTAGTTAATGTTTGTTATTTCATATTATTTGTACGGAACCCTTATAGGATCACTTTGTTGTCCGTCCGTCTGTCAATACTCTTTTTCTCAGGAATGCGTGGAGGTATCAAGCTAAAATGTATGTCAAATACTCAGGTCTACTGTCCCTTGGAGCTGTGAAAAAATCAAACTTCTAAGCCAACGCAATCAAAAGATACAGCCGTTTATGCCGCAAAATTGCAAGGGAATCAGAACCAGAACCTCCTTCCCGTGAATTCAGAATATTGAAAGTAAAGTAAGAAGCAACGTCTTATATTAGCACAGATAAAGGAAAAAGTGCGAAATCCGTAAATTTTTAGTTACATCATAAAAAAATAAAAAAAAATTATATACCTACAGGTTTGTACGGAACCCTCGGTGCGCGAGTCCGACTCGCACTTGGCCGGTTTTTTTACATAAAAATGATTTAATTGCTTCTATGCGGCGTTTTATTCCTTTGCGTTATATGTTCTCGCCGCTGAGGTGAAAAGTTGTATGTATCACACGAGAGCAAAGATATTTGCATCTCGTGTCTTTGAGTCCCTCGCTACGCTCAAGATTCTAATTTTGAATCACTCGCTACGCTCGTGATTCAACTATAGAATCTTTCGCTTGCTCAGGACTCAACATCAACACTCGCAGCAAAAATCTACTTTGCTCTCTTGTTGAACAAATAACTATTTCACCTCAGCGGCTCGAACATGGCGGTTTTGCTGCTTGAAACCAGTGAGGAAAATGCAATTTTGCTGCGAGCGTGAAGAAAACTAACTTTTTAATTTTTAATATCGTAGGTTAGTCGCAGGTCACCTTTTCATACTGCGGGGTGTAATACAAACTTGGAACATTTAAACTTCATTATCTCTGTCACTTTCACTCCGTTACAAAAAAAGAGAGAGATAAAATATGTCGATTCGTCATTCGACTTCGAAACCTTCGTAGTAGGCCCCCAAAAAGCGGTAACGAAAAACTCGTTCCAAAACAAAATAAAATTCGACTCGTGTTAAACTCGTATAAAAATATGAAACCTATATTAAATCTAATATTATTTGAATCATATTAGTATTTCATTATTCTTAAAATACAATGAAGAAATGCGATATTTATCGCGAACATTTATTATTATAAGTCTTTATTTTTTTATATGGTGAATGAATATAAATTTATATACCGTTTCAGAACGCACTTTATATTCTTTAAAAAAGTTAGCGCGATTGAACTTTATTACGTTTTCTTGGAGATAAAACATAACTTAAACAAACACTAAAAACTGTACTAAATATGAGTGAATCAAGTGACGAAGCCGATGTTTTAACTCCTCAAGAGTTGAGATATACCGTCAAAGAGGGCTGAATTGTGTTTTCTAAGTATTGGACATTGGACAAGTATCAGCAAAATGCATAAACAAACGGAAACGGACTTAGTTTTTTCTTAATGTCATGTAAACTTAGTTAATGTTTGTTATTTCATATGTATTTGTTGTTTGTTTTTAGGGTTCCGTACCTCGAAAGGAAAAAACGGAACCCTTATAGGATCACTTTGTTGTTCATCCGTCCGTCCGTTCGTCCGTCTGTCAAGACTCTTTTTCTCAGGAATGCGTGGAGGTACGAGTATCAAGCTAAAATGTATAACAAACACTCAGGTCTACTGTCCCTTGGAGCTGTGAAAAAATCAAACTTCTAAGCCAACGCAATCAAAAGATACAGCCGTTTATGCCGCAAATTTTCGAAACTCGCAAGGGAATCAGAACCTACAGGGTCCTTCCCGTGAATTCAGAATCTTGAAATTTGGTAAGAAGCAACGTCTTATATTAGCACAGATAAAGGAAAAATTGCGAAAATTGTAAATTTTTAGTTACATCATAAAATAAAAATATTTTTAATAATTTATATACCTCCAGGTTTGTACGGAACCCTCGGTGCGCGAGTCCGACTCGCACTTGGCCGGTTTTTTTACATGATGATGAATGATGAATGAAATGAAATTATTTAATTGCTTCTATGTGGCGTTTTATTCCTTTGCGTTATATGTTCTCGCCGCTGAGGTGAAAAGTTGTATGTATCACACGAGAGCAAAGATATTTGCATCTCGTGTCTTTGAGTCCCTCGCTACGCTCAAGATTCTAATTTTGAATCACTCGCTACGCTCGTGATTCAACTATAGAATCTTTCGCTTGCTCGGGACTCGACTCGCAGCAAAAATGTACTTTGCTCTCTTGTTGAACAAATAACTATTGTCAGTGGCGGGGTAAATATTGATATTTATTAGAATTAGTTCCCGCATAATGCTTATAAGGCGAGGACTAATTGGAATACACTACTTTTCTGCACAAGAGCAGAAACGTATCACTTTCTGAGCACTTTTTAGAACAACAACGACCAGAGTTGCATTTCAGAGCATGAGATATGAATCTCAATTCTGTGCAAAAAAATTGTGGAAAATCAAACTGCGGAAATAGTAAATAATGGAACTGCTATACCGACCCTCACATATGCTTGCCAGTCGTGGACATGCAGTACCAAAATAAAAACAAAAATTGTAAATTGCCAGAAAGCTATGGAAAGAAGCCTCCTATAAATAAGAGGAAAACACAAAATAAGGAGTGAACTCATACGCAAACGCACAAAATTACTAGATGTCTTAAACCACAGTCAAAGGTTAAAATGATGGCTGACCACCTGGCACGATACAACGATAAGCGACAGACAATAGAAGCGACGAGATGGATCGGACCTAGCGGAAAAAACGAAGAGGGCGACCTCTGAAAAGGTGGAGCGATGACATCATACCTACAGCAGTAAAATAGTGGATGAGGCTGGCTATTAGGGATAGAGAGGACTGGACTAGACTGGATGAGGCCTATACCCGGATGGGGGTTCCTGTCCAGGAAAATTGAAATACAATACAATACTTACACACAACAATGTAACAATTAGAAGACCGGAAATAAAATTATTATTATAGCCGTAGACATGCTCACTTTTTCGGAAATAAAAGTTCACTATACAGAGCACGAAAATAAAACTTACAAACAGATAAATTGGTTTACGATCGCGTCATTGACGTCAGTGTCCCGATGTTATTAGCTACAATTTGCTAGTTTCTGATGAAGGAGATACAGAGAAAATCTTAATATTTTCTTCTGTGATCTCCAGAGACCTAATTAATGGTTACGGACAAAACCCAGATGCTTTGTATTTTGTGACGGAACATTTAAAAGTGTACCGAAACCTTTTTACCAGCTGGTGACGATACATTTGGACTTTAAATCCAACGACAAAGTGACAATCATCATCCCAATTATTTATGGCCTTCTGCCTAATAAAAGTGAAAGAACTAATATCCGTTTTTTTCCGTTTGATAAGAGAAAACCTTGGTATTACCATTCAAAATATGAAAACGGATTATGAAAAAGACTGATGAACAGCGTACGAGTTGTTTTTCCTTATGCAAATTTGACGGGATGCTTTCATCATTATAACCACGCGGTGTGGAAAAAAGCAAAAAAAAAATATCTTAAGAACAGCAGAGAGAATGGATGCCGTCAGATCAATTGAATTACTCCCTT
The DNA here is from genome assembly GCA_932294315.1 of Epinotia nisella. Lineage (NCBI taxonomy): Eukaryota > Metazoa > Arthropoda > Insecta > Lepidoptera > Tortricidae > Epinotia > Epinotia nisella. The sequence goes on from OW028673.1 coordinate 24,747,904, forward strand.
TGCTGCCACCACTTTATACACCAGAGGCAAGCACACATATCCTCAATAACATTCCAGATGAAAATAAAATGATATTGTTCAAACGATACTTTCGTTCACAATGGTATCCATAAATGGATCCAAATATTCTTAGTATTACAAATAGCCGCCACCGTAACACGAATGCTGTGGAAGCATGGCATCACCGTTTAAACAGCAGGGTGCCGCGTAGGCCAAATATTATTTTGTTCTTCATAGCTCGCGAAAAGAAGCTCATTTGTGGGATCGAAGAATCGGAGAAGTCCAACGCGGAATTTTGAAGAAGAACCGAAGGGCTAAAGATATGGACTTTGATGAAAAGCATAAGAAAATAATTCGAAAACTGTAAAACGGACGATTATCCCCAACCACTGCATAAAAAAAATCATAAGGCGTAAGTTTCGTACATAAATGTACTAGTTCAAAAATGTTATTTTTAAATAAGAAGTGATTTTAAGTTTGTGTTTTAAATGTAGTACTTTTTTTTGTGTGTGTTTATTGCTCAAGGTTCGTACATAAATGTAAAAACTCAAAAATGTTATTTTTCAATAAGTTTTTTTTTAAATCAATATATTTAGAGACTATTAACATGATTGAGTGATTTTATGTTTGAGTTTTAATTGTAGCTTGGCCCTTTATCTCGATTTCCACTTTTACGGCTCTTTTGGAAAAGTGTACTATCTCAGAAAGTGTACTTTTTGGGAAAGTGCACCTTCTGTTTTTATAGTGCGGAGTTACTGTTAGGTATTAATCTGTACATAATGTTTAATGCACAGTATCCCAAGGACATCCGCATTCTCAACTTGTGGCTCCAGCTACTGTCGCATGTATAAAGGATCTCGGTGACTGCTTCGAAACGAGGAATGTCTCCTGACAACCGAAAGGTGCTTGATGTTGCATTACCTATCTAATTATGTATTTTTATACAGTTTGGCTCTGTATATGGTGCTTTGAATGCGAGGATTGATAGTATTATAGGATATTTTTTTTTATAGTGCGGAGTTACTGTTAGGTACCTACCTATTATTAATCTGTACATAATGTTTAATGCACAGTATCCCAAGAACATCCGCATTCTCAACTTGTGGCTCCAGCTACTGTCGCATGTATAGAGGATCTCGGTGACTAAAATGTGAAATACTTGTTCCCTCATCACCGGCCCATACAAAAAATACACACCCATAGCTCGTCAACTTTAAGCCCATCTCATTTAGTAGCGGTGGCGACGTAGTTAATTAAAGTAAATGTTACAAAAACACAAAACTATTACCAACTAATACCACCTCAAAAATTAATGCTTCTAATCGAAAAAAGAACAGATACGCTTGAAACGTATGGTATCGAACTCTTAATTTAAGCATATAAGCAGCGTTTTGTTAATTAATTGGAGCACTAATCTGGAATGAAAACTGTATATATATGGTCGGCGGCAACTGACTAGTTTACTTGATAATTTCAGCAACAGTCATTTCCAACATGATGAAGAAAAAATCACAAAATAATGTAGATAAAAACAGAAAAATGAAAATTCGTGGTAAGTAATTTTATTGACGGACTGCACGAGGGATCTAGTGTAGTATACAGTTTGGTTGGTCAGCATAATATCGAAGTCCAATCCTAACATTCACGTCATCCAATGGGCGAAATAGTTTTTAGAATAGAGAATAAACCCACGGATAGGCTACTATACTTTTAGATAGTAGTAGTAGAACTTATTACATGTGCCCTTTTTGCAATACTAAGACGTGGGCAAACATGCATACAGCTTGCATGGCAAGCAGACACCGTCGTCTTTGGACGTTTGCTAAACCAGAACAATCAAAGCGGGCGGCCGACCCTTTATTGCTTTGAGGTTTCATTGTGTTGACAGCGAGAGACAAATGCAAGTCCCAGCACACTCTCACACAGCGCATCCTCGGGATCTGTGGCGACCTTACCCGGCCAGCCCGCCACCTTCTGGTGTTGTGTTCCTAACAATACCAAATATCCACAAAACTAGTAGGTAACACTGTAGTGTTATTATGGCTGTGACCTAAGTATTTACTCACTCATACTACATAATAACTGCGTAAGTATTAACTTTTTAATTTCTTAACTACGTTTCAGAAGCAGCGCGTAAAAATTCAGCTCCAAAGTTGCAAAAGAAGTTACGGAAGCGAATTGCAGTCACCGAAAATGAGCGTAAATTGTACAATAGGCTGCTTAAAGTGGGAATAAAGTTAAGCAAAAGCCGCAACAACATTAAGCGCCAATCAGCAAAAATCAAGTCATTGAAAGATATTGCCACCAATCCTTATTTGTTGTAAATTTTAGATAACTTACCAAGCACAGCCAAAGTTCCGACGTTGCTGCAATTTCGGGAAAATAAAAAAAAGACAAAGGCCGACGTTTTACGCTGCAGGAAAAATTATAGCTTTGTCCATTTGCAAACAAAGCCCAATAGGATACAGATTTTTGAGGATTATTTTTTTATTGCCGTCGCCTCAAACTTTAGTAAAATTTATAAATTTGGCAGACATTCAACCGCGCATCAATAAGAATACTATTAATCAATTAAGAAAAACAGCCGAAAATATGAAAACAGAAGAAAAACTGTGCGTGCTTCTTTTTGACGAAATGGCTCTTACGGCAAATGTAGCGTATAAGATCGTGTCGGTGGCTTTGTGACTGACGGCCTAAAAACACGCGCCGAATACGCGGGGTTTTGAACTACAAGCAACCGGTCGCTTACACGTTCTCACAAGCTACCACGAAAGGACCTGAATTGGCTGTAGGGGAAGCAGGGGTAATACCAGTCACCGGGTAATGGCGCTCACCTCGATAACTTGATATAACTAGCTCCTATGATCTCGGCGTGCGGGTGAAAGGGAGCGGGGAGTGACGCTTGACCCAGTGGCAACGTGCCCCGCCAGTCCGTGCGAAACACGTGAGAGTGAGAGTCGTTTGTTTGTTTCGAGCTCCTTCGATCTAATTCTTCGGTGGATATTTTTGTCGGTAAGTTGAAATTCTACAAACTTTTACGTTGCGTGCCTGATTGTTTGGATCGTTAAGCTATTCAAGTTCAAGGCCTAGTTGATATTATTAAACAATATTATGCGTAAAATCTTTAATTTCAATTTTAATACAAAACGGCCGTTTTGGGTAATAGCGCTCAGATGAACGCCATTTCCCTCGAGTGCACGCCATTACCCACGTATTTTTTTCTTACAGATATGCCCAGAAATCATCCGAGAACTACCGCTAAGGCCGCATGGAGTGATCAAGACTTAATTAACGCAAAAGACGCAATTCAAGCGGGCATGTCAAAAAGAAAAGCAGCGATTAGATACATTCAAGATCCCTTTTTCTACATTGAGAGAGAGAGATTAATGAATGAGAACCTTGTAAATCCCCAACTTGGTCGTAAGCCAGTTTTCACTAGAGATCAAGAAATTTAAATTGCTGAACAAGTTAAGCTGTTAGGTACATTGTATTATGGATTAACCATCACAGATTTGCGATAATTGGTTTATAAGTATGCAAACATGAATGGTATTAAAAATAATTTTGATAAAAATAGCCAGACGGCAGGTCCGGACTGGGTAAAAGCCTTCATGAGACGCAATCCTTCAGTAGCTTTACACAAAGCTGAAGCTACGAGCTTAAACAGGGTGTCTGCTTTTAATAAAGAGGAAATCACTTCCTTCTTTACTATACTTGGTGACCTAATGGAAAAACATAGGAAGAAACATAACAGTCATTGAAAAATAAGAATATCAATAAAAAAAGCCAAGACCAGTAGAACTCAAAAAGCAGCACAAGGAAAAAAAGTACAGGGAAAAGGCTACAAACGTAAAGTCAAGGAATTTGGACAGAATAATGAAGTATGGTACCGCTGCACCATTTGCGGGTCGTGGAGCCATGCTATGCGCTCTGGGTGGGATTCGGCAGAGGGGTATACTCGTATATGCGATTTCTGTTCCTAAAGATATACGAATATTGATTTTTAGAAAAAAATACTCATTATCATGTCTAATTTATAAGTAGGTAACTATGATAAACGATGATAATATTGTTTTTAAGAGTTGATCTCTTATTTTTAATAAGTAATAGTTGATCTCAATTACGTTATTTTGGTTAATGTTGGTTTGAGCGTGATTACCCCATTGCCTGAACGGCATTACCCACACCTAAGGGTAATGTCGTTAAAAAGTGTTTTTTTTTAGATTATATTTCACGTCGAATCATTCGAATGAATGATTAGTTACACTTATGTTATGTTTGATTTTCATTTAATAAACCTTGATATTTTCAAAATTATGGGCATTTTTCCTTAAGTGAACGCCATTTCCCCTGCTTCCCCTACAGTTGAAAACTGTAATCACGGAATTGCAAGCCGCAGGTCTAATCGTGGTGGCAACAGTTTGTGACCAGAGGACAAATAACACGCAGTCCTTAAAAATCCTGACCCAGGAGGCAAGAGGTACGCTGTTGAGGAAAGGTCAGGTCCCTAGGGACAACGTAATCATAATAAACGATCAAGAAATTGTGCCTCTATCTCTACGACCCACCACATTTAATGAAGTGTATAAGGAACAATTTGCTGACAAAGGACTTTAATTAAAGACGGCAAAACGGCTACGGCGAAATGGGCACACATTATCGGCCTACATGATGAAAATCCGAGATACAAGGGTATTCGCCTGGTGCCGAAATTGACGGACTTACACTGCCTCCCAACAAAAATCCCGAAAATGAAAGTTAAGTACGCCACCCAGGTGTTTAGCCAAACTGTGGCATCAAACATGGGTTATCTCGCAGGTAACCGTAATCCTATAGGTACTATTAAACGAGCACTATTTGTATATTTATTTGAAATCACTTTCTCGAAAATGGCTCTAACGATTTCGGTGAACTTTGCAATATAGGGATGTATCTGGCAAAATTCGTTTTTTCTATTTTCAGTTGAGTAACAGAGTAGCTCGGTCGCCTAGATACTATTTACTTCAACCTATCTATGTTCATACTCTACTCTAATCCAGGGGTCGGCAAACTTTCTAACCAAAGGGCCAATTTCAGTATAAAATATATATTTTTAGAACCGTAAAGATCCATTTACACAATGTTCGATGATCGAATGAACTTCGATCTCACATTTTCTTGAATCTATCTTTATGAGGGGTCCTCGAATAGCCGCAAATGACCCTTCAAAGAGCCGCATGCGGCTCGCGAGCTTCGGTTTGCCGACCCCTGCTCTAATCTATACTAATATTATAAAGATGGAAAGTCTGTGAGGTTTTTATTTATTTATTTATTTAGGTTTGCCACCAGGTGTTATACTTATTTAAAACAGAACATAAAATTAGATTGCTTGAGTATTCACCCAATTACAGGCAAATACGGAATGCACATACAATAAGCATAATATACTTTTTGTTTTGATCAAATGAGGTCTAAATGGCTCAACAATTAAAGTCCGTGACTGTACAAGCTCATGCTGCGTTTAGAAATTCAAAGTCAAATAAAAAGTAACAAAATTGTCGGCGGTTTCTCATATTCATTTCAGAGTCTACAAGACACAATCTCTATAAAATAAATGACATGACTATTCGTAAACGAAGTAAGAGTTTAAAATAATAAGTACCTATGCATATGAACATTTCTAGAACTAAGAATTTAGCCTTGAGTTTGTGTAAATATACTTGCACTTATTAGTAAGCATTTTACATGAAAGGGCGTGTAGTATAGTAGGGAACGAATACATTTTAATTGATTCAATTGAAGAGTAGTATCAACACCGAGAGCATGGGAATAATAATCATCATCATCGTCACACTGCTGGGCACAGACAGGCCTCCTCTCATGGATGGGTATAATAATAATAATTAGGAATCGAATAAATAATTATGTAAGAGAGGGTGTAACTAGCTACCTAGCTTCTACACGCGACTCCGTCCGTGTGAAACTCGTTTATATCGTCGCTCAATACAAACTTTCACCCCCTTAGGGAATGATTACCGGGATGAAACTATCCTATGTCCTTCCCCGGGAATCTTACTATCTTCATACCAAATTTCATCTCAATCGATTCAGCGGTGAAGCGTGAAGAGGTAACAAATAGACAGACAGACAGACAGACACGCTTTCTCATTTATAATATTAGTATGGACGGGTATGGATTATGGTGAATTTGGTGAGGTGCTCAATATGACCTATGTTATATAAAAGTCTGAGCAAAAATAAATATACCTACTCACATGTAAATCTCAATACCTAACATTTTATTTATTTCACAGACAAAGGCATACTACCTGTAGAAGCCAAGGAGACGGCGGACATCCTGATCTTTTTTGACCGATTGTTTGACTCGGTAAACGGTAGCATTGCTAAAAAAACAGACAAGCCAAGCCTCTTTTAGGACCTGTGACCCCCACCTCACCACACCACAAGGCCTGGCTCGAATCAAAAAAACTTTTAAAAGATATGGCCTTTGTTAATCCCGTATCCAAAAAGCGTGAATCAGTACCAACATTGAGGAACTGGGTATGGAATTTAGAAGGGCTGATAGTTTTATTAAAAAACGAAGACTACCTTACTTCTGTGTGGCTGCAGCATTTGAATCAGGACCCGATTGAAAACTGTTTTGGATGTATACGGAGTCATGGATGCCGCAATGTACACCCAACAGCTGAGAAGTTTCAGTCAGCCTATGCAGCAACTCTGTTGATTAATAGTTTATCCGGTATGCACGCTCCCGGAGCAAACTGCGAGACAGACTATTGTGCCCTACTACAGGAAACCATGGTTATGTCCGATGTACGAGAAACAAATGTGGATACGGCAATTAATTTTCCGGACATAACTATTACGCCCCTGGTAGATAAAAATGATCCACGAATAATCGGAGGGTTACAATATGTAACTGGTTATTTCCTGAAAAGCGCAAAAACTATATTTTTTTTTAATGTGACCATTGTGCAACGAATTTAACGACACCAGACAAAATTACGTATTTAAAATACAGGGAGTTCGCCAGCCAAAAGTGGTTACACTATCCCAGCAATGACCTCCTGACTTGTGTCTCGTGCATGCAGGATATTCACAATGACATACTTAAAACAAACCTAGAAATGGGCAATTTGAAAGAGTTCATTAAAACCATGATATTGATACACGTCGACTTTGAGTTTATCAAATGTGAAGAACATAAGGAAAAGTTAATTGATTATCTCATAAATATATCAAGCAGATTCTTTATACACAATTACTGCAAAGATATTAACCGAATTTTGACCCATAGGCGACAGTGCGAGGATGAGATGTTTACCACGTAAAAGCCAAAACCTACGCCAGGAAAACTCTAAAAATAAAACATTCTTCTAATCCTAAACAGTAAAATAGAACGCGCACGCGTCCGTTTTAACGGCGGACAAAGTTTAATTTCGGACTATAAGTATGATATTCGGACTTCGGAATGAACAATACTCAGGTCTGATTGATCCAAAAAAATCAGTGATTTAAATAGAGAAATCAGTACCCACAACTTACAAATCGAAACATCACCTCAAAATTGTACATTTCGAGTAATCTTTTGTGTGGATTCCAATGTGGAATACATATAAACAATCAACAATGTCAGCTTCGAAAAACTCTGAATACGGATAAATAGTAATATTTTAACCATTACAATGAATACAAACTGCAAACTCATGTAAACAAACCGTGTACAGCAAGTATTTCGTAAAGGAATGAATACATCCGCTAAACCTAGAAGTAACTAGACTGGAGATATTCAGAGAGCCCCTACACATGAGATCGAAACACCTAACAACGAAACAGTAACTCTGCATCATGAAGCACAAACTACAAACACACCAGTTCTGCCTGAAGACCAGGTTACTTGGCAAAGGATTCCTGTAACAAATTACAAACGAAACCGTTCTCCAGAAGAACTTAAAACTACCCACAAATTTTAAAAAAGAAATTAAGTGAGGTAAAGTTATTTAATAAAAACAGACCCATACAGCAGAAAATCTGAGAACAGATTTTCGGAGCTCCTTGAAGTAGTGGAACCGAGAAGTGATCAAATCAATACAATGTCTGCTAAACTTAAGCGCATTCCCAAACCACCCACAATTATTTTATATGGCATTAAGGATGAACAACGTAAGCTTCAACCTAATCGACCACATCTGGAGCCGTAGCATGGTTGGCCTTATCACGCGACAAGTGACAAGATAGGAGCGTCGTCTCGTTCTATCGAACGGTGTCAGCCAGTGACGCACGCTCTATCCTATCACCTATCGCGTGACAAGGCCAACCATGCTACGGGGCCAGGTTGAAAGGGTTTATTTTACATAAATTTACAAGAAAAGATGAAAGGTGTCAAAAAATTGTCCTCAAAATTCTACATCATACAACCCCCAAAGAGGCAATATGGGATGCCATAGCAGATACAGGGGAGATTGTAAATGCCCGCAAGAAAGATTCAAAGAAACCTTATAATGTATTCTTTGTAAATGTGGAACCCAGTGAAAAAATCTCAGTTGCGAAAACAATTGAATATATTTATCATCAAAAAGTTGAAATAGAATAGTCTGTCCAGTGAAGAGTACCTGCAAGCAACTAAAATTACCATAGAAGACAGAAATGGATCTATTCATGTAAATGCTTCCTATTGCCCTTTTCAATAAAATACCATAAAATCTAGTTTGAGTGCTTATTCAACCATCTGGTTGCTGGTAATTAATTTGCGAATTATACAGTTGTCAAAATGAAAAAATCGTTACAGACGTCCCGTCCGTCCAGGCCGAGGCCGCATGGCCATCTGACTACCGAAATGAGACGCGCGGGTCACTTTCCCAGATAAATTATGTATAAATAAATATAAAGCCATTTTTAAAGAAAGTGTCCGTAAAGAGATCTAATTTACATCATTGCCTATTTTTTGACATTGTTCACTTGAGTCTATTTTGCACCTATTTTATGTACGACTTGAAATAAGATCAGAAATTATCCTTTTTCGTGGTATGATATGATCGAGCGAAGTTTAAAATATCGTGTTTTGGTCCGTAAAAGTAACAAGGGCATTTATTAAACTATAACATATCTCAATATCACATCCAAAAACCCGGTATTTCCTTGTTTATTATTGAATGTAAAAAAGGTCGATTTCGAATAACGTGGCCTTAAATAAGCATTTCCATTGAATTATTAAATTCAAAGTGTTTTGATTATTTAAAGGAATCTGCTATTATGGTGTACCCGTAAAATATATATCTAAATGAATTCACTAAAATCTGTATAAGTGCAGATAAATCGGTATATATGGCAACATTGATTGAAGTAGCTCATTTGGCTCACGATACATTGAAAATGGCGGTCATTTCAGCATTATTTTCATATCCGCCACATAAAATAAATAACATTTTGTGATTAACAACTAATGGCAAATAAAGAAGGATTAAAACATGTAACAAACAATTATTTGAAATCAGATTAGGCTTCTCTACAAAAAGTTATTCAGAAAGTCACGTGATACATTTAGAACTGTACCCTTATACAAGAACACGAGCTAAGAAGTATCCACTTCAAAAGATTTAAAATAGTTACCTCCCCAATGGTTAACGTTCCTGAACATTTAAAAGTTTTATAATTCTGACTCATCCAAATGCTGTTGTTGTTATGGTACGTGGCGTGAAAATAAAACTCATGGCCATTGTACAATAAGACTTTTCCACGCCCTCGTAACTTTAAAACAGAACAGTCATAATTTCACCTGTTTATTTACGCACAATTTTTTTTTTTTTTTTTTTAATGGCAATCGTCGACGGACATTTTGCCAGCATCACGTCAGATATAGAGGACGAAAAGACAAAAGAAAAAAAAAAAGGGAAACATGAAGAAGATTTGGCCAGATTTTGTTGATAGATATAAGTTAAAGAGTTAAGATATAAGTTACGCACAATTCCTATTCAGAATACCTCAATAGGAAGTTGACACTTTTGATAATCAATGACAGTGTATTTCTGATAAATAATCATAGATTACGATAATATCGGCAATCATTAAGTGGCCAGTATTTTTCTCAATGGTACTTGAAAACAACAGTGCGTCAGTAGATATAGTATACAAATACAAATGTGTCACTAGTTCCATTGATGGTACAGTCCAATGGTACTACAGTAATAAAGGGGGTTACTAAAACTAACATGTCTCTCCAGTACCATCGATGGAACTAGCAGTATACAAGTGTGTCACTAGTTCCATTGATGGTACTGTCCAATGGTACTACAGTAATAAAGGGAATTGACGAACAGGGAAACGGACGAACGGAGACGAACTAGACGAACGGGGAAACGGACGGACGGTGCCTATAATTAACCAAAATATATAATATTATAGCTAAGTGTGTGGGGTCTGTCAACTAGTACGCAAAATATACATTTGTTCGCGGTCGGTCAACATAGCAAAAAGTCCATCATTTCGCAATTAGTCAACTTCGTATTCAGTCCACTTCGCGATGAGTCCGGTGCGCGATCAGTCCAGATCGCGATTAGTGCAGTTTGCGATCAGTCCAGTTCGCGATCAGTCCACTTCGCTATCTGTCAACATCGCGATCGGTTAACTTCGCTATTGTTCAATATAAATATACGCAATGCAAAAGTATGTTCATAAACTGAAAATATATATATAATATAACTAACGCCACTCGCTTTTTAAGAGCCTTCTTATACAATTGGTGTACAAAATATAATTTTACTATTGCTGTCATTTTACGTGGTACATAATGAATACATACTTACCTTTTTTGCATCCCCAAGTGTTACTATAAACTATACTCATTCTCTACATACGTAGATAGGTGTACTGGCCACTTCAGATTAAATGCATTCATCTTTACATTTTACTACTTCTATATGATAGTATGTCTCTGTTTGAAAGGCTGACAAGTGCTTGTCAAGTAAATAGAATATTAAAAGATTTAGTTACACCATGATTTAAATAATTTTCATCTGAACTGGCTGTATTAAAAAATGGATTTCGTTTTTGAAAAGAATCAGCAAGATAACAGTTGTCTTTTAAGAAATGGGTACAGACACAATTTCCATAAAGAAAATAAAAGTTCATCGTTATGGAGATGCGGCAACCGTAATTTTTGTAATGCGACAATTACATTAAACTTTGAAAAAGTGTTGCGTTGTGTTGCGGGAAAATCAACACACGTGTTATAGAAATGATAACAAAAATAAAGAGATTGTGTTGACGAACAAGTGCAAACGTGAGGTAACATTAAATTTAGCACCGATACCAATGATTTTTGAAAACATTTTTGAAAGCGATACAACAACATCGTTTCCGTGCGTTACCCGTCTTACTACCAATCTTACTACCAGTAGTAGCACGGGCACGGGTTTTTTACCGTTGTTACAACTAGCCGCCGTGGTAGTAATAAGGGAAAATATTTTATTCCCCATGTAACCACCTTGGCAAACCTTTATAGACCAAAATGTAAAAATCGAGTTTGAAATATTCTTACGCACGTCTTATATAATAGTTATTTACGATACACGTGCGAATAGGTAATTCGCAACTCGTGTAGATTTAAAACACTCCCTTCGGTCGTGTTTTAATTTATCACCACTCGTTGCGAATTTCCTATTTTCTGCACTTGTATCGTAAATAACTATTATATAACACGTGCGTAAGAATATTTCAAACTCGATTTTTACATTTTGGTCTATAAAGGTTTGCCAAGGTGGTTACATGGGGAATAAAATATTTTCCCTTATTACTACCACGGCGGCTAGTTGTAACAACGGTAAAAAACCCGTGCCCGTGCTACTACTGGTAGTAAGATTGGTAGTAAGACGGGTAACGCACGATCGTTTCAGTCCAAAAAAGATTCTCTATATAGGGCTAGAAAAAAGTTTTAGGATGTGAAAAGGACCACATTTGAACGCTTGGAAGATATAGAGATACCTGGAGTACTAGCCAATGATTTTTTAGTATGGGATGAGGGTATTGAGGATAGAATTCTGATATTTTGCTTAAAATCAACACTTGAATATATAAAAAGTTGTAAAAAACCGTTGGTGGCTTATGGAGATGGTACTTTTAAAAGGGCACCGAAACCCTTTTACCAGTTATTCACGGTACACATTGACTTGGATACACGACAGGACGAATATTAAACAGTAGTCCCAGTAGTTTTTGGGCTGCTCCCTGATAAAACTACACTAAGTTACGAAAGGTTTTTTCTTGCCATGAAACAATTGGGAATAAAGATTGGCAAATATAAAACGGACTTTGAGCTTCCACAAATGAATGCAATTAAAAAGATTTTTAAGAATGTTACAGTAAGTGGATGCTACTATCATTACACAAAGGCTTTATTGAAAAAGTCAGAAAAAATTGGATTCTCAGATACCAGAGAGGGTAAAAAAATTACCCATTTAATTTCTAAATTACCGCTTTTGCCAGCAGCATATATACCAGAGGCTTGGATTTCGATAGTCGAAATTGCTTCGGATGTTTCTGGATTTGAAGTTTTCAAGGGTTACGTTAACAGACAGTGGATATCGAAAATTACTCCACAGATTCTATCCTGCTGTAATCAGGAGCCGTAGCATGGTTGGCCTTGTCACGCGATAGGTGATAGGATAGAGCGTGCATCACTGGCTGACACCGTTCGATAGAACGAGACGACGCTCTTATTTTGTCACTTGTCGCGTGATAAGGCCAACCATGCTAGGGCTCCGAACAAATAACGCTTTGGAAGGTTGGCATCATCGTTTCAACGTCAGAATGCCACCTAAGCCAACATTGTTTTTGTTTATCCAACATCTGATGAAGGAGGCAAAATATCAAAAAAAAAATTAAATGCAACAAATGTTACCGATATACTGAGAAAAAGAAGGAAAGAAGATATCGATTTTGACAAAATACATAAAAAAGTATTTAAAGAAATTGCTACGAAGTGAAATAACATCAATGGCGTTTCCAAAAAAAAATGAAGAAAAAGCAATAATGAATACTGTTTTCAGTAAAAAAACAGAGCAGTACTCCTCTTGGTTATGCAGTATTAGATTATGTATAGACTTAAGTTTGAAGTATAGAGTTTACGTTTTAGTTAAATATTGTTATTAGTTACCTAACTAGTTACAACTAGTTAGTACAAGCGAATAAGAAATAAAGTGTCATTGTTTACAAGAAATGCTTTAATTGTATTAATAGAGTTTTATTATTCACAAGAAATCCTGTGACTGTAAACCGTAAAAAGTCAACTAAGGCCGATAGTGGGCATCTGGCTACTAAATCCTCTTTAGTAAACTCAAAAGGATACTCGCCGTAACGAACTCTCGCAAAATGAGCCCAAATTCGATAGGTTTAGTAGGTAAAGGTAACCGTGGAGCCAATCGTGGTTCTATCAGGAATGTTGCGGTGCGTTTAGTTGCGGAGTGGACCATTTGCCAAGTGGACCATTTGCGAAGTGGGCCATTTTCGAAGTAGACCACTTGCGAAGTAGACCACTTGCGAAGTGGACTATTTGAGAAGTGGACCATTTGAGAAGTGGACTATATGCGAATCAACTACAAATCATTTGAGTGGACTTTTTACTATGTTGACCGACCGCGAACAAACGAAAATATATCGTAAGATATCGTTTGATGCCTTGCTATAAAATATATATTTCGATATCTTACGATTATTATAGCTAAGTCTGTGACGGACAGCAAATTTTACCCTTCGCGGGACGGGAACGTGTTAAGATGGTTGCCATTTTATCACTTATCGCCGTGGATCCGTCCTGACAAGTATGCGAGTGCGAGAGTGACGAATGTCATGATAAAATGGCAACAACCATACGCCCGCTGCTGTGTAGAGTGTGCTCCTTAAAATGAAAAACAAATTATGGACAAAATATATTTTTAGCCAAGTGTACAATTTCGTCAAACCAGTCACTATCCTTCTAGCCCCTCGCCTTCTGCCTCTTCGTCGAATTCCCCTTCGTCATCGGCTGTGGCATCTTGGTATTGTTGGTATTCAGACACCAAGTCATTCATGTTACTCTCTGCTTCAGAGAATTCCATCTCATCCATACCCTCGCCAGTATACCAATGAAGGAAAGCTTTCCTCCTAAACATAGCAACAAATTGTTCAGACACCCTCTTGAATATGGCTTGTATAGCTGTGGTGTTTCCAATGAACGTCGATGCCATTTTTAAACCTCGTGGGGGAATATCACAAACTGCAATCTTGACATTGTGAGGTATCCACTCAACAAAATACGTGCTATTTTTATTTTGGATGTTAACTAGTTGCTCGTCAACTTCTTTCATAGACATTCTTCCTCGAAAAATAGTGGCCACTGTCAAATATCTTCCGTGTCGTGGATCGCAAGCAACCATCATGTTTTTGGCATCAAACATCTGTAAAGTTAATTCTGGAACTGTTAACGCCCTATATTGTTGAGCTCCTCTTGAAGTCAAAGGTGCAAAGCCGGGGGTGTAGAAGTGGAGTCTAGGAAATGGTACCATGTTAACTGCCAATTTTCTCAAATCGGCATTTAACTGTCCGGGAAATCTGAGACATGTAGTAATGCCAGACATTGTTGCACAAACTAAGTGATTCAAGTCACCGTAGGTCGGTGTAGTTAATTTTAGTGTTCTGAAGCATATGTCATACAATGCTTCGTTATCCAAACAAAACGTGTGATCCGTATTTTCGACCAGTTGGTTCACTGCTAACGTTGTGTTATATGGTTCCACTACACAATCAGACACACGTGGGCTTGGAAAAACAGAGAAGGTTAGTATTATTCTATCGGGATATTCTTCCCTTATTCTGTTCACGAGTAGTGTTCCGAGTCCAGACCCAGTGCCTCCACCCAGAGAATGTGACATCTGAAATCCTTGCATGCAATCGCACCCTTCAGCTTCTCTTCTGATGACGTCCAAGCAAGATTCTAAGATATCGACACCTTCAGTGTAGTGACCTTTGGACCAGTTGTTAGACGCGCCTTGTTGCCCATAAACAAAATTATCAGGCCGGAACAAGCAACCAAACGGCCCGGAGCGCACGGCGTCCATAGTCGCTGGCTTAAGATCGATCAAAACTGTGCGTGGCACATATTTTCCGCCGGATGCTTCGTTGTAATACACGTTAATTCTTTCTAGCTGCAAGTCCGAATCGCCATGGTAGCACCCACTGGGATCAATGCCATGTTCATCCGATATCACTTCCCAAAACTGCAACAAAGCACAACCTTATAAATTAACATGTAAGCTCAACATTTGCGATAAACTGAAAAAATGGTAGTGCTCGGCAATCTATTACCAGTCTATTAAAACTGGTTTATTACATGAATGTGTAATATAATCTTAAAATTTATACAAATCACGGTAGTCTAGGCATGTATAACAATGCCATTCGTGTGCTCGCTAAACCTCTATCCTATTATCTTTTTCATTGCGCCAAAGATACAATAATGTTGTCTCAAGTTTGTAGTAGAATAAACATAAAAAACTCGCCTTTCCTCCGATCTGATTGCCGCAGGAACCAACTTGCAGAGTTATAATTTCCCTCATCTTGTAAATTTATCAAATGTAAGTCTGGTACTAGTCAATTTACTTCAAATTATCAAAAAAAATGTAAAGCTTAACATAAACTTAAAACTAAGTAAAATAATATCAAAAAAAACCAGCGTTTGCCTAAATCGTGCGCATAACGTCAGATATTCTATATGAAAATGATCTGAAATAATGCAATGTCAAAAAAGAAAACAATTCAAAATCGAATTCTAGAACCTGAAATTATTTTAATTGTAAAACCAGTCATTAATATTTTGTCTATCATACAACATTGATCAGACCATGAAGGCTGAAGCTAGTAAAACAAACTACTTCTGATC
The DNA here is from genome assembly GCA_932294315.1 of Epinotia nisella. Taxonomy (NCBI): domain Eukaryota; kingdom Metazoa; phylum Arthropoda; class Insecta; order Lepidoptera; family Tortricidae; genus Epinotia; species Epinotia nisella. The sequence goes on from OW028673.1 coordinate 24,763,814, forward strand.
TCTAATAAGAGTACAGTCGGGGCCAAATTGTAAAATATCGAGAAAAGTCAATATATGTAAACAATCAAGCATTTGGGGAAGTTTGACCTTTTTTTGTTGACACTTGGTTCTCCAAGCCGATTGATTTGAGACAAACATATACTATTACAGAAACAGATGTCACTAATATGTAAAAAAATGGTAAGTGTCGCTGACAACCAACTGTCAGAAATAGTTATTTGTGTCACAAGGGAGCAAAATAGTATATTTACGGCGAGGGCGGTGTATTGAATCCTGAATGTAGCGAGGGATCCTACAATAGAATCCTGAGCGTAGCGAGGGATTCTAACGTAGGATCCTGAGCGTAGTGAGGGATTCAAGTGTTAACGCCCAAGACGAAAATAATTTTGCTCCTGAGTGACACATGTAACTTTTCACATCGATTATGAGGAAAATTGAACGAATATCAATATTCATTATTATATAATTTATATACAATAACATCATAGTTTTGATTTCAGTAAAACGTATAGTTTATTGTGACAATTTTTTCAAATATTACGAAAAATTCTCAAGTTTTAATATGTAAATGTACCTATAACGTTGCTAAAGTTAAAACTTGAAATATGTTCGTTTTTAATCGATTACGATGAAATTACAATCGATTATTTTCTTAAGATCTGTGTTCAATTGGCACATTGCGTAAATGCTACATGCCAATGAATAAATTAAAAAAGTAGCTTGAACAGAAAAGTGGCATTTTGCTCCCTCTCGTCGGGGACCAAAACTTACTTTTCTGAATGAGAGGTGTGAAAAAATGTTTTTCACTTCTCATGCTCGAAAAGTGTGTCATATTAGGCTTAATAAGCGGGGCTAAAGTAGTACATTTAGCCCCTAGGGAAAATATGTATACATATTTATGATTTATACACATTTAATTTGACCAATCAAAACACTTCACCATATTAAATCCACCAATCACAACTCTTTCAAAAAACATTTCTCTTTGCTATCAACCAACCAAAATACAGCTACATATTAAAATCGCCCAATCAAACATCAGGTGTTTTTAGTCCCTAATTCCAAATCATTAAAAAAAAAACAATATTTTACAATACAAAGAGTCAATATTTTGTATCTGTGTCATAGCAGTTTAGTAAAAAAAAAACATGCCGCTAAATTGAACAATCTCTTCGCCGTGAAATTTGTTATTGATTGTGGATGGATAATCTTTGTTTTACTATTTTCTCGCAGTCGAAGTGAAAAGTAGGTAGTGTATAACTCGGGTCTAAAAGCCATATTACCCCTCCAAATATTTTCCCTCACTTCGCTCGGGAAAATATCCATCTCGTGGTAATATGGCTTATTTTAGCCCCTTGTCATACAATCTACTATGAAATATTTGACATCAAAAATCAGGTTCACTAATGTATAACCAAAAAAATTTAGCAAATTATCGTTTGACAAAAAACGCTTCATCAAATAATTACTTGACAAACGTGTTATTGCGCAAAAGTTTCATTTTACAAACGTTTACTTGACAAATACTCAATTAGCAATAAGTAAGTACATAACGTCAAATGTATTCAATAATAAAGTTTTCACACCTCTCATTCAGAAAAGTAAGTTTTGGTCCCCGACGAGAGGGAGCAAAATGCCACTTTTCTGTTCAAGCTACTTTTTTAATTTATTCATTGACATGTACCTAGCACTTACGCAATGTGCCAATTGAACACAGATCTTAATAAAATAATTGATTGTAATTTCATCGCAATCGATTAAAAACGAACATTTCAAGTTTTAACTTTAACAACGTTATATGAAAATTTATATTTTTTTGTAATATTAAAAAAAATTGTCACTTAAAATTTTCATTATTTTTAAAACATTTTATTTCAATTTTCCTCATAATCGGTGTGAAAAGTTACATGTGTCACTCAGGAGCAAAATTATTTTCGTCTTGGGCGTTAACACTTGAATCCCTCACTACGCTCAGGATCCTACGTTAGAATCCCTCGCTACGCTCAGGATTCTATTGTAGGATCCCTCGCTACATTCAGGATTCAATACACCGCCCTCGCCGTAAATATACTATTTTGCTCCCTTGTGACACAAATAACTATTTTTTTGGCAAATGTATCGTTTCGCATAACATACTAATCATAAATATTGCAATGGCATACGATTTATATCCCAATTTGAGTAGTGCGTAGGATACAAATTAGAATGTTTGGGTTGCAAAATTACAATTTTTTTTACAAACAAGTGTTTTTGCTCTTATATAAAAAAAATAACCTCGAAGACGAAAGCGGGAGCAAAGCTCCCGCTTTCGTCTTCTAACCTATCCGCGATCCGAGTCGGTTTTGCCACTAAGTCCCTGTTAAAACTTAAACTTTATACACCACTATCTTGGCATTGGTTGATCTCAGAGAAAAGTTTATTTGACGTTTTATGCTTATTTTGATAGGTTCTACATTTTGATAGGTTCCATAGTAGTTTTTACATGTAACTTAGTTACTAAAATTTAATTTGTCCTATCGATCATTTATAAAATGTAAATTTGCCTATTGATTATTTGGTCAAATGACTCATTTGTAGAAAGTGTAGTTATAAAAAAAATTGTCAAAACAAAATTTTGCTAATTGTTGGTTGTTAAGTGTAAATTTGCGAATTGTTTTTTGGTGAAACGACAGGACACCCAAAAATCAACAAGTTAATGTTGTCCTAGAGACGTCTGGTTTTTTTCAAAATTATTCCTCGTTAAGTCATCAACAACATACGTTAATTACAACACAAACGGACGGTAGTTTATAAAATCTTTTGAAAAGTTGAAGTGACATTTCAAGGATACTCTCAATAATTATGAGATAAAACTTGGCAGATGTAATAAGGATAACTCAACATTATGGCCAATACATAGGATATATTCATTGGCTAATAACGACAGGGGTATTTTTGGGTCACTTACATGGTTATAGCCTTTCATAGTTCTAGGTCAACGGAAAATACCCTATAAATTTTGATTCCCTTGAGTGTATATATACGTTAATTGCGGCATAAACGGGCGTATTTTTTTTCTACGTTAACTTAGAAGTTTGATTTTTACACAGCTTCAAGGGACTGTAGACTTGAGTATATGGTCTAAATTTCAACTCGATACCTCCACGCGTTCCCGAGATAAAAGGTATTGGCAGACAGACAGACAGATGGACAACAAAGTGATCCTATACGGGTTCCGTCTTTTCCTTTTGAGGTCCACAAAAATACAATTTAGACTCTGCTAAAGTGGCCTAATTTAAGTACCCACTTATAATTTTAATAAGGAAAGTGAACTTGTTTTGATTGTAAATATATTGTTGGCAAGCACCCAAAAAGAGGAACATGATAGTACGATTTTTTGTTATTTTATAAAAATACCCTCGAATAAAATATATTTTTATTAAATGTATAACAAAAGAAAATATACATTCATGTTCCTTTTTTGTGTACCTACCCAAAAATATAATTATCTAAACTGTTAGTGTTATTTAATTAATGATGACTAATCTCATTATAGAAGTGAACGTAATGACAGGTTTTTCTCGATACGGGCTTTTTAGTATGATTTTAATGTGTTTACAATCAAAAGAAGCCCCCATTTCTAATTAAAAATGAATATTTAAAACGATGAAACATAAGAAATGTGCAATGGAGCTTATGATATTTGCTGGCTTACTTTTAATATTATAAAAAAGTCAATATAGACAAAACTGGTTACTTACTTAGTGTTTGATTTCGGGGACAAGCAGTACAAAATAAATAATGAAATACATCGAAAACCGTTTTATTTTTTTATTTTTTTGGACGACATTTCATTGCATCGTTCTGCTTATATCATTCTGGTGTATAATTTAAATTCAAACTTTTATTCGTGACAACAGAAAATAAAAGAAGAAATAAAATTTTAAGATAACACAGGTTGTGACACGAAATGGACCCAGCTCAGCATGTTGCTAGCTTGACAGCCAGCGCAGCGCTGGTCTTCCGCAGGGTCCATTCGGTGAAGGCACGGTAGACAACAATCACAGCTGCACAAATGAAAAAAATAAATTGAACAATAACATATAGGTACCTATTTAAATACAAAAGATAATGAAAAAGAAAAAAAACCACTATTTAACTAACATACAAATTTAAAAACACACAAAAGAGAAATAAAATAAACTATATACACGAGAAAAAATATCAATAATGTAGACTGTTTAAAATTAACAGATTTTAAATCGTTGCTGTATGCCGAAGTGTTTTTGCCTTATGGCACCTCGCATGGACGATTGACAGTTTATTATTTTATGCTATAACTGTACGTACAGACGTGGTACAGACTTAAGATTTTTAGTTTAAGTACTCATGATTGAATACCACGCCATCTACATTAGACGCGGAGTACTTCGTAGCCTTGTGGATGTCATACGTTCGCTGAGGCACAAGGCGCGAAGACGCCGCCGAGTTCCCAGAAGTGCCGCGTGGGGCGCTGGTTGGCTTTCAGACTTGTTTTGTTTTCAGCGGCAGTATGTACTAGTGTCATGGCGATCGCTTGAAATGTCAGTGAAGTAGCGAATGGGTCCGCGTACGATGTAAATTAATATATTTTTCTGTATGATGTAGTTATATTTGATATATGTCGCGTATTAATTGAGCTAGTGCCCGCCAAGTGATGTCATTAGTAGAGAAAAATGTGACTACAAATGAGAAAAAAACTGTTTACTCTGAAGACAGCACTGATAGTGATAATGAAGTTGAACGAAAACCTTTGCTTCGCAGAATATCTACCAGTAAATGTGTTGGTAGATTGGTAAATATAGTTTTTTTATCACTATCATTCATTTCATTATAAATATTATTTCAACAAATTTTGGGCGTGACAAGTGTCAATGTTTGTGGGGGGTCGCGGGGAAGCGAGCGGCGGGACGACAACATGTGCCTGGGGCTCGGGCATTATTATTATTTATTGTAAATGTCCGATCCCATAAAAACATTCTATGTAAAAAAAGGCCAAGTCTCGAAGTCTGGCATTCTTATTAATATTTATTTGCTTGCTAAATAAAATTGTGCAACTTCGGAATCGCACAACTTTACTGCATTTGTTAATTTTTGCAAACCTACCTACCTAATACATACAAATTTTTGAACGCAGCTGGGAATAGTATTTTTGCCTAGACTTTTTATAAAAATGTTATTTTACCAACCGCAAATAACGTTTGTATAGTTTTCTAGTGCACAACCTAACAGTAACCGCATGCAAATACAAATACATCGTATACACTGTACCTACCTACCTTGTTATTTCTATTTGCTGGAACTACAAAAGCAACTTTGTAATCGCTAATTATTTGTATACGATTACAAACTTACTCATGTATGTTGTATATATCTCTGAAACATTACTGAAATTGCAATATTTTTAGGTTTATTATGAATTGATAGGCTAAAAACTAATTATGTTTAAAATTTGGACCTTGTGGGCATGCTACAACTACCTTAGAATGGGAAATGGATGAAAATTTTAGAAATGCCTGATAATTTTTTGGTGATAGGAATAACCTTCCTTAGCACCAGAAAAAGTTTTAGATTTTTCAGCTGCGACAATTATTTTTGAAAAATATAAACAGTTTCCTCATTTACGTTTTGGGTCAAGAACGGTAAATAGACACTTTCCTTGATCTGTCTCATATTACAAAAAACTATCTTAAATATCTGTGGTAAACTGACTCTGGTAATATATTTAATATATTTTATTGTAATATGAGACCGATCGAGGAAGGTGCCGTAACTGACCCAAAACGTAAGTGAGGAAGCAGTAAATATTAAAAAAAAAAAATTGAAGCAGCTGAAAAATCTGATTTTTTTTTCTGGTGCTAAGGAAGGTTATTCCTATCACCAAAAAAATTATCAGGCATTTCTAAAATTTTCATCCATTCCCAATTGTGTTTATCATCAGTATGTAAGTGAGTGAGTATAATATGTCAGTGACAAAACTAAGTAATTTTGCTGGGCAATAGTCCTTAGACTAAAAGTTCAAATTGAATGTTATTGAGAATATATCGATCCCATATTATGCCCTATATTTTACTGAAAATGCAGGGTTTTGGCTGTAGCCAGCACAAAATTACAGGTAGTTGAAAATGGCTTGAATGGCTTCGAGAAACGGGACGGCCGTGCCTCTTTGTTTTGCTCGACTTGGCGGGGGCACAGCCGTGCCATGAGTTACAATTCTAAGATGACACACTATTTCAGAATGTAAAAATTTTACTTCAATATTGCATCCTCCAGATTTAATTACCATGTAGTCCGTTCTTCGACATACTGCATCGTCACACAGTTTTAGATATTTAAAAAAGAAGACATTATGACCATTCGGTCAATCATTCAGTCACCGGTCCGGTCACCTGCCGCCAATCTTGATCATTCGTTTTTCGTGTGCAGCATCGTTGTGGTGTTCGCCGAGGGGATTGGTAATAAAACACAGCTTAGTATTTGAGTATACGCTGCAGCTGGTGGTGACAGCGACCACTCTGTATGCGTGCGAGCGTAAGACTGCCTGAGGGGCGCTCCCCCCACCACCTGCAGGTACACATTTATTTATATAGGATACCACATCTCTTCCTTTTTTTTAAATCACAGATTCTAACATGAACGATTTACTTGCACACTAATATTGCAGGTTTATTTTGCCTTGAATTTTATTAATTTGTAGTATACCTACATAACTATACAATTATTTCTGATTTATTTTACCCATTGTCATTAACTTACGATAGTACAAATGATTTTACTTAGAATTTCATATTATTAACAACTATTGTGCATTATACATTAAAATTTACTGTTTAATCGCTTGTGTTTTATATTTCCAATCGTCATGTTAATTATCAGGTGCACTTGACGTTCTCGTATCTGAATCTTGATACTACCACAAGAAAGCTAGTAGTTCACAAGTTTACACTGAGAAATGAATAGTTAAGTGATACATTTTATTCAAAACATTCACAATAATATCATTATTTCTCTAGAACAGAATTTAGGAATAACTTGTGATAATAAGCCTTGTGACTGAGTTTAACATATCTCACATTCATAATAATATCCTTATTATCATCTAGAACAGGATTTAGGAATACCTTATCAAATTGACGAAAGCCTTGTGACTAAGTTTAACTTATCACTCTCTCTTTTCTTTTCAATTTAGCTGATTTGCTTTTGTATATGCTTACACAAATTACATTTATTACATTTACCTCTAGTAGGTTGTATGTCATGTCATAAACATCTAAAATTAAATACTTAGGTAAATTATAAACCGCTTATGATTAGGTTTTATACAAGTGAAAATTAATTTTCACACAATATTTTTTATTTATTGTCTTAGCTATTCAGTGAGGTAATGCTGCCAGCATCTTTATCACAATGCCGCCATTGGCTATTTTTAGTTTAGTTATAACTTTTAACTTAGAATTTAATACTTAGTTTTATATTCTTTTATACAAGTATAAAGTCTTAGTTTGTGTATGTGTTCGTAAAATTTGAAAAATAAATTAATTTCATGGGTCATTTTATAGCAATTTTTTTCAATTAATGCTTATACACTTATGAATAGCAGTAACTACCACCGGTTCGGAAAATTTTCTCAGCCACGAGAAGAACCGGCGTAAGAAACTCGGCGAGGTGTGTGTATATAATTATATTTTTCTGTACACTATTCCTATATTGTAATTTTACCATACTACGCTTTGTTCCGCTAGATCACACACACATGTAATGTAAGGTAGCTTCTATTTTATTTATTTCCATCAGGCTTCACGGCTCATATTTACCAATGCTATACTAAGTAACATACAAATTATAATTATTAAATCTATCCCATGAGACACCAATAATGATCACATTTACTTAATTTGATCTAATCCGATTTAATTTTACCCCCAATTGTATGCTGGAAATTGAAGAGTTCTAATTAGTTGATCATGAGTTGAAGTCTGAACTCGATCCAACAAGTAAGATCTGATGCAGTCAATTTTATACAACTTAATTTTTTATTTATTTTTTCTGATTCATTGGTGCCCCTTAGTTAACTAAGTACAGTCCCATATAGGAGTAGGCAAGAAATGAAATTATTAAAATTTGAAACATCATATAAACATCATACCCCATACCTGATAGCATAGTCAAAGGTTTGTATTTAATAGGTATATAACATCTATAAAAATGTTTACCTTGGTGACCTTTTCAGGTATCTATTACACGGCCAGTTTTTCGGTTAAAGATTTATTTATTATTCTCAAAGAAATACACATTTCACTTATAGAGAATACAGTTAATTATCATGCCTTAATTATGTGTAGGTTTAACCTTTATTATTTGATGTATCTATTACTTCGTATTATGTAACTTGCAGGGATCGATATTTATTCTACAGAGGTGCCCTAAATACCTTTTTTTTTGCCATACACGTACACTTGTAAGCGTATTGAAATATAGGTAGTACTAGTATATACTTGATGAGAAGAAACACCAGTCAGTTCTCAGTTTTCAACTTTGGGTTTATATAAACCAGGGACGGCTATCAATTTATTAACCTTTACTAAGGCAGAGGCGATATAGCGACCACATACGTTACATTAGAAGTTGAACCTTGGTTTCTTTACAATTAGGTTCAAAATAATTTGTGTATATTGAAAATACAACTTGCATTGAAAACATCCTTTGCAAGGTATATATTCTATGGCTGCAATTGATCCCTGCGACAGACATGCCAATTTATGGGGCCTGTTTAAGGGTTAACTACCAGCTAACATGGTACTCGTACAACTGTACCTAAGCAATATTATCTTATTCCCATCAAATTATTCCCAACATTAGTTGGCAAATGACAGTGTTAAGATGAGGTGTTCAGTTAAAGAACTAAAATTTGAAGATGAATGATTACTTTTACATATTTGCTCTTGTCTAACAGCGAAAATACATGTCAGCTGTATTTGTAATTTGATTTGGATAACATTATTTAATTTCATTGACTGCTAGTAAATAAATATCTTTATAAAAACAAGTTAAAGCCAATTTTACCGTCCTTGCTCCTATACATATTTCTCAGATTGCCTTTGTGCAAATTTATAAAAATGTATCTCAATATTATTTATTTTGTTTCACGTTGCACGAATTATAACCCAGGTACTTTACAATCTTATTTACTTATTGATTTATTGTTGTCGTGCCTAACGTGAAAAGAAACCGAACATGTAGGCACATCTGTGGATCTTAGGACTTTGTTTGTTATATTTTGCATGACTAGATGTACAACAAATTGCACTAGCTATTAACTCGAAGAGTTTTTTCCTCCTTTTGATTTGATTTCGTGTTAATTGCATAAACCGGAAACAATTCCCAGTTTATGAGGGACTCGAGAAGTTTCCACTCCCTAACATTTGATTTCATGTTAATTGCATAAAAAGGATTCCAGTTTATGGGGAACTCGAGGAGATTTTGCTCCTTAGCATTTGACTACATGTTATAACGAAGTTTCCACTCCTTACCATGTTACGTCTAGTTTATTGCATGAACTGAAAACAATTTCTGATTCCCAGTTTATGAGGACTCTGAGGGAAATGCCCTTTTAAACCACATTTGGCACAAATTTTATCATTGGCGATGCACAGAGCACTATCGTATTTATGCTTGGTACTCCTGCATCTAGTACACTCGGATGATATGCCATCTGTTTTTTTTTATTTTATTAGTGTCTATGTTATTTACATTCAGATTTTGTTTAAATCTCGAAAATCACACAATTGCCTTTCGACAGTCTCAAGCGAATTTGCTTTTGTTAATTTTGTTAACTGTAACTGTGTCTCTCATTAACAGAATCTTTTTCCTCAATTCTTGTGACGAACATTTTCATTTTCATTTTTTTTTTAATACCGGAAGCTTGCAAATAAATTTCTAACCCCCGTTTCCATTTTTCCCATCGTATACCGAGAGAATTTTGATCGCGATCACAGTCAAAAGGCTCCAAAATAGGTGTTTGAGCTAACCATCAGGGATTTCAATTATGTTCTTTTAATATGAGGAATAAGAATCTGATATTTTATATATATATTTTTTTACAGTTACAGTTCTCATATACACTCTCGCTAATTTAAGTCTCAACACGTCCTTGGTCCAATTATTCGTATAAACAGGTCCATGCCTACGAAAACAAGATAGTTATTATTTTACTTTATGCTAGATCGATTATTTCCAAATGAAAACTAATCCGAGTTACAAAATAGGTTTGTAGGTTTTTATATGATTCGATTAGATTTCTTTATTTCACAACATAAATTTACATTAAAAATTGACTTAAGCTAATTTATACGAATTTATATTATGCTCGTCAAGTAATGAATAGGTACAATATTAATAATAATTATAACGAATTGTAATGAAATATAGCACTCGTTATTTATCGTTTGATTTGCATTAGGACCAAATTTGTCATTACGAATACATAACCTACACTACACCTCAATTGGCCCGTGGACGCGCTAGAGAACATAAAATAGCATTTTGGCACTTTTATGTTAGCATATACGTAATATCACTAACTTTGTTGTCAGCTCCAACACTTGGCTGCAATTGTTGTGCCTTATATTTTATTTTACTACCCTGCCCGGATCAACGGTGGCCAGACATAATGCCATTTGACTAGTGTAAACACAATTATTGCATTTACATGGGTCATAGATAGATATATGCATTTACTTTATGATAAAACATTACATTATAAGTTTACGTTAGTTACAGAGTTATAAGAATTCCTATCATGAGTTCATGATCATATATAGATAATTATGAATTTATTTTATTTACTTGATCTTTGACAGTTGGAAAAATGCACGTTTGCATCCAGGCAAATGGAGAAAACTAAAAATTATCGTCATAGGTATGCCTGTAGTTGTATATTTGTGGTAAGGAGATAACTGAATAACTAATTGATGTTTCAAAAGTTTTATTTTTGCCACCGAAAATCCGGGTTATGATAGTTACACGTCACACACACATACACTTAAGCGAATATGTTCGAATAGATATTCATCTTTTTTTTTTTTTTTTACCAAACAATCATTCGGTTACCAATTTATTTAAGTTGTACGCATTACTAGACAGCTTATATACCTATGATTACCATATATGATTAATATACTCGTACTACGCGATATTATACAAAAATCATTAAATCATAGTCCCTGGGTGTCCGAGCTCAGCTCGTGTGAAAATACGGAGAAAACGAATTTTCCCAGACATGAGACACAGCTCGGGCGATTTTGCGCCCCCGTAAACCCCTATATCCCAATTTTCATCGAAATCGTTAGGGCCGTTTCCGAGAACGTGATTGCAAATATACATATTTATATACATACAAATATTGCTCGTTTAATAGTACAGGATAGATAATTTATTTAAGACAATTTTAACATATCTCGCTGATTTAACGAATAGTTTAATGAATCTAAGATCGTTATAAAGCAAAAATTCACCCGCATTCCTTTTATGCAAATCATGATTGAATTGGGTAGAAACAAATCCCACTTGGTTGTATTAAATTAACAGCGCTTGCCTACCGATATAACAATCATTTCATTAAACTCAGTGTAGGCCGACCTCCAGGTACACGTAGTTATTACGAATTCCGGGGACAGGATACACTGGGAATGATTATGTATGGAGACAGGCTGTGATAGCGTAGCCGTAATTGTAATTTTGCTGTAGTATTAGTAGTATGCATAATATATATATCCAGGCTTATTTAAAAATCACATGACAAGGTAATTTAACTAATTATGATGTATCCTTTTGTTGAAATCCATAAAATCAAATTTAAATAACGGTTAGCGAGAATAAGTTGCACGTAACCGTTTCATACTTGAACCGTAACCCATGTTCGTTACTTAGTATAGGTTATCTAGACTTAGGCAAATAAACTGAACATTGTGAACATATAGCCATACTTGGTGTACTCATTTGTGTCATTAACATAATCATACAACACTGCACGTTTGGTAACCGAATTGTTTGTAATAATTATTCCGTGAATATAGTTTTACTCACAAAATTAATCCTCGTCGCCAGTTTGTGGTGTTCGCCGAGGGGATTGGTAATAAAACACAGCTTAGTATTTGAGTATACGCTGCAGCTGGTGGTGACAGCGACCACTCTGTATGCGTGCGAGCGTAAGACTGCCTGAGGGGCGCTCCCCCCACCACCTGCAGGTACACATTTATTTATATAGGATACCACAATCGTCAACATCGTTCCTAGTCTACTTCATCGAGAATTATAATCGTTACACATAAAAAAGTGCACGAAACATGGGAAAACGTAAACACAAACATTGTGATAAGGATATTCGTCGCAAGATTCGACGTTTGGAGGATAAATTGCGACACAATAAGCGCAAAGGTAAAACTACCCGTTATTTTAAGTTTTTTACTAAATATGTGAATTTTATTACTCTTTACTTTCCCTGTAATTATGTTTCGTAAATATGTACTGTCTTGATGTGGTAACACGAGATGTTATCCTGACAGTTGTAATTATTTGTTCCTTGAAGTGGTAATACGAGATATTGCCTTGGAATAAGTATTGTACCTATTATTGGATCCTTGACGTGGTAATACGAGATATTACCCTGGACCAATTATTGTACTTTCTTAACGTGATGATACCGTGATATCATCCTGAAAGTAACAATGTATAATTATTATTTTAGATTTGGACCGAAGATCTGATATCTCGACGTCAAGGTCGTCACAAAGCCCTTATTATAATGAACAATTATCAGATGTCGAAAATAAATATAGCGAGTCTGGCGAAGACTGGATGCTTCGTGAAGAAGCTTTGATGGTTGATGAGATCTATGATAGTACTCTCAGCTTGGCACCTCAGTTGCAGTCAGTTGTAAACAACCCCACTGCGAGCCCCTCACCACTGATCGCGACGGCACCAGCGCCGGCGGTGCCACAAATGCTAGCGACACCTACCGCACCAGCCGCACCAGCCCCACCAGCCGCACCAGCCGCGCCAGCGCCGGAACAAGTCACCTCGGTTCAAACAAACCCTGCCCAGTCAACAGCAACGACAGATATGGATAAGCCATCTACATCCGCACTCCCCCAAGAGATCTTAAGTATGCTGGGAGAAGCAAAAAAATTAGATGAACCACTCGGTGAGCATATCCCTGATGAGCTCTCTGAACGCTGGGAAAAAATCCTAATGGATGGGCTGGCCAAGGAGCTCAAGCAGTCTCTTGCTGATAAAATGCCGACACCAGGAAATTTTTTACTAGCTCGCGCACCCAAGCTTAACCCAGAGGTAGCTGCAGTTATTAATGACTCGGCAAGAAATCGTGACAACCGTTTAGAAAAAGCTCAAAATCAACTGGGCCGGGGCATTGCTGGGCTTGCCAATTTAACAAAAGAACTTATAAGATCAGACTTGAATAAGCTTGAAATCATCAAAAAAATTTCGGAAGTGACCCAAATACTATTAGACCTTCATTATGAAGAGTCAATCAACAGGAATAAACTCCTAGTACCGCTTCTTGATAAAAAGTTCTGGAATACAATCAAAGGTGTTAAGAGAGACGAATACCTTTTCGGAGAAAAACTTGGTGATAAAATTAAGAACTCCAAGGACATCGAAAAATCGGGTCAGCAGATTAAAAAATCTTTCACATTTCACCCGGCGTTTCAGCATCGCAAGCAAGCAGCACAGCAGGGAAACGCGAGAGCTCCTCCTCGCCAATACAAGCCGAAAGCCACATCAGCACCGACAACGAGCAGATACTACGAGCCGCAGCCCTCGACCTCGGGGAGGAGGACGAATTCGAGTCAGCGTCGCGGGCGTCCCTACTCGACCAACAAAGCGAACGAGCGGAGTCGGCGCTAAAGGTACCACATGCCGGTCGCATACAATATTTTTATAATAATTGGTTATTAATAACCAATGACTCCACGGTACTATCTATTGTACAAGGATATAAAATTCCAATTGCCTTGCCAATTTCACAAAATACTGAACCCAATAACCCTCCCTTTTCAAGAAGGGAAATGGATCTAGCTATAGCTAAACTAATTGAATTAGGAGCTATTACGCATTGTGATGAAAACATCCCTGGTCAATTCATTTCGCCTGTATTCTTAACACCTAAAAGTAACGGTGGGTTTAGGTTTATTTTAAATTTAAAAACATTAAACAAGGCAGTTTATTCGCACCATTTCAAAATGGAAGATATTCGCACAGCTATAAAGTTGATATCGAAAGGCGCCTACATGGCTACAATTGATCTAAAGGAGGCCTACTTTCTGGTTCCAATACACCCATCGCATAGAAAGTTGTTAAGATTTAGATACGACCATTTGTACGAATTCAATTGTTTGCCAAATGGATTGAGCTCGGCGCCACTTGTTTTCACAAAGCTATTAAAACCGATTCTATCATTACTAAGAAGTCAAGGACACATATTAGTAGCCTACCTTGACGATATCTTATGTATAGGAAATACCCTTGAAACTTGCAAATACACGGTACATGTTTTAATCAAAAATTTGGAGAAACTAGGTTTTGTAATCAACTGTGAAAAAAGTAAATTTGCTCCGTCTCAAAATTGTAAATTTTTAGGATTAGAAATAAATACACAAGCCATGCAATTACAATTACCTTATGAAAAAATTCTCAAAGTCTCAAAAATGACCAAAAACATGCAATCTAAAACTTATACAAGTATACGTGAATTTGCAAAGTTCATAGGTACCCTCACGGCCGCTTGCCCCGCAGTGGCGTATGGTTGGGCCCATACTAAGCTATTTGAGCGAGAGAAGTTTTTGGCCCTTCAACAATTTAACGAGAATTATGATTCAAAGATGACCCTTAAGTCGTGTTTACTTGATGATTTTAAATGGTGGTCTAATATAGAGTCAAAAGCTCAAAATAATATACAGAAAGGTACTTACCAGCTCGAAATATTTACTGACTCGTCTCTAACCGGTTGGGGAGCCGCATGTAATAATGAAATTACCAGGGGGCATTGGTCGCCTGAAGAAGTTCAACATCATATTAACTACCTTGAACTTTTGGCAGCCTTCTTGGGGTTACAGTCATTTTGTAAATATAGTCATGATTTAAATGTGTTACTCAGAATCGATAACACCACTGCCATATCTTACATCAATAGAATGGGTGGTATACAATACCTCCATCTAAATAAAATCACAAGAAAGATATGGGAGTGGTGTGAACAGAGACGCATATTTGTTTTCGCGTCTTACATTAAATCATGTGACAATACCGATGCTGATCAAGCCTCGAGACATACCAATATTGACACAGAATGGGACCTTAATTATAAAAGTTTTCAAATCATAACTAATCACTTAGGTGAACCTGAGATAGATCTGTTCGCCTCTCGTCTCAATAACAAATGTAGGAGATACGTGTCTTGGAAACGGGACCCTGGTGCTTATGAAATTGACGCTTTTACCTTCTCATGGCGTAATTACTTTTTTTACGCCTTTCCGCCTTTTGCGCTTATTCTCAAATGCCTTAGAAAAATAGTCGATGATAAAGCAACGGGCATTCTGGTCGTCCCGCATTGGCCGGGACAACCATGGTTCCCTTTATTCTTATCCTTAGTAAAATCTGAAATTATCTATCTTAAACCTAATAAAAACCTTTTACTGTCACCTTCCAGAGAATGCCACCCCCTTTGGCGCAGCCTTACCCTGGCGTGTGCAGTGTTATACGACAAGCCTACGTAAAACGCGGCATACCAGATGAGTGTATTGACATAATGTTACAATCCTTATCAAAGAATACTCTTAATCAGTATAATGTAGCGTTAAAACAATGGTTTTCTTTTTGTCAGATTAATAATATTGATATGTATAATGGCTCCGTCGCTGACATCTTAAAATTTCTTACAGAAAAGTACCATGCAAACGCCAGCTATGGTACATTAAATTCTTTTCGATCCAGCTTGTCCTTGATTATGGGTAAAGATCGTTGTAATAATGATTGTGTTTCGAGATTTCTTAAAGGTGTTTTTAAAAGTAAACCATGCTTTCCAAAATATAATTGTATATGGGATCCTAACTTAGTCTTGGATTATCTATCTGGCATTTTCCCGAATGATGCGATAACAATGGAAAATTTGACAAAAAAACTGGTAACTCTTCTCGCGTTGTCCACAGGACAACGTGTGCAGACGTTATCGCTAATAAATGTTGCAGATATTCAGATACAAGAGTCACGGATCATTATAACCGTCAATGACATTATTAAAACTTCCGCGCCGAACAGACATAATCCAAGACTAATAATCCCCTTCTTCAAAGAAAAAGATGCTATTTGCCCAGCATTAGCTTTGTCCTGTTACGTAGAGAGAACTCGTAACCTTAGATCCGGCATAAACTCGAACAAATTAATCCTTACTATCAAAAAGCCTATTCACAATGCTAGTCCACAAACAATTAGCCGCTGGATAAAGCAAACTCTAAGCAGCAGTGGAGTGGACATCAATACTTTCACAGCTCATAGCACCCGGCATGCCTCGACTTCCTCAGCTAGTAGATCTGGCATTTCTACAGATATAATAAAAAGAACAGCGGGCTGGTCGGGAAATTCTCTTTGTTTTGCCCGCTTTTATAATCAACCCTTAATCAATACAGAAGAAGACTGTTATTTTGCTCGAGCGGTATTAAATAGTTGAACTATGTTCTACCTACGATGTGTTAAATATTGATTAAAAAGTATAATATCTGAATAATCTGGTATTATAATTAATCAGGTGAATAATGCACTTATTGGAGATTATATAATTTTAGATTGATTTCGTATTCAATTGCACAATAATAATAAACTCCGATAATAATTATTATGTTGCCTTTCATTCTGCAACCAGCGCTAAACATCTACATGGTAATTAAATCTGGAGGATGCAATATTGAAGTAAAATTTATGGTTAAAAGAACTTACCTTAAGTGAATTTCAACCAAAATTTTACGAAATATTGCATCCGAGAGATTTAATATCCCGCCCCACCCGTCTTTGTTATTCTGTAAGAACCCCATGTTGCAGAATAAAAGTCTAGACTAATGATAGCTCTAAAACAAATGATCAAGATTGGCGGCAGGTGACCGGACCGGTGACTGAATGATTGACCGAATGGTCATAATGTCTTCTTTTTTAAATATCTAAAACTGTGTGACGATGCAGTATGTCGAAGAACGGACTACATGGTAATTAAATCTCTCGGATGCAATATTTCGTAAAATTTTGGTTGAAATTCACTTAAGGTAAGTTCTTTTAACCATAAATAAAAATTGTTTATAATACACCTATTTATTAAGTTAAATATTTTATAATTTAATCCACAAGTTTTATCAGAAAGTGTATTTTGGCGATTTTCAGCACATTTTTATTGCCAACCAATCCAATTTCGTGAATCTAGAAACTCATTACACCAATGGAATGAATATAGCTGTAATTGCTACGTTTCGAGGAACAATTCAATTCAATTAGTAAATTAACAAGTGGTGTATTATCGCGTAAGGTAGAGAACAACGGGGAAACCGAAGGTGACATCAAATATTTTAATTGAAAACTGACCTGGGCTTTGATGATCTTACAAATTCGGACATGTCGACCTCCACCGCAAATCCTAGGGTTTTGGATACGAGCTAGTATGGACTTTAATGTCCGTACTATAATTCCAAATATTCGTAAAAATAAATCGAAATTTTTCCAATGTAAACGTAAGTATTCAATTTCAAAATATGTGTGTCATATACCAAACTCATACATGCAAGAATCAACTAAAACTAAAAAACTAAGTAAAAACGTAGGTATACTCTTTTTAACCCTCGACGCACAAAGAGGGGTGTTCAAGTTTGACGTGTCTGTGTATCTGTCTGTGGCTACGTAGCTCCTTAACGAATAGTCCGATTTTAATGCGGATTTTTTTGCCCAATAGCTGACGTGATTGAGATGGTCCTTAGCTACGTTTAAACAAAATCGGTTCAGCTGGTTTTAAGATATTTAACTTTGAAATGAAAATGTCGGGAGCTTTCAACTATTTTTTTCTAGTAGTAAAGTGATATATATTGTTAGTCGATACGTGATCGTTTACGTCCTACGATTTTTTTTTTAATTTAGAGATTTGCAACTGTGCGAGTATCGTTTGGAATCGGTTGTCATTTTGAGCAAATCGGTTTAAATTAATAAGCATAAATTGAACAAGGGTAATATATTATGTCATTTATACATTAATTTCATCGCTCATGAATATAATATTTTAAAATCATTAAGTAGTGTTTTTAAAAAACGGTATTTGGGCAAGTATAAAAATATCTATACGGTTTTCAACCAAGTTCGAAAACGTATACCTACCGTAGAATACACCACCTACTTTACCCGCTTTTTTCGGAAAAACACGAATTTCTTATTTTTTCCATGATAGGGATGATATTGTTATTTGCTTACCAAATCCTTCGTAGTAATACTCATGTGTTCACGAGGAGAATAGTTATTTACGATACAAGTGCACGTGTATCGTACAACGTTTTACAGTACATATGGCTCTTTAAAGTTTCAACATATGCACGGAAAGTGCTCATTTCCGCACTCGTGCGGGAAAGTAACACCATGTGTACTGTAAATCATTTTGAAATCAACATCTGATGCACATTTTTGTCGATTATGATCGCGGGTTATCTGGAATTTTAGCCAACATTGCCCAATGCCCATGTCGATTACTGACGTAACTATGCCTCCAGCTCCACTATTCTGTACCTTGTTTTAAGCTCACCTCAACGCTCACCCACAAATATATTTAGAGGCCGCAAAACAAAAAAATAATTTATGTTTTCTCTTAGTATGATACGTTTAACTCAAATACTTGACTTCCATTTGGTTGTCGGTTAAATTATCGGAAGACGACAACCCGACGCGGTTGTCGGAGGTGGGCAATGTTTACACTGTTGGCCTTAAATATTATACAGCGAAAGACGTAGCTACAGCGATTCGGTCAATAAAGAGAGGAAAATCCCCAGGCCACGATGGTCTCAGCATCGAGCACCTCCAAAATGCCGGACCGCATATTTCGAGAGTCCTCGCTATGCTGTTCTCTTTGTGCCTTAGTCACTCGTACCTTCCACCAGACCTCTTGAAAACACTTGTTGTACCTGTCGTGAAAAACAAGAATGGAGACTTGACAGATACAAACAACTATAGGCCTATCTCTTTGGCCACCATAATCGCGAAAGTATTTGACGCCGTGCTTAACCAACAGTTAAATAAATATCTATGTCTCCATGACAATCAGTTTGGGTTTCGACCTCAACTTTCAACTGAAACTGCAATACTGTCACTTAAGCACGTCGTTAAGTATTACACAGACCGCAAAACGCCTGTATACGCGTGCTTTTTGGATTTGTCCAAAGCTTTTGACTTGGTGTCCTACGATATACTGTGGAGGAAGCTTGAGAGTATTAACTTGCCTCAAGAACTTATTAACATTTTAAAGCACTGGTATGGACACCAGGTCAATAGCGTCAGGTGGGCCGGAGAGGTATCTGAAGAGTATAGGTTGGAGTGCGGGGTGAGACAAGGGGGGTTGACCTCGCCCTCCCTGTTCAACCTTTACATAAACGCGCTTATTGGCGAGCTCAGCAGTCGTCATGTCGGTTGTCACGTGGATGGGATTTGCGTCAACAATTTAAGCTATGCCGATGACATGGTGCTGCTAAGTGCGTCAGTATGCGGTCTCAGGTCCCTGTTGAAGTGCTGTGAAGACTATGTACATGTTCATGGGTTACAGTACAATGTCGTGAAAAGCCAATACATGGTTTCGGAGGCCGGAGCTAGGCGCGTACAGAATGTACCACCTATTTACTTGAATGGCCTACCCCTGAAAAGGGTTGAACAGTTTAGGTATCTAGGTCATATTGTCACGACTGGCCTCGATGACAATGCGGACATTGATAGGGAGCGAAGGGCGTTGTGTGTGAGAGCTAATATGATCGCTCGTAGGTTTGCGAGGTGCTCCAGAGACGTGAAAGTAACACTATTTAGAGCTTATTGCACGTCTCTGTATACCTGCAGCCTATGGATCAATTATACTCAAAGAACATACAGCGCCCTCCGCGTCCAATTCAATAACGCATTTAGGGTAATATTGGGGCTGCCCCGCTACTGCAGCGCGTCGGGTATGTTCGCGGAGGCGCGCGTGACGGACTTCCCCGCGAGCATGCGCGCATTTAAATTAAAACAATATTCTTGCGAGATAATGTTCAATATTGAAACCAATAAAATGGCACTAATAGCATTACGTGTTTATGTTAGTATATTATTAGAACAGAATTATGGGTAAACATATCCGTTACATTGGCAACACTACGCTGTCATGCCCCTTATAGACAATATGCAATTTTGATTACTGTTTTACGTAAAAATACGAGTTAGAGAATAATACTTACGTGTGAAATGTTATCTTAGAAAGTTTATCCTTCTTATCCGATGTATTGTGACACCCTTTCACTGTACAAACCGTCATATTAATGAAAAATGTGGGAGCTATTTACACTTGACACGCGTCCTTGCAACTGACAAGCCGATCGGCGTACTGGGCCGTTTATGTCCTACTTTTGGTGGCCTCACCGTTGCGCGTGAACTGCGTTTCTATGCGTTATAATTCTATGCATTTCACAGAAATGTCACTCGTTATAAATCAATTTGATAGTTATCTATTGTAAATGGCTAGTATCAACAAGTGAGTCGCCATCAGATACATCGGAGCGGCCAAGGTGTCCAAATATTTCTGGGCAAGACTAAATTTCAATAAATTCTGCACACTGCAAATACCATTTATATAATTATAACTACTGCAATGACATCAACATCTAGGGACGCTGTTTTTCCATAATTTATTTGCATACGTCCAGCCTAAAATATCTGATCGCACAAAATGTCAAAGGTATCTAATATCTAAGCAATAAGGGTTTGTCATACAGATCTAATCATCATCAGATCATAAACATCCAATTAGTCGTAAATATTATGAGCAGCTGATTTTCAATAAATTCTGAACACAACTAGCAAATAATATCTGAACACACAAAACGCCAAAGGTATCTTTTAGGGAAAATGTACCTTAAGCCATATTTACAGTTTAATATTCGATGCCTGTAAAGTGTACGGTAGTACCCTGGAAAGTGAAAAACGATCTCAATGACAATCATTATATTTTATTGTTAAGGACTTTAGTGCAAAGGAGTCTTTCTTAGAAAGTTTCGTTGACCGTAATATTGCAATGTAGTTACATTGCCGACTTTAGACGACCATAGGAATTGTAATGCGGTATTTTGCATAGTTTACCCTACGTTGATTTCTGACCAGACTTTTTTCATTTCTTGTCTGTGTTGTCTTCTTCTGAAATCAATCTGCCAGAGAACCGAACAGATGCCCATATGAACATTAAGAGTAGAGTGAATAAAAACGCGTCATGATACGAAAATACTTTATAAGACTAGGAACAAAACCACTACTACATCGGTGAAAAAGTTAGTTTTTTGTGTAACCTCCTTCTGCATTTAATACTGCCTGTAGGTAACCGTCTTCCCAAGGAACCAACGAGAGTTTCGCGTATATTTTGCCTTCTGAAAGACTCCCAAATATTGATAGTGTGGCGTCTTAAGCTTTCTTTTGTGCGTCATTGATTCCCGTCCCACTCTTGCACCATTTTACCCTATAAGTTTTCTGTGAGGTTGAGGTCTGGGCTCTTAGCCGGCATTCTTATTCGAGTGAGCATATCACTGTGTTCCTGAATCCATGCTTGCACCAACCGAGAATTATGCACAGAGCTGTTGTCTTGCATAAAAGTGATGTGCTCATTCGGATAAAATACGTTGGCAGTTGGTACAAATGTATCTTCCAGTATCTTTGTGTAATCCATCACATTCATTCGCCCTGTTATTTCTACCAGTTCCCCGGATCATTCTTACACATCCAGACCTAGAACCCAATCGTAATACATCCACTCTGGCGATCAGGCATTATCTTATTCAGAGGGCACTGTAATATACACATAACTCAAACTATATTCATCCTATTGCTGGGCGTAGACTGAAATGCTCCCACACACTGATTGTATGGCGTCTTAATTCTTCTTTTGTCCTTCACCCGGATCCCACTCCTGGACCATTTTCCCCCACAAATTTCCAATAGGGTTGAGATCCGGACTTTTAGCGGGCATTTTAATCTTAATAGTATCTCTGTCTGTGTGCATGAAGCCATGCTTGCACTAGCCGATGAACAGATCTATTATCCTGCATAAATGAGACATGTAGGTTCGGATAACATATGTTTACTCTGGGCAGCAATGAATCTTCGAGTATTTCCACATAATGCGCCGCTATTTTGAACTATATTCGTTGAACTATAAAGGCTAAGGCTAAAACTTATTATATGAATACATGTGGTATAGTTCAGTTTGTCATACATACATAACACTGCATTTCGCTTGGCCTGTGGAATTTTTTGCACTACATCTGTAAAAACCGAAGACATAAAAACTGATATTTATATTATGACGAAATATCTTTGAGTATTAAGCCACTGGAGATGTCATAGACAGGCGACCCCCTCCGGCAAAGTACATTGGTCAACTGTTCAACCACGTTATATAAAACTACTTAAAGTCGCTTCACCGTCATTTTGTATCGTTCCGTGTCGCGTGACGTTTCTCTCGAAAAATGGTGGCTTGTGCAATATTATCATGTAAAAGGTGATCTGACAGCTCAAATTCGCAACAAGTTCACGTTTCCTATCATAGGTAAGTATTTTTACTAACTATTAAATGTGTATTGAAGTACAATCTCCATTTAAAGAAAATACCGTTAGCGATACGTAAACGACAGAACGTAAACATGATTATAGTGGTAAGGGTTCGAATCGGTCTTTAGGGATGTGATAAAGTAAGAAAGGCAACTCAACATTTGAATGAATCATTCATTCATTCAATCACTGCAGTTTGTTTAATAGTCAGTTTTTTTATTAGATATTGAATTAAATAGTAGGTATAGATGTATGTTACATTTAAATCTTGTAAGGTGAATCAGAAAAATTACTTTTCTCTGGACTTACGATGTTGAAATTTAGTCTTAAAAAGAAATGAATTATTGGCAAAAAAAATCTAGGTAAAAGGAATACATTTAGTGCGGGACTATGAGTGTATGTGTTATTCATATACTATTATTTAATTTAACGTTGGGTTGACATAAACATAAAATCTACCTTAAATAAAAATATATCAAACTCCTAAGGGGTTAAGTTATTCGGACGCAAGCTTCGTGTTATCGTGGCCTAGGGGATTCTGTGCGAGTAAAGAATACACGGAGTGCAAAGTGCAACGATGAACGTGGGTTCAAACCTCAATATTGACATTACTACTTTGTTGTAGGCATACTTTGTAGTTCTTTTTTGTTTTTGTTTTGTGTTGTGTAGACAATATTATTATTTTTTATCTCATGTATATTATTTTTTCATTTTGACTACTTTAGTTGGACATATTCTCTTTTTTTTATTATATCTTTTATTTTGTTCATTACAAATTGAATGAACTTATTGTTTTAACTTTTTAATTTTTACTTTTGACATTTATTTGGACGTGTTTTTTTTTATGTTATCAGTTCGCAATTTTATCCGTTAAAATAAATTATGTTATTAATCTAGCCTGCAATGAGCATATTATGTTGGTGTTTGGATTCACATGTATTAGCCTATTGTCTTTAGTTCCTTAATTAAATTGTTAGTACAGCTGTACTAATCATTACAATAATCATTGTGTGAAGTTTCACATTCGACTACTAGTTGGTGTTATCTTTTATCCTGTAATGATGAACAACTCCTCTCAGTCGCTGGCGTGCTGCCCCCACTGCCCTAACTCGTCTCGCACATTTACTGCCCACGGGCTTAAAGTGCACAAGGGCCGCATGCACAAGGGAATAATCCATTCGGGTATTTCTCATTCCGTCTCTAGTGTTGCGTTGCAGTCACAGGTAGCACAAACGGGAAACGCAGCCGCTTTGGGGTTGGCTGATCTAGCTGTGCTTAAACAAACTGTGAGGGTGCTGCGTCATATCCCTAAAGGCGCACGAAACCTCGCGGCAGGTAAAATGAGCGACATTATCGATAGATGTATCGCCACCAATGATACAGTTGACTGGATCTTTTTATTAACTTTTGCCTATACGGCACTCAGGGCACCAAACGCGACTCAGGAGGGTAACCTTACAGCCAAAGTAAAATGCAATGTCGACTCAGCCGGTGTCGAGGTTCCATTATGTGTGGGTGGGGCGATGGTTCCTAGAGTGCCCTCAGTCGTTAAGACAATAGAGTCCAAAGTCTTTGAGGGTGATCTGAGAGGCGCGGTCCGGGTGCTTATGTCAGATGACGGAGTGGCACCACTGAGTCCAGAAACGCTAATCACCCTAGAGTCAAAGCATCCGGCCCCATCCCGACCACTAGAAATTCCACTGGAGCCAGACAGATCCATCCCTTCCCATAGTGTGGAGGTAGAACACATCATTAGGGCAATTGCGTCCTTTAACAGCAGCTCTGCGGGAGGTTTGGACGGAATGCGGCCTGTACATTTAAAAGAGCTGACGTCTGGATCAGCCGGTGATAGCGGAATTCGTTTACTTGGTTGTCTTACTAAACTCAGCAATTTTTTACTCAGCGGCCAAGTAAATCCTGCTGTATGTCCATATATATATGGAGCGTCCTTGTGCGCGTTATCAAAAAAAGATGGGGGCTTGAGACCCATAGCTGTCGGTAGCGTGTTTCGTCGGCTGGCCGCTAAATTGGGGTGTTATGCTGTAAGGGAGGAAATGTCCGCTTACCTGCGACCTTGTCAGTTGGGTTTTGGTACGAGATTAGGCTGCGAAGCGGCTATCCACGCAACACGGGCTTTCTCCTTGGATCCTGGACATGCGGAGTGTGTGATTATTAAGCTAGACGTCAAAAATGCTTTTAACTCCATCGAACGAGATACGTTGCTCTGTGAAATTAGGGAGAAGGTGCCTTCCCTTTACCCTTTCGTCTTTCAGGTATACTCTTCACCATCATACCTCTTCTACGGTGAATCCCTCATACTTTCCCAGGTTGGAGCACAGCAGGGGGACCCGCTTGGCCCCCTGGCCTTTAGCCTAGCCATTCAAAAGGTCATTTCGGAGTTGCAGTCCCCTTTGAAGGTTTGGTACCTGGATGATGGCACCCTCGGGGGAAAACCGGAGGTGGTACTGAAAGACCTCATCACTCTCCTTCCTCGATTCAAGGAGATGGGCCTAGAGATTAATAGTGCCAAGTGCGAATTCTTTCCTTGCAGTGCCCAGGAGCCGTAGCATGGTTGGCCTTATCACGCGACAAGTGACAAGATAGGGGCGTCGTCTCGTTCTATCGAACGGTGTCAGCCAGTGACGCACGCTCTATCCTATCACCTATCGCGTGACAAGGCCAACCATGCTACGGGGCCAGTCCAATGCGTCCTTCTCTTCTTTTCACGCTTTGCTTCCCAGCCTTAGGGTGTTATCGGAGCAAACGTTTAATCTCCTGGGGTCGCCTATATTCCCGGCAGCCGTTTCTGATGCCTTTGAGGTAAGGAAGCAGCTTCTCCTGGCGGCGGCGTCTAGACTGAGAAACCTTTCGGCTCACGTGGCTCTCTCTTTGTTGCGGTTTTGTTTCGCAGTTCCCAAGCTCACGTACCTTTTACGCACTGTGCCGGCTTGGCTGCACCCGGGTGAGGTAGACTCCTTTGATTGTGTGCTAAAGGAGACATTAGAGTCAATTTTAAATGTTTCCCTTAATCAAGACCAATGGGAACTGGCGTCTCTCCCTATCCGGAGCGGTGGATTGGGAATTCGGCGTGCGCGGGATATCAGCCTTCCGGCTTTCTTGTCATCGGCGGTTGGGGTTGTGGACCTTGTGACTGGTATACTCTCCATGGAAGGTGACAAGGCAACCATACCACACGCGTCTGATGCTTGGGATGCTTGGGCGGCTCTAAATCCTGGTGCGCGCAGGCCAGATAAACCCGATCGCCAGCGTTCGTGGGACGATATAGGGGTGAAACGAGCACTGGATTCTCTTGAGGAGACTGCGCAAGGTGTGGACAAGGCTAGACTGAAGGCAGTTTCGAAGCCGGAGTCAGGGGCTTGGTTGCATGCGCTTCCGTCTCCACACTTGGGCACTCTACTTGACGACGAGTCGATGCGGGTGGCAGTGGCTTTCCGCCTGGGCTGCGATGTGTGCGAACCCCATTTATGCATCTGCGGCGCCAGGGTGGAGAGCAACGGGCACCACGCATTGAGTTGCTGTCGATGTGCGGGGAGATTCTCTCGTCACCACGCTCTGAACGATATTGTCCGGAGGGCTTTAGTCTCGGCCAATATTCCATGTGTGCTGGAGCCCTCAGGCCTAAGCCGGTCGGATGGCAAAAGGCCGGATGGCTTGACCCTGGCGCACCACCGGGACAGCAGGAGCTGCTGCCGAGGCAGCTGCGGTCAGAAAGCGGGACAAATACTCCGCGCTGAATACTTATTCGTTTGTCCCTCTGGCGGTGGAGACGATGGGTTGCTGGTGCTCAGAGGCCAGAACATTCTTGGCGGAAGTTGGGCGCCGTTTGCGACTGAGAGGGCATGACTCCCGTTCCGGGTCATTCCTGTTGCAAAGGTTGTCGATCGCGATTCAGCGCGGCAATGCAGCGAGTGTGATGGGAACCTTTGCACCCGGAATGACACGGGGCGGGTTATTTGACTAAGTGTAGTTTTATTGACTGTATTAAATTGTATTTAAACTGTTTTTTTTTAAATATTTTTATTAATAAATATACTTAAATTAATAAAATAAAAAAGACAATGCATGTTGAATTTAAATCTTTATAATTATTTATAGTATTATACTTTATTTAATATAATTGTATGTCCTTTTAGATTTCCAAAAGATCCCTATATAAAGGAGAAATGGAGAACAATTTGTAATTACGAAAATTATTCTTGGAAACCTACACGTACAAGTGTTATCTGTTCGGAGCACTTTACTCCGGAAAGCTACAAAAATGATTACGTGTACAATAAACTTATTCATTATAAAAATCAATAAAAATACTAATTAATCAAAGTCTTAAGCGGGTCTTAAAAATCCCTACCAGAGAATTTAAATTAATAAATATGTGGTAATTCTAATAAAATTAACAATTTATTTTATTGCTTTCCCTTTGCTCATTTATGTTTTGAAGTAACTTTATAAATGTGGTGAAAGCTGAGCCTTATTAAAATATAATTGCATATACATAGGTTCTTGCAAATACCAATCAATAAGTATCAGCCCGGAAAACCGCGGGCGAGAGTTCATTCCACAGTTTAACTATGCGAGAGGGCTAAGGACACTAGGGCACATAATTACAGACAGACATATATACAAACAAACATATTTTTGGGATATCTTCAATGGACAGAATTTTCACTTTTACAATTTAATAATAAATAGTATAAGATAATTCAGTTCATTCATCAAACTAATTTGACTCATTCTTCAGATGTCTTCGATGTGTCCCATCACTAACTTGTTCGCATGTATGCTGCATCAGTTACGTGAAAACTCTGTCTGTGTGCGTGTAATTTTTGATGTGTTGAATTTGTTTGTAGTGTGCGTTTATCGCAACAGCAAAACTTGTGTCTGTTGTGTTATTCCTCTTTTGGTGGTGTGCTATACGTGTTTTACCTCGCCCCCCGCCAAAAGTGGCGAAAAAATTTGTTCGAAGAGTTTACGTCATGGCATCTCCAGTGGCTTAATACTCAAAGCGAAATATAGACTCAATTTTGAACACATTTACTACTTGTTATCTCAGAAAGCCACCGTTTGAAAAATTGTAACGGTTCTCTCTTGTATTGGAGGCATTTATAAAAAAAGTTTTTAGTCTTTAGGTATAGTTTAGCTAGGGTCTGACTATCGCAGGCTCTTGGTCCACACGTTATAATTAATCAGCCAGACAACAATCTTTGGAAAATTAATATTATCTTTTCATTCTAATACTAAGTTCCATCTTAGTCGATCAAAAATGTTAACAAATACCTAATTCTCTAAGATATATGATATGACATTCTATCCCTGGATAACAATGCATATTTTTCTAAAACATCCCGGACTGACATCATGACTGTAGACTGAAGTCCTTGACTGAATATGTCTAACGGGTTATAAGAAAAACGGCAAAGATTAAATAAAAAAAAAAGTATTATGAAACTCCATTAAAACAGTGACTTATCCCCGGCGCAAAGAATACATACGTACCTCCTGTCGTTTTAAAATAAATATTGAAATGCTTAAATTAACAAAGTTACTTATTTTAGACACATAAAATACGACTTATTTTTTAAAATGTAGTTTACATTGTATTCTCAGCTCGACGCAACTTTGGATAAACTCAATTGGCGTTATGTCCTCTTTTATCACTTCTTGTAGTTTTTCTTTGTATCTTCTGTCAAACATAATAATCTTTCTTTTCTGCGGTTTCGGTCAAATAAACTTCTTTTTATTTTGCAGTCCTGGGTTTTGGCATCTTTGCGCCCGTCCTCTTCTTAATGCGTCTGTGCCATGGTTCAACCGTGTTGTTAGTTCTGTGCCTGTCGTTTGCACAACTTATATCGGCTTGTGCAGACCTAGACAGCCATTCTTTAACAATAGTAGATTGTTAACCAAGGTTTGAAAGCCACCCATTCCAGTCGAGATTTTTTTTTTTACAAGCCTATAGAGTCCCACTGCTGGGCAAAGGCCTCCCCTCTTGATATCCACACGTCCCGATTCTGAGAAATCTCTGGCCACTCGTTGTGAAATATGTCCAGGTCATCCCGCCATCTCCGTCTCGGCCTACCACGTCGTCGCCTTCCATCGTGCGGCACCCAGTCCGTGGCTAGTCTAGTCTAGCTAGCCCACCTTTGGGGATGCATGCGGCAGACGTGGCCGGCCCATTCCCATTTCAGCTTGGCGGTCTTGGCTCCAACGTCAGCAATGCAAGTTTTTGAGCGCAGCATAGAGTTTCGGACCCGGTCGATCCGTTTGACTCCCAGCATGCTACGCTCCATAGCTCGTTGGCAAACCTTCAATCTGGTCTTTTGTGCCTCAGTGAGTGACCATGTTTGGGCACCGTAGGTTAGGACAGGCTGACCATGTTTGGGCACCGTGGGTTTAAATAAATCATTTGTTACAATTATGAATTTTACAAATATTGCCAAGTAATTAACTCGGTACTTAAAATTTACTGACAAATTCGAGCAGTTTGTGAATGTACAAGTAAAAAAAGGTTTTTTCCTGGAATATTTACATTTGATACTGATTGTGAAACTTGAGTATCTTGCACTGTATGATCTGTATATGTCGGAGATGGCATTATCTCATTAGCAGAAGAAGACAGCGGTAGATCGTCTCTAGCTGTAATATTCACCTCTTCAGCACTGAGATCCTGGTAAGCTGCCTGAGAAGCTGATTCTTTGGAAGGTCCTGGTTGAGGCAAATATTGAGCCGAACAAAAATTTTAGACTTCTTCTGCGTGGAGTCTTCGATATACCCTTCGCCTATGTACTTGATTTCCATCCGCCTTGCCGTTTGAGCATAGTCACGTCTGCTCTAGCATCGGCTAAAAGTATCGCAGATGTTCTCCGGAAGCAATGTCCAGAGTAAAGGTCAGCATTTGCCAAGTTAAGATACAGTCAGCAGCAGAAGTAGCTAAGCGGGCCGGGTGTTCAAAATGACCTGCACACGACTTTATTCTTAAGAAATTAAGAGCGTGTGTAGGTTATTTTGAACACCCGGCCCGCTTAGCTACTTCTGCTGCTGACTGTACATCGTTATTAGTTTAGGCATGCTTGAGATGTTATTTTGCCGATCACCTGCCTAAGACAATTTGCCTCGTTGGTATTTCAGAAAAAAACGATTAGTTTGTATATTATCGGGGCGTAGTCCTTGAAATTTCAGTACTAATTGAGTAAACTCTTCCCGCACGACAAATGTAGATACGATCAATTTTTGTATTCTTATTCGGCAATTTTACAAGTAATAATCGGCCGTGTCTTTCTACGTTTTCCACAATTATGTTTTCACTCCTTCTATTCGAAAAAAAGTCTTTTCTAGCCCCAAAAGCAAGTTTTGCTCCCTCTGCATTTTTTTTCAATCTTTTTTTTTTGGCCGAGGGAGCAAAATTCATGTTTGCGACCTGTACGCTCGTCATAGTCCACATAGAGCCAGAGCGAGGCCAGAGACAATAGGTACGTAATTGGCTACTTTCCTAAAACAATATATTTATCCCGTCAGTTAGATTTTCAAAACATATTGGACACGTATTTTTGTTTGTCATCTAAACAAAAAATGATGAAGATATTTATAGCCCGTTAAAGTTCCGCGTTCAGAAATATAATTTTGTAGCAATAGTGGTAAATTTGAAGTAAATTAGAGTACTTAGTTTCCTTCCTTCCCTTGTATCGCAAAGATTAAGTTTCTCTGCCTTCCTCCATAGAGCCCTCTGAAAGTGGAAAATAGCATTGAGGAAAAATTGCTGTCACGGCGTTTATTTGGGCCTTTTCGTAGTCACACTTAAATTTGTTTATTGCAATATTAAATTTATCTCGAAGTATGGAAAACACGCATATATGTTTCTGTTGTTTTGTTGGACAGCAGTACCATGGGAATGACGCAAGTATATTCATTTGTACTTTCTACATCAACGTAAATACTGTACAATTAGTAAAATGGTGAAGGTACCACATCAAATGTGCCATCCCCGAAGAAAACTGTTTTATGTGAAATATTTTGCTTGGTCTTCAATGATAGTTCTGTGCTTAACATGAGAATTTTATTCGCATTTCCATCTTCACATATCAAAAACTTATCTTTTAAAATATCAGGTATTTCTACATCTTCTAAGGTCATTCAGGTATGTCTGAAGCACAAACATCTGATTCGTCGTCACCGTCCTCAATATCTAACTCACAAAAAGACTCTGCATATAATTTCCGTATTGGTGAGTAGCGGGTGCAAACATTTGTTTTGAATTCTTGTATGGCTAAATGAATTATATTTTCAGATCGACTTGCCTCGCAAAAATGCGTACTTTCTCTGGTTACTTTAGTCCTCTCGCTATTAATAGTAATTGAAGCCGAACATTCTTCACGGTTTACACACCTCCATAACGATGAACCGTCTTTATTTTTAACGTTAGCATTGTACCTATGAAATCCCTTTAAAACGGTTTCTTTACCTTTCTGATTTATACTAAAGGTAAGGGACTGACTCGTTGCATCGTTAGCAATTGCAAATCAAAACGTCCTGAAAGATACGGTTGATACGGTTGAATGAGAGTTAATTTATCTGTTTTTAATCAAAATTATAGACACTTCAGCCAATGTAACTATTGGAGCGGAAATCGAGCTAAAGAGGTTCGAGTACTAATTTCAAATGTACACTCAGTCACTGGCTTACCGGAACATCACCGACCGGACAATTTAACACTTGGGCCAAATTGACCAGTGGTCTTTAATGGGATCTGGACATCATGACATCCCGGACAATTCAACACTCGGGCCAAATTGACCAGTGGTCGTTCTGGCGTCTGGACATTATGACGCGCTGGACAATTTAACACTCGTGCCAATTTGCACTGTGGTGTTTATGGCATCTGGACATCTAGACCCCTTAGACCTTTTGACTCTTGGGCCAATACACCCCTGAGGCATTTCTTCTGTAGGTTTTACCCGTATCGTCATTTGATACTTCGACGTCCCCGCCTATTGCTCTCTTTACAGTATGCCGAGTCACGTCATAGTTTAAGCTTATTTTACCATCACGGATCATATATTTTTTTGCCATAAACTTTATCACCAGACTCTAAGTCATTAGGCTTGGCTTTCCTCTTTCTACCTGAGTATATCTACCGTTTTGTTGGCGTGATTGATTTGTATACTCATGCCGAATTACAGCTGCTATCTAGTATTAAGGGTCACTGAGCTAAGAG
This sequence comes from Epinotia nisella, assembly GCA_932294315.1. Classification (NCBI taxonomy): domain Eukaryota; kingdom Metazoa; phylum Arthropoda; class Insecta; order Lepidoptera; family Tortricidae; genus Epinotia; species Epinotia nisella. Next base: position 24,795,921 of record OW028673.1, read on the forward strand.
AGACGGACAGACAGACATGGCGAAACTATAAGGGTTTCTTGTTGACTACGGAACCCTAAAAACCTTATATAAGCCGAATTGAGTACTACCTGTTATTTGATTAGTTAGGTGTGTAAAATATCAACATTCTTATGATAACGTTCCATTTAGAGAACCATCGGGTAACCGCACTTGAATGGGGCTTCGTTATTACGTCATGGTGAGTAATTAACGTAATAAGACGCGCTCTTAGCTCCGCAAAGGAACACTCCTTGTCCATTAGAGACCTCTCAGGATAAAGGTGGCGTTTACCTACCTATTTACGAATTCATTTGAGATGTTACCGACTTTATTCTTTTATTTTTATAGTCTAATAATAGTACATTATTGTCGAGGCATGGTTTTAGACAATGGCAGGCTGTGTATTAGACGGACCGAAACTGGCCAGTCAGTTTAATACGTAGGTAGCCGGTAATTGCCATTCCAGTCGAGACTAAAGCATAGTTTCCACTAAACGGCTCGCATCGCATAGGATCTAAAAGGATACAAACGGATGCGGCGACAGCCATTCGCTTTCCACCAAACTGCCCGCATCGCATCGGATCGGAAAGGGTACGAACGGAGGCGGCGAAAGCCGATCGCTTTCCACCCAACGGTGGAAAGCGATCGGCAACTCTCTCTCTCTCTCTTGACATTAGACAAGCAAAATCTATCGGCAACCTCAAATCCCTTCTTAAAGAACATTATTTGTCTCTCCCCTAACCCTGATTGTATTTTTTGGCTGACTGTTTATGTATCATATATTTTTATTTGTGATATTTGTATATATGTATGATTGTGTATATAGAGCTATTTATGTACGTTTATTTTTATAATTATTTGGACTTTTGGTTAATAATAATCTCTGCATCACCTACTGCATAATCTAGTTTTATCTCTTTCTCCGATACCCAAAAGTTGTCTGCAAGAGATTTTCAGCGAAAAGACCGCCTGTCACACCTCTACCTACATTTCATTGTATTATTTCTCTCTGTAACTGCTTTGTTTGTGTGAGGTGTGCAATAAAGAGTATTCGTATGGTATTGTACTTATGACACATTACGGGTTAATTCAAGTACTTCTGATAAACTAAAATAGTCAATAACATCTGACTTAACTTATTGTACTTATATATTACTTTGGAACCTTCTTTCATCAGTTTCTTTTGCTGTTGACTATACTATATCGCTGCCGCAATATTACAAGGTTGTATGTTACATTTTTTCCATAATGTGAGGTTTGATTAGTACGTAATTCTGCGTGTCTTTAGCTATATTTTACTGAAACCTGTAACTTAATATCGTCAACTAATAGTCCAAAAATCCCGATGTTACATGGTTCTATGTTATGGTTATAAAACTAACAAGGGCAACAAGGTTCTATGTTTGTTTGATTGTCCACTAATCCACTAATAAAAAAGTTTACTGTGCTATTTGGACTGAAGCTACTGCGGGCAGAGGCGGGAATAATATAGCAAGTGCTATGTTTGCAATTTTAAAGCAAGTTTTAAATGAAAACCCCCAATTTAGCTCAATTATACTGTGGAGTGATAGCTGCGTGCCACAGAATCGCAACAGCTTCATGAGCTTTGCGATGAGATGTATTTTAGGCAATTACCGAAATTTGAGAGAAATCTTCATGAAATTCTCGACTCCTGGACATTCCTGTATACAAGAAATTGATAATGTGCACAGTTGTATTGACAGAGTCTTGAAAAAGTCTGAATATTCATCATCATCATCATCATATCAGCCGAAAGACGTCCACTGCTGGACATAGGCCTCCCCCAGAGAGTTCCAAATTGACCGGTCCTGCGCCACCCGCATCCAGCGGACTCCCGCGACCTTTACCAGGTCATCAGTCCACCTTCCGGTTCGTGTTCGCCACTCGAGAACCTTTCCGCCCCTACGGCAATCGGTTCTACGTGCAATGTGCCCCGCCCACTGCCACTTAAGTTTAGCAATTCGGAGGGCTATATCGGTTACCTTGGTTCTGCTGCTATCAACTTAGTATAACCCTACTGCATCATACAAATGAGTAAAAACAACTTCCTAGATTTTCAAAAAGCAGGTTCGAGGCTTAAATACGCACTGGTGCCGTTCTCTAAAGTGACGGTATTAAAGTTCACTCAATCGGTATTTGAAGTGAGCTACAAACAGTCTCACACAGAGGAAACAAAAAAAAAATTAAAACCCCAAAGAATCCGAAGGCAGAATAACGGCAATATTTGTGGTACTCCAAAGATTTTTAAAAAAACCCGTTGAAGGAAAGACAAAAATAGATACTATCAAATCAATGTACAGGTGGATGCCACGAGCAGATGTGGAGTACTACGAAACTGTTTTTAACGAATAGTAAGCCAAAACGGAACTCATTAAACATAATACTATATTGAAAAGATCTAAATTAACACCCTGTACACCGCTCGCCTGTGGCTCGGCCTCCAATCACCTGCTCCCTCTATATATATTCTTCATTTTTCCGCTTTCAATAAATAATTTTAGTACTAAGTACTACGCTAGAGACAAACAAAGTCCTATGTTACTCAACAGAATGTTTACCTAACGGGACCAAAGTTCTATGTAAATAACAAATTGTTTATATTTAATTAATAATTCAATGATTAAGGCGTACCACTGTATTTTTGGCATAAGTATATTTGTGTTTCTACAATTGACATATTCGTTTAAATATCTAACAGATCTATAACCAGCGAAATATAGTTATACTTATTTTCAAAGCTAATTATCTCCGTTCGATGTTCATGTAACATACAACCTTGTAATATTGCGGCAGCGATATAAGGAACGTTTTAACGAATATTTTGAATACTGTTATACAACGGTATATTATTGATTCGTTTCTATATGTGGTTTTTTGCAGCCCGTGGTCAAGGAGGGATTCCTGATGAAGCAAACGCGCAGCTTTCAACGATGGCAACGACGTTATTTCAAGCTTCGCGGACGCACGCTCTATTATGCGAAGGAAAAGGACGTGAGTAAACATTTCCAGCTATCCACAGTCATAGGTCTATCTGCAATCTCCGCAAAACCATATTTTCAACATGTCACGTCTTAGCCATAGTCTTGAAAGAAATGAGTAAAATTTTGAAATATCTATACTATCTTTTGGCTTATTCACGACGTAGCGATAACCAGCTGGCACAGATTCCAACGGAAGCAAAGCAAGAGCATCACGAAGCATAGCATGCAATGTCCTGCTCTGCTTTTGATTTTTAGTAGGTACAGTCAGCATCAAAAGTAACGACGCAATCGAAGACGTCAAACCTCTTATTCCCATTTAATAAAGACTTTTGACGTCTTCGTTTGCGTAGCTACTTTTGATGCTGACTGTACATTTTCCTTTTTCTGTGGGCTATTGGAGTTATGATAGAAATCTAATTAAAAGAAGAAACTGACTGACTGACTGATCTATCAACGCGCAGCCCAAAACGCTGGTTCTAGAGATTACAAATTTGGCACGTAAGTTCCTTATAAGGTCTAGGGGTGCACTAAGAAAGGATTTTTCAAAATTCAACCCCTAAGGGGGTGAAATGGAGGTCCAAAGTTTGTATGGGGAAACAAATTCAACCCCTAAAAAGGGGAAATGAGGTCACAGTCTGAAAATCGACATGGGTGTCATTTCAATGGTTTATCGTGTCGCTGATTACGCAAACAACAACGATTTTAAAATCCAACATGGCGGACGTAAAATACCATTTCCCCTGTTCGGATACGATGGGGTTGAAATGTCCAAAATATCAATATGGGTGTCGTTTTTATGGTATTTTGGGAGTAATGGTTCTGGAGATTCCAAATTTGGCACGTAGGTTCCTTATTAGGTTTTCAAAATTCATCCCCTAAGGGGGTGAAAATAGGGTCCAAAGTTTGTATGGGGAAATAAGATTTGTTAGACAATAGTCTACTAATGCAATAGCATTCGAAACTTCACAAGAGTATTTCTAACGATAAATTAGTAAAGATGTTATTCAGGTTTTTTGAAAATTCAACCCCTAAAACGGGGAATGTGGTCCCAAAATCTGAAAATCGACATGGGTGTCGTTTCTATGGTTTATCGGGTCGCTGATTAGGAGAACAATAACGATTTTAAAATCCAACATGGCGGACGTGAAATACCATCTCCCCTGTTGGGGTGCAAAGGGGTTGAAATGTCCAAAATATCTATATAGGTGTCGTTTTCATGGTATTTTGGGACGTTAATTACGAAAATGGCATCGATTTTGAAATTAAATATTGTGGACATCTATCTAAATATGTAGAGTCGAAATGTAATGTCGATATGTACCTACAGTCGATATGTAGAGTCGATATGTAGAGTCGTTATGTAGAGTCGATATGTAGTCGATATGTAGAGTTAATATGTAGAGTCGTTATGTAGATTCGATATGTAGAGTCGATATGTAGAGTCGATATGTAGAGTTGATATGTAGAGTCAATATGTAAAGTCGAAATGTAGAGACGATACGTATAGTTGATATGTAGTCGATATGTAGAGTCGATATGTAGAGTCGATATGTAGAGTCGATATGTATAGTCAATATGTAGTCGATATGTAGAGTCGATACGTAGAGTCGTTATCTGGAGTCAATAGGTAGTCGATATGTAGAGTCGATACGAAGAGTCTATGTCGAGTCGATAATTATATAAAAGAAGAAACTGACTGACTGACTGACTGACATATCACCGCACAGTCTAAACCGCTGGATCTAGAGATTCCAAATTTGGCGCGTAGGTTCCTTATAAGCTATAGGGGTGCAGTAAGAAAGGATTTTTCAAAATTCACCGCCTAAGCGGGTGAAAAGGGGGTCCAAAATTTGTATGGGGAAACAAATTAAGTACGAGTATTTCATTCAAAACTTCACAGGAGTATTCCTAGCGACAAATGAGTAAACAAATGTTTCAGGTTTTTTGAGAATTCAACCCCTAAAAGGGGGAAATGTGGTGACAATGTCTGAAAATCAACATGGGTATTGTTTCTTTGGTTTATTGGGTCGCTGGTCGCTGATTACGAAAATAACAATGATTTTAAAATCCAACGTGACGGACGTGAAATACAATCTCTCCTGTTGGGGTGCGATGGGGTTGAAATGTTTAAATATCGATATGGGTGTCGTTTTTATGGTTTTTTGGGACGTTAATTATGAAAACGGCATCGATTTTGAAATTTAACATTGTGGACATGAAAATTCTTGAAAGTATATGTGCCAAATTGCAATTTAATTGGAACATACGGGTCAAACTGAGATGCACCTTTTTTGTAGACGGTTAAAATTACTTTTAGTACGCAGGCGAAGCCGCGGGAAAAATCTAGTGACCTATAATAGTGATTTCTGGGAAAGTGTTTTAAAATTCTTCTTCGTTCTGGGTCCTTTTTTTTAAAGCCGAAATTCAATATCTAATGTTATGTTTAAGGGTTCCATGTATTTATTTATGATTTTATAAACGATAACAGAACCTCGTACGTTTTTACATTTTTGTTGTGCAGCAATGCACAAAATAAATTTCACACACTATCAAAGGCATGGACTGGTTATAAGAAATGCTGAGGACATGATTTAAATGTGTCGTCTGCAAAAAAGTGCCTATATTTACTCATGTAAGCAGTATTGCCTTTGAAAATCCTTTGAAGGTTTCTTATGTCTAACAGCTACTATCGGTTGAGATATCAACCATTTTTGGTTATTATAGATAGTCTTTAGCCATCTAGCACTCTTTTTCATCCCGTGTTTTTTCACGTTTTATCTATATTTTTATAATGTTTGAATGGAGTTCTTTTTACTTTCCAGTATGTTTATCAATTTTCAAGTCTTTAGCTCATGGATTTGAGGAGTTGCCATACAAAGTTTTGCCCCATTTTTTACCGCCTTTGAACTAATTTTTATCATTTTTACAGCCTATGACCTGGCCAGGGATTTTCTCGACCGATTAAATAAAAGTTGCATCAAAATCCTCTATTCACTAAGCTTCTCTGCGTTTTTGAAAATGTATCACAAAAAAAAAACTACAAAAAGTGCATGCCAATCGCTGGGTTTGAACTCGGGGACAGCGACTCCGTAAGCTATGGGTCAAACCACTGGACTAACTATCAGTTGTAAGAACACGATGAATTTTCGAATATCTTGACGACATGTTACCATGGTAATGATACTGTTATAACCCCGCTCTTGCAACATTATATAGTTTCTAGTCGCCTCAGAACCTATTTTCATCCCATATTTTTCACGTTTTATCTATACATTGCAAAAAGTTTGAATGGGGTCGTTTTTACTTTCCAGTCAAGTTTATGGTTACCAATTTTCAAGTCTGTAGCTCGTACATTCAAGGAGTTCCCATACAAAGTTCAACCCCATTTTCTACCCCCTTTGAACCCTAATCTTTAAGATTTTTATAGCTTAAAACCTATCCGGGGATTCTCTCGACAGATTAGTAAAGTTTGCATCAAAATCCGTTCAGCTGCTTTCACGTGATGCTCCTTTAAATAAACAGACAAACAGATAAACAGACAAAAATTCTAAAAACTGTTGGAACGTGTTCTGTTATCAATTCTAAGTATCCCCAGCCAATTTTTTTTCGTTTATCTTCCATGTACAGACTTTCGACCCTCTTCAGCTTTATTATATGTATAGATAGATAGATAGATAGATAGATAGATATAGATAGATAGATAGATATAGATAGATAGATAGAATAGATACACGCTGTATAAAAGCGCTCCCGAGCAACACGGAAACGCAAGAAAAAACATTAAATCTCAATACCTGCCTAGTTTTCTTTACAAAAAGTAATGATATCCCACCAAAAACATAAATGTAAAAAAGGAGAGCCAAGTTCAGAGCGTAGCTGTGGGCTTCTCCGCAAAAAGAATGGAGATCTAAATGAGTGCCAAGTTATGCAAAATCCAAATATGTATTTATATGAACAATAGTACATTACTGCAGAGGCCGGGAAATAGCAATTCGTGGATGAGTTGATTTTGTCGGATGAAGCCAAGCTGAATTCGACAATAGAGACGAATCCACGAATTGCCATTCCCGCTGATGCAGATATAGTGCTTTTCTCCATAAATGCGAGGAAATCAAGTAATATTTTCAATAATTTTTAAACAGCGAGTATGTCAATAACCTATCAATCATGTTCCCGCCCAACTTATTTTTTTTAAGTATGTACACGGCATGACTCATGGGCCAGTTTCAATTGACACACATAAAAAATTAAAAACATTAGAATCGATTACAATTTTATGTTTTATGTAATTAAAATTATTAAAGATTGGGATTGAAATCTAAACGCATATTAGTTCGTTTTGAATATTATTTCGAAAATGTTTTAATTTCTTCAGTTAATGCTATTTGAGACATTTTTTAAAACGTCGCTTCGATCTCTTGCAAAAGTAATCGTTTTGTCTATTACAATTTAAAAAAACCTGGGAAAACTTTTTCACTTCTCATGCTCGAAAAGTGTGTCATATTAGGCTTAGCAAGCGGGGCTAAAGTCATACATGTAGCCCCTAGGGAAAATATGTATAAATATTTATGATTTCTAAAACATTTAATTTGACCAATCAAAACACATCGCTGTATTATATCCACCAATCACCACTCTTTAAAAGGCATTTGTATTTGCTATCAACTAACCAGATTACAGCGAATATTAAAAACAACCAATCAGAAACCAGAATTAATTTAAATATCAGGTGTTTTTTAGTCCCTAACTCACAATAATTATTAAAACAAAAACGCCTCTGGCCGTCAACGACGCGCCTGTAGACGGTCAGCCGGCCAATACACGGTAATTAAATACTGATGATCCACCATAGTTGTCTCTTTCTATAACATGCAATGAGAAAGAGACAGCGCGTGGATCGAGTGATAATACTTCACCGTGTATTGGACACCTCAGAGGCGATTATTCGTGGTGCCAATATTTTGTATCTGTGTCGAAGCATGTTTATTAAAAAAGTATGCCGCCAAATCGAATAATCTTTGCGCCGTGGAATTTATTATTGATTGTGGATGGATAATCTTTGTTTTACAATTTTCTCGCAGTCGAAGTGAAAAGTAGAGTGTAAAACTCGGGTCTAAAAGCCATATTACCCCTCGATATATTTTCCCTCGCTTCACTCGGGAAAATATCCATCTCGTGGTAATATGGCTTATTTTAGCCCCTTGTCATACAATCTACTATGAGCACACTTCAAACGGGTGCAATTTGTCACACCAACTTGCAATAGTTGGAAAGAGACAGCCATACATTACTAACCAGTCTAACTATAGCAAGTTGTTATGACAAATCGCTAGGCTTTTAAACTTACGAGCATTTGGCTGTTTGTAGTGATTGGTCTTGGTCAAAACATATGATTAAAAAGTAAAAAAAGTATCATCATATCAGCCCAAAGACGTCCACTGCTGAACATAGGCCTCCCCAAATGCCACAATGACCGGTCCTGCGCCACCCGCATCCAGCGGACTCCAGCGACCTTTACCAGGTCATCAGTCCACCTTGTGGGGGGCCTACCCACACTTCGCCTTCCGGTACGTGGTCGCCACTCAAGAACCTTTCCGCCCCAACGGCCATCGGTTCTACGTGCAATGTGCCCCGCCCACTGCCACTTAAGTTTAGCGATTCGGAGGGCTATATCGGTTACCTTGGTTCTGCTGCGGATAGCCTCATTTCTGATGCGATCACGCAGAGATACTCCCAGCATAGCCCTCTCCATTGCCCTTTGGGTGACTTTGAGCCTTCTTATGAGGCCCATAGTAAGCGACCACGTTTCCGTGCCATATGTCATCACTGGCAACACACACTGGTCAAAGACTCTCGTCTTGAGACACTGCGGAATATTGGACGAAAAGATGTGCCGTAGCTTCCCGAATGCTGCCCAGCCGAGTCGGATTCGACGATTGACCTCTTTCTCGAAGATTGACCTACCTAACTGGACAGTCTGTCCTAGGTATATATACTCGTCTACAACTTCGAGCGTAAAGTGTCCGATTGAAATGGGAGTTGGTACTACATGGACGTTTGACATAACCTTCGTCTTATCCATGTTCATCCAAAGACCAACTCGCTCGGAGGCTTTACTGAGGTCACCGAGCATAGTACTCAAGTCCTCCATGGTCGCAGCCATGACTACTATATCATCAGCAAACCGAAGGTGAGTGATGTACTCGCCGTTGATGTTGATGCCTAGCCTTCTCCAGTCCAGAGTCTTGAAAACGTCCTCCAGTGCAGCGGTGAACAGTTTTGGGGAAATAACATCCCCTTGCCTGACACCCCGCTGCAGCGGAATAGGCTTCGAGCTCCGATCTTGGAGTCGGACTGACATAGTGGCGTTCTCGTACAAACACTTCAGTACTTCGATATAGCGGCAGTCTACATGGCACCGCTGGAGAGACTGTAGTACAGCCCAGGTTTCGATCGAATCGAAGGCTTTCTCGTAGTCCACGAACGCTAAGCAGAGTGGCAGGTTATACTCCTCAGTCTTCTGTATAACCTGACGGAGCGTATGAATGTGGTCTACGGAACTAAACCCTCTTCGGAAACCGGCTTGTTCGGGAGGCTGGAAGTCATCAAGCCTGCGTGCGAGACGATTCGTAATGACTCTTGAAAACAGCTTATAGACATGGCTCAGAAGTGAGATGGGTCGGTAGTTCTTCAGCAGGGTGTTGTCACCCTTTTTGAAGAACAGCACCACCTCACCTCTGTTCCACGCCTTTGGCGTAGGTATACAGTAAAAAAAAAAGTATACAGTAAAGGAATTTCGTACATTTTCCTGGCCGCTAAAGCTGTACAATAATGACTTAACTTTTTAAATTTGCGCTTGTCAGTAACTAACGAGGAACTTCACGTACTATTTTTGCTACAGTAAGGCGCACATTTCCGAGCATATTAGAGACAAATAACATTATGAACACGTATTAAACTCTATGGCTTTGCTTTATTGGATACCTATAACAATTGCTGTTATTTAAAAATGTGAGATCTTAAAGTAGGTTCGATTTGATTTGGGCAGTTTTTATCAGAATTAAAATATATATATATATATATATATATATGTTGAATAACTTTATAAAATGACTGATGTAATGAAAACTGGTCAAGTCAAATCTAACCTACTTTAAGATCTCACATTTTTAAATAACAGCAATTGTTATAGGTATCCAATAAAGCAAAGACATAGAGTTTAATACGTGTTCATAATGTTATTTTGTCCTTATAAATACATATTTGGATTTTGCATAACTTGGCACTCATTTAGATCTCCATTCTTAATTTTTGTATTGAATTAGGCTCTCCTTTTTTACATTTATGTTTTTGGTGGGATGGTATAGAATTAGTCAGGTACCTAGGTAACGCTGCATTGTTTACCCACATGCTTATTAAACAATTTTGTTGAGGCTTCCGTGAAAGGACGATTTTATAATGTATCCTCGACGGCAACGTCACGCACGGTACATTGTTACCGCCATCGCCACTGGTATGTTAGGTAGGAGATCTAAATCGGCGAATCCGTTCACCGTTATTTTTTTTTATTTTTTTATTATTTATTATTATTAAGTAATGGGATACAAAAACTTATCTATTACATTTCCCTGCAAAACTGTTTTAACAGTTTGTCTGCAGGTAGGAGTCTCATTATAGTACATAAACTATAGTACATAAAGCGTCGTGCTGAGACTTGGATGACATTTGCTTGTAGGCAATTGTCACTCAAGTGTTTGGAGTAAATACTTTTTCAAACCTTTTTTTAATATACTTTTATTTGGCTCGTGTCGAATGTCTTCGGGCAAGGTATTTAGTAGGTATGGAAGTCGTTTAGCTAACGCTCTATCTCCAAAGTAGTTACTTACGCGAGGTACTTCATACTTACCCGCAGACACCGACCTAGTGCCATGCTTGTGATCTATCGGTATTGGACTGTGCACTTGACTGCCATGGTTGTTTACTGCTAGTAGATATTTATGTTTTAAACTAATAGGAAGGATTTTACAAATTTTAAATAATCTTGAATAATCTCCCTTGCAACTATTTTTTGTTTTCCTATTTACTAGTAGTTTTAAAAATCTAATTTGTAATGCCTCCAGTTTATCTATGTAAGATTTAAATGTGAGTCCGTAACAGTCAAGGGCATAGCTCAATACAGAATCTACTATTGCAAAGTAAAGACATTTCAGTATGTTACTAGGAACTTTAAAACTTAGATGGTAAAATTTTCCTAAAAGGATTCTTAATTTACTTGATATATAACTAATATGTTGAAGCCAGGAAAATGAAGCATCGACCTTGACTCCAAGATATGTTACACAGTCTGACTTTTCAATTGGTTTGCATTGACAATTATTTAGACTATTATGAAAACATGTAAAGCTATGGGTATACATAAGTGGCGGAGTTTCAGCTATGGATAAATAAGGTGATTGTATGACGAGAAGTTTGGTTTTATCTGCATTTAATATAATGCCATTATCATGGGACCACTTCACAACCGCATCTATATCCTGCTGGACCAAGTGACATGTCTCAATAAGATCGGTTCCGGCTAGTAGCGTACAAAGGTCATCAGCAAACATGTGCGCGGCGGAACAGTGACGCAGTACTCCACACAGACTGTTCAATTATCGTTAACGGAAATTTAAAACTGCATTGACGTAACCGTTGCCGGTAAATTATGAAAGCGGCCATTGGCAACCATGACCCTTAAAAACCCTACCTACCTACTCAAAAGGTCGACGATAGTCACAACCGGTGAATAATAAAATAATCATTAATGCATGTTTTTGGTTGTATCGTCGTTCTCTACCATAGCGTTTAAATAGCACGTAGTGAAATATTTAATAAAGAGGGAGCGCGGGGGTGGCCGCGGGATTGGAGCAAGCGGCCGGGGTGTGAGTAAGAGAGCGTGCACCTGCCCTCCCTAGACAGCTCGGCGCCGCCGCCGCCGCCCGCTCGAAAGGCCTCGCCTGCCGCCACAGCAGTTTCAGCCAGTCGCGCTTCACGCGCGGGGTTCGTTGTACGTGGCTACATGTTCCTCGTTTCGATCACAGTACAAACCATCTACTTGATATAATTACTGGGAGTTTTTCGTATACTTTTTCATCTTAAGGTTAAAGATTCCATTTCTTTCGATTATACTTCGGTTAACCTTTAATATTAATCTGACTGACCTTGTTCTATTGTCATTCAATTACACGATTTTTGTGCCGTATCCTCAAATGACATGAAGTGAAAGGAAAAAAAATAGGTAAGTTGTATGTTAGATAAAATACATTAAATTTATATTTCACGACTCATTCAAAATAAATTTTATAATTTAGATATCCATGGTTTTTCGATCGTTATTTGGGATGTAACTGTTTGCTAAGCTTTAATTTTACATTAAGCATAATGATTAATGATATAGAATATGTATTCAACCATATTATTGAACGTGTATATTCTGTCAGTAATGATTTTACGCCATTCACCTGCTTACCAGACGATAATGTCAATAATATATAAAGATAAATTAATTTAACGCTTTAATCTATAGCGGCAAGATATTTGCCGTCATGCATTTTCAAAAAGTAGCTGCCGTATTTACGTTTTTATCCGGTAATAACAGAAATTAAAAGGCTAGTCATTCAGAAACTAAAAACAGTTAGTAAAAGTCACTAGTTCTATTAGAAAATGGTTTACATGATTTTAAGTATTTTGCTTCGCTTGATAGGTTAACAAAAAAGTTTATTACATAAGAAAAATTTGCATTGCCGAATTATTCTGATAGTCAGAGCACTCGTGTTTCAGAGATCATTTTGGCGGTATAAAGCTTTGAGATAAAATATCTGTCATTTGGAAAATCTATGAAATCAAGACGGCAATATATTTGCCGCTCTCGGTGAGCGTCTGATATTTATTGAATGAAATGAAAGGGTAGCAAGTTATAATCGAACGAGGAAGCGAAGGAAACAAAGTTCTATGCTTCAGCTTGGGCCGAAAATCGTTCGTATATATCCGTTGTCTCTCCAGATGTCACGTTGCCTCTTCTACAGGTCGCATTTCTCAACCGATTCTCGTGAAATTTTGTGAGCGTTCGGTAATTAAAGACTAAAACCTGGGCATTCCTGATCTATGTAGTATATTTTTCTATCAACTGCTTATTAAGAATCAGCAATTTTTTTAATAGTCCATAGATACATTTCTATAATAAAAATACAATATTATCAAAATGTAAGAGCATGTATGAGTTTTTGCGTTATACATTCCAACATATTTATTATTATTTTTACAGCAAACTCTGACAATGGTCATTCACTTTCTAATACAATACCATTATCGTATTTACATTAGAACAAGGTGTTTTACACTTTTTAGAATATCATCTGACCAAAAAGTTACATTTTTTGACAGGTTTCTACTTGGAATAGCCAGCAAGACTTCAAGTACTGAAAGTCGCTTTTGTATGGAAGGCAATTATTTAACATATATCAGCCAAAAAGTTAATGGACTAAAGTGGTAAATATCACCTAACTGCCCCTAACAGAAGTAAATTAAAAAAATGTTAGTAGTTAATGTGAAAAGATGCTACTAAGCCTACTAATATTATAAATGCGAAAGTTTGGATGTTTGGATGTTTAGATGTTTATTACTCAATCACGCTTAAACGGCTGAACCGATTTGTATGAAATTTTGCACGAAGATAGTTTATAGCCTGGATTAAAATAGTTTTTTTCATCCCGGGTCTAAGCAGACTAAGTCGCGGGCGGAAGCTAGTAATTTTTTCTACTCCTGTACCTTTATCTGTCATTTACGTAGTCACGAACACTAATATAAAGACATACAAAATAAGTTTGCAGAAAAGTCTATACTCTATTCCACATAACAGTACGGCACAGCCGTGCTGTTTTGTCGCCAAAACGATACGCTTTGCAGCCATACGCTTCTAAACCTGTTTTTACAGTACACATGGTGTTACTTTTCCGCACGAGTACGGAAATAACCACTTTCCGTGCATATGTTGAAACTTTAAAGAGCCAAATGTACTGTAAAACGTTGTACGATACACGTGCGAATAGATAATTCGCAACTCGTGTCGATTTAAAACACTCCCTTCGGTCGTGTTTTAATTTATCAACACTCGTTACGAATTTCCTATTTTCTGCACTTGTATCGTAAATAACTACTATTCTACTCCTGTACCGTTATTTGTCATTTATATAAGCGCTGACTCAAATACAATAACATCGATAATAAGTCGTCGATAAACTCTATGCTCTATGGCCCATAAACGCACTGTTTAGCGTACTTTTATGGTTCATACATTTTTCATAAAAGCACTCAGAATGAGAACTGAGGGCCTACCGCGAAAGGCATTCGAAGTTTTCCCTCTCTGTCAGACTTGCGAGTTCGTACATAAGTGCAACAGAGAGGGAAAACTTCGAATGCCGTTGGCGGTAGGCCCCCAGTCCAGTCAAGCTTTTTAATTTAAAATCATTGCTGCCAGTGCCAACACCGCGACAGAAAGCTCACTACAAACGATACAATTTGTTTCCCCATCTAGCGATAGTTATAATGAAAGGTATATAGTGCTGTCTCATTCTAACTATAGCAAGTTGTTGTTACAAATTGCTAGGTGTGTAATGGCCTTAAACCATAGACAGATTTGTATCTCTTATTTAGTTTGTGGACTGACATTTGAACTTCACTTGTTTCCCGCTAGTTTGTCCTCCTGGCGTAATTTGTTCGGTTGAATAGGAAGAAAGTGCTAGTTTTGTGTAATTTTAATACTCATAAGTGAACAAAGAATGAAATATCGATGACGTTGACGATGAAATGCAATGTACTCCCGAACAAATCTACACTGTGGCAAAAGACATTACAGTGTTGCCTGCAAAATCTCGGCACAATATGTCGTACAATAATTTCATGGCCTGGAAGTTAGAAAATAAAGCTTCATCGATATCGGAGAACGTTCTATTGGCTTATTTTCATAATCTCCATGGAAAAATCAAGCCGTCTTCACTGTGGGTCGAGTACTCTAAATTATACAAAATTTGCACATCCGTTTTCATAAATAAATAGGTACCTAGCATAATTTTGTTTTATTTAAAAGTAGTCGTAGAAAAAGTATTGTATGCAACGGTGTATAACTTGTCTAAAAACACTCGTGGCGTCTTTAATTGCGATGCTCGCCAAGGCACGCATCGCAACCCACGCCACTCGCGTTTTAAGACCCTTCTTATACAACAGTTCTGCCGTGTCAATCCTATCTCATGTATCTTGAGCTTGAGATACATGAGTTACGCGTAACAGGTCTAAATCTGTTTATTTTCAATGCCTTTATCGACCTACATACTCAGTTTTTTAATTTAACTTACCAATTCCTTATACGAGCCTGTCACGTAACTCATGTAACTCTGTTTTTACCATAGTAAATCATGGCTAAATACTGTACAAAAATAAACTTCAAACGGCGTTTTCTCAAAACTATGCTTTTTGAGATACATGAGATAGGCTTGACACGGCAGAGTTGCATAAAATACCATTATTACGCTTTGAGTATTAAGCCACTGGAGATGCCATGACGTAAACTCTTCGAACAAATTTTTTCGCCACTTTTGGCGGGGGGCGAGGTAAAACACGTATAGCACACCACCAAAAGAGGAATAACTCAACAGACACAAGTTTTGCTGTTGCGATAAACGCACACTACAAAAAAATTCAACACATCAAAAATTACACGCACACAGACAGAGTTTTCACGTAACTGATGCAGCATACATGCGAACAAGTTAGTGATGGGACACATCGAAGACATCTGAAGAATGAGTCAAATTAGTTTGATGAATGAACTGAATTATCTTATACTATTTATTATTAAATTGTAAAAGTGAAAATTCTGTCCATTGAAGATACTACCCAAAAAAATGTTTGTTTGTATATATGTCTGTCTGTAATTATGTGCCCTAGTGTCCTTAGCCCTCTCGCACAGTTAAACTGTGGAATGAACTCTCGCCCGCGGTTTTCCGGGCTGATACTTATTGATTGGTATTTGCAAGAACCTATGTATATGCAATTATATTTTAATAAGGCTCAGCTTTCACCACATTTATAAAGTTACTTCAAAACATAAATGAGCAAATGGAAAGCAATAAAATAAATTGTTAATTTAATTAGAATTACCACATATTTATTAATTTAAATTCTCTGGTAGGGTTTTTTAAGACCCGCTTAAGACTTTTATTAATTAGTATTTTTATTGATTTTTAAAATGAATAAGTTTATTGTACACGTAATCATTTTTGTAGCTTTCCGGAGTAAAGTGCTCCGAACAGATAACACTTGTACGTGTAGGTTTCCAAGATTAATTTTCGTAATTACAAATTGTTCTCCATTTCTCCTTTATATAGGGATCTTTTGGAAATCTAAAAGGACATACAATTATATTAAATAAAGTATTATACTGTAAATAATAGTATATGAATAACACATACACTCATAGTCCCGCACTAAATGTATTCCTTTTACCTAGTTTTTTTTTTGCCAATAATTCATTTCTTTTTAAGACTAAATTTCAACATCGTAAGTCCAGAGAAAAGTAATTTTTTCTGATTCACCTTACAAGATTTAAATGTAACATACATCTACCTACTATTTAATTCAATATCTAATAAAAAAACTGACTATTAAACAAACTGCAGTGATTGAATGAATGAATGATAAAATCAAATGTTGAGTCGCCTTTCTTACTTTATCACATCCCTAAAGACCGATTCGAACCCTTACCACTATAATCATGTTTACGTTCTGTCGTTTACGTATCGCTAACGGCATTTTCTTTAAATGGAGATTGTACTTCAATACACATTTAATAGTTAGTAAAAATACTTACCTATGATAGGAAACGTGAACTTGTTGCGAATTTGAGCTGTCAGATCACCTTTTACATGATAATATTGCACAAGTCACCATTTTTCGAGAGAAACGTCATGCGACACGGAACGATACAAAATGACGGTGAAGCGACTTTAAGTAGTTTTATATAACGTGGTTGAACAGTTGACCAATGTACTTTGCCGGAGGGGGTCGTCTGTCTATGACATCTCCAGTGGCTTAATACTCAAAGTTATTACGAGATCAACACACACACTAATTTAACAACAAAATACATTAGGTACTACCAACTTAACAAACCACTGAATGTTTTTTACTTTTTAGAATTTTTTGAACTAAAGGCATTGCTGCCAACATAGTAAGAACCTTATCCTTAATATGGCAGTACTGGCATGTTGACATCAATTAAAAACAAAGTTAACCATAGGAGACACGTATTTTTTCTTTTCATTAGGGTTCCGGACCAAAAAGGTAAAAACGGAACCCTTATGGTGCGACTCCGTCCGTCTGTCTGTCTGTCACAAAGTCAAATATCTCAGGAACTACTAATGCTATCGATTTGAAATTTGGAATAGTTGTATACAAAGCTAATCTTCGTGTATGGAAAATGAAAAATTTTAATATATACTTTTGATTTGTATAAAAAAGGGCGGATAAGAGGGGGGGCAAAAATTCAAAGTCTAGTTAGTAGGCCAAGTGGGGTATCATATGAAAGGGCTTGAATTGTACATTCTAAAACAGTTTTTCTTTTTTTTTCTACCATGGTAAAATTTTGATTTATAAAGAAAAATGTTGAAAAAAATACCATTCCCCCCCCCTTATCTCCGAAATTAACCAACCGAAAAATTTGAAAATAATATATATGATTAATATTAACGTGAATATTACCGGAAAAGTATAACGAGACCTCTATCTAGCGTAATTTTTTTTTATTCATCAAAAATCATATGTTAATTTTGTTTGTAATTTAATACTTCTGTGTTTAATTTTTTTCCTTCAAATTCATATGAAAGTGTTCTGAAAGTACCTTCTAGCAAATAAAAAAAGAATTATCGAAATTAATTCACTTGATAAAGAATTATCGCTGAAAAACCAACATACAGTAAAGGAAATGTATTAACGTACCGCCGTAGAACTCTATCGCAATAAGGTGACATACCACTCGAGTTTGAGTGACGGCGGCCTGTCAATTGCGACAGGGTTCTACGGTGGTACGTGCATACATTTCCCTTACTGTACATACCGAGTTCCTTGGTCGTACGGAACCCTCGGTGAGCGAGTCAGACTCGCACTTGACCGGTTTTTTTTTATTTTTAGTTAAACCCCGGTGTTTTAAACTACCACGTTTGAAAAGGGCATAAGTACATTTAAATGATGAATAAGATCAGTACGCTAATCTGTCCAGTTAGGTAGGTCGTAGGTCCAACTTCGAGAAAGAGGTCAATCGTCGAATCCGACTCGGCTGGGCAGCGTTCGGGAAGCTCCGGCACATCTTTTCGTCCAATATCCCGCAGTGTCTCAAGACGAGAGTCTTTGACCAGTGTGTGTTGCCAGTGATGACATATGGCACTGAAACTTGGTCGCTTACTATGGGCCTCATAAGAAGGTTCAAAGTCACCCAAATGGCAATGGAGAGGGCTATGCTGGGAGTATCTCTGCGTGATCGCATCACAAATGAGGCTATCCGCTGCAGAACTAAGGTAACCGATATAGCCCTCCGAATCGCTAAACTTAAGTGGCAGTGGGCGGGGCACATTGCACGTAGAACCGATGGCCGCTGGGGCGGAAAGGTTCTCGAGTGGCGACCACGTACCGGAAGGCGCGGCGTGGGTAGGCCCCCCACAAGGTGGACTGATGACCTGGTAAAGGTCGCGGGAGTCCGCTGGATGCGGGTGGCGCAGGACCGGTCAATTTGGAACTCTCTGGGGGAGGCCTATGTCCAGCAGTGGACGTCTTTCAGCTGATATGATGATGATGATATGATGATATAGGACGCATTTTAACAAGAGGCTTTCAATTTTTGTGCAAGCTGGAAAAGCGTGGCTTCCTGCTAGTTCTACTTTTTTGATCACTTCATCATGACATGGAAAGAGCAGATGTATTTTTACAAATTTGGTAATTTCCAGGATATATGTATTGACAAGGTAAAGGCAAAATTCTAAGCTCCTGGAATATTGGCTTACAATAGGCAAGGTGAATTAGCCATTGCTGCTTATTGTATACTTTTAGAATATGATACATAATGAAATTTGATACTCAATCTGATTAAGATATTGCTATTGCGATTGCTGGCGTGCACTACTATAAAGCAGGGGTGGGGTACCGGTATTTTCACCATACAAATTAAACCGGTATTATTTCGTTCTTTGGTTATAATATCATTTTTGATCGGGCAGTCTTATAATACGAATATGTTACCTAAATACAAGATAGAGTCCTACATTAAGAGCCTAAAATAATTCAAAATATTAGCCTACTTCGGGGATTTTTGAAAATACCGGTTCCGATCCCTGCTATAAAGAAGGTAGATGAAAAAATAATACACGATATGCGATACGGTCGCGAGAACACTTATCCCGGAGAACTTCCGAAGTGTTTGAAACATGTCGCCCGTAGTGACATTTAATAATTCAGTTTAACGTCACGGGCTGTAATAAGGCGACAGATAGTGTTTTCGCGCATTATATCTATTTAAATGCAATTTTCAAATATTTTTGTCAGTTTCATAAAATAAAAAGCCCACGTATATATTGAAACGTAGGGATTAATTTGAGCTACTTTCAGACCCTATGTTGTAGGTATTTACCGGATTCCTATGTCATTTTGTTGATGTAGCGACTAATACTCTTCGAAATATATATATTGAAATGGAACTGTTGCTGAAGTACCAAAGATAATTATGGGATCCTAGAGGAATTGACGGAAGTCCTCAAATATTATCGGGCCACATAAATCGATTTGGGTATTTTCTGTAATAACCAATGCATTTGCTCCCTAAAATCAGTTCGTGCGGTAAAGTAGAGAGTAAATATAAAAATATGCGACTGCATGGCGAAGGACACAATCAAAGTATAAGTTATTTGTGTTGCGAGTGTGAATACTTAAAATGTGTGCTGTGATATTTGTACAAACATAGAGGGGCGGATTTTTATTTTTCGTGATAATTGGATACAATTTGGTAGGTTGGTTATCCTTTTTAGCGCCACACTATATACAAACGTTTTCATACGCATGCTGCCATCCCGTCTCATGCAATGATGTGAAACGTAAACATCGATGTTACAGTGCCCCGTCCTGAAACACGTCTCTAGTGATGTGACACTTAGAATAGTGTGTCGATAAAAGTTGTTTCAAGGGTGAGTTGGCTCAGACCGAACTACCGCTGCATTGGAGGACGTTTTCAAGACTCTGGACTGGAGAAGGCTAGGCATCAACATCAACGGCGAGTACATCACTCACCTTCGGTTTGCTGATGATATAGTAGTCTTGGCTGAGACCATGGAGTACTTGAGTACAATGATCGATGACCTCAATAAAGCCTCCGATCGAGTTGGTCTACGCTCGAAGTTGTAGACGAGTATATATACCCAGGACAGACTGTCCAGTTAGGTAGGTCCAACTTCGAGAAAGAGGTCAATCGGCGAATCCGACTCGGCTGGGCAGCATTCGGGAAGCTACGGCACATCTTTTCGTCCAATATTCCGCAGTGTCTCGCAGTGTGTGTTGCCAGTGAACGTGGCCAAAACGTGGGCGCTTACTATGGGCCTCATAAGAAGGTTCAAAGTCACCCAAATGGCAATGGAGAGGGCTATGCTGGGAGTATCTCTGCGTGATCGCATCACAAATGAGGCTATCCGCTGCAGAACTAAGGTAACCGATATAGCCCTCCGAATCGCTAAACTTAAGTGGCAGTGCGCAGGGCACATTGCACGTAGAATCGATGGCCGTTGGGGCGGAAAGGTTCTCGAGTGGCGACCACGTACCGGAAGGCGCAGCGTAGGTAGGCCCCCCACAAGGTGGACTGATGACCTGGTAAAGGTCGCTGGAGTCTGCTGGATGCGGGTGGCGCAGGACCGGTCATTGTGGCACTGTGGTTGGGGTAGGCCTATGTCCAGCAGTGAACGTCTTTCGGCTGATATGATGACTGTCTTAACTCCAACAATCCATCTACACCATACTTTTCCCCAGTTCATACATTTTTTTAAACATTTTATTGTATGATCTGGGGACAAGTAGGCTGGTAATGTAGTAAGGCTCCGTAATGGCGGTACAAACGATACTGAATTATGCTAAGACGCAGCTTCGCCCCCTTAGCCCTGTCAGAGAACGGGAGACTGCGAACTTATACCCACAGCGTGCTTTTACCTCAAATGACTCTAACCCCATTTTATTATATGTAATCCTGAACGCGCTCATTCGCTTCACCTGACCCGTCACGCCTAACGAATCTAGACCTGTGATTACGCTCAGTTATTACTTACGAATCGCGGCGTCAAGATATATAAGGCGCCAGGATAGGAAAAAGTCCACGTCGTCCGATTTGTAGGACAAAGCAGTCGAACTGCGTCAGAGCCAGTCAGAGGGGAATAGATAAGGTGAAATATGTTAAAATATGTGAACTAAGTAATTAGCGGAAGAATTAAGGTTGCTGTTATTGTTTCAGAGTCAATTGTGGGATGAGTTCGAACTGGAAGACGCAACGTACGCAGAATGCAGCATCAGCAACGCAAATAATAGTTTCCAAGTGAGTGATTTATAGAAACTTCTCCGCTTTTGCTAATAATTTGCTTTAAAAGCAAAGTTTAAACCGACGTCAATTCAGTACTTCGCCAAGCCATGAGCTGCTTCCCGAGGGCAAATGTGTTGATTATTGCAGATAAAATCCAAGTATATAATGTGGGCCGATGATATTTGAGGAGTTCCGTCGATTCCTCAAGGATCTCAGAATTGATGTTTCATAAGAGTCACAGGGTCTTCATCATCAGTACCACTTCACCAAATTTGTGATTTCCGTGTGTAGGTAAATACACTAGTTATAATAAAAAATACCGAAATGACTTACATACACGGTGCCCGTGAGCATTGCGAGATATTTTAATCACGAATTCCTGAGGCTATAAGGAGTAATAAATGTTATATGAAGCTAGGTCGAATTATGATTTTGAATTTTTTTCTTATTTTCATACACAATAATGCTAATCTAGTAAAAACGTGTATTTAGGACGAGCTGTCAAAGTAGATGGTTAAGTCTCGCAACGTCGCAATCATAAAGGTGTTTCATACTGGAGATTTTATTACAACATTTTTACACAAAAATGGAAATATCTCTAAAACCGAACCGAATTTACTCGACGTTAATTAACATTTTTAACTTAAAATATAGCCGGGAATATCCTGTTAAAATCTCTCGCAATAGTGGCACCGTGTATATTTGAGGCCTTCTATATTTGAGGAGTTCCCTCAATTTGACGACCGCTTTAGCCTAGTTGGTAGTGACGCTGCCTATGAAGCTAGAGGTCCTGGGTTCGAATCCCGGTAAGGGCATTTATTTGTGTGATTAGCACGAATATTTGTCCCTAAGTTATGAATGGTTTAAGTATTTATTTATATAACGATAAATACATATATATATATATATATATATATATATATATGTTTATCGTCGTCTAGTACCCATAGTACAAGCTTTCCTTAGTTTGGGACGAGGTCGATTTGTGTAAAATGGTCCACAATTTATTTCTTATTAATTTCCTCATGGTTCCCATCATCCAACTGAAGTTTTGTAAACAACGGGAGCAACCTGGAAGCGTATACTTTAAAATAAAAAACGAATTGTCGAATCGGTTCATAAATAACGGAGTTCCGAGGTAATAATAGTAGTTTATGCTACTGATACATAATGAGAGGCCTTAAAATATGAGTGTGGTTTTATGAAACGAGCGTAAGCGAGTTTCATAATAGGATCACACGAGTGTTTTAAGGCCTAATTATGTACAGTTGCATACACTACTTTATCTAAACACATATCATAAGCGCTCTATGATGGGTTCAGATGCCGTAGGGAAATGACCTGCATTGCTAATAGTGCTACCTGTACAATATCTATACACTATAGACAAACGAATGAAGTCCCTATTCTCATGTCACTCGAGATCAAATGTCATGCGGTTTATATTAAAACATACTGAATTGACGTTTTGTATCGATAACTGTTTAAATATCTAGAGACACTAGAATAGATACCCACTTGAGTTTTGACAGCTGTTCCAAATTTAAACTCATAACGATACCGATAATCTGTACTATAATAACATTACAGTACATAATTTACCTACTACCACAGACAAGAAAGTTGTCATAGTAAAATTGGTTGTAATATTCAGAACCGTACCGTAGGTTGATGGCGGAACCGATAGCCCCCACTCGGCTAAGGACACCTGGGCTCTCAATGACTCCGTGGAGTAGGGAGTGGTAGTGGACTATAAGAAGTAGCTTACGCCTAAGCTCCAAGGTGTCGAGGCCTACCATTCCTAAAACAAAGCTGGAAAGGTAGAGTTAAGGATAATAGGTATCCATACCTCCTTTTATACACAAATCTGGCATATGTGCGTTGCACCCTCTCGAGCATTAACTTGTATTTTTCTTCGTGTGGATCCCACACGACAGCTCCATATTCCAACCGACTCAAAACATACGCAAAGTAGAGCGTCAACGCTACACTGGGACTTGGGAATTGGGATGCCATCCTCATAATGAAACCAAGAGTTTTGCACGGATTTTTACACGTTACGGTCATGTGTTTTCGGAAGTCGACTTGTGAGTCTACCGTTAGCCCAAGGTCTCGTATTTCATTAACCCTCTCGAGCTCGGTGCCATTGCAATAGTAAGTGGCCAAGGTGGGATGCTTTGCCCTTGTGAGTGTTATTACGTTACATTTTGAGATATTAAAGGGCAACCGATTTATTTTACTCCAATCTGCTACCGCATTTATATCACGCTGCAATAGTTTGCAGTCGGAATCGGCTTTGGCGTCCAGACAGACTTTTAAATCGTCTGCGAACATAAGACATTTCCCAGTGCTGACAATCCTCGGCAAGTCATTTATCATTATTAAAAACTGAGTAGGACCTAACGTACTTCCCTGACTTATCCCTGAGCTGGTATAATAACACCGTGACTCATGACCAGCTAGGCGAACAAACTGACTACGATTACGCAGGTAGCTTGCAAAGAAACGTATTAAGTTGGTTGAAAATCCTACCGCTGCAATTTTTTGTAGTAAAATATCAAAGGCCTTTCTAAAATCAAAATACGCCGCGTCGACCTGGCGTCGTCCGTCCATTGCTGTTGAGGCATAATCTACAAAGTATGTATGTATGTATCTATGTCTGTACAATCATTCGCGCAGGCAGCTTTCTCGCTCAACGAATAGCGATTGCTATTCAGCGCGGGAATGCTGCCTGCGTGATGGGCACCCTGCCTAAAGGGCAAAGTTTTGAGACGTTTCTTTAATTGTTTATTTCTAATTTTAATTTTAATAGTTTTATTCCCAAGCGTATATGTTTTTAATTTTTGATTATTAAATGATTTATATCATTCACTTAATAATACTACTCACCAGTTCAACAAATTGCATGTTTAAAAAATAAAAAAAAATAGTTTTTAAATTTCTTTTAATAGCCGCATGATATTTGTAACTCTGTTCGGTCTGACTCCCACGATACAGTGGAAGTCACTGTGTATATAAAGAAAATTGTTATTTTAAGTTATGGTAAATAAATTATTCTTAGCTTATATAATTGTGAATTCTTCGATGTGACATGTGACACTGTGAGTGAGTAACACAGAAGTTAAGAAACTGAAACCAGAAACTTGAACTTTGTTATCTTTAGTTGGTTTTTTTTAATATAGTAATTGGAAATATGCATAAATAGGCCTCTCTCACTGTTTTCTACTATATCTGCTAGACGTAATTATTAATTTAGGGTACCTTTTGATATCGACTCTACTCTTGTACAAAATTTGCTTTTGTACATAAGTCAGCTCAGCTATATTTAACGCATGGCGCATTACTCGCTTTTTTACTGTAATATTTTCATCATTTAATTCAATTTTGATGGGTCAAAAAAGGTATTCAAAGATTATTCGTCTTATCCGGATATCAGGATTTAAAAAAATCGAAATATCCTGATAACAAAACCGGGCGGATATTGCAAGCGCTAGATATGACAGTTCACGTAACGTGAGTTCTCCTCTAACTGTCCAAATGTCAGACATTCAAAATTCTCATTGTGCATAAATGGTCCGCTACAAAACTTGAACTACTGCTCACGTCAATATACCTACCACTTATGGGATATATATGATAAAGCTTTGCAATTTAGAAAACCATTAGAACTCCCGCGTGAACCAAATTAAATTATACCTCACTAAGAGCCCTAAAAGGATTTATTTATATCTTCTAGAAGCTTTTAGGTCAGGACTTTCGTGAATTTGTGATGTAGATAACATATATTATGCTTTATATACTGAATAAAATGTTTATTTTAAGGCTTTAGGGCCGGTATTATACTTAAAATTAAAACTCTAACAATTCTAACATATCACTATACTACTACGTACATTTACTTAAATAAATATTTTCTACCTCGGTGTTTCAGACTTATAGCAACTTCCATGTACGAGACAAATAAATATAAAAAGCGATTGAGTCCAGTTCGGGTGCGGAGGGTGGCGTAGTAGCTACCATTTACCGTGCTATTCCTTTCTTTTATGTCAATCAGTATTCCGTGTCAATCCCAGAATACCATAGCCATTATCTTTTTAGTGGATTATGTTACCTTGGCCTTCCTAGGCGGCTTTTCAGCAGGACGTCGCCACATCATCGATTCCCTTTTAGAAAGAGAATCATAGTACAAAACCATGGTTTCGTCCTCCGTAACAATTGACTCCAAAAAACTCTCTTCGTGTCTTCTATATGCTTCTAAAACTTCTTTAGAGCACGCTTTTCGCTCACTTCGCTGCAATCTCGATATAAGACAACACACCTCGCACTAACTTTATTCATGTGAGTGAAGATGTTTATGAAGAATCCTAAGAACTGAAGTTTTCGAAAGCCCTGTCCTTGCCGCTATTTCTTTAGTCTTCGATCACTCAGAACTTCCTTTTTCACTACTTTCCTTTGTCGGGAACTTGTGAAACCTAGCTAGATCGATTCCTCGCCCCCGTAAACCCCTGTATTCCAAATTTCATCGAAATCGTTAGAGCCGTTTTCGAGAACGTGATTGCAAATATATATATACTAGCTTTTGCCCGCGACTTCGTCCGCGTAGAATTCGTTTCACCACACAAATTGTTGTTATTTTACCCCCTCTATAGATTATTTTCTATTTCACGCTATTTATAATTAAAACTAAAAAAATACTGAAACTAAAAAAATACTTCTATAAACTATATTGTATGATTTATTTAGTTCTGCTAAAACATGTAGATTTTTAGATTTAGACACACGTGAGCAAGCTAAATACAACTGCCCGTGGGAAAAACATGGCGTGCCTAAATGTAATCCCGCTACTTTTAAGGTTTGACCCTGCGATTTGTTCATTGTCATTGAAAACGCTACTTTTAAAGGGAACTGTAGTCGTTTAAAGTTAAATGACAAGTTATTAGGTATAATTGGAATACGGGGTATGAGTATATCTTCTCCTTTCGCTTCACTAGTTAAGATTGTGCTCTTTACTATGTATTTTCCCAATTCAGTGACCCGTAATCATGTTCCATTGCACAATTTTGGTGCATCTAAGTTGCGCATTAACATTACAGGTACGCCTACTTTTAGTTCGAGTTTGTGGGAAGGTACCCCGGATAGCTCCAGAGAGTTTAAGAACTCAACCGGGTAACTGGTGCTGTCGTCGGATGTCATTACTGTATCTATGGAGTTGTACACTGTTGTTTCGGTTATGAACACTTCGCAATAATCACCAAAGTTAAGCAACGTCGAGTGAGGTCAATATTTGGATGGGTGACCGTTTTTTTTTCATACAAATTCTCAAACGCCTTTTGACCCCCTTAGGGAATGAATTTTCAAAAACGCAGAAATTAGTTTTCTAATATTTTGATATAAAATCAATCTACGAAGTTACAAGTTTCTATTTAAAAAAAAATTAAGTGCCATACAATCTTTGGTTCCTTATTCCACCCTCTGAGGTAATTATATCTAAAAAAACAGCCCGCTATGTTCTACTCTGAGGTATAAACAACAATATTGGAAAGTTTCAATAAAATCGGTTCGCATATTTTTGTTTAATCTGTCCTCAAAGCCACTGGATACATTAGCGAAGAATCCTTGTCGCCACTGGATACCAAAATATGGCGCTGGTGATGTGTTTTTAAATCGGTCATACTCGAACTCTGTCTACGGATACCTAAACTCCATCAAACTTTTTTTTACGTTCTCATATGGTTTGGCAGAGTTTAAACGCATAGAAAAATCGGAAGAATTACCTACTACGGCTAGAATATGCCTGGAAATGTGAGACGCTATGCATCGCAGTATTGAAGTTTTTAACGTTAGTTGTATAAATACAATTTCCGTCGATGTTATTTTATTGTGTATCTTTGACCACATAGATTTCCATATAGACACTGTTTCACATTTATAATATTAGTGTGATTGCTTGTTTACTAGTATAGAATACTATCATTAAATTTAATTAACTAAACAGCGATGTAATTGCGTGGGACCTCATCCATTGGAATCTGTTTTGGCTGGTTATTAATATTTTTCGACTCCTGATCACAGATTAAAAATCACCGTGTATAAAGACAATAAACACAAGGGGTTGCTGGTATACTTCAGATTTTTTCCCCGTGAGCTTTCTTTTTATAGCACAATGCGGGCTGCAACACTTCATGACACTTGTTGTCGAGAAATCGTCGGCAATTATGTTCTCGTCTCGAGTCTTCATCTCGCTTTTCTAGCTCTTTTAAGGAAAACTTGTCAAACAAAAAAAACAGGTAGAATATGTTCATTAATTTCGTCTCGTGCTGGAAATTTGCAATAAGGTCTTCGTCTTTACATTCTTTATCAAGAAAGTACTAAAATTTTAATTTAAAGAAACTACTATGCGCTGACTACGTAAGTAGAACGGTTTATGACTGGCATAGGTATTTAGCACTCTACATATTTCATTTAATTGCGAGAACCCAATTCCCAGTGCAAACAATTCCTTCGAAAAAGGCGCTTCACTTGACAATTTAATTATTAGATCACCTTGTAGTTTCTATGTTTGTACATATTTAGCGTTCAAATTTCAAATCTATATTTGCTAGTAAAAATACTTTGTATTTCTTCTAAAAGAGTTAAATCAGAAAATGAACAGCCAATATGTTCGTGTTTTATATTTAAAACCGCAGAAAACTAATAGTTTAAGTATACGGTTTACATAATACACCTAAAGGCTGTAGCAGGATAGCCTTTCAAAAATTGCCCCCGAAGCTTTGAGTTTGAAACTATTACCAAATGATGCCCTATGAGGAGATAATACAAGATCGAATAAAAATTTATTTATTCAGCCGTTCTGGCAAAAGCCGGTTTCTATCCTTGGTGTGAGTGCGACCAAACAACGACCAATTCCTCTCTGATGCGGCAGATGACGCAGGAACACTAAGTAACCTTACGGCAATAGTTGATAGAAGTTTTGTTGCACACAATCCTTTCCACCAATTCAGAGGATTATCTCAGGACTCATTACAGGCTGCCATATGAATTCGTTAGCCCAGAAACCGCCTTTTGCTTGGTATTCAGCGATCTGACCCATAAGTCACAGGTATTCATGTGCATACAGCCCGCTAATTTAGTTAAATATTATACCATTTTAAAAAAAAATTGTCATTTAACATTTCATATTCGGTGAAGACAGATTTGTGGAATCTGGGGCCCAACATAATATGCGGCTAAATGCACCGGTTGTATGCAAAATTCCTTACGAATTTTTAACGTACGTTAAAATAGCATCTTTGCTTTCTGCAAATTCGGTCTTCCAGACATCTGGAAAGTCCATTGTTTGAATTTGTTTTTCTATTGTCTAAAACGCAGCGGGAACCTCTGAAAGAAGTGCATTGTCGGACTCTATGTTATGAATCGCAATCGAAATGGGTTACAAAATTGCTTCTGTAACTTTTAATTGAGACCACAAAGAATCAGATAAAATTGTTTGTTTAATATTACGATCATCGTGAGCTCCCCCGTTTGTAATAGCCAGAGCTTCTAAAGCTTCTCGATTTTCAATAAGTGATTTAGAGCTCGCAATGGCACCAGCCCATTGTGCTTTACTAGGCAGTTTCAAAGTGTTGTATTGACTCCCATATTTTTCTTTTTGTAATTCTTCAAATACCGCAAGGCATACGTGTCTTCTATTAATGTTTTATAACATTCTTCCATTGGGTGAAAAATGTGTTTGAAAGTCTATTTTCATTATATCGCCTAAAAATAAATTCAATCCGTGTGTTCAAACTATGGATTAAATATAAATGGAAAAATTTACAAGTTCTTATAAAAGTGCGTTTTTTTTTCGTTTTTATCGTAAAAATATAGACACTAAGTGACATTGTTTTTTCCGAACAAAACTTAAAAACATGGCTTTTAGAAAAAAACGGGAATTTTCCGCGTTTTTCTTAACCCTAGTCCGTCCGTCCTTCCGTCTGTCCGTCGTACTAAATATTTACGATTGGGTACAGGCATCCTCTTATGGGCGAGTGGCTATAGTCCCCACGCTGGCCTGGTGCGGGTCTGGGACTTCACATACACTTTTTTTTTTTACCAATGTCTGGCGGGTTCCTCACGAAGTTTTCTTTCACCGGAAAGCTATTGGTAAATACCAAATGACATTCGGTACATAAGTTCCGAGAAAGTCATTGGTACGGGCCAGATTTGAGCCAACAACCTCCTGTTTGAGTTTTAAATATTACGTGAGCTACATTCATTCCCTATCTAATACCTAGGTTAAATAGGCAATCAAAATTGGCTTATCTAATAGGTTAAATAGGCAATCAAAATTGGCTTATCTAATAGGTTAAATAGGCAATCAAAATTGGCTTATCTAATAGGTTAATTTATATTTTCACAATATTTGTAATAGCTGTAGGAATAATCAAAAGAAATCGGAAGTGAAATTGATTAATTTAGCCTTTCTAAATTCATAATCACTAAACTTGACGCAATATTTTGTCTTAGCCTCATCACTACAAACATCAATACGCAAGTGTCAAATATCATCTGTTAAAAAAAATATAGTGTAGTATTTGTTATATTATATCAGTTATATGGGCCTTAGACGTCTGAATTAAAGGAATTATTATTATCACATTTGCTATTTTCCTTGCGGTGGTGAGGTGAAAACTTGTGTGTTTCGCTCGGCAGCAAAGTTGCTCGCTATGCCCAGGATTGTATCTTACAACGCTTCGCTAGCTCGGCTTTCAATACAAGTACTTGCGCCAAACAACAAGCCTGCAGCCTGGCATAACAATTAATTATTTTACAAGATCAGCAGAAACTCACTCATTTTATGTTCTGTAAGGTAATCGACACTTTCTGAAATAAGTAAGTTCCTATTATCATCGATTATATTCGTACCAAATTCGAGTATGTTTGTTTACATGAAATTACTTGAAAGGACATTTTGATTAAACACAATTGTGGTAATTTAGTACTTATTTTATGAAATACGTTGATTTAGAATTGATTATATTGATTGTTTCAGGTAATAACTTCGAGCCGGTGCCTGGTTCTGTGCGCCGACAGCCGCGGCGAGATGGAGTCGTGGGCCGGCGCCCTGCGGGGCGCGCTGCACCCCGGGGGGGACGTCGCGGACCTCGTGGCGAGGTTGTCCTGCGGAGATCATCAATGGTAACCTAGTTCATCCGTTCTGTGCGCCGACAGCCGCGGCGAGATGGAGTCGTGGGCCGGCGCCCTGCGGGGCGCGCTGCACCCCGGGGGGGACGTCGCGGACCTCGTGGCGAGGTTGTCCTGCGGAGATCATCAATGGTAACCTAGTTCATCCGTTCTGTGCGCCGACAGCCGCGGCGAGATGGAGTCGTGGGCCGGCGCCCTGCGGGGCGCGCTGCACCCCGGGGGGGACGTCGCGGACCTCGTGGCGAGGTTGTCCTGCGGAGATCATCAATGGTAACCTAGTTCATCCGTTCTGTGCGCCGACAGCCGCGGCGAGATGGAGTCGTGGGCCGGCGCCCTGCGGGGCGCGCTGCACCCCGGGGGGGACGTCGCGGACCTCGTGGCGAGGTTGTCCTGCGGAGATCATCAATGGTAACCTAGTTCATCCGTTCTGTGCGCCGACAGCCGCGGCGAGATGGAGTCGTGGGCCGGCGCCCTGCGGGGCGCGCTGCACCCCGGGGGGGACGTCGCGGACCTCGTGGCGAGGTTGTCCTGCGGAGATCATCAATGGTAACCTAGTTCATCCGTTCTGTGCGCCGACAGCCGCGGCGAGATGGAGTCGTGGGCCGGCGCCCTGCGGGGCGCGCTGCACCCCGGGGGGGACGTCGCGGACCTCGTGGCGAGGTTGTCCTGCGGAGATCATCAATGGTAACCTAGTTCATCCGTTCTGTGCGCCGACAGCCGCGGCGAGATGGAGTCGTGGGCCGGCGCCCTGCGGGGCGCGCTGCACCCCGGGGGGGACGTCGCGGACCTCGTGGCGAGGTTGTCCTGCGGAGATCATCAATGGTAACCTAGTTCATCCGTTCTTATATTCTCTTAATAGACATCGTTTTTTCATTTGTGTAGTTCCCCCTTTGGGTTCCGTGACATGATTGCGTGGACCCCTACCACGACAACCGAGCGGTATAGACAAATATATATGACACGTGTAAAATAACTATGTAATAAACGCGATTATTTAAATAACCTTTTTTTACATTTTCTTCATCAGGGGTCCGCGGTATTTTTGAAAATCTGAAAGTGGTCCATGCGTAAGAAAAGTTTAAGAACCACTGACTTAACTTCCCAACGAACGTCACATATATTTGCAAGTTTACAAAACTGACTGCCTTAGCGCTTTAAAACCTACACAGACTAATAACGAATTATAATATTTATGGCTAACCGTTGTTCATATCGTATCATAAATAACCCCCTCACTAACTGAATTTAACTTGGCTTTGTTAGTTACTATAGTAAATTTTGATACAAATCCGGAAAATACGTAATTTGCACGAGTCCCAATATTTCGGGACGAGTGAAATCAAATAGCTTCTGCGAAAATGATCTTGTGATAAAACGACTTCTTTAAAGTCATTTGCGATAAAATAACAATGAAATAAAACAATTATTAAGTAAAACAAAATGGCTATCTAGTTTTTTTTTAACTCATCAAAAATAATTTTAAAAAACTATGTAATTAGAGGAGTATAACCTGCCTCTCGCTTAGCGTTCGTGGACTACGAGAAAGCCTACGAATCGATCGAAACTTAGGCTGTACTACAGTATCTCCGCGATGCCAAGTAGACTGCCGCTATATCGAAGTTCTGAAGTGTTTGTACGAGAACGCCACTATGTCAGTTCAACTCCAGGATCGGAGCTTGAAACCTATTCTGCTGCAGCGGGCTGTCAGGCAAGGGGATGTCATTTCCCCAAAACTGTTCACTGCTGCTGCACTGGAGCTAGACATCAACATCAATGGCGAGTACATCACTCACCTTCGGTTTGCTGATGATATAGTAGTCTTGGCTGAGACCATGGAGGACTTGAGTACTATGCTCGATGACCTCAGTAAAGCCTCCGATCGAGTTGGTCTACGGATGAACATGGATAAGACGAAGATCATGTCAAACGTCCATGTAGTACCAACTCCTATTTCAGACACTTTACGCTCGAAGTTGTAGACGAATCAATCTGTAACTTATATTTGCTATTTTTTATTTTTATTTAATATAAACTTCCAATAAGGACGTTTTGTTTGATTTACGTCACAAGCAAGTAATCCCTAAAAATTCCATACTAACGGAGCGTTTTTGACGTTTCATAAAAGGAAGCTGATTTGATATTAGTCAAATACCGTATTATCACTGAAAAAGCAACATGTACCTCAAGTTTCTTTGTCATGCAAGTCAGTAACAAAATGGAATGATAGATAACGATGGTCCCCTGATGATAACTTCTGCTATATGCGTTGTAAAGATTTTTGCAGAATTAATGGGCGGGGAAAAGACATGTTGAATGAAATTTTGTACGGAACCTTCGGCGGTGCGCGAGTCAGACTTGCACATCACCGGTTTTTTTTTATATTAAGAACTCTGCCAGAAACGACGGAGTTCTTGGATAAGAAAATAAAACAAAAAATATAAGAAAACTAGTTGATTTCTACGCAACTAACGAGATCAGTAAAATCTCGATCTCGTTAAGATGAGTTTTATGGTACTTC
This sequence comes from Epinotia nisella, assembly GCA_932294315.1. Taxonomy (NCBI): domain Eukaryota; kingdom Metazoa; phylum Arthropoda; class Insecta; order Lepidoptera; family Tortricidae; genus Epinotia; species Epinotia nisella. The sequence continues at coordinate 24,829,258 of OW028673.1, forward strand.
TGAAGTATTATGACTTTTTATTTCAATAATTTCGCAACTGATAACAGACTTGGGACATATCTGTTGAAAAACAATTAAAAGGTGGGGACGAAATGTTTTAACTATTACCAGTCCCCTACTCATTATTGGCAATTATCCTGTAGGTGCAGATGCCGTGCCAGTTTTGGTTGGTATAGAGGTCAGACTTCATCAAAATAACTTAAAATGGTATCGATTCCTTTAATTGTCATACGAGTAATGTGAACTAAGGCTCGCCCGACCACTTAACATCCCATAATATCTGTCTGTCTCAAATAAATATGTAGGCAAGGAATAATGCGAGCCTGGGTGAGTGACCAGAAGTATCCACTTGTATACATTTAGAAGGGTTGGAATTAGTGTGTTTTTTTTTGCGCAGGTACTCTGCCACGCACGCCCGGCCGACATTCTGCAATGTGTGCCGGGAGGCTTTCGGCGCGCTGGGCACGGCGCACGCGCTGGCGTGCGAGCTATGCAAGTACCGGGCCCACAAGCGCTGCGCCGCGCGCGCTCCGCCCTCCTGCAAGTGGAGCACGCTCGCGTCTCTCGGCCCACACTTGGTCGAAGACGCTGAAGGCGTAAGATGTTTCCATTTATTTGAAAGAATAATAATATTTTTAATGACTAGGTATAAAGTAGTTTTTTTTTCAAATTCGGAAGACGAGCTTATTGCTCAAGTTTTTCCGAATCTGCAACAAAATATTCTGGATGAAAATTGGTTGTGTGAAAGAACCATACTGGCACCAAAAAATGGGACAGTGTCAAAAATAAATAAAAAATTCTTGGAAAAAATATCAACCGAAACAACAGTTTACAACTCCATATATACAGTAATGACATCCGACGACAGCACCAGTTACCCGGTTGAGTTCTTAAACTCTCTGGAGCTATCCGGGGTACCTTCCCACATACTCGAATTAAAAGTAGGCGTAGGTACCCGTAATGTTAATGCGCAACTTAGATGCACCAAAATTGTGCAATGGAACAAGATTACGGGTCACTGAATTGGGAAAATACATAGTAAAGGGCACAATCTTAACTGGTGAAGCGAAAGGAGAAGATATACTCATACCCCGTATTCCAATTATCTATACCTAATAACTTGCCATTTAACTTTAAATGACTACAGTTCCCTTTAAAAGTAGCGTTTTCAATGACAATTAACAAATCGCAGGGTCAAACCTTAAAAGTAGCGGGATTACATTTAGGCACGCCATGTTTTTCCCACGGGCAGTTGTATGAAGCTTGCTCACGTGTGTCTAAATCTAAAAATCTACATGTTTTAGCAGAACTAAATAAATCATACAATATAGTTTATAGAAGTATATTGGAATTGAAAGCAGCGGCGAAGCGGCCAACTTATTTTTTTAGTTTAAGTATTTTTGTAAGCTTTTCGCTTAGGTGCTTTATTGTCTGACAATATACTAGGTAAGCAAAGTAATTTTTTTTAGTTTTAATTATAAATAGCGTGAAAAAGAAAATAATCTCTAGAGGGGGTAAAATAACAACAATTTGTATAGTGAAACGAATTCTACGCGGACGAAGTCGCGGGCAAAAGCTAGTAACTTTATATTCCTCACAAAAATTAGGGCATGTGCCGATAAAGTTCAACAATGTTTATGACCGTTTGTTTTTAACCCGACTGCCAAAGGAGGAGGGTAATGTTTTTCGAGTGTATGTATGTATGTATGTCTGTTTCTTTGTGGCCTCCTGTAGCCTAAACGGCTTGATGGATTTTGATGTGTGAGGTGTCGTTGGATTCCTCTTAATCGTGGGAGTACATAGGCTATAATATTTGTCAAAAAGCAGTCGGGTTTTTCGAAAATTCTTTTGATTTCACTTGTCGTTAGCCATCTTTGACATCCCGCACATCCGTTCACTGCCGCTGACGCGAGCCGACTGATTTAGCTAAATATGATTACACTGTCCTAAACAGCGTCCTGACTAGGATGCTAAGTAATTCAGTTCGTCCGAAACCATACTCACGTTCTAAATCATCTTCCTAACTCATTCAGGATGTATCCTACTAATGTTTAGATATTTAGATGTTTGTTACTCAATCTATACCTAGATATTTTTCTAGCACGAACGACTTATTGTAAGTGATTGACAAATAAAAACATCGAGAGTCCTGTTATCGATAAGTACCACTTCAACGTCATAGAGGTAAATAAATACAAATATATATAGGGTAATAGGGTGCGTTAAAAAATTGATAATAATAACAAAACTATCAATTTATTTATACTTTACATACTTCAGAAAACAATTTGCAATACTTTCTTAACTTTCTTTCTTCGTGTCACTGAATTAATTATCCCCTACTTTACTCCATAACACACACACACACCGAAATTGTCTTTAAAATCGACGCAGAATGTCACAACATGTAGTTTTTCCCGAACCCATTTTTGGTCCCAAAACAAATCTGTGTCTCTGTAGGTGCACGCGGAGTCTAGGTAGGTACACTACGATTAATAGTACATTACTGCAGACGCCGGGAAAGAAGGGCTTGCCGGGTGAGTAGGTATAGACGGCCGACCGTAGGGAGGCCGGATAGTGATACGAAGCCGGCAAGCCCTTTTCACGGCGAGGCATGTATAGTGTTTTTCTCAAACATATGCAATGAAATAAAACAATACACCACTCAAAATAGTTCATTAATTTTCCCTCCAATTCCTCCATACTTAATGTTTTTTTTTACGAAAGTCGTCCGTATTTCGCGTGTGTAGCGTTCGAATAGACCCTATTAGGGCCATTATACATGACCTGATAATAATAATCTTAATTTCTATAATGAATAAAATAAATGCAGAGGATTTTAAATATTGTCTATGGCCTCTGGTGACTTAACGTATAGATAATATTTTTAATTTATTCATCAACACACAATCATACAGATTTGTATTCTTAATAAAGGTTCGTGTGTAATAGGCATTAACGCGGATATTTTTGGTCCGATAACCATTCAGCCACTAGAAAAAAAAAAATAGAATTCAGCTGTTTAGCCTGTTGATGAACACAGACGCCATGTTAACATTAAAATTAAAAAAAAATTACTTCCCGGCCTAGACCTTCAATTTTGTATGAAATTCCTTACCAGTTCTCTGGAGTTGTTCCGCCCGAAACGTGATACTTTGAAGCCTGTTATAACGCACGTAAGGACGACATTTCATTGCATGTTTGAGAAAAATCAGTTAACTACTGACATTTGGCATTAATTCACTCGATACTCTATCTTAACGTCAGAATATTAGAGTTTATTTTGTAAACACGCTGCCTATAAATATAACGGTTGTAATAAAGACTAATTCCATTGGTATTAAGGTAGAATATCCCAAGGTTTGATCCAGTCTGTTTAACTGATTTTAATCAAGGTGTAGCCAATATATGTCTGTGGTTGTATGTACGTATTTTCGTTGAAGTAGTATGTACTTATCGATAACAGGATTGTCGATATTTTTATTGTGGCAAGCACTAAACAAATGTTGTTCCTGCTAGAAAAATATACCTAGGTATATCAATCACGCTTTAACAGTTCAACCGATTTGGATGAAATTTTGCACGAAGATAGTTTATAGCCTGGATTAAAATATCGCGACACGAAGTCGCGGGCGGAAGCTAGTTTAAAGAAATATATACATTTCTTTAATCTATATACAAAAACAAAATCATTTATTGTAATTTCAGGATCATGTATATAAGAATCATAACTAATACTATTTTCTTGTAGATAATTAAAATATATCACCATTAATTTTTCAATGTTTTGAAGGCTGATTCGGTTTCTTTTGACACTTAAAAAAATAAATAGATAAATCAACACGTGTAAACTTGCAATAAGACACAAAATATTTTTTTAAGGCAGAACAGGCTATCCTAAGTGTATATTTAAATCGAGATAATGCGAAAAATTAACCTCTTTATAATACTTGGTGATGTTTGTAGATAAGTATATGAATATCACCATGTAGAAAACCTACATCAATGTGTCCAAAATTACAAACATTGGCAAATACTTAGCTCAACGATCAAGGTTCGCGATCGTACAATTGAGCTTTTTATCTATCTATATCACACTAATCACACTAATATTATAAATGTGAAACAGTGTCCATATGGAAATCCATGTGGTCAAAGATACATAATAATTTTTAATACAGTTGCTCAAAAAGTGGTACTTTTTGTGGCTGCGTAGCGTGCGAGAAGCTCAATTTCTCGAACTAGTGCTTTTTACTTTTTAGTTCCAAACTATACTTTCGAAACGCAGTATAGTACATTTTACAACTAGTGTGAAAAGACATTTCACACGTGTTGTAAACGACGTTTTTTAATACAATTGCGAAAAAATTATAAATTAATATATCATTGCGATAAAATATGCTTGCTTCGAAGTTATTTTTGAACGACACCAGTTACCCGGTTGAGTTCTTAAACTCTCTGGAGCTATCCGGGGTACCTTCCCACAAACTCGAATTAAAAGTAGGCGTAGGTACCCGTAATGTTAATGCGCAACTTAGATGCACCAAAATTGTGCAATGGAACAAGATTACGGGTCACTGAATTGGGAAAATACATATATAGTAAAGGGCACAATCTTAACTGGTGAAGCGAAAGGAGAAGATATACTCATACCCCGTATTCCAATTACCTATACCTAATAACTTGCCATTTAACTTTAAACGACTACAGTTCCCTTTAAAAGTAGCGTTTTCAATGACAATTAACAAATCGCAGGGTCAAACCTTAAAAGTAGCGGGATTACATTTAGGCACGCCATGTTTTTCCCACGGGCAGTTGTATGTAACTTGCTCACGTGTGTCTAAATCTAAAAATCTACATGTTTTAGCAGAACGAAATAAATCATACAATATAGTTTATATAAGTACCTATATTGGAATAAGTTGCAGCGGAAAAGCGGCCAACTTATTTTTTTTTGTTTCAGTATTTTTGTAAGCTTTTCGCTTAGGTGCTTTATTGTCTGACAATATACTAGGTAAGCAAAGTTATTTTTTTAGTTTTAATTATAAATAGCGTGAAAAATAAAATAATCTCTAGAGGGGGTAAAATAACAACAATATGTGTAGTGAAACGAATTCTACGCGGACGAAGTCGCGGGCAAAAGCTAGTATATAATACGCGAGCCCGATTTTTGTACATGCCATCAGATCTACAGTTATGGTCCGATTTTGATAAATGATATGTCGTTCGATTCGTCTCATGCTGGAGATTTGCAATAAGGTCTCCGATTTTTAATTTTTTATTGAAAAACTACTAAAATTTTAATTTAAAGAATCTACTGTGCGCTGACCACGTGACCTTGGCTGTGTGACGTCACGTGACGTACCTAACTCCTGTTTTGACTTGAGATGACAATGTAAAATAAATAAACAAGAATTGAACTCAAACCTGTAGTCAGTTCTTCAGCATAAGAAATTATAAATTTTGAGTCGGCCACATATGGATACAAAACTAAGAAAATAACAAAATTGAAAATAAATTATCTTTTTGCAATGTTTGTTTGCAAAATTGACAAACGTAACTATTGTGTCAACTGAAAGTATTCATGTTGTCAAACGTCTGGATATTGTAACCTTTGAACAAAAAGGTTTGGTTTGCATTCTGAAATAAAACCTCAGTTCAAATAATATTTTTTAGGGTTATGTACTGTATGTAATGTAAAAAACCGGCCAAGTGCGTGTCGGACCACGCAAAACGAAGGGTTCCGTGCCTACTAAAAAGGTCGTATCGTCATAGAAATTTTACGGCACTTACGTCCTTTTCTTTGAGGAAGGCAGTTTTTCAGCGATATCTCGAAAACCTCTGAACCGATCTTGTTCAAAACAATTTTCGGTGAATGAAATTAATAAGCCCTATGTCCATGAATTTTTTCATATTTTTAAAATACACCGTTCAAAAATTAGAGGGGGGGGGACAGAATTTTAGTGACTTTCGGGGCGATTATCTCCGACTATATTCACTTAATCAAAAAAAATGCTAAGAAACCTTATATTTATTTTGAAAGGCCTATCGATTGATGTGCCACACGGGAGGTCACAATGAATTTTTTTTTTTTGACTTTTAGTTTTACGTATGGAGTGCACCCCTAAAAAAATTTTTTTTTGTAATTTTTATTACAAAACTATGTAGCGGCTAACAAAATACACCTATCCTCAAAATTTTATTCAAATACACCTTATAGTTTTCGAGTAAAATGCCTGTGACATACGGACAGACGGACAGACGGACAGACGGACATGACGAAACTATAAGGGTTCCGTTTTTGCCATTTTGGCTACGGAACCCTAAAAAGAGGTAGATGAGTTATACGCGCTCGAAAAATGGCACACTAAAATTGAGTCAATTGGCACAACTTGCCTCAGTTTCGAGTCGTCAATGGAAACGTTAGCAGTTAGATTTGGTGGCCATTTTTAAACACGGATTTTCGTACAGAAAACATATCTATCTTTTTTATATTACATCATTGGTTCTGTAAGTACCTCGGAAGCATGAATCTATGATTACTCCGGAATACCACGACTGAGCGAGATGGTCGTATACAATTCTTAGTAAGTGTAATAGAGTGAGATTTGTAATATACTGTCTTTATCATAGTTCCACTATTTTATTTGCCCCGATATCGGCTTAATATAATGCTGTTACTTCACTTGGCATTGCATGTTCCGTGTTCGCGTTCACGTCACGCGTTGAGTGAGTAAAAAATCAGACTTTCATCTTTGACACTCTTGACGCATTCAAAACTTACGTCTGTTTATGTCGCAAATTACTACGTATTTTTACACCGGCAAGGGTATCAAAACCCTACATTACAAATTAAGTCTGGAATCTTTGAATGTTTACTGTTAAGCTTACTTAGCACAATGCCGTAGGCGCTGATAGGCTTCCAATTTCCAGTAAAGAAGTAGAAAACGAAACTCGATTACTAAAATTTCTTCTCGGATACTCCAATTGGCGACTTTGTTGACCTGACTTGAACACCATTCAAATTATTTCAGGTTCCAATAATTATATTTCGATTACAGGTATAATATAACCTGTAAAATATTATTTTAATCCATTAACGGTCTCCGATACAGTATTCTTTGATCTGTACTGATACTAAAAATAAAGAGGTGTAGGTAATGTCTGTGAAATGTAACGTACGTAGGGGGTAACCACAGAAACTATACCCACCCTATTCTAAAAACCCTTTCTTGAGTAGGTTATATGTAGAATGGACCTACGGGATTATGTGCTATATTTTATTCCACTCCATCGCTCCACCTAGGTTCTTTATATACGCGGCGGAGCCGCGCAGGCAGCTAGTTTTCTTATATTGATTGAACATACAAATTAAAGCTATAATTATGTATGATAATTACTATAATTAGGGTTAGGATTCTGGAGGCATTTTTAGCACAAGTAGTGCAGTGGAGTCACCATTGTATTTTTTTTTATTTGAATAATTGAATAACTGAATGATAAAGCCATATATTATGTAGATTCACAATTCAACTCGCAGTACATTGCAGCCTAGAGTAATCTTAAAAGGGTGGTAAAAATTACGCGTTATTTTCAAAGGTCGCTGAACAAATGTTAGTGAATATAAGGAATACAACTTACATTCTAATTTTTCGCCCCGGTTGTGGGCCACATGCTATATTAGAAAAACTACTCAAAAAGTTTTTACCGTTGTCGAGGTAATCTAAATTATCAGTAGTATACTGAAACTTATTCCAACGGAAAATTGAGATTGTAAATAGAGACAAAATTACACATTATAACAAAACATGTGTTATGTTTTAATTTAATGAATCAATTTACTTGTTTTTACTAATAAATTTTATTATGCATTATTGATTTATCATTTATCATTTATCAATCATTTATTCATTCATTCATTCAATCAAAAAAAATATAACAAGGACTCCATTGCTCTTTGTTCACCCAATGCCACCAAAATTCCTAACTCTAATGATAATACACCTTGAAATGTGGTAGTCTTGCAGTATCCATGATGTTTTTAATATCCAATAATCGTCAAATCTAATCAAAGCAAAGTCAGTGACCGAATTCAGACCAGGTAATCCAGTAAAAAAGCCAACGCCAAATATCACAGAAACACAGTATAAACACGTCAGTACTCAACAAAGGATTGTATGAAAATGTACTCTAAAGTCTAAACTTACTATTCTATGCATAAAAAAGGTAGCAGCGACAAGTGATAACGATGTACGCTTTCTCTTTTACACGATAACAATAGAAACCACGAGAAAAACAATAGGGACTATTATTATGTATATCTCTTTCACAATCACAATATGTAAACCGGAGTAAAAGAAACGGAGAGCTTTGAAATAATGTAATCGAATATAAACTGGGTGTTTAAAGGCACAAGAAAAAAAAGGCCTTACCACCTAGCAAATCAGCAAATTTTTATCAGTATATTAGTTGCTTATTTTTAATCCGGGAAATCCCGGAGAAGAATTGTAGTCGTAAGGAAGTCTCCACTTTTTGTCTCTGCTCTACTAAGTTCAGGTAAAAAACTCTGCCTCACTGCGATCACTGCATGATGTTACTACCTACTTCCAGAGCTTACGTAAAATACTGTCAGAGCTCTCGGATAAAGCCGAGGCTAACAGACTGACCATAACAGTTAGTTTCTAAAGGGAACAGATAATGTCCTTTGCATTCAGGGAGAGGTGGGTGACACGCGATCCCCCGAGTTCTATTGTTAGCGCCTGTACCTCCTCTTTGCACGATATTCAACGATAGAACCGTAACCCTATATCTACTGTTATTGTAACTAGTGGGCGATTCACTGCAGGTCTAATAAAAACCGTATTTTCCTCCAGTAGGCCGTGAACGCCGACGACGTGAAGCCACTCGAGAAAATCTTCCCTCCTCATTTATTAGCAGTATTGCAATATATTTTTTCAGTCACAAGACTTGTTATCGCACAGTGAACTATAGCGCGGTTTGCGGAGCATCTGGTTGCCGTCCTTAGTTGTCATTAACCTTCTTCTTAGTTTACCTATGCTCTTTTACTTTACAGAACCATAGCGCCTCCTAAACAACACATGATAAACCCGTCGTATTTTGGTTCATTACAATCCTCTCAATGAGTTGTTGATGACTGTCTGAAATCCGACTTATATCGTTTATTAGGGTTCCGGACCAAAAAGGTAAAGACGGAACCCTTATAGTGCGACTCCGTCCGTCTGTCTGTCTGTCACAAAGTCAAATATCTCAGGAACTACTAATGCTATCGATTTGAAATTTGGAATAGTTGTAAACAAAGCTAATCCTCGTGTATGGAAAATAAAAAAATGAATATATATACTTTTAATTTGTATAAAAAAGGGCGGATAAGAGGGGGGGCAAAAATTCAAAGTCTAGTTAGTAGGCCAAGTGGGGTATCATATGAAAGGGCTTAAATTGTACATTCTAAAACCGTTTTTCTTTTTTTTCTACAATGGTAAAATTTTGATTTATAAAGAAAAATGTAAAAAATACCATTCCCCCCTTATCTCCGAAGTTAACCAAGCGAAAAATTTGAAAATAATATACGTATATGATTAATATTAACGTGAAAATTACCGGAAAAGTATAACGAGACCTCTATCTAGCGTAATTTTCTTTTATTGTTCAAAAATCATATGTTAATTTTGTTTGTAATTTAATACTTCTGTGTTTAAAATTTTTCCTTCAAATTCGTATGGAAATGTTCTGAAAGTACCTTATAGCAAATAAAAAAAGAATTATCGAAATTAATTATAAAGAATTATCGCTGAAAAACCAACATACAGTAAGGGAAATGTATTAACGTACCACCGTAGAACCGTATCGCAATAAGGTGACATACCACTCGAGTTTGAGTGACGGCGGCCTGTCAATTGCGACAGGGTTCTACGGTGGTACGTGAATACATTTCCCTTACTGTACATACCGAGTTCCTTGGTCGCGCAAGTTAGTAACAAAATGCACCAATAAATGGCGCTGTAGGTACTCATGACTTAACTACACTATGCGTTGCAAAGATTTTTCCAAAATTAATGGGTGGGGCAAGACGGGTGTGTTGTATGATATTTCGTACGGAACCCTCGGTGCGCGAGTCAGACTCGCACTTGACCGATTTTTTTATTTACAATGCACTTGCTCTGAAAGTGCGTTGTAAACTCGTCTATGCCGGCGCGCCGGAGCGGGCGGCGCGGGGCCGTGCGGGAATAGATTTCGGGCCAATATTCCCACATACGTGCGACGATGAGATTTCATGACAGTTAAAATTTCACCATTTATTTGTAGTACATTACTGCAGACGCCGGGAAAGAAGGGCTTGCCGGGTGAATAGGTATAGACGTCCGACCGTAGGGAGGCCGGATAGTGATACGAAGCCGGCAAGCCTTTTCACGGCCAGGCATGTATAGTGCTTTTCTCAAACATATGCAATGAAATAAAACAATACACCACTCACAATAGTACATTAATTTTCCCTCCAATCCCCCCATACTTAATGTTTTTTTTTTTACGAAAGTCGTCCGTATTTCGCGTGTGTAGTGTTTGAATAGACCCTATTGGGGCCATTATACATAACCTGATAATAAGAATCTTAATTTCCATAATGAATAAAATAAATGCAGAGGATTTTAAATATTGTCTATGGTCTCAGGAGCCGTAGCATGGTTGGCTTTATCACGCGACAAGTGACAAGATAGGGGTGTCGTCTCGTTCTATCGAACGGTGTCAGCCAGTGACGCACGCTCTATCCTATCACATATCGCGTGACAAGGCCAACCATGCTACGGGGCCTGGTGACTTACGTATAGATAACATTTTAATTTATTCATCAACACATTGAATCGTACAGATTTGTTTTCTTAATAAAGGTTCGTGTGTAATAGGCATTAACGCGGATATTTTTGGTCCAATAACCATTCAGCCACTAGAAAAAAAAAAATCAGTTGTTTAGCCAGTTGATGAACACAGACGCCAATGTAACATTTAAATTAAAAATAAATTACTTCCCGGCCTAGGCCTTCAATTTTGTATGATATTCCTTTACAGTTCGCTCGAGTTGTTCCGCCCGAAACGTGATACTTTGAAGCCTGTTATAACGTACGTAAGGACGCCATTTCATTGCATGTTTGAGAAATAGTACATTACTGCAGACGCCGGGAAAGAAGGGCTTGCCGGGTGAGTAGGTATAGACGGCCGACCGTAGAGAGGCCGGATAGTGATACGAAGCCGGCAAGCCCTTTTCACGGCCTGTATAGTGCTTTTCTCAAACATATGCAATGAAATAAAACAATACACCACTCAAAATACGAATAGTACATTAATTTTCCCTCCAATTCTCCATACTTATTGTTTTTTTTTACGAAAGGCGTCCGTATTTCGCGTGTGTAGTGTTCGAATAGACCCTATTAGGGCCATTATACATAACCTTCTATAATGAATAAAATAAAGAGGATTTTAAATATTGTCTATGGTCTCTAGTGACTTACGTACGTAGATAATATTTTAAATTTATTCATCAAGACATTGAATCATACAGGTTTGTATTCTTAATAAAGGTTCATGTGTAATAGGCATTAACGCGGATATTTTTGGTCCGATAACCATTCTGCCACTAGAAAAAATAAAAAATAATAATTCATCTGTTTAGCCTGTAGATGAACACAGACGCCATGTTAACATTAAAATTAAAAAAAATTACTTCCCGGCCTAGGCCTTCAATTTTGTATGAAATTGTTTACCAGTTCTCTCGAGTAGTTCCGCCCGAAACGTGATACTTTGAAGCCTGTTATAACGCACGTAAGGACGACATTTCATTGCATGTTTGAGAAAAATATTTTTCTCCAATATGCTCGGAAATGTACGCCTTACTGTAGCAAAAATAGTACGTGAAGTTCCTCGTTACTGACAAGCGCAAATTTAAAAAGTTAAAAGTCATTATTGTAAAGCTTTAGCGACCAGGAATATGTATGAAATTCCTTTACTGTATACTTTTTTTACCTTTTAATCATAACATAATATGTTTTGACCATGACAAATCACTACATACAGCCAAATGCTAGTAAGTTTAAAGGCCTAGCAATTTGTCATAAGAACTTGCTATAGTTAGACTGGTTAGTAATGTAGGGCTGTCTCTTTCCAACTATTGCAAGTTGGTGTGACAAATTGCACCCGTTTGTAGTGTGCTTAAAGTTTAACCAAGTTTTTTTTTATTGTCATAGACAAAACTATTACTTTTGCAAGAGATCAAAATGACGTTTTATTTACATAAAACATAAAATTGTAATCGATTCTAATGTTTTTAATTTTTTATGTGGGTAAATTTAAACTGACACCATGAGTCATGCCGTGTACATACTTTTAAAAAATAAGTTGGGCGGGAACATGATAGGTTATTGACATACTCTCCCTGTTTTAAAATTATTGAAAATATTATTTGATTTCCTCGCATTTATGGAGAAAAGCACTATACCTGCCTCGGCGGGAATGGCAATTCGTGGATTCGTCTCTATTGACAAAATCAACTCATCCACGAATTGCTATTTCCCGGCCTCTGCAGTAATGTACTATTTATTTGCTTTCATGATGCATTGTAAAATGTTGTATGACACACGTTTTGGATAGGTAATTCCCAACTCGTGTCGATCAAAAACACTCCCTGACGGTCGTGTTTTTGGTCATCGACACTCGTTGGGAATTACCTACTTTCCGCACTTGTATCATAAATAAACTATTATTTGGTATCACCAACAGACATAGGTACAATATCACACGTTATGGAGGTACGATACGAACACGGGGTAAAATTTTCATTTTCATCATCCAGGACGTAAAAAAGGTTCGATCCATGCCTCTATGGACGCCATGATACATGGCACATACGTACGATCAAGGACTTTAATTGTTGAGCCATAGCTCTAAATGCCTCAACAATTAAAGTCCGTGACTGTTACGTGCCCATGTTAATAAACTAAAATATATTTATATTGTTTCAGAATATAATCATGCCTCATCAGTGGTTGGAAGGCAATCTACCGGTCGCCGCTAAATGTGACATATGTGATAAGACCTGCGGTTCTGTCCTCAGGTGAGAAAATCAAACACCTGTTACACATTTAAGCGAGCTAGAATAGAAGGTAGGTATACTATCAGGTTTATCACTTGTTTGTGGCTTCGTAACATCGTAACGGTTTAATCGATTTACATTAATGAGATTTCGTTAGTTTGGTCATTCCATTAAATGACAATGACACACTTTTCATTTACAGTACACAGACCATTATCTATGTGGAGATTAGACAGTGTGGTGAAATGTAAATAAGAAATGTTCTTTAACACGATTGCAAAAAAAACTGTTATTTCCCATTACCATAAGCAGCTTAGTCATAAATATGTCCCATCGCTCTTATGTCAGTGGATTAAGGTTGTGGTACATATTTATGAGTGGATTAAATCGATACATATTTTTGCACTTGACAACATTTCAAAAATATATACACATGTGTCTTATGTCATTAATAATAAAGCCTGTGTACAGATATTTTTGAAAGATTGTATGTATAGATATTGGAGAACTCGACTGTACATTGTCTTTTGTTAACTACATGTAAACATAATCTTAATATCATCACCTGAAGTTATCCTTTTTAAGGTTTATGGTTATATTAGTACGCGGGGATGCATTATTTTTCACTCTTTTATGATCTTGAACAATCGTACCTACTTTATATTTAAACGGTATAAAAACAACACCCCTCTCTTTGCGGCGGGGGTTAAAAATAGTGTCCCTTGATTCACCAAGATACATCACTGATGAGTTACGAGTAACGTAACGCGATGTGAAGATATATTATATTTATAAAAGTCAAAGAGTCTTCCTATTAATAGGCTTGTGTCCTAAGATTTTTTACGATGCCATTCGAACCAGTTTTTGGAGAGGAATAAATTTATGGGAGCAACTACAATTGAAGAACATAAATAACTAAAAGATTGAGTCAAAGACGGACCTTGCTGCCGGCAGCCGAAACAATTCATACTATGTAACTGACGTAAAAGTATGACGTCACAGTTTGCTATTTGAACTAATCGTAGCATGGAAAATCAAGTAAAATGCTGTTTCGGTAGCGAAATCCTGCGTTTAGGTCCATAGTTGTCATACAATTTTGTTTCTATGCTTTCAAATAAAAAAAAATGTAGGTTCATAAATGACAGAGTTCTGAGGTAACAAATATTTTAAAAAAATACAACCGAATTGAGAACCTCGTCCTTTTTTTGAAGTCGGTTAAAAAGTGTAATTAATTAATTTATATTGGTAGCCTTATACAGATACAGTGCCTTGATCAACTCATTTCGGTTTTTAGGGTTCCGTACCTCAAAAGGAAAAAAATGGAACCCTTATAGGATCACTCGTGCGTCTGTCTGTCCGTCTGTCACAGCCGATTTGCCCCGAAACTACCGGACCGATTGTGTTGATATTTGGTAAGCATATATAAATTGGTGACCCAAAGATGGACGTGTAAAGTAAATTAATGAATTCTGAACAAAGGGACAGTTCTGGACAGTCCCAATAGCATTCTTAAAATGATAGCGGATAAGCCTGACTGCGCTATCCTGCTACACTGTGCGGGGCTGCATACTCCCACCAGTGTTATACGGTGGTAGATGATATTAATTATTATTTTTAATTAATGTTTAACTTTTAATTAATTAATTTTTTATTCTATGTAAATATGTGTCCTTGTTACACGAAATAAATGATTTTGAATGTTTGAATTTGAAAGGAGCCACTTTAGGGGGTTAAACTAGTTTTTTTTTTTTAATTTGCAAACTGTATTGCGTGACATATTAAATGAAAGGGGTTGTTGTAAGCATCTTAGATAAAAAAAAAATATAATTTTAGCAAAAACAGATTTGAAGTAATTTAGGAAAAGAGACGAAAATTACGAGATCATAGCAAAGCAGTCATTGCAGATTTTGACGTAACATCGTGTAGTGTGTCATATTAGTTTTAGCATTTTTGTTTTCAAAAGATATTTTTGTGATTTTTTTTGTGTTTTTAAAATATAAAAGTTACTTACCGTTGTTTTATCACTCCACAAGAGTAAAAAATACACGTTAACTTGTTTTGATAAAAACAAGCTTAATAATCTACTGTTTAATTTTTTTGCTCCTGTTACAGGGCCCACTCCGTAATAAGTAAGTTATTCCGGATACATATGTAGCAGCCCTCGTATAACCTACTTTTCCTTTTCAAATATATCTTTTCATCTAATTTTTCGGTTATATGTTTGAACGTGATTGTATTTGTTGGTTGTTTGTACATGCGCTCGCACTGCCCTAGAATATCCAGCGAATATATTATTGTCGATTTTGCTAACTTTACTGGGTCGATATGTGTGGGATTGTCACCAAATATTTATTTATTATTATGGTGGTTATTCACAGAGGTTTTTAAAATTAGCGTATATCTGGTAAATTCGAGGTCAGACAAGTTAACTCCCACAATCCTAAGGTTCGTGTTTTATTCACTTTGCTACTGTTCACTACAGTCCATTATTACAGATTGCAAGACTTCAGATGTGTGTGGTGCCGCAAAAGCGTTCACGCCGCGTGTAAGCCTAGCTGGCGAGCTGCGTGCTCGCTGGGCGCTGCCCGCGCGTCTGTCGTGCCGCCGACGCGACTTCATTCCGTTGGCCCAGACGACGCTTGGGTCCCGGATAGACCGTCTAACGCCTCGCCTCTTATTGTCTTTGTTAATTCTCGATCAGGTGAGGTTTATTACTTCATTATCGTATAAATTATATACCATACTTGTGTTTTTCCAGTCTCATTACCAATATTAATATCGAATAATATCGGTTAATAGGAGACAACCAAGGAGTTAAATTCCTCCGTCGATTCAAACAACTACTGAATCCGGCACAAGTGTTCGAGCTGAGTGGCGCCGGACCGAGACTGGGCCTCCGGTTGTTCCGACACTTCGCGCCGCTGCGGGTTCTTGTTTGCTCCGGCGACGGCTCAGTTGGCTGGGTGCTGCAGGAGATAGACAAACTCGATATGCATGTGAGCATCTTGATATATTGTATTATGACAATGAGATTCTTCATCATCATCATCATCATCATATCAGCCCAAAGACGTCCACTGCTGGACATAGGCCTCCCCAAAAGAGTGCCACAATGACCGGTCCTGCGCCACCCGCATCCAGCGGACTCCAGCGACCTTTACCAGGTCATCAGTCCACCTTGTGGGGGGCCTACCCACGCTGCGCCTTCCGGTACGTGGTCGCCTCTCAAGAACCTTTCCGCCCCAACGGCCATCGGTTCTACGTGCAATGTGCCCCGCCCATTGCCACTTAAGTTTAGCGATTCGGAGGGCTATATCGGTTACCTTGGTTCTGCTGCGGATAGCCTCATTTCTGATGCGATCACGCAGAGATACTCCCAGCATAGCCCTCTCCATTGCCCTTTGGGTGACTTTCTTATGAGGCCCATAATAAGCGACCACGTTTCCGATGAGATTCTTAATAATATCAAATCAAAGTTTATAAATGAGACTGAATTACAAGCCAAAATGCCTGAAATAAATGAAATTGAATTGAATTAAGTCGCGGCGAATGCATTTTTTGTAAACACTTGGTAAGCACGTGCGGCCAGCGGTGCTTTAAACGATCTTGCTCTATTGCCCACGATATTTTAGTTAATGTACAATGGGTTCACGTGTACCGAAAATATAATACGCTGTTTTGAGGTGCAACCAAATGAATATGTTTTTATTTTCTATCATAGTTCTGGACTATTTTATGATTAATAATTCACCATAAAAACGGTAATTTAACATGTATTTTTTTATTTAAGTAAAGGTAGTGGTCATTTTTATAATTGTATGTATTATGTTAGTCCTTAAGGTATTTGTAACTATGGGCCTTACTTGCCTCAAATAAATGGTTTATTATTATGTATCTCTGATTTAAACTCACGGGGCGAACCCCGGTCATTTGGGAGGCGTGCGTGGGGATATAGATCGAACGCGTAGAGGCCCTTTGGAGACGAAGTTTAATGCCATGTATGTAGTACACCTGCTAGAACCCATTCACGGGGATACATCGGTAGCTACCCTTGAACCGGTCCCAACAGGCGTTGGAGAAATTGTAAGCGAAATGGAATAGAGAATCGGGTCTATGGTGATGAGATTTGGGTGGACAATAAAATTGGGCTATTGTAAAGAGCTCCGGACACCTGCCATAACATGCTATCCACAAAGTTATCGAGGCAGGCGGTGACTAGCCGCTCGTTAGATGGGCTCCTGAATCGGAGACGGAGCCCCTGACCGACTCTCGGGAGCACTCAGATCCGTGGGGTCGTTACTCCCCAACAGCTCGCCACAAGCTGTCCTGTATTGTCTTCTAGTACCCACTACACAAGCCTTAGTGGAAGTCTAGTTTATTGCCCTCAAAATACACTAGGATTGAATAATAATAAATAATAAAGCGTTTTGTATTGGTACAAACGTACTATGGCGAGGCAAGATCCTTTATAACCGAATAAAATACGACCTTTTTTTTAAACATTGCATTGTAATAAAATAAATCAGGGATCGGATACCGGTATTTTCTCCATACAAATTAAACCGGTATTATTTCGTTCTTTGGTTATGATATCATTTTTGATCGGGCAGTCTAATAATACGAATATGTTACCTAAATACACGATAGAGTCCTACATTAAGAGCCTAAAATAATTCAAAATAGACTAACACAATAAAATAAAATAGACTACTTCGGGGATTTAAAAAAAAAAAACCGGTTCCGATCCCTGAAATAAATTACAGTAATTGTACAAACGAATAAACTAGTATAATCGTTAAATATGACTTAAACTATATGTCTGTGGTCGACCGGTTAGCCTAGTGGGTAGTGAACTAGTGACGCTGCCTACGGAGCTGAAGGTCCTGGGTTCGAAACCCGGAAAGGGCAAATATTTGTGTGATGAGCAAGTATATTTGTTTTTGAGTCTTGGATGTTTTCTATGTATATAAGTATTTATATCGATTAAATTTCGTCGTCTAGTACCCATAACACAAGCCTTAATGAGCTTACTATGGGGCTAGTTCGATATGTGTAAGATTGTCCCCTAATCTTTATTTATCATTTGTTTATTTTCGCCTCATCTGTAAAGACGAAAATTTGACAGTGTCAAAAATAGGAACTAAAATATCGTGAACAAATTGGACAATAGTATTGCCAACACTCTAAAGAGTAACGACATGAACTTTGTTGAAATCAACCCTTGCTCTTATGTCTGGTAAACTATGGCAGATAAAAAGTTTGAACAATGAATGCACTTTGTAGATGACTGACCGTAAATTATAGTACATTACTGCAGACGCCGGGAAAGAAGGGCTTGCCGGGTGAGTAGGTATAGACGGCCGACCGTAGGGAGGCCGGATAGTGATACGAAGCCGGCAAGCCCTTTTCACGGCCAGGCATGTATAATGCTTTTCTCAAACATATGCAATGAAATAAAACAATACACCACTCAAAATACGAGTAGTGCATTAATTTTCCCTCCAATCCTGCATACTTATTGTTTTTTTTACGAAAGGCGTATTTCGCGTGTGTAGAGTTCGAATAGACCCTATTAGGGCCATTATAAATAACCTTCTATAATGAATAAAATAAAAAGGATTTTAAATATTGTCTATTCATTTCTATAATGAATAAAATAAAGAGGATTTTAAATATTGTCTATGGTCTCTGGTGACTTACGTACAGTCAGCATCATAAACATGTATACACTTTTCGACCTTATCTCCAAGTAATAAGGTCATAGAATGTATACATGTTTATGATGCTGACTGTACATAGATAATATTTTAAATTTATTCATCAAGACATTGAATCATACAGGTTTGTATTCTTAATAAAGGTTCGTGTGTAATAGGCATTAACGCGGATATTTTTGGTCCGATAACCATTCTGCCACTAGAAAAAATAAAAAACAATAATTCAGCTGTTTAGCCTGTAGATGAACACAAGACGCCGATTAAAATTTAAAAAAAATTACTTCCCGGCCTAGGCCTTCAATTTTGTATGAAATTGCTTACCAGTTCTCTCGAGTAGTTCCGCCCGAAACGTGATACTTTGAAGCCTGTTATAACGCACGTAAGGACGACATTTCATTGCATGTTTGAGAAAAATAAATTATTGTAGATAAACAGTTAGAACAATGAATGCACTTTGTGAATGATTAAGCAGCGCCAAGTTCAAACCGCCGTGCTTCCCCTGGGCACCGGCAACGACCTCGCGCGCGTGTTGGGCTGGGGCGCGTCTTGCGATGATGCTGCTAATCTGCAACAATTACTGGAGCGATATGAACGCGCCTCTACCAAAATGCTCGACAGGTAATACATTTAGAATACCCGTCTTTTGAATGTTATATCCCTCATTTTTGGAAGCACTGTCAATCGATTCTTATTAATTACTATGCAGTCAACAGTGTTTATCCTTATTTTCTCTCACGTACACTCTTATTTTAACACGACTACCCAAAAAAAGAGTGTAATATTTTTAAGGATTCTTGTTGGCATGTTCTCGTGTGCGAGTTTCTTTATTCGACCAAATTAGTTGAGAGCGGGGCTGGAAGTTCCCGGAATCAGATGTTCTGGTGGCAATAACTTTGGAAGGAAAAGAGATAGCAATACTTGTCAAGGCCGGCTTACAAACTACACCTATCTTCAAAATTTTATTCAAATACATCTTATAGTTTTCGAGTAAAATGCCCGTGACATACGGACAGACGGTCAGACGGACAGACGGAAAAGACGAAACTATAAGGGTTCCGTTTTTGCCATTTTGGCTACGAAACCCTAAAAAATCTTATTGTTGAAGTATTTTATTGGTGCCATCAGTTATCAAAGTCAAAAAAAGTCAAAAGTACTCGTATTTATTTGCCAGAATACAGTACAGGAAGGTCTTACATAATTGAATATGACAGTGTATTCAGCCTGCATGCAGGCGTGCAAATATTTTACTGAGAGGCGATGAATTTAGTAAAAATAAAAATTATCAATTGCAAAATTGCTCCCAGGGCTCCTTTAGGGGCACAACCGGGAATAACGCCAGAAGGATGACGACTTTTGCATCTGATAAGATTTGTAAGTAAAATAGACCTCAATCATATAAAAAAAGTTTATCTTGGGTAGTATTTTATTTTACCAAAAATATACTCTTTTTTTGTATACTTGCAGGCACAGAAAAAAAAATACTTACTAATATTTTCATTTGTCAAATCAGCTTGTCTAAGTATTAGTTTCACTAAGTTCATCAACATCTTGTTATAATCGTCTTAATGAGTAGTTATTTGACATATGTGCAAAGAAAAGTACTAGTAGTTTATGATGAAATTTTGAAAAAAAGCTTTTTTAGGGTTCCGGACCAAAAAGGTAAAAACGGAACCCTTATGGTGCGACTCCGTCCGTCTGTCTGTCTGCTATCGATTTGATATTTGGAATAGTTGTAAACAAAGCGAATCCTCGTGTATGGAAAATGAAAATTTGTAATATATACTTTTAATTTGTATAAAAAAGGGCGGATAAGAGGGGGGGCAAAAATTCAAAGTCTAGTTAACTAGTAGGCCAAGTGGGATATCACATGAAAGGGCTTGAATTGTACATTCTAAAACAGTTTTTCTTTTTTTTTCTACAATGGTAAAATTTTGATATATAAAGAAAAATGTTGAAAAAAATACCATTCCCCCCCCCCCCCCCCCCTTATCTCCGAAGTTAACCAAGCGAAAAATTTGAAAATAATATATATGATTAATATTAACGTGAATATTACCGGAAAAGTATAACGAGACCACTATCTAGCGTAATTTTTTTTTTGTTCAAAAATCATGTGTTAATTTTGTTTGTAATTTAATACTTCGGTGTTTAATTTTTTTCCTTCAAATTCATATGAAAGTGTGCTGAAAGTACCTTCTAGCAAATAAAAAAAGAATTATTGAAATTAATTCACTTGATAAAGAATTATCGCTGAAAAACCAACATACAGTAAGGGAAATGTATTAACGTACCATCGTAGAACCCAATCGCAATAAGGTGACATACCACTCGAGTTTGAGTGACGGCGGCCTGTCAATTGCGACAGGGTTCTACGGCGGTACGTGAATACATTGCAAAATGCACCGATAAATGGCGCTGTAGGTACTCATGACTTAACTACGCGTCATATTTTGCGATCATTTACGGTTTAAAAATGGACGGCTGCCGATGCCATGCCGGTAGGTTCGTAGCTCGGGCGCCATCGCTATTCTTTAACCGCCTACTAAACGTTGTCTATTTCGTTTTCTTTGTCGCGTGGTAGATTTGTTTACCATGTCAAATGCCTGCCGTAAGTTCGGCCTGAAGATCAGCGTCAATAAGACGGAGGTGATGACTCTGGACACACACGAACGAGAGTCACTGAACATAAGGCTTGATGAGGATGTGCTGAAACAGGTGAATCAATTTCGATATTTGGGGAGCACTCTAATCCAAGAGTGACCTTGATGCCGAGATCAATAGCAGGGTCGGTGCTGCAGCTGCGGCATTCGGCAAGCTGTGTTCCAAGGTCTTCTGCTCACATGACATTAAGTTGGCCATATAGACGGGTGTGTTGTATGATATTTCGTACGGAACCCTCGGTGTGCGAGTCAGACTCGAGCTTGACCGGTTTTTTTTGTATTTAATCCGGGGATCCCGGGATTGACGAGGACAGTTCCGGTATTAATACCGGCTTTGCGGAAGGTCCGGTATTTGGAAGCCCTAAATTGCACATAGCGTACATATGTAAAATGTTTATTTTATTTATGAAAATGTTGGTTTGTGTTGCCATTATCTAAGTGGGATTTGCCTTAAAGTTGTTTTACCCCAAAGGCGGGACTGAACGTTCCGCTCCGAAATTTGTCAACATTTTGCTTCTACAAAAAAGCTATTGATATTTTTGCAAAAAAGACTATAAAAATATAAAAAGGAGAAACATTCGTTCAATAGTTGGACATGCTGAAAATTTATCACTTCATAATTAGAATAAAATTAACCGTTATTTAAAAATCGGAACTTCCATTTCCGCTCTTCCCTACTAAACGCCTTAACAATTTGGGTGTGTGAGGTATGTATCTGTCGCACATAGGCTAAGTCATTGATATTGTATAATTAATTAAGTCTGTTTTTCTAGTTTATAAGTCAATCATTAGGAATAAGGTACTTTTGTTTTGTTTTATATATTCTACCCCACGTGTATGTTTCTCTAATAATCGTATAATAAACCATGTAAAATGATGAGATCTGCATAAATAAAGGGATGTCGTGGTTGGCTCACGGTATTACACACAACTGGGCCGCCCATTATGGCCACCACTCCGACTAAGGGATGGACGCGCGCCCTGTATAAATATGGCCGCCCGCCCAGCCCTTGTCACTGCTCACAACACATCGGTCGCCGGTGCACCTTACACACGCACGCCAACTGCGCCATGTGAAACTTCTACAAGTATTTTATTTAAACCTTCAGGACCCAGTAACATTACCAGTATGAATTTACAGTCCACATCTAACAATGGTACTTCAGAACCGGATCAATAAGGAAGAAGGTATAAGTGAATACAGCGGGCTCCAAACGAGACTTTCGGTCGAGTATTAATTTACTCCCGTCTGTGCTTGCATCAACAACCAAGTCCGAGTTTATCTCGGCGGTTGCACCGTGCTCCAATCGAGGCTTTCGGTCGAGTATTAATTTATTCCCGTCTGTTCTTGCGTCAACAGCCAAGTCCGAGTGTGTCTTGGCGGCTGCACCGTGCTCCAATCGAGGCTTTCGGTCGAGTATTAATTTATTCCCGTCTGCGCTTGCGTCAACAGCCAAGTCCGAGTGTGTCTTGGCGGCTGCACCGTGCTCCAATCTAGGCTTTCGGTCGAGTATTAATTTATTCCCGTCTGCGCTTGCGTCAACAGCCAAGTCCGAGTGTGTCTTGGCGGCTGCACCGTGCTCCAATCAAGGCTCTCGGTCGAGTATTAATTTACTCCCGTCTGTCCTTGCGTCAATACTGTTACTCCCCGGCCACCTCACGGTGCCAAACGGCTGGAAGGGTTCAGTACATCGAAGGATCTACGCCTAGGGAATTAGGACGTAGGCGTTGCACTCTGCAGCGTCTATTTAGGTATTAAGTAGGTTTAACGTAGGGAACCCCTCTCGTGCGCCATGTCGGGAGCCGGAGGAGTCAGCACGCGCTCCAAAGCCAAGCAGACAGAAGAGAAGACGCCAGCATCAGGAGAGACCACCACCGACAGCACCCATACATGGAGCAAAGGTACAAGTGACAACAATGATACGAGTAGGAATAGGGAAAGTGTAGATCGTCCCGTTCCCCCACCCGCCGCGACCGGGGGGGAACCGAATAGACACGAGCTCATTTCCCAGCCGCCGACCGTAAGGAATGAGCCTAACAGGGCAAGTAGGGCAAATAGTGTTAAAACCGCAATTAATCACGACAGTAGTAGCCAAATTACCGTGCTAATGGCTGAGTTAGAGGTACGTAAAGCCGAGCTCGAAATCGCGCGTCTGGCAGCCGCCGCGGCCAACAGTAAATTAGAAATCGCCCGCATCGAAGATGCGGAACGATCTGCTGCTGGCTCGGCCGCCGGTACTCGGGAGCGATGCGAGAACTGGGTAGCATCTCATGTAGAAAACCAGCCTAACAGGGAAAACGTGCGCGATAATTTCAATTTAGGAAACGCTACGTCGTCGCGGCCACGCGCCAACATCCGTACTACGGATATAGCAAATAGGCACCCCTACGCCCTCATGGCACACCGGTCGGTGCCTGAGTTACCGTCGTTCGACGGCAATTTAGCCGAGTGGATATGCTTCCGCTCCGAATTTGAGGACTCCGCCCCCAGCTTCACTGATGTCCAAAATGTCAGTAGGATTAGGAAAGCTCTGCGCGGAGACGCTCGGATAGCGGTCAAAGCCATTATGTACACAGTAAACGATCCGTACGAAATTCTGGATGCCTTAGAACGCCATTTCGGCGACCCAGAAGAGATAATATTAGCGGAAATTCGTAATATAAAAAAAATGCCGCGGCTAGCCGAGGACTGCAGTAATATCGTTATGTTCGCGAGCCACGTGGCAAATACCGTAGCAACAATTCGTGCGCTTAGACAAAATAAATACTTGCACGCGCCCGAATTAGTGAATAAAATTTCAGATAAACTAAACATAATAATCAGATACGAATGGGCAAAGTATAAGCAAATAAATCAGAACATGCCCGACCTGGTTGCGATGTCTAGTTTTCTGAACGACATAAGTATTACGGCAAAACGCACGCACAATAGGCAGCATAGCAAGCGAGGTAATACAAATACAGTCAGCCGCGACACTATAAAAGAGCCGCGCCCGCGCCGCCGCGCCGCGACAGTTAGCTCCCGCTCGTACGCAGACGAATACTCTCAATCTAGTAGCGATTCCGACTCCGGCGATGAAGCCTATGAATCTGTAAGACAGAACCATACGGTGGCAGCGATAGGTAATCAGCGCGAGTTCAAAAAACCGGCACACAAACCTCCGCGACCCAGGCCGCCCCCGACAGTACAGTCGGCGGCGCCTCTATTAAAAACAGAATGCGGATTTTGCCACGGCAACCACAAGACTGCCGACTGTGCCGATTTTACGAAATCGCCTGTAACCGATCGCTGGGAATCCGTAAGGAACGCGAAACTTTGCTTTAGATGCCTAGGAACTAACCATAGACGTCCAGTTAAATGTAAATACGTTGCATGCGGCGTCAATGGGTGCGAGGCGGGCCATCATAAATTACTGCACGGTTTAGCTAGCGCGCCGCAGACCACTCACGCGAGTGTAGGTAGCATTAATCACATATCCAGAGCCAATACCTACTTAAAAATAGTACCCGTAGAAATAATAGGCCCTCTCGGAACAATGTGCACCTACGCCCTTCTGGACGAAGGGAGCACCATGACGCTGATTGAGCGGGATACAGCCGACGCTGTCACGCCTAGGGAAAATAGAGACCCTCTGACCATAGAGGGAGTAGGCGGCCATCTGATCGAAGATTTGGAATCGTGTCGAGTACACTTAACGATACGCGGACAATGTAGCCGCAATTTAGAAAAAATAAACGCGCACACGATTTCAAAACTCAGTTTAGCTTCGCAAGAGGTGCCGCGCGAACTATTAAATAAATGCACTCACCTAAGCGAATTAAGTGACGAGCTGTGCTACGCGCGCGAAACGCCTACCATTTTGATAGGACAGGATAATTGGCACCTCATAGTATCTCGAGAAATTCGTAGTGGGGACCCAGCACTCCCCGTCGCGTCCTTAACCCGACTAGGATGGGTACTACACGGCCAGCATGATATACCGAGCCGTAAAAAGGCATCAATAAACCACCTACGTCCAAAAACCACGGAAGATGAGATCTTTACCGCTATGAAGACTCATTTTAGCATCGAATCACTAGGGATAGAAAGCCGTACGCCTAAATCGGACCCCGATCAACGCGCTATCGATATCTTAGATGCAACATGCAATAGGATCCCGGGCGAGAATAGATTTGAGTCAGGTTTACTCTGGAAAGAGCCGGACGTGACTTTGCCATGCAATAAGACACAGGCGCTTCGTCGACTCCACAGTATGGAGCAAAAGTTGGACAGGGACGCGAGTCTAAATAAAGAATTCACGGCGCAAGTAGAAAATCTGATAAATAAAGGTTACGCCGAGAAAGTAGACTCGCTTCCCCCCCCCAATTCACCGCGGGCGTGGTATTTACCGTATTTCGGAACGCGACACGCCCAAAAGGGAACTTTGAGATTAGTTTTCGACGCTAAAGCCACCGCATACGGCACCAGCCTTAACCAATCGTTACTGACAGGCCCTGACCTATTAAAATCATTATTCGGGGTCATGATTAGGTTCAGGGAAGGCAGAATAGGCGTCATAGCAGACGTCAAAGAAATGTTCCTTCAAGTGTCAATTACGGAACAAGATAGGGATAGCCTACGTTTTTTATGGAGGGGGGAAGACCGCTCGAACCCGCCGCAAGAATATAGAATGACGCGACTTATATTTGGGGCATCCTGCTCCCCAACCACCGCACTATACGTAAAAAATAAAAACGCGGAAGATCAAAAAAACGTATACCCAATCGCAGCGGATAAAACTATTAGGAATACATATATGGACGATATGTTAATCGCGCTCGACCACAATGAAAACGAAGCTAGGCAAATAGTTAACGATATTTACAAATTAAATATGAAAGCCTCATTCGAACTGAGGCGATTCGCATCCAACTATCCGAGCGTCATCCGCGACGTGTCACCTAAGGGAGAAGACACGTCAGTAATAGGAGGTAGCGACACCGAACGCACACTGGGGCTTACATGGAACCATAAAAAAGACACATTAGGGTTCAATGTAAATCTGCGCAACACCCCAGCGGACGTGCTTAGCGGAGCAACACTGCCTACTAAAAGGCAGGTCACTAGTAGCGCTATGTCCATATTCGATCCCATAGGCTACGCTAGTCCAATTTCAGTGCTAGGCAAGTCGCTCATGCAAGATGTATGGCGCACCGGGATAGGATGGGACGATACCATTACAGAGGAATGCAGACCCGCGTGGCTCGCATTCATAGGCAACCTTCAAAAGTTACGACACCTAGAGATACCGCGTTACGTACCTACAGCCAACAGAACCGGAGATATACACGTATTCAACGACGCAAGCGAAAAAGTATACGCAACGTGTATATATTTCGTAGGTAGGGACGCCTCAGGTCAATTACGGTCTAACTTAATTGCAGCGAAAGCACGCGTGGCCCCCCTAAAAACCATATCAATCCCGCGGTTAGAGCTTCAAAGCTGCACCCTAGGGACGCGATTGGCCCAGTCCGTAGTCACGGAAACTGATTACGAAATCGCAAATAGGTACTTTTGGACGGATTCACGCACCGTATTAGCATGGATTAAATCCGATCCCCGCACATTTAAAAGCTTCGTCGCGCACAGGCTAGCGGAAATCGAGGATACCACTACCCCCGCCGACTGGCGCTGGGTGCCGAGCGCACTAAACATAGCCGACTTTGCGACCAAATACATACCAGATGAGTTCGATAATAACCACCGATGGTTTCACGGCCCTGAATTTCTCATACAAGACCATAGTTGTTGGCCAATAGAGAAGCAAACGACGGCCCCGCCCCCTCCGACGGGGGAAGAACGAAGTAGAGCCGTAGTTTGCGCGACTACAACTAGGGAACATTATGCGTATTTACCCGAGATAAGTAGGTTTTCTAAACTAACAAGGTTAGTACGTACCTCCGCTCGTGTCATTGTTGCCGCCGAGAGACTAAAGACCAAGATGCTCACTGGAAAATATGAAACAGAAATGAACAACGGTCATTTAAAAATAGCCGAGCTGTCCTTGATCAAGAGATCACAGTCACTATCCTTCTCTGAAGAAAGAAAACTACTGCAATCCGACGTTCCCCTACCACGAAGATCGCCGCTCCATCAGACAGCGGTGAAATTGAACAAAGCAGGAATAATAGTGCTGGATTCGAGGGTGGACCGAGGTGAAATGGTGCTACCCGTGTTACACGCTAAAGAGAATTTTACCAAACTACTGATCAGTCATTACCATGAAAAATATAATCACGGGAACCATGCGACTGTAATCAACGAATTGAAGCAAAGATATTATATAATTGGAATGCGCGGCGCCATACGTTATATATGTAACAAGTGCCAATGGTGTCGGACCTATAAGGGGGCTACCCTCAAAGCCCCTGTAGGCGACTTACCTAAAGAGAGGCTCCTATACAATCAGCCCGCATTCACAGCCACAGCCATCGACCTATTCGGACCCATGAATATAACCATAGGTCGCCGACGAGAAAAGCGCTGGGGTGTACTATTTACATGCTTAACCACGAGAGCTGTACACCTCGAGCTAGCCGCCTCACTCTCCGCTAGCTCAACAATACTAGCGCTACGTCGCATGATGGCTCGTCGAGGAACGCCCACGGTCATCTACTCGGACAATGGAACGAACTTCGTCGGCTCAGAACGAGAGATCCGAGAAGCCAAAAAGACATTACCAGAAGCCTTGCAAAACAACTTCACAACGAGCAACATAATTTGGAAGAAAATACCCCCCGGTAACCCCGCCGCAGGAGGCGCATGGGAAAGAATGGTGGGTTGTGTAAAAGCCGCCCTTAAAGTCACTCTAAGGGAGAGGGCTCCTCACGAAGAGGTTCTACACACCCTCCTGCTTGAGGCCGAACACATTGTAAATTCGCGCCCTCTAACACCGGTGAATCCAGACTGTAATGAAGAGGCGCTAACTCCGAACCATTTCTTACTAGCAAGATCCAACGCAATGTCCCCGCTGGGATCGTTCAAAGACTCAGAAATGACCTTAAGCTCATGGAAAACAGCACAAGCGCTGGCCGATCGATTCTGGAAAAGGTGGCTACAAGAATATCGCCCCTTACTCTACCCTCGAACCAGCACCTACGGGAAACATCATAGACCACAACCCGGAGATGTCGTAATTATAGCAGACAATACAATGCCGCGCGGGACTTGGCCTAGAGGCATAGTAGCAAAAATCTATCCCGGCCCTGATGGCCACGTTAGATTAGCCGACGTCCAGACGCGCGCAGGGCTACAGAAACGCCCAACGAACCGACTTATCCTGATATGCTCCTCAACAGAGTGTGCTGACGCACGAGAGGGGGATTGTCGCACATAGGCTAAGTCATTGATATTGTATAATTAATTAAGTCTGTTTTTCTAGTTTATAAGTCAATCATTAGGAATAAGGTACTTTTGTTTTGTTTTATATATTCTACCCCACGTGTATGTTTCTCTAATAATCGTATAATAAACCATGTAAAATGATGAGATCTGCATAAATAAAGGGATGTCGTGGTTGGCTCACGGTATTACACACAACTGGGCCGCCCATTATGGCCACCACTCCGACTAAGGGATGGACGCGCGCCCTGTATAAATATGGCCGCCCGCCCAGCCCTTGTCACTGCTCACAACACATCGGTCGCCGGTGCACCTTACACACGCACGCCAACTGCGCCATGTGAAACTTCTACAAGTATTTTATTTAAACCTTCAGGACCCAGTAACATTACCAGTATGAATTTACAGTCCACATCTAACAGTATCGTTCGTTATCCTTAACTTATCCCGGGTAATATACTTCACCTGATGTTATAATCAACAGTCGAGTTTTTTTTTTAATTTAGGATATTTTAGTTACGTATGATTTTGCAGTCAACGAATATGAACGTCAATCCCCAAACTGACAGATATGATTGGATAACCCCAGGTGGTCAATAATGACCTTCGAACGTGCCGTGTCAGCGCCACCGCCGCCTCCTCCGGCTCCCCCGGACATCGTCGAAGAGAGTTCATTGCTGAATAACCTGCATGAAATTATGCAGGTATATATCGAAAACTTACAAGGTAATTAATGAACACGAATATTATACATACTAGCGACCCGACCCGGCTTCGCACGGGTAGTTCACCTTTTTAATATGTTTAGGTATCTACTCAGATTGTATGAATGTTTTTTAAATGAAAGTTTAGTAAAAAACTCGCTTGATGGTACTTTAATATTAAACTGTCATCCAAACTATACCTTTAACCAAAATTTCAGCTCATTCGGTTGAAGATATCTGCTTCACAATTGAGTTGCAAGATTTCACATCATCATCAGGGGGGATGGTTTTTCACGTCCGCCACGTTGGATTTGAAAAATAAACCATAGAAACGATACCTACCCATGTTGATTTCCAGGGGTTGTCACATTCCCCCCTTTTAGGGGTTGAATTCTTAAAAAAAACCTGAAACACGTTTTCACTCATTTATCGTTACAAATACTTACTGCTGTGTAGTTTCGAAAGAAATAGTCTAACTAATCTTGTTTCCCCATACAAACTTTGGACCCCCATTTAACCCCCTTACGAGTTGAATTTTGAAAAATCCTTTCTTAGTGCACCCCTAGACCTTATAAGGAACCTACGTGCCAAATTTGGAATCTCTAGAACCAGCGGTTTGGGCTGTGCGTTGATAGATGAGTCATTCAGTCAGTTTCTTCTTTTATATGTACAATATGTTTTTCTATTCTATTATTCTATTCATGCATGACTTCGGGGTTAGTTTATTCCAAATTTTATTTGGAGTTGCCGACGACTGGCCTCCTAGACTGTAACTAATATCTGGTAGGAAACTCGTAAGTTTACAAGTTTGCTGGACCCATAGGATAGCGTCGTCGTTTTCCAAGGTGAACAAGTCCTCCAGTTGTCCGGTGTACTTGGTGAGCGGGCACACGCTGATGATGTGCGCGACGTTCTGCTCGGCGGCGCCGCACTCGCACGCCGGCGAGTCTATATGGGTCCAGCAGATGAATATTAGATTATAGGAACGATTGAATTAACCACACGAATAAATAACAAGTTTGCTACCTACCTGAAATTAATTAAGCAAATTTTTATGAAAAGTCGTGCAAACTAGAAACAAATCTTGTACATACTGAATATCAAATATTGGTGTTGTCTAATAGGCGGGTGAGATGAGTTGCTCGGCCAGTTTGGCATTGCGGTCGGGGTGTGCGCAGCTGGCGTCGGCCGGCGAGCGCGCGGGCGGCGGCGCGGTTCGAGCCGCGCATCGCCTGCGCCGCGCCGTATCGCTTTTGCTACACGCGCGTGCGCATCTTGCGCACGACCACACGCGTTGCCGGTAACTTATCCTATGTCACTCTTTCAATTAGATACCTATACAGCCTGTAAATTTCATACTGGTGTTATAAAATCCGACGACGACGACCGACCAGCAATTTATTACGTCCAAACTAATTTGACTTAACAAATGTTTGACTTTTATGGGTATCGTAATCAAATGACATGACGTGTAGGGAATACATTGCGTGCTCATTTATTTTGTATGAAAAATAGCAGTTAACGAAATTTATGTAAATGTGTTGTTTAGGACTGACACTAATCATCAGTCAAATATTCGCCCGTATCAAATTTACACACTGTATAAAATGTACATTTAAGTATAAATGTAATATCATAATATTCATAATACCTACGTATTCATTATGTTACACAAAATATAAAACGCACAATCCTACATAGAGTTGGTAAGGGCCCATGACATATGTGACGAGTGTAGTATGTAGGTAATGTATGTATCTTGTTTAGATTTTGGGAGCCCGTCGATACTACAAGCGACAGCGAAAGTGAAGCGGCACCACCAGTCACTGAAAAGGGGAGCATTGAAAAGACAGAAAAGGTGAGGAACATTTCAATTTACAAAAGATTTGCGGATCGTTAAATCTTGTTGAAACACGCTGAATCACCGTTAGAGGTGGGTGCCGACCATAAAATAAAATTGTCGGCGAGGCGGGGCCGCGCCCTGTGAATGGCAGTTTTCAATGAAAACAAGTTTCAATTAAAAGTCAAAAAATTTACAAGTTTAACTAATATTTTTTTATTGTTCTGCAGAAAAACTATTTTATTTATTCTAATTAGGTTCTTTGCACCTTATTAGGTGCAAAAGTGTAAACACGTAATTGAGGTCGACTTAACGTCTTTGAGGGTTCCATACGTTTCGGATGTCTCACAATAAGTAGGTAAGTACCTATCCTTGGTCGCGAGATGACTGGTGGATTGGAGGGTGGGCAAGATCGTTTGTCGACCAAGGATGTCGTGACAGCGTGACACATCCGAAACGTCGGAATCTTGACACATCCGAAACGTCGGAATCTTCAAAGAGGTAAACAAATAAGGTCATTATTCC
Source organism: Epinotia nisella (assembly GCA_932294315.1). Classification (NCBI taxonomy): domain Eukaryota; kingdom Metazoa; phylum Arthropoda; class Insecta; order Lepidoptera; family Tortricidae; genus Epinotia; species Epinotia nisella. The sequence continues at coordinate 24,861,184 of OW028673.1, forward strand.
ATACTTTATTATATTACTAACTATTCTAAAAGTATCTTCTTTCTAATCATAGTTGACTGAATCAAAACCGTTTTACGTGGATTTGTAGCTAAACAATCTTGGAGTGTTTGCAAGCGAACTGCAGTGTCTGTTGCGTAATTTGCGCCTATGTAATTAATGAACTATGACTCACTGATAAATTGTTAATCAGTAATGTTTTATAGGTGATTATTTTCAAATGAGGAAGCCGTAGGCATTCTACGATTATGTCAAGTTCCGAAAGACCTTAGCAATCCGAACAAATTTTTAATCTGGTCCTATTACCTAATTAAAATTGCACAATAAAAGAGACTAGACTCCATTTCGATGGAAGTCTTCTGTGAGCTTTTGAAAGCCCACCTATGATTTTACCCTGTTGGTAATTAAAAAAAGCAACCTTAGTGTTTCCGTTTTATTTTAATTGCCTTCAGAACTAAGAGACATTCTTGCCTTGTTATGTTGTGAGCCATGAACCCTTTTGTTTTGCTGCAATGCACACAGATATTTTATGTTTAAGTTTTTTGTTCTATTAAGTATGTTTGTTCCATATTGTGTACCGAATATTTGTTCTGATTTTTTATGCGTCTTCGTAGCAAACAAATAAAATATAGATTTATCTGTCTATCCATATGAATAAAATAAAAACCGGCTAAGTGTGTATCGGACCACGCAAAACGAAGGGTTCCGTGCCTATTACCGATCGTATCGTCACAGAAATCTTACGACACTTACGTCCTTTTCTTTAAGGAAAGCAGTTTTTCAGCAATATCTCGAAAACCTCTGAACCGATCTTGTTCAAAATAATTTTCGGTGAAAGAATTTATAAGCCCTATGTGTATTTTCAAAGATTAGAGGGGGGGACACAATTTTAATGACTTTCGGGGCGATTATCTCTGACTCTATTCACTTAATCAAAAAAATTGCTGAGAAACCTTATATTTATTTTGAAAGGCCTATCGATTGATAAGCCACACGTGGGCTTACAATGAAAAAAAAATGTTTGACTCGCAGTTTTATGTATGGAGTGCACCCCTAAAAAAATGGTTCTTGTTATTTCAATTACAAAACTATGTCGCGGCTAACAAAATACACTTATCCTCAAAATTTTATTCAAATACACCTTATAGTTTTCGAGTAAAATACCTGTGACATACGGACAGAAGGACATGACGAAACTATAACGGTTCCGTTTTTGCCATTTTGGCTACGGAACCCTAAAAATCTATTAGGTACAACGCTGAACGGATCCGTACATGTCTGTCATCTGTTCAGCGTGTCTCCGTTCCGTTCCTGAACCGTTTAACGTGCACTGTTCGTATGTGACTATGAAAATATATAAGTGTGTAGGTAAGTAAGTTGTCCTTTCAACTTTGCAACCCGTTTTATCCACTTATAGCAAGTGGATAAAACGGGTTGCAAACGATTACTACTTACTTACGACTAAGCTGAAATTTCGCATACTTATATGATGTGCATTCTTCCAATCCTTACTTAAAATGGATTACAAACTTGGTCTTTGACAAAAGTTCCGAAATCTGCCCTCAAGGTTTGCCAGAGAGCCATGGAACGCAGTATTTTCGGCGTGAAATTAAAGAATCGCATTAAAAATACAATACTGCGTTCCAAACCTCAAATAGCTGACGTAGCTCACACAGCCGCCAAACTCAAATGGCACTGGGCCGGGCACGTCTATCGCATGCCAGAAGCGTTATGGGCTACAATTACCACCAAGTGGGTCCCACAGAAAAAGAAATAAATAAAAATACGGCGTCGCGGTAGACCACGCAGGAGATGGCGAGACGAGCTTGACGTCTTCGATCAAGGCTGGTGGGAGGAAGAAAAAGAGAGAGGCCTTTGCCCAGCAGTGGGACACTTAAGGCTCTTAATAACAATAATATGAGTTCGGTCACGACACAAAATGATGTGATCTGATGATGGAAACAGAAGGTGGCCACTTTAGAACTTTTTAACTACCATAACTCAATCAATCAATCAATCTGTGTCAATTGCATTGTATGTCTACTTACTCCCTTTATATCTGTGTGTCTTTTTGTGTAGTGAATAAATGTTTTCTTTCTTTCTTTCTTTCTTCTCTTTATAACTTAGAAAATACAGAATCAAATTAATTAATTGGTTTATTTATTCGTACTCTGCTCGAAAAGCTAGATAATGATTTTAACTTAGATTCCCTTGCGCATAAGCTCTTGGTAAAATTCTAGCTATTAGTTGATTATGTGTCGCTAGATGTAGGTCAGCGCCCGTTTCACCGGAGTACGGACAGAGAGCGTGACGTACATCGCAGGGCAGGCTTCCGGTGCTTCGGGCCGCAACGCGGCGCGCCTTCATGCGCCGCGCAAATAGGGCACCACTTAATAATGGTGATATTATCTACCTCAGGACATTATTTATTCAACTTCGGCATTCAAATATTTCACGCAAGCATCTATATAGCAATTACGTATCAAAGATGATAAAGAAGTTATTGCGAACGAGAGTATATTCTTATTAGAAGCTTAAGTAATTTTCTTACGTAGGTCTTTGTTCTAACTCTTAACATCACAGAATAATTATTAGTTCCTAAAGGTACAGAAGGCCCACTGCCTAAGTGATGACGTTAGCTGTAATATTTTAGCTATGTACAATCAAAGTGTAAGATAGGGTTGTTGACGTACCACATAACTGAAACATCAAAAATGATAACTATTTTAGTTTCTATGTATGTTATCGAAATGATCATCCATTTTGGAAATAATAATATGATATTTTAACGGGACGTAGTCGTAGTCGTGAGTGAAACCGCAGAGTAGAGGTTAACTGATACCTTTTATTTATACGTATGTTTACAGAAGTAATCTTAAACGTAGGTGTTCCTTTACTGAACTGATGGTGCGGGGACCGGCCCGCATCACCCAGTACCTAAACACGAAGGAGTATATATCTAGTGAGCCGGTAATCCGTCAGCACTTGATAACTTCCAATGGACTCGTTCGAGTCTTATATACACCGACCGGCTGTAAAACCAACGATAGCGCGTTCTACTTGCATGGTGGCGCCGTCCCTGTGGTTATGTAAGAACAAATAGTTTAGGAGTCTGGTGTTATAAAATGATATTGAAAGTTGTTACGGGAAAATACTTCACTTTTGGATACCAGCGCCATCTTTTAGGGTTTGATATACATTGGGGTCGTTCTCTTTTTCGACCGACAATAGCCTTCGTCTTATTACGGCATCTCATTTGAGTAATGATGTTTACGGTTTTATAATGTTCGAATGAACGTCCATATTATTTTATTAATTAGTGATATTTAATATTTCACTTTCTCTAACTAGCATTTTTTTAAATGTTTTTTTTTTCCTAGAATGCCGTGACAGAGTGGTAAACCAAAATGTTGTCCCCACTGAAAGAGTCCACTTTGTCACATGTTTTTTTTAGAAACCAACCGTAAATAAATATTTATATTGGCCAGAAAGGAAACTTTAATTAGTTCTAATGAAGAAACCTATGCATTTTTTTTAAAATCGCACTTCAAAACCACAATTTTCGATAGTTCAAAAACCAAAAAAACAGAAAAACCTCGGTTCATTGTCGGTAAAAAAGAAGAACGACCCATTGCAGTTATTACTGTTTATTATGATTTTTATACAAATAACGTATACATAACGTATAATAACGTAGGCATTCAAGTAGATGAGGAAGAATTATAAGTGTCGCGAATGTTGCGCAGGAGCAGTTGAATTGGGAAGCGCGGGGCTGCACGCTGGCAGCACGCGCAGACAGCGTACGCCGCGCTCTGCGTTCCCTGTCACGCACGCTGGCGCAGGTCTATCCCCAGGTATGACATCACTGCGTACCAGCTTTGCTGAGCCAGGCTTCTACCTACCCCTACCCTAGTCGTCGACTTTCACGAAGCATTTCGAGCATTTGTTCCTAATTCGTCATCTTCCGAATTGGTTATATTCCAAATGCGACACTTTCCAAACGGGTCATTTTCCAATCTCGTCATACCAGGTACAGTCAGCAGCAGTTATACCTATACTGGCCATGTGTTCATAAACTCGTATGCATTTCGATCACAACAACATAAATTATGCTTCGCTGCTCAATTCTCGCGATTAATGTTTACATGTAGTACTGTTTTCCAATTCACGGCCATTATCACGAATTATTTAAAGAATAAATGCTAATCTGTAAAAATAAACATTAAAAGTACCTATTTTGACTACCTATCCCGTCAGCCAATAGAAGGGACTGCCAGTCGTCCGCCATATTAACCCCATTATCTGTTTTCGTGCAACGGCCGTTACACGTAAAATACTTCATTTTTTTTATTTTTATAGTTTTATCTCGTCGAAATTGTATTTTTACTATGGGAAGAAAACCCAAACATCGTGATAAGGATAGAGATGAACAAATCTTAAAGAAGATACGTCGAAAGAAAGAAATATACAGTCGTCGTCGACGCAATAGTTCTGATTCTTTTAGTTTTGAATCTAGATCAGGTGAGTTAATTTATTTATGTTTATGATTATGAATATATCAGCGGTTTCGGTTGAAACCAAGAAATGTGAATATCTAATAATAATTGTGGGCCAATTTACTATTTTTCGTTATTCTTTGCTATGGTTACGTGCCCTGGTATGTGTTTTTTTTGGCGAATAGTAAACCCATTTTATGGTGTTCAATCATTAAGCATGCTAGGAGTCCATATTATAATATTTTTTCTGAGAAACTCTGTCACGCTTGTGTCTTGGCGTAGCGGAGCCGAATAACAACAAGAAAAACTTGTTCAATCGTCGTCCACCGAGACCGACCGTCCGTCCAGACGTTTGTCCACCGAGTCCGCGCGGTACCCGCGCATAAAGCGAGGTTATATATTATCCTGACGAAGCTTTTATGACATTGACATCAGATTGCATTGCACCTGTTTTATGAATATTCGGTAACCAAGTCTGAATGAAATAGTGATGCGAACTACACGTAGGGGTAGTTACCTTCACTTAACTAACTTTAATTTTGTTATGGTACTGATTTGTGTGATGCGAACAGTATAGCCTAGGACTGTTACCTTCACAGTTTTCTGTTAATACAGATAGTCAAATACCTGAGTACCAATGTGATGCGAATGGTTCTTGGGATCATTACCTTCACAGTCAAATAAGTGGCATATTCACTCGTTTTCAGACCATGAAAATCAAACTTCTTGGCATAATGATTATGAAAACTCATATTGCTCGCCTAACAATGATATCTATTATGAGACTGACAGGCCACAACCTGCGATTTCGTCTCAACCGGCTGTAAATATGAAAGTGATATAATTATGGGAGAAATAACGCACTTAGATGATGAAAATACTTTCCTTACTGGGGGACCCGCCGAAGGAAGAATCTCCTGTCGGCCCAGAAGTGCATAATGATATTGCCTCTAGACTACAAGACGTTTTGCAAAAAGGGCTCAAAAAAGATCAGAAAGACAAAATGATTGAAGACTACCCCATTCCGGGTAATTGTCCATTTTTCGCTGCCCCGCTTTTAAATGCGGAGGGCAGGGCTGCAATTTCTGATTTATTACAAAAGAAGGACGTGTCATTAGCAGCGCGGCAAAGGCAGGTCGGTACAGCATTGACAGCTTTAGTTAAATCGATGGGCATATTAGTCAATGATAAATCAGACTCAAGTCAACAAGTTCTTAAACAAGTCAGCGACGCTTGTCGTTTATTATGTGACTCACATTATATAGATACAAAATACTGAGACGAAATTTTCTAATTTCTACATTAAATAACATACTCACCGCATGCAAGTATGTCAGGGCGAACCTGAACTACTTTACAGCACATCAGGTCAATCAAAGGAGCTCCCGAAGGAGACAACTCCTAGCCGTGCCGTGGTGCAAACTCGCGAAGGCTCGGAAGTCACTGGCGGTCGTTGGGCCAAGGCTATACGACTCGCTTTCATCAGAGATCACGGATCTACAAAGCGACAAACAGTTTGCAAACAAACTTAAAACACTACTAACTGACATGGCATACTACAATGTCAATGAATTCATTAATATAAGTTGATGACAAAATGATGTATGTGTGTAGGTACAATAATTACCGGCTCAAGATTATGTAGGTATATTATTAAGATTTCTGTTGAACAAAAATTTATATAAATTATATGTGAATTATTATTATCTATACATAGTTTGTGACTTTAAATAAATGCTTTGACATGTAAACTTTGAGAATTAGGTGCATATAATTAATAAATAAACAAATAATAACAAGTAATGACATGTAAAATACTGAATTTTATAAATAAATATCTGAATCTGAATCTTAAAGATACTTTAAAGGAATCAAAAAGGGACAAAAGTCTTTTCGGTGAAGATTTAGCTGAAAAGCTAAAGGCTACTAAGGTTATTGCTAAATCAATCCAGGATCTGAAGTATCTGAGAGGACCTAAGTCCATGTTGACGAAGAATTCGGCGTCTAGTAGTACCCAGTTCAATTTAAACTGGAAGCACCCGCAGCCGAATTATCAGAATCCGAACAGGAGACCACCGCCTCCACATCGGTCTGCGGGAGCCCCCTCGACGCCTCAGTACAGGAGCAGAGCGGAAGCGGACAGCCGGCGCCGCCCCCCGGCGCCACGTGCTCGGGCGAATGCCCATTACAAGAGGAGATATTAGACACACAGCAGGTGATGTTGCCCTCAGGCAGATTGCAATATTTTTATAATGTCTGGGAAAAACTTAACGCTGACCAGACAGTTCTGTCTTGGATTAAAGGTTACACCATTCCTTTTATATCTCAACCTGTTCAGACGGTGTATCCAAAAAATAGACCTAGTAACCTTGATGGATTTCATGATTTTCAGATAGAAATCAATACATTACTCGTTAAGGGCGCAATTACGCAATGTGTAAGAGAACACGGGGATTACTTATCAAGTATTTTCTTAGTGCCCAAACCGAATGGTGAAAAAAGACTTATACTAAATTTGAAAAAATTAAATTAATTTATAAATCCTCCACATTTCAAAATGGAAGATTTCAGAACAGCTGTAAAACTGATTTCTCCTGGCTTTTTTTTCTAGGTAGCTTGGACTTAAAAGATGCGTATTTTTTGGTAGCAATTCATCCAGATTACAAAAAATATTTGAGATTCGAATTTAATAACGAAGTATATCAATTTAATTATTTACCGTTCGGTCTGAACACAGCCCCTCTAGTATTTACAAAAGTTATGAAACCAGTGGTCGAGCACTTGCGCCTACACGGGTATCTTTCCACAATATACTTGGACGACATACTTTTAATTGGTAGTTCCCACTCAGAATGTGTAAATAACGTGGGTATCACTACGAAACTCTTAGAAAACTTAGGTTTTATAATTAATCATTAGAAGAGTCTACACGACCGATCCGTAATAAGAATAGACTAATCCCACCACCTCGTAAACTTAAACTACTATCATCAGGCCCCCTAGTAATGTCTATTAAAATATACAACCACCTCCCGAACTCTATAAAAGAAGAAGAAAATGATAAATTATATATAAATAAAATTAAACAGTTGTTATTAGTTAAGTCATACTACACTGTAAGCGAATTTTTTAATGACCAATTATAATCGAATTATTATTATCTATTGATTCTGTGCTTTTGTAAGTGTGTGTAATAATAATAATAATAATATTGCAGTGCCCAACAGGGTTCACAAAGTTCTAGCTTATAAGTTTACCACCTGTACAACTACTTGTGAAATTGCAATAAACTATTGAGTATTGAGTAACGTAGAACCCAGAACTAGTTGCACTTTCTTAGGATTTATTCTAGACTCCAAAAAATTCTGCGTAAGACTTCCCCAAGAAAAAAGGGAAAAGTTAAAAGAGGAAATAGTGACTATTAGAAATTTAAGCACGTGTAAAATCCGAGTTTTTGCTAAATTTATTGGTTTGCTAACATCTGTCTGTCCCGCGGTTGAGTACGGGTGGTTACATACTAAACTATTTGAAAGAGAAAAGTTCATCAATTTACTAAATTATGATGATTACGAAAAGGTTACGAAACTGAACAAGGACGTTATAAACAAAGATTTAGACTGGTGGTATAAAAATATCGATAATTCGGTAAAACAAATTCGCAATAATAATTATGAGCTCGGAATCTATTCTGACGCTAGTAAAAGTGGGTGGGGCGGATCGTGTGGCGATAAAAGAGCTCATAGTTTTTGGACCAATGAAGAAAAAAAATGACATACCTATAAATATTCTGGAATTGTTAGCGGCATTGTTCGTTTTAAAAGTATTTGCTAAAAACGTATATAACACCCAAATTTTACTTCGAATCGATAACACAACTGCCATTGCTTGCATTAACCGTATAGGCAGCGTGCAGTTTCCGCATCTAAACAAAGTGTCGCGTGAAATATGGCATTTTTGTGAAAAAAGAAAGCTTTTCATCTTTGCGTCATATATAAAATCAATCAAGTGACAATAGTATTGCAGATTTCCAATCTCGTAGAACTCAGTCAGACACTGAATGGGAGCTAGCAAACTATGCGTACGCGCAAATCCTTAATAAATTTGGTGTGCCAGAAATAGATTTATTTGCGAGTAGATCGAACGCTAAAACAGTGATAGTAGATTGTATGACAAGGGGCTAAAATAAGCCATATTACCACGAGATGGATATTTTCCCGAGCGAAGCGAGGGAAAATATTTCGAGGGGTAATATGGCTTTTAGACCCGAGTTATACACTCTACTTTTCACTTCGACTGCGAGAAAATAGTAAAAGATTATCCATCCACAATCAATAACAAATTTCACGACGAAGAGATTGTTCAATTTAGCGGCATGTTTTTTTTTTACTAAACTGCTATGACACAGATACAAAATATTGACTCCATGAATAAACGCACCTATGTACAGGCGCATCCAAACGGTCGCACGGCGGACAGCGTACGGGCACAAGATAACAATCTCATGATCTCTGACGCGCGGTCAGAGGCGTTTTCTTTTTTTAATGATTTGGAATTAGGGACTAAAAAACACCTGATGTTTGATTGGTCGATTTTAATATGTAGCTGTATTCTGGTTGGCTGATAGCAAAGAGAAATGATTTTTGAAAGAGTTGTGATTGGTGGATTTAATATGGTGATGTGTTTTGATTGGTCAAATTAAATGTGTATAAATCAAAAATATGTATACATATTTTCCCTAGGGGCTAAATGTACTACTTTAGCCCCGCTTATTAAGCCTAATATGACACACTTTTCGAGCATGAGAAGTGAAAAATATATTTCTTGGAAACCTGACCCTTATGCTCACTGTGTTGACGCTTTTACCATAAACTAGTCAAAATTTTACTTTTATGCGTTTCCACCTTTTAGTGTCATTTTAAGGATCTTAAATAAAATAATAATAGAGAAAGCGACTGGCATCGTAGTTATTCCACTTTGGCCTACACAGCCCTGGAGCCGTAGCATGGTTGGCCTTATCACGCGACAAGTGACAAGATAAGAGCGTCGTCTCGTTCTATCGAACGGTGTCAGCCAGTGACGCACGCTCTATCCTATCACCTATCGCGTGACAAGGCCAACCATGCTACGGGGCCTGATTTCCTATGTTTTTTTTTTTTAACTAATGGTCTCTGAAATTATTTATTTCAATCCAAGCCATGACTTATTAATTTCCGACGATTCCAGGTCCCCGCACAGTCTACACAAAAACCTTACCCTGGCTGCAGCCAGATTATCAGGAAGGCACTACTTCGAAGAAGTGTCCCCCCTTCGTCAATAGATATAATGATTAATTCAATTGCACCAAATATGCGTAAACAATATAATTGTTATTTTAAGCCCTGGTATATGTTTTGTCAAGAACAACAGTTTGATTATTTAAATGCATCAGTTCCTAATATATTATATTTTCTCACAAATGTATATAACTCAGGCTACCAATATGGCAGTCTCAATTGCAGTAGATCAGCGTTGTCATTTATTTTAGGCCGAAATATTACTGACGACGACAGAGTTAATAAATTTATGAAAGGTTCATTTAGATCTCGTCCACCTGCGCCTAAGTATGATGTCACCTGGGATACAAATATTGTTTTAAACTATTTATCAAACCTGCATCCAAATGAACATTTGAACCTCGAGATACTGTCCAAGAAATTAGTTTCTCTGCTGGCTCTTGTAACTGCTCACAGAGTTCAGACACTGTCGCAAATACAATTAAAAAAATATACTTGTAACCTCCAATTGTATAACTATATTGATTTCAGAATCGATCAAAACAACTAGACCGAATTGTTATCAGCCGATGTTGAAAATACCTTTTTATAACGAAAACCCAACTATATGCCCTGCAAGAACCTTAATTTGTTATAAAAATAAGACTTCGCCGTTAAGGGCATCCCATATAGATAATTTATTTGTTAGCTATAAGAAACCTTATGGTAAAGTGACCAGCCAGACACTTAGTCGCTGGATAATGGATGTGCTCCATCAAAGCGGCGTTGACACGTCTGTGTTTAGCTCACATAGCACTCGGCATGATTCCACATCAAGGGCTAATTGCCTCGGAATCAGTGTGGATGTAATAAGAAAAATTGCAGGATGGAGCGCATCTTCTTCCGTATTCGCAAAGTTTTACAATAGGGAAATTGTTCCTCATCAAGATGAAACTTTTGCCAGGTCAATTCTGAATACTGAATAATTTTTTACCTATAATGTTTAATTATTATCTAATGGAGTCATTAGTTTATGTTTTTTCTCTTTTATTTATAACTTTAATATACTATTGTTTCTTTTATAAATAATCGTTACTTCATCAATTTGTCAAAAGATAGTTCGCAAATTTTTATTCCTTCTTTGAGAATTGAGCTGCGAAGCATAATTAATGATAAAACGAACTTACCTGTATGTGAAGTTCTATCATAATTATGCGAGCTGCTCAATTCGAAGCGATTAACAGATACTCCCACCCTTTACCCTCCCTAACGCAGCAAACAAAAATCAGCGACCTATATGTCCAGCTTTAAACTTAATGAGGTTAATATGGCGGACGACTGGCAGTCCCTTCTATTGGCTGACGGGATAGGTAGTCAAAACAGGTACTTTTCATGTTATTTTTTTACAGATTAGCATTTATTCTTTAAATAATTCGTGATAATGGCCGTGAATTGGAAAACAGTACTACATGTAAACATTCGCATTTTTTAATGTTGCTTCGAATTGAGCAGCTCGCATAATTATGATAGAACTTCATATACAGGTAAGTTCGTTTTATCATTAATAATCCTCTATTCCCACTAATAGATTTTTAATCCCTGTAATGAAACCGTTGCGATCGCGAAACACTAGGTAGGTTACGTTCGTTAGGTAGCTTCAGATGCCCGAAGGTCAAGCCGTCGAAACTGTTAAATTACGTATCAGTGGTACAGTGAGTTTGGAATATGACGAATCTGGGATTTGATAAGATTGGAAAATGACCAGAATGGAAAGTGTCGCATTTGGAATATATTCGGAAGATGACGAATTAGGATCAAATAATTTCGAGGACTTAATCCCAACAACCTTGTCTCCTTTACAATAACCGCTCCGGAACGCATATTTCGCTAATTTCCTTACGTTTTTAGGGTTTCAACTCATTTACATTGCTAGAATCATCAGCAGCAGAAGTATCGAAATTATCTTCACAAACCTCTATTATAAGGAAATTTTGAGCACCTCGCATGGCATTTTGTTTTCAATTTTGTTTCGTAAATTAACAGCTCTTAGTAAAGTGAATTTTCAACCGGTTGAATATACAGGGTATAGGGATGTGCGAAGCTTGCGGTGGCGAGACGGGCGCCGTGGAAGCGGAGGCGTGTGCGCTGCCTGTGCCGCGCGCCTTCGCTGACAGCCGCCGCTCCTCGGCAACATCCGCTGTCTCCGCCACTTCTTTACACCCAGACAAGTGAGTTTAGCATTATGACTGAAATCATGACCAATAAAAATAAAGTATACAAAATATATAAAATGTAGGTACAATAAGTAAAGAGTAACAAATACACTTTACAACAGATTTTATATGGTCCATTAAAAATATATGTGAACATTGTTTAAAAAGGAGATATAACATTCGTTTTGCTTTTGACTGACAAATGGTAGGTACATACTACATAGGGAAGCTTAGAGCATACATAACTGCAGGAGTAGCCTTTCATTAACTCCTATAACCCTCTGTAGAAAACAATGTGCAAAAAATCATACAAAAACAATTTCACAATCGATTAATGGTCATCCACAAAATCGCCTCGCAAGAGAACACTGATCATAAAAATGCCCGCATGTTGCTGTAAGCACTTGATATTATTAAACGTTCAACCACTTCAAGCTTTCAACATACAATTGAGTTTCACTATCCTATTAAAATGCTCCCGCCCCGCTCCCACAAAATTCGGCAAACATTATTGTACGCAAATACGACATAAGGCTACTCCAGTTATGTATGCTCTAAGTATGGAAGTGATAACTTGAGGTTTTCGTCACTATAAAACTGCCTGTACAGTCACGGACTTTAATTGTTAAGCCATTTAGGGCTCACTTTATTAGAAAACCAAAATTAGTTTACACCTAAATGGCTCAACAATTAAAGTCTTTGACCGTACCTAATGGAATATTTTGCATGCATTATTGTCATGCATGTGTTTTTTTAGATTAGAATAGATCCCTCACTGCCCCGTTTGAATAATACACCCTGTATAGATAAATAATATAAGAAATATACAAATGTTTGATTTGTAAATGAAGTTTTATTTCGAATAATTTGTTTGTTAAGTAGATTATATTACCACTGTAATTAGAACGATGATCATCGTATCTGTAATAAACATGAACTAGCATGCCATGCAGCGTTTTTCATAAGTTTGAGGAGTGCTTTGTACCTACGCTGTGCTAACCTTTTAAGAAAAGTGATTGATGTTTTTTTTAATTACAAATAATCATTTTTCCGACTGTTACTGGATACACTCTGCACGTTTAATCTATAAGTGACTATAGCACAACGTAATACTTTTTTTTCTTTACAGCATTCCAGATGTAGATGAAGATATAGTAAAACTTATAAATGTTCGTCCAATGTCCGGCTTGGATGTAGATAACAAATTAGACCGAAAACATAGTTTAACAGTAAACCAAGCTCGACTGTCAGTCTCAAACTTATTCACCTGTGATGCTAGCTCATGCAAAAACTTGCAGAAACTGGAACCCGACACGGACTACGAATCTAGTATTAGTAGTAACTTGAAGATACCAAACTTAGTTATCTCAGATCTTAGCGATAAGAGAGATTCCGTATTACAGGGAGAAACTTATGAATCGGACCAATTGACTATTATAGATATAGACAAACCATACACTGACGATGTTCACTTTCAAGAATTAATACAATGCGTGATGGCAGGCAGTGGAGAATGCACTCCAAACAGAAGACGTAGTGTAGATTCGGAATTAGGTGACGATGACGAAGATGATAATGATGATGATGATGACACTGACTCAGAAGCTTCAAATATGAGTGACGACTTTAGCTTGATCTCTGAAATCATAGAAACTAAACCTGGTGATCACGATGAAATTACCGGTCTAGGTGGAATTGGGCACATTGACTCTCCTGAAGCTTCAGATACGACATATGTAAACTCTGAAACTTTACATGGCGAGTCTATTGTGGATGACATAAGCTCAATGCTGGGTCAAGATGTTCTGTTAGCCATGTTAGGAAAAAATGGCGAAAATGAAACTTATACAGATGACACTACTCTATTTACTTCCGATACCGTATCAGACATGGCAATGGATAGTCGAAACCCAAGTTTGGAAAAAAACAATGAAGCCAAAATGAAATTTATTTCAAAGGCAAAATTTGCTAAAGAAAGAGATATTGATAAATTTGGTTTTGAAAACAAAGTGTTTTATATTGAAAATGCTGCTAAGCCTGATGATAAAAAAAAATATTGCAGCTTAGCGCATTTTGAAGAAGGGAATGACATAGCTCGAAAATCATTCAAAAAACATCATAATAAGAAGAGTATTAAGAAATTGATTAAAAGTGACAATACAAGCATGAAACTTTTATTACCTAAAACAGCTGAGGCACTGAAAGAAATTGATGTATCTTCGAAAATTGCAGAGCAATCGCGGAACGATATCCAAGAAGCTCTGTTTTTCGTTGAGTCAGATAAAAAAGATAACTCAGACATTGATATCGATAATATATCTACATTCCCTAAGGTTAGTGTTGTTGTTGAACCTCCATCTCCATCCCACAGCGAGGACAAAAAGAGCCTTAAAGCTTGCGCCAGCCGGATGGCGTCTGTTTTGAGTGACATATTTGAGCAAGGCAACGATAGTCTTAGCGTGCATACGCCGGAACCAAGTTTAGATTTAAATAGAGAAAGGAGACAGTCAGATAATCCTAAACTCCTGGGGTCGGATCCGGAATATGGAAAGTTTCTGAGTTGTTCTCCAGCGGCGACTAGAAGGATTTCTTGTGGTAGCCTATTCAAACCCGGCGAACCAGACAAGTAAGTATTTACTGTTTTTTTTAACAAGCTTTGTGTGTATTTTAGTTTGTGTAAGGCAAACAAAATGAATGCGGGTGGCGCAGGACCGGTCACTTTGGCACTCTTTGGGGTGAGACCTATGTCCAGCAGTGGACGTCTTTCGGTTGATATGATGATGATGATGAAGACGAACAAACTTATCAAGTCAATCCAACGGAATTAAAATGTTGTACACTTGTTTAATCCTTTGAACGCCTAAAACGCCTAAAGGTGTCGTGTATTGTCGTGCTAAGTGTTTCGACGTCCGCTGTCAAAACAACCTTCAATCTTTCTTAGGTTCATGTTCACTCTCTTTTGGAAAAAGGTTGGCGTGTCAGTGGCACCTTAGTACGTGAAGAATGGCGTTCAAAAGGTTAAGTTAAATCTGCAATATTAGATAGTTCTCACATTTGACATTTATGTTGTCTTATGTAACTGTAAAATAAAGTACAATTTATACACTTTAAAAAAACTTAAGTTGCTTGTCAGATAACACTACTGAATTATGGTACCAATACGTTCTGCCGATGATAGAGACATGGGCGTACATACATAGGGTGGAAGCAGGGACAAAATTGCATGGGGGTCATTTAAAAAAAACCTGACAGCGTGTGTATTTCACGTGTGTATAGTTTGGCTTTCTGGAGGACATAGGCCATATTTTATTCCACTTTTTTTCGGTCAGCTAATCTCTTACAATTTATATACCTTTAACAATATACTGGTGATATAGAGGAAAAGAGGAAGAGGGGGAGATCAAGAAGATCTTTTCCGGACCAAATCAAGGAAAAAGTAAACAGTGTGTCGTATCAGGATGTCAAGAAAAAAACTGAGAGTAGAGAGGAATGGAAATTGTTTCACCGACAGCTTAGCTCTTAAATATATGATGATGAACAATATAATGAGTTGAAAGTTTTATTTCTTCAACAGGTTGTCTACTTCTGTTTCATCTATTTGGGGCGAAGCAGGTGTGATCGGGGGCGCTAGTGGTTCTTCTAAATCTGATACAAGCGAACGTGCAAAGAAGCTGCCCATTATTAACCCACTTGTCCAGTTGCCAGCTTGGCCTCATGTCACACAAGGTTTTATAAGCCAATGTCTCTTGGCTAATGCCGATGCGCTGTGTGCTGCCGTGAGTCCTTTAATGGACCCCGACGAAACATTATTGGAAGGATTCTACGAAAAAGCAGTGATGAATAACTACTTTGGTATCGGCATAGATGCTAAAATAACACTAGACTTCCATAACAAACGTGAGGAACACCCAGAAAAATGCCGTTCACGCGCGAGGAATTACATGTGGTACGGCGTACTTGGTTCCAAAGAATGGGTGAATAAAACTTATAGGTAAGGTTCACATTTATTTCAACTTCTTATCATTTTTGTGTGTTTCCTTCAAATGTTAGATGTTTAAATCATTTTTGACTCGTTTTTTTTATTCACCCTTTGAGAAAAAATCTCTGTGATCAGTTGACATTCTTGTCAGGTTATTTAATTCTTATTGTAGTAACAGTTGTACAGGCTTGTAACGTGTACTCATATTTAAGGCACCTTGGGCAACGAGTGCAACTAGAATGCGATGGACAAAGGATACCGCTGCCTGAATTGCAGGGCATTGTCGTACTTAACATTTCATCATTCATGGGTGGTACGAATTTTTGGGGAGGCACAAGAGGTGATGACATTTTTTTGGCCCCATCTTTCGACGACCGCATCCTAGAGGTACGTGTGGCTGTAATAATTCTATAGCGTTTACAACAGCAAAACCCGACTAGTTTGACAAATAAATTGTACGAAATCGATATGCAGGTGGTTGCAGTATTTGGGTCGGCACAGATGGCCGCATCTCGCCTCATCAATTTGCAAAAGCATCGCATCGCTCAGTGCCGCGCTGTGCAAATCAATATTCTTGGCGAAGAGTGCGTGCCTGTGCAAGTAGATGGTGAGGCCTGGCTGCAGCCGCCGGGCTGCGTACGCATTATCCACAAGAACAGAGCGCAGATGATGTGTCGCTCGCGTGCGCTCGAGACAAGTCTAAGGTTAGTATTCATTATGTCAATTCATTGCCCGCCCATCATATCATGTCTGTTTGTCACTTTATTGGGGTATAGTTAACGGTAAAACACAATTTATAAGCATATGTAACTAAGTATAAGATACATCCGAGCGAACCAGTTGCTCTAAAATATCTGTAGGTAATGTAGGTAATAGTGCGTGTTCAGATTATCAAAACGACCTCGTTTGCTATTGTGTTGTGCTTTCTTTAAGGGGCTTGAATTGCACATTCTAAAACAGTTTTTCTTTTTCTACAGTGGTAAAATTTTGATGGATATTGATATTAACGTAAATATTACCGGAAAAGTATAACGAGACCTCTATCTAGCATTTTTTTTTTATTCTTAAAAAATCATTTGTTAATTTTGTTTGTAATTTAATATTTTTGGGTTAAAAAAAATCCTTCAAGTTAGTATCAAAGTATTCTGAAAGTAATTTCTAGCAAATAAAAAAAGAATTATCGAAAATAATTCATTTGATAAAGAATTATAACTGAAAAACCAACATACACACCGAGTTCCTTAGTCGCGCAAGTTAGTAACAAAATGCACCAATAAATGGCGCTGTATGTAGGTATACTCATGACTTAACTACACTATGCGTTGATAAAAAAATTCCAAAATTATTGGGCGGGGCAAGACGGGTATGTTGTATGAAATTTTGTACGGAACCCTCGGTGCGCGAGTCAGACTCACACTTGACCGGTTTTATTTATATTACATCATTGTATGTAATAGATAAATAGGACAACTATTGACAAATATGTGTGTGAAGGTTTTCATTAACAAGTAGGAGCATTTGAAACTTCATGTAAGTTTAGGAAAGTTTTTCACTGCGCAGGGCGTGGGACGAGAAGCAACAGATGAAGGCTCACGCAGCATCGGGCGCGCCGCCGCCGCAGTCGGCGCGCGCACCAGTGTCCGCCGCCGAGAACGCCGCGCTGTTGACGCTACTCGACGAAGTCAACACACTCGTCAAACACGTTAGTCCTCCCTTCTCTATACTGTTTTTACTTGTCACTTGTCATGCTCGCATTTTTAGGGTTCCGGACCAAAAAGGTAAAAACGGAACCCTTATGGTTTAATGAAGGACATAGAGTTACCAAGCCCAACAAAGACGCTGTAACCAAGGCGGCTTACGAAATTTCAAAGTCCCTTGAAGTATTAAAAACTATTATGAAATATGATATCACCTCATCACAAAGGAAGGAAATCAGCCAAGCGCTTGAGGCTGCTAAAAGCCCAGTAGCTACACGCAGTCAATCTAGGATTTCAGATTATTACGTGGCGTCTTCCACACGGGCAGATTCGATCGACGTAATCAGAAAGGCTGTCCGAATGGAAGTAAGTGAGCCCCTGCTTGAAATAAATCATAAACTAAAGGAGCTCCCCAAAGCAGAGGATATAGCCCATTTAATGAAGGAATTAGATGAAATAAAAACATCACTCACAGTACAAAGAGCTCGAGGACAAAATGGAAGCAACGGTGATATTACCGGCCATCCTCTGACAGAAGCTGACCCATCTAGACCATATGTGAATGACGAAGAGGATGAAGACATTCGTAATTTCACTCCAGGAGGAATAAAAGGAGGCAGATGCAGAAACAGCAAACTGACGCGATAACACATGAGAATGTAGTGCGGCCAAGATACACAGTCATGGTTGAATCCATTGACCCACAACATACCGGTGAGGAAGTCCTTAAAGAAATCAAAGACAAAGTTGATGTTGTTGAAATGGGAATAGCCGTAAACAATGTTCGAACAACCAAAAACCAAAAAGTAGTTGTCACCTGTAACTCAGAACAGGATCGAGCTAAGTTCGCTGAAGCCGTGAAAAAGAATGTGCAGAAACTCACAGTTTCTGCACATTCACACACAAGAATTTAATGTTACATATTCCACATACAGATCGGTATATCAGGGTCGTGCGTCGAACAAGAGGTAGAACGAGTGCAACGAACAATATAGTCCTAGATAGAAGTGAGCCCGCCCATGTGGTCAGCACTGAAAGATAATAAGATCAGAATTGGATATCAAGTCATACCAGTGTATAACCAATCGCCGATTATACAATGCTTTAGATGCCAAACATTCGGCCACAGGGCAACCAACTGCCAAGGAAGGAATGTATGCGGCCACTGCACAGACGAACACGACACGCGCAGCTGCCCATACAAAGCAAATGCCGCGCCCTGCTGTGTCAATTGCAGAAAACAAGGACACCTCGACATTCATCCGGCGTATAGCACGGACTGCCCCGAATGGCAAAAACGGGATCGGATAGCCCGCTTATCCGTTCAGTACTGCTAAGGGCAGCCAAATGCAACTTAACAGCTATAACAACAATACACAGAGAAATATTGGACGGTCCACACCTACTCAACCTGGACACCTCAGGATGATTCAATGCAACTTAGGTAGAGGATACGCAGCCAAGTGCGATTTAGCTAAATATATAATTGATCATGAATATGATGTGGTGTTCATTACAGAGCCTTATGTCGGCAACCGGAGCTCTACAGCTGCAATTAATTTGTTTGTAAATTACTTCTGTGTTTAATTTTTTTCCTTCAAATTCGTATGAAAGTGTTCTAGAAGTACTTTCTAGCAAATAAAAAAAGAATTATCGAAATTAATTCACTTGATAAAGAATTATCGCTGAAAAACCAACATACACAGTAAGGGAAATTTATTAACGTACCACCGTAGAACTCTATCGCAATAAGGTGACATAACACTCGAGTTTGAGTGACGGCGGCCTGTCAATTGCGACAGGGTTCTACGGTGGTACGTGAATACATTTCCCTTACTGTACATACCGAGTTCCTTGGTCGCGCAAGTTAGTAGCAAAATGCACCGATAAATGGCGCTGTAGGTACTCATGACTTAACTACACTATGCGTTGTTAATATTTTTCCAAAATTAATGGGTGGGGCAAGACGGGTGTGTTGTATGATATTTCGTACGGAACCCTCGCTGCGCGAGTCAGACTCGCACTTGACCGGTTTTTTTCTTATTTATATTGATTGTAATAAGTGGCGGTAAAGCATGCCTCATACAAAAATGTACCTACCAATGGAAGATCAATATAAAGTAAACCCTGGATAAGGTGAATCCCAAGGCCTATCAAGGCAGAACAAAATGTCAGAAACATTTTGTTCCACTTAAAGAAATTTACTATTTAACCCTTTAACGAACCAGGTTAAAAAACAAGTCTCTTCTCTTGAATTGCATAGACCTAAAAATTCTGCACCCTAAAAAAATACAAAAAGATGACCATAAAAATGACTACCTATTTATGCCATAGGCTACCATTGAGATTGTGCCCTTTAAAGGGTAACCAGTCCAAATACAAATAAAATCTCTAACAGAAGTAATGATCGTGATTAAGTAGGTACAGTCGCCCACACTCCTAACTGACCATTCGTGAACCTTATATCAGTGACATAAGGTTCACAAATGGTCAGTTAGGAGTGTGGGCGACTGTACTATTCATTCCACGTATATGGCAGGCATGTGGTAGGTACTATAAGACGAAGTTGAATAAATACGCACAAAAACCGACTCCAATTTTGCAAGTACTTTGCGATACCACACACGTGCACATTTTCATATTTACATTCCTCTTCACCGCATACACTGCTTGCCAGTGTCTAATGCGGTGGTTACCTACTACAGAGACTAGCCGAATCGCTGTATGTGGGCCGATAATATTTTAGGAGTTCCGTCGATACCTCAAGGATCCTATATTTTCTTAGTCCCTAAAGATCAGTTCTACTACAAAAATGTAAATGTGCATTATTTGCAGCGTCAACGAAATCTCATCGGAATCAGTGAAGTATCTGTATGAGCCAGTTAGCCCATACACTTGAATATTGTGTTGGAGTACTTGGAGTGCGTTGAAAGTACGGAGAAGTTAAGTTATAGTTAAACTGATTTATTGCTTTTTAAGTTAAGAGAGTAATTGGCCGTTCCTTCAGTTGATGTTTATAGTATGCGAGTTATGTTTGCACGCGGCCTAAAGTAGGTCGCAACGTAAACGGAAAAATGTACAGTAGGTAGTAAGACTGCACAGTATACACATAGGTATATAATCAAGGAGTTCCAAGGCTTCGTGAGCAAAGGAGAAATATATATGTATAAAAGATATTATGCAGCATCCAAAAATACCTCAACATTAGTTAGTAGGAGTTAGTGATAACAAAAGTTGTAAATTATTTTCATGTTCAACATTTTTGCATCAAAACGCTGTATTCGACTTGAACCATCTTTGGCCACCTTCGGCGTCGGGCTTCTAATATGCTCTCGTGCGTCTTATGTCGATCAAATTTCATTAAGTTAGCAGAAACACGAGACGTACCTTTGGATTTTAATTCTGTAGAGGAAATTTTAAGCAATCGTGTTTCGATTAAGTCGGAAGAACAACCGTATAGTCAAGAATTATCTGTAAATCAGTCCTTATTGTTTCCTAATATGGTCAGAACGGCGTTTCAAATTATGGAATGGAAAAGATGTGAGGGATTAAATATTGTAATTGGCATTTTGGCACACAGGTGAAGCTATCGTGCATCAGCGAGGGCGCCGCGTCCGGGAGCGCGGCGGCCAGCGTAGCGCAGGCGCGCCGTGTCGCCGCCCGCGCCGACGCGCTGCAAGACGTCGAGGGCCGACTTCTGCCTCCGCCTTTGCTACGCCGCCTACTCGCGGCCCTGGTATATATAGTACATAGTCGTAGAGGCTAGAAAGTAGGCAATAGATGAACGTGAGGATCTCGAACAAGACGAGTGATTGTTCGAATCTATGTTCCAATTGGTCTACAAAATCATTGTTGTTGGACAGTTTGAATTCTTAGATGGCCTGTTCGTGCGATGTCCAACTAACACTGACAATCTTTTGCTACATTTCCGAGCAGTGGCGTGCAAACGTTTTTAGAGCTATTCCAACGACATTTTAATTGTGCATTGTTCATGTAAGTTGTTAATCGCACGCATTTTCTTTTTACCAGTCATTTAGATTTCGCCCGGCAAATAATAAATAAGCACGAGTCAAGTGCAGCCCATACATGTATACAGGGTTACAGGGTGGAAAGTTAAAACGGGGCAGTAAGGGCAGCTACTAGATCCCTTGCCGCCACGCAAAAATGGCATTAGGATTTCATTCCTAACTTTTTAAGTGATGGCAATCTACATTCACAGATTTTTGAAAAAAAAGTACAGTCAGCGAGAAAAATCATCAATTTTGACGATATTTTTTTTAATGCCATTCGATCCCATTTCTATTAAGGATCAAAATACTCTTTGGGACCGACTAAGGTTTGACTACTAGAACGCCCAGAAATCAAAGAAAACTTTTTCCATACAGTGAGTATGGGAATCCCAAAGCTAATTTTGCTCATGTAGTTTTTTATGCCAATTCTGGTTTTATTTAATGACGGCCAGCTTTATTATGTATGTTTGTAAAAAGAATACTAACATCCGTATTCAGAAATTCTAAGGTAAGGGTTTTACAGCACCTGTCCGCTCGTGAGTAGGTACTGTACACATAGTAACGTTTATGAATACGGGAATGCGTTTGTTTTTTTTTTTAACAATGGAATGAATTCTCTCATTTCTAATCTAAATGAAATTCTCCGTCTCCATACAATTTGATGATCGTCTAACTAAAGGACTACTTGCACTTTGGGATTCCCATACTCACTGTATGGAAAAAGTTTTCTTTGATTTCTGGGCGTTCTAGTAGTCAAACCTTAGTCGGTCCCAAAGAGTATTTTGATCCTTAATAGGAATGGGATCGAATGGCATTAAAAAAAATATCGTCAAAATTGATGATTTTCTCGCTGACTGTACTTATTTTCAAAAATTTGTGAATGTAGATTGCCATCACTTAAAAAGTTAGGAATGAAATCCTAAAGCCATTTTTGCGTGGCGGCAAGGGATCTAGTAGCTGCCCTTACTGCCCCGTTTTAACTTTCCACCCTGTATGTGTGTTAACATAATAGTCGTATTAGAGTACTCATTAATAATGTTGTTTTAGGTCGAAAGCTGCCACGAGCTGGTGGAGGACGCAGGCGCGGCGGGCGCCGGCGCGACTCCCGCGCTTCGAGCGCATCTCGCGCGGTGCGACGTGTACGACGGACACGCGTTTTTACACGTAGATGAGGTAATTATAATCAATAAAACACCCGCTTGAAACAAAATACCATTAATGATTTCACCGGGTCAATTATTTTGTCAAGTGATAAAATTAAGCTTGTAAAACCATCGTCAATGATTTAAGTTTACCTACTCAGCTCATGGTAACCAGGTATGCATCGCAGATAAAAACGTAACCCCTATAATGTCCTTTAGGCACCTAAAAAGGGAAGTGGCCGTAACTGGCTCAGAGGACGTCGCAGTTCATCTGAAGGAGGCGCTACAGCGTCGCACAGCGCCACCCAAGTCCGTTCGTGGAGCGTTACAGAAGTCCAGACGTGGCTGGAGTCTCTTCAACTGGGAGAATACTGCGAGGTGTTTTCCAAGCACGACGTAACGGGCCGAGAACTATTGTCCTTGGCAAGGCGGGATTTGCGGGACCTTGGCATTACTAAAGTCGGTCATGTCAAGAGGATTCTGCAAGCCGTCAAAGAACTCCAGTGACACCGGCGCGGCCGCTCTGCAGAGGATGGCCTAGGCTGAAATTCGCACGGTCTTAATGACAAATGGTCACTATTTAATAGATACGTAATGCATTAAACATAGTGTCTACTTTCCGAAGTTAACAAAGTATTTACAAAAAACTTCGATTTAAAGAAATGGATCTGTCACTTTTGACAAAATTTGTTATAAAGTATCGAAAATCGAAGTCATAGGTAAGTTAAGTAAGTATTTTTCAGAATAACAACACACTTCACATACTTGTACCTCCTATACTTCGATTATTAGCAATATTTATTGTAGGTTAAATGTTCTTGTATAATATTTATCAGAGAACAGAGAATTATCGTTGACCATAACTTTCTATGAGCATGAATGAATGAATGAATGAGTTAGTGACAAAAAAATGTGTCATATTTCATATTTATTTGAACACAAATCACTCGTGGGTTTCTAATGATATTAGACCCTCGCTGATATTATTATCTATTATATGCCCTTTCGGGAATCATCTGTTGACATAGTACTACATTCTGTAGAGGCCGGTAAAATGGGTATTGCCGGCCAAGTAGATATAGACGGATAAAAATCGAGGCTAGCAACCCCTTTTGCCGAAGCCGAGGCCACATGCAAACTAATAAATACAAACTCCTATCTTTTTTAATGGCTGGTCACAAATTGATATTAAAACAAAAGAAGGTTGCTTTGACAATTTTGTATAATAAAAGTCTATTACTGATCTCTCGTCTCGTAGAGACGTGAAAAAATTATCGATTATTAAAAAAACCAATTAAAAATCGATTATTATGTTTAAAAAAATCGATTTAATAATCGATCCAGATTTTGTAATAAATCTATTATTTTATAATCGATTTTAATTTAGAGAAAAGTAATCAATTATTTAACAATCGATTTTTAAGGCGGAAGTGATGTAAAAAAACTGTTATGAAAATTTCGATTAATATTTTCATAAAAATTGATTTAATAATCGAATCAGATTTTGAATTCATCGATTATAATCTAGAGCAAAATAATCTCGTTGCGCACAAAATGCAACCTCTTGATAAAGAACACAATGTCAATATTTCATTGCATGTTTGAGAAATAGTTAATTTTTATGCAAGGATGCAAAGTTGTTGTTTGGTGCAAGTGCTTGTATTGAAAGCCGAGCTAGCGAAGGATTATAAAAAGAAAAAGTACAATCCTGAGCATAGCGAGGCTTTCAAGACACGAGACCCCAAACAACTTTGCTGCCGAGCGAAACAGACAACTTTTCATCTCATCACCACCGCGAGGAAAATTTTAAATGTAATGAAAGTCGTTTGGACCTAGGTAATACTAATTTTCAATAAAGGTTTATTTACATCTCATCAAAATCAAAGCATTTTATAATTATTAAATGTAACATAAACATTTTTGCATCTTTAAATAGTCTCCACGCTTACATTAAGAAAGTCAAAGTATTTTGGGTAGTAGTACTACTCACGGGTAAACTAATGCTCAAATACGCACATTTTACTTTTTCCGCTAACTTAGCAGGCATGACAATTCATATGTGTTCTTGTATGCTTCTGTGTTTCATTGCCTTCTGCGCTAAATTCTATAAATAACTTTCCTTATTTTGATTTTCTGTGGCTTTAGAACAAAACAAAATTAAATGTAAGTACATGAGTTTTTTCTTAAATTAACATTATAAACAGTGCGTTCCAAATTTGCACGGTGTACCAATTTTTTGGAAAAACTGCATTTTATAATTATTTATTTGTATTGTACCTATCTTTATAAATTAGTCTATTTATTAATATTTCATATGTAATTAAGGAAGAATAAGTACCTATTATGAATTAAATTTTATCAAAATAATGATATTAATGATTGTGAATGATTGGCATATCACCATCTAAACGCAGGAACGCATCTACCTCTCATTCGTATAGAAAACAGTTGGATCTCGCGAGAGAGCGTCACGTTCGAAATTCAAAAACACTTTTCACGCTAGCGGGTATAATGGATTTGCGGGCGCAGATTCTGAACGATAAAGTAAGACTTTCCGAGCTGGTGAGGTGAAAAGGATTTTACCTTTAATTGTTACTACTCTTAATAAGCGTATAGGTAAAAAACTTAAGTAAAGCCCTTTTTCTCAAAAATAGTATGAAATGTTCCCATAACATCTATGAAGATAGTATTCGAAAGTGACTCATCCTGGACAATTACTAAAAGTGTCCAGGAAAACGCAAAAGTGTCCAGGAAGTAAGTATGTAAATCCCATTACATATCATAATATTTCAATTTAGAACTATTTTTTTATCACAGATAATATAACCTAAGGAGCTTATAGGAGAGAGGCAGTGACAGATCTTTAAAAAAAAGGAGGTACCATAGAGGTTAACGTGTCCGTATTGCACTTGTATTGCACGATGTAAAATGGCGGAAATTCAGTACAATCGTGTGTTTTACTATTTCGATACTAATTAGGAATTACGAATTTGAACTAACAGGAGAAAAAGAAGAATAAAATAAAATATTTACAATAAACATAAAACGAATACGAAATTAATATATTTATTCTATTGCGGTTGTGGCATAATATCAGTATCTTAAACAACATAAAGCAATTAAAAAAAAGTTGCACTCGTATTTTGGCGGGATTGACTTCATTGAAATTAAATATTTAAGTAAGAAATAAAATTGCTAAAATGAGTTCCGATGAATCAGATTGCGACATAGATTGCACGCCTCCCTATTTAAAAGCCGAGGCGGAATTAGCGAGAAATAATTTACTTCCACCTAAGTCCAAGGAGAGATATTTGCACAATTATGAAAAGTTCATGAAGTGGAAAGCTGAACATCAAGCTACAAGTTGGTCAGAAAATGTATTTCTGGCTTATTTTACTAATCTTGGCAAAACAATGAAGCCTTCGACCTTATGGGCAGTTTATTCTATGCTCCGCAGTGTTGTACTGAACAAGCACAATGTAAATATAAAAAAATTACTTAAACTTGACGGCTTGGCTGAAGCGACAATCTGATGGGTACAAAGGCAAGAAATCGAAGATATTTAATAGTCAAAATATTCAACAGTTTTTAAATGACGCCCCGGATGATAAATATCTGGCAATAAAGGTAAATTCATTTTATACTTATACTTATGGATGGATGTTGTTATATTAAATTGGTTGTTTTGTTGCTATGGTGTCAATGTATAAACGTATGTTTTAGGTTGCTCTTATTATGGGAGTGAATGGCGCATGTAGGAGTATGGAGCTGACCAACATTACAACGAGAGACGTAGAATATCACGACAATATAATATTGGTAAATCTACGAGACACCAAAACGAAAATAGATCGCTCGTTCGTGATTCGTGACGAGTTTGCTAACTTTGTGAAAAAATATCGAGAACTTCGTCCTGCTGACATGAAGTCCGACAATTTTTTCATTAATTATAGAAATGGAAAGTGCCTCAAACAAAACATTGGGCGTCACAAGATAGCAGCAATGCCTAAAGAAATCGCCATATTTTTAAATTTGTCTAATCCCGAAGCCTACACCGGACATTGTTTCCGGAGGTCATCGGCGACTCTTCTCGCGGATTCTGGGGCCAATTTGACCACCATAAAAAGACACGGCGGGTGGAAATCGGACCCAGTTGCCGAAGGGTATATAGAGGAGTCCGTTGGAAATAAAACAGAAATTACTGGAAAAATCAACACCAACATAAAATTAAATCAACCATCCACGTCAAACCAGTCGACCTCTCGCCAAGAACCACTAATTACGGAACATCAGTCATCAACCTCCTATGAACGTCCACTGTCTCCTGTAACTGATCATCCAACGAAAATATCGACTTCTCAGGCAGACCCATCCCACACCGATATCTCACAAACCAACATAAATGTACCCGGTAAATCCATTAAAATATCCATAAGTAATTGTCCCAATATGACTAACGTAACCTTTAACATTTCTTAATAGTTAATCTTGTTATATGTATATAATTGTCCAGCAATAAACTTCTAACTTTTATTCAAACATTGTTTTATTTTTGAGAAAAGCACTATACATGCTTCGACCATAAGTGCCATCCTGGCCTCGTATTATAGCCGGACCTCGCCTTCGGCTCGGCCGGCTAAATCATACTCGTCCAGGATGGCTTACTTACTGGTCTCTGCAGTAATGTACTATTTATATGTAGTGGTGACGTAATCAAATAGACATTAACATTACATATTTATATTGTCTATCACAAACATAACAAATGCCTATTCGAACACGTCACCCTTACATGCAAGGGGGGCTTTACTTAAGTTTTTTACCTATACCCCGTTATATTGCGGGTAGTAACAACAACTATGTAGTTTGACAGTATAGTTAGTGAATAGAGGCCGGGAAAAATCTGTTCGTGGATAAGTCGATTTTGTTGGATGTAGCGAAGCTGAATCCGACAATAGTTACGAATCGCCATCCCACCGAGACAGATATTAGTGTTTTTCTCCAGCAATGCGAGGAAATCAAATAATATCACAACTTCATCATAAAATAGCGAGTAGGTTAGGTACGGCAAAAGTATTCTATAAATTGAACAACCCGCTTCACCCCACCACGTCAGTGCGCATGTTGCGTTAAGCAAAATTCGCCGCGTACTAAATCATTAAAAAATAAACTTTATGAGACATTTCTCTTAAAAATTCAGAACTAGGCTACTTATATCTCGTTACATATACACAAAATGTTACCAATGTATCAAAAGACTGACAATGGAAGAGATGAAGGCGGGCCCTCGTCTGAGGAAAGGTTAAATCTTATGCGCCCATTTCGTGATCTAATGAATCTAGAAGGCGCTCTTTCAAATATATTTATCTAACTACTAATTTGGCCAAAGTTTTGTTCCATTTATCGAGTCAGCAGTGTTCCGCGATCTTCAAAAACTTGAAAACCATTGAAGTGCTTAAGTACGGATCGAGTTATTAAGAGTGCTATCGTAAAATGCGCTCGCTCAGAATTCGGGAGTTTGAAGCACGTAGTGCGTTTGTGTGTGTAGAGGCGGGTAGTGTCAATAAGGACATATAACAATTGTGAATAGAAAAAAAAACAATTGGGTTTTCTTTTGACATCATTGAGTATTGAGGGATCAAACTTATGACTCTGCGCTCTCTTCTGAAAACGACTGTCGGTAATCAGAGGGCCTACTACTAGCCACTAGCTAGTTCGAGCGACAAAGAGGGAGATACACGAACGAAAACGAATATCGTTTCGCGGTAGGCCCTATGGTATATTAGGTTTAAACATTCAGTTTTTCTTAAATTTCTGGCGGGTAGTGTCAATATGAGGAATTGACCTATGTAAATAAGTAATGAGAATGTAGAACAACCTTTCTGTTTCTTAGAAATACAACGTCAAAAATCCGGTTTCTCGCTTATTCCTGACGAATTTCAGTAACGCCATTTTAAGCTAGCAGACTTTTGAAAGCGGCGTAGGCATTGTAATAAATAACATGTGTATTAACTCTGTGTGATAAATCACTGTTATGTATGAAATCGCACCATAAACAAACGTGTGTTTTGATCAGATCCTATTTTAATAAAAAAAATAAAGGTACTTCTAGTCTAGTACAGTCAGCATCAAAAGTAGCTACGCAAACGAAGACGTCAAAAGTCTTTATTAAAAGGGAATAAGAGCTTTTGACGTCTTCGATTGCGTAGTTACTTTTGATGCTGACTGTACCTATAGCATCCAAACTTGAATAGTTTATGAATATAATGCTGCGGTTCTTGATTCTACTTTAATATACTTTTTAGAAATAAGTGTGATTGTGATTGGTTATCTTTATAGTAACTCAAACATAAATGCATAACGATACGGGATGTACTTTTTAAAAACATGCAACATGCTTCGTCCATCATCTACAAATCATAAATCGACCACAGGTTTAGTCAACTATATTTAACATTACCACCAGTTCACACCCCACTTCGATACACACCCGGACCAAACGTGCCAAAAATACCGACAGCATTACCACGTGGAATGGCAAGTGATATTCGTTGGACCAGGTAAGAACCAGAACGAGGGTCGCAGCCCCTTTCTCTCAAGCGCCGCCCAATGTCTTTGACGAACTTCTTGGCCTCAGTACACCAAGGCCCAGCCGTCTCGGCGTCGGCAGCAACCGGGACAATCATACACTGGTTCAAGATTGGCATATTTATCGTGCTTTGTAAAATATATAATAGACAATCGAGATTGTCTAATCTCGTTATCCCGGGGAGTTTGATGTAATTTGCTACGAATGTTCGTTGCAAGCCCGAAGGTCTCCGGATAGAACGGCTGCCATTTTGGAAAATTTCTGATGCGATCACGCAGAGAAACCGCCAGCATAGCCCTCTCTATTGAACTTTGGGTGACTTTGAGCCTTCTTATGGGGGGGCACATAGTAAGCGACCACGTTTCGGTGCCATACGTCATCACTGGCAACTCACACTGGTCAAAGACATATTCCGCAGTGTCTCAAGTCTCAACACGAGGGCGTGTTGAGACTTGAGACACTGCGGAATATTGGACGAAAAGATGTGCCGTAGCTTCCCGAACGCTGCCCAGCCGAGTCGGATTCACCAATTGACCTCTTTCTCAAAGTTTGACCTACCTAATTGGACAGTCTGTCCTAGGTATATATTATAATCGTCCACAACTTCGAGCGTAAAGTGTCCGATTGAAATGGGAGTTGGTATACTACATGGATATTTGACATGATCTTCGTCTTATCCATGTTCATCCTTAGACTAACTCGCTCGGAAGCTTTACTGAGGTCATCGAGCATAGTACTCAAGTCCTCCATAGTCTCAGCCAAGACTTAATCTATATCATCAGCAAACCGAAGCCGAGTGATGTACACGCCATGAAAACGTCCTCCAGTTCAGCGGTGAACAGTTTTGGGGAAATAACATCCCCTTGCCTGACACCCCGCTGCAACGGAATAGGTTTCGAGCTCCGATCCTGCATGGAGTCGGACTGACATAGTGGCGTTCTCGTACACTTTTTATACATAGTAAGTTATATATGTATGACTTTTTATGTCTGGTAAAACATATACATATTATGAAAAAGTGTGCGGTTCGTTTCATACCAACCGTTCATAGGATCATCGGTATTGGGCTCCTCTCTCTCTCTTCTATTAGGCGTTCCTATCTCATGATACGATACGACACGAACACAACACGTCACGGCGCGATGATTTCACTTTACCTACTTATTGTTTTCTTGCTAGCCTGTTTAATGTACTGAAGTGAAAAAAATAATGACAAGGAATTAACATCGAATTCAGTACCTCTTTTTCTCTTAATCTACTAATTAGCTAAGCTAAATCTACAAACGAATTATCTATCGCCTCTCACAAGACATTGAAATCGTATAGCGTGAGGTTACTTTACATATTTTTGTACATGTAGGTACAGTCACGGGCTTTAATTGTTAAGCCATTTAGAGCTCACTTAATACTGGACACTTCATAGCTTCATAGAAAACCAAAATTAATTGACAACTAAATGGCTCAACAATTAAAGTCCTTGACCGTACTACCATGTTAATTTTGGTTCTAATATATACGGTATTTGAAAAAATTGAAATTAATTTATTTTTACATTAAAAAACTAAAAGATATTAGATTTTTAAAAACATAACTTTACATAATGATCAATAAAAGGACGCTGTTTGTCCACAGAAAATTGTGACGTTTTTGACATTTAATCAAAATTTGCTGATTTGACTATCAGTCAAATATCGTATTCTGGTAATCGTCATTAATTAATTACTCATTAGCTATACACGTCTAAATTAACTAATGTCATTTTTTTTATTCAAATTACATTCGGATGTAATATTAATAGGTACCTTATAGCTGTAGGTACCTATACAGCTATAATGGACAAAAACAATGAAAACGGGTACAGTATAATACTTAAGTGCGTACAATGCTCTTGAGTATAATAAAATATACTTGTATTGACCTACGCCTACATACGAGAATAGTTTGGCGAGTTTAGACACGATACGTCGTTGGGAACAGATACGACGAATTTATTAGATACCTACATATATAACATATAACACATTACATAAAGTATTATATATTAGTTTGTCAATCTTTTGTAAGTACCTATCTACTGAACTATACATAAGTATTTATTATTTTAATATATAGCATCGTGTTGATATTGTTCAAACAACTATTTAAAATCGACTTATATGAACAATAATGTTAGACCTGATATTTAACTAAAAATACTAAGTCTGTATTAACCTGCATAATAATATATGCTTAAAGCCTCTCAACACCCGACTTATTGATACAGGGCTTACTTATGTTGTGCTTATTTGTATCTAAAGAATTAATTATACTAAGCTATTTTAAGTCCCTATAGGTAGGTTTTGAGGCAACTCTAGCTCATTCACTCTGCGTTTAGTGTGCTGATGGCGACTTGGTTAGTTTTAATAATAGACAATCGACATTAACTAACGGGTATTTTTAGTTTTCCTTGCTTATTTTGTACTTGATTTATACAAAACATGGTTACAAAATATTATAAAAGCGAAGACTGATACAGTACGAGTACCTACATTTGGCTTTTTGATGTTTTCATTTAGTCATTTAAAACGAATAATTTACACACGTGCAACGTGTTCTTAGAGTAGATTATAAAAAAGTGTTTGGCACTTTGACATTTATTTTTCATAAGTAGGTACTCAATTTTATGGTATAAATAATCGCATTTATTTCCTCGTACTTACTCAATTTTATCGTATCTACTATTAATACGAGTATGTAGTCACACGCTATTGTTTTGTCTTTCTATTCTTAGATACCTAGTAAAAGTCAAAACCTATGCATATAACGTATAACCTAATAGTATTTTTTGTTAATTATTATTCCCATTAAGAAAATATCTAAGAACAAATAGTTAAGTAGATATTTAAAAGAAACTTTTACCTGCCACGAAAGTGTGAGTGGGTTTTCATATTCTATACTTAAGTAAGTACTTGCAACGGAAACGGGTACCTACAGTTCGTGTAGGATTTCTATGCAAACTGTATTCTTTTTTATTTCGTTTGAGTATTAATAGTTGCCAGCATCCTCAGGACCTATGTGAGATAAGTAGGAACTGTTCAAGGAATGGAATATCGTGTGTCGGTGCAGTTACGTATATTATTGATGACGTTTACTATACACATGACGTTTGCGGAGTCAGTTCACAGAGCCTGCGGGTCGATCACGTAACGCATTGTACGCGCGTCAAGTAGATAATGTCACTTTTTATATGGAAAAATGACAGGTGGATCTACCTAACGCGCGTTCAAAAATGTTACGTGATTACCCCTCTGGCAAACACTGTTTGAACCCAATTCAATTCAATAAATAAATTCAATAACCCGGCTACACTTTTTACTCCAGGCAAAATATGGTTTCGAAAAACATTAATTTATAATAGTTTATAATTTTTTTTTGTTTATTTCATTCTAAAACGTTATTCTAAGGTGCTTTATTCAAGAATCCAACAAACTTTCCACCCGGACGTAATTATATAGATTTAAATTTAACATTCATTGTCTTTTTTATTTTATTTATATTGAATATTTTAAAGAAAATGTACCTAAATAAAGATTTAAAAAAATATTAATATTTATCCGGACTTTTTAGGAGCAAATTTTTTTTTTGTGATGTCTTATTTTTTGATGGATTTTGCCTCTAGGTAACTATTTAATTGATAAGATAATATATCCGTTACATTAAAAAAATTAGCTATTATAAATCATTTCCAAATTTGACATTTTTTCCATACAAGTTGTCAGTTCATTGCCTGGACTATTTTGGTCAAAATTATGCCTAGATATGACATTTAGTATTGCCGCATAATTGAATCTAGTGGGTTCAGCTTGCGTTTTGCCAGACTCTAGTGTACACTCCACTCTAGTCGTACTTATGATCTTTGTTTTACTCATACTTTGTTGTTAGTGTTTTAAGTTTGTAATTTTATTCGTACCTGCGTCATTAGGTACCTACTAATCAGTATGCGAGTATTGGGAACATGACTGGTATGACTTATGTATGAAAGTACTTATATAAAAAAAATATTTTAGAATAATTATATGAGAAATTATACTTAGTATAACTACCTATTACTTACCTTTAATCGATTTTATTAAACAATATTATGATCATTAAATAGTACCTAGTTTATAGAATAGTTCTTATTCCTTACAATATAGAAGTTAAAACCAAATTCTAAATCAAAACAAGCAATGTTTGTTTGTTTTCGTGATGAGATGTGTGTGACTTTGCAAATGTGATCTATTCTTCTAAATTTCATTAATAATTGTTAATATGGATGTAAATCTATTAAGCGCATTACATATGCGTAACAAATATTGTCGATTCCTGTTGTTATAGGTACCTACTACTTTATTACTTTTAACCTGCTTAGGTACCTGTGCAAGCACTGATCAGGGCTCCCAAAATTGAACTCTGACATTAACGAAAAAATTGTGTGTACAGTCGACGTCAAAGGTATGTTTACATTTTTCGCGTATTGCGCCGTTGGTATAAGGACAAGGTGCAGAAGTCGACGTCGGCTGTCGGCACGGCACCTGCGAGTTGCCGTGGACGCCACCTTATGCAAAGTGTCATCTTATTCTTCTTATGTAATTAGTGAAATAATGACTAACACAATTTTCATAGACGACTCGTTGTTGGTGTTTGATCACGATATGAATTTGTTAATAGGTTCTTTTATTCCTCAAATGTAAGTATTCGTTTTCATTAAATTGTATGATTCTTATTAAATAACAAAACTGCGAACATGAGAAGTGTTCATTATTGAATATAGGTACCTAGTCTGAATGGTCTTGTTGACTCAATGTTCACTTATGCCGCGCGTATAATATATGTAGTAAATTATAAACATTGAATCAAATAGGTACGTCTACCTACTTGTAAGTAGACGTATCAAGATATTCTTTATCAATTATTATTGATAAATACTAGATCAGATATGTATTTATGTATTTAATATAAGGTATTTTTAAAGTACCTACTCGAAAACACATTTATATTATATTGTTAAAACCTATGAAAAAATATTTTATACTTTAAACTTTAAATAATATGAGTAGGCACCTACAATACATTTAATGTATGGATGATAATTTATCATCCCTCATGAATTACGATATTGATGTTAGTTATTCATATATCACCAAGTTATATTTGGCTCAATCAACTTTTTCTTTATGTTATTCTGTCCCGGTAAGCCAAGTGATATACAACAGTGACATAGTTTCTTAGAAAAAATACATTTTACTCCTATCATGCCTCACTCTGGAATGGGTTTACCAATATATCAATAACACGTGTTTAGTGAATTTAAACCCCATAAAATCATAGCTTTAAAGAGTGACCCAGGAGACGTAACCATGGCAACGAGCAACAAATACTAGTTGATTGACCCATTTACAAAATAAGAAATTATACCTACAAGTAATGATATATGTTAATATTGTGCAGGGTGTTGGGCAGATCGTGCGACAAAGAGACCACTGAGGGGCACTGTTAAAAGGTGTTGCAACAAATGGCCCTAGCTGCGAGGAGTATAGTCAAGGGCACCGATATGTATACACCACGAACTCTCAAAAACATAGACACAGACCTTATTTCTGTAACAATAACGTTGTAGTATACTATTTATGAAACTCTGAGTGAATACATATTGGTGCCCATGACTAAACCTGCTATAGCTACTTAACCTACTTAGTTATTTAAAGCGAGGTCTGATTACCACCCCATTAAATGTTTTGCTGTGTTTGTCATAATATTACCAATAGTACCACCACTACCAATAGACTTGGTGACTGTACTTCATAAATTTCATAATGTCATATTAATTAGTGACATATAGACTTGGTGACTGTACTTATCGCGTGACAAGGCCAACCATGCTACGGGGCCTGAAGTCAAAAAATATCACTTGGCAACATGAACGGCTTCCGATTGACCAGAAAGGAGAAGCGGAAATGTAATCGGTTGAATGAAAGCCATAAACGATATAATTATGATTATTATGAAAATCAAATGTTGGCCCGGAATGTATCAAATTTACGAAGGACAGAATTTTAAACGTTAGTCGACCAAGTCAATTTCAAAAGTAGGTATTTACTTACCTATATTGTATGAATAAGGCATTATGGAATGATCACCCAAAAAAGCATAATACCTACTCTTCTTTCGCCAATAAGTTTGTGAAGCGCCTGTAGAGTAAATAGATTAATTAGTAAGTATATACAATGTGTATTTCTCTTTTTTTAAAGTATGTATTAGGCCAATTTAATGCTCTTCTGAAAACGTTACTTCTTTGCTTCTACCTACTTATTTTATTAAGGTTTGTATTGAGTATTGACCTTTAAAACCAAACTTTTTTTCATAGTATACCTACTTATGTTTTATTCTACTTACTTACCTAAGATTACCATATCAATAAAAAATATTACATTAAATTAGTATAATATTCCATCTTTGCATTATTTAAATTGTGACTACTGCAGGCCTTTTATAAGGCCCAACTAAATATTGAAAATCCAATTGTATTCAGATTTCTATTCCACGAGGGCAATGTATCATGCATGATAGAGAGTGGGGGCTCCTTCGTGGATTTATTGTTCTGTATAGTATAAATACTATAGGTTACATTTTAACCCAGTCAAATTAAACGTTTATTAGCAGCCTTTATTCGTATAAGAATTCAGGAGAAGTGATTGCCGGAGTTCTAGAACTCAGCTTATATTATACGTTCTTTTTGTTCAGTCGACATCAAAAATATGAATACATAGACGCAAAAGTGTAAACATATCTTTGATGTCGACTGTACATTAGATTGGAGAAAATCATGTTAGCTAAATTGCTAAAGGAGCATTATGTGGGATGAAAGGTGACTTTTTCTGGTGTTTGCTTATTTCCCGGAATTAGTACATAATTATACATTGTGCTCAAATCGTTTCGTATATGTAGTGAATTAACGTACATCACGTACATGTACCTATACATTAAAAGTTAACTAAATTGTCAACAGACATAGTTCTGAAGTTGTGATCCAATTCAAGTTGCGTGACACTTGTCGCACCCCGCCCCGTGTCGACTTTCCACTCCCTGCCCTGCATTACTCTGACAGGCCTTTTTATTTTCTTGAATGTAATCTAACAAAGCAATGAATAAGTAAGTAGGTAAAATTCCAAAAGACCGGTAATTATTTCACCCGCTTTGTTGAATTCAACTAGGATATGTGTTATTATATTGGTTATGCCTGGGTGCCTCTTAGCTTCGTCGTGGGTTGCAGTCCACGGTTACTAAGTCCCCGGCGGGCACCCTCGAGGGGGAGATTAGGTAAGCCCTTAACTAAGTACAAATGTTTTGCAATCCACCCATATCCACATGTTAAAAAATAAAATAAAAATACAACCGAATTGAGAACCTACCTACTCCTATTTTTTGAAGTCGGTTAAAAAGGCGACTAGAATAATCCCGCTCTGGAAAATGTGCGAAGAGAAAATAAGCTACAAAGAAATATTGCGTTTGTAAAAACGATCTAACAAATCAAATTTTTTTTTTTTTTTTTTAATTTATTGGTAATGTTTTAAAGTGCTGCCACCTGACATGTGTGATACGAGGCCAAAGTTCAAAGAAAATTTGTAAGTAGAGAGGAACTTATCTAATTATCTTTATCCCTTTGAACGCCAATCTTCACGAAAACTTTAAAAAAAAGAGA
The DNA here is from genome assembly GCA_932294315.1 of Epinotia nisella. Lineage (NCBI taxonomy): Eukaryota > Metazoa > Arthropoda > Insecta > Lepidoptera > Tortricidae > Epinotia > Epinotia nisella. Next base: position 24,898,279 of record OW028673.1, read on the forward strand.
GTGAAAGCCGCCAAAAGAGTGAATATAAACCTTATAAAGAAAGATTGAAGGTTATTTTGACAGCGGATGTCGTAACACTTAAAGGCGTTCTTGGCGCTGCATCCGGGCACGACAATACACGACACCTTTAGGCGTTCTTGGCGTTGAAAGGGTTAATCAAATGTACCAAAAGAACTTCGTGTTTACCTATACCTACACCTAATTCCAAAAAAACTGGCCAAGTACGTTATCGGACCACGCATAATGAAAGGTTCCGTACCTTCTACTAGTTAACCCACATTAAAAATAACTATCCTCTACTGTAAATTAAAAAGGTCTTATCTTCATATGCAACGCACGGCACTTACGCCTTTTTCGTTAAGGAATGCAGTTTTTCAGCACTAACTCAAAAACCTTTGGACCGATCTTGGTAGATACAATTTTCCTTGAAAGTATTTAAAAAAAAAACTTATGTATGTTCGCCGATTTCTCCGTCAATTGGGTTGTGTCCTCATGTTAAAATTGATAGCGCAGTGTTGCTAAATTGATAGTAAACCTTCAAATAAATGCAATTAAGTATAAACTACGAAATATAATTAAAATCATAAAAAGATATGGCCCTTGGAAGTTTACAAAAAATATGCATTTTTTTTATTGTCCAAAAGTAAATTTAAAGCTACCAATAGAATCCTTACGCTTTTATAGAAACAATATTGTATGACAACTATGGTCCTAAACGCAGTATTTCGCAACCGAAACAGCAATTTACTTGATTTTCCATATAACGACTAGTACAAATATTACCCTGTGACGTCATGATTCAATGTTAATCAGTATGGAACGTTTTCGGCTACCGCCAGCGAGGTCCATCTTTAACTCAATTTTTTGGGTATCTTTAATTGTACTTACTCCCATACAAACATTTGTTCCACACCAAAAACTGGTTCGGATGGCATCGTAAAAAAAAATTAGGACACAAGCCTATTGTGGCCCGATTTTAAAAATTCTTTTTTTATTCGAAAATGTATACTCTTGAGGTGGTCCGATTTTCTCCAAGTAAGGATCTGATGATGATTCCTAGAGAAATCGAGGGCAACCCTCAAATTTTACAGGCACGTACTCCAGGTTTCATGTATTTTTTAAAGCTATTCAGGTAGGTAATTGCGTCTGGTAGTTATCACTTCATGTTTGTGAGCTGATGATGGAAGGTACAACTCCTCAACAGTTAGGAGTTGGAGGATATTTTTTGAAATTTTATAGGTACGTGGTACGGGTACCTTTAACCGTATTCTTTCAAGTTATTCAGGTGAGCACAAGTCAGGTTCTGATGACGGGATCCCAGGGAAATCGAGGGCAACCCTCAAATTCTATAGGCACGCGTGTAGTGATTTCGGTATTTTCTATTATAACACCTGTATTTACCCTCGGAAATCGCAATTTTGGTGAAGTGGAACTAATGATGAAGACCACAGATGACTTATGGAACTCCTCAAGGATGTAAAGTACCTACGTCAAAGATTCTGACATGATTCCGTTGAAGTCTTTGAAGTGTCAATTCTGAGATCCTTGAGGAATCAACGGAACTCCTCAAATATTATCAGCCCACATATAGCGACTTGGATTTTTTTTCTGTAATAAACAACGCATTTGCTCTCGGAAAGCAGTTCATGTGACTTGAAAAGGAAATGTGGAAATTTGTATGTGGCTTGGAGGAGTACTGAATTGAAGTCGGTTTAAACTTTGTTTTTAAAGTAAATTATTCAATTACACGGTTCGAAAGTTAGAGGTGGGGGGTCACCATTTTTGTGACTTCCGGAGCAATTACATTTATTTTTAAAGTACAGTCATATATTATGGTGTGCCTGCCCCCCTAATTTTTTTTGTCTTTTGATTGCGATACCTTCTATGTAATTGCTAACAAAATACACCTATACTACAGTCGAGTTCTCCAATATCTATACAGACAACCTTTCAAAAATATCTATACCTACCCAGTTTTTATTGTTACTGACATAAGACGCAGGTGTACCTAAATACTTTTAAAAGGTTGTCTGCATAGAACATATTTAAGAATTCGGCTGTACAAATTTCATTTCAACATATCTACCTTATAGTTTTTGAGTAAAATGCCTGTGACATACGGACATACGGACATGAGGTAACTATAAGGTTCCGTTTTTGCCGTTTTGGCTACGGAACCCTAAAAATGGGAATTATATCTCAGGGTTAGCATTTTTCCCTTATTTGGCTGGGTTAAAATTAAAAATTAATGAGCACTATTATTTATTTTGCGGTTAAATGCCAAACCTTCTGCTCCTGTGTTCAATAGGTAGGCCCTACTTAGGTGACGTGCGTTACACGTCGCCTGCTCCTGTGTTTACTTACGAACGAGTAGGTATTTATATAAGTTTCTTACTCTAACTCCAAATTGGACAATCCTCTTGTATTTATTTATATTTGGTATTTCAATAAAATACTGTTACTCATAATATTTGTTTTATTTAAATCTACAGTGTGCAACTTCCATACGAACATAATTATATTTTAAGGGCAGAAAGTATAAGCCCTAATCAATGTAAATTGATGTCTCAAGTTAATGGCTCTCCATAGAAACAGTAGTACATTATTGCCGAGGCGCGGAAAGGAAGGGGTTGCCTGACGAGGTGGTTGGCAGGTCGAGGCTTGCCGAGGCCTGCCAAGAGACGAGTCAGGCAATCCCGGTTTCCGCTAAGGTAAATATAGTGCTTTTTTCAAACATGTGAGGAAATAATACATTAAGTAGCTTGTATGGGTGTATTATACTCCTAGGAGTAGGGGAGACTGGGGTTGATTGTGAACAGAGGTAGGTAGTTACGGTCGCGAAACAGAGATTGATTGACCGCTAAAGTGACGTTAATAAGAGATAAACGCTCCCGCCACCGCCGGTAGACACACCGCGAGAGTCAGTGGCGCTAGCGTTGTTGTGAGAGAAGCCCGTACCTACCCCTTTTTTTTTTGTTTAGGGGGGGGAAATGTGTTACGCATACCACCCGGGTGCAGGGGGTGACCCGAGTGGTTATGTGGGACTCCCGTATAAGCTGATGAGACTCATGGTATACCCACTAAAAACCCCCCACTTGCCGCCTCGCCGCCATGTGGCGAGGTCACGGGAACGCTTGCGCACACATCCGCGACCCCGCCGGCGGCACCCACCCACAAGCGGCTCCTTCGCGGATGCCCGAAGGCCCTCCACGAGAGGCACGCCAGATGTTTTGGCGCGCCTGCCTCCTCGATCTCCACCTATTCAGTAGCGGACCCCCCTGAGATCATGGGTGCGGGAAATTCCAGCACCCGGTGGCGGATCAGGTCTGTGGTTCCGCCACCGACCACGCCTCGGCCGCAGAGGATAGGGAAAGCGGCGCACCGTAATACCGGCATTCCTCTTCCTCTGCGGCCCCACCAATGCCGCTTCCGCGGCTGCCTGCCCAACGCATCCTAAGCGGGCATTGCACAAGCCCGTTAGGAGCGCCCTCCTCGGGCCAGCCAGCAGGCCCACACAGGCTGGCCCTGGGTGCCTCTTAGCTTCGCCGTGGGTTGCAGTCCACGGTCACTAAGCCCCCCCGCCCTGCCAAGGCGGGCACCCTCGAGGGAGAAGTACCTACCCCTGTCACAACCAGCCCCAGTCTCCCCTACTGACTAGGCAGGGAAGGGGTTGACCTTTTTAAATGTTGACGGATGAAAATTAGGCACTTCAGGCGAGTTACTCGCTTCATCTAAATGAGCTTTAAAGCTATCGTTACTCATGTTCTAATGGATGTCTCACGCTTAGAGGCACCCATCTCTGCACGTTACGATACGAGGTTTTCCACAGACGGGGGGACGCGAGGCGATGCAAGAATTTAATCAGTCATTTGTTTTATTGCCTACCATGTGAAATTTTCCCGGACGGCCTCCCCGACAGAAAAGCAGCTTTGAAGTGGAAAGTTTCGGTAGGTAGTCGCCATCAGATATATGGGATCGGCCAAAGTACTAACAAATATCTGAACACATTACAGACGTGTTCAGATATTTGTGAGCACTTTGGCCGCTCCGATATATCTCATGGCGACTATACATTTAATTTTTCGGGACAATCACGTTAGTTAGGGACTATAAGTACCCAGACTGCATTTTTATTTTGGTAGAAGTTAAAGGTCACAGCTCATTACAGCCACCCGGCACCCGACCCGCTCCGCCTCGCCTCGAGCGGTTAGTATTCTTCATATGGATTTGTATGGGCATGCGCTCACTACATCAACTCTGTAGCATCACCGGATCGCCTCGCTCGCGAGGTGTCCACGCGCGGACTGCGAGTGTACCGCTCGATGATAGCTCGCTGTTGGCACGCTTGCCTCGCGTGAACCGCGAGCTGGCAACGCGTGGGGGCGCGGAGGGGATCTCGTTGACCACCCGAGGTCCACTCGTTGACGACGCGAGGTCCACTCGATGACCACGCCAGGTTCACTGGTGACAACGCGGCGTCCACCCGTGGACCACTTGTCGACAACGAGTGGACGCTGAACGACGAGGCGGTGCGGGTGCCGGGTGGCTGTAATGATTTGTGACCTTAAAGATTTACATCGAAGTAAAGCATTAGGTAATTATGGCCATTTCAGTTCACCATCTAATGGGCCGCTAATACGCCAAGTCAACTAAAGTGGTGTACTCGTAGCTAAGCGGCGCAATGAGCACGAGAAAAAACGAAACCAAACGGGATCAAATATTGAGCATGAGCACACCTTTATTACTTACTAGCTTCTGCCCGCGACTTCGTACGCGTATAAATTATGGATGACATGATATTCTTATGTTTCACCATACGATAGGTACCTACTACACTGATAAATTAGATTATTACGATTTCATTTCTATAAATTATGCGTGTAACAGTTCAAATCCTCATAAACTTTGTCGTCAATAACATTTAGTTATATTGGTTTACTTAATCTTTATTGCAAACGAAGTACCTAAGTAGAAGAAAAATTACCATAACCGGAATTTAAATATAAGATTTCATAATTGAAACAAATGGACCGAGGGCGAGACCCCAAAGATACTCTATATCTCCGGGTGTCTTGTCAAACTACCCCTGAGAGCCAAAGTCCTGAAGGTAAACGGGGAGGCAAGCGGGGCCGAAGGCTGAGCTTTTCGTAGGAATGAAAGGCCCAACGTACCCTTATAGATAGCGCTCCATATGCGAGCCAGAGCATCGAAGGCCCGAGGGCGAGACTCCATGGATACTTACTATCCACAGGTGTCTTGCAAGCGAAACATGAGCCTTAAGTCCCAAAGTTGAGGGGTGAGGCAAGCGAGCCCGAAGGCCGAGCTTTTCGTATGAATGAAAGGCCCAACCAAACCAACCCTTCAGAGAGCGCTCTCTATGCTAGCCCGAGGGCCGAAGGCCCGAGGGCGAGCCTTCACGAACACTAACTAAACCCAGGTGTCTTGCAAGCGAAACCGGAGACCAAAGTCCCGAGCGAGAGAAGTCAGAAGAAGAGCGGCGAGGCAAGCAAAACCAAAGGCCGAGCTTTTCGTTGGAATGATAGGCCCAAAGAACCGTTTAAGAGAGCGCTTCCTATGCGAGCCCGAGGACTGACGCACACTATCTCCAAGTGTCTTGAAAGCGAAATCTGAGTTCCAAAGTCCCGAAGGTGAGTGGCGAGGCAAGCGAGCCTGAAGGCCGAGCTTTTCGTATGAATGAAAGGCCCAATACATCGCTTCTATGCGAGCCCGAGGGCCGAAGGCCCGAGAGCTAGCTCATGCGGACGCTCACTATACCCGAGTATTCATAATAATATTTCTGAATGTCACAAACGCTGAAGTTTTATACATAAAAAAATGGTACCTACTTAATTCTCCGCGGAATGCGGTTGTTTCCAAATTTTATACCCACGTCTCTTGACGTTGGTGAACTATGCTAATTCGACGTAAGTATTAAACTCAACCTATCATACATCTTTAGATGACCTCTGAATTCATAGCAATTATATAGGAAGACGAAGATCAAGGTTGCTGGATTTCAATATTAACAGCGACGTTATCAGCGACTGAGTTTCCAAAATAATTAGGTTTCTAATGTCTAACAGCTACTATCGGTTGAGATATCAAACATTTTTGGTTATTATAGATAGTCTTTAGCCATCTAGCACTCATTTTCATCCCGTGGTTTTTCACGTTTTATCTATATTTTTTTTATAATGTTTGAATGGAGTTCTTTTTACTTTCCAGTCAAGTGTATGTTTATCAATTTTCAAGTCTAAAGCTCATGGATTTGAGGAGTTCCCATACAAAGTTTTGCCCCATTTTTTACCCCCTTTGAACTAATTTTTATCATTTTTACAGCCTATGACCTGGCCGGGGATTTTCTCGACCGATTAAGTAAAAGTTGCATCAAAATCCTCTATTCACGAAGCTTCTCTGCGTTTTTTGAAAAATATTTTCAAAAAAGCAGACACAAAAAAATTAAAACTACAAAAAGTGCATGCTGCTGGGTTTGAACTCGGGGACACCGACTCCGTAAGCTATGGGTCAAACCACTGGACTAACTATCAGTTGTAAGAACACGATGAATTTTCGAATATATTGACGACATGTTACCATGGTAATGATACTGTTATAACCCCGCTCTTTCAACATTATATAGTTTCTAGTCGCCTCAGAACCTATTTTCATCCCATATTTTTCACGTTTTATCTATACATTGCTAAAAGTTTGAATGGGGTCGTTTTTACTTTCCAGTCAAGTTTATGGTTACCAATTTTCAAGTCTGTAGCTCGTACATTCAAGGAGTTCCCATACAAAGTTCAACCCCATTTTCTACCCCCTTTGAACCCTAATCTTTAAGATTTTTGTAGCTTAAAACCTATCCGGGGATTCTCTCGACAGATTAGTAAAGTTTGCATCAAAATCCGTTCAGCCGTTTCCACGTGATACTCTGACAAATAAACAGACAAACAGATAAACAGATAAACAGATAAACAGATAAACAGACAAAAATTCTAAAAACTGTTGGAACGTGTTCTGTTATCAATTCTAAGTATCCCCAGCCAAATTTTTTTCGTTTATCTTCCATGTACAGACTTTCGACCCTCTTCAGCTTTATTATATGTATAGATAAATGTTATCATATCATCCTCCTAGCGTTATTCCCGGTTGTGCCCTAAAGGAGCCCGGGGTTCGCTTTGACACCAAATCACAAGATGTGGCATAGGCACTAGTTTTAGAAAGCGACTCCTCTGACCTTCCAACCCAGAGGGAAAACTAGATTGGGATTAGACCGGTTCCTTCACCGAAAAGCTAACGGTAAACATTCCGTACATAAGTTCCGAAAAACTCATTGGTACATACGAGCCGGGATTCGAACCCACGACCGCCGCTTGGCAGACACTTACTATTTATAAATGTACATACAATTATTTATTTAATGTAAGTACAGTGGGGGATTTAGGGGATATATGTAAATATAGTGTAGGCCCCATAGGTTAAGTTAGTTTTAGTAATTTTAGTAGTTAATTTGTTTGTTATTTATTGATTGTAACTTTTAGTTTTCTTTGAATAAATGTTTAAAACCGGTCAAGTGCGAGTCTGACTCGCGCACCGAGGGTTCCGTATGAAAAATCATACAACACACTCGTCTTACCCCACCCATTAATTTTGGAAAAATCTAAACAACGCAAAGTATAGTAAAGTCATGAGCATGACATGAGTACCTACAGCGCCGTTTATCGGTGCATTTTGTTACTAAATTGCGCGACCAAGGAACTCGGTATGTACAGTATTCACGTACCACTGTAGAACCGTGTCGCAATTGACAGGCCGCCGTCACTCAAACTCAAGCGGTATATTACCTTATTGCGATAGGGTTCTACGGTGGTACGTTAATACATTTCCCTTACTGTATGTTGGTTTTTCAGCGATAATTCTTTATCAAGTGAATTAATTTCGATAATTCTTTTTTTATTTGCTAGAAGGTACTTTCACAACACTTTCATATGAATTTGAAGGCAAAAAATTTAACACAGAAGTATAAAATTACAAACAAAATTAACATATGATTTTTGAAGAATAAAAAAAAAACTACGCTAGATAGAGGTATCGTTATACTTTTCCGGTAATATTCACGTTAATATTAATAATATATATTATTTTCAAATTTTTCGCTTGGTTAACTTCGGAGATAAGGGGGGGGAATGGTATTTTTTTCAACATTTTTCTTGATAAATCAAAATTTTACCATTGTAGAAAAAAAAAGAAAAACTGTTTTAGAATGTACAATTCAAGCCCTTTCATATGATACCCCACTTGGCCTACTAACTAGACTTTGAATTTTTGCCCCCCCTCTTATCCGCCCTTTTTTATACAAATTAAAAGTATATATTAAAATTTTTCATTTTCCATACACGAAGATTAGCTTTATTTACAACTACTCCAAATTTCAAATCGATAGCATTAGTAGTTCCTGAGATATTTGACTTTGTGACAGACAGACAGACGGACGGAGTCGCACCATAAGGGTTCCGTTTTTACCTTTTTGGTCCGGAACCCTAAAAATTAGTATATGGAAAAAAAAAAGTACAGTATTGTCAGAGATGATGGCAAAAGACCTGATCGTGTGTCTCTGGTTCCATGGAGGTTGGGACGGATGCTTGTGTGGGACGCTACATGTGTAGACACACTGGCACCATCTCACCTCCAACGGACTACTTCTAAAGCGGGTGCAGCGGCGGAAAACGCCGAAAATCTGAAATGTAATAAATATAGAGGCCTCGGCAGAGAGTAGGTACGACTTTGTACCCTTTGGCGTCGAGACCCTCGGTCCATGAGGTCCCAGTGCGCATAAGTTATTTGCAGAAATCGCGAAACGTCTGGTCGATGTAACTGGTGACCGAAGAGCTGGCGGCTTTCTCGCGCAACGCATCAGCATTGCAATTCAGCGAGGAAATGCCGCCAGCATCCTCGGTACAATGCCTCGAGGGCCTTTTTTAGATTTAACTTAGTTTTAATTTATCTTAGTTAATGTTAATTATAATCTAGTACAATATAATAAATCTAATTTTTTTACATTAAGTATATATATTTGTAATAGAATAGTTTAGAAATTAAGGCAGAATAAAAAACTGATATATTAAAACTACTCAAATAGCCCACCCTGCGTCATTCCCGGTGCAAAGGTGCCCATTACGCTCGCCGCATTGCCGCGTTGGATTGTAATGGACAACCTTTGCAATAAGAATGACCCGGAGCGGGGGTCGAGGCCTTTTTCCCGCAGGCGGCGCCCCACTTCCCTAAGGAAAGATTTTCCTTCGAAGCACCAGCATCCCGAAGTCTCTACGGCAAGAGGGACAAATAAGTAGTGTGAGAGCACTGCGTACTTCCCGTACCCTACCCTTCCCGTACCGTACCCTCTTACGTGTAGCCGCCCACTCAACGGCAGCTCCTGCAACTCGCATTGTGCGGTCTAAGTGAGATGCCGCAAAAGTGCTGACGCATGTTGCGTTCCACAATAAGCATTTACCCCTTTGCCAGGGTACTAAGGTGAGGCCGTCAGGTCTCTTTCCGTCGGACCGACTGAGGCCTGGTGGTTCCAGTACGCAAGGGATATTGGCAGATACCAGCGCCCTCCGGATGATGTCGTTCAGGGCGTGATGGCGAGGGAATCTGCCAGCACATCTGAAGCAGCTGAGAGCGTGGTGGCCATTGCTCTCCACTGTGGCACCGCAGATGCATATATGGGGTTCGCAGACATTACAACCAAGGCGGAGAGCAACAGCCACCCGCATGGAGTCGTTATCGAGGAGGGTGCCCATATGTGGAGACGGGAGAGCGTGAAGCCACGCACCAGACTCAGGCCTCGAAACCGCCTTTAGCCTGGCTTTATCCACACCCAGAGCGGTCTCCGAGAGGTTATCAAATACACGCTTAACTCCCGCGCTGTCCCACATTCGTTGGCTGTTAGGTTTCTCCGGTGCAGGCGTACTTGGGTTGAGCAAAGACCAGGCCGCCCAGGCATCGGAAGAGAAGGCAATGGTTGCCTTGTCACCGTGTAAGGGAAGAATTTGAGTGACAAGGTCCACGACCCCGCTCGCCGATGCCAGGAATACTGGTAGACAAACGTCTCTTGCGCGCCGAATACCCAGACCGCCGCTCCGAATGGGAAGAGATGCAAGGTCCCATTGGCTCGAGCTGAGGGAGACGTTAAGAAGACATTCAAGGGTCTCATTCAGTGCAATGTCAAAGGAGTCAATGTGTGCAGGAAATAACCATGCGGGTACAGTGCGTAAAAAGTAGGTTAACTTGGGGATAGCAAAGCAGCTCCGCAGCAGGGAAAGCGCAACGTGAGCTGAAAGGTTTTTAAGCTTTTCTCCAATAGTTAGCAACAGTTGCTTTCTAACCTCAAAAGCTGCCGGAATAGCGTCTGTGAAGATTGGAGAGCCCAAAAGATTGAAAGTTTGAAAAGAAATTTCTTTAAGGCCAGGGAGTAAGTGACTGAAAGTAGGCAAGGAAGTTCGGGAAAAATCACTACACGGGAAGAATTCACATTTGCTGGCGTTCACTTCTAGGCCCAGTTCCCGCAGGCGAGGAAGGAGCGAACGCAGATCTTCCTCAACTTCCTCAGGCTTGCCTCCTAGAGTACCGTCATCTAAGTACCAGATATTCAGAGGTGAAAGAAGTTCTGATAACGGTCTTTGAATGGCAAGACTAAAAACTAAAGGGCCCAGAGGATTCCCCTGCTGCGCTCCAACTTGCGAAAGTATGGGAGATTCGTTTAAATATAAGTTCAAGTAATAAAGTAACAAGATTCAAATGACGGAGTCATGCCAAATAGTATTCTCTACCAGTCAACCATAGGGCCAAAACGACACTTAAAATTGGTGCATATAGTAAATGCTCAAACGGTTAGAGTACCTACTTTAGAGCGTAGCACAGACGTTTATTCATATATTTTATACTAGCTTCTGCCCGCGACTTCGTACGCGTATAAATTATGGATGACATGATATTCTTATGTTTCACCATACGATAGGTACCTACTACACTGATAAATTAGATTATTACGATTTCATTTCTATAAATTATGCGTGTAACAGTTCAAATCCTCATAAACTTTGTCGTCAATAACATTTAGTTATATTGGTTTACTTAATCTTTATTGCAAACGAAGTACCTAAGTAGAAGAAAAATTACCATAACCGGAATTTAAATATAAGATTTCATAATTGAAACAAATGGACCGAGGGCGAGACCCCAAAGATACTCTATATCTCCGGGTGTCTTGTCAAACTACCCCTGAGAGCCAAAGTCCTGAAGGTAAACGGGGAGGCAAGCGGGGCCGAAGGCTGAGCTTTTCGTAGGAATGAAAGGCCCAACGTACCCTTATAGATAGCGCTCCATATGCGAGCCAGAGCATCGAAGGCCCGAGGGCGAGACTCCATGGATACTTACTATCCACAGGTGTCTTGCAAGCGAAACATGAGCCTTAAGTCCCAAAGTTGAGGGGTGAGGCAAGCGAGCCCGAAGGCCGAGCTTTTCGTATGAATGAAAGGCCCAACCAAACCAACCCTTCAGAGAGCGCTCTCTATGCTAGCCCGAGGGCCGAAGGCCCGAGGGCGAGCCTTCACGAACACTAACTAAACCCAGGTGTCTTGCAAGCGAAACCGGAGACCAAAGTCCCGAGCGAGAGAAGTCAGAAGAAGAGCGGCGAGGCAAGCAAAACCAAAGGCCGAGCTTTTCGTTGGAATGATAGGCCCAAAGAACCGTTTAAGAGAGCGCTTCCTATGCGAGCCCGAGGACTGACGCACACTATCTCCAAGTGTCTTGAAAGCGAAATCTGAGTTCCAAAGTCCCGAAGGTGAGTGGCGAGGCAAGCGAGCCTGAAGGCCGAGCTTTTCGTATGAATGAAAGGCCCAATACATCGCTTCTATGCGAGCCCGAGGGCCGAAGGCCCGAGAGCTAGCTCATGCGGACGCTCACTATACCCGAGTATTCATAATAATATTTCTGAATGTCACAAACGCTGAAGTTTTATACATAAAAAAATGGTACCTACTTAATTCTCCGCGGAATGCGGTTGTTTCCAAATTTTATACCCACGTCTCTTGACGTTGGTGAACTATGCTAATTCGACGTAAGTATTAAACTCAACCTATCATACATCTTTAGATGACCTCTGAATTCATAGCAATTATATAGGAAGACGAAGATCAAGGTTGCTGGATTTCAATATTAACAGCGACGTTATCAGCGACTGAGTTTCCAAAATAATTAGGTTTCTAATGTCTAACAGCTACTATCGGTTGAGATATCAAACATTTTTGGTTATTATAGATAGTCTTTAGCCATCTAGCACTCATTTTCATCCCGTGGTTTTTCACGTTTTATCTATATTTTTTTTATAATGTTTGAATGGAGTTCTTTTTACTTTCCAGTCAAGTGTATGTTTATCAATTTTCAAGTCTAAAGCTCATGGATTTGAGGAGTTCCCATACAAAGTTTTGCCCCATTTTTTACCCCCTTTGAACTAATTTTTATCATTTTTACAGCCTATGACCTGGCCGGGGATTTTCTCGACCGATTAAGTAAAAGTTGCATCAAAATCCTCTATTCACGAAGCTTCTCTGCGTTTTTTGAAAAATATTTTCAAAAAAGCAGACACAAAAAAATTAAAACTACAAAAAGTGCATGCTGCTGGGTTTGAACTCGGGGACACCGACTCCGTAAGCTATGGGTCAAACCACTGGACTAACTATCAGTTGTAAGAACACGATGAATTTTCGAATATATTGACGACATGTTACCATGGTAATGATACTGTTATAACCCCGCTCTTTCAACATTATATAGTTTCTAGTCGCCTCAGAACCTATTTTCATCCCATATTTTTCACGTTTTATCTATACATTGCTAAAAGTTTGAATGGGGTCGTTTTTACTTTCCAGTCAAGTTTATGGTTACCAATTTTCAAGTCTGTAGCTCGTACATTCAAGGAGTTCCCATACAAAGTTCAACCCCATTTTCTACCCCCTTTGAACCCTAATCTTTAAGATTTTTGTAGCTTAAAACCTATCCGGGGATTCTCTCGACAGATTAGTAAAGTTTGCATCAAAATCCGTTCAGCCGTTTCCACGTGATACTCTGACAAATAAACAGACAAACAGATAAACAGATAAACAGATAAACAGATAAACAGATAAACAGACAAAAATTCTAAAAACTGTTGGAACGTGTTCTGTTATCAATTCTAAGTATCCCCAGCCAAATTTTTTTCGTTTATCTTCCATGTACAGACTTTCGACCCTCTTCAGCTTTATTATATGTATAGAAGATAATATTATTTAACAAGTAGCAAATATACTCAATGATGGTAGATATACAAACATCTACAAAACATCAGTCCATATTATTTCGAAGTAGCTATGTAGGCCTTAACCTAACTACATTAGAAAATAGATGGCTAGAAAGAGATCGGTTTACAATAAAAGGACCAATTACCAAGGTACCTTAGTGAATTAGTTGGAAGATCTAGTATGTTCTATTAATAAATTAGTGTGTTACCGGATATATTCTCGACTAGCTTCTGACTTCGACTTCGTACGCGTATAAATTATGGATGACATGATATTCTTATGTTTCACCATACGATACCTACTACACTGATAAATTAGATTATTACGACTTCATTTCTATAAATTATGCGTGTAACAGTTCAAATCCTCATAAACTTTGTCGTCAATAATATTTAATTATATTGATTTACTTAATCTTTATTGCAAACGAAGTAGGTACCTAAGTACTTGTAGCAGAAGAAAAATTACCAAATCCGGAATTTAAATATAAGATTTCATAATTGAAACAAATGGCCCGAGGGCGAGACCCCAAAGATACTCTATATCTCCGGGTGTCTTGTCAAACTACCCCTGAGAGCCAAAGTCCCGAAGGTAAACTGGGAGGCAAGCGAGGCCGAAGGCTGAGCTTTTCGTAGGAATGAAAGGCCCAACATACCCTTATAGATAGCGCTCCATATGCGAGCCAGAGCATCGAAGGCCCGAGGGCGAGACTCCATGGATACTTAATTACTATCCACAGGTGTCTTGCAAGCGAAACATGAGCCTTAAGTTCCAAAGGTGAGGGGTGAGGCAAGCGAGCCCGAAGGCCGAGCTTTTCGTATGAATGAAAGGCCCAAACCAACCCTTCAGAGAGCGCTCTCTATGCGAGCCCGAGGGCCGAAGGCCCGAGAGCGAGCTTTTCGTAGGAATGAAAGGCCCAAACCAACCCTTCAGAGAGCGCTCTCAATGCGAGCCCGAGGGCGTGCCTTCACGGACACTAACTAAACCCAGGTGTCTTGCACGCGAAACCGGAGACCAAATAACCGTTTTAGAGAGCGCTTCCTATGCGAGCCCGAGGACTGACGCACACTATCTCCAAGTGCCTTGAAAGCGAAATCTGAGCTCCAAAGTCCCGAAGGTGAGTGGCGAGGCAAGCGAGCCCGAAGGCCGAGCTTTTCGTATGAATGAAAGGCCCAATACATCGCTTCAGAGAGCGCTCTCTATGCGAGCCCGAGGGCCGAAGGCCCGAGAGCGAGCTCATGCGGACGCTCACTATACCCGAGTATTCATAATAATATTCATACGCTGAAGTTTTATACATTCAAAAATTGGTACCTACTTAATTCTCCGCAGAATGCCGTTGTGTCCAAATTTTATACCCACATCTCTAACTATGCTAATTCGATGTAAGTATTAAACTCAACCTATCATACATCTTTAGATAACCTCTGAATTCATAGCAATTATATAGGAAGACGGAGATCAAGGTTGCTGGATTTCAATATCAACAGCGACGTTGTTAGCGACTGAGTTTCCAACATAATTAGGTCTCTTATGTCTAACAGCTACTAGTCTTTAGCCATCTAGCACTCTTTTTCATCCCGTGTTTTTGTCACGTTTTATCTATATTTTTTATAAAGTTTAAATGGAGTTCTTTTTACTTTCCAGTCAAGTGTATGCTCATCAATTTTCAAGTCTTTAGCTCATGGATTTGAGAAGTTCCCATACAAAGTAGGAGCCCCATTTTTTACCCCCTTTGAACTAATATTTTTCATTTTTACAGCCTATGACCTGGCCGGAGATTTTCTCGACCGATTAAGTAAAAGTTGCATCAAAATCCTCTATTCACTAAGCTTCTCTGCGTTTTTGAAAATGTATCACAAAAAAAAAACTACAAAAAGTGCATGCCAATCGCTGGGTTTGAACTCGGGGACACCGACTCCGTAAGCTATGGGTCAAACCACTGGACTAACTATCAGTTGTAAGAACACGATGAATTTTCGAATATCTTGACGACATGTTACCATGGTAATGATACTGTTATAACCCCGCTCTGGCAACATTATATAGTATCTAGTCGCCTCAGAACCTATTTTCATCCCATATTTTTCACGTTTTATCTATACATTGCTAAAAGTTTGAATGGGGTCGTTTTTACTTTCCAGTCAAGTTTATGGTTACCAATTTTTTAAGTCTGTAGCTCGTGCATTCAAGGAGTTCCCATACAAAGTTCAACCCCATTTTCTACCCCCTTTGAACCCTAATCTTTAAGATTTTTATAGCTTTAAACCTGGCCGGGGATTCTCTCGACAGATTAGTAAAGTTTGGATCAAAATCCGTTCAGCCGTTTTCACGTGATGCTTGTTTAAATAAACAGACAAACAGATAAACAGACAAAAATTCTAAAAACTGTTGGAACGTGTTCTGTTATCAATTCTAAGTATCCCCAGCCAACTTTTTTTCGTTTATCTTCCATGTATGGTTTAAGATCATTTATTCTCATAAGAATTTACAATTCACTTTACATGAGATAAATACAAATGTACAGACTTTCGACCCTCTTCAGCTTTATTATATGTATAGATTTAAAGATTTACTTTTATATGAAAACCGCTTACATACTGATACGTACATTTTGATGGGCCGTAGCAGGTATGTGGGCGCTGGGCGATATAACGCCCTAAGTGAGGTTTCACACTTGAGCGATTTGCCAGCGATTTCTATACAAAACTCGAACGCGGCGATCTCGCGGCGTGATCGCCGCGATCGAGATTTGTATAGAAATCGCTGGCAAATCGCTCAAGTGTGAAAAGGCTGTAAGGGTCTATGTTAGAGTAGGTACATACTAATGCTATGAGCTGGTTCAGAAATGAACGCGAGTTGGCACGACGAAATAATACAATCAGTGTTATCGGACTACAGTTTTAATTCTAAACAAAGACTGGCGTTTACCGAGCAGCTGCATCATCTCGGCCACCCCCGGGCCCTCCGCGAGCCCGCTAAGAACTGACCTAAGCATTTTCATGAGTACTGGAAACTTTACATCGTTTTTCGTACAAAACTCCTTCAAATGTTGTTTTAAATGTATTTGGTCATAATTTGATAACAATTCTAAATCTGGTATTAACTTTTCAAGTAGAGCTTTGTTTATATCTGCTTGTTCCAATTTTGACGGAAGAATCCATAGGAATCCATATTTATCCGTGAGCAGCTGTTCCAACCTGCTGGTCCGGGTCGTGGCCCACTCTAGGACACCTCGGACATGATCGTCGCTCACGTTCAACTTCTCTGTGGGATACTTTTCTTTCACAAGTTGTTGTAATCTAGCGACTAGGGCTTGGGATTCGGTGTCATCCAGCAAACGACGTCTAATTTCAAGTTTATTGCATTCCTCAAGCAAGTCTGGATTGAGACGGCTAGGATGTGATGATATTTTTCTTAGCTGAAACTGGATGTTATTGCAAACGTGAATACACATATTATTATTATGAATCGAGGGTAGAAACCAGTGGCGCGTTGTCCACTAAACTAGATTTTCACTAGCCTGTATACAGAGTGTTTTTTTTAAATGGGACAGTATGGGGAAATCCGAATCTCAAGGAGATAGAGGAAAAGTGTCCAAGGAGACATTAGGTGTTTTTTTATGTAAACAAATTTGGCTCATTAAAATTTTTGGTCAAGCGTGAGTTGTTCTTAAAAAATGATAAAGTTGGTCATTTTTTTTTTGACGCGGGTCGACTCTGTTTCATGTAAGGATTATTTCATTGTATGGAAAGAAAAAAATCTGAACAGCAGAAGTTGGTCAAATTTAATGAAAAGTAATCTTCATACAATTGCAGTATTCGCCTTTTAATATTGCTACAAGTGCCTAGGCGTGTAAAAAAATATTTAAAATTATTCCATTTTTAAATTTCGATAATCCATAAGAGCTCCAGATGATTCAAGAGAAGAACATTTTATTTAATCTTCGTAAACATCATGGCACGCGATAGTCTTGAAATTATAAAAAAAAGAATTCAAATTTGGAACGAGTGGCCCCCACGATCGTCCGACTTAACGCCATTAGAATTTTTCTTATGGGGTTACCTTAAGGGTCGAATTTATGAATCCCGATACAACTCCGTACAAGAATTAAAAGATGCTGTTTACAACACTTTAAACACAATTCACCATAAGTCTCTGTTAAATGAAACTAGAAGTGTCTTGAAGCGTGCTCGTACCTGCATAAGACAAGACGGCGGCCACATCGAACATTTACTCAAGTAATAAAACTAATAAACCAACTGTATGAAGATTAGTTTTCATTAAATTTGACCAACTTCTGCTGTTCAGATTTTTTGCTTTCTATACAATGAAATAATCCTTACATGAAACAGAGTCGACCCGCGTCAAAAAAAAAATTGACCAACTTTATCATTTTTTAAGAACAACTCACGCTTGACCAAAAATTTTAATGAGCCAAATTTGTTTACATAAAAAAACACCTTATGTCTCCTTGGATACTTTTCCTCTATCTCCTTTAGATTCGGATTTCCCCATACTGTCCTATTTAAAAAAAACACTCTGTATATGTACCCTTCCTTCCACCAAACCTTATCCGGTTACGATGAAATACTACTCTACAAAAACGGTCAAGTGCGCTTCATAGAACATACCCGTCTAAACTTGGAAGATAAGGGGTGAGTACGATAGACGAGCAGAGATAAAGGCTCCTTTTAAACCTTTTCGTACGGAACCCTTATTAGCTTGGCTTCGTATGCCTACAGATGTTTGACGAGACGCCACCGGTAGAGACAGACAGAATACCTCTTGAGCGAGTTCGTCCATAGACTTGAGGCGCACCCCGGCCCCGGGCACGTGGTCGAAGCCGCCGCCGGCCAGCGTGATGTAGTTCACCAGCGCCAGCGGAAACACACCTGCACATACTAGCTCATTATTACATCATTCTAAATACTTAAGTATAAATATAGTACATTGTTTAAGAGGCTAGAAAGTAAGCAATAGATGGACGAGTTAGTTCGAGAGCCGACGCGTAGCGGAGGCCCTCGAAAGTACGAGTCCAGATATTGCACTTTCGGCCGAGGCTTAACACAGTGCTTTTCACGCCTACTGTGAGGAAATTGCAAATAATTATAATTTAAACCAAAATTAAGTATCTAATTGAAGATCATAATTCATAATACTAAACAGGCTCGCTTGCCTCGCGCCCGGCGCGGAGGAGGAGGAGCGGACGCACGCCGGCGCGACCGCGCGCGGGGCCCTGTGATTGGTCGATCGCTGTTCAAACTGTCCAACAATAACATTGTTGGACAGTTTGAAGTCATAGATAGCCTGTTCGTGCGACGTCCAACTAACCCCAGCTTTGAAGCCTGAATTCTGACCATCTTTTGCCACATTTCCGAGCAGTGGCGTGAAAAGTACATTAACAACATGAACATATGGTCATCAAGTGAACGCTCTCCAATCTAGGTAACTACCGACAGTGAACCGGCTTACGAAGCACGGTCCCAGGTAGATTAGAATCCCAGTAAATATATTTTTATTTGAGAGACGAACACGAATATATAGTTTTTTTATTAACGGGGCGCAATTATTACCATGTGAAACAATTATCGGATTTAATTGAGATTAGTGAGAACAGTTTGAATAAAAGTAACATTTTTAGATTAATACATATATGGAATGCCTCCAACGTTAAAATTAAATACACGAAACCTTTCAGCTTGTAATCCTCTACTTTTACATCACTTTGCCTCTTGCTGAGCTTGGTACCGTCTGCATTAACAATCAGAGGCAAATGGCCATACTTTGGTGGTCTCCATCCAAATGCCCTGCAAAAATAGTTTATTTGGTAAAGTCAAGGTAACAATGTCTCTTTGTATAAATTGTTTATAGTGTCGCGGAATTCCGCTGCGTGATTTCGACCGCACAGCTACTTCATACAAATTCTACGACCAAATGTTGTTGTTCTTTTGTTGTTGAGCATGAATTTCGTTTGTATGCGGTGAGCCCAGCGAACTTCGGAGACGGAATCGCTCGCTTCTGTATATGGCGAGCCTGAGGGGTCATTGTTTTTTCTCGATCTTACCACTTACTTGTAAATTAAGAGATGTTTGGTCGTCGAGATTTGCCACTCTACTCCTCTCAACACGTGAGAAATGCCCATCAGATGGTCATCGACCACATTGGCAAAATGGTACGTCGGGAACCCGTCAGACTTCATTAACACAGGGTCTCCCTCGTTGATGGACACGTCATATGCAATACCACCAAAGATCAAATCTTCAAAAAACTGACAGTCAGGTGTCAGCTGTAGAGAAACAAAAATTTAGATTGTAATATTTATATTTATAAACTCAAAGATTTTTTAGTTGTCACAGACACAGAACAACATGCATGTCCCTGAATCATTCTGAATGTCCATAGGTACTAGTACTTGGTACAGTACATTTAAATAGATTTTGAATAGATTAATAGATTTTTTTACCCCGGACAAGTTCGAGTCGGACTCGCCAACCGAGGGTTCCGTACAAAATTACAAATGAGTTTTGAGACTTTTCCCTGTACTTGTAGTATAAGACAATATTACTTGCCAAATTTCATAGTTCTAGGTCAACGAAAAGTGCCCTAAAATTTTTTGATTCCTTTGACAATGTATAGCTAGCATAAACGGCTGTATCTTTTTTTTTATGTAACCTAGAAGTTTTATTTTTCACAGCTTTAAGAGACTGTAGAAATGAGTATATGTTTTTTAATTTCAACTCGATACTTGCACGCTTTTCTGAGATAAAGGGTCTTGACTGACAGAAAGACGGATAACAAAGTGATCCTATAAGGGTTCCGTTTTTTCCTTTTGAAGACACTAAAAAACATGAATTGATAAAAACGGACCCTTAGCTTAAATTCAATAAGATTAATGATTACTTGATTAGCCAATGGTAGACTTTATATCCAATCCAATATTGCTTAACTACATATGTACAGTCAGCATCATAAACATGTATACAATTTTCGACCTTAGCTCCAAGCAATAAGGTCCTAGAATGTATACATGTTTATGATGCTGACTGTACATGAGAACTGATGTATTTAATTTGACAGTTGAGTCATACTTACAGTTAATTTATTATGGACTTCAGTGACATTTAAAGACCAACTACGAGTTATACATTTGGATAATACAGCAAAATGACATTATTTTTAAAGGTTCCAGATCTTACACCTGGTCTTCCAGTCTCCAGGTCCCATACCCCACTATCACAATAAAATAAAAATTCACTTAAAAATATAGTAGTCTAAATTCAGTGATTTCTTTAAGATTCAGTAGTAAATCTAACACTAAATACCTTTCAGATTCTCTCAACTTACATTAAAGTCTATGTTTAAGTGCTGGTTTAAGAGCAAAGATAAATCAAACACAATAGGGAACTAAAATGCAACCGCTAATTGCCCTTGGACTTAGACTGGCTTGTATATGGCTATGGCCAGATTTTGCCAAACTATAATCAATCTACAAATCAAACAAACCTTCAATCTGATACAGCTTGGGGTACCGGCATTTATCTTTTCCTTGACTTCTCCTAATGTAAGATTACGACACCTATTATCATATTTAGGTATACTTTGTGACCTCATTGCATCACGCCGCAGCAAATTTAATCTCCGGTCTGTACAGAAACATCTATAAGCAATACCAGTATTGAGGAGTTTTGTTATGTATGTTCTGAAATAAGAACAAAGGAATATGTAGAAGAAATATGTAGGGCTTGTTATTATTATATTGCATAATGCCTCATGATCTGATTTCAAATTGGCATGGTCCTGCAATACACATCTATCTAAATAATAAATTATCTTGTTAATTATATTATCAAAAGTTTTCACACAAAATATTAAATTTCCAAAAAGCCTATATATTGAAATGTATGTTTTCTTTAAATGCCACATGTAGATATGACAAAATTTTACAGTACCTAACTGTCATCAAAAATATTGGAAAGATAAGGCACATGAACCAACATACATTTTACATATACATACAGTCGAGTTCTCCAATATTGATACTGACAACCTTTCAAAAATATCTACACATGCATCTTATGTCAGTAATAATAAAACCCTGAAAACGTAAAACTAAAGAGTACAGTACCCAGAAAGTTATACATGTACGTTTTTAACTATTTCCTCTGAGAGCTAAATGACAACAACCATACATAACCAAGTTAGAATACAATACATGCTCATGTTTCTCAATTTATGACTAATTGGAAACATGAAAACTAAATAGTATTTTAGAGTAAATAATTGACACCATATTTTTTCTTCTGTCTTTTTAAGTAGGTACTTAAAGCTGTTTGATTTCCTTTTACGAACCTTTTGCAAACCTTTTTAGAGTAAAATAGTTAAATTATTATCAAATTAGGTAAAAATTATAAACAGTTAGTCTTCTGTTAAAATATTCTAAGCATGAACATTCAGTTTGATTGACTTCAGGTTATTAGGGTCGGTCTTTTTGTGTTTTTTTTGTTTAAATACTTAAATATATTCATTTTCATGGGAAATTATGTAACATGTTGTAGATATTGTAGAACTCGACTGTACACTGTAGTGATTATTTTCTTTTTCTGTTTATGCTGCAGTGAAATATAATCTTGTGAAAGAGAATTAAAACATTTTAAGTCAAGTAAATTAAAAAAAATGAAGACATCGGGCATTCTGCTGTTTAGGAATTTTGACACTAAGTCATACTGAGATTTGAGCCCTATTTACACACATGCAATACCCTCATGCAAGCCTTGCACATACATGTGTATTAGGAATATTGGTAATAGGGCAATTATATAATAAATCATTTAGAAGCTAAGGTATATTAGCAATCAAGGCTATAAAGTGTATAGACAAGTATTGGGCAAAATTAAGCCTACTACCCAATTATTTTGTATAGCCTTTATTAATTTATAAAATCTATCAATACACTTACTTGTATACATCAAGCCTTTCACTTTGTATATATGGGCCATACTGCCCACCAATACCAGGACCCTCATCACACTGAATGCCTGCCCACTCCAAATCTTGGATAAGTGCTTCAACTGAACCTGCCACCTTCCGTGTCTGATCGGTGTCCTCGATTCGAAGAATAAGTGAACCATTGAATGAGTTTGCAAATAATTTGTTATAAAGTGCTGTGCGAAGGCCACCCAAATGAAGGTAGCCAGTGGGACTTGGTGCAAATCTGACTCTAGGAGAATTGGTTGCTATACAGCGATGTGGCGAAATAAAATAAGGCAAGCGCGGTAACCCCTTCATTACTGCACACAACATGTGTGGCTTTGGTTATTCGCAGATTACAGTAACTTAAAATACTATTTACAGAGTCCAATATTTCAGTCCACAGGAAACATAAGATCATAATGTTCCTGGCTATTCTTTTGCTTAGATAATATTTGTCATTTCAATTTGACTGTTACAGCCCATCTACAACCGGCTGCTACCAAAATAATACTTGAAATTCGTTTGATTTTGTTAACTAGGTCACAATTTAAGTAGATAATGTATGTTGAAATTTACTGTTTCTGCGCTTCAACTTATAGAAGATTAATAATATACATATTTTATATAAAGATACCAACAATGTAAATATCTATATCGATCTGACTTTGCTCGAACTCCATAAATATACTTATTATACTCATCTCTTCGCTGAGTTACGTACGAAGTTGAAGTTGAAGCTGTCAGCAATGTCAAATGAGTCGAATCCTTATGCCGCGTACAGACGTCAGTTTGAGAAGTTATAGCTGACGCCAAACGTCTGAGCGCGGTGGACGGCACGAGCGATATGAAGTTATAAAAATAAATAGAGTGACATAAGGTGCCGCTTCGAAACTCGAAGTTAGTATATCTGCATCCCTGTCATTCGAGTAATGTAAGTGCGACAGAGACGGTGATACACGAACGAAAACGAATTTCGTTTCGCGGTAGGCCCTCAGCTATGGGCGCGTCCAGGCAAGCGAAATATGAGGGCCTAACGCGAAATGAAATTCGTTTTCGTTTGTGTATCTCCGTCTCTGTTGCACTTGCTGGTTCGAGTGACAAAGAGGGAGATACACGAACGAAAACGAATATTGTTTCGCGGTAGGCCCTCTGCATGATTTTTGATTTCGGCCCGTTCGGACAAATGCCAGATGCACGGCATCCGCGAAAACCAGTCACTCCCAAAGAGGATATAACCACTACATTCGTCACTATGCATAAATATAATATACTAGATTTTCTTTGACCTTCCTCGCCAGTCCGCCACGCTCCTTCATCTGACGGTGCCTTAGGCCTCTCACACTTGTCATTAGCTGTAAAATTTACTATACACCGCCACCGCAGGCCGCGCCAGTGTGATGCAGGCTTTATTGGAAGTGAATTTGGACATGTATTCCCGCTCTTACAAAATATGGCGTCAATTGCATGCTTTATCTGTGGTCAAAGCTGAAAAAAAATGTAAAGATATCACTATGGTTCCGATGTCGAAATAACAGTGAAAGTCATTGTTAGAATTACCAAAAATCTTTCTAAAATGGTAAGCATCACATCTTTAAATCATGTAGAAAAGTATTTTCAACCAATATTTCAGTCCACAGGAATTTTTCATCAAGATTGGAATAACAGGAAGTCGATTAACAGCTACGTTTAGTCTGAGGTTATGACATTACCAACTGCGTTTTCTTTCAGAATAAATTAAAATCATCACAGAGGGACAAAGTGAAGAAATTTGTTGCCTTCACTCAAACCAGCGAAAGCACTGCAATATATTGCCTGACCCAGAATGACTGGAAACTGGACTTGGCTAGTGATAACTATTTTCAGAATCCTGATGCGTACTACAAGGACCCCATTAGGGCCTCAATAGACAGAAAGAAATTGGAACAACTGTTCAACAAGTACAAGGATCAACAAGAGAATGACAAGATCACTGTGGATGGAGTGATGAAATTTCTAGAAGATTTAAATCTTAGTCCAGAATCTATATTAGTACTTATCATTGCATGGAAATGTAAGGCTGCAGTTCAGTGTGAGTTCTCTAAAGATGAATTCCTAATGGGCCTTATGGAATTGGGCGCCGACAGCATAGACAAATTAAAAACAAAATTAGCTACCCTTGAAACAGAAATAAAAGATCCTAATAAATTTAAAGATTTCTACCATTTTACTTTTAACTATGCCAAAAACCCAGGGCAGAAAGGATTGGAGTTAGATATGGCAATAGCATATTGGAATATAGTGCTGCGAGGAAGATTTAAATTTCTAGATGCTTGGTGCAAGTTTTTAACGGTATGTTTTTGTTTTGTTTCATTTCAATACAAATCATTTCAATTCTCAGTACATTGAAAATATTTAGGTTCGTACCTTCCATATGACACTGTTACTTCATGATTGTTGAGTTGCAATGATCTACTCATAAATACACACTGTGTAAACTCAAGGGACTGAATACATCTTCACATAATGGTGTTGAAAAAATTCATGAAATATTGTGGTACAGCTAATGCATGTAGTAATATTGTAAATGGAGTTTAATTTATAGATAATATTTGTCATTCTCAGAGAAAAGCCACCTTATTGGTGCTTTTGCGATTTTTATGCTGTCACATTTTATCAGCACATCATTAACCTTTTGGACGCCATTCTTCACATACTAAAGTGTCACTGACATGCCAACTTTTTTTCCAAAAGAGAGTGAATAGGAACCTTATAAGAAAGATTGAAGGTTGTTTTGACAGTGGACATCTTAACACTTAAAGGCGTTCTTGGTGTTCAAAGGGTTAAAAATGGCATAAGTGCCAACAACAATAAGGTTCCTGTGGGCCTAAGATGTTGGTTGCTACTTTATCACTTATCATTGTTGATATATCAACAGCGATAAGTGATAAAATGTCAACCATGCTATGCCCGCTGGTTCCTCTTCCCTGAAAATTACACATACAAGTTTTTCTCTATGAAATTTTAATTACCTGTGGGACAACCCTGATACTAATGGACTGCATTGCAAATTCAACTTTCAGTATGTATAGATAAATTGCAGATATGAAAAAAAATACTTGGTGTGTGGGATGTATCATGGGCTAATAGTGTGTTTATTATCTTTGCCTGAAATAGCTGCTGCAAATGCGAATTGTTTTTCTATATTAAACCTAGTGATATAAGAATCAAAAGTCATTTTGGTCTAGTCTTGGTCATCTTAAACAAATCAATAATGCATAGGTGGATTTTCAATATTTGCAATTCCATCTTCTATCAAGAAAACTTTATGTGTAACTATTGAATAGGTTTGCTGGTTTGGACCTTAACTATTCAACCAGCAGGGCTAGCACAACTGACGCTGCCGCGATGCGAGTCGAGAAAGATCTACCCTCCTCTTTCTAATTTTCACGGTGACGCTCAATCGCGCGCGAAGCGACTGAGTAGCAAGTTGTGCTAGACGAACAGTGGTTACGCAATAACTGTGGCACAAGTAATGCCTCTCACATGTCTACTTAATTAATAATATCCTAGTTTCGATTTTTACGGGTAAACTGGTAGGACTATTTAGAAATCAATATGTTTCAGATTATAAGGTAGAGATATTTCGCTTTATATGAGAGGCTCCTGCAGGGTATGCCACCCTCTTTATCTCCTTATATTAAAAGATAATTCACATGCAATCGCGAGTGATACCTGTTAGCGGTGGGTCTGAAAAATGTTATAGACTAGCATCAAGCATTAAGTGTAAGCAATATATATTTAAATAACATGATTGATCATGATCACCAATCATACATACATACATACATATAATCACGCCTCTTTCCCAGAGGGGTAGGCAGAGATCACGGATCTCCATTTGCTACGATCCTGACAAACCACTTTCGCTTCACTCACCTTCATAACATTTCTCATACATGCTCGTCGGTTTAGAGTACTTTTGACCTGGCCTTTTTGTAACATTTCTCCAATTTGATCAGAGAAAGTTCGCCTAGGTCTTCCCCTTCCAACTTGCCCTTCTACTCCTTTTATATAAACTCTCTTCGTTAATCTTCTCTCATCCATTCTCTCTACATGCCCAAACCACCTTAACATACCCTTCTCAATTTTCGTGACTATATCTCCATCCATTCCACACTTATCTCTTATCACACTGTTTCTGACTCTATCACTCAATTTCACTCCACACATACTTCTCAACGCTCTCATTTCTACTGCATTCACTCGACTTTGATGTCTTTTCTGCCACACCCAACTTTCACTACCATACATAAGTGTGGGCACCAACACTCCTCTATGCACAGCCACGCGCGCTTTTTGTGATATTTTCTGGCTGCCCATAAAGGCGTTCAGTGCCCCATTCACTCGATTCCCTGCATTCACTCTCCTTTCAATATCTTTCTCATGCTTTCCGTCTCCAGTAAATAATGTCCCCAAATACACAAACTCTTTTACTTGTTCCAGTCTTTCTTCACCAATCATTATTTCGCAGTCTGTCATAATTTCATCTTTTTCAAATACCATCACTTTCGTCTTACTTACATTCATCTTCATCCCTTTCCATTCAAAAGATTCATTAATTTTCGTTACCATCATTTGTAACTCCTCAGTTCATCACACATCACCAATCAGTTCAACTGAAATCGTAATTGATTGGGAACTTGTTCCTATTCTTATTTATAATGCCAATATATTTGATTTCTCACAAACAAAAATGTACAGAACAGATGCAGAATGAAAACGCTATAATATATGCTACAGTTTTCATCAATTACATTTCTCTAAGCTCTTGATAATTTCTGTCAATGGGAGGACTAGGTTTTTATTCTACTATAATAAAAAAGGCTGGGCATAGTAAATAACAATGTGATTTCCTACATGCTTGCTCATTATCCAAGATTTTAAAATTACGCTACGTTTCTGCCTTGCAGCAAGGCGCATATCTCAAAATGGTGTGTGTTCTTATGAGAAAGGAAGTGTTCTGTTCATACTAAAACTTTGATATGAAGCGGCGGTAGTCCCCGTTTTCCTTTTACATAAAACAGTTTTCATATTACAATTATATTGAAGTTTTGTATCACTTTTTAACCATCAATAGAACATCAATTCGTCTTCATTTTTAAAATTTCATTAACTATTATTATTTTTTACGTCGTCCAATTCTGATGGTTCTTCTTTCAATATTGTCTTCAGTTTTTGCGCTTATTACATTCAATTGATATTACTCAACCACCAGGAACACCACACCACAAACCTACAGAGGTGGCAGACAATGTCACACAACTAGCTCATCTAATCGCACAATCAATACAATAAGGATTATGCTACCGAATAGCCTAGTGGTTAGAGAACCTGACTATGAAGCTTGAGGTCCCGGGTTCGATCCCCGGTCGGGGCAGATATTTGTATGATGAATACAAATGTTTGTTCTCGAGTCTTGGATGTTTAATATGTATTTATCTATATAAGTATGTTTATCCGTTGTCTAGTACCCATAGTACAGGCTTTGCCTAGTTTGGGACTAGATCAATTGGTGTGAATTGTCCTACTATATTTATATTTATATATGCTATGGGTACTCGACTTACACACATTTTATATATATAAATATATAGGCATAATATAAGACTCGCGAACAAATACAGGACGATTCACGAGAGCAGAGGGCCTACCGTGAAACAAAAACGAACTTCGTTCGCGTATCTCCGTCTCTGTCGCACTTGCTTAGTTCGAGCGACAGAGAGGGAGATACACGAACGAAGTTCGATTTCGTTTCGCGGTAGCCCCGCTGGCATGAAGGAATTGACCGAAAGTAATGTCACTTGTCCTTGTCACTGTGAGTGGCAGTATGAGTGCCGTCCTTATACTCCTTATACAGGGGCCTCCTAAAATTTTGTAAACATGTACATATTACGTTTTTGTTATTCAAGAAAAAAAAATATTATTATAATCTGCACCAAGTATCATGTTAATCATTTTAGTAATTATTATTAAAGTCCTTTGTAAATAAAACGTATTTATTTTTCTGGTTTATTTTTAATGTCAAGAATCAAAAGGTAATAATCGAAGGCTTGTCCGAATTGTAAAAAATCTAAAAAAGAGCAGACCAAGGAGTTCGTCGTCAACAGAGTTTTTAATTTATTTTTCACACTGACGCATCTATAAAATGACGGCGAAGAGATTCGAAATTCTTACGAAATTTAACTGTTATTTTCGCGTTTCACGGCGGCATCGTCAATGTACATAAAACATAAAAAAATGCAGGCTAGATTACGAAGTAATAACATAATTAACTTTCATAGATAAGATTACATATTGCTCGATAAACTTCTTATTAGAATGACAGTTAAGTCAATTTTCACTGTCAATTGAGCGATAAACAATGCCTATACCGTAAAGTATTTTTATCTTATTTTCAAAATGACTTCGCCTAATCTTAGACCAGGAAAAACATTATCGGGACAGTCTCCAGAAATATTTTAGATTCTCTAAAACACATTTATCATTTATAATCACTTTTAGCATGAACTGTATTTAATAATTATGTGATGCGCACATAGATATTATTATTCACTTGTTCAATTCATTCGTGCCAGCTCTCATGAATCGACCTTGTATCTCGCAAATATTTACCCTTACCGGGATTTTAACCCAGGACCGTAAGCTTCGCATGCTGATGTACCAATTAGGCTTAAATCTAAACTAAACTGACAGACTAAAACGAAAAATGGCGTTTTCTTCCTACGTAACTCAACGAATGCTTTATGTCCAACTATCTAAAGGTGCGAACGAATTTGAGCCGTGCGTGCCTCGGGTTGAGGCACGCACGGCTCGCCTATTTTGCTCTAGTTCGTACGCGCGCGCTGTGCGCGAGTAGCTCTTGAGCAGCGCGCGGCGAGCCGCTCAAAGGCGGTCTTTTGACCGTGCTCAAAGGCGCCTCAGTGTGCGTGCCTCGCGTAATGGACATGTATCTGAGCATGACGCGGACAGAGCGACAAGATCGAACTTGTTTGTGCGCTAGGCGCGTACGAATTTGAGCAAGTGGCTGAGCCGTGCGTGTGTAATAGTTTGTTAGTAAATTTGGAAAAATTAATGATACAAATACATGAAAAGCAAAAGGTGTTGTGGATCCCGAAATCAATCAGCTGTCATCATGTCGACGTCATTTTGAAGGTCGGCTCGCCGTGACACGCTGCCTCACCCGCGCATGTTTATGTGGAATTATTTGGCGCGCGAGCAGCTCGCCGCGCGGGGCGAGCATGCCTCAGGCTGAGCCGCTCAAATTCGTACGCAGCTCATGAACGCGATCGTTCTTCTGGTGCAGGATGGAGCCCTTGTCGCCCCTCGTTACATCTGGCCCATCCTTGAGCGACATGTTCTTCGCCGCCTAGGGTCGTTTTTTGAGGACTATGGCGGCGGCTTTGAAGAACAGTCACTATTATCACGAACCCTGATTACCCCTTTAGTCCGTTTACGACGCTTCAGCCTTACCTCTGTGTGATGTCGTGATTTGGTTGATTGATATTGTGTATTTGTATAACAAGACGTTTAAAAAAAACATTGCTTTGCATCCTGCTTGCCTTGCTTATTCATTAAAACGCAAAAGAAATCAAAAGTCTTTGCAAAAAAACAAGTTATGAAATTAGTTAACCAGCATTTAATTTAAGTTATGGCAGCTAGAGAGGGGGGTGAAGCCTCCCGCAGTAAAAAACCAAATAATAATCGTAACAATTGTATTATTGGTAGGTTAGTTTAGGGTTAACTTGTGTCCTTTAGAGTGGAAATAGGCACTGCGAAGCGGGGATACGTAGTCATGCTGGCGGTTAGGTTAGGTTAAAATAATTGCGGTGC
Organism: Epinotia nisella; assembly: GCA_932294315.1. Taxonomy (NCBI): domain Eukaryota; kingdom Metazoa; phylum Arthropoda; class Insecta; order Lepidoptera; family Tortricidae; genus Epinotia; species Epinotia nisella. The sequence continues at coordinate 24,928,461 of OW028673.1, forward strand.
ATTTATTAAAAAAAAAAGAAAATAAGCTTAGGATTTTAAAAAAATGTCTTAAATGAATTGTAAACGTTTAGCTCAAACTATGGCGATTGATATTTATGCTAAAAGCTTTTATGCGCAATAAATGCTCTCAAACATTATGCGAATTATGACTTTTGTCGGTTATGAGTAATGATGATTATGAGTAATGACACAAGTAGTTATGCAGAGGCGTCTCTAGCCCAAGAGCCGCCCCTGTAGTTATGCCTATCAAAACTATGACTTTAAATTTTATGCAACCTGATATGGACCCTTTTTTTCTAGATAGTTGAAAACCATTCAACTATTATATTCAAAAAAAGCTTACTCAATTATAACCTGCTCAATTTATGATAGGGAGTGGGTCTGGCTCGGCAACTCTGCGAGATAGGTATAACAGTGATACATTAACCAGTCCGTGTGGTAGACGTACCATGTCTCGGTTTAGTCTAGAAAACCGATCATAAAGGGTGTAATTTGTAGAATATAATTAATTGTAGTTTAATGACTACAACTTAGAAAAGTTGAAATACTCAAATACGGCTGTACCGATTTTGTTGATACGTAGCTAAGAACCATCTCGATCACTTCAGCTTTCGGACAAAGAAACCGCATTAAAATCGGTCCATTCGTTTTGGAGTTACGATGCCACAGACACGTCATACATAATTATAACACCCCTCTTGGCATCGGGGGTTAAAAAGATCGATAATACTGACTTTGGAGGTCAATAGAATGTGCCAAAAACGTGCGTGTAATTTTTCAGGAACACCATAAGAGGTCAATTCCCAAGGACACGTGGAATCTTCTGTTAGACTTTGCTACGCAAATCGACGACGGGATGAGTAACTACGACGCGGAGGGAGCCTGGCCCGTGCTGATCGACGACTTCGTGGAATGGTGCCAGAAGCAGGGCCTGACCGCGGAGGGTCTGAAGGCGCTGGAGCCGGCGAGCGGCTAGCCGCCGCCGCGCGCCCGCGCGCCCGCGCGCCCCGCCCGCGCCCGCGCCGCGCCCCGCCCCGCGCGCGCCCGCGCCCGCGCCCGCTACTCGCGGCTGCTGCCGGCCTCCGTCGCCCTGCTGCTGGCCCACTTGCTGCTCTACGCTCTACACCACTTCCCCGTCGAGTGGATCGCGATTATTGTGCTATTCGATTTCTGTGGCTGATTCGAATCAATTGTAAGTTAATCCAAAAAAAAGATATTTTATATTACATTTATAGATGATTGTCCTGATTAAAATGTTTAAGATATTGACTATGTAATGTAGAAACTTAGATCTAAAACAGTAGATAAACTTTTAAAAAGTTATCACTTCCGTATACAGAGTACAGAGCTCTCTTGAGGAAGGCACGCGTATTTGCCGTTGAGTGTTCTTGTAGATTCTTGCATTGACTTAAGGTATGTCAAGTTCAAATAGGATTTTGCCTTTGGGTTTACATTGGTTTTTAACAACTAATACCGATTGTATTACGATAAACTTGATAACAACCAATTGCCTCTGTTATCTATATGTATAATACTTGTTTTAAAATGTCGGTATATTCCTAATTCATAAATAATGTAAAGTACATTTTTGTTGTACTATAAGTTAAAAACTCTGAAATTGGCAAACGCTGAACATACTGGCCCGATTGTCCCTGTGCAATCACTAAGCCGACAAATTTAAATTGTAATGAAAGTGGTTGCGCCTGCACACTTAGTGCCAGTTGTTACCAATTTAGCTTCCGTTAGTTACGTTCGTAATTTGGCCAGTTCTCTATGGGACGGCCGCTGGCGGCGCCGTGTAACATGAACCAGTCCGTTTAAGTGAATGCAAAGGGCCGATTTGATCGTACCCGTAATTATAAATGAAAATATGACGATTTTTTGACCATTCAAGAAGGAATAACACAGAAATCATAAAACAGAAGTCAAGATTTGAATTTATTCCGTACCTAACCGTAACATGTCAACTAAAATTTAATTTCCAATGTATGTATTGGTGATTATACAAAAATCGGGTAACTTTTAGGGATATTTTGTTTACGATATGTTTTTAATAAAATTCCTACAAATTCGGGTATATAAGATAACTAATCTAATGAATATATTTCTCGTGTTCGGGCCAGCCACTTTTTTAATGCGCAATTTTTTGGTGCAATATCAGACAAAGGAGTGACGCCAACGGACTGACGAAAAATGCAATCCAAGAATATATCAAAGGTAAATGCATGAGCAATGGGACTGCGTCTTCTAGGGGCGGGCAGCTGATTATATGAATAGATGATGAAAGTTGTGATTATACATCGTTAACTACATCAGAGATTGTAGTGAAACAGTAAGTTTGCTTAAATTAAAGGTAATATTTAATACACAGCCACCTGATTGCGCGTTTTTAGGATTGTGACATGCCAAAGTACATTTTGAGAATATATTGTAGAAAATTACAAACTTCTATTTAAAATAAATAGCTGAAATTGAGTGACCAAATAAAAGGCACTTAATTATATTAAAATAAAATTAAAAATATAATACCACATCGTTCCATTGTCTAATGACATTGAGTTACCCGATTTTCGTATAATCACCCATGTATGTATGAATGTGTTTTCTATGTGTTTAAAAGTATTTATATATCTATATATTAAGTATGTTTATCGTCGTCTAGTACAAGCTTTGCTTAGTTTGGGACTAGGTCGATTTGTGTAAGATTGCCCACAAATATTATTATTATTATATTATATGATGAGTCCGCCGATAAGCAAAGTCATTAGACGCCAAGCCAAACAAATTGTATATAATTTTGTACAGTCGAGTTCTCCAATATCTATAAAGACAACCTTTCAAAAATAACTGTACACAGGCTTTATTATTACTAACAAGGCGCATGTGTAGATATTTTTGAAATGTTGTCTGTATAGATATTGGAGAACTCGACTGTACACGTATTTTTTTAGTATCATCCATACTAATATTATAAAGGGTGTCATTACCTCTTCACGCTTAAACCGCTGAACCGATTTAGATGAAATTTGGTATAGAGATAGTTTGAGTCCCGAGGAAGGACATGGGATAGTTTTTATCCCGGATATCATCCCCTAAGAAAATGAAAGTTTGTATGGAGCTACGATATAAACGAGCTCTACGCGGACGGAGTCGCGGGCAGAAGCTTGTATTAAATAAAATACAAACGTTATAACAAGTCGTATTTCTATTGTTGGTTTAATTGACTTGTTTAAAGACTGTACACGATAAAATCCGGGCACACCTGATCTAGTATATTTTTCTACCAACTGCTTATTACAAAACAGCATTTTTTTTAAATAACCCATATATATAATATTATAAAATAAAAATACAATCATATCAAAATATATGAGCATAATGAGTTTTTGCGTTATACATTCCAACATAGTTACTTATAATTGTTTGTCCAACATTATTTGACAAGGGTCATTCACTTTCTACAACAATACCATTATCGTATTTACATTATAACAAGGTGTTTTACACTTTTTAGAATATAATTTCATTAAAAAGTTACATTAGTTGACTGGTTTCTACTTGGGGTAGCCAGCAAGACTGTCCACTTCAAGGGGGATATCCCTGGAGTTCCATAATTCTAGTTTCATACGGAACAATCGGTACATATGTAAATTTCAAATAAATGATCCCAATAGTTCCATATGGAACTACATACTAGTCTTTACACCTGGTTTTATTTTGTTTTAATTCCACAACGAAAAGATTGTTAAATTTGGCGACATTTTTTTTTATAAACTGCTTTGACACAGATAAGTACAAAATATTGACACTACGAATAAACGCCTCTGACCGTCAATAGCCGCGTCCAAACGGCCGAGCGCGGCGGACAGCATACGGGGCATAAGATAAAGCGAGATAGACAGCAGTGTATCCCGCTCAATCTCATAGCTTACGCCATGTATGCAGTTAACCACGCAACGATTGTGAATTATTGACTAAAAAACACCTAATGTTTGAAATGAATTCTGTTTTCTGATTGGTCGATTTTAATATTAGCTGTAATAATCTCCTTAGTTGATAGCTATACCTAGATATTTTTCTAGCACGAACGACTTATTGTAAGTGATTGACAAAATAAAAACATCGACAGTCCTGTTATCGATAAGTACCACATCAACGTCATAGAGGTAAATAAATACAAATATATATAGGGTAATAGGGTGTGTTAAAAATTGATAATAATAACAAAACTATCAATTTATTTATATTTTAAATACTTCAGAAAACAATTTGCAATACTTTCGTAACTTTCTTTCTTCGTGTCACTGAATTAATTATCCCCTACTTTACTCCATAAAACACACACACCGAAATTGTCTTTAAAATCGACGCAGAATGTCACAACATGTAGTTTTTCCCGAACCCCTTTTTGGTCCCAAAACAAATCTGTGTCTCTGTATATGGTTACAGTGTAGGTGCACGCGGAGTCTAGGTAGGTACACTACGATTAAAATCAGTTAACTACTGACATTTGGCATTAATTCACTCTATACTCTATCTTAACGTCAGAATATTAGAGTTTATTTTGTAAACACGCTGCCTATAAATATAACGGTTGTAATAAAGACTAATTCCATTGGTATTAAGGTAGAATATCCCAAGGTTTGATCCAGTCTGTTTAACTGATTTTAATCAAGGTGTAGCCAATATATGTCTGTGGTTGTATGTACTTATCGATAACAGGATTGTCGATATTTTTATTGTGGCAAGCACTAAACAAATGTTGTTCCTGCTAGAAAAATATCTAGGTATAAAAAATACAAATGTTTTTAGAAAGAGTTGTCATTGGTGGATTAAATACGGTGAAGTGTTTTGATTAGTCAAATTAAATGTTTTAAACATCATAAATATGTACATATATTTTCCCTAGGGGCTAAATGTACCAGTTTAGCCCCGCTTGCTAAGCCTAATATGACACTTTTCGAGCATGAGAAGTGAAATATATATATTGGTTGTACTTAGCAGAGGTAGACGTTTGATATGAATATGTACCAGTAGTTCCATATGGTGCTTCTGGGACATTTCCTTCAACATAAATATCCCGGTAGATCCATATGGAACTTCAGAGATAGCCCCACTTCAAGCACTGAAAGTAGTTTTTGTATGGAATTCTATTATTTAACCAAATTTTAGCCAAAAAGAAAATGGACTGATGGGTTAAATATCTCCTTACTGCCCCAAACAATTAAACAAATGTTAGTTATTGTGAAAAGACAATTTAAGAAGCATGGAATAGTTCGTTGAACACTTACGAAAACTTAATATATCAATAATTTAGAGGCAGACGTGGCCTGATTTTATCGTGTACAGTCTATAGTTGAAACAACTAGATATCAGTAATAATCTAATAATGTTATTAAGTGATATCACATCCACATATATATAGTACAGTCAGCATCAAAAGTAACTAAGCAATCGAAGACGTCAAACGCTCTTATTCCCTTTTAATAAAGACTTGACGTCTTCGTTTGCGTAGCTACTTTTGATGCTGACTGTACATGCATAATACTAGCTTTTGCCCGCGACAACGTCTGTGTGAAACGCGTTAAAGTCGTAGCTCTATACAAACTTTGGATGGTTTTAAGCGTTATGCAGTGCCGTGTAATTAGCTGTCAACATTGACCTAAGATACTCAGGACAAGCTATGGTAATAATAATACCACGTGCGATCGAGATGGTAGCATACAAATCTCGATAAGTGTGACAGAAAGGGAAATATCATTCGTTGTCGTCGTCATAGTTCCACTTTTTTTCTATTTGCCACAACTGATTTAGTATGAAGTTGTGACCAATAAACCCACCCAAATTAAGTAGGTTGTTTATGGTAAGCGATCAGCCATTTTAAGACCAGTTCTTAATTTAGCTGCATAGAAGCCTTTCCTCATTGTGGCATCACGTATAGCCTGTCCTGAGTATCATAGGTCCATGGCTGTCAAAATCACTCTTCCTAATATGGTTAGACTCCATTCCGAACGTATATTATAATTATATTTAATTTGTGTATGGTTGGATTGGTTGTGGTTAGAACACCGCCACTAAACGACAACGAAATATTTTTGGCCCGCTAGCGTCGTTAGACAGTGGCTGTTTGGCAGGTCGTGTACCATAATAGGGGGGTCGTTAACTAGGACTACTGGCAACACAGGCTCAACTCATTGTACCACGATCTCAGTGTTTATTTTGTCACAGACGCTTGATGAAGCGAATTCTACTTACTACTCCAGTAATTAGCTTTAAATCCTGAAAAAAAAATACTCACTGTCAGAAAATTTAGCCCAAATTAGCAAAAGTTTACTATGCAGAAAAAAATGATTTAATTTATTCAATTTATAGTTTGAAATCGCGAAAAGTGTTTGGGCCAATTTTTCTGCCGGTGAGTGTGTAGCCATTTGAGAGGTTTTTTTTTCGTTTGCTGCGTAATTAAGTCTTTGTATGTATATAAATATACCTTAAAGAGTATTAGAAAAGTAGTAATTCATGAGTAGTCAGCAGCAAAAGTAGCTAAGCGGGTCAAGTGCTCAAAATGACCTACACACGACTCTAATGTCAAGAGGATAAGGTGGAGCATTATGAGCGTGTTATTTTGCGTAGCTACTTCTGCTGCTGACTGTACTTGTTAACATGATAAAAGTTATATATTTTAACCAAAATAGCAGTCTTGTTGTAGGAATCCATGAAAAATTGAATAAAAATCACACTGACCATGGTACCTAAGTGTTGATTGGTCGCCAATGTATTGCAAGCTATCCCTCCACCCTAGTCGTTTGGCACACAAACCACCAAACAGCCTATAAAGTGGTCATGTCGGTAATGAATGCAGTGCGGAGTAAGTAAAGGGAAATGCTTAACTTTGGTCGACCACTTCGTGACATTATCTGTTATTGTAAATAATATGTATAAGAACTGTTTGGAGAGGTAGGGTATTTACGATGGTTACTAACATTCGGCACAACGGTCCCGCGGTTGGTATTCAAGTACAAGTGACAGCAGCGCCGCCATATCGAGCGAAGCTCTTTGCGTTACATGTTGTTTGGTACACTTTTAATGAGTAAATTAAATTATGGCACGCACTCGCTATAGTGTTGTCTGTGTGTAGTGTGTTCTAGAGTTCCACATCGGAAAGGCTAAAAAGGAACCCTAACGGTGCGGCTGTCAATCCGTCTGCGACAACTGCTCATCTCATCTACCACTCCTAACTAGCGATTTCAAATTTAGACTAGTTTCAGTTATGTTTGGCTTCAATTATACAATGTTCATAAAAAAGGACAAGTGCGAGTTGGAGTCGCCCACCGAGGGGTCCGTACAAAATTACAAATGTATAGTTTTCCGATTTCTCCATGTACTTGTAGTATAAGACGATATTACTTGCCATAAGTTTCATAGTTCTATGTCAACGGAAAGTACCCTATAAATTTTGATTCCCCTGAGAGTGTCGAAATATACGTTTTTTGCGGCATAAACGGCCGTATCTTTTATTACGTAAACTTAGAAGTTTGATTTTTTCGTAAGTTCAAGGGACTGTACACCTGGATATATGGTTTTAATTTCAACCCGATACCTCCACGCGTTCCCTAGATGAAGGATCTTGGCAAACAGACAGACAGACGAACAACAAAGTGGTCCTATAAGTGTTCCTTTCGGAGTACGGAACCCTAAAAAAGGTACAAAAATTAAATCCGCTCGACCGTGTGCCGCCGCGGCGGGCGGCGCCGCACCGCTCCGTGTGTTATTGGCCTTAATTATCGAAATCCAATCAGCCCGAAGTAATAAATAATTTTACAAAACATTCACGTTTCATTTTGTTTTAAATATTATGCAATTCATATTTGAGGTATAGAGCATCTAGTCGAAATTAGATTTATTCTTACAAGTGTTATATTAACTTGCCTTGTTAATTCGTTCGTTCGTTCGTAAATAAGTGCGTAATTAGCAAGATTTGACCAAGTTCCCGAAATCCAATTGAGTTGAAATTTTGTACCTACGATTATGTAAGGCAGATGAGACTGAAATATATGGTACGGTCACGGACTTTAATTGTTGAGCCATTTAGGCGTCAACTAATTTTGTTTTCATTAACATTCATGGACTCACGAGAGGTTTTTTTATATTTTGAATATAAAGGCTATCTCGTCAACACTAAGCACTTATTTGATGTCTACTTAGGCAGGTAGTCGTATTAGTTGTCTAGCATGTAAACCATATCGTTAGGAGTGTGGTGTACTTAATATAGTTTACTGGCGCTACAAGCTGGAGCTGGGGCCGCAACAAGGCGGGAGCATCCTTTGAACATGTTGTGTTTAACGAGTCCCTGGTTTTATTTTTGTAATTACTAAGAACATAGCATGCGTTGCAAGAATTATAAAATGTAAATATGTATATACATATTATCACTATTACTTGTTTTATTTTTACTTACAAATCTTAAAATGTATGAAGCATGTCGCGTAATTAAGGTACCTACAATAATCGGAATGGGTCTGCAAAGCATTGAATTGACTTTGTCTTTAAAGGTACGAATTATATCTTGTAACCTTTCCCTCGAAAATGGTAGTTGAGCTTGAGACTTATTATATTTATTCTAGAGGTGCTTGGTATCGAGTGCAATTTTACCAAAAACACGTTCTGATATATCTTAATGGTGCATCATTGTAACTAACGATATAAATACAATTGGAAACTTCACCTTCTAGTAGGGTAGACCCTACACTCGATTCTACGTAATAAGTCGTTGCGTTGTGCCTGGGTCTATGGTTGACACCGAACGCCGCCTACAGCATCAAGTTGAGTATTATGGAAGTGCAGCTCCATTTCTATAGCCGAGACTGTACGCGGCGTATGGCGTCACCCGGAGACCTAAGGCCAAAGGGTATATCCATTCAATATAATCATTCAACTGGGTATAATGTGATAGCAATAAATATTAATTTAAACAAGTGTTTGTGATTAATTCAAATTTATCCAGATTGCAAATAGTCATTTCATCAATACAATTTTGTTATTTATGAGATGTTTCTGATCCTGGTAGCGCATTAACCGATATCGTCCCTTCAATTCAATTAACGCTGCAATTTTGTAAGCGCACCTCTTTGAGGATTATTTAATTACTAGCTTGTGCCCGCGGCTTCGCCCGCGTACTAAAAGTAATTTCAACCGTTTACCTACAAAAAAGTTGCATCTCAGTTTGACCCGTATGTTCCAATTGAATTGCAATTTGGCACAAATACTTTCAAGAATTTTCATGTTCACAATGTTAAATTTCAAAATCGATGCCATTTTCGTAATTTACGTCCCAAAAAAACCAAATGAGTGAATTTTTAAAAATCATCTTAGTGCACCCGAACTTATAAGGAACCCATGTGCCAACTTTGGAATCTCTATATCCAACGGTTTGGGCTGTGCGGTGATATGCCAATCAGTCAGTTTCTTCTCAAAGTCAAAGTCAAAGTCAAAGTGATTTATTCTTCAATTTAGGCATATTACATGCACCTATGAATGTCGATAAACTACCACCGGTTCGGAAAGTAAACCTCTGCCTCGAGAAGAACCGGCGGCTTCTTGTATATAATCATCGATTCTACATATATACTCTACATATCGACTCTAGATACTGACTCTACATATCGACTATACATATCGACTCTACATATCGACTCTACATATCGACTCTACATATCGACTACATATCGACTCTACATATCGACTCTACATATTGACGCTACATATCGACTACATATCGACTACATATCGACTCCATATCGACTCTACATATCGACTCTACATATCGACTCTACATATCGACTCTACATATCGACTACATATCGACTCTACATATCGACTACATATGGACTCTACATATCGACTATACATATCGACTATACATATCGACTCTACATATCGACTTTACATATCGACTCTACATATCGACTCTACATATCGACTTTACATATCGACTACATATCTGGACCCCCATATAAAATTTCACCCCCTCTTTTAAGGGGTTGGGTGCAGATTTCCAAAAAAAATGATGCACGATTTTTTTTTTAGTCACAAATAGTCCGCATACCAATTTTTAGCTTTCTACCTTGAAAATTGCGGAATGCTCCATACAAACTTCCACCCCCCATTTTAGGGAAGTGGGGGGTTAGAAAGAGACAAAAAGTAGCCTATGTCACTCTCCATCCCTTCAGCTATCTCCACTTAAAAAATCACGTCAATTCGTCGCCCCGTTTTGCCGTGAAAGACGGACAAACAAACAAACAAATAAACAAACAAACACATACACTTTCCCATTTATAATATTAGTATGGATAGTATGGATGCCAAGTATAAATATCGTCAGTTTTGTCTTCGTGCTGACGCGCGACATCCATGTCGATTTGTGCTGCTGCTTTGAGGAGGGATGCCTTCAGCGACTCCAAGTTGCAGTGGGATTTAGAACATGTTTCATGCTTTAAATGTTGCCATATTTTCTAGTCGAGAGGTTTTAGATCCGGGCTGGAGGAGGGTCAATCCTGGTGCCTGCAATGATGAAGTCAATTTTATAGCTGGTGAGCCAGGATTGCGTGCTCTTAGCATTATGAGCCGGCGCGGAATCTTGCTGGAATAGCCAGTCTTGTCTTTGAATATTGTCTGTGAAAGAGGTACAAAAATCTTTGTTGGGTCGGTATATTAGTACACAGCTGCACTAATTTTCACTTTTTTCAAAGAAAAACTCCTCAGTGAGGCCTAAATATAACATTCTAAGCCAAACCATGACTGATGACGGGTGGTGGCCACGTTGAACACGAAGAATATGGCTGCTCTTGTCTTCACTGTTGGTAGCATACACATCATTTTGTTTATATCGGATTTCGCGGTGTTTTTATATTCGCGTAGCTCTAACAGTGCCCGCGATCTTTGAATCCAATTTTTTTAGATGTGCCTTTTAGAAGGTCTTAGTCTTTTTACAAGCTTTTATTTATGGTAAGGTAGGTTCATGGTCTTCTCTCCCTCTCACTGAGCATAGGCGTGAGCGATATGGAAGTGCGTGTTCGGAAGCGCGGATATCATATTTTTTTAATTTTAATTTTTTGTGCGTTTAAATAAATAAAAAAGTAATAGCTAAGTTCCGTCAATCATGATATTGCCGATTTTTAGAACCAATTTTCATATGTTTAGCTCGTGTGCATAATTTGTTACGAATGTTTTAAGTTTATTTTAGACCTATGTTCATGTTTTTTTTTTTCTATCGAGCGAAAGTCAAAAACTCCGGATTCGAATAGCTATAGTCCCTCGAGAAAGGCCTCAAGATGGCTAATTAAATTTAGGGCAGCCATATTATGATCCAAACAAGCGTTACGAATTTTTAAAAATACGTTTTCTGAACCTACGTCGCCTTAACTTGCACTGTTCGTATGTAATATCGTAATTGTCCGTCAAAATTTGCAATCCATTTTTCAGTCACTTGACGATTAAGCTGAATTTTTGTGGGTTTAAGTATAGTTTGGATGACAATTTAATATTATGGTACCATCGAGCTGATCTGATGATGGAGTCAGAAGGTGGCCATGGGAATTCAGTACTTAACCGAAGTAACGCCGTAGAGTTTGGGCTCTTTAGAATCGTCTCAATGAGTAGGTAGTTGATGACGGTATACAGGAAAGTACAGTCGGCAATAAAAGCTTGTAACAAAAAATATTTTTTTGATAGAAATTTATTTTCTATAAGCCCGCAGTCCCAAGTCTTCATTCAACACTCTTTTAATTGTAGTTCTACTGATGCCCAACTGAAGGCCCAATAGTTTTTGCTTGCGTACGGGATTTCTTCGAATTCGCTCCTTCACTGCTTTGATGACGACTGTTGTCCGAACCGTGCGAGGGCGCCTATTTATTTTCCTATCCTCTAAAGAAGAAACTTTCTTGTATCGTTTAACTGTCCGATACACGAACGTGAGCGTTATTTCAATTTTTTTTTTATTGATCTGGCGCGTAACCACAGCGATGTTATGTGATAGATAACAGCGACTCGGTCTTCTTTCTACGACCACTGCACTTAAAAAAATGGCGGCAATGGCAGAAAATAGTAAATTGTGTTACAAGTACGGTCAGATATGAATTACGAACGAGAGTCTATTAGTAGCGCCTCTCTTCAAGTTCAACAAAATGGGCGACTGACATTTTGTAATTTATATTACTAGTAACAATTTAGTTAAAAATGTATTGGTTTCCTCGCAAATGTGATAAAAACATTGTATGCGACACGTACGGTAAGATTGTTACAAACTCGAGTCATCAAAGCCCTCCGCCTTCGGCGTCGGGCTTCTAGTAGACTCGTTCGTAATTCATATCTTACCGTATTTGTAACACAATGTACTATTACGTCTCACCTGGCCACAAAGTAGGAATTAAAATCCCACTTCCTGGCCAGGGAGAGACTTAAAATTTTGTACTCATCACATCACGGGCGGTAATAAAGAAAACCTCAGATCGCATATTTATCGCCCTTGCCTTCGGCTCGGGCGTCAAAATCCGGCAATGTTTGCAAGAATTAAGAATTATAGCATATTTTATTAGCGTTCATATGGTATCACATTTACATTCAGAAATTACCTCTTTCTGGAGGGTTACCAGGGGGAACGAACAATATGAGACCCCCATAATAAACATTACAAAGAAATATAAATCTCCCATGTTTGCAACAAGCACGCCGCGAGCGTGTGAACCACAGAACAATGTGTGAACAGCGTGCTTGGCCCGCAAAAGTGCACGGGCTGCTTGCTGGGCTGCTTGCTGGGCTGCATGCCAAGCTGCATTGAAAAATATAAAAGTTTGTTTTGCCAGTACAAGCATCACACAAATCTCCTCAACGACCTGCTGAAGTGGTAAGGCCTACATCACACTGAGCTATAACCACAAACTTCGAAGTTCGTATATCTGCATCCCTGTCACTCGAGTAATGTAAGTGCGATAGAGATGGAGATACCCGAACTTCGAAGTTCGTGGTTATAGCTCTGCATGGCTATCACAAGACGGCGCGAGAGCTCTCTCGATTTTTCTCGCACTATACCTCTCTTTCTAAGTTTTCTAATAAGACAGAGACAGATAGTGCGAGAAGAATCGAGAGAGCTCGCGCGCCGTCTTGTGATAGCCGTGCTGGGGGGCTACCGCGAAACGAAAACCAACTTCGTTCTTTTTCGTTTTAGTCTGAAGCTGACAGCGGCGCTACCACGAAAATCGAAACTCGAAGTTCGTATACATGCATCCCTGTCACTCGAGTAATGTAAGTGCGTTAGAGATGAAGATACACGAACTTCGAATTTCGAAGTTCGTGATTATAGCTCTGGGGCGGCCTGCGGTGGCAGTCAATGGCGGCCATTATACGGTGAGTATTATCACGCGATCCACTCATATCGCAATCTGGATCACATGCATATTGACGTGTATCACGGGATTGCCGACACTTCAATCACGTCTATCTTGTAGTAGACGTAGCGAGCAACTGTATAAATCGAGAGTGTGGATGGCTCCTACGGCCCCACTTCACCAAGACTCGTACCGAGCGCCTCGAGAGAGCGTCAAGCAAGCAAGCGTCCGGACGTCTGGACGTGCCTGTAATCTATATGCCGCTTACGCGCAAAAAGTACTGAGCAGAACATAGGAAGTTCGAATTGGACCTAACTGGGCCCAGGTGTTATTGTCAAATTTGTCAAAGTCAGTGTAACATTTCGATTTTATGGTCGATAAAATTCACCGAACCATCGTTTAATGCGTTGCTACAAAAATTAGTTACCTTCGTATAAACTCAAATATCTTATTATTTTCTAAACTGATTAGTAACTAACGCGAAAAATGTCTATTCGGCTTGGAGGTGCACTAAAAGAACTTCGGATTCATTTGTGTCAAACGAATAAGCAATCTGCGGGTGTGAGGTATGCTTGATTACATAAACTACACTGTATTCATTTTCTGACGAGAAATGTAGTGATAAATATGGTAATATATTGATTATTTCAGGGATTTTATCCAACAAAACTATGTATCAATCAAGAAAGAGAATCCTGGCTTCCCGATATTGATTCGCGAGTGCAGTGGAATTGAGCCGAAGATATGGGCTCGATATGGTACGTATACATGATTCTTGTGAATTATAAGTTGTTTTATCTTATAGGTTTCAGCAAAGTACTTTTATTGTATTTACTTTAATTGATTTTAATACAATGAAATTGATTAGACATTGCAGATCTTCCTAAAAAGAAATAGATTAAAGGGCTGCACACTAAATATATTTCAAATCCTCTAGGTGCATTTAAAACGAAATCCAAAATATACCCTTTTATTTATCATAAATTAATATTGACAGATGTATTAATAGAACAGATAGACTTGTTCTTTTCTTAAAATACTATAAATTCCTTATAATGTATAGAATAGTAATACACATAAACATAACTTAAATCTCTTATTGAATGATTTTTTAAACAACCACAGATACATCAACAAGAGACTAACAAAAGCAGTGTTCTCCAACCTTGAAAAACTATAAACTACACTCGAAGTAATAAAAATCGCACCTCTTCAAAAGTCTGTTTCAAGTGAATATAGCTTTTAACTACTTTTATTGTACCCTATCAATATTTAATTTAGTATCATTTTCAAGGTCATTAAGTGTGCTTTTTAATGATACTGGATTAAATATTGATAGGGTACAATAAAAATAGTTAAAAGCTATATTAGCTTGAAACAAACTTTTGAAGAGGTGCGATTTTTTTGACGCCGAGTGTTGGTTATTATAGTATTAGGGTCCTTAAGAACATTTTTTTTTGGTAATAATCATAATTTAGTTTCATGCTGAATGAGAAAAAGTATTTTAGAAATTAGATACTATAGTTCCAATTGAACCATAACATATCTAAGTTGTAATTCTACCCACATACTTATTCAGATAACAATGGAATACTATGGTACAGTCAGCATCATATACATGTATACACTTTTCGACCTTATGGCTAAGTAATAAGGTCATAGAACGTATACATGTTTATGATGCTGACTGTACCTTTGAGAAAGATGGAAGACTACCATAGGGTCTCTCAACTTCACATGGTTGACCTGTTAGGGCTTGTAATGTAAGAATTATCTTTAGTGTTTCTAAAGACTCGAGGCTTTTAGCTCTTTTTTTAAAGGCTCACCTTGATCCTTAAGGCTTGCAACCAGGGATCGGAACTGGTTTTTTCAAAAGTCCCCCAAGTAGTCTAATATTTTGAATTATTTCAGGCTCTTAATGTAGGACTCTATCATGAATTTACGTAACATTTTCGTATTACTAGACAGCCTGATCAAAAATGATATTATAAACCAAAGAACGAAATAAAACCGGTATTTTTGTATGGTGAAAATACCGGTATCCGATCCCTGCTTGCAACACTAAAAGCCTACCAAGCTCTTTAGCCCCCAAGCCTAGTTCTATTCAAGAGCCTAGACTCTCGGATTTAGTTACCTTTTTAACAGACTATAAATTTAAAGGCTTAGTCATTGAAATATTGAGACTCAAAAATATTTCAGCCTAAAGCAACAGATTTATAAAATTACGTTGGTGTTGTGTATTATAGTTGTTATGACAATGATGCTATGCTTATTGAAAATTCACAAAGAGTTGCTGGCATTTTTTGGATCCGGATCCATCATTTCGAAATCCCATTTCGCGCCATTTTCGAGCAAGTATCGTTTTATTAGACACTAGATTCCGCCCGCGACTTTGTATGCGTGGACCCGGTATTAAAACTATCCTATATTTTAATCCAGGATATAAACTATCTTTGTTTCATCTGAAAAATCCGCAAAATTTCATCTGAATCGGTTGAGCCATTTTAGCGTGATTGAGTAACAAACATCTAAACATCCAAACTTTCGCATTTATAATATTAGTAGGATTATGAGTATTAAATTATAGTTTAATGTATACTTATAATATGTATGCGGACCCCGGGCTCCATTAGGGCATAACGGGGAATAAAGCTAGAAGGATGATGTATACTTATAATATGTGGGCTACCCACTTTGTGTCATACGTTAAAACATAATAATGTTTCTGATGACCAACAATAGGCATGATGACTCATGTTAAAATTGATAACATAGTGTTGCTAAATGGATAGTAAACCATCAAATTATTGTAATAAAGTATAAATTACAAAATATAATTAATATCATAAAAAGATATGAACCTTGAAAGTTTAGAAAAAAAAATGCATTTTTTTATTGTCCAGGTGTTAATTTAAAGCTACCAATAGAATCCTTACGCTTTTATAGAAACAAAATTGTATGACAACTATGGACCTAAACGCAGTATTTCGCGACCGAAACAGCAATTTACTTGATTTCCCCTACAATGATTAGTTCAAAATACTAAAGTGTGACGTCATACCTTAGTAGTCAATCAGTATGAAGCGTTTCGGGTGCGGCCAGCGAGGTCCGTCTTTAACTCAATTTTTTGGGTATTTATGTTCTTTTATGGAAGTTGCTCCCATACAAACATTTGTTCCTCTCCAAAATCTGGTTCAAATGGCATCGGGAAAATTTTTTAGTCATCATGCCTATTGTATGATGTAATATAAATTTAAAAAAAAAACTAAAAACCCAACTGCTTTTTTGCAAATATTATAGCCTATGTCCCTCCCACGATTAAGAGGAATCCAACGACACCGCATACGTCGAAATCTGTCAAACGATTTAGGCTGCAGGGCGTGCAAAAAAAAATAAGACATACACACATCAATAGATACATACATGTATACGCTCGAAACACATAACTCTCCTTCGGCAGTCGGGTAAAAAGACTTTTTTTATATTACGTCATTGTAGAAGACGATGTAAAACGGACTGCACGAAAGGACCTGCCGATAATTTATTTTAACTATAAAAAAAACTGGTTTGTACATGTTTATAAAAGTGCTGAGGAACTAAAGAAAACCATTGTTTCAATACATAGAGCATATTTGCTCTGGCTTTTCTATTTATGATCGATCAATATCATAGTTGTAGTATGGATAATTAATTGTTGCCATACCTTTTCTTACAGCAAGAGCATGTGAAACAGTCACTCCATTAAGTAATTTGAATGCTGGTCAAGTTATGGAAGTATTTAAAAAACTGGCTTTGAGGTAACAACAAGAATACCATGAAGACCATAGTATGAGTAGTATGAAGACCATAGTATGAGTAGTATGAAGACCATAGTAACTTATGATTAGTATGTTCGTTTTCCATAATACAATTACTTAAAGGTTCACAATCAAAATCCTATATCTATTTAGTCTGGATTGGATAGTAGAAGTCGGTTGTCATTTATTTTAAATTACGTAGTTCGGTATACGGGTGGTATGCAAAAAAATTGTACATAGTTATGAGCCTTAATCCAATGTACGATTTAACTTTTTCAGTTTCGTACGTATGTACATATGCTTACGAAACTTAAAAAAAAGGTAAATCGTAGATTAGATTAAGACTCTTAACTATGTACATTTTTTTTGCTTTCCACGCATACACATAAAGCTTTACTCAATATAAGTAGTATCTTGCTACTATGTATCTTGTAATGTAAAAATGTATACATAGTTTAATTAGCGCAACCCGTGATAATTGTACTATAAGTATAATGGGGCATGGTCGGTGCGTGCGCGCGTGCATGCGCGGCGTTGCATTCGAGTAGCAACGTCATTGTATTAAAATAGAGGGAGCTCAATAAAATCTGAACAGGCACTCTAGTGCCTTGACAATTTACTATTTAGACCGTGAAATTGTGAGCACCTTGATTGCGGTGCTATATTATGGCGACTGGACAGGTACCTACAAACGAGGACGAGCTGGCTGGATTGTCCAATCAGGGATGTTGTGGATGCGACTATGTCTAAAAAGTGCGGGTCATATATGCTATTAAAATACAGTGTTGTTAGATATTTCTTTTTTTTGTTTCAGATAAAGGTGTGGAGCGCAGCACAATTCTCACAAATTTATCAGCTGGAGATGTCTTGTCTGCCATCAAACAGCTAGTAAAATAAAATTAAAACATGTCTATTGGATTAATGATAGAGATTTAGAAAAAATATATATGTGATAAATTAAACTTGCATTTTCATTAGGACATTTCCCCAGTATTGTACATAAAGCCTCAGTAGTTTTCATGTTATTTGGGTCAATCAACTTTTTCTCGTTGTTATTCTGTCCCGGTGAGCCAAGAGACAACAGTGACAGAGTTTCTTAGAAAAAATACTATAAACTGGACTCTTAAAATGTTAAGGAGATGCCCCACCATAAAATGGGTTTACCAATATGACGAAAACACGTGTTTATCGGATTATCCCATAAAATCATAGTTATAAAAAGCGGCCCAGGAGACGTAACCATGGCAACTAGTATCAAAAACAGTTTATTGTCTACTTCAATTTATCATTATAATTCTATAAACTAAAATGTACCTGCTGGGGCAAGGTTCCGCGAATCCCGTAGATAGAGGATTCCCCTTATTCTTTCTTCCTCTATTGTGAATCCTTACTTTCTTTCCGTACATTGAAGTAGGTGGTAGGGATTCTGCGATTGACCTTGGCTGAATTTCTTAATTACTTATCTACGATTCCCATCGAACGGGCCGGGCCGGGTCACGTGGCACCGCATCGCAATGGATGCGCAAGCACCCGGCGGCAGCCGACCGCGTTTTAATAGAGTGCAGTAGGCAAAAGCCGCATGGAGCCGGTCAGATGCGACGATAGCCGAGCGCAGCCGTCCACGTCCGCGAAGAGAGGGCCGGCCGCAACTCCATCAAAAATAAAATGTAATCATTCGGGTCAAGAGCACTTTATTTTCTCGGGTCACAAAAACGTGTAAAAATTGTTATTTCCAAACTGATAGTTTATAATATACTTAATACTTATAGAATCGAATTATTTGTCATTATTTAGGCAAGTCTGTGTTTAAAGTTGAATAGTTTTTTCCCTATACGCGTTGAAAGTAGAATTTTTCCTACGCGTAGGTACTCTTTTATGTACCCTACATGCGGGTAAAATGACGCAAACCGTTGGGTAAAAGTACGCATGCGGGGTAACCTCACGCGTTCTTAATTACATTAAACATGAGAACAATAGTCCTAATAGTCAAATATTTAACAATTTTAAAATCATTCATATTGGACTGGGGTAAAAGTACGCGTCATGGATAAAATTATGCGTGCGTACTTTTTATATCGTACTCTTACCCAAAACAAAATACAATCGGTCATAAGTCGCGTATTAATTATAATAACGGAAATGTTTAATCTTATGTAAATACTAAAATAACTAAACAACATGAATGTTATAAATTTACCGTCTTAACTTCAGCAAGCCATCTAACACACACTTTTCCCCGGTTCATACAATGAAAATATAGTCGGCGGTTTAATTATTTGGCGACCTGTCTCGACTTGCACCTTTGCGGTTGTACACGGTGTGGCTCCGTACTGGCGGTGCAAGCGACACTGAATTCTTACTAGACGCACCTCCGCCCCTTCACCCCTGTCGCCTGTCGGAGAACGGGGCACTGCGAACTTATACCCACAGCGTGATTTTACCCCAATTGACTTAGAGTAATTAATGAGGTTAGCGTCTGAGCCTCAAATTCCTTTGGCAACTTGTAAAATGCGCTCAGGCGCGCTCCGGCCCGTCGTGTTCGGTGGGAATCGTACATTACTAGCTGCCCGCGCGGCTTCGCCCGCGTATCGCAAAGAACGCAGGCAAACCCGCGGGATAAAATAATATAACCATCCAGAAAGTCCATTCTACACGCAGCAGGTGAAGGAATTTTTGAAATCGGATAATATGGATCCGGACATTAGCCATTACTTACTACGCTACGAGTACAAACTTACAATCTCACAAACTTTTCCTCTTTATAATATTAGAACCTATAGACTAGCTTTTGCCCGCGACAGCTCATATATCGTATTGTAGTACAGTCAGCAGCAGAAGTAGCTAAGCGGGCCGGGTGTTCAAAATGACCTGAACACGCCTTTATTCTTAAGAAATTAAGAGCGTGTGAAGGTTATTTTGAACACCCGGCCCGCTTAGCTACTTCTGCTGCTGACTGTACCTAGTCCTAATTGCCCTACCATTGAAACTTAGCTCCCATTTCGCATCCTAAAGGGACTGATTTTCCAGATAAAGTCCTATGTTCTTCTTCGGGACTTAAGACTATATTCATACCCAATTTCATGCCAATTGCAATCGATTCAACGGTTTAAGAGTGAAAAGGTAACAGGCAAACTACTTTTATTTGTAATATTAGTATGCATTGAAATTATTTTAATTTAATTAATCATGTGAGTTAGTAGTATTGGGATATATTTTTTGTAATTATGTAGTATCATTTAAAAAATATCGCGATGAATTATAAGCTGATAAACGAAAATACAGGGTGATTTCGGGGTCGTGGAGCAAGAATGACTAAAAGCGAATAAGATGGTCACACTGAACAACTTTTCCCAAGGGACCGACCACAAATCGCAAAAAAAAAACCAGTTGGCATACATTAACTCTCAATTAACTCACAGTTAACTCTTAATTGGCTCTTATTTTTTTTGCGATTTCGTGGTTGGTCCCATAGAAAAAGTTGTTCAGTATGACCATGTTATTCGCTTTCGGTCATTCTTGCTCCACGACCCCTAAATCACCATGTATACATGCTAAGTTGTATGTTGTTGTTGATCTCAGCTAATTTCGGACAAAAATCGAGCTAAGATCCAGGTATCGGTTCTCGGCCAAGAAGCGCCGAGATTCTCGGACGCAACCGAGATATAGATATTTTTTTATTATTATGAAATATGTGCGACGTCGAAGTTGCACAGGAGGATTTATAGGACGCGAGCAGCGAGAAATCGTAATTACGAGTAGGTAGGTACAATTTGCAAAAACTCTTCGTCGCCGAATTCCCGATGGTTGTTTACAACACGTTAGAGATACCTACATATTCATATTCGTATCACGGCCATTCTCCAGATTTGTCTGCGTCTAATTGCCTGGACTCCATAATTATAAAATATGTATAGAGTTATTTAAAAAAACTGGTAGAGTAACTTTTATAACTGATAATAAAAAACATTTTAACTGGATTTAAAAATATTTACTAAATACAATAACACAACTACAATCTCAAAAACTATTCTATAAATAAAAAAAAACTTCTATATGGTTTTCATCTACCTGAGCGCTATATGATAAGATAACGACGACGACAACGTGTCGGCGGCGTTAGAGTAAATTCCATACAACGTTTTATTAATATGAGTAGCCTAAAAGAAATCTTGTATTAAATCAGTAATAAAAATAATTCATACAAATATTATTTGATTTAATCAATTTTTCTTTTAAGCTACTTTGCATTGTTACGTTATAATTAGTGGTTAGAAAAGAAAATAAAAAAGGTGATTTTTTACCACGTTGGTAGCAAACAAGCATACCTACGCCCTGACATTATCATTACAATTATCTACTTCATAGGTGGTAATCCAAATAATTCTGGTTGAAATTTGGATAAAGTAGGTAGTACTATAGTGGCTTGCTGAGTCAGTTTTCGGTCTAAGTGGGGATCTGGCACCATCACCACTTGCATACCAGCTGAAATCCCTGCGGTGACGCCGTGTGGTGAGTCCTCGAAAACCAAACACTGAAATAAAGAAGTAAGACCTATTTTATTAATTAAAAATATATTAGGGATAGTTTTCTGGTGCCGAGACTGTCCATAGCCAATATAGCCATCCATCCAGCGGGGTCGGGGTAATGCCTTGAGCATTATGGGCACTTTTGCACCGGAAGCGATAACGAACGGGTTCGACTAGTTGACGTGTTATACTAGTTTATAATGAAAATGTATTTATTGTAATTACTTGAAATATAATAAAAATCATTTCAGTTTTACCAAATTTATTTGTCGAGTCTGTATGTAATAATTTCTCTAAATCTGAAATTGTTACTATCAGGATTTCATGCCAGCTCAACAAAGTGATCAATGCTTGGTACATATTACATCATACTATACTATAGTAATAACCTTCCTTAGCACCAGAAAAGTTTCAGATTTTTCAACTGCGTCAATTATTTTTGAAAAATATAAACAGTTTTCTCACTTACGTTTTGAGTCTAGGACGGCGAATAAGACGCTTTCCTTGATCTGTCTGATATTACAAAAAAATATCTTAAATATCCGTGGTAAACTGACACTGGCAATTATATTGACAGCTGCAGCAGCTATATTTGTCATTGGCAGGGGCAGATATTTAAAATATTTTTTGTAATATGAGAAGGTTCAAGAAAAGTGTCTTATTCGCCGCCCTAAACCCAAAACGTAAGTGTGGAAACTGTTTATATTTAAAAAAAAAATTGACGCAGCTGAAAAGTCTTCAACTTTTTTCCGGTGGTAAGGAAGGTTATTCCTATCTGTAGTACCTGTAACCTAGATGTAACTTAGTTATAAGTTTCTTTGCTGTGCCCTTACGGGGTCCATTTTATTACTTGTAATTTTATGTGTGCAATAAATGTTTTGAGTTTGAGTTTGAAAAAAATCAGGCATTTCTAAAATTTTCATCCATATCCAATTGATAACTATATAATATCAACGACTACTTTGACAATCAGGGACAAGTTCAGTCGAGGTGTAGCAAAGGGGACGCAGGAGTTATAAAAAATGTCATCTGTGGGTCATCATTATGATTATGACACATATTTTATAAGGTTCTATCGTTTAAAATAAAGTCAAAGTTAAAGTGATTTATTCTTCAATTTAGGCATATTACATGCACCTATGAATGTCGATAAACTACCACCGGTTCGGAAAGTAAACCTCTGCCTCGAGAAGAACCGGCGTAAAAAACTCGGCAAGGTGTCATTTTTTCAAAACAGTATACAATATATCATATCAGTATCAGAGTATTATAAAATTTTAAAATTACATTGCTACAGTAGAAAGCCTATTTATGTTAAGACAGGTTTCTAGTGCAGGATTTTATCGCTGCCAAATATCCCTATCCATGATGTAGTCGTTTATCTTATAATATGCTTTTGAAATAAGTGTCCGTTTTACGACAGATTTGAATTTGGAGTCAGTAAGTTCGGTAATGTGTTTTGGAATTTTATTGTAGAATTTTATACAATTTCCCAAGAACGATTTTTTCGCTTTTACTAGCCTGTAAAAAGTTGTTTTGAGCTTCCCTGCGCTTCTGGTAACCTTGGGCCTATCAGTGTTTGTTGGGTAGTTGTATAAATTCTTCCTAACATACATTATTATTTCAAATACGTAAAGCGACGGCAGTGTTAGAATAGCTGTGTCCTTGAAAAATTCTCTTAATGACTCGCGCGACCCGAGGTTATAAATTGCTCTAACAGCCCTTTTTTGTAAAATAAATACAGTCTCAATATCTGCCGCTGATCCCCATAAAATAAGACCATAAGTAATTATACTGTTAAAGTAAGCGAAGTAAACTAACCGTGCCGTTGCTACATTGGTAAGCTGCCTTATTCTCCTGACCGCAAAAGCAGCGGAGCTCAACCTACTTCCTATCGCAGTTATGTGGGAACCCCACTGCAGTTTAGAGTCTAACGTAATACCTAAGAATACAGTTGACTTTACAAATTCTATGGTTTCACCATTAAGTTTAATATTTGAGGCTAAGTTTACATTTGAGTTCGCTAGTGTGAATTTTATACATTTCGTTTTTTTCGGATTCAACACTAAGTTATTGGCAGCAAACCAGTCAGATATCATGGACAGGGTGTTATTTGGTTCAATGAGTTCAGTATCTTTCCTATTAACCTTGAACAGTAACGAGGTGTCATCGGCGAACATGACAATGCCTGATCTTCGGCTTACCATATATGGTAGATCATTTACATAAACAAGGAACAGGAATGGACCTAAAATAGATCCTTGAGGTACTCCCATCTCCACCACTGTCTCTGACGAATTGGCCCCATTTATCGCTACCTTTTGATTCCTTTGTGTTAAATATGACTCAATGAGATCTAATGCATGTCCTCTAATGCCATAAAATTTAAGTTTACAAATTAAGGTACTATGATCTACACAATCAAATGCCTTGGAAAGGTCACAGAAGACTCCAATGGCGTCCTGCGACTCTTCCCAAGACTGCAGAATGAATTTAATCAAACTTGCACCAGCATCAGTAGTTGACCTACCCTTTGTGAAGCCGAACTGCTGTGCGTGCAAAATCTTGTTATAATGAAAGTGAGAAATCAATTGCGTTAGCATTATTTTTTCAAATATTTTGCTAAACGCGGGTAGGATAGATACGGGACGATAATCAGAAGGATTATCTCTATGGCCTGATTTGAAAATAGGAACTACTTTACTACATTTCATTAAATCTGGAAAAATGCCATTGTCTATACAACTATTAAAAATAAGAGCTAGAGTAGTGCAACCTCCAGAATGGCTTCCAGTACAATACGCCAAAATAAGCATATTTTATTTGAAAAATCTATAAAATCAAGAATGGCTGAGATATTGAGGTTCAAAGGTCAGTCATTTTAAATGGTTCTGAGACTTAGTCGGACTCCGTCTTAGCTCCGGCGCTGCGGGAAGAGCAGCCCTTCCGCCTTCGCATACCAAAGCACGGTCACCCGTGCTTTGGTATGGCAGGCGAGGTCTGCTCTCCCTCCGTGCCTCTGGCTTTTTATAGACTCTCTAGTGGTAGCGCAGACAACGCGCCGATTCGTAGTATTAGACATTTATAATTTTGAGGTCCAATATCTTTGCCATTTTTGACTTTTAGAGATTTTTTTTTTCAAGTAATACATGTTTATTTTAGCATATTATGTAGCATCAAATCATAAAAAAATATGTGTCATAAAAGTCATAATGACCCACTGATGATTTTTTTTATAAGTCCCGTGACCCAAACGTGATTCAAACTAAGTTTACTATTTTGGAATAACCGATTCTCAAATATGTTAAATGATGTATATGTGTTTTATACACTTAAATTAGGGCTAGTGTTGTGTTGTCTAAAACAAAAACATGCAGTATAGTTCATTGATTGGTGTTATTGATTACCTGGGATGGATCTGGTTTGTCAGGAAATCGAGCGGCTGCAACGAGAAATATATCTGGATTTGGCTTTCCAAATTTGACTTCGGGGTCACTACTTCCCATGACCATGTGGTTAAACAGGCCAAACAAATCCTTATGGGAAGCTACTTTAGTGACCACTGACCTTTCACTGGAGGAGGTGGCTAGTGCAAAAGGAACTTTACTTTTATGCAAGTGTCTGATTATTTTTTCTGCCCCTGAAATAATTTAAAGGGGTTAAGAACAAGAAAAGATGACTGTAAATTTGTCAACATGGTGATGTAAGTTACATACCATCTAATAAAGGAGTCCCAGCAAGCATTGTATCTCCTAATTCTAGTAATTCATTTCTAAACTGTTTAGGTGATACTGGAAGATTTAATTCTTTGCATAGAATCTCAGACAACCGTTGTTCAGTTCCTCCAAGAACCTTCATCATAAGTTGATCAGTGTACTTGTGGCCATAATTTGCACACAGCTGAGTGATCATCTTCTTGTAAACAAGTTCAGTATCTAGAAAAAAAAACATAATTATGTATAATGCCATATGTAGATGAAAAAGAAAATGTTCTCCATGTCTTAGTCCCAGTTGAATGCTTAAGGAGTCCAGGGTCTGCTTGCTACCTATAATAATAATAACCTTTATTCGGACTTTTTCTTTTACATTATAAGTATACTAGTTATTTTAATTTTATTTTTCTGTTTCGTCCATTTGTCCACTGACAAAGGCCTCCTCCAAGTGTCTCCCTGGCTCCTGCTTTTCTGCTCCAGATGCCACCGCTTGCTACCTACTCATCCTAGCCGAAATCATTCTTTAAAGTACAAAAGTGGAAAAACACCACGAAAATAAATGGAGAGGCTTAGACTGAGAGTATTGCGATGAGGACTACCTTATAAACTTCTACGTGAACTAGCCTGAACGCTGATAAGTGAAGTACTTCACGACTTACCTAACAATAGTCCATCCATATCAAATATGCAATGTGTTACATTCCGGATCCTGTTGGTGGATAAAAATCGTTTTCCTACTGTTTGTAAGGCAATTTTGGTATAAAAAAGCATGGTAAGCGATTAACTTTCAAGGGTTATGTAAACTTTAATCTTTACTTAAAATAATATGAACCACGTTTATTTATATCTAATAAAAGAACGGATTTAGTGCTAATCCGTGCTAATATTTAATAACTCTATAAAAATATATTATTTTAATATATATATAAGGAACCTAAAAACTTATTTATTAATTTTGTTTTGGCAATTGTCGGTACCGATTAATGTACGGTCCCATAATCGGCTCTCATAAACATAAGGCCTCTCACAGACTGGCTCAGCCTGACCGCGGCGGACAATAGTAAACTTGTCATTAGCTGTCAAATTTACTATGGAGGGACCGCCACCGCTGGCCGCACCAGTGTGATGAGGCTTAACTAAAGTCGCGCCCACATATTTTTCTCATGGTGGCGCTTCACTTGGCGGTATTTGCCCAAATATTCGTGTTGCATCTTTTTCCTTCCTACGGCAAATGAAGGAGAAGCAACGATGCAACGTGAACACGCAACCCCAAGTGTGGTGCGACCATAACAATATTTGTTTGCCAAAACTGACGGATGTAAGATGTCCCTTCGGATGTATTGACACTGACGTTGCTGAACGATTATAAATTATTTCGCTGCTGTTGTAGAGTCAATTTTCAATAGCACAGAGGGCCGGAGGGAGGAATCTCTGTCGCTTGAACTAGCAAGTGCGACAGAGACGGAGATACACGAACGAAAACGAATTTCATTTCGCGGTAGGCCCTCTGAGCTATAACCACGAACTTCGAAATTCGAAGTTTGGGTATTTCCATCTCTATCGCACTTACCTTCCTCGAGTGACAGGGATGCAGATATACGAACTTCGAGTTTCGAAGTTTGTGGTAGCGCCGCAGTGCTAAGACATACGAAGGGTTAATGGCGGCCAATATACGGTGATTAAATACTGATGATCCACCATAGCTGTCTCACTCTATAACATGCGATAGAGTGAGACAGCTATCGTCATCAATGGTTCATCGGCATTTCATCACCGTATATTGGCCGCCAAAAACATTGGCGCGAGGACGTGGCTTTAAGCCTGCAACACACTAAGGCCTCCTCCAAGCGCCAGCAGCGTGATCCAGGCCTTTATCACACTAGAAACCATTTAATTTGTCACACCAACTTGCAGTTGTTGGAATAAATTAAACAACAATAGAAACTGGCCAGAGAGTCGTGTTACAATAAAAATACATTTGAAAAACCCACGAAACACGAAAAGCATGGCGATATAAAGGCACCACCAGACGACTGAGCGCGGCGGACTGCTGAGGAAGGTCAAAGAAATTATAATACGGGATGAGGCGAACTTCGCACATCCAACACTTATCCAGACGGGCCGAAAACAAACGGTGGACTGAGCTATAACCACGAACTTCGAATATCTCCATCTCTATCACACTTACAATACTCGAGTGACAGGGATGCAGATATACGAACTTCAAGTTTCGATTTTCGTGGTGGCCTTCAAAGCGAATGAATTCAATGTTTGCTGTTTCTTTCCATCTCATAGCTACGTCCAAAGAGAATATATAACCACTTGGCTACGTCCCTAGGTTGTTGTGACACATTGGTAGGTATATAATGAATGGCCTTATGCCGTCCGCCTTGCTCGGATGTCTGGCGTAAGTTTTTTGCTGTTTCTCAGAGGACTCCAACTCCAACTATAGCCAGTTGTTGTGACGAATACACTCTTAATGTTTCACATTTGATCTAAAAATTACGCGTTGTATAATGATAGAAGGATTAAAGACATAGATACATACCCTTATACATTTTAATTATAATAGTACAGTGTAAGGTGGGCTTAAATTCACGTACCACTTTGTGCGGTTGCATCCTTGATCGCTATTTTTCTTTTCTTGGATGGTGTTGGTAGAAGTTGGGGAACTAATTTACATTGCAGTCAGTCCAACTGCGGCCATCATGGATCGTAGTTGATTAGAAGATAGTTATTAGCGGTCGCTTTTATAATATAAGTTTTAACTAATGTAAAAATAAGTTGTTAAGGGACTCTAAAAAGTATCTGAGTTAGACTATTTACATCAATTGCTATTGATGTATATACATAGTAAATTGTTAAAACCATGACTGTGAAAGAGTGTTATTGTGTTGAACTGTCGCCCAGCAAAAAATCGATTTACGGATTGAGAATGAGTCAAATATTTATGGTACTGGTACTCACCAGCTTTATGGCGAGTTCTTGTGTAGCCGATATGGAACTATCATGCACAAATGTGCGAAATATCTTTGACAAGAAAGGAATGTTGTCGTCGGTTGACATCCAGGAGCAGCCTAATTCAGGTAAGTGCATTGCACGATGCAGGCCGGGGCCACACGCGGCTTCTCTAACAAATTATATGTTGAAAATTATGACTATCACATGTACATTCTTTACAATATAACTATAATAACTATTTTGCCATTTCTAACGAACACAATAAATTGTCGTAATAGGCGTTTTGTGGTAAGCTAGTAATATTATGATTAGTATAGTATAAGCCTATGCTTACCATGAAGGCAATCTACGACGAATATTTAACATTCATTCTGATGAAGTTGATTAAGTTCTATAATGCAAGAAAAAAATAATGTAATGTCTTTCTACTGGTGTGATTCTAGGACATCAGATAAAATAGTCGCTGTCGCCCTTATCTCTATATTAGTAATTCACGTCTGTCTTATACAGTCTCTAATTTTATTAAGTGAATTGATATGTGACACACTTAAGAATGTGGGACGGTTGAATGGGCATCAATAAATTACAGGTAATACAAATCATTGACGAATGTGTCTTATTGAATCAACATATCTACTGCTTAGCAGTATAACTTTTCTATCGCCTAGAAGGAGGATTCTGCACAGTGCTGCAAAAGATTACGGTGTTCATCATGTTTGATTGCCCAAGCGGTTTATTTTGTTCTGCAATAAGGTGATAAATTTTCTCAAAATACTCATCAAGCTTGATGCGAATGGGAATTGTGTTCCATGAACACCATGACAGTAATATTCTTTTTTTTACATATTTAGTCAATTGAGTATACATGTAATTACATATGCTGCACATTTTTGCAGTGTTTCTTCACTGACAGGTTTTTGTAACATTTGTTCACTTGCAATGTATAGAATATAATGGAATAGGCATTTATTGATTATTAATACATTGTTACATAAGAATTTAGATTTTAATTAGCTATGACATTTTTTTACTTATTTTAAATTAAATTTTAAATGAGCTCTTCTTTGGTGAAGAAGGAGGGACAATAATAAGACTCCATGGGTTACCAGCCCTACTAGAAGCATATAAACGCATTCAATGACAACTTTTTATTTATTTTATAGTTTATTTGGTTACATAGGTAATTTATCATTATTTGTATATTTTGTGTCATTGTAAACAATCTCAACTTAAATATAGTAGATACACTTCAAAGTAGTAGGATTCAAATGAGTAAGTACCCTTGAGGCCTATTTGCAAAAAAAAAATTAACTGTATGATTGCAGTAGTCAGACTCGTAGACAGGCACACAATACTGTATAACCAAACCCAGTTTTCCAAAAATCAAATTTCATTTATACATAATATTATGTTATAATATGATGATGATGCCATTACATGCCTCTTATCCCAACCTCAATCTCCTTCCAGCCAAGGCCCGTTGAGGCAGCCTCTTTGTTGATTGTGTGTCTCCAAGTGGTGCAAGAGCGACCTGGTTTCCTTTTCCCGGAAGCTTGCCATCTCAAACTTGGCCTGCACAGGTGGCTTACTGGCCTTCTTAGCATATGCCCTATCCAGGGCCACTTCCTCAGATGTAGGTTCCTTGTGGATAGGATTTTGTTGGCCCGTCAACTCCCATGTAGCCTGCATTGGAGATGGTCGGGGCCAGTAAATTCCCAGAATTCAACACTTAACATTTATTTACGAAAACCTTAATTCTACTGGTGATATCATTTTTCACGGGCCATGTCTCACATTCATATAGGAGGACCGACTTGATGTTAGAGTTAAAAATCCTAATTTTCGTTTGGCAACTGATGACTGGGGATGTCCATACGGGCTTCAGTTGTGCATATCCGGCACGGGCTTTGTGTGATAATATACACAATTTATAGTTATACTAGCTTTCGCCCGCGACTTCGTCTGCGTGGACCTGGGATAAAAACTATCCTATGTTTTAATCTACCTATACTAACATATGGATGCCCATCATGGACAGTCACAAGAAAACAACTTCAAAAACTTAAGAATGACTGAAGATGATGAACTTAAGAAACTAAAGAACAATGGAAAGAAGCATATTGGGATACACCAGGAAGGACAAAAAACGAGCCGAAGATCTTAGAAAAATAACAAAATGGGAAGATGTAGAGAAAAAATCAAATACTTCAAAATGGAGATGGACAGGAGGCCATATGATGTGAATCAAGAAAAGATGGACAAACAGAATGACAGAATGGATACCGCGACACAATGCAAAAAGAAAAAGAGGGAGACCGCGAATGAGATGGTCAGATGACCTCTGGCTCACTGTGAGTCAGGCTAGCAAGAGACAGGCTCAGATGGAAGGAAACAGAGGAGGCCTTTGTGTCAAAAGGACACGCTGATCAAATATAAACAATAAAATAAAGTGTGTAATATGTTGTAATTGTATTGTATCAGCAAATAAAGGCTTTGAAATTGAAATTCAATATTTTAATCCAGGCTATAAACTATCTTCGTAAAAAATGGCATCCAAATCAGTTGAGCCGTTTAAG
Source organism: Epinotia nisella (assembly GCA_932294315.1). Classification (NCBI taxonomy): domain Eukaryota; kingdom Metazoa; phylum Arthropoda; class Insecta; order Lepidoptera; family Tortricidae; genus Epinotia; species Epinotia nisella. Next base: position 24,959,413 of record OW028673.1, read on the forward strand.
CGTGATTGAGTAACCAACATCCAAACATGTAAACATCCTAACTTTAGCATTTGTAATATTAGTAGGATGCAATTACAATCTAGTTATTCTCCATTTATTGGTACATATGTACACTCAGAGTCAAATACTTTGTAGCAACCATAGTTCGGTACACCATATATTTAGTATGGTATAACCATGCTCAGATAGATTTCCAAATACTGCAGTTTCTTCAACACTTTCGCCGACAGTACTGTTAATCAAGTGTTGTTAAATAAAATATGTGAATGTAAAATGTTAAATAAAATATAGTTTACATAGTAAATATTGCATAATTAATCTTCTCACATTTTTAATTATTTTGTATTATAAAGAATAGGAATCATCTGTTTTAAAGTGTGTCAGTCCATAATTTGGGCTAAGTACAATGGTTGTTGCATGGAATTAAATAAAAAAAGTAATCAGATTTTACCAGATGCAAAGTTATTAGAAATGGGTAATGGTATCTTCTGAAAGAACTGTTCTTTCTAATCTTCAAAATATTCCATAAATCGTAGTAATGAATAAGAGGCTAATATTAAACGGATGTCCTTTTAGCCTCATTAGCAAATTTAAAATGTTGTCTAGTACCAACCTCCTTATCTGCCATAACATAAAACAATCTCCGACCTGCTGATCTTTGTTTTTGCAGTTGGGTTTGTATTGCACTATATGTATTCACCAGCCAAGCATTTTTTCCCCTATGTAGGCTAAACAGTGTACATACCTCACGTCGTGAAAATAAGACTCAAAATTGTATACATATTTTAGGGCCAACCATATAGTAAAGCATAAACAGTGAGATCAGCAAGGGCGATGACGTTTATTAGTGGAGTCTACTTTGACTCGGCACGCTGCAGTGGCATCGGATACTGTGAATACTTTCTTTAGGATTTGTAGGAATGAGAGAGTGCCTCGTTAATAATTTCTTCCTCGCAAGGCAGTATTTTGCGCCTTGACATTTGTAATCTTGGTTTTAATATTACAAGCAAGACTGAGCTTTTCAGTAGGAAAAAAGAATATATACTTGCTTGCTATATCCTTAAAGCTGATTGTGTACAAATGGGAATAAACCCCTAGTTCGCAATGTGAACAAAAGAGTGCCTATAGGTGGCCAGGTCTAAGTTTTTCCTTTACTTTGAGGCTGGAAAATGAAAAGGTATATTCCGAGAGAGTTACTTGCAGAGATTGACTTGAAATTTGGTGAACATATGTAAATTGGTGACCCAAAGATGGACGCGTAAAGTAAATTAATGAATTCGGAACAAGGGGGGCCCTCTTGGGGGATAAACTGGAAAATTAAAAAAAAAAGTTTCGCAAACTATATTGTGTGGCATCAATTGAAAGGCGTTGTTGTAAGCATCTCAGATATATATATGTTTTATAAATTTTAGCAAAAACAGATTAATTTAGGAAAAAAGACGAAAATTGACCATTTCCCCCCTTATCTCCGAAACTACTAGGCTTAAAATTCTGAAAAAAATATGGATAATAGTTCCTTGCCTAAAGATTACAGGAAAACCTGTAAGAAGTTTGAGTATTCAAAGTAACGGTAAAATTTTCAATATTTTACGGAACCCTCACCACGCGAGTTGAACTCGCACTTTTTTAAACTCTTTGTTTTTAAATGTTTTATTTATTTACATACATAACAATCTTAAAATCCGACAAATTAAACCAAAACATAAGAACTTCTAACTCAGGCAAAAGCAACTAAAAAACATAAAATCTTATATATCAAAAAATCAACTCGAAAACAAACTTTGTTTATAAATTCTAATCAGTCAATGGTCATACCTACACTTAGGTAACCAAACAATAAACATCACAAATAATAACTCTAGAATATAATCAAATAAGTCTTTTAGCTATCAAATCAGTCATCAGTCATTCGTAATAAACTGTTAATTCTCAAACTCCAACGCCATCTACATTATGGAACTATAAATTCAGTAACAAACGCCAAAAAATACATATTAATTTAATATTTTTTTAAACATTTCTGCATTGATATATATCATAAAAAATCATTGGATATATATCATAATACCATTGATGTATCCTCGAACCCTGCGTATAACATTGATATAACAACTTTGAACAGGTCCGAAAGGTTGTGAAAAATTGCCTCTTTAGTGCCAGAGTTTCTTATGAACGTACGATCGTTTGTAGGGAACGGAACCCTTGATTGTGCGCGGTCCGTCATGCTCTTGGTCTGGTTTTTCACTATGAACACGTTTGCCATTAGAACAATATTTGGTAATAGGTACCTACATAGAAAATCGAGCAGTGGGTGGACTGGTTGACAGCCGACTAAGCAAACAAGTAAAGGTCGACAACCCTCGTTGCATCGCGCCGGCGCCGACGCGCAAGTTATCGCCCGGCACAACGTTTAATCAACTTTAGGCAGTTGAGTGAGTTTTAGTTGCTGAGCCACCATAACATAATTGCACACCTTAACTGCGTGATTGATTAATAAAGAACAAATGCAATGAAATTGTTACTTAATTTTCCAGAATTTAGCAGATGTATGTGTGTTGTAACCGTGGTTGCTGCGACCGCTGAGCTTTCGTCAGTTATTCGCTGGGGGTATGGAGGTTCAATCAGATATTATATTTAAGAGTTCTTTCGATTCTTAAAACTAAAACCTGTAAAGTGCGTGCCGGACCACGCACAAGGGTTCCGTAAAGAGATTATAATTTTTATTTAATGTCATGATGTCAGCTACGCTGTAGCAGTTAAAGAAAATACATTTTCTCTTTTAAATTTCATTAGGTCACGTATAAAACACGGTGAGTTCGAAACTGTATGGGTTTCGTTTTTGGCATTTTCACTACAGATTCCTAAAAAGAAAAATCATTTCAATTTGGTAACCCGCGGGCTCGGTAAATAATAAAAAAATACATTTTATAGATATGTATCATATGAACTTACAGTTTAATTTGTAGAGTAGTGCAGTAAGAGTCATAATGTACTTAGTTCGGCATAAATTACTGTCGACATATTTTTTTACAAAAAGCTTTTTGCCACCGTTTGTACTTATAATATTTGTCTGTTCACAGTTATCAACAACTCGTTGATAACTCGTACTCGTATAGGGTTCCTAATAACCACCGTCCTTCGGACTCTATCCGAATCTATTGAGTGACGGTATTTCACCAAACTGGTTAATTTTGGCTATAAATGAAGAATTTAGTAAAAAGAAAGGTCTGTTGAGACGGAGACAACGGATATAGGCTTTAATTCCCGGCCGGACATTCCAGTGAGCGACGACGCAGGTGCCGCGGGCGCGTCGGCGCGTCGCGGGTTGCCGCGGACCGGTCCCGCACTCGAGCCTGTTTCCGCAAAAAAATGCATTCTTCTTATTCATCCTTCAGTTGCGATTTCTTTTAAACACAATAATTGCAGCGTCACCAGGGAAATTATGGAGATAGTAACAGTCTATAATGGGTTATTCCCACCAATTTTTACCACTGATAACGACAGGGAAATATTTTCCAGGGAGAAAATTAGAAAAAAATATCCTATTATGACCACCAAAGTGAAGATGGTAAGTACCTTTTAACTAACCACCAATTTGTTACAAGTAACAGGTGCGAATAACCGGCTAGAATGCGATACTAGTTATGCATGTTGTTGTTACTTGAATGTGATGCGTTTCTTGAGGCGGAGATCTTTACACTTGTAAGAAGGTTTTGTAAAAAACGTCTTGGAGATGAGTGGTGGCAATGTTGTGCAGTTTTTGAGGACGATGTCCGTTTTACGTGAGACATATTTCGGAGAACATTTCCTATATAACATCAGAATATCCTCGAATAAGAACTGTAAGGAATTATTAGACGTTTAATCCAAGATTAAGTCACTTAGGATAAAAAAGAACTAGTTACCTTTATTTATAGCTTTATTTACCTCATTAAAATAAGTTTCTGTCAAAAATTTAATTTTTGCTTTTTGCTTTTATTGCCGACTGTACTTTTCTGTATACTGTCATCAACTACTTATTGAGATGATTCTAACGAGCCCAAACTCAACTGGGTTACGTCGGTTAAGTGCTGAATTCCCATGGCCACCTTCTGTCTCCATCATCAGATCAGCTCGATGGTACCATAGTATTGAATTGTCATCCAAACTAATACTTATACCCAAAATTTCAGCACAATTTGATAACGGCAAGTAACTGAAAAATGGATTGCAAATTTGGAGGACATCTTACTTTTATTACTTACATATTTAACAGGTCAAGTTAATATAAAGCTTGTAATAACCATAAAAGCGGTTTAATGTTCGTTTTAGTTGTAATGCTGATGTAATGTGTTCAATAAAGGCTTCTAAAGTCGACGTTAAACATATGTTTACATATTCCGCTGTATTACCATGGAATAAGGTTTGGAATAATATTTTTTGACAGAAACTGAAACAAAGGCTTTATCAAAGTTTAGTGATTTCAATCAACATTTTACGTTTGTTGATTAATTAATTAGTGTCACTTCGTGGTAAAACACCTGCAAACAATTTTATGTGGCATTTAGTTAAAATAATAAAAAAAAAATATAGCGACGTATCTTGACAAACATATTAAAATGTGTTAGTTACGTACCTACTTTGGTTCGTAGAGTTACAAGCACTATTTTTAATTATCCGGATTTAAGGTTCACATTGACGGGTTGAAGCGAGTAGTGACGTGGCGAAAACAAAACGAGTTTGAATTGATTCCGTGCATTCCGGCGCTTCGTGGATTCTCCGAGGCTGAGAGTGCGAGCCGCGAGCTCGTATAATGATTATAATCTCAATTTAGTGCTCGATTCGTCATCGTCTGATTTAGTTAATGGAATAGCAATAACCGTGTGAATTATTTGGTGTGGCTTTTTAATGGGTTATAGATAGAACTCGATATCCTCGCATGAGATATTTCCTTCATTGTGTATTTACTGATAATAACTTGGGAGGGAAGAATAACACTTTTCTAAGACCCTCACACAGTTATACAAGATAACACATCACCCACACAAAATATAGTAAGGATGGCCCTTCTGAATAATTTCTAGAACCAGCGGAAGTCATTCATTAGGTATCTTAGGTTTTTTTTCATTTACCAAACTTGTGTATTTCAAAGGGTTTACACAATCTTTAGAATACAGTATGTACCGTCACAATAAAAACTTGGCATAGCCTGCATCTTATAGTGCTCTTGTGACGTGAAATGTCAACGCATTTCCTGCCGGCATGGCATGAATGCGTTCACTTGTTCACACAATCAACGAACTTTCGCCCTTAGCCCAACGGGTTCATTGTTCAACTATTGCAACCCAAAAACCCAGTCTCTACAGGATTGTCGCCCCTTGTTGTAATAATACCGGGAACTTAGGTATGTTTAGCATTTATTAATTCTTAAAAACTTTACTTAATACTTATCTATCCTCGTGCGTGAGGCCCCGGCTTATATAGGCACTAAATTATATAAAAACAAATGATAATCCAGTTAAGCTCCAGGAGGCTTCTACATGTAAGTTTCTAGTTAGTTTTTGGTGGTGGTGGTCATTGCTGTCCGTTCCCTCTCATTCATGAGAGGAGGCCTGTGCCCAGCAGTGGGACGTATATAGGCTGATGATGATGTAGGTGGTAATTTCCGAATAGTCCAGTCATTTTACCGAAATGACTATGGAAAAAAAATAGCAGATTTTGCTGTGTAATGAATGATTAATTCATCATTATTCAGAGAACAATTCCAACAAAATATAAGACATAAAAATTATGTCAAGTAATGAAATGAATCTTTACTTTGGTTAATTTACATTTGCTCTATAATGTTCAAGATAGATCATACAAAAAAGACAATGAATGCTTTCTTTAAATCTATACCTAAACTACTTCCGGATGGAAACTCTTGATAAATGATCTTAGAATTACGTTTTAAAATGAAATAAAAAAAACGCTATTATAAATTAATGTTTTACAAAACCGTATTTTTCCTGAAGTAGAAACAAAACCTAAAATTCTGCCATCAGTATGTAGAATAGTCCTTCGAGTTTGACACAGGCTATATTCTATCCCGTGGCTCCGCCTGGGTACTTTGTACAATTCGCCGACCGGCCAAAGTGCTCACAAGTATCTGAACACGTCTCTATTGTCGAGGCATTAGAGACATGTTCAGATATTTGTGAGCACTTTGGCCGCTCTGATATATCTGATGGCGACTGTAATTACGCGAGTGGAGCCGCGCGGGCAGCTACTATAATACAGCCTTGGCCAAAAGTATTGAGCACCCCACGTTCTCCTTTGTAACTTATGGATAAAGTATTATTTTTCAATTTAATAAATACACGAAGACGTAAAATGTAATAAGTGTTTGAACATGTGGAATATATATCATTTTGAAATTGCTATTTCCGTGTGAAACCTGAAGCTAGAAAAAGTCGGGTTTTACAATAAAGGTTTAATTGTATATTTTTTTCACGGTATTACCCTTAACGTCAATAATTATGACAATTTTTAGGGTTCCGTAGCCAAAATGGCAAAAACGGAACCCTTATAGTTTCGTCATGTCCGTCTGTCCGTCTGTCCGTCTGTCCGTATGTCACAGGCATTTTACTCGAAAACTATAAGGTGTATTTGAATAAAATTTTGAGGATAGGTGTATTTTGTTAGCCGCTACATAGTTTTGTAATTATAATGACAAAAAAAATTTTTTTTAGGGGTGCACTCCATACATAAAACAAAAGTCAAAATTTTTTTTTTCATTGTGACCCCCCGTCACATCAATCGATAGGCCTTTCAAAATAAATATAAGGTTTCTTTGCATTTTTTTTTGATTAAGTGAATAGGGTCGGAGATAATCGCCCCGAAAGTCACTAAAATTCTGCCCCCCCCCCCCCCCCCCTCTAATTTTTGAACGGTGTATTTTAAAAATGTGGAAAAATTCATGAACAAGATCGGTTCAGAGGTTTTCGAGATATTGCTGAAAAACTGCCTTCCTCAAAGAAAAGGACGTAAGTGCCGTAAAATTTCTGTGACGATACGACCTTTTTAATAGGCACGGAACCCTTCGTTTTGCGTGGTCCGACACGCACTTGGCCGGTTTTTTTCCGATAGATACACAACTTTCTATTATAAAATTTAAATGCACCTTTTATAAATTTGATTTTTGTACGAGTATGAAATACGCATGGGTGCTCAATACTTTTGACCAAGGCTGTATATAATCACTAGCTTCCACCCTTCCACAAAAACTATCCTATATTCTAATCCAGGCTATAAACTATCTTCGTGCAAAATTTCATCCAAATCGGTTGAGCTGTTTAAGCGTGATTGAGTAACAAACATCTAAACATCCAAACTTTCGCATTTATAATTTTAGTAGAATAAATATTTGTTCGTTGTGCTAAAAAATCAATATAGTCTTGAATAATATATAATTATGTCCATTCTTTTTTTCGTTTCCTATTATTGTTCATTGGTTGCAATTTTAATAGCTACATTCAAAAACAATAAAAAAATCATTGATTGATGAAAGATGTCAATATTTCCTGAGTTAGTGAATGTTAAGTAAAAGGTACATTACATATTACACATAAGATAATTAATATACAGTTACAATACCAAAGCATGTAAAAGTGGGTCAGGAATAAAGGCTATTTTTATGTATTTTATTAATAGTTGATTACACATCACTCACCTATGGGGCGGTAAAACAAAGAATATCTCATATCACAGGTTTTTGTCGCCCGAGCCGAGCCGAAGACAGGAGCGATACATAAGCAATCATAGACTTTTTTGGCGCCTATGGGGAATACGAACTGTTACGTCTGCCTTAGGCAAGAAGGCGGTATTTTCCGATGGGGTAGCGATAGCGTCGGCACTTTTTGGCCAGATGGGACGTAATAAGTTTCTGTAAAAAAAATATTTTTTGGTACAAGCTTTTATTGCCGACTGTACTTTTTTGTATACCGTCATCAACTACTCGTTGAGACGATTCTAACGAGCCCAAACTCAACGGGGTTACGTGGGTTAAGTACTGAATTCCCATGGCCACCTTCTGTCTCCATCATCAGATCAGCTCGATCGTACCATAATAATGAATTGTCATCCAAACTATAACCTTTACCCAAAATTTCAGCTCAATCGGTTAAAGATATCTGCTACAATGTTGAGTTGCATTTTGACGTACAATTTTCATACTATACGAACAGGTCAAGTTAATAAAAAGCTTGTAAAAAAAATAGACGCTTAACAGAAGAGGCCGAATAAGCAGCGCCTGTTAGCCTAAATATGACTTCAACTTTTCAGTTTTCATAGGGTTCCGTAGTCCTTTCCTAGGCGTGGCACTACTGTTAGCTAGTTTTTAATCAAATCAAAGCTAGCGGTTAACCCTTTTCCTGGCCGGAAGTTGAATAATGACAATCGAATGTCAGTCTTATTTATTGACATTAAGATACATGTTTGACAGGACGTTGTAGGTGGTCGATATAACTCCTGTGCCTTGAAAAGAAAAGAGTTTAGCTTTCAAGCGGTGTGAATGAAATACATATTTAAAGGGCGGAGTAGGTAGTATTTTTGTAGTTGCCTTAAAAACGTATTTTGACAGAAAAGTAGTGTATGCAATCTGATGTCGATGTCGACTATGGTAAGTCCGGAACCGGAATGCGTGCGCATGTGCAAAATTGGGTATAGCATATTGGGTATAAACGTCATTTTGGTTGGAAAGGTCCTGAAGTGAGAAGGGTGCAGGACGCAGTCGCATGGGAGTGGAATGCGGTCCGACGACCGAGCCGAGTGTCGAGGGACAGCCGGCGAGCGGGGAGGGAGCTGCACGCGCGGCGCGGGCGCAGGCCGGCCCGGCCTATAAACTGCGACGGAGTGGTTCGCGTCGCGCTCGCGCCTCGTAATTACTTCGTGAGAGTGCACACTGCACGGACACGGCCGATCACCCCAAGACCATATCACCACTGCGCGATATTTTAATGACTTGCGAACCTCATTGTCATGCTATTGGTGCAACAGGTGCTCATTGTTTGCGGGATAAGATTTACCGCAACTACAATCCTACCTACTTGAAATTGCTTATGGAAAATGAAAATATACAGTAAAACTTGGTTGTGTGGGACCTATTAGTATACTTACAACTATTTGTTTGCCGAGTGTCTTTGCTGAACTCAGAAAAAAATTCCTAGTCGCCGCATCATCCTACACCACGACAATGCCTGCCCTCACACCGCTTGGAAAACAAATGAGTATCTGGAAAGTGAAAGAGTCGAACTACTGGACCATCCTCCGTACAGCCCCGACTTAAGTCCCAACGACTTTTTCACATTCCCCAAAATCAAGGATAAGTTGCGTGGTGTGGTTCAGCGGTTTAAATACTTTGAAAAAGAATAAAAATAAGTACTTTTATTCAATTTAACCGCATATTTTTTTCTATTCCCTAAACTTTCAGTTTGACCCTCGCATTATTAACGAATCTTCCGTTTTAAGGGGATACCTCGATTTTAGTAAACCACGCCCCCGTTGAAAAGGAGTTGTAAGAGAACGATATACAACATTAATATAAATATATTTTGTGAAGCTTTATTATTATTAGTACCTATATGAGTTTGCTTATAGGTAGATATGGATGTTAGGTGTGGTAAAAGACCGTCGAGTTGTTTTGACTTCATTATGTCATTTATAAATTCAATGTATTGTTTCAATTGGCTGAGGTTAATACACTCGCGAGCAAAATAATTGCATCACTTTGCATTTTTTCGTGTGCAACTGATATCTTTGTAAATTTTTACACGAATTTAAAAATTAAGGTGGCAATTGAAAGCTGACAATGTAACCTAACTAAAAACGTCAAAGTTTGAAGTAATTACCAACTTAAGTATAGAAAAAAGGTAGATGGCTTGACAAAAGTCAGAAAACGATTGAAAATTTTACTAAGGGAATGGAGAATTAAAGGCGTCTTTGTTAGGAAAAGTGTTTATTTAAATCAATCAATACCTGGTTACCACCATACGCCCTTCCTACGCATTCAAGATGGCGTCTCATGGACCTAATTAGGCTTCTTATGTAATCCTGGGGAATGGCGTCCCACTCCTCCAGCAAAGCAGTCTTCAGGTCTCCAATGTCGGCAGGAACAGGATCTCGCTTGCGAACTCTTCTTTTCAGACGGTCCCACATGTGTTCAATCGGATTCAGGTCAGGGCTCATCGCTGGCCAGTCCAAGGTGTTGACGCCGACCTCCTGAAGATACGCTGCAGTGGCCCTTGCTGTATGACAAGGGGCATTATCCTGCATGAGGAGGAACCCCTCGTCGAACATACCGGCGTAAGGGATGACGTGCTCCTCCAGGATGTCGGTGATATACTTTGCAGCTGTCAAACCACCACCACGGCCGCCACCAGGCACGAAAACCAGCTCCGTCCGCCCGTCAAAGGAAATGCCGCCCCAGAACATGACGGAACCTCCTCCGTAGGCGACCCTTTCAGCGAAGCAGCATTGTGCAAATCGTTCTCCTGGCCTCCTGTAGACTTTGTTCCGTCTGTCAGAGCCATTCAAGCACATCCTGCACTCGTCCGAACGGGAACGAAAAAAGAACGGGTGTCCATTGCTCGAGTGTCCAATCCCTGTGTTCTTCAGCGAATATCCGTCGAGCTGTGCGGTGACGCTGCAGCAGCCTGGGCCCCGTCGCAGCCCTTTTTGGAGTCAGGTTGGCTTGCACGAGTCTTCTCCTCACTGTCCACTCACTGACAGCCACTCCTCGTGCCTCTTGGAGACGCTGCTGGACTGCAACTCCAGTTAGGTCACGATCACGTAGCGATGTGGTGACGATGAAGCGGTCATCCCTCTCAGATGTGCACCTTCTGCGGCCCGTTCTTGGTCTCGGCGTAAAGGCTCCTGTCTGCTGGTACCGTTTGTAGACTCTGGAGACCGTGGATTGAGTTAAATTTAACTCGGCAGCCACGGAACGCTGACTACGCCCCTCTTGCAGCAAGCGGACGACTACGGCGACTTCAGCTTCAGTTGTGTCCATTTTTTTCAGGTTTTCTTGGTGGTAACAGATGCGGAGATGTGTACTAGTCGACTTCTGATAAGTGACTGATAACAAAGCATTCTTTTACCCCCTTTTTATGGGGGTTAAAGGGTGCTCAACTCGTGGGCGGGACAGGCCGGAAATGCATACTAGCCAGAAAAATGCCTGTATTCAGGAAAATATGGGACCGATATTAATGTTTCTTATGTTTTTATAAAGATTAAACTGTAATTATCCTAATTTAATTAAAATATTTCAGCAATTTACTTTATTTACAAAAATATCTGATGCAGACGAAAAATTGTTAAGTGATGCAATTATTTTGCTCGTGAGTGTAAATCAAATAAAAACCCGACTTTGGATTTTTAAGCAATCGTGATTTGTCTTCTGACAAAGTACAAAATATAATTATAGTCAAAATACACACAAATTAATTAACTAAAAAATTAATTACTAGCCCCAGTAAAATGTTTTAAAATCTCATATTTTTCTAATTCATGCCTTTAACACTAGTTGTCAACATGTTTAACGTAAACGCACCATCAGTCTTATTTTTATTTCAAAGTGGAGCTGAATTTGCTAAAATTAATGTATGGAAATGCATTCGCTGTTATATAAATTCAACGATACAGTTAATGTAAATGATAATTATCAAGTTTAATTATAAAACCTACGCAGCAGGTTACTAACTTGTCTCGTATTTATCCACATAGTTAGGTATGTAAGCATTTATCAGAGGACTTGTTATTCATTTGTATATAAAATATCACTCATTAAAAGTAAATGACAAGTACCACTTTACGATAACCGAAGCGCAACCACACTCGCTCATGATCATGAGTATTGACTTATGTAGCTTAGTTTATGTGGTCTATTTTCGTTGACATCCGATTCGCGACAGGCGCTTGTGATCAAATAGAATATACAAGTTAGAGAAGGTGCATCGGAGGGACTCGGGCATCACGCAGCGTTATGAATGAACGTGAACCCCTATCCTATCGGTGACTGCGCCGACCGACCGGGCGGGCGGTCGGCGCAGTCACCGATAATGGCCGCGCCGCGCCCGATGCACGGGGAGCATACTGCTTTTGGAATTCGAATAACTCAAGTGGGCGATGCCGATGTACTATCACATAAAAAAAAGAGTCGAACCGATGAATACAATAGCGCCTGCGGCCAACGGTGCTCCCAGGTGCTATAGTTGGAAAGAGATAACAATAATCTTCTAAAACTTGTGTTTTAATGTAGTTACGCTATGCCTTGTTAAAATAACAGAATAATGAGACTGTTGTTTGGTTAACATGACAAAGACAAGCAGCCGTGGAATGTCGTTCATCTTGCCGGCGCCTGCGCCGCGGCAGGATTGTAGGCTGAAAGCCCTGGTCTTTCCATTCGCTCTGGTGCCAAGTCACGTGCGTACGTCTAATGTATTTATTATACGCGGGCTTTTTACTGTGACCTCGGCCACGTTTGTAATTAACGCACCAGTCAGTAGATCATTGATAAATATAAATACCTTCAGGATTATTCATGCAGATGATAAAGCTCCCGACAGCCGCTGTCGTATTTATATTGCTATTTAATTTAAAGAGACTGATATTAAAACATGTAAGCATAAGAGATTGTAGCAATGAGGAAAGCAACCGTAGGTAGTTAGTACATTTTCCTTAGGAAACCAACATGTGTTGCAATGTTTGTTAGGACAGCGAGTCGCGCTGCGGGCTGCGCCGGCACGCCGCAATAAAAGCCTACCTGCCCGATGTAGATGTTATCTTGCACGGTCAAAGGCGCCGGCCGCCTCCGTGCTGGGAAACCGCCCACGCTAATATAAACTTCATTGGCACAGGCACAAGGACCATCTTTCTGACGCGTGTTTGGTGTGCTAACAAACACGTAACGGTGTGGAATTACAACACTTTTGTAAGATTGTAAGCTTTTGTCATCGTTACAAGTACACATTAGTCATAAGCACCGTGCATTAGAGAACCGAGAGAAGGGCACGGAGAACTTCTGTTTCGAGGATACTTAGCGTTTTTGTAACATTGATTTGCAAGCTTTTGTACCCGCTATTGTTGTTGTTAGTCTCGGCCGCACTGTGCTCTTAATATTTTATGAGGATTACTTTATTTGGCAATGCATTTAATAAGTAATCGTGAACAGGCGCTTTGCGCTCTATTTGTTGTAGTTAAAATCTGTAGAAATTGTGAGTGATAATGAAAGTGAATACTGTAAAACAATTAATAGTGGTAATGTGTAAGAAAAACCTAAGCATAAAGTGTGCTAACGGGATCCTGTTTCTAAAGCTCCGAGCGTAGCCTTAACTTGTAGGGTTTCGTGTCAGAACGTAAAACCCAGTCGATATTGTCGAACCTCGAAATCAAGGGGACTTTGATGAAATTTGTTGCGAATTTTCATTAGAGACTTCTTTGTCTCTCTCAATTATTTTAAATTGATAGCATTTGACTTTAGGCTGCAAGTTTTCCGTTACCTAGTTATTTTGCTACTAACGACATTTCTTCGTCCATTTTAAAGGAAACTTCACAAACACGAATAAAATCCCAATTGGTAATAGTAATAGTTTATCAGTTTTTAGTCTTTTCATTTTGAATTGGAGTCTTGCCATCCGAACCGAACCGAATCCGCAAATGACAAGTTTTATTTCGATATATTTTTTGTGAAGTTTTCGCCGACTTATTATCGGTGTCATTGTATTTCTTGAGTTAGTGTCTAAATGGATGACAGGAGATCAAATAAGTTTGTGTCAAAAATGCCATTTTTGGTACAAGCTGTTATGACCGACTGTAGTTTTTTGTATACTGTCATCAACTACTAATTGAGACGATTCTAACGAGCCCAAACTCAACGGGGTTACGTCGGTTAAGTACTGAATTCCCATGGCTACCTTCTTTCTCCATCAGATCAGCTCGATGGTACCATAATATTGAATTGTCATCCAAACTATACTTAAACCCAAATATAAGCTCAATCGGATAAGCAAGGAACTGAAAAACGGATTGCAAATTTTGTCGGACAACTTACTTATTTACATACGAACAGGTACGTCTACCCTTCCGGGCGGGTTCTAATTACACGCGAATTCGGACAAATTGAGTTGAGGCAAATAAATAAGGTAGCATAAGGAACGTATCGTTAATTATGGGTACAGACAGAATAAAAAAATACGTAGTTTGGTTTTTATCACTTTTACTATTTTTATATAATTATATTCTATACATTTACAATCACTACCAATCAGTAGATCAAATGTATTTATTATTCTTTGCCTAGTTTTCGAACTTTACGCTTGATGTCTCGCATAATGTTCTGGACAACGCTTTTTCCTAACGTTTTGGCCATCTGATTCCAATCCCTCTTAAATGTTTCTAATGAATCGGTTGACCGACCGGTCTTTTTTATGCAAATACCTCTTCATTAAAGCCCAAAATTTTTCTCTCGGACAGATTTCAAGGCAATAGGGTAGTTTCCACATATTAAAATTGATAACGCAGTGTTGCTAAATTGATAGTAAACCATGAAATAAATGTAATTAAGTATAAATTAAGAAATATAATTAAAATTATAAAAAGATATAGACCTTGAAAGTTTAGAATAAATATACATTTTTTTTTATTCTCCAAAAGTAAATTTAAAGCTACCAATAGAATCCTTATGCTTTTATAGAAACAAAATTGTATGACAACTATGGTCCTAAACGCGGTATTTCACGACTGAAACACCAATTTACTTGATTTTCAATACAACGATTAGTACAAATATCACCCTGTGACGTCACAATTCAATGTTAATCAGTATGAAACGTTTTCGGCTGCCGCCAGCGAGGTCCGTCTTTAACTCAATTTTTTGGGTATTTATGTTTTTTAATTGTAGTTGCTCCCATACAAACATTTGTTCCTCTCCAAAAACTGGTTCGAATGGCATCGTAAAAAAATTTAGGACACAACCCAATTTGGTGGATTGCGTTGCTTGCTCACAAAATGAACATTTTCTTTAGTGTACCATTGCAGCACCGATGAGGCATAATGACAGCTAGCCTGTCAAGTCTGGTCAAAATAGTGTCTTTATGTTTTTTCAAGAGAGGCAGCAATCTTTTCTGGAGACATTCTTTTTGATATGTATTAGCATTCAAAGTTTTGTCAGTGAAACATGGTGTTGAGATCATTCCGCACTGACAAATAGCTTGCCAAATTATAACTTTTGGGCCCGAGTTTTCACGGTGGATGACTGGTAAGGTGTTCGCTTTGGCTGTTTCTGTTTCTTATAGATCTTTAAGTCATTTTGCTTCTTAGCTTTCTGTACCATACCAATATTTGCACATGCTTTTTTGTTACAATCCCGAACAGAGAGCCTTTTTTCGAGGCAAACAGCTTGCTTAACTTTTCGTCCAATTTGGGCCTTGAAGGACCTGGCTTTCTGCCCCTACCAGGCAGATCCGTGGCAGTATATATATCACAAAAACATTTTCACGAACGACTTTATCACGAAATTTCTTATCACGAAAAACTACCTATCACGAAAAGACCATATCACGAAAACTTTATCATATCAGTATCACCAAAGACTTTATCACGAAAACTTTATCATGAATAGACTTTATCATTAGCTAACATTCTATAAGTTATACCCTTTATGAAAAATATTATGAAAATAGAAAGTAATTGTATTAATTTTATAATACAATTTTCTTTATTGACAAGGAACTATTGACAAATGTCAAGTTATTATTATTTTAATAACGCACTATCTTTTTATTTGGATACTTTTCGTGTGTACCCATAATAAACGATACGGTCCTTACTATTATTGAATTAGTTATTGCATGAGTGTGTTGGCGTACTATGGTTTTGAATTAGGTATACGTGACAAAACAAATATGTATATTGCAGGAAGCCTATGTTTGGTCTCATCATCATCATCATATCAGCCGAAAGACGTCCACTGCTGGACATAGGCCTCCCCCAAAGAGTGCCACAATAACCGGTCCTGCGCCACCCGCATCCAGCGGACTCCAGCGACCTTTACCAGGTCATCAGTCCACCTTGTGGGGGGCCTACCCACGCTGCGCCTTCCGGTACGTGGTCGCCACTCGAGAACCTTTCCGCAACAATGGCCATCGGTTCTACGTGCAATGTGCCCCGCCCACTGCCAGCGATTCGGAGGGCTATATCGGTTACCTTGGTTCTGCTGCGGATAGCCTCATTTCTGATGCGATCACGCAGAGATACTCCCAGCATAGCCCTCTCCATTGCCCTTTAGGTGACTTTGAGCCTTCTTATGAGGCCCATAGTAAGCGACCACGTTTCCGTGCCATATGTCATCACTGGCAACACACACTGGTAAAAGACTCTCGTCTTGAGACACTGCGGAATATTGGACGAAAAGATGTGCCGTAGCTTCCCGAACGCTGCCCAACCGAGTCGGATTCGACGATTGAGCTCTTTCTCGAAGTTGGACCTACCTAACTGGACAGTCTGTCCTAGGTATATATACTCGTCTACAACTTCAAGCGTAAAGTGAGACCATGGAGGACTATGTTTGGTCTATTGTCTCATAATATTGGGTATATTATTTTATCTATTTGCAGTTCTGCGTAAATGATTGCCCGACAAAGGGCACGCAAACCGTTAAACTTTTGTTACCATCCACTTGTTGATACAAAACCTGTAGTTAAGTACCTGAGAACTATCTAATTTTAACCAAACCTATGTCTATTGTCTTGTACCTGCCCTATACTTAATGGCGCAAACTTTCAGATGCGTTTATTTGAGTCTTAAAAAAATTAAGTGATGAATATATTTGCCAAATCACGTTTCTTAAACTATATTTAGGTACTTATAACTATAACTCAACTATGTGTCGCAGATTTTAAACCAAAATAGCTAAACATGGTTTTAAATTCAATGAACTGATGAATTCGTTTACCTGATAAGGATTAAGTGTTGTTTACGTTCGGCTTTTGTACAGAAAGGGCTTTTTTTCTGAAATATTTGACTCCAGGGGAAAATTCTAAGAAGTAATGAATGCACTTGCTATATAAGGATTAAGTGTTGTTTACGTCGGCTTTTGCACAGAAGTGTTTTTTACCTGCTACTTATACTTGATATTTGTTGAGTTGGCCGAATTGCATCAAAGTTGTCCATTCAAAAACCAACTCTACCGTCCCAGGTAAAAGGTTCCAATTCGATTGACAGTTTTATTAAAAGGGTGCAATTAGCCTAGTTTTAGTTGTAGGTAAATCTCAATAGTTACCCATTTTATAGTCCGAGATTGGGACCGCTAGGGATAGGTATTTAATTGTAGAATAGAATAATGATGAAATTAGCGCGACTATTTATTCATAACTTCTCAATAGGAAAGAATAAATAAATAAAATCATGTATAGATTCAGAATCGGTCGCATTTATTTTAAGCTATGTGGACTTTTTAGAACAACAATAATAATAATTTATTGAAAAACCTTATTGCAAACAACTTATTGCTTATCGTTAACAATGTGCTTGCTTATTAATACAATAACAATCAATACCACAAATTATAACACTTCACAGTATCTGACAGAAACGTTGTTACAATTTGCTATTTTAATAAATATATATGTTGACCAACAGCTTGGACAAGTAAACTCTTACTTAAGTAAGTAAGTAAGTAATCATTTATTTACAGAAAACTTACTAATTTACAACTAGATTTTTTTATCAATCATTTATTGCCTCTTGCTTAAATAATCTCAACAAGTGAGAGAGAAAACAATTGAAGTTAAAGCTAGAGGCAATAAATGATTGATAAAAAAAATCTAGTTGTGAATTAGTAAGTTTTTCTGCAAATAAATTATCTTACTTAAGTAAGAGTTTACTTGTCCAAGCAGTTGGTCAACATATATATTTATTAAAATAGCAAATTGTAACAACGTTTCTGTCAGATACTGTGAAGTGTTATAATTTGTGGTATTGATTGATTTTGTATTAATAAGCAAGCACATTGTTAACGATAAGCAATAAGTTGTTTGCAATAAGGTTTTTCAATAAATTATTATTATTGTTGTTCTAAAAAGTCCACATAGCTTAAAATAAGTGTGACCGATTCTGAATCTATAAGGTAGAAGTACTAGTGCCCGACGCGGTACTAGTACTCGACGAATATAATTTAACTAGCGAATAATAAACTAAGATTGATCACGACATCATTTTTAAGTTACTAAATGTTAGTGACTTCAATATTTCTTATCACAATTTCAAGACAAATAACTTATTTATAAGTTATGAACATATTTGTTAAAACCAGCTGCCATCAATTGGGACAATGAGTTAAACCTTCAAATCCCAATAAATGTCAGTCTGTCATTCATGACATTTGTACTGAAAACTGAAATGACATCTATTGGGACTGCCAGCATAACCGCCTGCCATTTACTCGTACATTCGGATTGATTACCTAATTCTTATATTATCAGGATTTTTTATAAGATCACCATATGAAACGAATTCCATATCAGCAACTTGAGTAAATACCTCGTCTCCCAAACCGTATGAAACTGTTTAATACATCTTAAATGAGCATAATATCGTGATTCAAATAAGTATTTTCTGTTGACATGTCGGGCACTAGTACTTCTACCTTACATAATTTTATTTATTTATTCTTTCCTATTGTGAAGTTATGCATAAATAGTCGCGCTAATCTCATCATTCTTCTATACTACAATTAAATACCTATCCCTAGCGGTCCCAATCTCGGACTATAAGATGAGTAACTATTGAGGTTTACCTACAACTAAAACTAGGCTAATTGCACCCTAATAAATGCTACTACATTATTTTCCACATTCTAAACTCAAAAAAAATAAGAAAAATTTATAACGTATACTTTTTCAATCTGCTATTTATAGTCACAAAAAAATTATGTTATAACTGCGACGCTACTAAACTCATTTGTTACTTATATCTAGATTCTTTGAACAACAGGATAGTTCCCCTATTCACATCTCAAGGACGGGTAGTACCCGCGTGTAAATAAGACCCGGGTATCCGTGTACCCGTGTTACACGGGTACCCCGGGCGCTAATTACACGGATCCGTACGGACCGGGCGCTTAAAACCGCGTTCGTGTAACACTGACACAGGGACCCGACACGATTACACGAAACCCGGACACGATCGCAAGCCCTAGTACCTACTGCAAAGATCAGAAAGATCTGAAAACACATTTTGTATAAGGATTTATACAAAATTATAATTAACGTGTTTTTTTCTTTTAGTATCCCTCGGTACTAAAATATTGAATTAGGGCACCTCAAAGTTGTCTCAAAAAAGATCAAGTTTGTTGTCAATGTTCGCTGCGCCCCGGCATCCCCGCGACCCTCCCCACCAGTCATTCATAACAACCGTGAGACACTCACGGGCGCCCTCCCCCGCCCCGGCACCCAGCCGCCGCGTCAAACACACGAACACACGCGCGGGTGGTTTGTAGGCGACTAAAGGTGCTCTTACACGGGCAATATTTTGAGCAATTATTGCCCGTCAACAGTACACGCGTCCTTCTCTGGCCTATAAGTAAAAGTGAGACAACCGTACTGTTGACGGGCAATAATTGCTCAAAATATTGCCCGTGTAAGAGAACCTTAAGTAGGTAACTCATTCTGTTCGGGCGGCCAGCATGATGCAAATGTGAACTACCCTCCTCACTACAACACATTTTGTGTCTCTAGTTGGTTTACATTCGACTAGGTGAAGGTGAGTCTTTTTTTTTTTAATACTTTGTGGTTTTTTTTTCATAAATGAAATCTATAAAGGATGCCTAATGTGCGGAAAAAAAATTGGATACTAATAAAAATCACCCTTATATGTATATATCTATTTGCGATCACATTCTCGGAAACGGCTCTAAGGATTTCGATGAAATTTGGAATACAGAGGTTGGGGCGGGAAATCGATCTAGCTAGGTGTCGTGTCTGGGAAAATTCGTTTTCCGTATTTTCACCCGAGCTGAGCTCGGTCGCCCAGGGTCTGTATACCTACTTATACAAGTTATGTTATGTATATTTGGGTCGTTCTTCTTTTTTACCGACAATGAATCGAGGTTTTTCTGTTTTTTTGGTTTTTGAACTATCGAAAATTGTGGTTTTGAAGTGCGATTTAAAAAAAAATGCATAGGTTTCTTCATTAGAACTAATTAAAGTTTACTTTTTGGCCAATATAAATATTTATTTACGGTTGGTTACTAAAAAAAACATGTGACAAAGTGGACTATTTCAGTGGGGACAACATTTTGGTTTACCACTCTGTCACGGCATTCTACGAAAAAAACAAACATTTAAAAAAATGCTAGTTAGAGAAAGTGAAATATTATATATCACTAATTAATAAAATAATATGGACGTTCATTCGAACATTATAAAACCATAAACATCATTACTCAAATGAGATGCCGTAATAAGACGAAGGACAGGCTATTGTCGGTCGAAAAGAAGAACGACCCATTTGAGTGACAAATAATAGCTAGTTTTCACCTTTGGTATGTCCGAGTCCGACAAACATTGATGCACACGGGTTTTAGATCAATTAACACGTGTTAAACAAAGGCGTATAAATGTGCTGTCGGATTGTTGAACCACAGAAAAAATAAACGCCCCAGCTTCATACCACGTCTAAAAACACAAAGTGTGCTGTTTCTTTTGAATTCTTCATTTTTATTTATTATGGAAGGTAATAAGGACCTGGGCCAGCAGTGGGAACGCAGCAGAAAACTGTGCTTTGCAAATATATGACATATGACTGAGCTAAAATACAAAGGTTACTAGATAAGTTTTGCAATTAACAAAGGGAACAAATATAATGACCACCAGAAAATAATTTTGACACCTTCAAGCTTTCTTACCAAAAAAATGTACTGAACACCAAAAAAAGAATTCTACCATTACAATGGTACTAGCTGTTTTAGTAACGACTGCACAATTAAATTGTATTCGAAGATCAAATTTAGTATCTGATCACCTTAGCGAACAAATTAATACAATATTTCTATCTAAATAACCCACTATGATTGCTATAAAATGTATTTAAAGACCAAATTTAGTAAATGATTACCAAATTTAGTAACTGATCACCTAATCTTAGCGAACAAATTAATACAATATGTCTACCTAAATAAGTCACTATGATTGCCATGAAATGTATGCATATTACCAAATAAAGTACTTAGTAGTAGTACTTGCCGCTATATGAATAGGTATCAGGTTAGTAAACATTTTCTAGTAACTTAAATGATTCCTTGTTTATAGCGATCGAAAGGTAAAAATAGCTACCAAAACCCGAATCAGCGTACCCCACTTCCACGTGGTCTTGTCTGTCTTACCCCTAGAGTGTATATAAAAGCCCGCGGAGACAGAAGCAAGTTTCTGGCGGGAGCCCGGGCGGAGGGCGGGAGACTGAGTCCCAGAAAGAAAGCGGGGCTCCGTCGACTTCTTGGCAGTTATTGCTATATGAAAACGCAATTATTTTAAACAATATACATATATGTTAAACATATTTATCTCAAACATATTTGGGAGAAATAATGATTTATGTAGCGTATAATTTACTTTACTAGGATAACGAGATCTAAATATATAAAAGAAGAAACTGACTGACTGACTGACATATCAACGCACAGACCAAACCGCTGGTTCTAGAGATTCCAAATTTGGCACGTAGGTTCTTTATAAGGTCTAGGGGAGCACTAAGAAAGGATTTTTCAAAATTCACACCCTAAGGGGGTAAAAAAGGGGTCCAAAGTTTGTATGGGAAAAACTTTTTCTTTTGAGCTACATGCTTAAAACTTTGTGGAAAGATTACTTATTAAAATACAAATAAAGTACTTTCAGCGTTTTGGAAAGTTTCACCTCTAAGGGGGTCAAAAAGGGGTGCAAAATTAACATATCAACGCACAGCCTAAACTGCTGGTTCTAGAGACATATTCTTGGGTTAGCAATGATTAGTTGGGAAACATTTTCTTTAATAGGATACTAAGATGTTATAATTTGGTTATCAATGAACATAAAAATGGTGATTAAATCTTGGCCCTCATTAACTATTTTTGGGTTTGCAATGATTAGTTGGGACACATTTTCTTTAATAGGATAGTAAGATGTTAAATATAATTTGGTTTTCATTTAACATAAAAGTGGTGGTTAAATTTTGGCTCTCATTAACTATTTTTGGGTTAACAATAATTAGTTTGGAGACAGTTTCTTTAATAGCATGGTAAGATGTTATAATTTGGGTAATTATTTCACATTAAAATGGTGGTTACATTTTGGTGATCATTTACTATTTATGTGTTAGCAATGATTAATAAGGAGACATTTTCTTTAAATAGGATAGTAAGATGTTATAATTTAGGTTATCATTGCACATTAAAATAGTGATAAAAAAACCGGCCAAGTGCGTGTCGGACCACGCAAAAGGAAGGGTTCCGTGCCTATTAAAAAGGTCGTATCGTCACAGAAATTTTACGGCACTTACGTCCTTTTCTTTGAGGAAGGCAGTTTTTCAGCAATATCTCGAAAACCTCTGAACCGATCTTGTTCAAAACAATTTTCGGTGAATGGAATTAATAAGCCCTATGTCCATGAATTTTTCCATATTTTTAAAATACACCGTTCAAAAATTAGAGGGGGGGGACAGAATTTTAGTGACTTTCGGGGCGATTATCTCCGACCCTATTCACTTAATCAAAAAAAATGCTAAGAAACCTTATATTTATTTTGAAAGGCCTATCGATTGATGTGCCACACGGGGGGTCACAATGAATTTATTTTTTTTGACTTTTAGTTTTATGTATGG
Organism: Epinotia nisella; assembly: GCA_932294315.1. Lineage (NCBI taxonomy): Eukaryota > Metazoa > Arthropoda > Insecta > Lepidoptera > Tortricidae > Epinotia > Epinotia nisella. The sequence goes on from OW028673.1 coordinate 24,982,276, forward strand.
AGTGCACCCCTAAGAAAGTTTTTTTTGTCATTTTAATTACAAAACTATGTAGCGGCTAACAAAAAACACCTATCCTCAAAATTTTATTCATATAGACCTTATAGTTTTCGAGTAAAATGCCTGTGACATACGGACAGACGGACAGACGGACAGACGGACAGACGGACAGACGGACAGACGGACAGACGGACATGACGAAACTATAAGGGTTCCGTTTTTGCCATTTTGGCTACGGAACCCTAATAAGTGATCAGTTACTATTTTTGGTCGTAAAAAGAAAAAGTATTTTTTTTTGTGTTATATTTTACTATATCTGGTGATCAGTTAAACATATGCCATTAACAAATATGGAACAGAGGTTGGTTATCATAATATATTTTTAAGAACTATATTTCCCAGTGATGACATATGGCACTGAAACTTGGTCGCTTACTATGGGCCTCATAAGAAGGCTCAAAGTCACCCAAAGGGCAATGGAGAGGGCTATGTTAGGAGTTTCTCTGCGTGATCGCATCAGAAATGAGTTTATCCGCAGCAGAACCAAGGTAACCGATATAGCCCTCCGAATTGCTAAACTTAAGTGGCAGTGGGCGGGGCACATTGCACGTAGAACCGATGGCCGTTGGGGCGGAAAGGTTCTCGAGTGGCGACCACGTACCGGAAGGCGCGGCGTGGGTAGGCCCCCCACAAGGTGGACTGATGACCTGGTAAAGGTCGCGGGAGTCCGCTGGATGCGGGTGGCGCAGGACCGGTCAATTTGGAACTCTCTGGGGGAGGCCTATGTCCAGCAGTGGACGTCTTTCGGCTGATATGATGATGATGATGATGATATTTCCATACACAATGTTTGGCGGCAATTTATTTTTATTATTATAAAAAAAAACAGTTTTAATTTGAAGCCGGCGCGGCGTGGTCTAGAGACGATTTACGAATTGTGATTCGTTACAACTTTACGAGAGGCCTATCTATAGATGAGTGCCTCCAGGAAATGAAATCCGTAGTAAAATAAAACTGCCCTTATCGTACAGTCAGCAGCAAAAGTAGCTACGCGGATCGTGCTCAAAATGACCTACACGCGACTCTAATGTAAAGAGGATAAGGGTTGGGTAGATCATTTTGAGCATGTGCCACTTCTGCTGCTGTACAACGATTTATCGTTGGTATTGCGAATTTAAACGCGGAAAATTTGAAGTTGCTGATGCTCGAAGATCAGGACGGCCCAGTGATGTGTGTACTCCAAATGACGTCGCCAAAGTAGAAGAAGCCCAGGGCATCAGTTCACCAAGCGTTCATAAAATCCTGCACGTGCACGATATTCTTGGAGTAAGAAGAGTTTGGACTCTCTGGGTACTTCACGACCTAACAGCGGAGCAAAAGGATTGTCGAGTGAAATGGTGCAAAAAACCGGCGAAGTGCGTGTCGGACCACGCAAAACCCTTCCTTTTGCGTGGTCCGACACGCACTTGGCCGGTTTTTATTTGCAAATATTATAGCCTATGGTCACTCCCACGAATAAGAGGAATCCAACCCAAAGAATAAGACATACACACATACATAGATACATACATACGCTCGAAAAACATAATAAATAAACCTGTTGCAAAACTTATGTAGTACCTATCCTTTGTAGTAGTAGACAAGTGTTAAAGGTTTTCTTTGTTGTCACTTATTGAATTTGGTCGTCGAAATGCTTACTTTTTTAATTAACATAAATAAATCTAATGTATTAAACTCACTGCGAAAGAGCTCGTGCATTTTCAGGGTTCAGTAGCCTTTCGCTATGTACGTCTGTCTGTCCTTCCCCTTCCGTCTGCCGCTTAACTCATTGACCTAAACTTCTAGAAAGCTGTAATTCGGCATAGGTATTAAAATTTATCACGCCGACAAAATTGAAGATATTGAAAAAAATTGAGCTGAGGACACATAAAGTGCGGATACTGGGGATGTCATTTTTTGAAATCGGTAAACCACAGCTGGGGTGTTGTTGGATAAATTGTTCAAAAATAAGATGGGTTTTTAAAACCATTTTTATTAGTGTCATATATGTGTCCGGCCCTCTGCCGGCTAAATGGTTAATACTGGATAGGTACATGAACAAAAATCATGGCAGTAGTACATAATAATGAATTTTATAAGAAAACTATCACGGATAAGTAGGCATGACTAGTTAACGAGTAATAGTCGACCAACTTAATAAATGTACTTAAGAACGCCAACTTTCGTACGAATTCGGCCGACGCAACTGCAACGTTTAGTTGGCGCACGCGTGTCGATGTAACAAAATAGACAGGCAACTGCGAAACCGTACACTCCGACACGCACTTGGGCGGTTTTATTTAAAACTAAAACTTCAAAACGAATACAATGTCGGGATGTCGAATGACGTCAGAGTATGGTAGCGCATAATGTAGGTACCTAGAACAACGAGCGATCAGGTACATGATATTCCTTATACTGCTAGCCTTGCCGATGCCGACCTACATAGGCAAACTATTTTGGGAAGACTCGTTGAGCTTTGCTCGGCAAGCAATGCATTCAATGTTTAGTTTCTTTTACGTTCGTCTATTATTTAACTAGCAACATTTGTAAGTTTGCTTCATCCGGACGCATTGGTCTGAACTGAAGTTTGTTGGGACCTGTAGTTTATCTTATCATTCTACAGAAACTTGCCAAACGAGCGATTTACATTTAGTAATTATAAATAATATTCGCCTAAGCGGGCGTTACAGTGCTCACTAGGGCATGCAATCCCGGGATTTATTACTACTACAATACCGGGATCCCGGTATTGTAGTAGTAATAAATACCGGGATTGCATGCCCTAGTGCTCACTAGCGCCACTGGTAAATAATTGTGATTATTTAAAAAAATCACGATAGATATTTAAAAAAAAAGGAGGCCACTGCACACTGTATTTTGTATTTAAGTACCTTGTGAATACATCAAACTAGTTTTTAGGGTTCCGTAGCCAAAATGGCAAAAACGGAACCCTTATAGTTTAGTCATGTCCGTCTGTATGTCTGTCCGTATGTCACAGGCATTTTACTCGAAAACTAAGGTGTATTTGAATAAAATGTTGAGGATAGGTGTATTTTGTTAGCCGCTACATAGTTTTGTAATTAAAATGACTAAAAACTTTAGGGGTGCACTCCATATATAAAACTTAAATTCAATTTTTTTTTAATTGGCAATCAATCGATAGGCCTTTCAAAATAAATATAAGGTTTCTTAGGATTTTTTTTGATTTAGTGAATAGAGTCGGAGATCCCCCTGTCTGATCTGTCCCCCCCCCCCCCCCCCCCGCCCCTCCCTCAAATTTTTAAACGGTGTATTTTAATAATATTTACAAAAATCATGGACACAGGGCTTATTAAGTTCATTCACCGAAAATTGTTTTGAACAAGATCCGTTCAAAGGTTTTCAAGATATTGCTGAAAAACTGCCTTCCTCAAAGAAAAGGACGTAAGTGCCGTAAGATTTCTGTGACGATACGACCTTTTTAATAGGCACGGAACCCTTCGTTTTGCGTGGTCCGACACGCACTTGTTTATTGCTGGATTCGTCGATCTATGAACTCAAAAGAAAAACGGCCGTTTTAACTTTGGACGCATAGATTGACGAATCCAGCAACTCCCTGCTGTTTTCTGTTTGCTTAGCGTACCTATTGCGTGATGATTTCTGCGTGCATTTTTTTCTTCAAATCGTCTCTTCGTCTTTCTGCTGATTATCGTCAACCAAATAAGTTGGCAATAGTAACAAAGCAAAGAAAAAACCTTCGTTGCTTTGTTAACTGTCGTTAATTCGACACGTCTCATCCAAAAGGACTCAATTGTGATGAAATTGGATTAGGACTCACGTGAGCGCTCCGGACGATCACGTTGATTAATAGAACATAACATAATATATACATGATATGAACACTACATACAAATACAATGTAGTTCATGAATACTTCACTTGATTGTGTTGAAACAAGTGCATTATTCAGGTCTGTCCATTTACACAGTTGGGCGTAGTCAAAAACAATGCATTCCGATGATTTCAATTCTATGATACTTAAACTATTGTTAATTGAAATCCAAGCGCGAGGTTCTGGTATAGTGCGTTTCCCGAAACCCCTTAGATATGCTGAAGGCATGCCTTCTATTTGCAGTAAGAGGAGTGGGATGTAGACCGCGGTGGCGTGGCGTGGCGTGGCGTGGCGGTGTGCACCTTTATTACTTACACGCCGACTGCTAGATCATGTCGGCTCCGGCTAAATATAGCGTAATGTTATTTTATACTACCAGTACACTGTAAAGCGAGTGGGTACGTTTGCCAGTGAGCAGAGCGAGAGACTGGCTCACATTGCCATTGGTGCCTATAATACTATCTTATACTTGTATTAACGTATCTTTACGGTTAGGTTAGGTATTTAATAATGTAATGAACTATTCCATATAAAATTAAAAAAAATCATGCGTTAATCGTTATGTGATAACAAGGAAAACCATTTCCAAACGAAACAATATTGCTGTCGTTATGTTTGATATACTAATATTATAAATGCGAAAATAACTTTGTCTGTCTGTCTGTTACTTTTTCGCGCTTAAACTGCTGAAACGATTTACATGAAATTTGGTATGGAGATAATTTGAATCCCGGGGTAGAACATAGGATAGTTTTTATCCCGGAAATCAACCCATTATGGGGGTGGAAGTTTGTTTGGAGGTACGATATAAACGAATTCCACGCGGACGTAATCGCGGGCAAAAGCTAGTCTCAGATAAACGAAGACACGTGAATTTGTGCGTAAAAATTCTGTTTTATGGAATGAGGTATAGTAAATATTAGGTAACGAGCATGGCTGATTCAATCATAAGTAAACACTTATCTCGAACTTCTGATATATTTTCATATTCTAAGAGTTTTAGTGTCAGTCCATAACTCGTTAATAGAGACATATTTATACTAATATTAATAATAAAAAACAGACCCTAAACAACGGCATGAAACCAACAAATAACATCTTTAAACAATGTCACTTGACACAACCTCCTATTCAACTCTTAGAAGGCTTGAAACCAAAAAAAGGTTGACTGCTTTCCCAGTTTTCCCACTGACGTTTTAAAACTGTAACAGAATCATTAAGCAAAGTATAGGTATGGAAAAGTCGACGTCAGATATATGTTTACACTCTTCCACCTTATTCCCTTGTGATAAGGCGAAAATTGTGAACATCTCTTTGACGTCGATTGTATCATTCATTGTGAGTGCAAAGTCGTCAAAAGTTTTATTTTAATAATAAGGAGTGTAAATATTCACGGGTATTTCAGTTCTGTGTATTACTTTTACAAGAAACTGTACGTAAGTAGGAATAGTGTGGGGCTTACAATGTAACGATATGGGAACGTAAACAAGGTGTAAGCCGACGACGGAGACTTTCCATAGCTCTGCTTGCCATCGGTCTTTTTAACCGACTTTTAAAAAGGAGGAGATTCTCAATTCGTCGGGAGATTTTTTATGTATGTTCCCCGATTACTCGAAGACGCCTGGACCGATTTGGTTTTTTTTTTGTCTGAAATGGTATCCTTCCCAGTTGGCCCCATGGTCATCAGGTCAGGATCTGATGATGGGATCCTGGAGAAACCGGGGGAACTATTCAATTTTTATAGGCAAACTTGGAGCAATTTGGGTACAGATTTGAAGTCGGTTAAAACTTTGTTTGTAAAGTAAATTATACATTGAATAATTTAATTTACAGTACACATGGTGTTATTTTTCCGCACGAGTGCGGAAACGAGCACTTTCCGTGCATATGTTTAAACTTTAAAGAGCCATATGTACTGTAAAACGTTGTACGATACACGTGCGAATAGGTAATTCGCAACTCATGTCGATTTAAAACACTCCCTTCGGTCGTGTTTTAATTTATCGCCACTCGTTGCGAATTTCCTATTTTCCGCACTTGTATCGTAAATAACTATTTCCTGTTCAGTCTACATATCTATTACTGCAGATTTTTACTATTTATTGTATATTACAGCATATTTGCTGTTGAAACTTGTCGTACCCAAGCTGTGTTCGTTTTAAATGATCTAAATCTCGTCACTAGGGGGAGTACCTATCGTAATTATTTAACAAAACCCGGACAAGCGCGAGTTCAACTCGCGTGGTGAGGATTCCGTAAATTATTGAGAATTTTCCCGTTACTTTGAATACTCAAACTTCTTATAGGTTTTCCTGTCATCTTTAGGCAAGGAACTATTTTCCATATTTTTTTCAGAATTTTAACCCTAGTAGTTTCGGAGATAAGGGAGGGGGGGATTGTCAATTTTCGTCTTTTCCTAAATTACTTCCAAACTGTTTTTGCTAAAATTATAAAAAAAATTATCTGAGCTGCTTACAACAACCCCTTTCATTTGATATGTCACACAAAACAGTTTGCGAAACTATTTTATTTTATTTTCCAGTTTACCCCCAAAATTGCCCGCCTTGTTTAGAATTCATTAATTTACTTTACGCGTCCATCTTTGGATCACCAATTTACATATGTGTACCAAATTTCAACTCAATCGGTCCATTAGTTTCGGAGCAAATTGGCTGTGACAGACGGACAGACACACGCACGAGTGATCCTATAAGGGTTCCTTTTTTTTCTTTTGAGGAACGGAACCCTAAAAAAGTAATCTATTTTATGTAAAGCGCATTTATGTTAGGAATGCGATCAAAATGGCAAAAAGTAAAGCGTGCAGAACAAATAATGCTTCGGCACCACTTATATTATATTCAGACACTTTGTATATTTACCCGAACGCCAACTTTTTGCTTGTTTGATTGCTAATTTAATCGACCAGTAATTAAATATTATTAATTGCATTCGTAGTCATTTACTGCTCATATAAGTTGATCAAGCCAAGTAAATCTATGTGTACGTTTTGTTAATCATTAGCTTACCTACTGCATTATCCTATACATAGAGTTGTATTGTAATAAGGTATTGTGTAACGTTCGCCAAAGGAACTCCTCAAACGTTTGCACAGTACTATCAGTAATAAAGATTTCCATCACCCAACCTAATTCACGAAATAGCTGGCGAAGCAAATTCTTAGCTAACTATATTATTTGAATGCATAGCTATATTTTGTCTTGCGTATACGTTCGTTATGATAATATTGCCGTAAGCTAAATTGATAACATATACAGCCTTGGTCAAAAGTGTTGAGCACCCCACGTTTTTCTTTGTAACTTATGGATAAAGTATTATTTTTCAATTTCATAAATACACGAAGACGTAAAATATAATAAGAGTTTGAACATGTGTAAATTATTAATATATATCATTTTGAAAGCTGAAGCTAGAAAAAGTCGGGGTTACGGTTTGCATTCCGGATCCGACTTGTATGGAAATATCCATACAAGTCGGATCCGGAATACAAGTCGGATCCGGATTGCAAGAGTGAGACATGTCCTCTAAATCCTCTAATACGAGGGCTGCACTGAAAGTGTCGGGAATCTAATATTTACCTACGAACTTATTTTTGACACATTATATGTTACACCTTTTTATAATCTCCGAAGTTTTATCATCTTAACACATTGCCAACGTAGAAAAAAAACCGGACAAGTGCGTGTCGGACCACGCACAACGAAGGGTTCCGTGCCTAATTAAAAAGGTCGTATCGTCACAGAAATCTTACGGCACTTACGTCCTTTTCTATAGGGAAGGCAGTTTTTCAGCAATATCTCGAAAACCTTTGAACCGATCTTGTTCAAAATAATTTTCGGTAAAAGAATTTAATAAGCCCTATGTTTTTTTTTCATATTTTTTAAATACAAGCATAGGAAGCTCAAATGCAGTTTTTTAGTGTCGTATCAGGTGACGAGTCGTGGATATACGCATTTGAATGAGCCTGAAACTAAAAACCAATCACGAGTATGGGTTTACGTAGACGAGCTCAAGCCGACAAAAGTAATTCGCTCTCGCAGCACGGCCAAGAAGATGGTGGCTACGTTTGTCTCCAAATCGAGTCACGGCACTCCTCTTGAAGATCGTAGAACGGTCAATGCCGATTGGTATACAAGTATTTGTTTACCGAGTGTCTTTGCTGAACTTAGAAAAAGAAACCCAAGTCGCCGTATCATCCTTCACGACAATGAAAGCAAATGAGTATCTGGAAGGTGAAAAAGTCGAACTACTGGACCATCCTCCATACATAACAGCCCCAACTGAAGTCCCAACTACTTTTTCACATTCCCCAAAATCAAGGTTAAGTTGCGTGGTCAGCGGTTTCAGACACCGGCAGAAGCATTGGAGGCTATTAAAATGGCTATTTGGTCGATCCCTATTTCAGCGTTCAATAAGAAGTGTTTAACGACTGGTTTGTACGCATGGAAAAGTGTAAACATATAAAGGAGAACACTCAAAAACAATAAAAATACTTTTATTCAATTTAACTGCATATTTTTTTCTATTCCCGAAACTTTCAGTTTGACCCTCGTATTACGCCAAACAACGTGTCTCACCTTGCTTGTGTGTATTTGATAGAGGTTCGTATCTCTCCGGTGTTGAACACAATGCTTGTCTAGTGGCCTCTTCACCCACATGCCACGTCGGCAGTGCAACGACTCCACGCTGTTGAACTCTCGTTGAGCCTGACATAACTGGGATTTTGAATCGGTAATTCCGTGTTTAATTTAGTAATTAGCTTAAGTATTTAGTAATAGGCGGGTTTCACTCGATTGTAATACCTAACAATCCATATAGATAAGACGCTAATGTAATGTAAGTATAAATAAAGTTATTAAATGGTAGGTATACATATTTACATATACAAAACATTTGATATATTATTGGCAATTTCTTTTCTGTAATTTATATTCTAGGAACGAGTAGTGGTGGGATGATTCGAGACGAGATCGAGCCACTTTGTGATGCGCACTCCAGGGTTGTTGTGCTGTAGGTAGTCACGCCTAACGTAGCTAGCTGATTGCGCTTACTTACTACGAATCGCGGCGTCAAGTCAAGATATAATATTTGCGTGAGAACGGTGAGGTGACGTTAAAACAAGTTACGGAATAGCGGGGCTGTACGTTACGTGACTAACGCGACCCCGGCGGATCTGTAAACGAGTTCGAACGTGGGACGAGTCTTGTCGCGACGTGTCTTAAATTTTACCTCACACCACAATGTGAGTAATGTTTCGAGGGCCATCACGGGCATTCGTCCTATTTAAGTATGCGTTATTCTATTCCAGAAACTAAAATGCTAGTTCTATTGAAATCATCACGCTTATATTAATTACTTAATGATCGGGGGCATTAAAAATAATTGTATTTCACGCACTTGTGCTGAACCAATGGTTGAGTTTGGTACAGGACACAGGTACGAGTAAGTACCTATACGTCTGATTTTTTTTACCGTAATATAAAATAAATATTAATCAAAGTACCCCAGTACTTTGATCAATTTTGAAATTGAGATTCTTATAATTTCGTCATTTCAAATGCAAAAAATATGAAAATATATATGTATTATGTTGTTTCTCACAAAGTTATTTTAAACGATTAGATTCATTTTTTTTCTCTTGCATAGTTTTAAGATATTAGGTTTTAAAGTTTAACGGGTCGTGATTAATTACAGGAGTTATATATTATATCTAATAAGCAGTATGGTTCAACCATCAATTTGACGATTATTTTTTAGGAATAGCAATATAAGTAATTAAATCACAAATCACTTAATAGCATTGATTTTGTTACATTCAACACAAAAATACTATTTTTTTTAGTAATCATCGATGTTGCCCCACGACTTATACGGATCTACGGATGACAGACGACGGGTGTCTTATTAAAAAGCATGAAAAGTTCCACCAAATACTGAACCTCCTCATAGAAGTTATGAAACGAGTCTGGGTGTAGTCTGTAAATGCAGCAGCATACCGGGACACGGAATCGTCCGTAACGGAAAGTAATCATGGCATGGTTACAGATCGGCGGCTCTTCCTTTCGCAGAAGTGGCGCGCTGCACTTCGAACAGTGAGCGCTATGCAGCGCTACATTACAAGATGTATTACGAGTATTGCGCCTTCCTGAATTCATCCTGAATTAAGCCATCTCACTCTCATACTTGTTACGGTTTGCCGGAGAGGTCTACCTGTGCAGGTATACCTGCACAGGTCGACCGGAGCGTGTATGGGAATGGGAACCGACCTGTGCAGTTTTTTTTACCTGTGCAAGGCGACCGGAGCATAACCATAAATCAATTCTTTCAAGTGACACCGTACGTACACCGGAACGTCCCCACACACGCTGGTTGACCTGCGCAGCCCCGATGTTCTGTAAATTATTTTAACCTCACTGCACCGTTCACCCACAAATATATCTTGACGCCGCGTATCGTAACATAACGCGTAACTAAGTGTAGGTAGGTAGAATTCTAGTTTCTTTAGGGCATGTGCACAAATCACGTGAGATTCGATAGGGGAGGGAGGGGAGTCAGGAAAAAATCACGACAGGATAATATAAGGAGACCTCACGTGTATTTTTCTACAGTGATCGAAGCTAAGAAAAAATATCTACCACACGAGTCAAAACGTAGCCGAAAAAACCTCGCGTTCCGAATTAGTCCAGGAATCCAATTCACTAAAATAATTAAATCTTTCGTGACGGCGTCGTAAGCGTTCACCGTGTACTCACTGGTAACCTCTCCGGCGGACCGTAACGTGTACGGCCAGCTTAACCTAACGCCTAACTTATAGCTGCGTCTTTGTCACAGTCTGAATTATAATTATAGGATATCAAGTATTAATCAATTCATCGGGCCCCTATTTCACCAAATCGACAATATTAGAGCCCTGAACGTTGTGAATGTTTTGGCTGCTTTGAGTTATTCGCAGGGCAAAAAATAGGAAAGTATCTAATATGAATAAAACACACAACTTAAAAATCTGCCGAGCGCACTTATGGAAATATTCGCTCTGAAGAGAAGAATTACGCCGCAAAAAACGGGTGTATGTAACAATCGGTATAAAAACAAATAATATAATTTCATTGGATATAACCATTTTTGATATAATTTCAATATAGCATATTAGTTCTATAACGGACAGGACAGTATAATATTGGGCTTATCTTCTCTTCAGGCATAACTCTCCAATAAGTACTATATGATAGTAATAGTTCCATCACATGATCACACTTTTTATATAATTATAGATAAGAAATTAAATTATGAATAAAATGAAAGTACATCCATGCATATAAACTATACATGTAACACATAGACTTGACTATCTACGATTAATTCAATCGATTAGGCCCGGGCTCCTCCGGAGAGTCTGATGACTTCATTGTGTTGATTATTATTTTCCCCACAAAAAGTATTATAATGGTTGATGCGAGTGGTATCTCGCGGGTGGTCTATTCTATTCTATGTAATTACGGTCAGCCATTACGACATCTTTATCTGCTTCTCTTTCACACTCGCCTTATTCGTGCTCTGCGGACTTAATGATCCCCACTTGAAAGTCAAACCTATCGTTGTTCTCAATTTTTAGTTCGAAGAACATAATTTGAATTGTTAAGAATGTAATAAAAAATAATTAATCAATAATTAATCCGTTGTGTAACGAAAAGTTATGAATGTGATTGTTATAAAATGTATATGGGTAACTTTTGTTTCAATATGGAACTAATAAAATTGTAGACGAATTAACCTCTTAGCTGTGGACACAATTTTTCACTCACGGTCGGTCGAGTTTATTTTTATTTCGTAAATTATTTATCACTCATGACTCTTATAAGTTCAACTTACTTGGAGGGTACTTAGTGGGGAAGATTACCTGAGGTTATCAATGCACTGCAGTCAAGAGCAGCACATGCATATGAATACGAGTTTCAGCATAATTCAATGAACGATACGATCAAAATAGTACATACATATGCACGCGAGCTACGAAAAGAACAAATTGCTTTTTAACGTTGGTATTTTTAGGTGGTATCTCTCTTTGAGAATAAGAGGTTACTTACCTATATTCGAAGTAACATACCTATTTGTCAAATTGTAAAAGGCCAAAAACTCAATGATGTTGTTATTATGTCGATATCTCACTCCGCACTAGAGCTGTCATTAATCGATTTGATGACACCCACTACTCGATGGCTACTTCTCGTTAAGCCATCTCGTGCTGAATGATACGTACCAAAGTAAATAAGTCAGCTTCAAGGATACCTATATCAGCCAAAATATAAGGATACTGGACGTTCCAGTCAGTGTCCTTGTGATTAAAAACTGTGTAGATTTACTGAAATTCTGAATATTGCAATTAATGACAGCAGAGCAGTTTGACAAGCTACTCCTACTCCACTCCTATTCATGCTTTATGGCGCTTGGTCCATCCATACCTCGGAATTACGCTGTACAACATACAAATGTATTTATTTTATTTTCTGATTCGGTCAGCACAAAGTCGATGAATATCCTTTACCCTTTTAAATTAAGAACCAGGGAGTTGATATGCTCATGGACTTGGACAGACATAGGAATCCAAGGGCCAAAATTTTATGACACGTAGGGAGTTCCTATATTGATAAATTCAATTATCGATGCTTTTTCCATATACTAGTGACCGACACAAAGCTGCTTGTGTGTGTTTAGTTTAGGTTTAACAGAACCCTTATTCTTTCTTAGTTTCAGGCATCATGTCACAGGCATTTTACTCGAAAATTTTAAGGTGTATTTGAATAACATTTTGACGATAGGTGTATTTTGTTAGCCGCTACATAGTTCTGTAATGAAATAACGAAAAAACAATTTTTAGGGGTGCACTCCATACATGGCAGTCAACTGCAATGCAAGTCAAAAAAAAAAACATTGTAAGTCCACGAGTGTCATCAATCGATAGGACTTTCAAAATAAATACATATAAGGTTTCTCAGCATTTTTTTTTATTAAGTTAATAGGATCGGAGATAATCGCCCCGAAAGTCACAACTTTATGGGCCCTCTAATTTTCGAACGGTGTATTTAAAAAAAAATATGAAAAATCATAGACATAGGGCTCGTTAAATTCTTTCACCGAAAATTATTTTGAACAACAAGATCGGTTCTAAGGTTTTGCTGTAAATTTCCCTATAGAAAAGGACGAAAGTGCCGTAAGTAATCTGTGACGATACGATCTTTTTAATAGGCACGGAACTCTTCGTTGTGCGTGTCCGACACCCACTTGGCCGGTTTTTTTTAAGTATTGTTCTGAAGACGAGTATGAAGTTCACACATAGCATATTATAGCTAGGGTGTAACATTGCACTATGAAATAGTTAATATTATCTCTTTATCAAACCTCTTTAGATAATTAGATACAAGTAGCTTACCTACTTAGACTATGAAACAATCACAGATTACAGAAATAGGCAGATAGGCCCTAATAAATTGAACGTTTTCTATACATCCGATCTCTTCTCACTTTCGTACTGAACAACGAGTAAGAAAGGGATAGAACCATGTTATCTGACAGGTCTTCATACGTCATTGTCTCCGCTTTCTCGCTCGCACGACGTAATTCGCTCTCTCGCTCGCTCATGATTTGGTGCAGCGAAAGATATTTTCTTACAAGTTATCGATATCGATATTTACTGTTAATAAATTTGTAATATGCGATACTCGTAAGTAAATTGTATCTCCATCCATACTGTGCAAAAATTCATATGGAACTTACCAATAAAAAAAAAAACATTAAGTACTAATAAACTGCATTCAAGACACAGATATTCGCTACGAATTCAGTTATGCAAATACATATGTAGGTAGTCAGACAAGTTAGTTTTTAATCATCACCATTTTGTGGATTTTTAGTGGAACTAATTTATTTTTAACCTACTTAACCTAATAAAGGAGGAGTTGGACAATTCGTGGGAATCTTTTATTTTCATGTAGTATATTCTCCGATTACTCGAAGACGCCTGGACCGATTAGGTTTTTTTTTTGTTTGGAAGGGTATCCTTCCCTGGTGGTCCCATGGTCATCAAGTGAGGATCTTATGATGGGATCCTGGAGAAAACGAGGGACATCTTCAAATTTTATAGGCACACTGACGATTTGGGTATTTTTAATAGTGACTTATGATTTGCTTTCGGAAAGCAGTTCATGTGGTAATGTGGAAATAAAACGTGGAAATATTCACGTAGCTTGCCGAAGTATTGAATTGAAGTCGGTTAAAACTTTGTTTCTAAAGTAAGTTATAATGGCAACAATTAAAAAGTCATCGAGTGTCACTAATGGAAACAATGGGAAAAGTCTAAGCTCGATATTAATTACTTAAGGTAAATTTGGTAAGGTATCTGTTTTAAACTACGTCAATCCATTTTTCTAGAAGAGTTTTGTTATTTTCCGGAATTCTAGTTAACAGTTAACTACATGTAACATCAAAATATTTTGTCTTAACGCCTACATAAATAATTCATGTCGACAAAATATCGATATATACATTTTAATTAAGTTACAACACTACCCGTGTTTACGACAATAGTATTTTTACCAAAAATCACAATAAGATCAACTTGGAACCTTGTAAAAAGTACTTATTTGATAGCATCCAGCAATTGCAGTAATCCCAGATCATTATATTGCGTAATGTACATGCAATATTTGAAAAATAAGCAAAAGGTTCTTACCGATGGAAATCGGTATTTTCACCGGTCTTCTTCGTTAATCTAGAGTAAGTCCGATAGTACGGGACTGCACAAGACATTTTGCCACTACATATAAATTAGATCTTGCACTTTCAACACAAATATATAGTTTTACAACTAAATATTTTTCAAATAAGAAAATTTCCTATAGATTTGACGTTGACTTGACATTGACGTCTGGGAGTATTGTTTACTTTTTTAAACATTGCGGTGTGCAGTTTATGGAGAACACTCGTTAATAGCCTCAAAATACCGTACTATTTGTCTCATTCTAACTCACCTCAGCTGACCATAAGAAGTGACAGAGACAACTATATGATACATCGTCTTGCTTAATTCTGCGGGTCTGTATTAGTCTGTGGAAACAATACTTGTCAATGTCGTCGGTCAGTGTCATTTGTATAGACGTGCTATTAAATATTTTATATTTAAGAGTGAAAAATGGGGTCAGACTATGACAAAGGGGGCCCGTTAAAAAGACATAGAATGTTTTTGACCAAAAGTGAAAAATATATAGGAATCATAAAAGACTTAGAATATTTTCAATCAAAACGCTAAAATAAGCATGTTTTATAGAAAAAACTTTTCTCTAAAATTAAAAATGGCGGATATTTCCGCCACGGAATCTTTGAAGCCCCATATTTCCGCCATTTTTCATTTTAGAGAAAAAAACTTCAAATAAAAGAAGCTTATTTTAATGTGTTCTACACGAAACTATCATTTAAAATGGGTGTCATAATGACACCACTTCACTCGAAAAAGTCCCCGGCCCCCTTTATCATAGTCTAACCAAAAATGGTAAATGCCTCCTAAAAAAATAGAAGACTTGCTTCAAAAACATCCTGAAATAAAGAAACGTGGGTCCAAGCTATACTGTAACAAATGTCACTTTTCATCGCAAAAAACGTATATACGTCTCTGTAGATGCGAACGGTGACCAAATAGCCAATGCTATCCTTGGCAAACTTGTTCACAATACACCAAGTCGGCCGCATATTATTGCTAGTAAATGTTTAGAGCAGACAAATAATGGAACAATTACAAATTTGATTATAACGTCCCTATCAAATCTAGTTGTGATTCAAATAGCGATAAATTTAACAAAGTGCTATTGTTGTTGTGTATTGTTAGTGACAGACGCAGCAGCATCTTAGGTATATGATAAAAGTGGGTAAAAAATTGGATTCAGTTTTTAAAAATATGACTCACGTAACATGTGCAGCTCATGGATTGAATAGGGATCCTGGGAGAGTAAGATCTTTGTTTCCAGACATTAATCATCGGTCAAAAAATTATTTTATATATGTTACCAAATATTCCTCTACCGCCACAACCAACAATTATAAGATGGGGCCATGGTTACAAGCAGCAAACTATTATGCTAAATATTTTTATCATATAAGACGTGTTATGAATATAATTTCAGCATCAGATGGTTTATCAGCAGAGACCGGAATTTTCGTGGCATTTTTGTGCTGTCATAGTGACTTCTTATTTATCGACTTTTAATGTACCTAATATAGGTATCGATAGCGTACGTATGTAATTTCAAAATAGATATTGTGCAACTTATTCTGCTATATAGTTGCAGGCAATAAATTGTATTTACCTTCCATTACAAATAATTGAGGAATCATTCATCACCTTCCTAACGTTTTGCACGGTTGCATCCCAAAGGAGCCCGGATTTTATTACGTGAATATCGATATTACGAATTCGATGATACACAATTTGTATGTATTATACAATATGTTGCTCAATATCTATTTTGAAATTACATACGTACGCTATCGATACCTATACATTAAAAGTCGATATATGAGAATAGTCACTATGACAGCTCAAAAATGCCACGAAAATTCCGGTCTCTGAATTATCAGTTAGAAAAGCCAAAGATGCAAATAAATCAACTCTTCAGGGTGAACTTCAGTTTGGTGCCTAAAATTACAATCACCATGTCCGTCGCTAGACTTGTTCGAATGGTAAAAAAAGTACACTGCCGTGTCAAGCCTATCTCATGTATCTCAAAAAGCATAGTTTTGAGAAAACGCCGTTTGAAGTTTTTTTTTTGTACAGTATTTAGCCATGATTTACTATGGTAAAAACAGAGTTACATGAGTTACGTGACAGGCTCGTATAAGGAATTGGTAAGTTCAATTAAAAAACTGAGTATGTAGGTCGATAAAGGCATGAAAAATAAACAGATTTAGACCTGTTACGCGTAACTCATGAGATTTAGACCTGTTACGCGTAACTCATGTATCTCAAGATACATGAGATAGGATTGACACGGCAGTACAGTCTAAATTATTTAAAATATGTTTACACAAAAGGGGAAAATTATTACACCATGTATGCAGTGAACCACGCTTGATCGTTTGAACGGGGCTATAGACGGTCAGAGGCATTTTTTTAAATGATTGTGTATTAGGGAATTTAAAAAAACTAAAAGTTGGAAAAATAATCCTGTTTACTGATTGTTCTATTTTAATATCTAGAGCTGTGTTCTGGTTAGTTGATAGCATATACGAATGTTTTTTTTTAAGAGTTGTGGTTTGTGGATTTAATACGGTAAAAAAAGGTTTTGATGGGTCAAATTAAAATGTTTAAAAATCATAAATATGTATACATATTTTCCCTAGCAGCTAAATTTACTACTTTAGCCCCGCTTGCTAAGCCTAATAATATGATACACTTTTCGAGCATGGCAGGTGAAAAGTCATTTAGCCATCTGAAATGGATTATTTTATCAGCCAACACGGAGACGTTTAACGCCCGAAAAGGAATAAATTCTGATCGTTTATTTTAACAAGAAAAAAATTGTGAAGAGTATAATTCCAAAAAACGTTTTGAAAAAAGAAGAGAATTGCGTTATTATTTTGTTTAATATTTACACTTTTAATAAAAACAAATTTTCACAAACAAAACTTGCCCATCGAAAATTTTCACGCGCCGCCACCACTGGTTCCGTTCTTCTGTTAACAGTCTGTCTCTTTTAATGAATTAGATACATATTAAAGCGATCGGCGGCGTTAGTAAAATACTGTATAATAATAATGATTTCAGATGCGGATGGGTTGTGCGGGTCGCAGGGGTGCTGCGGCGCGGGCGCGCGCGCGCCGCTCACGCAGCAAGCGCGCCGGCAGCTCGAGGACGCGCTGCGCGGCGAGCTCGGCAAGCTGGCCGACGTGCTCAGCAACAGGGCCAAGCGGTTCGACGGTAATTATCAACTCTATAAACACCGGTACAATATTACAACTCGTAAGCGCTAGCACGTTCCAATTTTGCCTTGATGACTAATAGGGATCGGATATTAGGATCCATATTTACCTAAAGTTGGCAAAATCCCGGAAAACAATAAGCAAATATCTCATATTTGCTCCTTAATAATATTACTTGAATGTAAATAACACTTTTTCGCAAATAGTTGCTAGTTTATATTTAGGATAAATCTTTACGTCAATTGGCCCCTTGTACTTCGTTAGTTGAATGAATACCTGTAGGCAAAGATTATTGATAATCTTTGCTGGAGGTAAATTAAATAACATTAAGGCCCGGTTTTATAAAGATGCCTTAGGTTAGACAAAATGTTAGAAACAAATAGTACTAATAATAAGTCAATAAAAAAACTACAGCCGAACTGAGAACCTCCTTTTCTTGAAGTCGCTTAAAAATTGGGGATAAAGGTACTGTTACACATGCTCTTTAGTGGCACGAAAGCATGCTAGTTTCAATCAAATAGCATGTGTACCTGGAATGTTGCTAGTAAGGAGCATGCTATCAGCATACATAATAATTGAGCATGCTCAAACAAGCATGCTACTACAGAGCATGTGTAACAGTACCTTTAGCTTACACAAACCGAGCAAGCCCTATCCCACCAAAAACATAAATGTAAAAAAGGAGAGCCAAGTTCAATACAAAAATTATGCTTGGCTGCGGGCTTCGCCGCAAAAAGAATGGAAATCTAAATGAGTGCCAAGTTATGCAAAATCCAAATATGTATTTATAGGAACAAAATAACATTATGAACAAGTATTAACTCTATTTCTTTGCTTTATTGGATACCTATAACAATTGCTGTTATTTAAAAATGGAGATCTTAAAGTAGGTTAGATTTGACTTGACAAGTTTTCATTACATCAGTCATTTTATAAAGTTATTCAACATATATATATAATGATATATTTTAATTCTGATAAAAACGCTCGAACTGGCAAGTGCGACAGAGACGAACGAAAACGAATTTCGTTTCGCGGTAGGCCCTCTGTATAGACTGAGGCATTGAGGTACGCGAGCGAGTAGAAGTAGGTATAAAAACCGGCCAAGTGCGTGTCGGACCACGCAAAACGAAGGGTTCCGTGCCTATTAAAAAGGTCGTATCGTCATAGAAATCTTACGGCACTTACGTCCTTTTCTTTGAGGAAGGCAGTTTTTCAGCAATATCTCGGAAACCTTTGATCCGATCTTGTTCAAAACAATTTTCGGTGAATGAACTTAATAAGCACTGTGTCCATGAATTTTTTCATATTTTTAAAATACACCGTTCAAAAATTAGAGGGGGGGGGACAGAATTTTAGTGACTTTCGGGGCGATTATCTCTGACTGTATTCACTTAATCAAAAAAATTCCCGAGAAACCTTATATTTATTTTGAAAGGCCTATCGATTCATGTGCCACACGTGGGCTCCCGGTGAAAAAAAATTTTTTGACTTTTAGTTTTATGTATGGAGTACACCCCTAAAAAATTTTTTTTTAGTAATTTTTATTTCAAAACTTTGTAGCGGCTAACAAAATACACCTATGCTCAAAATTTTATTCAAATACATCTTATAGTTTTCCAGTAAAATGCCTGTGACATACGGACAGACGGACAGACGGACAGACGGACAGACGGACAGACGGACATGACGAAACTATAAGGGTTCCGTTTTTGCCATTTTGGCTACGGAACCCTAAAAAGTAAGTAAAAGCTAGTTTGGAATCGGGAAGGCGTTCGTAACCGTTGTTTGTTCCCGATCTGGTGAGAGAGCACTCGCAGCAATCCAAGTTGCCGGCCGGGTATTTATAGCGAGCAATGCACGGCGCCGACTCGACTTATCGCGACTCCTCCGTGCGTTTAGCACACCACTCGCCAAACTACTCACGGTAATGGGTAATGGCGACTCGATGTCAATTAACTGTATCATATCTGCTTACGCGATGGATAAAAGTTTTCTAGGAAAATACTACACCAAGGTAGTTAAAATATTCTATTGGGTTTATATCTGTTATGTCACGAATAATATTTACAGGTACATCAAATGCATCGTAACAAACGGGAGCGTCTCTTAGGCCGGGGGCGCACTGGTAGAGCGATTAGCGACGCGACGACGATCTTCATACATCAAGTCGCCCCAGTTGTCCGGAAACCGCAGTCGCTTCGCCAATCGTCCCACCAGTGCGGCCCCGGCCTTAGAGTAATAATAAACATTTGATATAAACGAAACGTTTGACGTAATGTAACGTTCGAATACCTACGAGTAACGTAATTTATTCTGTAACTTTAGTCGCTATTTCAATATGCTCCTCTAAACTCAAAATTCAACTACATTGAACTTCTTTTAATCAGCTATGAGAAGGAGACTATTATCCAACGTGCTCTTCAAATAAGTGAAGAATCTGATTGAAAAAGCATCTTACTTAACGCGCGATAGATGAAGACACGCACTGAATGCAGTAAAAGGTGAAGAGTCGATATTGATCGTGGTCTAGCCTACAACGCTACATATAGGATTCAATCATTGATACACAATTACACATGTGCATCTGCCCATTAGACTACAGCAATAATGTACCCTAGTCACTCACTTTAATTAATTTATTACCTTTTCACACCTAAATTGTCGAGAGCAAAAGAATAATTTTATCCAAGGGTACCAAATTAGTAATGGAAATGTAATATGATCACGCCAGGTTTAAGATTTATCAAGTTATAAACTCAATACTGGACGTCCCAATCTACCATTTCGTTTACCAACGGTCTTTCAAACAAAGGTTTTTTGGTTTTCGTTTTAGCATACTAAACAATGAGTAGGACAACGTCTTTTAAATAGCAAGGCGATACAGGAAAGCTATACACGACCGCAAGTCTGGCACGTGTAACTTGCCTGCTAAGAACAGGTGCCATGTTGATGCCTCTTGGCACGCTTTATTTCGAATATATGTTGTACTAAACTAGGCTTTGTCAAGAACTTTACGCTCTTGCTGCGTCTATTTACAGCATGTTGAATGCGTGATGAGTGCATATCCCGCTTGGTGCAATCCTTGTAGCATCGTGTAAAACAGTAATAAGAAAAATCAATTATATTTAAGGCCGGTCTTTCGTACTCACTGACAGACAAGTTACAGGGGATGATTATTAAATATATAATGTAATAATCACGTTTCGTAAGTCACGACGCCACTCAGGTCTCAATTCAGCGCGTCCTCACAGTTTCGATGCTAAAGCTGTTCAGTCTCGCTTGCAGAAATCCTCTTTTGGCGTGCGCAATGTCCCAGCAAAACCTATAAAACAATTATAGACTCTAAATTTAATATTACTTCAAATCAAAGAAGGCAAAAAATATGTCTAATGACGAAAATCCCATTCAAGGGTTGTTCTACAAACTAAGGACGAAAATGAGACTGATTCCGGCCCGACGTTTTTCTTTCATTATGGTTACAAAATATTAGTTTATCATAAAGATTACACCGTCTTTTAGCCTATGTTAAGTGAAACGGTCAAAATATTCAAAAATATTAGATTTATGCCAATTTTAAGAAATCAAGCAGCAGGAAACTGAGATTGTAACCAGGAGACTGAGGATTTAAACAAATATCAATCAAAATCAACGTTTATTTAATAATACATTCACAAATAAAAACTATGCTTCTAACCATTATTTTAGTATTTGGTTCTACTAAAGTATACAAAATGTTGTTTTGGAAAAATCCAAAATGGCGGCCGCTATGAGCAAAACAAATTCGGAGTACTTTTTGCGAGCCCGAAGGGAGAGAGCTACAGGCTGCGAGGCCGCAGGCCGAGCCCGGCGGAGGGCCGAAGGCCCGGAGCCTCCCTTTCGACTATAAAAGCGCTCCCCTCCCCTGTAATTCTGGGCGAGGCCGAAGGCCGAGCTGCAGGAGGGTAAAACTACTCAAAATCCTATATAAACACCATATTATGAGAGCCCGAAGGGCGAGCTCCAGGCTGCGAGGCCGCAGGCCGAGCCCGGCGAGGGGCCAAAGGCCCGGAACCCCACCCCGAGAGTCCAGGCGTGTCCTCCCCCACTAATTTTGCGAGGCCGGAGGCCGAGCTCCGAGAGTTTAGGGATGTGCAAGTATCCCTTTGTCCCGAGTGTCGAACCTGAGGGCCGAAGGCCCGAAGGTGAGCGACAAAGCATGCGAGGCCGCAGGCCGAGCTCCGCGTAGGGCCAAAGGCGCGAAGCATTCTATCAGAGCGCGCTCTATACGCGAGCCCGAGGGCCGAAGGCCTGAAGTGCGAGCTCACGCGGACACTTTACTATTCCCGAGTGTCTTACAAGCGAACCTAAGGGCCGAAGGCCCGAAGCGTCCCATCAGAGCGCGCTCTCTACGCGAGCCCACGCGGAAGTTTTACTATTCCCGAGTGTCTTACAAGCGAACCTGAGGGCCGAAGGCCCGAAGGTGAGCGGCGAGGCCCGCGTGGCCGCAGGCCGAGCTCCGCGTAAGTCTGAAGGCCCGAAGCGTCCCTTCAGAGCTCACGCGGACACTTAGTAAAGAAACCCGAGTGTCTTACAAGCGAACCTGAGAGCCGAAGGCCCGAAGCTGTGCGGCGAGGCCTGCGAGGCCGTAGGCCGAGCTCCGCGTAGGGCCGAAGTCCCGAAGCGTCCCTTCAGAGCTCGCTCTCTACGCGAGCCCGAGGGCCGAAGGTTTTTCTCAGTATCCTGGCTATTTATTTGACAGGATCCTGAGACCATGTTCCTGAGAATTTTTGAATAATTTTAAAAAATAACGTCTATTTATAACATTCAACCAAAACCAAGCTGCATTAAGCCTTCGTGTAAGCAATTTATACATCAAAATGCTACAATTACCATATTACCACATACATTTCGTAATTAAATATCTTACCAGGATCCTGAGAACTCCACTGCTTACGACGCGACTTCCTCCATCAAATGTGCCGGGCAGACTAAGCAACACACTGGGTGCAAAGCGATAGGTGGTATTCTTCGTCTCTTTCGTACCGGCAACTAACTCAGCTAAACCTTCAAGGTCAAGCGGCTTGAATATTGAATATTGAAATTGAATATTCGCTTATTTAACATTGGGAAGGATCCTGATATAAAACTGTTGGGACAACTTCTGGACAAAATATGTCACCTAGGTAACAATAATAATAGGATGTCATTTATATTGGTTTAACATATGGTCTCAATGTAGTAGAAAATAAATGATATTGCACATTAGATTGAATTTTGCTCGTGGGACACTCCAGGATCCTGGGAGTTTGACGCTTTGAGTATTTTTTTTATTTTTAGAGACCAGGTAGATATAGGTATGGTAAACAATATGTTATGAAAATAAACTTGGTTGTAACCATTTTCTCATGACATTTTAGCTGAGCTGTCGAAAATTTCCTACTTTGTAGAACTACCCTCAAATATCTCAAAAAAATACAAAGCTACAACCGTTTTAATATTGCTTGTTAGTGAGAGAGAACGATCATAGATTGTGACGTCACGACCTTCGAGCATCATAGTAAATGACAATCGTTTTATATGAATGTGCGTTTTGCGGAAAAGGACAGAATATACTCCCTATTAAAACTTTGGACACTTATAACTTTGTGATTATTTAACCACTTGCGTTGCTTTTTTCTCCATTTGACTACATTTTTAATCCTTTTTTTTTGTGTCTACACCCCTATTCCATACATATGGTCAAGCCAGCTGAATATATTTTGTTTCAAGACTACAGTAATGCTAAAGCAATGCGTTATAGACAGCATAGTCTGATGTTCATTTGGTCCTTCCAAATCACTCCTACGATACATGCCCCTCCGGGGCTCCGGGCAGCACATAAGAAAAGCGTAAATGCTTCGCTCCTGTTAGCAAATGTAGTTCATATCTCCGATGCGTACATCAGAACACCAGGAACACATGCCTGAACACAAGGACCTCTCGCGGTGTTAAGCGTAAATTTTTCGTTCCTACAGACGCGTAATAGGTACCGAGTTGATAATGGTCGTGGTAAGCGGGGGCGGTCGCGGTCGCTCTTTGGTGATATTGGAATGTCGCAATATGTACAAGTCGGCACCGGCAGCCCCACGAGAATGTTGCGAGTGTCGCGCCATGTTTGGAGAGTAGGCGCCGACGCCGACGGTCCCGTTCACCACCGCAATTACTCAACAAATGAACGGGAAACTGGCCTACTAAAATTATAGTAGGGTTTTCATTAAAAAAAACAAGTACATTTTAATTTACGTGTACGGTCTTCTAGACGCTCCCCATACACATCCCCCAAGAACAAATTGAAATGTTTGGATTAACTGTAAAAAGTTGCCTTTCTTTGTTTTAAAATCGAATGAACCAAAACTCGGCAAGCCTCGTGGCCTAAACACGGTACTCGACTTTAAGAGCCCTCATTGTGTCACGATTGTATAAAATACTATTGTTTCCGTATCCAAATTGTGCCAATGGAATTATTTACCTATGTACAGTCACGGACTTTAATCGTTGAGCCATTTAGAGCTCACCTTTTCCGTCACCAGACGTCAGTCCGTCTATCAAGGAGTGTATATCCAACGGTATACACCGTCTATTTATTTTTTTAATTCCGTAAATGTCAATGAAACTTATCACTTTGATATGTGTGTTTGTGAAAAAGCGACCAACTGCTACTTGTTTTTCTGCTTGAGGCTTGTTGTATTAATCGACTTTGCAATGTACTAGTACTTTTATTTATAGATGTGTTAATTTTTTATTACAAGTATTATATTAACTTGACCTGTTCGTATGTATGTAAAAATGTGAGTATGTAATAAGTAAGTCGTCCGTCAAAATTTTCAGTCACTTGCCGTTATCCGATTGAGCTGTAATTTTGGGTTTAAGTATAGTTTAGATGACAATACAATATTATGGTATAGTCAACAGCAAAAGTAGGTTATCATTTTTTCACCTTATCGCAATGGAATAAGGTACAAAAGTGATAACTTACTTTTGCTCTTGACTGTACCACCGAGCTGATCTGATGATGGAGACTGAAGGTAGCCATGGGTATTTAGTAGGTACTTAACCGACGTAACCCCGTTGAGTTTAGGCTCGTTAAAATCGTCTCAACGACGGTATACAGTAAAAGCTTGTACCAAAAATGAAAATTTTGACAGAAACATGGTAAATAGTGTATGCATGACGGTCGTTATTTTTGTTGTAATTAAACTTAACGAAGCAGACCCTAATTACAAGCTTTATATAAGAACTTCTAGTCTTTGAATACAAGTATAAGTAAGGTGTCCGTTGCATAATTTCCGATTTATGCATGGTATGATACCATCAAGCTAATGTGATGGGTAAAAGAAGGTGGCCATAGGAAATCCTAAACTACGAGTACACATCTACGTAAGATAAATCCGTCGCGTTAGGCCTCGTTAGAATCGTCTATTATAGATGTGTAGTCAAAGAAAGTACAGTCAGCAATAAAGGCCCGTCTCAAAAATGCAATAATTGCCAAGTAGCTTGTTGACATTGTATATTGTTTGCTTGACGGTATATTTGCCTGTTGCAGACTTCTTCCGCAAGCTGCTGCAGATCTCGCGGGAGGGCTTCCACGCCATGTTCAAGCGCACGTACGGCATGATCTACGAACAGCACTCCTACGTCTTCGAACAACTCTTCGAGCAGCTTGAACGGTAATTGACTAACATTATATAACTTATCTAAGACGTTAGTTATGGACGGTCGACGCGAGAAGCGATTACGAAAACTGCCATTATTACTTGCCTAATAATATTCGCCATATGATTGTGATCCCGCGCACACACAAAGTAAAGCTAGCGCTAGGATTTACACGTAAAGTAAATCCTAGCTTGTCTATAAAGGAGGCTTTACATACATGGTTTTAATATTTGTAAATGTAGAAGTAGTAAAGCGTTATAAATGTTATAATTGGTAAAATGTATCTGTTGTTCAGGTATTACACTCTGGGCGACATGAACTTCGAGCATATGATGGATCATTTTTTTGGGATACTTTACCAAAAGATGTTCAGCGTGCTCAATGCCCAGTACAGCTTCGATGACAAGTAAGCGCATGACTGTATTTCTTTATTACATACTTGTAGTCATTTATTATTTGCGTTTCTTTGAAAAGCGTTTCTATTGTAAGCCGTTAAGCTAAAGCCAATGTTTTCTTGTTCCGAATTAATAATAAACCACAATTTCGGTTCTCGTCGCCCCCACGCTCCATATGTACCTACCTCGCTGCTTTAAAATTATTTGAGTTGTCTGCTGTCAATGCGACTCTAACTAACGACATGACGCATGTAAGAGGGATGAAAAAAAGGAGACGATACACCGAAAATAGCTATCCTATGTTTTAATCTAGATTCCTTTATTTTAATTATATCTGCAAAAAAAAATCCAAATCCGTTAGTGTTTTTATGATACATACAATAATACAAGGGAAGCAAAATCGATTTTCTGTCCGGAAATACACGAAGTGTTTACTTGAGACGAGAAGAGACTTAATAATGTTTTGTTATAAATGGCAGTTACTTGAAGTGCGTGAACGAGCACATGCGCGAGATCCAGCCGTTCGAGGACGTGCCGCGCAAGCTGTCGGTGCAGCTGCGGCGGGCCTTCGTGGCCACGCGCACCTTCCACAAGGCGCTGCGAGCCGGCGCCGACGTCGTGCGCAACATGATGCAGGTAACCGACGCGACGTCCGAACATTTTACATTATTATCTCGCACACAATCCAACATATAAAAGGTCACAAGAGGACCCTACAAGAATATTTCTTTTATTGCTGTATTAAGTGTATTGTTTAATAGTACATTATTACAGACGCCGGGAAATAGTAATTCGTGGATGAGTTGATTTTATCGGATGCAGCGAAGGAAATCAAAAAAAAAAACAATCATCTTTAAGCGGTCTTTAGACCTGGTTAAATGCAGTGCTCTAACTGGGGGGCACTGCATTTAGCCAGGTCTAAAGGCCGCTTAAAAGGCTTAAAACAGCGAGTATGTCAATAACCTATCAAGTTCCGGCACTGCATGACTCGTGGTGCCAGTTTCAATTGACATACATAAAAAAATTAAAATCGATCACAATTTTAAATTTTTTCTGTAATTGAAATTATTAAAGATTTACCGGGATTGAAATTTAAACGCATTTTAGTTCGTTATGAATTTTCTATCGACAGTATTTTTATTTCTTCATTTTAAACTATTCGACACGTTTTTAAAAACGTCACTTCGATCACTTACAAAAGTAAGCGTTTTGCCTCTGACAATTAATAAAAAGGAACGCGGGAAAACTTTAAGCCTCTCACAGACTGGCCTGGCCGCGGCGGTCAATAGTACACTTGTCATTAGCTGTCAAATTTACTATTGACCGCCACCGCATGCCGCGCCATTGTGATGCGGGCTTTAAGCTCACTACAAACGGGCGCAATTTGTCACACCAACTCGCAATAGTTGGAAAGAGACAGCCATACATTACTAACCAGTCTAACTTACGAGCCCTATAAACGTACGAGCATTTGGCTTTTTGTAGTAATTTGTCTTAGTCAAAACATAATGATTAAAAGGTAAAAAAGTATACAGTAATGGAATTTCATACACTTTCCTGGCCGCTGAAACTGTACGGTCGACGCCAAAAATACGTTTACACTATTCGCCTTATTGCAATGGAATAAGGTGCAAAAGTGTAAACGTATTTTTGGCGTCGACTGTACAGTAATGAATGACTTTATACTTTTTAAATTTGCGCTCGTCAGTAACGAAGGAACTTCACGTACTATTTTTGCTACAGCTTTTTTGCACATTTCCGAGCATATTGGAGAAAACGGTATTTAGTTAACTATGTCACCGTTTGTCAAACTTTATGTGATTGTAATAAATAAGGCATACTATAAGTAAACTAAATCAACGAAACATATTTTATTTGGAAATAGTGAGTGGCGTGTGAAGCCGAGCCGATTGACAGATTTATTTTTACAATATCCAACAGAAAGTTGTTTTTTCACCCTTTATTTGTAATGACTAATAATAGCACAGCGAATACATTATATGGTGTAAGAATAAGAATGCAAGGCGCTTAGGTTTACACGCCCTTCGCCATGCACCATCTTGTTGGAGTAATGTCGAGGTGCGCGCGTCGCGATTGTTATAAATACACCGTGCGCCGGCGCCCGAGCCTCTGCAAGTTCGCTTACATGTTTGACCTTTTTTAAAGCAGGTTCGACCAAACACGAATAAGGATTTAAACTGAAGTTAAACGTCAACATTGTATATCTAATCTCGCAATAAACTCTATTCTTGTTTTGTCGAATTGTCATTAATTGTCATTACAAGATTATTTACAATCTCAATATAGCTTCAATTCGTTATACCAGTAGCCGAGATGACGCATCTTCTTCGCGCCCCTTATTGCCGACAGATTAACATGATTCATTCGGTATGCTAAACAACGATCCCAACGCAGAATACTAATGTTGGACATTAAGTTATTGTGCACCTTTAGCGGTCTATTTAATCGTATCCTGTGCCAAACTTCATTATCCAATTGTAATGTATAAAATATTTGATAGCAACCGGCTCAACATTTAAATGTGTAATTTAAGCAAATCGATATGGAAGACGTTAAGATGACCTCCAGAGAGATGACATCAGCTCCGGGCGTGAGTCACAGTAAGCGGTCGTTCGTCGGCGAGCGTTGCTCCTGCGGCGCCGCACATGCATGTGTCACGCCGCGTTCTGCGCTTGCGAGCGTCTATTGTTTCTCTCTATGCCCGCTTCCCGTAATATGCCTAATGCCCGCCAGCGCAATCTACACTCCCAAGCTTGGGTAGGACCGCATCCAATGTTCAATATACGCAAAGCTACTGCATATCATCAAAGCTAGCTTAGTGATTTGTGCCGATACTCGTAGTTTTAGTATCGTACTTTAAACAGCCACACTTAATGACCAGTCGACACACCTCTTTCGCACAGTCGAGATCGATAATATGTGCACGGAGAAAGGGTCCAAATACTGGGAAAACGACTATGTAATGGCATAAAGTTGCTTAGATATTTTTGAACTTTGGAGGACATCTATTTATTTATGTATTCGACTGCACAATACATACGGTCATCGAAATATAAATATTGATGTTGACCTACATAAACGGCCAAACGTCGCAAACATAAATAAAATGCAAGGCATAAATTAGACATTGCTGACGAGCTTTTAACCCTTAAATGGTTAACGGCAACATATTTGATGTCATAGATAAAACAAAACCGATTGTGTTCTGACCGATTTACGGTTCAAAATTGAATTTATTGATAGAGTTGTCAAACAGTCAAAGGGGGAATCTGATTTGTATTCAAAACTTTGTTTCTTGATTGTTTAATTAGATAGCTTTGATTTTGTTGACGAGTAAACGCCTGCAAAGCACAGCGCGCGTGGTGAGTGTTTTTCTTTTATAATTTGGCATTTTTTAAGCAGCACTATTGTATTTTTATATTTAGCAAAGCGAATGTATACCACCAGTGGCGATTTATTTCTAATTGCTTCCGAATAATGCAAAAAACATTACCCTCCTCCTTTAGCAGTCGGGTAATAAGGAATGCTAAGTTATAGTAATACGAATAAACGAACGCTACGCTCGGTTTGTTGACAGCATGCGGTGACATGATCATAATGAATCTGTCAACGCGCACTTGATTAGTCGATTGCTATTTAAATGCGAACTGGTGCCACAACAAGGCCACTGTAATCATCGCGCGGCGCCAACGACGTTTAACGTTTAAATGGCATCGACTCGAGCACAGCCAACTAACTACCTACCAGAAACATAGCTCTACAGTAGTGTTGTGTATTTATTTATTCAACAATTGTATGTTATACTTTTTTATGTACTTAGTTTACATACACGTATTGGTCAGGACAGCGTCCAAAGACAGTGCGGTTAGGATCATAAAGAAGCGGGTTGTGTCGAGATGCAACCATTAATTAAGTTTAAGTGTATACATCTTTGTTGGCTATGGAACCCTAATTAAAAAAACCGGCCAAGTGCGAGTCTGACTCGCGTACCGAGGGTTCCGTACTGAGCAAACTGTACTTAAAAAATCGTAAATAAGTAAAGCGAGCTCTGTCGGCAACTACCTATTTGAAGGTGGTTTGTTTATCATCGATAATTCGTTGTAATAACACCTGAACCAAATTTAATGTTTCTTTTGTTAAATAAACGTACGACTTGTAACTAGGGTGTTTGATTTGTAAGAAAAAAAACCGGCCAAGTGCGTGTCGGACCACGCAAAACGAAGGGTTCCGTGCCTATTAAAAAGGTCGTATCGTCACAGAAATTTTACGGCACTTACGTCCTTTTCTTCGAGGAAGGCAGTTTTTCAGCAATATCTCGAAAACCTCTGAACCGATCTTGTTCAAAACAATTTTCGGTGAATGAAATTAATAAGCCCTATGTCCATGAATTTTTCCATATTTTTAAAATACACCGTTCAAAAATTAGAGGGGGGGGGACAGAATTTTAGTGACTTTCGGGGCGATTATCTCCGACCCTATTCACTTAATCAAAAAAAATGCTAAGAAACCTTATATTTATTTTGAAAGGCCTATCGATTGATGTGCCACACGGGGGGTCATAATGAAAAAAAAATTTTGACTTTTAGTTTTATGTATGGAGGGCACCCCTAAAAAATTTTTTTTTTGTCATTTTAAATACAAAACTATGTAGCGGCTAACAAAATACACCTATCCTCAAAATTTTATTCAAGTACACCTTATAGTTTTCGAGTAAAATGCCTGTGACATACGGACAGACGGACAGACGGACAGACGGACAGACGGACATGACGAAACTATAAGGGTTCCGTTTTTGCCATTTTGGCTACGGAACCCTAAAAAACCATGCTAAAATTATAAGATTACGAATTTTATTTTTTACACATTTTCGACGATTTCTCAAAGAGCCTCAAGGTAAAAAGCCTTTCATCGATACAAAGCTCGATAAGAAGTACATCGGAATTTTGGTTGTGGCAGAAAAGTGCCCCCGTGGGTGGACGAGTCGTTGTGCGCGATTCCCAAAGGTCCAGGGTCCGATTCCCAGGCAGGGCCACAACCTGGCACAATCCAAACATGCAGTCAAAATGATGACCACATACAAAAGTGATCGTTTGTTAGCCAGGAAGGTTTGGGATGTATTGACTTATGATTGAGCTCCATTGCTGAAAACTTTAATATTAATTGTAAGGCCACGTAAATATTCGCACTATCTCAAAGCCAAGCGGTGACAAGATTTTAGTAAGTACATGGCTGGCTACAGTAGTACTAAAGCAGTATTTAAAATCAACAGATTTCAAACAGTAATAAAATACTTCACATAATCATACCGCAAGCCTCAATCACTAATAATTTTATTACACACTTACCGTTATGAACCAGCAAAATTTGCAAATAACTTTTTCTGTTCTTTGATCATTTTATTTCATAGCTATTCCAAATTTGCAAAAAACTTATCTTTGATTGGTGGCACCGTATATTATATTTATTTGTTAGTTCACTACATGGAAAGTCCTTCAACGTGCAAACGTGACAGGCTGTGCTGTGTTGTCAGGTTATATGTCTGAAAATTCACGTAAATAATCTTGCGGCATACTATTAGTACAGTACAAATCAAAGAAGGAAGGAAGAGCGAAGTCTCCTGATACAGATACCATAATTCCTAGGTGGACTTCTAGGAGGATAGGTACCTTCTAGGAGGTCTAAACCTTTATTCCTAAATAAGCAGTTACATGAATAAAAACAATATTATTTTCTTATACCATATTTATGAATAATACCGCCATCAATGGTAATCGGTACAATAATAACTGTCCCTGTCCTAAATTGTATCCCATGGATTTGCGATTGATTTCAATCTAAAGGGAAAATCTACTTCGATAAGCATTTCAATGAATTGTTAAATTCAAAGTGTTTTGATGTACCCGTAAAATATATATCTGAATTAATTCACTAAAACCTGTATAAGTACAGATAAATCGGTATATACGGCAACATTGACTGACGTAGCTCATTTGACTACGTCAGTCAATGTTGACGCGATACGTTGAAAATAGCGGTCATTTCAGCATTATTTTCATGTTCTCCAACATTTTGTGATTAACAACTAATGGCAAATAAAGAAGGATTAAAACATGTAACAAACAATTATTTGAAATCAGATTAGGCTTCTCTCCAAAAAGTTATTCCGGAAGTCACGTGATACATTTTGAACTGTACCCCTATACAAGAACGCGAGCAAAGAAGTATCCACTTCAAAACTGGCATACTCTGGGGCTCAATAATATAACACTAAACCACTCACTATTTTTAACTTAACGCTGATTGCTCATAATATTCACAAGAAACTCTTATCCTTTTAAACCCTTTTTGGCTTCCCGTACCCAAAGAGTGCTAACGGGCCCTATTACCAAGGCTCAACATTGCCGCTGGTATTGTCCGTCAGTCACTGCACTGTGAATATTTTGAATGGTCATGTTTAAAAAAATATAAAGTTTTCACTGTTTCTTCCGTTTGTTCCGTACCTGTGTGAATCCGACACGCGCTTAATAGATTTTAATTAGAACCCTAAATACAGACGTTAGGTTGTCAAGAATGGCGACTATATAATAAAATGCCGCTTACCACTGTGGGAAACAAGCGCCGGTTGTAAGAGTATTCTGGCCAATTTATGATGAGCCGCAGTATTTGTAGCCTTGTCTCGAGTGGCGATCACGTCGATGGGTTTGTTAATCTGTCCAGTCGATACGAAAGCCATCTCATGACATGGTTATACGTATTGCACCGGCTCGACGACGATTTCTACATAAAACATTAATAACAGCACGGCTATCACATGACGGCGCGCGAGCTCTCTCGACTTTTCTCGCACTATACCTCTCTTTCTAAGTTTTCTAATAAGCGAGAGACGGATAGTGCGAGAAAAATCGAGACAGCTCGCGCGCTGTCTTGTGATAGCCATGCTGATATAATCTATAATTTTGTAATGAAGTCCGAGAAAACTTACTACAGTATTGCGGAAAGTTCACGCTAAAGTTGACCTTAACGCTGACAAGATTATATCTATTGAATCTCTCGAAGTGTCCAATATGAGTGTATGGTATGAATATTGAAATGTGTGCGGCTAGAAAGCATGTGTTTAAGAAGGTCATTTAGATGTGATTATGTGGGCAGGTGGGCGTAGGGCCGGAGTGCGCGGCGGCGTGGGCGCGGCTGCGGTGGTGCGGCGCGTGCGGGGCGCCGCAGCCCGCGCCCGCGCCCGCCTGCAGCCGCTACTGCCACAACGTGCTGCGCGGCTGCCTGCCCGCGCACGCGGACCTCGCCGACAACTGGGACGCCTACGTCGGTGCGTGCACACTACACTACACTACACTACACTACACAACCCGCACCCACACACACCTACTCAACTTAGAGCATACGTAACTGGAGTAGCCTTACAGTAACTTACCCCTCTGTAGAAAACCTTGCACAATGAGCACAAAATCGTACAAAGACAATTTCAGAATCGATTAATGGCTATTCACAAAATAGCCTCGCAAGAGAACACTGTTCATATAAATGCCCGCATGTAAGCACTTGATATTATAATTATTATAAACGTTCAACCACTTCAAGCTTTCAATATGCAATTGAGTGTTAATTATAAATCTTAAATAAATCTTAGCTAATGTTAATTATAATCTTGTATTCACTTTTAATTGAGTGTCAATATCCTATTAAGTGAATAAGCCACTGAGGAAGGATTTTGCCAAATTAACTCTAAGTATAGAAGAGGGGGTACGGATATCAACAAATTTAATTGAATTATTGATTTTTCATCACACTTGCATCAATGGCGTTGTTACTTGCGAGCGTAAAGAGCAGTTATAGCCGTTTTACCTCCCACGGGCTGTTAAGTTTAGTTTTAAAATATAGAACCCTCTGATTGGCTTAAGCAAATCTGTGCACTGATCTGGAAGTGAAGTTGTAAATATTTGATTGGTGCGGCTGTATGAAACTTAGATTTTTCTGTCTTTTGTAGTTATTTATTTCCTCGCAAATGTGATGAAAAACATTGTGTATAACACGGGCGTAAGAATATTGCAAACTCGAGTCATCAAAAACGCCCCTCGTTAAACAATGTACTATAATAATACAGCAAGATTAAACGACAGTGAATTAATTGCCACACATTGCACAGTGCCATCTTTTGGGGAACTGAGTAAATATTAAGTAATCAAGTAAACTAAAAATATTATAAATGCGAAAGCTTGGATGTTTCGATGTTTGTTACTCAATTACGCTTAAACGGCTCAACCGATTTGGATGAAATTTTGCACAAAGATAGTTTATACCCTGGATTAAAATGTATTTATTTATTTCAGTAAAGCACTTTACAATGACTTAAAACTAAATGCAACGTCCCACAAAACTGTTTGCACAGTTTGACTGTGGGATTAGTTTTTATCCCGGGTCAACGCAGCCGAAGTCGCGGGCGGAAGCTAGTCTAACATAAAACAGTTGTGTCAATGAAACATCTTTAATGTGATATTAGCTTGCCAATTGATAGAAGGTAAATATTTACTCGGCAGCTTCACGCCCATTTTTCACATTTGCCAAATTTTCTTTTGTCTTCTAGATGCCGTAGAAAAGGTAGCCGACCGACTTCTTGGTCCATTTAATATCGCCATGGTGGTAGAACCGATCGACATAAAAATATCGGAGGCCATAATGAGCTTCCAGGAGCACAATCAAGAGATCTCTCAAAAGATCTTTGCGGGGTGTGGCAAGCCGGTGCTGGGTGGCGGCGTCGGCGGCAGCGGTGGCGGTGGCGGTGGCGGTGGCAGCAGCGGCACGTTCTTCGCGCCCGAGCGCAGTCGCCGCTCGCTCCGCGCGCCGCCCGCTGCGCCCCTGCACCAGCAGAACCTAAACGATGTAGACGATTTCGAAATTGAAGCTTCTTTCGAAAGTCTAGTGAACGATGATCCTTCCCTCCTCAGCTTGAGGACACCA
Source organism: Epinotia nisella (assembly GCA_932294315.1). NCBI lineage: Eukaryota > Metazoa > Arthropoda > Insecta > Lepidoptera > Tortricidae > Epinotia > Epinotia nisella. The sequence continues at coordinate 25,017,229 of OW028673.1, forward strand.
GAAGGTATCAAAAAGATAACAGATGAGATGGTTGAACAAGCGAGATCTAGAGAGAGATTTTTGCAGTACATGAGAGGGAAAATCGATTTAGAAGCGTTTGAAGAACACGAGAGACAGAAACGAGACGCAGAACCCGAACCCGAGCCTGCTGGAGGCTCCGACATTGACTTCCGAGCGTACGAGTTCACCGGGAAACGGGGCTCCAAGAAGAAGAAACCTGCCGCCAAGTCAGACGACGCCCATGGTAAGCGCTACTTCCGCTCAGGTTTAAGTACTTATGACTGCTATACTCCATCAATGCGAAGAAATAAAATAAATCGATTGTATGTATTGAGTCAACATCAATCTTAATATTGAATTGTACCTACATCAGATATTGCTTATTCAACTTACTCATTTTTGACATCGAGTTTCATTCGACACAATATTATAAACAGCTATGAAACAAAAATGTAACAGAATTCTTAGTCGATATGCGTATACAAGGTAAGTGGACTCTTCAACAGGATTTAAATTGGAAAGGCATTGACAACATCACTTTAAGATTTAAATTTAATAGGTCTCTAAAATATGATAAGAATAAGTTCTCTCAGTAGCAGAAAAACTAAAATGATACTTTTTCCTTCCTTTGTCCCGGTTCCCTTATTCATAAATTACCATGAAGACAATTTTAGTTACAAATGTTCAATGTCATTAAAATAGGGATGTGACAACGAATGAAATAATCAATCATGTAGTTTTTTTCGAAAAAGGATCAAATATATAGTCACATTGAGAAAAAAGTAACAGAAGACAGTAAATAATAACAAAGTTATAATTTTCCAAAGTTTTAAGAGGGGGTATATACTATGTCCCTTTTCCGCAAAACGCTCGCGTTCAAGCGTTTTCTTTCAATAAAATACAATAGCAATATTAAAACGGTTGTATCTTTGTCAATTTTTGAGATATTTGAATAAGATTTTCGACATTAGGTATATTTTTTTGCCTTTTATCTTTTGGAGTAATAATAAAATTACAGTCCCCAACCCTATTGGTTTGTCCAAGTCACTTTAACATGTATGTATGTGAACAAGGGACAAAGCATTTTAGTTAAAATAGGTTTGTTCAGTTTAATGAGTCAGGGTTATTTGTATATTGTACATGTGTGCGTGTGTGTGTAGGGTCGGAGTGGGCGGGGCCGGCGCTGGAGAAGCTGGTGCGCGAGACGCGGCTGCGCGTGCGCGCCACGCACCACTACTGGAACCACCTGCCCGCGCTGCTGTGCAGCCCGGCCAGCGTCACCAGCGCGCCCTGCTTCAACGGCACCCACGTCGCCAGGTATCTACCCCCGCACAGTGCACACGGCTCGCCCGGCACCACTAACTATACAATACATACGAGCGCTCGCACATTATACTATAGCTTAGACCATACATAACCCAATTTTGCGGGGGCGGGTGGAGCATCTTAATAGGATATTAAAACTCAATTGTATATTGAAATTTCAATATCAAGTAAAGAAAATTTATAATATCAAGTGCTTACAGCAACATGCGGGCATTTTTATGATCAGTGTCTCTCAGGCAGGATCAGGATCTCATGCGAGGCGATTTTGTGAATGACCATTAATCGATTGTGAAATCGTCTTTGTATGATTTTTTGCACATTGTGCAAGGTTTTCTACAGCGGGGTAAGTTACTGAAAGGCTACTCCAGTTATGTATGCTCTAAGTAGTACAGCCACTATGGCACAGTATAAACAAGTACAACCAGTAGGCAAACTTCCTTCATCTTTAGAAAACAGTATCAACATCTTCTTGCTATGCGGGTTCTTCGAACTACCCGCACTTGGTCTTTTAAGAGTCCGCAGTAAGCTCGGTTCTCCATACAAACGTAGTTACGCTCTCATTTTGAAACGACTAGCTAGTTTGCTCTGAAACTTTGTACTTCGAATAAGTTAAGGTATATCCAGGTCTGTAATTAGTTTATGTAGCTTCAGATACCATAGTAAAAAATATACAGCAAATTTAAGTTTTTCATACAAATCTTATTTTTGCTGTATTTTATTTATTTTATAAATTGGAGCTATATAAAGTAATTGCAGACCTAGATATACCTCATGTCATTCCAAAGTTTCGTTACAATCCAACACGTAGTTTTAAAATGAGAAGGAAACTCCGTTTGTATGGGAAGGTGAAATTCGGCCGAGCTTGCCGCGGACTTTTAAGCCAGTTCGTTCCGCGACCAACCATGTTGTGTGTGACACATCCGAAACGTCGGGAAGCCCCAAAGAGTAATAAATAAGTTTATATACGCGATTACGTCCCGTTTAGTAAACATTATGTATGAGAATCGTGAAAGCTTAAATCAACTACCCTCGTGTGTTATTCATAAAAATCGAGCACTAGCCGAGTGAGAGAATATGACACAAGGAATAGGAAAAATAGGGGTTGCCCACTCTCAGCTTAGACTGCTAGGATTGAAGAGGCCCATTCCACTCAGTAGATTGCTCCATCGTAGATTGAACGATTACTTACTAGTTCAGAGTAGATCCTGCCACTTTGGCACTCTTTGAGGGAGGCCTATGTCCAGCAGTGGTTCTTTCTGCTAATATGATGATCAGATCCTGCCGTGTGTGTTTACGAGCGTAGAGTGCAATTGACAAAATTCAAATTAATGTATTGCAAAAAAAAACACAAAATATAACGTTTAACATAAGTACAATGAAATGATTTAAAGAATGCCTTAAAATTAAAACTTAAAATACTAAATTGCGTTATGTTGGGCAATGGGTTTTCGTCTCAGCATATGCAAGGCTTGAAGCCTTGCGCTGGTTTTCAGTTGAGTCTCTTCGACAGAGGGTCGGTCGTAACACTACTTCTATCTATACAGTGAATCCTAATAATATTTGATTGGTAACTGATTGCCTTACGATTTTTATAATTCAGCGTGTCAAGCCAAGTTCAAGCAAAGGAAGTTTTTATAGTTAAATAACTTTAAGTTGAATAACTTTATAAAATGACTGATGTAATGAAAACTGGCCAAGTCAAATCTAACCTACTTTAAGATCTCACATTTTTAAATAACAGCAATTGTTATAGGTATCCAATAAAGCAAAGAAATTGAGTTTAATACTTGTTCATAATATTATTTTGTTCCTATATACATATTTGGATTTTGCATAGAACTTGGCACTCATTTAGATCTCCATTATTTTTGCGGCGAAGCCCACAGCCAAGCATAAATTTTTGTTTTGAACTTGGCTCTCCTTTTTTACATTTTTGTTTTTGGTCATATTCTTGTGTTAAGTGTTTAGATGTATAAAGTATACTACAAATAAATAAATACAAATACTAATAAATGTCTTGTATAAATATTAATATAAATATTTTACCTACATATATATAAGGATTGTATGTGTGTGATGTTTGTTTTGTACAAAAGTTTGTGTACAAAAAGTTAGTGTGTTGTTAAAAAGTAGAAGTAATGTATTGTTTGTGGAACAGCTACTCACTGTCGTCGGCGGGCGAGGGCAGCGAGGCGCTGGCGGCGAACCCCGAGGTGCGCGGCGCGGCGCGCGCGGCGCCCGGCGCGGCGCGCGCGCAGCTCGACGCGCTGCCCGCGCTCACCGCGCGCCTCAAGGACGCCTACAACGGCGTCGAAGTGCAGTGGAAGGACGACAGTATGTCACTCACACCGACACACGCCATTAGCCGTTCACTACCATTTACGAAGATGTACCATTTTCTTTGTCGTCTTCCATCGGTATTAGTAACCGCCATAACATAAACTAAGCAAATTGAGGCAGACTCGCAAACATTTTATGAGCAAACTTAAGCTAGAGGATATCTGCTCTACAACGATACGGTTGGGAAACCGTATCATATACCCGAATTTTCTACTCGGCAAAAAGCCAGTTTTCTCAAAGGCCCCAAAGTTTTGGATTTTTTTATCGCGTAGAACCCATTAGATTAGGTTAGTTTTATTGCCGAACTGAATAGTCGGACAAACGATACAGTTGGTAAATTAAATTTAGTGATTGCGATAGATAACCGCTCTATATAAATAGCATGGAGAAATAAGACAATAAATAATCACAAAATTATAAGTGTCCAAAGTTTTCAGAGGGGGTATTAACTGCTTAGAAACAGCACTTTTTTTAATAATCCTTAGATATAGCCAATTCTGACAGTCTTTGGTAGGTTTCTGCCTCAAAATTATTGATACATCATACTGGCACCACGCTTGGCGTTGCGTGTTCACGTTGCATCGCTGCCTCTCTATCATTTGCCGTAGGAAGGAAAAAGATGCAACACGAATATTTGGACAAATACTGCATGGTGTGGTGCCACCATTAGGTTTTTGTAAGTGTTGGACGAACTATTCGATGCTTCATTAAATTATCTTTTCACATTAACTAACATTTTTTAAATTGAATTATGTTTGGGGCAGTTAGGAGATATTTACCACTTAAGTCCATTTTCTTTTTGGCTGATATTTGTTAAATAATTGTCTTCCATACAAAAAGGTGTTGCAAAAGACGGGATTTCGAGTTGTAATTTGGTAGTGTATGTATGTGCACGTAGATGAGTCGGCTTCGTGTTCCAACTTCTCACACAAAATTACTCGAATACAGAACTCGTACGGACTCTTGTCTTAATGCTACGCTCACTATGTCGTGATACTTTCAGTCAAGTATCGTTATTTTATTAGACTCTCGAGTCGTATTAAATTGGACTCAGAATTGGGTTTTTTTTTTAAAAAAGTATTTGTTAAGACATTTCCACACTAGTTGTTTATTAGTAGGCAATGGAGTGTGTTGTGTACGTTGATAATGTTAAAGCGGCATTGTTTGTTTCTGGCAGGTGATTCCCTAGCGGCGGTGGAGTCGCTGACGCACGAGCTGGAGACGGGCTCGGGCTCGGGCTCGGGCGACGCCGACGCCGACGCCGACGCGGAGCGCGACCGGCTGCCCGACGACGACGAGGACCGCGACCCACCCACCGACTATCCTGAAGGTGGTTGCAACGTCGTATATTATGCTTCTACATTTTGTATAGTCTGCAAATGTGTCAACGGTACAAATACAAACGCAGTACAATTGCAATTTCCAGATTACCAGTGTCAGTAAAAATTCAACTATCTTACACCTCTTGGACACTGCTTTCTGAAGGGCATACAAAAAATACAATCGAATTTGCAATATCGAAAATCACACGAAGTAGAACAAATGTAACTCTGTCACTAATAAACATGATGACTAAACATTTTTCTCGATGCCATTCGAACCAGCTTTTGGAGAGGAACAAAAGTTTGTATGGGAGCAACTACAATTGAAGAACATAAATACCCAAAAAATGTGACAAAGATTGACCTCGCTGGCGGCATCCCAAACGCTTCATACTAATTGACTGAAAAATATGCGTCACGCATGTCACAATGGTATGTACAAGGTAGGTTGTACGGAACCGTTGTACGGAAAATCAAGTATATTGCTGTTTCGGTCGCAAAATACTGCGTTTAAGTCCATAGTTGCCATACAATTTTGTTTCTATAAAAGCGTAAGGATTCTATTGCTACCTTTAAATTTACACTTGGACAATAAAAAAAAATCGTTTCACGGTTCATATGTTTCTATGATATTAATAATATTTTTAGGGTTACGTAGCCAAAATGGCAAAAACGGAACCCTTATAGTTTCGTCATGTCCGTCTGTCCGTATGTCACAGGCATTTTACTCGAAAACTATATGGTGTATTTTAATAAAAATTTTGAGGATAGGTGTATTTTGTTAGCCGCTACATAGTTTTGTAATTAAAAAGACTAAAAAAATTTTTTCAGAGGTGCACTCCATACATAAAACTAAAAGTCAAAAAAAATATTTTCACTGTAAGCCCACGTGTGCACATCAATTGATAGGCCTTTCAAAATAAATATAAGGTTTGTCAACATTTTTTTTGATTAATTGAATAGAATCGGAGATAATCGCCCCGAAAGTCAATAAAATTCTGTCCCCCCTCTAATTTTTGAACAATGTATTTTAAAAATATGAGAAAAATCATGGACATAGGGCTTATTAAGTTCATTCACTGAAAATAGTTTTGAACAAGATCGGTTCGAAGGTTTTCGAGATATTGCTGAAAAACTGCCCAACGGTGGTCAAAACAAAACAATAGCCAGACAAAATATGAATAAAATGAAACAAAATATTATCATGTGGCCGTCCGTGGCTTCAGTGGCACGAGTTTTCGTCCGCGTCCACAGCCGTCTTTAGCTCTCAAAGGGTTAAAGAAAAGGACGTAAGTGCCGTAAGATTTCTGTAACGATACGACCTTTTTAATAGGCACGGAACCCTTCGTTTTGCGTGGTCCGACACGCACTTGGCTGGTTTTTTAATTTATACTTTATTACAATAATTTGATGGTTTACTATCCATTAAACAACACTATGTTATAAATTGTAACATTAGCCATCATGCCTATTTGACTTGTATCCCGTTGACATTTGGTCCTCGCTACTATATGATGCGTCACCGGCAGAATATAAGAGTGTTTTGATTGGCGCGCAGGTTCAGGCGAGGGCCGGCCGGACGACGAGGAGTCGTCGGAGACGGAGGTGGAGCCGCCGACGGGCACGGAGCCGGCGGCGCCCGGCGTGGTGAACAGCCCCGAGTCCAACAACGTGCAGCTGCGCGGGCGCGTGGCCGCGGCGCCCCCCGCCGCCGCGGCGCCCCCCGCGCGCGCCCCCGCGCCCCCCGCGCGCGCCCCCGCGCCGCCCGCCGCCGCCGCCGCCGGCCGCCCCTCGCTGCAGAAGGCGCTGCTCACCTACGCGCTGCCGGTCGTCTGCGCGTGGTTCGGCACCATCATCACCGACCTGATATAACCGCACCACTCCCGACCCCAGTGTTTAACTATACTTAACGATTACTGCCAACTGTCGACCACGAGACATCGCCGACTGGCACCTGCATGTGGCGGCCGACCTCGGCGAGTGTATACAATGTCTACAGGTGACGTTTCGGGAAACTGTAGTATGAATCGGAAAGTAGTAGCCTAGTCAATATAAACGGAAGGCGAATGGCGTGTGAGCGCTGCTGTGATAAAAAAAGTGGACAGGTTTTGCCTACTGAAAATATACGAGAGAATGTCGGAGCATGAACTTCTAAGAATTTAGTAAAACATTATACATCCACTGTGAAAAGTAGTGGATATTATTTATTCTTTTTTATATTATTATTAATCTTGGGTCTTACTATTATTATCAATTTTTGGTGGACGCATTAGAATGAATAGCGTCTCCAGAGCGTGGCGTTTGTTAATTATTTTGTGTTTATACAATTGAAACAGAAGTGAGGCCGTTGCTACGATGCAACGACTTAGAGTTAGTACAGGTTGCACCGGAGAGCCCTCTCCGCGCGAGCGGGCCTCGCCGGCACTGCCAGTTCGCCACTGCCAAGACTATTTTATTATTTTGTATCAAGTGTACATTTGAACTTAGCTAGTGAAAGTAATATGTCTATTGTTATGCGTCAGGTTTAGGGAATGTATGTATGTATACTATTTTGTGAGTCTGTGTGGAATGCTAACGATTAGATGTGAATGTTTATCTGTATTTTTCCATATTACATATTTTATGTATACAGACTTATTATTAGGCATTACTTTTAATTCTAAGAGCAAATCCACATAATGACTCTTTTACGTTAACAATGACTTAACTAAAAATGTACATATAACTTAGACTTAATATTAAAATTAATTTAAGAGACTGATTTGCTTTCGTTTATATTATATGGATAATTTAGGTAATTTTATTTCATCATACGTGCGGATCAATAACAATAATATGAGGTACTGATATCGAATTTGCGCGGTCTCAGTATCTGCACACGATGTACTTTATTGAAACTTTACTAAATATTTGATGTGATTTTACATTTCTACTTAAGCACATTACAAACGATGCAATTTGCCTCAACAACTTACAGAGACGCAGCTATACTTAGTATCAAAGGTATGTATTGCAGCCGTATTCCATCTACAACTGCATCTCCGTCGACTGTTGTAACAAATTGCAAGGTGATTGATCTGCAGTTTCAATCAGACATTTATAATTGTACTTGTATGTATGAACTAGCGACTCATCCAGTGCTTTATTTTAGTACATAGACTATGCATATACTGCCCCTGCTTTATATATCTATGTATAAAGATAGAGAGAAGATAATAGATATATGTGTATTTATTAACAATAAGGTTTTGCCATACTAATATCAGGATGGGAGGCACAAACAAATATAAGATAAGGTTATTTTATTTCTGTTTCTATAACATTAGTGTATTTGAAAGTATATCCCGTGCAAGGCACTTACTGTCAGCAACAAGTCGGGCCCAAAGCATGTATTTCGTGTGACTTACTCGAATGATTCAACTGTAACAGTAGACTCGCCATGAGCGGCCATTGGGGGATCCAGGACTAAGGCATAAACGCTCGTTTTTATAACGTGTGTGTTTCCAAAACATGTATGTCTAATAGGACTGTTGTCATCTTCTGCCGTTTGTTTAAAAAACGACAACAGTTATCAAACTTCATCAATTCGCGTACCGGTGATAACCAGAAACTAAAGCGGGATATGTGCGAGCTGCGGGACCAAATTTATAATGTATTGCCTGTTTTCGTGCCATTGTGCGTATTGTATGTAAACCACGTGATGTATTTTTTATCGCTCCAAAGGAAATGTTACACGTAAAAAATTTGGAAATTGTCGCATGTATTTATAAGGTTAGGTTATATTCTAATAAGCTAATCACAGCTGCATACAAAAGCGAGGTCCAGTCGCAAGCGGACTGTGGCGGGGAAACATCGATGCCCTGAATCGGCTTACTCGATCCCTGCACCGCTTTACATAACTTATTACTAGAACAACCTATTTGTTTATCTTATATTTTGTTACAATGTTATATCCGATGGTCTGTGTTCACAGAAAGCAAACGACATTGCCACAATGACTTTAACTGTCGAGTTTAATCTCCGTCAGCGTCAGGAGGTCGGCGCTAGAGCGATCTAGTAAGCTAGGGTTTATTGGTGTGATCATCTAATTGTCCTGTGAATTACAGACTGACAGGCTTGCAATAAAATCTTGTCAATCAAATAGTAGCAGCCTTATCTTATGGCAATCATCAGCAGCACTTTCGAACATTTTGCAACACTGTGTATAGATATAATGTAAATATCGTATTTAATGTTATATAAAATTATGTAATTTACCTACTTTCATGAAAACTGAATGTGGCTAGTAAAAGTAGTTTTTTATACAGTTTAACGAAACAGGGTACCGAGTTGATTCATTATAGCTACAGCGATAGTGCAAAATTAATTAAACATTGTCACAGCTTAACCGATTACATGACACGCCGAGTTCGGCATTACAACTGACCGAGAGCCTCCATTCTGAAGTCCATCGTTTCCGGCGCTTTACGTTCCAGCAGGCGAGTTACATTTATCCGTACAGTACACACAGGTCGTCTTTCAAATGTGTAACATTCAGTGTACAATTGAGAGTACCCCATAATTATGTCTGTTCATCATTATTAAATGTTCGGTCCTTTGTTTGGCGATGGCTTGTGTATTTTTCGATGAAGCTATGTATGAACGCACTTTTAGTTGCTGGGAGAGGACGTTTTAGTAGTTGTCCTAAAAAAACATAACCTGGCCAAGATAACTTTGATACTGTAATGTTGATACACAATCGAAATAGAAACGATCATTAAACTTTTGCATATAATTAAATTATCCTATCATGATACATTGATTTATCGATGCCATCGATGGTCTATTCGTTTGCGTCGTTTTCATCGTTGATACACAAGCTACAGCACAACCACTTTATGACGTTCCATGTTGAATCTGATCTGGATCCGTCACCGGGACACCAAACACGTTATCTGGGCGGAACACAAATATGAGCGCGTGAAACTGCTCATTTGAACCGGGTTATTCCAACCTGTTACCAACAATTTGTTACCAGTGGTAACAGCTGGGATTTTTTTCATCTTTTACCACTAAAGTACTCTGTGGTAACAACTGAAAAAAAATCCAGTAGTTACCATCAATTATTATTCCCATTAGTTCCCAGTTTTCACACTGGTAAAAGATGGGAAAAAAATCCCAGCTGTTACCACTGGTAACAAATTGGTGGTAACAGGTAGGAATAACCCATTTGAACATAGCCATAGGCCGCCTACTGGCGCAGTGCGTGATTTATTTACAATAAATAGCAGGCTCACAATAGTTTTATGCCTCTGACACAAAAACGTGTCTGATATCATACCGTATTTTTGGGAGCAGGATAAAATTGGATCATAAGCTCAGTAATGCACTTAATGAATTTTCTTACAATTCTTACAATTTTAAAAGGGCGTTACAGTGCAACTAGCGTCACTGGTAAATAATTGTGATTATTTAAATTAACCGATAGATATTTAAGTAACTACAACTTAAAAACGTTGAAAAACCCCCGATTTTATCATTTCAACGTTCAATATCTCAAAAACGGCTGAACCGATTTTGTTGAAACGTAGCTAAGAACCATTTCGATCACGTCAGCTTTCGGGCAAAAAAAAACCGCATTAAAATCGGTTCATTCTTTTAGGAAGCCACACACACAGACACGTCAAACTTATAACACCCCTCTGTTTGCGTCGGGGGTTAAATAGGAGGCACTGTATTTTGTATTAAGTACCTTGTGAATACATCAATCTAGTTTTTATGTTGCTGGATTCGTCGATCTATGAACTCAAAAGGAAAACGACCGTTTTAACTTTGGACGCATAGATTGACGAATCCAGCTACATAAAAACTAGTTTGATGTATTCACAAGGTACTTAATACAAAATACAGTGTGTAATGGTCTCCATTTTTTAATATCTATCGTTAAATTTAAATAGTTATTTACCAGTGGCGCTAGGGTGCACTGTAACGTCCTCTATAATAATTTTGCCGTAGTTAGTGTTGTTTTCAATAATGTCGTCTGCTCCCAAAACTACGTCTTGTGCTTCAAATGATGTTGCCCGAGGTATATAACAATGTCTACATATTTTTTACATTTTGCGTGCCAGCCTCTGATGCAATAAACCATATTCAAACGTGAAATTATATGTATTGTTGCAACATACTTTATAGTGGGTGTAGGTAAAAAACGTAAGAATCTTCCAACTCCTTATAGGCACTGGTCCCACCGCCGGCGACGAGCGATGAGCTATCGGCGATTTTCTCGCCCAAGAAACGAACAAAAGATAATCGCTCCCGTGTAAATAAAAGAGCGAGACATAGTTCATAATTTCATATAGCTGATCGCGGTGTGAACAGCGAGCGATGAACTATAAATATATATCTCGCTCTTTTATTTACACGGAAGCGATTATCTTTTGTTCGTTTCTTGGGCTAGAAAAAAGTCGATAGTTCATATCTCACTCCCCGGTGGTGGGACCAGTGCCATATCCAACCTATTTGAATTTGGCTCAAAAGTAATGGCCTATCTGAATAAGGTCAACATGCAGGGTTGCGATGCAACCAAAGAACAAAAACATGTTTAGGTTAATTACTTACATCAAAACATCAAATTGCACGACATTCCATTCAGATGTAATTCAAGTTTAAAAAAAAATTGATTGAAAACTATAATTTCAGTTAGAAGATTTCTTACGTTTGACTTTTCTGACACTGTAGTTAGGTAGGCACGATTATGTTAGAGGCATCCGTAAAATGTAAGTGATATTTGAGCACATGTCTCTTAGGCTGTGACATTCATACATGATAAAGATAGGAGTGGAAACCTTGTCATGCATGTTATAATATTCATATACAACACTGAAACTGCTGTTATTTACTTGCTAGCGTCATATGGCCCATGGACATGAACATACAACAATTTGTATCGCCAGAAAACACCGACCGGTTTGAGTGCCAATGGATAGTCTAGTCAAACAGTGTAGTGGCATTGGACCTTGTCGCATGATATTGGGAAGGGGTCCGCGTGTGCGCGGCGGAGGCATGGCATTCATTGTAAATGGTAGTTAAAATGTTGTCACAATCGGTATAACAAAGGTTTTTTGGAAATATATAAATAGTAGATATTCAATTTAAGATCAGAAATAAACAATAATAACATGTGCGTCTGATTGTTTTATTACTTTTCCCAAGACCCTACACTGGCCGGTTTTTACAAGCTTTATACTTACTTGACCTGTTCTCAAAATTTGCAACTCAATTTTGAAGCAGATATTCTTTAACCGATTGAGCTGAAATTTTGGGTAAAGGTATAGTTTGGAAGACAATTCAATATTATGGTACCATCGACCTGATCTGATGATGGAGACAGAAGGTGGCCATAAAATTCGGCAATAAAAGCTTGTATAGTCAACAGCAAAAGTAGGTTATCATTTTTTCACCTTATCGCAATGAAATAAGGTACAAAAGTGATAACTTACTTTTGCTTTTGACTGTACCAAAAATGACATTTTTTGATAAACTTATTAGTTATTAATTGAAAATACGCTCTGTTTTATATAACTGGTGGCCGAAGAGCTGGCAGCTTTCTCGCGCAATGAATCAGAATTGCAATTCAGCGAGGAAATGCTGCCAGCATCCTCGGGTACAATACCTCGAGGGCCGTTTTAGGGTTCCGTAGTTAACAAGGAACATTTACATCTTCGCCATGTCCGTCTGCCCGTCTGCGGCGTAGCTCAGTAACCCTTTATAGTAGAAAATCCTTCAGAACTGCAATTCAGCATGGGTATAAAAAAATCAATCACGCCAACAAAATGGTAGAATAAAATCCCAAAAAAAAAATATTTTAGGGTACCACACGTAAAGTGTGATATATATATTTTTTTCTCATTAAACCCATGGGGTGCGGTATCGTTGGATAGCTTGTTCAAAAATATTATGGGTTTTTTACAGCGTGTGACTTTCATAAGAACATTTATTTTAAGGGCTGAAAGTATAAGCCCTAATGAACGTAAATTGGTATCTCTAGTTTAAAAAAACGGTTATTTTTTTTCATGCAAATTAATTCGGCCCGCAATGTATTGGTAACAAAGCTAACAACTGACAGTAACTAGCTCTGGAGCCGTAGCATGGTTGGCCTTATCACGCGACAAGTGACAAAATAAGAGCGTCGTCTCGTTCTATCGAACGGTGTCAGCCAGTGACGCACGCTCTATCCTATCACCTATCGCGTGACAAGGCCAACCATGCTACGGGGCCTGCCTCTCTGAAACGTCAAGTGAATGTTAGCAGTACATTGCTGCTCGAGAAAATTTCAAAAATTAATCACTCTCCATTAGAAAAGGTAATTGTTATATTTTTTCGATAAAACGGCTCACAGCACTGAAAGCTATCGTTCCTTAAAATAAATGTTCTTATGAAAGTCACACGCTGTATAAGCATTTTTCAACTTAGTGATTCCTTTGCGAAGTATTGGGCTTTAAAGCCCTTCGTGATCGGCAGTTTTTTTTTCCTTTTTATTTACAAAATAGACTTCTAACAAATCTAACTTCTCTTGATTTGAACCCATGTTTGACTCAAAAACACATTAAACAGAACGTTTCAGAGAAAAACGAAAATTCAACTAAAGAATGAGATCGTCATCGTTCTAATTTCAAAATTTAAATTCTGTATTTAATTATTAATCCGTTTCATCCATGACGGCCAGCTTTATCTGTGTAGCAAAATGTTCGTAGTTAGAGTTCTCTTTCACAGACTAGTTTTTATTTTTTACAATTTTACGATTTTTCTCTTTTCTAATATCCTAATTGTAGATGTCTCCATACAATTTAATTATCTTTTCTCCAATATGATCGGAAATGTGCGCCTTACTGTAGCAAAAATAGTACGCGAAGTTCCTCGTTACTGACAAGCGCAAATTTTAAAAGTTAAAAGTCATTATTGTAAAATTTTAGCGGCCAGGAAAATGTATGAAATTCCTTTACTGTATACTGTTTTACCTTTTAATCATATGTTTTGACTAAGACAAATCACTACAAACAGCCAAATGCTCGTAAATTTAAAGGCCTAGCAATTTCTCATAACAACTTGCTATAGTTAGACTGGTTAAAATGTATTATTTTATTAAGTAAACTATTGCAAGTTGGTGTGACAAATTGCACCCGTTTGTTTAAAGTTTTCCCAAGTTTTTTTTATTTTTATTGTCATAGACAAAACGATTACTTTTGCTTATCTGTCTCAAATAGTATTAACTGAAAAATTAAAATATTTTCGAAATAATATTCAAAACGAACTAAATTGTGATTAGATTTCAATCCCGTTTAATTTTTATTACAATAAACGTAAAATTGTAATGGATTCTAATGTTTTTAATTTTTTTTATGTGTCAATTGGAACTGGCACCATGAGTCATGCCGTGTACATACTTTAAAAAAGTAAGTTGGGCGGGAACATGATACCGGTTATTGACATACGACTCGCTGTTTTAAAATATAATTTGATTTCCTCGCATTCATGGAGAAAAGCACTATATCTGCCTCGGCGGGAATGGCAATTCGTGGATTCGTGTCTATTGTCGAATTCAGCTTCGCTTCATCCGACAAAATCAACTCATCCACGAATTGCTATTTCCCGGCCTCTGCATTAATGTACTATTAAGCTAAAGAAAATTTCACTTTGTAATTACCCTACGAACTGTACGGAAAAAAAATTCTTTGATTTGTGGGTGTTCTAGTACTCTAACCTTACTTGGTCTCAAAGAGTATTTTAATCATTGGCATTAAATAAAATTACTCAAATCTGTTGATTTTCTCGCTGACTGTACATTTTATCAAAAAATGTTAATTGTCACCACTTAAAAAGTTAGTAAAGGTCTCCTAAGAGTAGTTTCGCGTAGCAGCAAGGGATCTAGTAGCTTCCCTTACTGTCCCATGTCAACTATCCACCCTGTACCTATAATAAAAAATGCCTATCTATAATACTTCTTAACAGATTTATTACATATAATTTAGTATAACATAATATAGTAGTTATTCTTACTAAGTATGATAGAAACTAGCTACGTTGTACACCTTCATGAATGTTCATCAGATTCGGTGGAGGAGTCGGAGTGGTCGGAGTCGGTGCTCGAGTCCCAGTCGCCGTCCGAGTCGGAGCCGAGCCACTCGGGCAGCGGCGGCTGCGCCACCAGCGTCTTCCACTCGCTCAGCTTGTGCAGGTCTGCACACAATGTAACAGATTAGTGCGGGAATCTAATATACATACTAATATTATAAATGCGAAAGTGTGTCTGTCTGTCTGTCTGTTACCTCTTCACGCTTTAAACCACTGAACCAATTTAGATGAAATTTGGTATAGAGATAGTTTGAGTCCCAGAAATGGATGATTTCTGGGACTCATACCTAAGGGAGTGAAATGGGGGGAGGAGTTTGTATGGAGCTACGATATAAACGAGTTCCACGCGGACGGAGCCTATCAGAAGCCCGACATATAGACCAGGGACTGCATAACCGAAAAAAACCTTTATATTTGGTTACCGATATGACGTCATATAGGTTGTAAAATAGCGGTTTCGTTATCGGAATCTTTATATTCCGATATCGAAATATAAAGGTATCCTTTATTTGTTCCGGTAACCGCTTTTTAAAGGTTACCTTTATTTCGATTTTGGCGTCGTTGCCAAACCGCCGGCGCTGTCTTTGTATTGTCTGTGTTTTGTTCGTAAGGCGTAAGGTTTGATTGATTTTATTTAATGTGTACTATCGGTCCGGCTCAGTCACCGTCTTTAGTTTGGCACAAGTGGCAGATTTCCACCGTATGAACCCAATTTTGTTTATACCTACCATACAACAAAGCGTGAGGTGCGAGGAGGAAAATGATTGAATCGGAAGGGGGGTTGTGTCGGCGGCGGGGGGTGAGTCAGGGGGGTAAGTCAGATGGGGGAGAGGGGGGAGGGGAGGTTGTGAGTAAGGGGGGGTTGTTTAGTCGAGGGGGGGTGAGTCGGGGGGGTGAGTCGGGGAGGCGAGTGCGAATCACACCCGCCCCCCCCCCCGCCCCCCCCCCGCCCCCCCAACTCGCCAACCCCTGACCCCCTTTCCCGACTTACTGTTTTGGCAACATTAACATTAGTTACTGTGGTAGTTTATTTAAGCCTAAACTTGCAACATTCTCTTCTGTCAACGACTACATCCAGCGCACACGCGCCCAGTTCGTAATAATAGACATATGTGCAGTATAATTGCAGAATACCACTCCCGAACAGACACAGTTAAATAACATACTTACATTCTAATTACTTTTTTTCAAAAACGTCAAAACATCATATAACTTACCCAAACTGTGCATATCAGAGAGGTAGAATTGTTTATCGTCTTTCTCGAGGATTCCACCATAAATGTAGAGCACGGAGCGTTGCACGGCCATCATGGCCGACATGCGTGCGCAGGGCCCGGCGGCGGCGCGCGCTCGCGCCGTAGTGTCGGCGGCGGCGGGGGCGGCGGCGGGGGCGGGGGCGGGGGCGGCGGGGGCGCCGCCCAGCTTCATCGTGAACACCTCGTCTGTTACCACTACAAAATATGCCACTTTGAGAAATAAAGAATAACTTCTTTACGAGTATTATTCGTCTTTTGTATTTTAGGGCCTGTGCAGACTGCTTTTATTTCACGCGTCGTCGGCGCCGTTTGTTAGTCCTTTACCTCATAAGCATAAATTACTTGTAGTTATTCACCGGATCGCGTTTCGTCGCGATCTCAAAATTTCTGAACAGATTTAAACCTAAAAATGACGAGAATATTTCAAGATGGCCGCAGCACGCTCGACACAAGTCCAATCCCCATACAAAAATAGTTTGGCTCTCATCTTGAAACGGCATGCTGGTATAACATGAAACTTTGTATGTGTAGAATTCAGACCCAGCCGTGATCTCGCGAGACCACAAAGCGCGAGATTTTGGGCGTTTTTCACTGAAAACGTATGCAAATGTTATGAATTCCATTTAACGATTATCATTATCAACATCTATATACTCATATAAAACTCTTGCGTTACTGGTCTATTGACAGACAGCGCACCGCCTAAACCGCTAAACATATAGGCATGAAACTTGGAACATATATTTTTTACAGTGCGTGGACGTGTATTAAGAAAGGATTTTTCGAAATTCAACCCTTAGAAGGTGAAATAGGGGTTCAACCGTTGTATGGAAATCGTTCATTTGGAAAGTTACAGACTTAAATCTTTGTATGAAGGTTCCTTACTAAAAGGCACAATAAATGATTTAGCGTTATTATAAAAATTCATCGCCTAACCCCATTAAAAAATCAAATCATCCCTATTAAAAAGAATTTAAAGTTTGTAAGGCGCTCGTCCATAAAACCCATTTTACACTTAAATGGTGCGTTTTATGCCCTTGTTGTACAGTCAGCATCAAAAGTAGCTACGCAACCGAAGACATCAAAAGTCTTCATTAAAAGGGAATAAGAGCCTTTTAACCTCTTCGATTGCAAAGTTACTTTTGATGCTGACTGTACAAGCTACTATTTTTAAACTTGCCCCCTAAAGGGGTGAAATAGGAGTTGTACCTAGAAGACGTTCTTTTAAAAACTTGAATTTGAATATGACGATGAAGGGTTATTCCATAGGGGAAGTAAGTAGTAGTAGGCCGTTGACGGCGTAACAATGCAACAATTAATGCAAAAATTACACTTACTACGCGGGCGAAGCCGCGGGCAAAAGCTAGTACGAAAACTGGATGTGGTTCATACAACAAAGGTTTAGGTTCGCGCCTTTCTCGTGGACAGTAAAAGTTAAGGGCTATAAAGCCTAACTTTTGGTTGGACTTTTAATCCGCATAAACGGAGTCTCGTCTTCTATGATTTTATGTGACAAAATCATTACATACATACTTTACGCACGTAAGCTCTTAACTATTGACCACAGGAAAAGAGACTTGTGTTCTGACTATTTTATTTCAAAATCTACTAAGAGTAAAAGAATGAACTAAAGACAATTTTTTTAACCTTAATTATTTATTTAACCACCATGTTTAACAAAATAATAAGTTTTCATTTGTCAGGTGAAACTTTTATCATGAAGTGTTTGTTCGACCCGCACCAGCCGGGGGGCCGATTTTTGACTATCGAGCGCTCCAAAATTGAATAAAAGTAAATACGACTATAAAGTCAAAATTGGAGGCAATTACTTTCTACCGATACAATTGAATACGAGTGGTCAACCAGTCAGTCGTCAGCGGCAGCCAGTCAGTGCAGTGTTTTATATGAAAAGTTCGATCTCACGAGATCTCGTACGAAAATTGTACGAGACAGAATCTCGTACAATATGGACGAGATCTAGATTGCATTCCCTAGTATACATAATGGGATCCGTCATATCCATGTTATTTTAGCAAGCCGTTTTAAAATAAGAACCAAACTAGGTTTGTATGGAGAGTTGAGCATCCTAGGGAGTGTTAATGGTGGTAGTTTTGTAAAATGGTTCCCAGTGCTGACCTGTAAGCTCGTCGGGCGCGGCGGGCGCGTCGGGCGCGGCGGGCGCGGCGGCCGCGGCGGGCGGGCGCGGCTGCGGCCCGCGCAGCGTCACGGCGCGCCACTTGCCCGACGCCAGCTCCAACACTCGGAGCTCGTCGCTCATTTCACCCACCAACTCCTCTTCTGTTTCCTCTACGTCCTATAAACAATTCCATTTTAAAAGTGCTGGTGCTGCTAAACTAAAAAACTAAAAAAAACTAATATTCTTAAATAAGCTAACGCCATCTATTGTGGAGTTCTTCACTCTGTATATCTTCATACAAACTTTCAAGCCAGTTTTAATTCCCCCAAAGATGTATTTTCAAAATCGCTGAAATCAGTTTTCTTGTATTTTAATATGGAACCATTTTACAAAGTTTCAAGTCCCTAGCTGAAAAAAAAAACAATCTTCATACAATTTTCATCGCATGTTTGACCCCGTTATGGCGTGAATTTTCAAAAACTCTTAAATCAGTTTGCTTGTATTTTATTAAAAAACCACTTTACGAAGTTCCAAGTCTTTATCTTAAAAAAAAAACAAAAAAAATTTCGACCCTTATTTCACCCACCAAATTACATCTAAAAAAACCACGCTATGTCCTATTTTGAGGTCTAAACTACATTATTAGAAAGTTTCATCAAAATCAGTTCAGTAGTGTATGCTAAAATTTGCCACAAACTATACAGGGTGGAAAAATCTTACTACCTTAATCCTTAAGTTGGCTCATTTTACTTAAAGGTGACACTCCTTTATTTTTAAAAAGAAACAAAACCGCATTCAAAGATTTTCTAAAACTCGCTTGCTTCGCTCGGAACTTGAACCAACTAAAATTTAAAAAAATCAAACACTCGCTATTTTATTATACTAATCAATAGGATTATTATTTATTACTTACTACCTGCCCGTCCCGGCTTCGCTCGGGTGGTGCAAGATGTAACTATTATTTAATTTACTTAGAGACCTACTATGTCTTAGAGCCAGTTTTGTTTATTTAGGTAATACCTTAATACTTTTTATGCAATAAGTTTTTTCTCGGCGGGTCTAATTTTCATAGGAGAAAAACTTTATTAAAGATGGGTACGCTTTGCTTTAAAACCAATTTATGCGGTGAAATTCCAGAGGAAGTCAACGAATTTAAAATTTCTGTTTGGGTACTGAAAGATTTCGTTAGCATCTACTACGGTGTCCACGGAAAGATGTTCCTCACTTAGACTTTGAAACTTGTTTAGTAAAAATCGTTCACTTTATTCCCCTCTTCGTTGCTTGAACGCTATGTCAGTGACATCTGAGTAGACGTTGTTGACCAAAGATTGTAAATTTTATTTATTAGTAATCATCTTCAACATCATCATCATATCTGCCGAAAGACGGCCCCTGCTGCAAAGGGTGAGCCACAATGACGGGTCCTGCGTCACCCGCTTCCAGCGGACTCCGGCAACTTTTACCAGGTCATCAGTCCACCTTGTGGGGTCTACCCACGGTGCGTCTTCCGGTACATAGTCACCACTCGAGAGAACCTTTCCGCCCCGATAGCCATCGGTCTATAGGTAAAAAAAAAATTAAAGCCCTTCTTGTATGCAGTGTTAACGTATTCGAATAGACATTACATAGATATTTAAACTGTCTAACACAAACATAACTAATACCTACGTGCAATGTGCCTCACCCACTACCACTTAAGTTTAGCGATTCGGAGAGCAATATCGGTGGTACCATGGTTATGCTGCAGATGCGTTCACGCAGTGAAACTACCAGAAAAGCCTTCTCCATTGCCCTTTGGGTGACTTTGAGCCTTCTTATGAGGCGAATGGTATGCGACCACAGTTCAATGCCATAAGTCATTACACACACACGCAACACACATTGGTCAAAGATTTTCGTCTTGCGGAACATTCCGACAGCTGCTTTCCGAATGTTGCCCAGCCGAGTGAGATTTGACGATTGACCTCTTTTTCGAAGTTCCGAACTGGATTGTTTGACCTGGGTATACGTAATCGTTTACAACTTCGAGCGTAAAGTGCCCAAAGGAATTGGTAGTACATCATATGACATGATCTTCGCCTTATCCATGTGCATCTTTAGACCAACTTGCTCGGAGGGTTTAACTGAGGTCATCGAGCATCATAGGTACCTACTCTTTTTAGTAAGATTCGGCAAAAGTGCTCTGATGTTTTTAATCTTGACTCGAATGTTTAGTTTTATAGTATGCGGCCAAAGATTGGATCTTTTTGAAATTGCGTTGACTTAGCTTATATGTCCCACTTTACGTGTCCCGGTTGCACTGCTCTACGAAGGCAGAGGAAGTAGTGGACTATGTGCGCGTGAAGACCGGATTCATCCTGAGGGTGGAGTCTTACTATAACGTGAATTTCAATTCCTTTGTGGTGAGAGTTCCAACAGATCATCAATCGATCTTCACTAAGGATGAATTTTGGCCGAAGGGAGTCTAGTTCCGGCGTTTTCGCGGTCGGTGTCAGGACACCATTATTTCGTGCGTTCTTTTAGGCTTCGACAGCTGTTTTCTGCAACATACGTACCGTACTATTAGGGTATGTGTAGTCGTACTGTCACGTAACAATTTGCCGGGACCACTTTATTTCGATATGTTGCACGTGTGCTGGTGGAATCATCCCTATAATTTCAAAGGAAATTTGAACAACGCACCAGCTGTTCGGCCGTTCTCCGCCAGCGCAATTTTTCTATTGGATCTTACCTTTGAACACAGCAATTTAAGTTAAAAATGTTTCCCCATGCCTCCTAAGCATGGCAATGGCAATACTGTCCATTCCTATTCCGGAACAATCATACTCGTACTTTAATTTACTATCCGTACCTGCTGACCCCCTTTTTCATCAAACCCTATTAAGTAAAATGTGTTTTGGTCCTTTCTAACAAACATCTATGTTTAAGTGAAAAATAAACATAATCGGTATTTTAGCTAAAATAGGTTTGATGATTTTTTATCAATGATGCCATAAGTTTATCTCTTTCTTATTTTAGCATTATAGCACCAAAGAAAAGCGTATAATGTCTTAAAATTCTCTGCTACCGAGACTATAAAAGTAAAAAGGTAAAAAAATATGGATCGTAAACGTACATAATAGGTATATTTCAAAAATTACAAAAAAGTATTAAAAAAAAACAAGAAGTTGCCTCGTCTACCGAGACTCGAAGACGGGACACTTTCACGAACAATATATTAGCGTCGTATCCGATGGGCTACCGTATACTTTGACAATGGTGATGAAATTAGTATTCTATAACAGCTTATGACGTTGTCATTTGTCTACATAAGAAGCCATTTGTCACTTCAATAATTATCTAAATCATTTGAATTGGTAGAAATAAATCGCTGTAGTGAACTATTTACAAACGAAACATATTTAAATTATATACTAAAACTACCACGGTAAAATTCTCTACGCATTGGTGCAAACGGCATAAAAATCGGTCCAGTCGTTTTCGAGTTTATTAATAACATACATTGGCTGGCGACCTTTGTTTTATAATATGTATAGATAGATAGATGTATAGATATAAATATAGATAGATGTATAGATTCAGGATCAAATTTCTCATACACATTACTTTTGTAAGTGATTGAAGTGACGTTTTTAAAAAACTCTCAAATAGTTTGAAATGAAGAAATAAAAATATCTTCTACATTATTGCTGCTGACCATACTCCAAAGAAGAGCTACACGCTGAACCACAAGCCATAATATGTCGCGCGTGGATATTATCCACGCGCCGACAGTATCCATAAGGCCTGTATCACACTGGCGCGGCCTGCGGTGGCGGTCAATGGGCATATTCTTTAACTAATGTCCCTAAAATGGACAGTTACGGAAAGTAACAAAACCGACAGGTTAGACGTGACTTAAACATCACTTTAGTTAACCTTCTGCCATTCTTTTTAAAACTTGACAGCAAACTCACTGCACTGCACTGCAAGCGGCACCAGTCTGTGAGAGACTCAACACAAGCCTTACTGAGCTTACTCGTACTTTGTGTAAGATTGTCTCGTAATATTTATTTTCAATTCTCATGCTCTAAATGTTTGTCTTTATGTTGTGCGTTTTATGCTCTAGTGTATAAAGTAAAATCTTCGTCGAAGACCAAGGGAATCGGTCCAACAGACACAGGAACGATTCTAACTTCATAGAATAACCTCATTATTTTATTTCGTTTCGTTACTATTCTAAGACCAAGGCAAGAATACCAACAGCCAAAGTACACAATAAACCTTTATGAAATATACTTATAATGTTTATCTCGTCTCATTTCATTTTTTTTATATTAGTAAATCAATGTACGTAAACTATAACAATGATTTATCACAGATATAAATAACAAAATGTTTTTATAACTGAGCAGTATGTAACGACCTAAGTATTACTTTAAATATTTCTCATTGCTTTAATGTAACTTTCAATTTTAATTAAATTAGCATTTACAATATTTACATGTTGCTGTTTCATTTCCTTGCAATTGAAGTGAAAAGTAGAGTGTACAACTCGTCCATAAAACCCATTTTACACTAGACTTTATATCCATCCTCGCTCGGATGGATAAATGTCTCGCGTAGAATGGTGCGTTTAATGCACTTGTTGTACAATCTACTAATATGTTTAATGAATGCCAACTTAGAAGGGGGAAAATGATTGGATAATACGGCACGACAACTTCTTTAAAACCATAATGGAAGGAAAGATAGAAGGAAGGAGAGGCAGGGGAAGACCACGGCGCAGTTATATGGAACAAATAAAGGAAAAAGCTGGTGTCGTGTCGTATCAGCAAATCAAAGGGATGGCGTATGACAGAGAGAAATGGAAAATACTCCACCGGCACGGATAACTCTAAAATTGAAGAGGAATGCCCACTCACGCTGACTCCCCCAAAGACGTACGCCCGCTCGGAGTGCACGTTGACGGCGGCGGCGAGCTGCGCGCGCGGCGGCGGCGCCAGCGGCCCGCCGTGCAGCGCGCGCCACGCGCACGCGCCCGCGCGCGCCGACAGGCGGAACAGGTCCGCGTGCGTCACCGCCCGCTCCGCGCGCCCGTCGCGCACGCGCGAGAACCCGCCGTACACTAGCAACTGCGAAGCGACATCATCTACATTTATAACCGCTCGGTTGGCCGTTGGACCGATTCTTAAAGCCCTTCTACATATTGGGCGATGGAAGTATCTCTGTCCTTATCTCCCTAACGCATTGTTACTTTCTGTATGATGGGCCATGACGGCCCATTGTTTAGAGGGGCTTTAGGTGAGTATCTACTAGAGAGGAAAAAATGCACCAATAGAATGCGATGCGCGAGCGCGACCAACCACGCTATTGGTGAATCTATTCCTCGCACAGCTCCGGTAGATAGAATGCGATGCGCGGTCGCGACCAACCACGCTATTGGTGGATCTATTCCACGCACAGCTCCGGTAGATAGAATGCGATGCGCGGTCGTGACCAACCATGCTATTGGTGGATCTATTCCACGCACAGCTCCGGTAGATAGAATGCGATGCGCGGTCGCGACCAACCACGCTATTGGTGGATCTATTCTTCGCACAGCTCCGGTAGATAGATACTCACCCTTAGGGTTTTGTAGTCAACGAGGAACCCATACATAAAACCATTTCGATTCAGGAATCTATTTGCGTAACTTTAAGCTTTAAATTGTGTTAGTGTCAAGTGTCAACACGCACAAGTGAACGAACGCTTGCCACAAGCCAACGCCATTGGTGGCAGGTGGGTAGCAGTAATGTCGAAGTAGAGTTCAAGTCAGTGGCGAATGGGATAGCCTGTGCCGTGTCCTGAGCGTGTGGCTGACCTCATCGTTCCCGGCCGGCACCATGACGCAGGCGGAGCGCGCGGAGGGCCCGCGCCCGGCCGGCGCGAGCCGCGTCCATGCGCGCGTGTCGAGGCAGAAGCTGTAGAGGTCGTCGAAGTAGCGGCACTCGCGCCCGTCGTCCGTGTACCCGCCGAACACCACAAGCCGTCGCCCTAGGAGCACCATGCGGTGCCCCGACCGCGCCGACGGCCCGTTCGGACCCGCCACCTGCACGTTCACAAAAACGCATAAAGTCGTCCTCGTCGAAGCCCCGACGTTGCACTAATGACGAGGATGAGCAAAGGCTGACGAAGATGAGGAAGGGCCCTGTCCTGCCACGTGGATTGGCAGAATCCTTTTCCACATTCGTATTTGCACATGCACTCGTATTTTCATCAAGTTCCATATTTGAGGATAACTTCACACGTGGGCGACAAAATAATAAATTGTCATGATAGCCGATGATTGGTGTTAATTTATGACATGGGCACTTTATGTTCAAGCATGCCATGTCCTTTTGACATAAAGTGCCCTTGTCTTACACTAGTGCAACATCAAGGACTAGGACCTTTATCTTATATTACTCAAACACTAAATTCCTTATAATAGGCTGTGAATTATCAAGGCGCGTACGAATTTGAGCAGCCTCGAGTTGAGGCACGCACGGCTCATCCATTTGGTTTGGGCGCATAACGTCCCACTCGCAAAACGTCCCTCCACCAAAATTACGTCTCATTCGCAAAACGTCTTCTCTGCTAATGGGCCCTTATGTAAAATACCCCATTCAAAAAACGTCCCTTTCTCAAAAAGTCCGTTCGCTGAAAGTCCCTACTGCATAACAACCCTTTCGCAAAGCGTCCCGTCTGCGAAATGGCCGTTTGTGGAACTATTCGGCGCGCGAGTTGCCTCAGGCTGAGCCGCTCAAATTCGTACAACTTTTTGGCTCGCGAGCAGCTCGCGGGGCGGAGCGGACGTGCCTGAGGCCGAGCCGCTCACGTTCGGTCGCACCTTTACGTCTCGAGTGCGGCGAAATCTTCGTTTTTTTCAATATCCATTTGTGACTTAATATCATGGCGTTCAGCCTAAAAAACCATAAGCAGTATAGAGGTATGTAACCTCGCACCTCGGCGTGAAAAGGGATTGCCAGCCCGCCAGAATGTGCACATTGGGCGACAAAGCTCTTCTCGTGTGAAAATAGAGAAAATATAGAGAAAACTAATTTTCCCAGACATGGGACCAAGCTATATATATATTTAAGCTATATAAATATATATATATATTTATTTATATAAAAAAAAAAAAATAAGAGCAGCATTACACATATCACGACCCTGAGTCCTTAGCTATTAGGAAACCCTGTGTTACAGTAGGATCCGGTTTCGTCAATTGCTTAACCTACGTATCTATATAGACGGAAAAATTTGTGTGTGTGTGTGTGTGTGTGTGTATGTGAGTGTGAGTGTGTATGATGCCAGGGGTAAAATTATAAAATATAATAAAATAATATACCTACATTTGGAATAGTGACTAGATGGGTGGTTAGTTCGAGACTTTGACAAACACGCGCCGGTAAAAGCTGTCAAAGTTAAAACGAATTGTTCCTTAGTCCCTGAATAACTGACACAATTCATATTATGATACATGATGATGATGATGTCCTCCCAGACGTATTCGTCGACGGCGACATCCTGACAAAAAATATTATCCAAGGTTGGGAAACTTTACTTGCATGGGCACGAGTGTGACTTGCAAAACCACGTACGACCGCAAAGAGACACAGTGAAGCTATTCACTAGAGTTATAAGTATAGTCGTAGGAGGGCTTGGGCCGAGTTTTACGTAAATGGCGTTTGGCGTCCAGATCTTCGAGACGGGTGCGTTCAAAGTCATTGATACCCGTATTGACAGCAGTTCGCCAGTCCGATCTCTGAGTAGCAAGTTCCTCCTACGACTCACATGATTTGCTGGTGGCAGACAAGTGGCGCTTTAGGACATCCTTGAATCGCAGGTACTGCCCACCAGATCTGCGTTTACCCAAGACTAACTCAGAGTAGAATATAGCTTTAGGCAGTCTTGATGGTGCCATAAGCACAAGGTGTCCACACCAACGCAATTGGCCTTTTATGAGCAGACATTCCATACCCGGCATGTTCGTCCGACATAAAACCTCTGAGTTTGGAACACGATCCTGCCATCTCAGCCGAAGAATAGCTCCGAGACATCTTAGGTGAAAGGAGTCAAGACGCTTAATGTCCCCTTTGTACAAGCACCATGTCTTTGACGCATAGAACAGTAGAGCAAATGTAAAGAGGCGCACTTCACAGAAGTCCATATATTGACTTTAAAAAATCGAATGTAATTTTGTCTATTTATTATGTGCATTCTTTAAATCCTTTATCTTACGGAGCACAAACTTGGTCTTTGACAAACGTTTCTGCCCTCAAGGTTTGCCAGAGAGCCATGGAAAGCAGTGTGAAATTAACGGGTCACATTAAAAATACAATACTGCGCTCCAAAACTCAAATAGCTGACGTCAAATAGCCGCCAAACTTAAATGGGACCGGCGGGACTGAGCCGGGCACGTCTGCCGCATGCCAGAAGCGGTATGGGCTACAATTATCACCAAGTTGGTCCCACAAAAGAGACAAGTAGACCACGTAGGAGATGGCGAGACGAGCTTGAGGTAGTTGACCAAAACTGGTAGGAGGCTGCCTAGAATAGGGAAGTGTGGAAGAAAAAGAGGCAGGCCTTTGCCCTCCAGCGCGCGCCAAAAGTGGCACACTAAAATTGAGTCAATTGCACCAACTTACCTCAGTTTCGAGTTGTCAATGGAAACGTGTAGCTGTCAGATTATGTGGCTATTTTTAAACACGGAATTACGTATAGACAACATATTTTCTTCGTAAAAAATAGTATTTATTTGGAGAAACGTGCATATTATAATTATCATATAAATTCACATAGTGTTAACTCAAAAACACTGTGTGAAAAACACAAAAAGATCGGTCCTGATTGACCCAAAAAAGCGTGACTGTCTCCCGGATCGTTTTAATGACCCAAATGCGGTTAATGATAGTTTTCTGAATGTACCTGGTGGTGATAAGATTTCAATATCATCGTTGACGTATTTTGAGTTCCACAGATTTGGTGATGCGTCTTTTACATTAAAACCGGTGAATGAACTCGTTGTAGGTAAAATCATAGTATCTATCTCAACCAATGCCGTTGGTATCGACGGGATCGGGAGGGATATGATATTGCTTACGCTTCCATGGACCTTGTCAGTAATAACTGCTATCATTAACAAGTCTATATTGACCGGGGAGGTGTCCGAGGTGTGGAAGTCTGCTTTGGTTACGCCTTTGCCCAAGGTAGAAAGCCCGCTTCAGTTTAAGGATCTTACATTAGCATACTGCCTTTTCTGTCCAAGGTAAAATTTCTGTCAAAAGTCTGTAAATGACGATTTGAACAGTATTGCTACGTAGGCTGATAGAAACGGGTTACTGCTGAATCCACAGAGATCCAAGTTTATGATCCTTGGTTCCAAAAACTCAAATTTCAAAAAATTTGGACGGTAACCCAGCAGTAAATATTGGTGGCACACAAATTTAACGAGTAGAGGAAGCTAGGAATCTGGGGATCATAATAAACAGTCAGTTACGCTTTGAGAGCCACGTTAAAAATCTGGTGAAATCTTGCTTTTTCCGACTCAAAGTCTTGTACCAAATCCGAAATCTTTTGAGCGAACAGGTACGAGTAACTTTGTGTGAATCTCTGATTCTATCCAGATTCAATTACGGAGACATCGTTTATGGACCACGTTTACTGGCTAAAACACGTCGTCTCGTTTAGCGTGTACAAAACGCATGTTGTAGTTTTTGCTATAATATTCCACCCAGAAGAAATTAAAATTTAAAAGATTTATCTTGGACAAACAAGTGGCAGGAATTCCTCATGGCTATTTGGTTGCAGATTTTGTATTATAGGCGTGCTTCGAGGAGACATCACACATCACATCACACATTTCACCACACTGCCGTGTCAATCCTATCTCATGTATCTTGTGATACATGAGTTAAAAATCTTGTCATGTAGTTTTCCATAACTGTACAGTATTTTCCTCAAAAACAGTTGACGGACAGAAAGGACGTTAGCAACTTTGTATAGTTCTTTGGTGCTGAAACGTGATGGTTTGCGGTAGATAACCTTGAGAAGGGATTTTTGCGTTCCTACCAACCTACCTAATAAGGTGTCTTCGCTGCCCCTCCCCAAATCGAATTGCAATAGCCTAGCACAGATTCACAGAGTGCGGTGTAAACTATTTTCAAATGTTCGGGGTACGCAAAATTTCTTAGAGCGCGAAATACAAACAGAAGCTTTCGAACGCGAGTTTTGAGAGATTCGATATGTGCGAGTTTTCGCACTGGTGTCCAACTTTAATGCAGAATACGTCGTGAGGTTGGCCTCTGGAGTCTATAGAAAAACAAGTATTTGGTCTTCTGAACGTTTAATCTCAATAAGTTAGTGTCAATCCACTCAGCCACTTGTTTTATGTTAGCTTCTGCAGTGCTTTGAACTTCCGGCCAGTCTCTACCGCATACCAGACTAGCTGTGTGGTGGGCAAATTATATAATAGTGGCGTTTGTAAGATTAAGATTACAGAGCCCGTTAATATATGTTAAAAATAGGGTTGGTCCTAATACACTCCCCTGGGGGACTCCGAAATCTACACTAGTAAAGTCACTGGTGTGGCTTTCCACCCGTACGCATTGCCTACGATCACGTAAGTACGACTCAAACCATTTAAGCGCAAGTCCCCTGAAGCCAAGGCTTTCGAGATTAGCCAATAAGATCGCTCATAAGCTTATATTATACTAACGGCAGCCGGCGACTTCGTCCGCGTAGAAGTTGTTATCGTCTTAGAAAAATTATTGCTATAAAATTATTTTACGCGCAAGCTTAATTATAGCTATCCCAAACAAACTTCTACCATCTTAAGAGATGATTTCCGAGATAAAAACTATCCTATATTCTTCCAAGGGTCATTATCTCTTCGCCAAATTTCATCTTTATTTAAAAGGTAACAGTGCGATGAGTTCGTTAGTTTCAATTGCTAAATCTAAATTGAAACGACCGCTTTTACTAATATAAATATTTTAGGTATCATCAACAGACGTTTCTGCTTAAATTTTATTTTTCATAATGTATGTCTTCAAGGAAAATAAAATTTTTTGATGTGGGATCTTGGGATTCGGTGTCAAAGCGGCCCCGGGTTCCTTTAGGGCACAACCGAGGGTAAGGCTAGGACGATGACGATGATGACAATTTTTTGATGTCTACTATAAGCTACATTACCTACCTACAGGATTTTATTGCCTAAATCCGTTCCGTAGTTTTACTCTCGTTAGTCCGGGCTACCTACCTGTATAGTAGTTTTGCAAGCAAAAATGTCTTATGCCAAAAGACGTAGAACTTTCCCCCAAACGTTGCACCCCTTTTTAACCCCCATAGAGGCGGAATTTACCAAAACACTGAAATTACTTTCTTTGTATTCTAATAGGTTATTCTAC
The DNA here is from genome assembly GCA_932294315.1 of Epinotia nisella. Lineage (NCBI taxonomy): Eukaryota > Metazoa > Arthropoda > Insecta > Lepidoptera > Tortricidae > Epinotia > Epinotia nisella. The sequence goes on from OW028673.1 coordinate 25,047,131, forward strand.
AGTCTTAAAACTGTAGCTCAAAAATAAAAGTATACAAACTTTTCACCCCTATTTAACCCCTTTTAGGGGTGGAATTTCGAAAATTCCCTTCTTATCCGTCGCCTACGTTATAAAATGTAGTTCGGGTAAAAATTTCAACTCTCTAGCCCCAGTAGTTTCGGCTGTGCGTTGATGAGTGAGTGAGTCAGTCAGGACAAAGGCAATTATATATATATATATAGATTACTGCATAAGATTACATTGCTGGTTTATTTAATAGTATAGGATTTAAGTGTATAATTGCAATTTCCTTGCATTTTCAGGGAAAGCCGTCAAGGGTGCGGCTATTTCATCAGACTTAGTAATTATATAGTATTACTATTATTTATTGAGAGTTTCAGCGCCATTCCACCAATAACAGAACACGAAGTGTACCTAGCACTTCAAAAAATGAAGTACAACAAGAGTTCTGGTGAGGATGACGTTACCACTGAAGCTTTAAGAGTAGGAGGGCCTTCACTAATTCCCCACATCAGCAGATTATTTAATAAAATCATAGAGACTTATACCTTCCCAGATAAAATGTGCCATTCAAACATCATACTGCTACACAAAAAGGGGGATAAGGCTGATATAGGAAACTATCGCCCTATCAGCCTTGTATCCCATATGTATAAATTATTTATAAAAGTTATAGAAAGTCGCATTTCGGGCCAACTTGATCTCCACCAGCCACCCGAACAAGCAGGATTCCGCCCTGGCCTGTCCACCACTGACCACCTACATGCTCTGAACCAAGTGATCGAAAAATGTCAAGAACATAATATCCCCATTTACCTGGCCTTTGTTGATTACTCGAAAGCTTTCGACAGTATATCGCATCATTCCATTTTTGCAGCTCTACAACATCATGAAATAGCGCCGAACTACATTCAACTCATAAAAACTATTTACAAAAATAGTACAGCCGCCATAAAACTACAATCTTCTGGTCAGTCTTTCGAAGTACAAAGAGGAGTTAAACAAGGAGATCCGCTATCGCCGAAGCTTTTCACCAGCACTTTAGAATACGTGTTCCAAAAACTTACGCCGCGTTGGGAAGAGAAGGGGTTAGTCGTCGGGGAAAGAAGGTTGACCAATCTTCGTTTCGCTGACGACATCGTCTTGTTTTCCTCAACCGCTTCCGAGCTTTGTCATATGCTTGACGATCTCAGCACCGCAAGCCTCGAGGTTGGACTAAAGATGAACATGTCAAAGACCAAGGTCATGACCAATAGCACAAAACGTAGGGTAAAGATAAACGGAGAACATATAGCATATGTCCATGAGTATCTTTATTTGGGCCAATTAGTCTCTTTCCAGGCGCGACAAGAGAAAGAGGTCGATAGACGGACCGAAAACGCCTGGAGGAGCTATTGGTCCATGAAACACCTAATGAAGGGTGACCTACCTCTGTCACTTAAACGTAGGCTCATGGACATGTGCATACTTCCAGTTCTCACCTACGGTGCACAGACTTGGTCTTTGACGGAAGCGCAGAAGTCCAAACTCGGGGTTTGCCAGCGAGCTATGGAGCGCAGCATATTAGGTGTAAAGTTAATGGATCGCATCCGGAACACCACGCTGCGCTCCAAGACCCAAATAGAGGATGTCGCTCGGAAGGCGGCCAAATTAAAGTGGGACTGGGCTGGTCACGTCTACCGCATGCCGAATGAGCTGTGGGCCAAAGGGACCACGGAGTGGAAGCCACAAAACTCAAAACGGAGACGCGGTAGACCTCGTCGGCGATGGCGGGATAACTTGGATTCCTTTTTAAAAGACTGGCCAGATATTGCTCAAGACCGCGATGAATGGAAACAGAGGGGGGAGGCCTTTGCTCAGCAGTGGGACATAACGGGCTCGATATAATAATAAAATTATTTATTACAAATACCATATGTGTATGAATAATTGAGTTATACCTTTTCCCATTTGTTTTCAGCCAGTGAGTAGCACCATAAATCTTTATAATGATAAAACTGGGTCTCAGACAAGCTGGTGAACTCTCCGCCAAATATCCAAAGCTCGCCTCTGAGAACAAATTTATCAAGTCAGAAGGGTGTTATATTGTAATTGTTGTATGTATTTTCCACAACTAAGATTAATTAGTTAACACTTCTTGAAATTGATAGGGCTCTAAGGTAGTACAATCAGAGGCATGGCGTCCATAGAAATGAATTCCCTCTGACTTATTTTGCAGCTTTTGAGAATAGCAAAATTGGCTGTGACTTGCCTACGGACGGCACACCGCTGATGCATATGTATATTTAATTTAATTTAGTAAATAATTTAGTGTGCCGGTTTGCGACCACTCTTGGTGATCTGAAAGGATGTTTTTTCAGTAGATTCCTGTATAATGACTACTTTAAAAAAATGCATAAGCCTCACGATTTGTATAGTCTATTGAAATTTTATTAATTGAATAAACCTTATGTACCTGAAAGTGCTCGCCCCGCCGCTGCCGGCCGTTGCCATTCCGGTCTGAATCGGCTCTAACTGGCGCATGACTCTACCTACTTATATCATTATTACCAAATAATAAGCAGGGGTGGCATACTTATTAGCTGGAGTGGCGACGGCCTGGTGCGCGCTGCGCGGGGGCGGCGCGCCCGGCGCCTTGACGCGCCGCCAACTGTTGCTCGTCGGGTTGTAGAAAATAAGCTCGTTGTACACATGGGTCTGCAAACAAAAGAACACATTCCCTTATAACACTTCCGCACAATCCAGTGAAAAAAAATATGCATCAACTGTGATGTTTTTGCACTAGGGAACACCCAAATCCGCATTGCAAAGTTTAAGTAATTTGTATTATTATTACTTAAAAAAACCTTTATGATCTTTATCTGCGCCGTTAGCTATATCTATATCTACATAAGAGCCCATTCCCCTTCATCCATAAGTGACGGCCTGAGCCCAGCAGAGGGATGCATAGAGACTGATGATGGACGGGATTACCAGAGCACAGTTATCAATTCAATATGATAACACTCAAACCATTAGATACTTGTTTATGATTTTTTTTACAGCAGTTGTAACTGGTTATTAGTTGCACCAGCCTAGCTAATCTAACCACACAGCAGGTGGCTCATGGGCCCCATTGCAAACTGACCATATAAATAATGTTTCATTGAGAGGCAGCATCAGAAGAGGGTCCAGGGGATCTATGTATAGCTTACTAATTTTTGAATGAGACTAAAGCATTATAAAAAAATCCCTATAATTCCTAATAAACAGTCGAAAGTGTTGTATGGTGGTGTGGGAAGAAGTACGTATCTTTATGTTGTACTAGCTTCTGCCCGCGACTTCGTACGCGTATAAATTATGGATTACATGATATTCTTATGTTTAACCATGCCTACTACTGAAAAATTCGATTATTACGATTTCATTTCCATAAATTATGCGTGTAACAGTTCAAATTCTGTTCGAATCTAAATAAACACCCTCATAAATTTTGTCGTCAATAATATTTTCTCAAACATGCAATGAAATGTCGTCCTTACGTGCGTTATAACAGGCTTCAAAGTATCACGTTTCGGGCGGAACAACTCGAGAGACTTTAAAGGAATTTCATACAAAATTGAAGGCATAGGCCGGGAAGTAATTTTTTTTTAATTTTAATGGCTGAATGGTTATCGGACCAAAAGTATCCGCGTTAATGCCTAATACACACGAACCTTTATTAAGAAAACAAATCTGTATGATTCAATGTGTTGATGAATAAATTAAAATATTATCTATACTTAAGTCACCAGAGGCCATAGACAATATTTAGAATCATCTGCATTTATTTTATTCATTATAGAAATTAAGATTCTTATTATCAGCTTATGTATAATGGCCCTAATAGGGTCTATTCAAACACTACACACGCGAAATACGGACGACTTTCGTAAAAAAAAACATTAAGTATCTCCATACTGGATTGGAGGGAAAATTAATGTACTATTGTGAGTGGTGTATTGTTTTATTTCATTGCATATGTTTGAGAAAAGCACTATACATGCCTGGCCGTGAAAAGGGCTTGCCGGCTTCGTATCACTATCCGGCCTCCCTACGGTCGGCCGTCTATACCTACTCACCCGGCAAGCTCTTTTTTCCCAGCGTCTGCAGTAATGTACTATTAATTATATTGGTTTACTTAATCTATATTGCAAACGACGTACCTAAGTACTTATAGTAGAAGAAGAAGTACCAAAGCCGGATTTAATGCCACATAGCATGCACAATTATATTCCAAATAAAGATGGAGAATCCATGTACATTTAAATATTAGATTTCATAATTGAAACAAATGGCCCGAAGGCGAGACTCCACGGATACTTACTATCCCCAGGTGTCTTGCAAGCGAAACCTGAGGCTTAAGTCCCAAAGCTGAGGGGTGAGGCAAGCGAGGCCGAAGGCCGAGCTTATCGTAGGAATGAAACGCCCAAACCAACCCTTCAGAGAACGCTCTCAATGCGAGCCCGAGGGCCAGCCTTCACGGAGTCTAACTATCCCAGGGTGTCTTGCAAGCGAAACCGGAGACCAAAGTCCAATAAGTGAGCGGCGAGGCAAGCGAGACCAAAGACTGAGCTTTTCGTAGGAATGAAAGGCCCAAAGAACCGTTTTAGAGAGCGCTTTCTAAGCGAGCCCGAGGACTGAAGGCCCGAGGGCGAGCCCCCACGCACACTGCCTATCTCCAAGTGTCTTGATCTGAGTTCCAAAGTCCCGAAGGTGAGTGCAAGGCAAGCGGGCCCGAAGGCCGAGCTTTTCGTATGAATGAAAGGCTCAATACATCGCTTCAGAGAGCGCTCTCTATGCAAGCTCATGCGGACACTCACTATACCCGAGTATTCACATTACTATGTGAATACTCGGGTATAGTGAGTATACACATAAAAAAATTGGTACCTACTCAATGGGGAATGGATGAAAACATCAGAAGTGCCTGATTATTTTTTTGGTGATAGGAATAACCTTACTTAGCACCAGAGAAGAGTTTCACATTTTTCAGCTGCATCAATTATTTTTGAAAAATATAAACAGCTTCCTCATTTACGTTTTGGGTCAAGGATGGTCAATAGACACATCAAAAAAATATCTTAAATATCTGTGGTAAACTGACACTGGTATTTTTTTTATGGCTTTTACTCCTTGCTATTTGCCGACTCAATCATCCCTCCTGCAGTCGGGGGTGACTCCCGCTCACACCCCGCCCCCGCCTAACCCCCTCCCCCCCGGTTTCGATATCGGAATATAAAGATTCGGATATCGAAAACGCTATTTTGCAACCTATATGACGTCATTTCGGTAACCCAATATAAAGGTTTTTTCGGTTATGAAGTCCCTGTGACAGAGTGTTAATCATGCCAACATGACGGATATTGCGGTACACGTATAATTACTTATTAATAATATATGAAAATGTTGAATAGAAATAGAAATTTCATGCACAGTGAATATAGATACAGAAGAGTATTTTAATTTAAAGTCCAATGTTGTGCACTTGAACATATTTCAAAAGGATAGCAGTTAAGGGAGTGTCCATTGAGCAGAGAAGCGAGTAGAAATTTATATGACATGGGATGTTTTTTGGCTATACATCGTACACTGAGTAACTAAACCTGGGACAATTGAAAAATATGTTATCCAACAAACCTCCATTGAGCCCACATTCACATAAAGACTTATCCCGCACCCTGATTTTGGCGAGGAACACCGGACCGGAGTGCAGTTATGACCGAGTCGAAGGCGGCAAATGGTTGATGTAGCCCACTTGGGGGCACTCCGGAAATTAAAAAGACAAGCTGGTTTGAGCACAGGTCAGTAGGTCAGGTGTATAGACTTTATTATGGTGTTGTGTCCCTGTCTCAATTGCCTGTTTTGCCCAAGTGTCCGCCCATTCATTGCCGGAGATGCCACAATGACTTGGGATCCACCCGAGAACAATATTAAGGCCCCGTGTCTCACATTTTAAAAGTTTTTCTTTAATGTCAAGAATTAGAGGGGACTTATTTTGGGCTTTAAACTGGTTGCTCACTATGGCTTGCAAGCAGCTCTTGCTGTCAGTGAAAATAATTGCTTTTGATATGCTATGGGATTCTAAATATGAGACTGCTTCCAGGATTGCTACAGTCTCTCCAGTGAATATTGAGGATTGTGCAGGACATTTAAGAGATAGCACAATGTTATATTTTGGGATCCACACTGCTCCTCCGACACACCTTGCTGGATCCATCTTGGAGGAGTCAGTAAATACAGTGTATTAAATTTATCATTGGCTCCTGGGTCATATATGCCAACATCCAGAATTTCCTTAGGGGAAGAAATTATTGCTTCGAAACTATATTCAAAAACCGGACAAGTGTGAGGTTTCCGTAAAATATTGAGAATTTTCTCGTTGCTTTCAATACTCAAACTTCTCATAGGTTTTCCTGTAATCTTTAGGCAGGCTTTAACTATGTTCCATATTATTTTCAGAATTTTAAGTCTAGTAGTTCCGTAGATAAGGGGGGGAATGGTAAATTTTTGTTTTTTTCCTAAATTACTTCAAATCTGTTTTTGCTAAAATTATTTAAAAAAAATTGAGATGCTTACAACAACCCCTTTCATTTGATATGTCACACAATACAAATTGCGAAACTTATTATTTAATTTTCCAGTTTACCCCCCAAAAGAGGCCCCCTTGTTCAGAATTCATTAATTTACTTTACGCGTCCATCTTTGGGTCACCAATTTACATATGTCTACCAAATTTCAACTCAATCGGTCCAGTAGTTTCGGAGCAAATTTGCTGTGACAGACGGACAGACAGACGCACGCCGTTTTTTTCCTTTTGAGGTACGGAACCCTAAAAAGGGGGTTACATTGTGATCTGTATAAAATGTAGTTTACATTATTTTATTTGGAAAAGTTTATTATTATTTTTGGAAACTCCCTATGGTCCCAGTATCTGTTTTCAGCAACCTCCAGAGTTAGAGACCGCAGTTGAGGAAGCAGCAGGTGTTTGAAGCAGGCCCTTGCCCTAATGACAAATCTATCGGCTAGATACTGTCTTCGGAGATTGAGGACCCCCTTGTTGCAGGGCTCCAGGATGAAAGAGCCATAGTCCATTTGGCTGCGTATGATAGCATCGTATAACAGCTTTTGGCATTAAGGATGGGCACCCCACCGTACACCTGCACGGCTATCACAAGACGGCGCGCGAGCTCTCGATTTTTCTCGCATTATAACTCTCTTTCTAAGTATTCTAATAAGAGAGAGATGGATAGTGCGAGAAAAATCGAGAGAGCTCGCGCGCCGTCTTGTGATAGCCGTGCTGACAAGAAACGTAGGACACTGACGCCCTTTTCACATTTTCCAATAATGTTATTATGGTGGGAGACACCAGGCATCCTACCATCTAATATTACGCCCAGGAATTTGACTGATTCCCTACTGGGGATGGTTTCGTGACCATATAGGACAGTCTGTTGAGCTGGGGATATTTCCATTGCGGGTAAATGTGACTATGCAACTCTTGGATGATGATAGAGTACTGTAATACATTGCAAAACGATGACACGGATTGCTCCAGGCCATGTGTATATATGTTATACAGGGCTAAGTACGAATCCTTGCGGCAGTCCTTGCCATAGAGTGCGGGGGCAAAAAATATGTGCTGCCACTTCGAAACTTGATACACCTACCCATGAATAGTCTGGAGACAATGTGAACAATCTCACCGGGAATGCTCAGGTGAAGCATTTCTGCTCTGAGCACCGGAAGAAGGACATTGTTGTAGGCCGCTGAGATATCTAGAAAGCATCAAAGTAGGTGTTCAATTTTGGACAATGCTAACCGGAGGATGAGGATGATTACACTGTCCATAGTACTCCTGCGCTTATGGAACCCAAATTAGGTGCCAGCCAGAATACATCTGTTCTCCACTAACCATTCCAACCTGTTTTTGACCAAGTGCTCAAGGATTTTCCCTAAAGTAGCTGATAAAGCAATTGGGTGGTATGAGCATGCCTCTTCGGGGTCTTTAGATGGTTTTAAGATGGGAATCATTATTTGTATCTTCCAGTCGACTGGTAATGACAAATATAGCTGCTGCAACTGACAACCACAATAAATACTAATACTTTCCAGTCAAGTGTATGCTTATCAATTTTCAAGTCTTTAGCTCATGGATTTGAGGAGTTCCCATACAGAGTTTTACCCCATTGTTCAGCCGTTTTCACGTGATGCGGGAAAAAATAAACAGACAAACGGAGAAAAATTCTAAAAACTGTTTGAACATGTTCTGTTATCGATTCTAAGTATCCCCGGCCAACTTTTTTTTCGAATATCTTCCATGTACAGACTTTTGACCCTCTTCAGTTTTATTATATTTATAGATAGATTAGTTTAGGTGCTTTGTTTTAATTCATTATTACCTTTTGACCATCATGATATTCTCCTCCAAAAAGAATAAGCTCATTATTGATGGGGTGAGGGGTCAAACTGGCATAGGCTCTGGGCGAAGGTGGTCCAGGTAGGCTCTTTTCTTTAGCTGCTGACCGTTTTGCTTCTTCGCGTTCAATCTCAGCAACCACTTTAGATATGTCTTCCTAAAAACGAACTTGATTAATAAATATACTGCTAACAAATCGGACGTAGCAGTAGCATTCAGGAATATATCAGTGTTTTTTGTACATTGGTCAATATTGGGCACATTGCTTTTGGAAGGAGACTGTTTTTGGGACACTACAAAAATAAAGTTTATTTCAATGGATATATTGTACGCTGAGGACAGATCATACCATACCTATTGAAGATTGTAGGAGTAATTTTTTAAAGTTGAGTACAATTATGCATACTGCACTATATTTTCTACATAATATTGGCCTGGACAATGAATTTATAGGAGCTCTCAGAGAACTGCCATGAACTAACCTCTCCCAAATCAGCAAGTTCTTTTTTAAGTTTGTTTGCTAATTTCTTCTCTGTTTTAGCTGCAGTTTTAACAGCACCGCTAATCTTATTTTTATTTTTCTTTTTCCCCATACTTGTAACTGAAGAACTTTATAAAGCAAAGCACATTAGTTCGTGACCAAACAAAATAACCACAAACTAATAAGAAAGAGTTAAAAAAAAAACAAAGTCATAGTCAACAACAAAGTTTTTTTTTTCTGGTTTTACTGAGATTAGCCAATTTCATGTTGATTTGAGGGATGATTTCCGAAATTTGGGAAGGAGAGGATTAGGTTTTTAACATATAAATACACTATAACTTAATATCATTTTTCCCTATAAATACTGATAAAATTTTATAAATATCATACGAATTACTTTGTAATAAACTGCAAATATCATGGACTTATTATTACTAATAATAAGTTAGTAATAATAAGTCCATGGCAAATATATCATTACCTTGCCAGTGCCAATGACAAAAGAAACCTTTGGTCATTGGCCAGTGCAAATAATCTCTTAAGGCGACACTACACGGTCCGACCATGAGTTAAAGTCATCGCGATATCGTCAAATACCTTGATTCGCGACAAGCCCGCGTACTAGGCACAATTTTTTGTCAGTTACTTTCTCCCGTGCCATAACTTGTGAGAAGGTTCAGAATGTTGTATCGTGAAGCCCCGTGTACGTCAGCTGCGGCTCCATCGATGGGTTAACTGACGCGTTGATATATTTCTAATAGCATATAAACTGTCATCTGACAAAATTTTAGTTGGGCGGAAACATGGACTTATTATTACTAACTAAGTTAGTAATAATAAGTCCATGGGCGGAAATTACTGTTTTTAAGCCGCAGCTGACGTCCACGGGGCTTCATGATACAACATTCTTAACCTTCTCTGTGGATCTAGCCGAATGTCAAGCGAGCGAGTGTCAATTAGCTGGTGCCGGTTAATGTAGCTACATATTAGTAATCTGTGGTGTCAATTAAGAGCAAAGACTACAATATACATATTAAGAGGTAAACGTAGTGAGTGGTTATATTATTCTCTTTGAGGGTAAGCTTCACAAAGTACATTGTTATATACTGAAGGCTTAAGCTTAAGCTTATTGTCACGTCTTGTTAGGATTCACGGTTGTATCTCTTATTAGTTTGTGGATTCACGTCTCCGCTAACCACGCTCGTCATTCTTGCTAAAAATACCATTGTTTTAAACATTTTAAATGCTTTTCTATTAACTTCTTAAACCTGTGATTATAGGTATTACTGTACTAACAGCAATCGGCGTAGAGAGGACTCTCAGGATGTGAAGACAAGACACCAGTTTTATTTGGATGATATAAATAAAATATCTATAATGACTACTCCAGGAACTTCGGTAAGTATATATTTTGCGCATAAGATGTCAAACAAGTATTAAATTTGGAATTACAATTTATTTAAATGAGGTTTACAAAATGTAACATGTAACTCGGTGGATCCCAAGATACAGGATCAGCCTAGTATAGAGCCCAACGGATAATCTCTGTATAATCTGTATTCATGTGCTTGATTGACTAATAAATTATTATTATTATTATTATTTAGTCATTGGACTACTTTAACAGCTACATTCCAACAGTATTTTAGGATCGAGGTTGTAATAATAGGCCTACTATAGGTAAAGTGGCTAGCAATAGTAGCAAGGTGCCACATTCATAATATGGAGTATACTAATACTCCTGAGTCTTCACTCACAAATGGATATTGATGAAGGAAACTGAAAAGGGTGAAAATAGAGATTTCACAGTTATTTTTTGAAGGGCTTTGTACCAAATCGTTTATGTAGAATTGTAGATAAATGTCCTGTGACACAAATTGAGCAAGAATCACAATGTCAGGAACTCTATTTGCATTTTATCCCAGTAACATAATGTCTACAGTGCAGAATATCAAAATAGCACCAGTGTAGACTTAAAATTTATTATTACTTCAAAAGAAAGAAGGCAAAAAAATATGCCTGATAACGAAAATGCCATTCAAATATCTCAAAAAATTATGAAGCTACAACCGTTTTAATATTTGTTGTTAGAGAGAGAAAACGCTCTGGGAACGAGAAGTCACGACCATCGAGCTTCATAGTAAATAACAAACGCTTCATAGTAAATATATAACTTTGTGATTATTTAACCTCTTGCGCTGATTTCTTCTCCATTTGACATCATTTTTAATTCTTTTTCGAGAAAATACAACATCATTGGTTATTTTATTTAGTGTCTACACCCCTATTAGTCTAAGTAGCAACTGTAACATAATGTTTACTTACTTTGATGCTATCAGTGAGAATTTGTAATTAGCTTTTTGTATTTTATATAGCTGTTGGTTCTCCAAATATAAATAAACTAGCGGCCGCCCGCGACTTCGTCCGCGTAGAACTTGTTAATTATAGCTATCCCAAACAAACTTCTACCATCTTAAGGGATGATTTCCGAGATAAAAACTATGCTATAATCTTCCAAGGGTCATTATCTCGTCGCCAAATTTCATCTTTATCTTTATTTAAAAGGTAACAGTGTGATGAGTTCGTTAGTTTCAATTGCTAAATCTAAATTGAAAGGATCGTTTTTACTAAAATAAATATTTTAGGTATCATCAACAGACGTTTCTGCTTATTTTTTATTTTTCATAATGTATGTCTTTAAGGAAAATTTAATTTTTTGATGTGGGATCTTGGGATTAGGTCTCAAAGCGGCTCCGGGCTCCTTTAGGGCATAACCGAGGGTAAGGCTAGGACGATGACGATGATGACAATTTTTTGATGTCTACTATAAGCTACATTCTACCTACAGGATTTTATTGCCTAAATCCGTTCCGTAGTTTTACTCACGTTAATCCGGGCTACCTACCTGTATAGTAGTTTTGCAAGCAAAAATGTCTTATGCCAAAAGACGTAGAATTTCCCATCTCCATCCCCAGTCCCCATTTCACGGTGTTAGAGAATAAATTATTTTGAATAGCCAAAATAAACTCTTAAATTAAAAAAACGCTCTAATTAGTTTTATAGATTTTATCAAACCGTCTATGGCCGGAGTTACATATCTCTCACTGTAAAAATATCTTGCTTTCCATATAAACGTTGAGCCTCCTGTTAACCCCCTTAAGTAATGAATTTCAAAAAACGCTAAATCTGTTTAATAATCTTTAAACAAACAGTCTAAAACCGAAATCACAAATCTCTTACTTTAAAACTATCTAGCTCTCCGTTTAAAATTTTAACCCCCTTTTAATCCCCTTAGGGGATGAAATTCAAAAAACGCTGAAATCATTTTTGAAATCTTAACGAACGGGGTTACTTTAAAAAAATTTTGCTCTCCATCTAACTTTGAACCCCCTTTTAACCCTTATCGGGGATTAATAAAGAAAAAACGCTGAAAGCACTTTTTTGTATTTTAATAAGTAATCTTTTTACAAAGTTTTAAGTCTCTAGCTCAAAAATAAAGTTTCCCCCATGCAAACGTTGCACCCCTTTTTAACCCCAGGGTAGAATTTTTCTAAACGTCGAAAGCTCTTTATTTGTATTCTAATAAGTAATCTTTCTACAAAGTTTTAAGTCTCTAGCTTAACAAAAGTGTTTCTCCTATAGAAACCTTACAACCCTTTTTTCACCCCTTTAGGGGTAGAATTTTCCAAAACGCTGAAAGTACTTTTTTCGTATTCCAATAAGTAATCCTTCTACAAAATTTTAAGTCTCTAGCTCAAAAGAGAAAGTTTCCCCCATACAAACGTTGCACCTCTTTTTAACCCCCTTAGGGGCGGATTTTTCCAAAGCGCTGAAATTACTTTCTTTGTATTCTAATAGGTAATCATTCTACTAAGTCTTAAAACTGTAACTCAAAAAAAATATTCCCCCATACAAATTTTGCACCCCTATTTAACCCCTTTAGGCATTGACGTATAATAAAGTAAATAGACGCACAATGTCGAACAAAAATTTCAAGAAATGTGCCCCAATTTGACAACTCTAGCTATATTTCAGTTGATGCCAATCGCGTTTACTTATAACCTGCGTTGAGATTATGCTTCATATAAAAGAGAACTTAGTGTTTTAAGCTGTAAGGGCCATATTAGTGAATTAGCATCAAGCAGATTAAAAACTTTTTAGTTTATTGAGATTTTATCATAATGTTACTTGATTGCTCACGTCAAAACTAAATAGCGAATGAATGGAGTCGCATTATAAAATTATTTTAATAATATTGTATAAACATTACAGTAATTTGTAAATGATTGACGAAGTACGTTGCGGATTATTGCTGTTTGGAAGTATTTTATACATGTCACACTTTAATGAATTAAATCTATAATATTTTATTTATTTAAACAGGAAGACGAAAAACACAAATAAATCATGATTATTTATCTTTACAAGCAGGCAATGCCTAAACAATTAACACTTTCATTTTTTTATAAATACATATACACAAAACATTGTTCGGTGGGCATTGCGTATTATCAGTGCAGCTGTCAAACTCCTTAAAAATTCTACGCACGACCAGTGAAAAGGGAATTATTATAAAAAACTAGGTATGTAGATCATTTTAGCGTGGTATATTTGACGTATCTAATTAGTCCCTTTGCGACATATAATAATGACTTACAATCTGAATATCAATTTATCTTTAGTTAAACATTTATTTTCACAAGATTTATATAAACTTGAAAAATAAACACACGACGAAGTCGTCACCACTCTTCGTCGTTGATGTCTCCTATCTCGTGCTATAACTGCGGCCTACTTTGCACATCGCTAAGGATTTCCCGGGAATCTTAAATTAAAAACCACAAATAACGTAACTGTACTACTCCATAAAAAAATCTAATAAGTAGGTACTGACTCCTTAGGTTTTTGTTCCGTGATAATCTGTCATTTGTACTAACGAAATTATTTATTCAAAACTATGAAATGCCAATGAGTTTACATGAAATTATTTACGCTATCAATAGAATTTGTTAAAGAAATATATCCAATCCTTTTTTTATTTATTTTCTATTGCTATATTTGCTATTAACGAATTTTTTCACAGATCATTTTTGTCATTTTTGACAACCGTCAAGTCTCACGGTCGAAACCAGACTAAACGCAAAAGAGCCGCAAGTGTCGATCGCGCGGTTCTTTTGGACGGCCACTTTTTTCGGCTGATTGTGTATCTAGTTACTTATACTAAATCAATGCCTTTAGGGGTGGAATTTCGAAAAATCCCTTCTTATCCGTCGCCTGCGTTATAAAAGTTTATAGTCCCAGTAGTTTCGGCTGTGCGTTGATGAGTGAGTGAGTGAATAAGTCAGTCAGGACAAAGGCAATTATATGTAAAGATAGATAAAATTGAAAAAGCAAATCAAGTTTTATTATCTCTCTACATTATGCCTTACATGACATTACAAGTTTGAACATTTTGCTGTTTAGGTGTTCAGCTTTATGGTTGACATAACATAATTTGCATTATGGACTTTTTAAATGTTCCACATTTTACATAATTAGCCTTATTGTTCTAGCCATGTTGCTTTATGAGTTTTATGACCATATGATAATTTTGTGTTTTACGATTTAGTCTTGACCACATAATGATGACCGAATAGCCTAGTAGTTAGAGAACCTGACTATGAAGCTAGAGGTCCCGGGTTCGATCCCCGGTCGGGGCAGATATTTGTATGATGAATACAAATGTTTGTTCTCGAGTGTTGGATGTTTAATATGTATTTATCTATGTAAGTATGTTTATCCGTTGTCTAGTACCCATAGTACAGGCTTTGCCTAGTTTGGGACTAGATTAATTGGTGTGAATTGTCCCACGATATTTATTTATTTTAATGATCAATTTATGTAAATGGACATAGTCCTTCATAGACCCTCTCAAGTCATGGTAATTTTGATACATAGATGATTTGGTACCGAGTGTTAGAAAGGATGTCAAAGAATTGACTATGTCTGTACTTTAGAATAAGTCTTATTTAATACATTCAATGTATAATGTAATGAATGATACATGGTGTGCATCATGGCATTAAGTAAATGTATTTATACTGCATACTGAATGTGTTATGTTATAAATGTTATAATTAGATTTTTTAACAGTCTTCATTACGGTACAATAAATGTCAATGATGACATAAATTGTTCTGGGATGACAGCTGTCAAATATTGGATGTAAGGGCATTTTCACTATAATATTTTCCTTTAATTAAAACATCAACTCTTTTACAACACTAGTGTGTTGACTTTATGCATAAGTTTTGGCTTTTGTAACAACATTAATTATATACATCTTGCAATGACTGACGAATATAATACTTTACCTTCTTTGTTATAATCTGGCATTTTCCAAATACATTCATTACCCTACATTTCCAGAAGACTAACTCATACTTTGCTTTAATGCCAAAATGAACTTATTTTGGAAATAGTTAGGTTATTTTATCAATACTGAATAGGTTTCTTACCAATGGATAGTTTTTCTTCCGAGGGTTTTGCATGTTTAAATTACACAAACTTTTTCTTATTGTTACAGCAGCCAACATCTGTTCAAGAATACAAAATTCGAGTTCCGAAGAATGTGAAAAAGAAGCACAATGTAATGTGTTTCAATACCGCTCTGAATGCGAACATGGGAAAATGGACACAAGTCAAGATGGAGCGCGAGAACAACATAAAGGAGTTCAAAGGAATGGACGAAGACATGCCCAAGTATGTCTCCAGTGCTCTACTTACTTGCACTTACACTGTAAAACCGATTCGTACTAGTTTTTAGTATTTATATGCCGGTAAACGCGACGGAAAATCTTCCAATTTTTACAGAGTGCCTTGGGGAGATAAACGCAATTATAGAGGATAATAGCGATGTTGAAGTTGTTTATGTGTTAGTTGATTTTAATGCTCACCCCACAGAATTGTTTTATAGAGAATCCAACTAGTTTTGTATGGAACAAGATTGGTATTGTGTTGACGTAGATATTTTGGGACGCACATCTAATACGTATACATACACTAGTGAGGCATATGGCTGTAAGAGGTGGCTAGGCCATTGCATTGTCACAAAGTCAGATCGGGAAACTGTCCGAAACGTTATGGTGCGACAGGACGTGTACTGGTCTGACCACTTTCCTCTTATTGTCGAAAGTGATATGAGCAAAGTGCATATTAAATGTGAGACTGTCAAGTCACCTCTTGAAGAAGTGATTTGGGGAGACAGGGAGACTGCTCAGGTGAGTGTTTATCAGAACTTATGTAATGATGGACTTAAACAGTTAGATTTCCCTACAAAATGTACCACTTGTGCAGATGGAGTTTGTAATGATCATACCCATTATGGTGTGCTTGATAAAATGTATTGCACTGTAATCAATGTACTAACTGTAGTGGCCAGGAGATCAGCTAAGGCAAGGCTTAAGAAACATCATATCATAGGCTGGAATAGGCATGCCGTCGAGCGGAAAAGTCTATAATGACATGTGTCAAAGTCGGAAGTCTTTCAAGGCTAAGCTGAAATGGTGCCAGGGAAGACAGGACCTGCCTAACTTGACTCTCTACTCTACTCTCTACTCGCACGCGAGATAGACTGTCCGTCACTTTCTGATTAATGCTGTCAAAAAGTGACAGATAGTCTATCACGCGCGCGAGTAGAATAGAGAGTCAAGTTATGCTAGCGGGGCTAGCGCCCCTTTTTCTAATTTGTACGGTGCGAGTGAGATAGGGGACGCTTAGTCGCGCGAGAAGCGACTGAGCAGCAAGTTGTGCTAGACGTGCAGGCTTTACACTTAGCTTGTTAGTATTTTTCCAGAAGCCCTTGAAGGCCTTAGCTGAATGGCTTGAGGCCAGGATATCGCTTTTAATCTGACCAGCACGTCTAGCACAACTTGCTGCTCAGTCGCTTCTCGCGCGACTAAGCGTCCCCTATCTCACTCGCACCGTACAAATTAGAAAAAGGGGGGTAGAGCTTTCTCGACTCGCGTCGCGGTGCGGCGTCAGTTGCGCTAGCCCCGCTGGGGTCCCTGTGAGTGTCGGAGGCATTAGTAGCGGAAAGAATATTGCCAATAATTTTAAGGAACTGTTTACCTCGATACATACATGCACTCAGAAGAGGACAAAGGTGTCCGTTACTGAGACTCGCGTGGGAGAAAGTACCATACAGTTTTCCGCAAAACAAGTTAAGAAAGTCATCAAAAATATGCAGAAGGGAAAGTCACCGGGATACGATGGTCTCAGTATCGAACATCTCAAATATGCGGGTGTACATCTGCCGCGCATCTTGGCGATGTTGTTTTACGCTGACGACTCCTGGCCTATTTAATTTGTTAATAGATGAGAGCAAAACAAAACGGTGCTCAACTGAGGCGAGAACAAAAACAGAAGTCCGGTCTCGGCAAAACATAGTGATTTCAAAGAGGAATATCGATACTTAAATAATACCTAAATAATAATAACAATAATGTAGAAAACCTGTTAGAAATATACTACAATGTGATGTTATTATGTTTTCATTGATTATTAACATTATAAAAAAAACATTAAAGTATGAAAATATCAAAAAGTTCGCACAGAATGCATTTTAGATTAATGATTGGGTAACAACCATTGATTTAGTATAAGTAACTAGATACACAATCAGCCGAAAAAAGTGGCCGTCCAAAAGAACCGCGCGATCGACACTTGCGGCTCTTTTGCGTTTAGTCTGGTTTCGACCGTGAGACTTGACGGTTGTCAAAAATGACAAAAATGATCTGTGAAAAAAATCGTTAATAGCAAATATAGCAATAGAAAAAAAATAAAAAAGGATTGGATATATTTCTTTAACTAAGTTCTATTGATAGCGTAAAGAATTTCATGTAAACTCATTGGCATTTCATGGTTTTGAATAAATA
Source organism: Epinotia nisella (assembly GCA_932294315.1). Lineage (NCBI taxonomy): Eukaryota > Metazoa > Arthropoda > Insecta > Lepidoptera > Tortricidae > Epinotia > Epinotia nisella. Next base: position 25,064,964 of record OW028673.1, read on the forward strand.
ATTTCGTTAGTACAAATGACAGATTATCACGGAACAAAATCCTAAGGAGTCAGTACCTACTTATTAGATTTTTTAATGGAGTAGTACAGTTACGTTATTTGTGGTTTTAAATTTAAGATTCCCGAGAAATCCTTAGCGATGTGCAAAGGTAGGCCGCAGTTATAGGCTTATAGCACGAGATAGGAGACATCAACGACGAAGAGTGGTGACGATTTCGTCGTGTGTTTATTTTTCAAGTTTATATAAATCTTGTGAAAATAAATGTTTAACTAAAGATAAATTGATATTCAGATTGTCAGTCATTATTATATGTCGCAAAGGGACTAATTAGATACGTCAGACATACCACGCTAAAATGATCTACATACCTAGTTCTTATTCCCTTTTCACTAGTCGTGCGTAGAATTTTTAAGGAGTTTGACAGCTGCACTGATAATACGTAATGCCCACCGAACAATGTTTTGTGTATATGTATTTATAAAACAAAATGAACGTGTTAATTGTTTAGGTATTGCCTGCTTGTAAAAATAAATAATCATGATTTATTTGTGTTTTTCGCCTTCCTGTTTAAATAAATAAAATATTATAGATTTTATTCATTAAAATGTGACATGTAAAATACTTCCAAACATAGTTCGTCAATCATTTACAAATGACTGTATTGTTTATACAATATTATTAAAATAATTTTATAATGCGACTCAATTCATTCGCTATTTAGTTTTGACGTGAGCAATCAAGTCACATTATGATAAAATCTCAATAAACTAAAAAGTTTTTAATCTGTTTGGTGCTAATTCGCTTATATGGCCCTTATAGCTTAACACACTAAGTTCTCTTTTATATGAAGCATATATCTCAACGCAGGTTATAAGTAAACGCGATTGGCATCAACTGAAATATAGCTTAGAGTTGTCAAATTGGGGCACATTTCTTGAAATTTTTGTTCGACATTGTGCGTCTATTTACTTTATTATACGTCAATGGTAACAACACTACTTGTTTTGTTCTGAGGTGATGACGTCACGTGTTCACGCCCCCAGCCGTCACTCGCCACGGAGGCATTGGAAATTGATGTAATACTAGAGTTGGGAAGCTGTGTAGTAGTAGTATGCATCAAATTTTCATATCGATATTGTAGGTAGGGATCGCAATAAAATTTAATCTGTATAAAAATGTGTTTTATTATGTAATGTTTAATGAAAGTTTACTTATACACAAATTGGAATCAATTATAGTATACCTATACGTCTGTGAACAAATTTTGCTAATTTTGATTCATAAATTCAGATACCTACGTTTTCGAAGTTTTAATAATACATGGTAGCGTAGAAACCTTTGCTAACTTCTGAGCGCTCAATCTAGAATGGTGTTTACCAACAATTTTTTCGCATGTGTTATTGCAAGTTAATAGTTTTTTATGAGATTGCAGTAGGTTCGCCTGAATCCGAATCACAAGAATCGAGCTAATTGCGCACTCTTAAGAATTTTCGAAATTCGCAAGGGAATCAAAACCTACAGGGTACTTCCCCTGACCTCAGAATCTTGAAATCAGATAAAGGAAAAAATGCGAAAACCGTAATGTTTTAGTTATATCCATTGATTTAGTATAAGTAACTAGATACACAATCAGCAAAAAAAGTTGCCGTCCAAAAGAACCGCGCGATCGACACTTGCGGCTGTTTTGCGTTTAGTCTGATTTCGACCGTGAGACTTGACGGTTGTCAAAAATGACAAAAATGATCTGTGAAAAAATGCGTTAATAGCAAATATAACAATTTTTTTTTAAATAAAGCGTGGGATAAATTTCGTTAACTAAGTTCTATTGATAGAGCGTAAAGAATTTTATGTAAACTCATTGGCATTTCAAGGTTTTGAATAAATTTTATAATTTCGTTAGTACAAATGACAGATAATCACGGAACAAAAACCTAAGGAGTCATTACCATCTTATTCGATTTTTTTATGGAGTCATATAGTTAGGTTATTTGTGGGTTTCAATTTAAGATTCCCGAGAAATCCTTAGCGACGTGCAAAGTAGGCCGCAGTTATAGCACGAGATAGGAGACGTCAACGACGAAGAGTGGTGACGACTTCGTCGTGTGTTTATTTCTCAAGTTTATATAAATCTTGTAAAAATAAATGTTTAACTAAAGATAAATTGATATTCAGATTGTAAGTCATTATTATGTGTCGCAACGGGACTAATTAGAAACGTCAAATACACCACGCTAAAATGATCTACATAGGTACCTAGTTCTTATTCCCTTTTCACTAGTCGTGCGTAGAATTTTTTAAGGACTTTGTCAGCTGCACTGATAATACGTAATGCCTACCGAACAATGTTTTGTGTATATTTATAAAAAAAACCGGCCAAGTGCGTGTCGGACCACGCAAAACGAAGGGTTCCGTGCCTATTAAAAAGGTCGTATCGTCACAGAAATTTTGCGGCACTTACGTCCTTTTCTTTGAGGAAGGCAGTTTTTCAGCAATATCTCGAAAACCTCTGAACCGATCTTGTTCAAAACAATTTTCGGTGAATGAAATTAATAAGCCCATGAATTTTTCCATATTTTTAAAATACACCGTTCAAAAATTAGAGGGGGGGGGACAGAATTTTAGTGACTTTCGGGGCGATTATCTCCGACCCTATTCACTTAATCAAAAAAAATGCTAAGAAACCTTATATTTATTTTGAAAGGCCTATCCATTGATGTGCCACACGGGGGGTCACAATGAAAAAAAAAATTTTGACTTTTAGTTTTATGTATGGAGTGCACCCCTAAAAGTTTTTTTTTTGTCATTTTAATTACAAAACTATGTAGCGGCTAACAAAATACACCTATCCTCAAAATTTTATTCAAATACACCGTATAGTTTTCGAGTAAAATGCCTGTGACATACGGACAGACGGACAGACGGACAGACGGACAGACGGACATGACGAAACTATAAGGGTTCCGTTTTTGCCATTTTGGCTACGGAACCCTAAAAATCGAAAGTGTTAATTGTTTAGGTATTGCCTGCCTGCTTGTAAAAATGAATAATCATGATTTATTTGTGATTTTGATCTTAAACGTGATTGGCAACAACTGAAATATAGCTAGAATTGTCATTTTGGTGCACTTTTCTTGACATTTTTGTTCGACATTGTGCGTCTATTTACTTTATTATACGTCAATGGTTATATCATATAATAAAAATATTTTTAATCGTTTTAAAGTTACTACCCCTTATATACCTACAGGTTTGTACGGAACCCTCAGTGTGCGAGTCCTACTCGCACTTGGCCGGTTTTATTTATTTATTTAGAGTTGTTACATAAAATTTTATCACCAACTATACAGAGTGTTTTTTTTAAATGGGACAGTATGGGGAAATCCGAATCTAAAGGAGATAGAGGAAAAGTGTCCAAGGAGACATTAGGTGTTTTTTTATGTAAACAAATTTGGCTCATTAAAATTTTTGGTCAAGCGTGAGTTGTTCTTAAAAAATGATAAAGTTGATCAATTTTTTTTTTTGACGCGGGTCGACTCTGTTTCATGTAAGAATTATTTCATTGTATGGAAAGAAAAAAATCTGAACAGCAGAAGTTGGTCAAATTTAATGAAAACTAATATTCATACAGTTGGTTTATTACTTGAGTAAATGTTCGATGTGGCCGCCGTCTTGTCTTATGCAGGTACGAGCACGCTTCAAGACACTTCTAGTTGCATTTAACAGAGACTTATGGTGAATTGTGTTTAAAGTGTTGTAAACAGCATCTTTTAATTCTTGTACGGAGTTGTATCGGGATTCATAAATTCGACCCTTAAGGTAACCCCATAAGAAAAAATCTAATGGCGTTAAGTCGGGCGATCGTGGGGGCCACTCGTTCCAAATTTGAATTCTTTTTTTTATAATTTCAAGACTATCGCGTGCTATGATGTTTACGAAGATTAAAAAAAATGTTCTTCTCTTGAATCATCTGGAGCTCTTATGGATTATCGAAATTTAAAAATGGAATAATTTCAAATATTTTTTTACACGCCTAGGCACTTGTAGCAATATTAAAAGGCGAATACTGCAATTGTATGAAGATTAGTTTTCATTAAATTTGACCAACTTCTGCTGTTCAGATTTTTTTCTTTCGATACAATGAAATAATCCTTACATGAAATAGAGTCTACCCGCGTCAAAAAAAAAATTGACCAACTTTATCATTTTTTAAGAACAACTCACGCTTGACCAAAAATTTTAATGAGCCAAATTTGTTTACATAAAAAAACACCTAATGTCTCCTTGGACACTTTTCCTCTATCTCCTTTAGATTCGGATTTCCCCATACTGTCCCATTAAAAAAAAAACACTCTGTATAAATAAAAATCAACACACAAAAAAAAAACAAAATACAATCAACTAAATAATAAAATGGCACTTAGGATGTTTTCTGATAATAATAGTTATTTACGATACAAGTGCAGAAAATAGGAAATTCGCAACGAGTGGCGATAAATTAAAACACGACCGAAGGGAGTGTTTTAAATCGACACGAGTTGCGAATTACCTATTCGCACGTGTATCGTACAACGTTTTACAGTACATATGGCTCTTTAAAGTTTCAATATATGCACGGAAAGTGCTCATTTGCGCACCAGTGCGGGAAAGTAACACCATGTGTACTGTAAATCACATTTATCGAGGTATCATCAATCTCAATTTTTAACATACAAACTATAATTAAAACACAGTAGATTTTTAAGGAACATTGCACGATTAACCATTTATTTTTCCATTTTATTCAATTCAAAATCGCCATCGTCTTCAACACCTTGCAGTATTTGCAGCAACTCCTCAGTACTCATCGAACTTTCACACATTTCCGCGCAGCCGGCACATCCCTATGACGCGTGGAGGGCCGCTCTTAGCTCACAGAGCATGGCAAAATACTGCAGTCAATACCCAGACAAAATATATATGAATAAAATGAAACTTCTGATATATATTTATAAATATTATCATGTCAAAATTAATGTACTTATCATGAGCTATTAAAAAAACTGGATCGAGTTACTTGTAAAGCTTTTTATTACATAAAATTAACGTAAAAGTCAAGCGTGCCTGTGGCCGTCCGTCGCTTCAGTGGCACGCGTTTTCGTCCGCGCCCACAGCCGTATTTAGCTCTCAAAAGGTTAAAAGAGTCCAGTAAGTTTAAATATCTGGGTTATATACCGAAAATCTGGATGCTGACCTGGATATCGAAAGGGAGAGAAGAGCCTTAGCCATCAGGGGCAACATGCTCATCCGTAGATTTGCACGATGTACACGGGAAGTCAAGCTGACACTCTTTTAAGCCTATTGTACGTCTTTCTACACGTGCAGTCTATGGATGAGGCATACAAAACGCGCCTACAATGCGTTACGTGTCCAATTCAACAATATCTTCAGGATGCTGTTCAAGCTGCCTGGTCAGTGCAGGGCGTCAGGCATGTTTGCCGAATCGCGCACTGATGGCTTCCATGCCATCATACGCAAGACGGTCGCCTCGCTGCTGAGACTAGTGAGAGGAAGTGAGAACAGCATTCTGAGGATATTGGAAGGACGTTGGGACACTGTTAGGACACTGTTAGGCCCTATGTTAGGACACTGGGTTGGCATTGTGACGGGGAGGTTAAAATAATTTAGAATTTTGCCCTGCACGTTACACTGCCTATCAGCAGTCAATTTATTAATTAAATTGTCCATCTGTTTTGCCTACTAACACTTAGCTTTTAAATTATTTTACGTACTAACAAACTATGGATTCTTGAGTCTGAAATAAATGTTTTTTTTATTTTATACTATAGCTTTACTTATTATAGGTATTTTCTTGCTGCCTCTCCTCTATCACAAAATTAATGCTTTATGTCGCACCCATATTTGCGGAGTGCTGCTCCTTGTAGAAGACAAGGACAAACAGATTGATATGTGTTTGTAAATAGTTTGAAGAGTTGGTCTGTAATCATACCATTACCATTTGTTATTTGTAACTATCTCAGTTCCCGGTGACAGTACAACCTGCCTAATTGCAGGTATGGCGCGGGCTCTGAGTATGGACGCGACATTCGCGAAGAGGCTCGCCTCGAGAAGTTTGGCATCATCTCGAGGAAATACAAGTCTGAGGATCAGCCATGGATACTGAAAGTCGGAGGAAAAATAAGAAAAAAGTAAGTAGTTTTTTCATACACAAACTGAAACTTCTTCAATTCATTGGCGTCCATAGTTTCACTAGCCTCCAGTGCACTACCTATAGTCTTCAATTTCTCAAGATATAGAACAAAAGAGCTGTAATGATCAGGCTGAGATCCAACAATAGTAGTGGATGAGCTGCGAACACTTACATTCGTGTGTTCTAGGTTCAAGGGCATCCGCGAGGGCGGCGTGTCGCAGAACGCCGCCTACTACGTGTTCACGCACGCCCCAGACTCCGCCATCGATGCCTACCCGCTGCAGGAGTGGTGAGTAAACACATCTAAACATTCATCCGACTTTTTAACTCCATCTCTCCACACACTCCACATTAGCGGTCTAGAGAGAAGATAAGCTTCAATGCAGTTGCTTTACCGCTATCCGACCGAACTGACATCTATGGCGGTTGTGATGCTGACACCACTTATCATTGATGTCGTCGACTAAGGACAAGCAGTTAATATACTCAGGCCTTCTAGCATAACTTGACTCTCTACTCTACTCGCGCGCGTGATAGACTATCTGTCACTTTTTCACAGCATTAATCAGAAAATGACGGACAGTCTATCTCGCGCGCGAGTAAAGTCGAGAGTCAAGTTATGCTAGCAGGGCTGTTTCTAATATTACTAACTGCCTGCGCGGTTCTACGCGCGTATTTCAAAGAACCATTCGGGTGGATTGCAAAAAAATTGTACATAGTTAAGGGTCTTAATCTAATCTATGCTTTAACTTATTTACATAGTGTAACGGCAATTATCCATACTTTTAATATGGGTAACTATATTGATTAGGGTTCTTAACTATGTACATTTTTCTTGCAATCCACCCATTCCCTAGCCTAGGGTTATGATGAGTTACCACTGACCCTACATTTAGTTTGAGAGCTGCGGTGCCAGCAGACACGATGTTAAATGACTCATATTTTTTCATCACACTTGCTCGTCAATGGCGTTATTACTTGCGTACAGAGCAGTTATAGCCGTTTTACCTCCCACGGGCTGTTAAGTTTAGTTTTAAAATATAGAACCCTCTGATTGGCTTAAGCAAATCTGGTTGCTCTGTGATTGATTCGTGCGGCTGTATAAAACTTAGATTTTTCTGTCTTTTGTAGTTATATATTTTCTCGCAAATGTGATGAAAAACATTGTGTATAACACGGGCGTAAGAATATAGCAAACTCGAGTCAACAAAAGCCCTCCGCCTTTGGCGTCGGGCTTCTGATAGACTCTCGTTAGCAATATTCCACTTACGCCCCTCGTTAAACGTTAAACAATGTACTATACTTATCTATTATTTCGTTAGTGTCATCACCGTACGCCGCCACGGTGGGGGCGTGATTGTGTAGTTGAACCTATTGTTTGTTTCGCCTCAGGTATAATTTCCAACCCATACAGAGATACAAAGCGTTGTCTGCGGAAGAAGCTGAAGAGGAATTCGGGAGGTTAGTGTGGAATGGGAAAGTATAATGGAAAGTACTTATGCAAGCTTATTGCCGAGTCGATGTTAGTGAACTTGAAGTTCTGAGGCTCTTCTGATTAGCTCACTTATTATCAGACTAGCTTTTGCCCGCGACTTCGTCCGCGCGGAACTCGTTTATATCGTAACTCCATACAAACTTACAAACATACAGACAGTTTTACTTTCGCATTTATAATATTAGTATGGATTGTTTGAAACGAAAAGGGCTTCCTTATAATAATAAGGGCTGAGTTACATGATTTTATAGATAAGCTTTTTCGAAAATTAATGGGTGGGGCAAGACGGAACCCTCGGTGCGCGAATCAGACTCGCACTTGACCGGTTTTTTTACAAACATAGGCTCCGCCGCCAACTTGGTGTTTCTGTGGCCTGGCCTCAGCGGTCAATAATAAAGTTTTCATTAGCTGTCAAATTTACTATTGACCGCCGCCGCAGGCCGCGCCAGTGTGTTGCAGGCATTAAGCCTCTCACAGACTGGCGCGGCCTGGCCGCGGCGGTCAATAGTAAACTCGTTATTAGCTGTCAAATTTACTATACTATTGACCGCCACCGCAGGCCGCGCCAGTGTGGTCCAGGCCTTAAGCTTCCCACTTGTCATTAGCTGTCAAATTTACTATTGACCGCCACCGTTGGCTGCTCCAGTGTGGCATACTACAAACGGGCGCAATTTGTCACACCAACTTGCAATAGTTGGAAAGAGACAGCCATTCACTCTTAACCAGTCTAACTATAGCAAATTGCTAGGCCTATGAACGTGAGCACTTGGCTGTTTGTAGTAATTTGTCTTACTCAAAACATATGGTTAAAAGGTAAAAAAGTTCCTTCACTCCTGAGGGCCAACCGCGAAACGAATTTCGTTTCGCGGTAGGCCCTCTGTATATAAATAACTTATCCTTGTATAGGAATATTCAGCCTTATATAATTTTTAGTCTTTAAATAATATCAAACTTTAATATAATATATACCTATTATGCTACTCTTTCCTGCACGGCTATCACAAGGCGGCGCGCGAGCTCTCTCGATTTTTCTCGCACTACACCTCTCTTTCTAAGTATTCTAATAAGAGAGAGACGGATAGTGCGAGAAAAATCGAAAGAGCTCGCGCGCCGTCTTGTGATAGCCGTGCTGGTCTTTCGCTTATCTTCTACATTTTCGATCTATCCGTAATTTTAATCCCGTTCCTCATACTTTGCCTGAACGCGCAGAGCGCCATGCTATTAAAAAAAAACAAATTCGTGTTACTCATATTGTTCAAATTTGTTGATACATTTATTGAAATTACGCCTGAATACGAAATTTGCGCATTTAAGTTCTCATATTAGAATATATTTATTTTTTATGCTTGTTCTTTTGGTATACGTTTCGTGAATATCTATCGTAGTCCGGTTATAAATTATTAATAGTTAAAAGACAAAGCAATTCTGCCATTTTGACGTTACTGACAGCTTACAGATGTGGCGGCGATATATATATTAGAAAAAGATGTGAAAAATTGAAAGAGGTAAAATATTTCGGAAAATTAATTAACTGTCGAAGTCGCGTAAAAACTATCCTCAGCGGAAGCCAGAATAATAATGTACCTATAATAAATGTTTCATGTTTTTCCGTTCATGGAAAACTGAGATCATTCGTGACTTCGTGACAGAACAATGTATAAAATGATACTGGCTGATTCTTTTTAGGGTTCCGTAGCCAAAATGGCAAAAACGGAACCCTTATAGTTTCGTCACGTCCGTCTGTCCGTCTGTCCGTATGTCACAGGCATTTTACTCGAAAACTATAAGGTGTATTTGAATAAAATTTTGAGGATAGGTGTATTTTGTTAGCCGCTACGTAGTTTTGTAATTAAAATTACTAAAATAATATTTTTTAGGGGTGCACTCCATACATAAAACTGAAATCCAAAAATTTTTTTTTCATTGTAAGCCCATGTGTGGCACATCAATCGATAGGCCTTTCAAAATAAATATAAGGTTTCTCAGCAATTTTTTTGATTAAGTGAATAGAGTCGGAGATAATCGTCCCGAAAGTTACTAAAATTCTGTCCCCCCCCCTCTAATTTTTGAACCGTGCATTGTAAAAATATGAAAAAAATCATGGACGTAGGGCTTATTAAATTCTTTCAGCGAAAATTGTTTTGAACAAGATCGGTTCAAAGGTTTTCGAGATATTGCTGAAAAACTGGCTTCCTTAAAGAAAAGGATGTAAGCGCCGTAAGATTTCTGTGACGATACGACCTTTTTAATAGGCACGGAACCCTTCGTTTTGCGTGGTCCGACACGCACTTGGCCGGTTTTTTTTAATTTAGAGAAGTATTATAAGTGGAGATGACTAAATGTCCATAATACAATCAATCACGCACAAGGAGACATAGTTATTGAAATGAAAATAATACCATTGTGGTAAGATTGTCTAAGTAAGCACCTTTTTAAAGTGTGCCGGTAATTCTTTCCCTCAGAATTTGGAATATTTGCGTTTTCTGCCTACTTAGAATCATGGTTACTATTGAAGTCGTTCTTGGGAAATTGTATAAAATTCTACAATAAAATTCCAAAACACATTACCGAACTTACTAACTCTAAATTCGTGGGACGTGTCTGACATCACAAACTATAGACCCATTTCACTAGCCACTATTACCTCAAAGGTGCTCGATAGCCTGCTTAACAGCTTAAAGAACACATAAAACTGCATGATGCACAATTTGGGTTTAGACCCGGTTTGTCTACGGAAACGGCGATTGTGTGTCTTAAGCGGGCTGTTGGGTACTACAAGGACAGGAAAACACCGATTTATGCCTGCTTCTTGGACCTGTCCAAGGCGTTTGACCTGGTCGCCTACCACCTGTTGTGGGAAAAACTAAGCCGTACGAGCGTGCCAGCAGAATGAGTTACACTTTTAAAATATTGGTATGGCAACCAGGTCAATCAGGTGACATGGGTGAGTACAATGTCCGAGGAGTATAAGAGTGTGGTGTCAGACAAGGGGGGCTGTCGTCGCCTATTCTGTTCAACCTTTATGTTAACCAGTTGATCGAGGGGCTCAGCAGTACGCATGTGGGATGTCATATTGACGGTGTCAGTGTCAATAACATTAGCTACGCTGATGACATGGTGCTGCTGGGCCCCTCCATCAATGCAATAAGGCAGCTGGTTAGCAAATGCGAGAGCTATGCAGAGCAGCATGGCCTGAGGTACAATTCTAAAAAGAGAGAAGTTGTTATATTTAAAACAAGTAAATATAATCCGATAGTTGTACCTCCGGTATTGTTGGGCGGCGTAGCTCTAAATGTAGCAGACCATTTTAAATATCTGGGTCATATGGTCACGCCGGACTTGAGAGATGATACGGATATAGAGAGAGAGAGGAGGGCCCTAGCCGTGCGAGGCAACATGATAGCCAGGTGATGACACCTCGGCACAATGCTGAGACAGCGACCGTTTCACTGCCGCGAAGACACACACAATGTGTCAATTGTATTGTATGTCTACTCCCTTTATTTCTTTCTTTCTTTCTTTATAGCCCGTAGCTTTGCTCGGTGTACGAAGGAAGTTAAAGTCACATTGTTTAGGGCTTATTGCCAGACCTTCTACACCAGCAGCCTGTGGGTGAGTCATACGCAGCGCACGTACAATACGCTCAGGGTCCAATATAATAACATATTCAGGATGCTGATGAAACTGCCGCGACGCTGTAGCGCGTCAGGTATGTTCGCAGAGGCGCACACTGATGGCTTCCACGCAATCAGAAGGAAGAGAGTTGCGTCTCTGTTGAACAGAGTGCGCGGCAGTTCTAACACCATCCTGGGTATGTTTGCTGAGCGACTGGACTGCCCTATGACAAAACACTGGGTAAAGATCATCACTGGCCAAATAAAGTAATGATCTTTACCCAGTGTCGCAAATATGTAATAGTGATTATTTATGTTAAATTCTTTTTTATGATTATTATGTCAATGGCTATTGTTAAAATGTTAAAAATATGGGTTCTGCCTGAAATAAATCTATTTTATTTTTATTTATTTATTTTAAATTCAAATCTGTCGTAAAAAGGACACTTATTTCAAAAGCATATTATAAGATAAACGACTACATCATGGATAGGGATATTTGGCAGCGATAAAATCCTGCACTAGAAATCTATCGTAAAATAAATAGGCTTACTACTGTAGCAATGTAATTTTAAAATTTTATAATACTCTGATACTGAAATGATCTATTGTATACTCTCTCGCCGAGTTTTTTACGCCGGTTCTTCTCGAGGCAGAGGTTTTCTTTCCGAACCGGTGGTAGTTTATCGACATTCATAGGTGCATGTAATATGCCTAAATTTAAGAATGAATCACTTTGACTTCGAATTTGACTTTGATTTTGATTAAGATAAAACTGTTCCTGATTATCCATAAGTCGCGTTCTTATATTTAGGACCCTTTTCGCAAAAATGTTCTTTGTATTCCTATACAATTTGAAAGAATTGTCATCACGTCTATATAAATTGGGATAATTATTTTTATCAAAATCAAGGTATATTGAATTGAAAAAAAGTATAAGTGTTTTACGTAAAATTGTATTGTAAACGTTTCAGACGCAACAATGTGATAAACTACTTCTCGCTGATGTTCCGCAAGCGCATGCGCGGCGACGACGCGGCCGATGACGGCGATGACCCCGACGAGAAGAAGCCCAAGGGCGCCAAGGCCAAGAAAGGTGCGGCTCTCGGACACCCCAACCCCAGCCGTCTCGTCCGTAACATGTTAGGGGGCCCTTACCTGCCCACTTTAGGATAACGAGGCCCCAGCTATTCTACTCTAGTTCGCAAACTTATAAGCTTGCGGACTCCATGTAGTAGGGCAGATTTCTTGAACAAATTGTCGTAAATGTGGACACACAGGATAAAAGCATCAAATTTTTTCAGGTACTACACTCAAGAGCAAAAGTTTCGGGTACACTTTGTGTAGAATTTCAGTACAAACTGTACCCAAAACTTTTGCTCTTGAGTTTAGTTAGGTACATAGTTTTAGGTTTTTGATAAGAACCAACTCGTCCGTCGGCCATATTTAATTTTATTCTAAAGCACTTAGAGTCACATACTTGGTCTCTAAATAAACAAATTACCAAAAAATAGATAAGAAAGAATGTTTTAAATTGAAGAGAAAAAAACATGAAACAACTCAGAATAAAGTCCGTTTAGGTAAACATGAATTTTCATACGCTGACCAATTAATGATTCTAGTTTTAATAAATTTGACTAGTCATTATTTTTAATTTTTTGAATTTATTTTTTTATACATACCTAATTAAACTATTTAATGTGCCTGTGATGATGATGATGCTGTCCTGACCGATTTCGGCCACAGCGACTGTGTGTTCTGGATTTAATGTATCTATAGCCATTATTGAATTGAAATTGTATTATCTATCTATCTATCTATACATATAATACTACGTGTAAACATGTTTGCCAAATAAATGTCTTATGTCTTATGTCTTATAATAAAGCTGAAGAGGGTCGAAAGTCTGTACATGGAAGATAAACGAAAAAAAGTTGGCTGGGGTACTTAGAATTGATAACAGAACACGTTCCAACAGTTTTTAGAATTATTGTCTGTTTGTCTGTTTATTTAAACAAGCATCACGTGAAAACGGCTGAACGGATTTTGATCCAAACTTTACTAATCTGTCGAGAGAATCCCCGGCCAGGTTTAAAGCTATAAAAATCTTAAAGATTAGGGTTCAAAGGGGGTAGAAAATGGGGTTGAACTTTGTATGGGAACTCCTTGAATGCACGAGCTACAGACTTGAAAATTGGTAACCATAAACTTCACTGGAAAGTAAAAACGACCCCATTCAAACTTTTAGCAATGTATAGATAAAACGTGAAAAATATGGGATGAAAATAGGTTCTGAGGCGACTAGAAACTATATAATGTTGCAAGAGCGGGGTTATAACAGTATCATTACCATGGTAACATGTCGTCAAGATATTCGAAAATTCATCGTGTTCTTTCAACTAATAGTTAGTCCAGTGGTTTGACCCATAGCTTACGGAGTCGGTGTCCCCGAGTTCAAACCCAGCGATTGGCATGCACTTTTTGTAGTTTTTTTTTGTGATTCATTTTCAAAAACGCAGAAAAGCTTAGTGAATAGAGAATTTTGATGCAACTTTTACTTAATCGGTCGAGAAACTCCCCGGCCAGGTCATAGGCTATAAAAATGATAAATACTAGTTCACAAAGGGGGTAAAAAATGGGGCTATACTTTGTATGGGAACTCCTCAAATCCATGAGCTAAAGACTTGAAAATTGATGAGATACACTTGAGACATACACTTGACTAGAAAGTAAAAATAACTCCATTCAAACTTTATAAAAAATATAGATAAAACGTGACAAAAACACGGGATGAAAAAGCTGGTGGCTAAAGACTATATATAATAACCAAAAATGGTTGATATCTTAACCGACAGTAGCTGTTAGACATAAGAGACCTAATTATGTTGGAAACTCAGTCGCTGACAACGTCGCTGTTGATATTGAAATCCAGCAACCTTGATCTCCGTCTCCTATATAGTTGCTATGAATTCAGAGGTCATCTAAAGATGTATGATAGGTTGAGTTTAATACTTACGTCGAATTAGCATAGTTCACCAACGTCAAGAGAGATGTGGGTATAAAATTTGGACACAACGGCATTCCGCGGAGAATTAAGTAGGTACCTACCAATTTTTTTATGTATAAAACTTCAGTGTGCGTGACATTCAGAAATATTATTATGAATACTCGGGTATAGTGAGCGTCCGCATGAGTTCGCTCCCTAGCCTTCGGTCCTCGGGCTCGCATAGAGAGCGCTCTCTGAAGCGATGTATTGGGCCTTTCATTCATACGAAAAGCTCGGCCTTCGGGCTCGCTTGCCTCACCCCTCACCTTTGGGACTTAAGGCTCATGTTTCGCTTGCAAGACACCTGTGGATAGTAAGTATCTATGGAGTCTCGCCCTCGGGCCTTCGATGCTTTGGCTCGCATATGAAGCGCTATCTATAAGGGTACGTTGGGCCTTTCATTCCTACGAAAAGCTCAGCCTTCGGCCTCGCTTGCCTCCCCGTTTACCTTCGGGACTTTGGCTCTCGGGTAGTTTGTCAAGACACCCGGAGATATAGAGTATCTTTGGGGTTTCGCCCTCGGGCCATTTGTTTCAATTATGAAATCTAATATTTAAATTCCGGTTTTGGTAATTTTTTCTTCTACTATAAGTACTTAGGTACTTCGTTTGCAATAAAAATTAAGTAAATCACTATAATTAAATATTATTGATGACAAGTTTATGGGGATTTGAACTGTTACACGCATAATTTATAGAAATGAAATCGTAATAATCTAATTTATCAGTGTAGTAGGTATCGTATGGTGAAACATAAGAATATCATGGCATCCATAATTTATACGCGTACGAAGTCGCGGGCAGAAGCTAGTATTATAATATAAGTAAGTCATTCTCAATTTTAATGTAAGTAGCTGAATAAATGAAAATTAATATTTTGTACACTTACGCTGTGTGTAAAACATAGAGGTCTTATATTTTTGCACTTACCAACCATGTAACCTGTGTTTAACAAAATAAATAAATTGAAATGAAAATTTAATTTAGATTTTATTAGGTTTGTTATTTATCATTCTTGCGCTATTGGTATTAGTTTTAAATATAAAGCGACTAGGATAAATTAATTATCTATCTAACTAGGAAATATGTATAGTGAAATTAGTGAACAAGGCAGTATTAAAATAATAATACGGCTAGTTTTTGTTGTGCACGCCAGACACGCGTAATAAGCGCAACAGACGTTAAGTGTTGAATATTTCTAAATAGTTCGAAAATATGGGAACATGAGTGACAGTATCTTAACAATAATAGGTACGGTTAGCTTTTACTGTTGCATTAGTGCCACGCGAGACTCGTATAAATTATGTATTACAATGTCCTTTGGTCTGTCGCGCCATGTCTCGCTTGCGCTCTCGCGTGCTTCTAGCGTACGCATACTAGCTGCGCTGAGGAGTTAAAAGTGTTCAAACAAGCAGTAACGAACGCCGAATCAAGTTTTCTTCCTGAATAATCACAAGACTAATAGGTACGTAAAAGCCTACGGGTACTTATAGTTTTAATTGTGAATATGTTCTCCCTGCTGAGGTGAAAAGTTGTATGTGTTACTCGAGAGCAAAGTACCTATTTGCGTCTCGTGCTTTTGAGTCCCTCGCTGCGCTCAAGATTCTAACCTTGAATCACTCGCTATGCTCGTGATTCAATTTTAGGATCTTTCGCTTACTCGGGACTCAAAATCAGCACTCGCAGCAAAAACAAACTTTGCTCTCTTGTTGCACAAATAACTATTGTCCAGCGTGTCCACATTATCACGTGAAACTACCGTACTAATGGAGACCACATCAGTCGCAAGACCATGGACACGCCCAGAGTATCCACTTTGAAAGGCGGCCCTGACGGTTGGCCCGCGCATAGACCTCTACTCGTATACGACCACTTGTCACTGTGCATTTAAATTAAATTACAATTTTTACATCATGCAATGCTTTCAGATTTGAAAATATCCGACATGGATGAATGGATAGTCTCGGACGATGATTCCTCTGGCTCCGGGCCTGCGGAAAAAGACAATAACAGCGACTCTGTCACCAAGAAGAAAGCAAACAAAAAAGGTAAAATAACTGAATTAGACACCACAGTTAGGCTTTGATGGTATCAGTTAGGTAGTTTTTTTAACTATGTCTGAATCCTAATTGTTCGTCGATGTGTGCGGATAATTTAGCCAGAGTAGAAAATGGGTTACGTATTTGGTGGTGAACCATTGGATGAAAGCTCTAGGATACTGACTAGTTATTTTATGATATAATTTACTGTTGAGATTTTTAACGGTTATTTTCCAAATTAATAGGTAAACTAATCGTGTCACTACTTATATACCTAGTGTTTTGTAAACTTTATAAGTTTATAACAAACTTATTTATGAAATGAAAGTTAATAAGTACACTAATTGGGTCTTAGGAAAGGATAATAAGTTCACTGACATTTTAGCATCTTGAAGTTATATGTGGGTCGTTCTTCTTTTACCCATGTACTACTAGAAGACATATGTACGCCGTACGATATCCTTAGGTTGTTATAAACCTTGTTATCCACATGGTGTGGTGGGATGTATCGACAAGTATGCGTTGAATAAGCCCGTTTTCTTGTATGTAATATGTAGAATTGAAAAATAGAAATTTTATCATCATTAATGTAATTTATTTTTTTAAGTATATACACTCAGCGTCAAGTACTCTGAAGCAGTCAAAAGTGGCCAAATAGTTCGGTACACCATACTTAATGGTGTACATACGATTAAAATCAGTTAACGATTCGGTCAACCTCGGTAATTGTCGTAAATCCCTTATCTCTCACATAGAGTTATCAATTTACAGATATGACCTTTAATTATATTACTCGTTGTCTTATTGAATACAATACAAGAACGATATGAGCAACAACACCTCCTTTGTAGCTCAAAACTAACACAACCTTTATATTGAAATAAGAGAAATAATTGACTATTTTGACAGTCTGCCTTCTTAGTGTCAATAAAAACAGTTTGACGTATATGATACATTTATGTTTATGAACACTAAATAATTTCATTCGTGAAAAAAATCGATTCTATCAAATTTTATCAAAATTAACTCATAATAGTTATGTATCATGGCTTCAACAAATTTAAAGCGTGGTAAAAAAATTGTTGCTCAATCTCGTGAAATTGTAAATAATGTATATAACTATTTTAGAAAAGAAGCTAATTTATTTAAAAAAGAAAAAAGTGAATAGGATCAAAACATTTTGGACTGGGTTTGTGAAGCAACCGGAGTTTCGAAAAGCAGCGTGTTAAAAAATTTGAAGAAAACGACAAGCTCTCAGATCAGTCACCTAGAGATCAACAATCCAAAGAAGTGCCCGGCAAAAATATCGTTTTAAAATGGATGATTTTGATTATTGCGTGATACGACGAATGATATATAACTTTCATGAAAGATTTAAAGAGCTTCCTACGTTGCGATCACTACACAAAAAACTAAAAGAGGAAATGGGATTCACAGGCTCAATTTCATCTCTGCAAAGACAGAGACATGGGATTCAGATTTAGACAAACTGACAATAACAGGAGCATTTTGATGAAAAACATGACGTCCGTTTAAAAAGAATAAAATATTTGAGAGAAATCCGACAATTAAGGGCTACTGGTAAAAATATTGTTTATACTGATGAATCATATATTCATACAACGCACACTAAAGCCAAAAGCTGGACGAACACAGCCAATAAAAATTTGAAGCAACCTATATCAAAGGGTCAAAGATTTATTAATGTTTAAGGTAAAGATGTTCACGCAGGTAATGAAAAAGGCTTTTTACCTGGAGCTCTTTTACTAGATCAGTCCGCGGATCCCGATGGCGATTACCACAAGGAAATGAATGCTGAGAAGTATGAGAAGTGGTTAAGAACACAACTAATGCCTAATTTACCCGATAACAGCGTTTTTGTTATAGATAACGCTTCTTAGCACAACAAATTTGTTGAAAGGCCACCTAATAGCAATACTCGAAAGGCGGACATGATCGAGTGGTTAACCTTTTACACCTGATAACAAAAAACCGGAACTGTATAGCGTAATACAACGCCACAAAGAACACTTCAGTGTTTTTCGAGTGGATAAAGTTTGGGCTGAAAATACACACAGCAATACGACTGCCTCCATATCACCCAGACTTTAATTCCATAGAAAATATATGGGCACAGTTAAAAGGCTATGTCGCCTCCAAAAGTGTCGAAATGAATAAAACGTCAATGAAAAAACTGCTTATGGAAAAAAAAATGTTAGGACCCGAAGAATGGACGAAAGTCTGTAATCATGCAATAAAGTGTAAAGATGAGTTCTTAACAGAAGAAGAGAAATTAGATGTGTTTAGCAAGCGTTTTATAATTAATGTAAATGATTCAGATAGTGATAGCGAGTGATTTAGCAAGTCGGTTTATGTCTGTGTACGTGTAGGGTAGGGAATAAATAGAAGATCTCTAAAAAACAGCGTACTTCGTGTTTTGGAAAGAATTTCATTGTTTTCGTGATATAAATATTGCATTATAATTGTAAAACCAATTTGTACTGGAAAACTGTGTTCCTTATTTTTAACCAACTTCAAAAAAGGAGGAGGTTCTCAATTCAACGTGATTTTATTTTTGTATGTATGTTATAAGATTTCTAGAAGACACGTGGACCGATTTACAAAATTCTTTTTGTATTTGATAGGGTACACTTCCGAGATGGTCCCATGTAAATTTTATCAAAATCGGTCTAGCAGTTTATGAAATATCAACAAAAATCGGTTGAAATCGGTTTTTAAATTTTTTAATTTGGTAATATCGTACTGTTACTTACATGAAACAGTAAAATATTGACTTATATATGTATTTTTTATATATTGTATACAAGTATAGCTTCAATAAATAATGAATGTTCAAATTCATGTCGCTTCTGCATAATAAATTTCTTTGGTCTACCGGTTAGTAATGTCATCTTGGCAGGTGCTATACATTGCGTTTATGATACTTCAAATTGAATGCTACCTAAAAGAAATTGCGGTAATGTATTTCGTGTCATTTCCGTCTCCGGATTTAGGCGATGATATCCGAGAAAAGCCGAATCGTTAACTGATTTTAATCGTATCCGAACCATTTGACTAATTTGGTTGCTACAAAGCATTTGACGCCGAGTGTACAAGATAATTAACATTAAATAAAGTAACTTAAAACAAAGTTAAATCTAAAAAAAAAAACCGGACAAGTGCGAGTTCAACTCGCCTGGTGAGGGTTCCGTAAAGTATTGAGAATTTTCCCGTTACTTTGAATACTCAAACTTCTTATAGGTTTTCCTGTAATCTTTAGGCAAGGAACTATTTTCCATATTTTTTTCAGAATTTTAAGCCTAGTAGTTTTCGTCTTTTTTCCTAAATTACTTCAAATCTTTCATTTGATATGTCACACAATACAGTGTGCGAAACTTTTTATTTTTATTTTCCAGTTTACCCCCCAAAAGTGGCCCCTTAATTTACTTTACGCGTCCATTTTTGGGTCACCAATTTACATATGTATACTAAATTTCAACTCAATCCGTCCATTAGTTTCGGAGCAAATCGGCTGTGACAGACGGACAGACAGACGCACGAGTGATCCTATAAGGGTTCCGTTTTTTTCCTTTTGAGGTACGAACCCTAACAAGGCTCTCGAAGCATTGTGCCGAGGATGCTGGCGGCATTTCCTCGCTGAATTGAGAATGGATGAAAATTTTAGAAGTGCCTGGTTATTTTTTTTGGTGATAGAAATAACCTTCATTACCTATATTTCAGCTGCGTCAATTATTTTTGTAAAAAATATAAACAGTTTCCTCATTTACGTTTTGGGTCAAGGACGAAACTTTCTTCGATCGGTCTCATATTAAATACAAAAAACATTCTTAAATATCTATAGTAAACTGACACTGGCAATGATATTGACAGTTGCAGCAGCTATATTTGTCATTACCAGTGTCAGTTTACCACAGATATTTAAGTTTTTTTTTGTAATATGAGACGGATTCAAGGAAAGTGTCTACTGACCGTCCTTTACCCAAATCGTAGGTGCAGCAGCAGTTGAAAAACCTGAAACTTTTTTCTGGTGCTAAAGAAGGTTATTCCTATAACCAAAAAAATAATCATGCACTTCTGATATTTTCATCCATTCCCCATCCATTGCAATGCTGATGCGTTGCGCGAGAAAGCCGCTAGCTCTTCGGTCACCAGTTACATCAACCAGACGTTTCTCGATTTCCACAAATAACTTATTCTTATATAAATTGTAATTACAAATTATAGCTTTTATTGATCAGGGCCCAGGTATGAATGGTTCGACACTTGTTTACTAGTTGTTGTGGTCTCAGAGTCCCCCAAGAAGAAGGTGGACGACGAAGCGTTCGAGGAGAGCGACGACGGCGACGAGGAGGGCCGCGAGCGCGACTACATATCCGACTCCTCCGACAGGTGCCCTGCCATCCGTCTCTTTCTTACCACCACTCATATCCAAGTAACTGATAAATACCAACCAATTCTTACTCCACTTCAACTAATTTAAGTGGGACAGACAACGAATGTAGGTGTCAACTAATTTTGGTTTTCTATGAACCTACGAAGTGTCCAGTATAAATTGAGCTCTAAATGGCTCAACAAGTCCGTGACTGTACCTAAAATATATCTAAATGTTTACAGCGATTTAGATCACGAGGAGAAGGTGAATAAAGAACTCAAAGGCGTCGCAGAAGAAGACGCGCTCAGGCAAGATTCTTTTTATTTCCACAAGCAGGGCCAGTGTTTGTTACGAGATATATCAGGCCAATTACGTTCATGATAATTGATGATTTTCACAATATTAAAAAGATTTTAAAGTATATGTCAACCGAAATGTTTTCGCAACGCCCACTGTGGTGCACGACACATGCCAAGCAATAATTTAAACTGACCTTGGTTCAACATTACTTCTAAACTATCTATACCTTACTCCATACTTTACCTTAGCTTACTTACCTTATTCCATATAAAATTAGGACAATCTTGCATTAATCGTCATGCATGCATTTCAAGTAAAACTATTTTGAAACGTAAAGCGATTATGTAAGTACCCTACCTACAAGTGTTTATGTTTGAAAAGTAATTCATGATCCAAATAAGTAAAGCTAGCACGATATTCCTATTTTGATATCTTAGATAAACGTAGAAGCGTACACAAATTGTTCGTTAAAATTCTAAATTTATATGGAACGAGGCATAAATGACAGTAATTTTGAAATCATTGGTAGGTACTTAATTCAATTCAATTCAATGTCATTTATTTCAGGCTTTTGGACCCATATGTGTTAGTTACAATAAAATTATAAACTTAAATTAAGTGTTAGTAACAAAATAAATAATTAAATACTACTCTTACATTACATTACATGAATTATTTATTTTTTTCGCCCAGATATGAGACACTGGTGCATGCAATGACTGCCAGTGTCTCATAAATGGACCGTCAATACGGTCTGCGACGACCGCCAGCAGGGCGCTGCCGCCAGCGCGCGCGCGCCGCGCCACCGAGGCCGCCCTCTTGCGCATGGTGCTGTAAAAGCAGTCCACGCGCGCCTCCGCGAACATGCCCGAGGCGCTGCAGTATCGCGGCAGCCGCAGCAGCACCCTGAAGGCGTTATTGTATTGAACGCGGAGAGCGTTGTAAGCTTTCTTTGTGTAACTTACCCACAGGCTGCTCGTGTAAAAAGTAGTGCAATATGCACGGAAGAGCGTAACTTTCACGCCTGTTGAGCAACGAGCGAACCTGCGGGCTATCATGTTGGCTCTGACTGACAACGCCCTCCGCTCCCGTTCAATATCGTCGTCATCCTTCAAGTCGTCAGACAGCACATGACCCAAATATTTAAAGCGGTGGACCCGCTTCAAAGGAACACCGCTAAGACATACAGGTGGTACATCCGATGGGCATTTGGTCCCCGACTTAAAAACCATCAGTTCGCTCTTTTTTGCATTATATTTTAAGCCGTGACTAATCGCATACTGCTCGCAAATGCCCATGAGTTCACGGAGGCCGCCAACAGATGCACTCAGCAACGCCATGTACAGGTTGTTTGGAAGCTAGGTGGAATGACTTTCAGGGCTAGAGAGAATTTTTTTTAACGCACTAACTGTTATGCAAAGTCTTGTAGTTTACGAGATGTGTGCCATTTTATTTCTATAAGTTGTACTATGCAATCAAGGTAAAAATAGTTTGAAATGGCATTGTAAATACTTTGTGACGTACAGTCAGCAGCAGAAGTAACTACGCAAAAGAACACGCTCGAAATGATCTAGACAGTCCTTATCCTCTTGACATTAGAGTCGTGTTTAGCTCATTTTGAGTTGGTTTTGCTGCTGACTGTAACTAGGAACAGGGTGTGTGGGCGTTTGTTTGTTTCGTGTGCAGGAAGCTGCTGACGTCGGAGTCGGACAGCTCGGACGAGCAGGAGCAGAAGGAGCAGTCGGAGCCGGAGGACGAGCCCACGCGCGAGGGCGAGGAGCGCGCCAGCAAGCTCACCAAGAAGAAGAAGCCCGACGACCTCAAGAGGGACTCCAGCAGCGAGTTCAGCTCCGACTCGGACACGGACGCGGAGGGCGCCGCCGCCGCCGGCCCCAAGAAACCCAGGAAACGCAAGGAGCCCGCCGAGCGCGCGCCTGCGTCCAGCGCCTCGGGTCAGTACACGATCATGTAACAACTACATTATTCTATTCTATCATGAATGAAATGGGCGGCTATCGTAGCGTATTCTGCATCCGTCAAACTCAAACTCGAAATGTTTTATTTTGACAATGTCGAACGATATACGTAATATGGATATGACTACAATTGATTTAAAAAATGAGAACATAATTGCAAAAAAGTTGTAGAATTTTATTGCTGAAGTAAGTAATCATTTTTTTTCTATATTACATATATCCAGTCCATTGCTTATATATTTCACTATCCACTTATACAAGGAAAATGACCTCTCTACATCTACAGATGTAAGAAGTGAGTACTCGTAAAGTGATACTTCACCGTTATTTGGAACTTTATCAGCATCACTTAAATTTCTTGTAAAATCATAATCATATGTATTACTCGAAATTTAATAAAAGCCTTATACATCTTAAGCTTCGTCACCATTTTGCATCCATCGGCCGCCCATTCATGAATAAAGGCAGACAATACAATAACAATACAATACAATACAATACAAATACTCTTTATAACCCTGAGCAGCGCCTTTTTGCAAAGCTACAAACGCGATACAGTATAGATAGAGGTGATTTTGACAATTGACCTATGGCTAGTGACGCGCAGCGCGACACTCGCGCGTCCCTTAAACACACAGCTCTTAGCGCGGACAAAATGGAGTAGGGCTTATGCCATCTATTTTCCATTTTACCCTTTTACCAATACTCCTAGATCTCAAAATAACTTACTGTCAAAATACCTAAATCACAGCATACCGATGGCTATGGCTGTGTGACTCAAACTCGTATATGAAATTTTGGCGAAAATGAGATAATTATACAAAACTATGTAACATTTTACTATTTATGTTATAGCAAAATCATACAGGATGAAACACATTTTTTACGTATAAATTTATTCAAAACCCAAACACGTATTTTGTATTGAAATATATGTTTATGACACAACCTCGTAAATAATTATTGTTTATAATTATCTCATTAACTCTCGCATGTGTGATAAACTGAATAAATTTAGTAAAAAAAAGGATATTTATGAAGTAGAATGGTTTGGGGAAGATATAAAAATAATCAATGGCCAGCCACTTAAGGAATACATGACAATACACAACTATTCGTATGACGTAAAATGGTGTGTAAATTTAAACACTTTACATATAGTCCTATTACCCCGTAGACCTTTGATACCGAACCACGAATCTAGCTAAATGTTATGATATGCAGAAGAGCATTTAATTTTTATCACCGGAGTATTAGTTTGAAAAGAAGACCAGTTTCATTTTGTTTATCATTATTACATTACGTATATAAAAAATAAATAAAACTCACACATTAATGTTTAAGATTAGATATTTTATTATAATAATAAATGTTTACAAATGTTAAATTAGAACTACCTAAAACTAAATTAAATTAACTAAAACTAAACATTAAAAAAAAGACTATCTAAATTTGGACCCCTAGGTAGCGTACCCAGCACGCAGGCAGCATTCCCGCGCTGGATTGCAATAGCAATCTTTTGCGCAAGAAAGCTGCCTGCGCGAGGGTCACCCGTTGCCTCCCTCAACCGTTTGGCGAGTGACTTGTGGAGCTCCCGCGCACTCCTACCCCACGGTCCCAGTGTCTCGACACCAAATGCAGTAAACTCGTATTGGGCGCCGAGACAGCTGTACTTGTCCGCCTTATGATGCTCCCGGGCATCAGCCGCCGCTCCGGCCCGTTTGCTAGTCGCTGGGATGTAGGATGCAGCTAGCGTGTTGGCGCAAGTGGCATCCCACACCAGCGCACGGCCCATCCTCCATGGGATCAATGACATCCCGTCAGGGCGCTTACCATCGCCCCGCACGATCTGTGGCTCCAGTGCTGCGGGAACGTTGGCACTGACGAGCGCCTTCGTAGGATGTCATTGAGAGCATCATGACGGGACAGGCGGCCGGCGCCAGAGGAACAGGCGAGCCCATGGTGACCGAGGCGACCTACGGGGGCTCCACAAGATACACAGTTGTGCTCTGCACATACTTCAGCCCCAACCCGGAGGCCTACGGCTATGCGGAGTGTGGCTGGGTCAATGAAAGTACCGATGTTGGGCGAAGGATATGCATGAAGCCAGTGTCCGGACTCTGGCCTTGACACTGCTAGCAGCCTCGCCCGTTCCTTGCCTGTAGAGGTTTCGATTAGAGAGTTAAGAAGGGAGACGGGAGCGATAGTATCCCAGGCCCTTTGTCTTTTCGGCCTTGTGGGAAAATTTGGACTCGGTCCAGCTAGCCAGGCATTCGAGCCTTCGACCAAGCACGTGATCTCACAGTTTGAAGCCGGAGAGGCGTTTAGAATTTTGCCTGCGAGATCAGATGTGCTGTGTATCGAAGACAAGAATGCTGGCAAAGCAACACTTGAAATTTTGCGGGTGCCCAAGCCACCGTACCTAATAGGTAGGGAGGCTTGGTTCCATGCCTGCTCACTAAACCGAATGTTTAAAATTAATGTTTTATTTATCAAACTCTGAAGATGATGGCGAAAGATAGAGACGGATGGCGGTTGCTCCATCGACAAAAATGAAGCTCTTAAATTAAACAAAAATATATTATATGTAAGTGATAGGTAGATAAGATATCTCAAAAGGTGCTGGTGCAGATGGTATTCCTCCCATATTCCTGCTGAAAAATGCAGATAGACTATCATTTCCAATAACGTTAATTTTCAATAAATCATTGCATCTTGGAACATTCCCATCCATATGGAAAGAGACCAAAGTGGTCCCCGTGTTCAAAAGTGGTGATCGGTCATTAGTGAACAATTATAGACCTATTGCTATTTTACCAACCTTGGCTAAAGTTTTCGAGGCTTTAATTTGCCCGATCCTTACTTGGCACATCTCTCAATTACTTCTGAGCGCCCAACATGGATTTATTAAAAACAGGTCTTGTGCAACTAATCTCGTAACATATAGTGAAGATCTCGTGGAATTTGTAGACAGGCGCATTCAAGTTGATGCAGTCTATACAGACTTTAGTAAGGCATTCGACACGGTAAATCACAATATCCTTCTGGACAAGTTACAACTACATGGTATTGCGAGTCCCTTGCTAAGTTGGTTCGAGTCTTATCTCTATGAACGTAACCTTCGAGTTGTAGTCAATGGTTACTCATCAGATGCATACACTGCTACATCCGGCATTCCACAGGGATCACATCTTGGCCCTTACCTTTTTACTCTATTTATTAATGATATCAGCCAATGTTTTCAAAATTCCAAATTATATCTATTTGCTGATGACTTAAAGGTTACATCGCCGATTCGCGAGTTATCCGATTCAGTAGCGTTCCAAAACGATCTTAATAGACTGTCAGATTGGTGCGTAACAAATAAAATGTCTTTGAACGTAAACACATAAAATTTACAAAAAACAGAAATATCATACCAACTACCTATAACTTGAGTGGTGAAGTTCTTGAGGAAATTAAAAATATTAGGGATCTTGGTGTGACTTTTGATAGTAAACTAAAATTCGTGGAGCACATAGATAGTATCATCTTAAAGGCATCTAAACTGTTGGGTTTTGTTTTACGAGAATGTAAAAACTTTAGAAATATTGGAACGAAGCTTGTCATGTATAACGCCTTGGTGAGAAGCAACTTGGAATACTGTAGCGTAGTGTGGTCACCTTGTTATAATCTACATATAAATAGAATTGAAAGGGTCCAGAAAAAGTTTGTTACAAGTTTAACATATAGCTGCAAAAAAAACAAGGTGTTAAGAAGTTATCGTGAGCGACTTAAATACTTTAAGATGGGATCGTTGGCTGATAGAAGAACTATAAGTGATCTAGTGTTTTTGAAGAGAATTGTTACCGGTGCATTAGATTGCCCAGATTTACTGCAAAAAATAAATTTCCACGTACCCTCTAGAATTCCTAGAGCATGTAATATTAAGCTGTTCAGTTTAGCTACTCGTCGTACTAACCTCAAGCTACACTGTCCACTGTCACGGATGTTTACGGCTTATAGCAAACATCAAGATTGTATTGATCTAAACTCGTCAAGTATCCCATTCATAAAAGCCACGATTGCTGACAAGACTTAGTAATTATTAGTTAAGAGTAAACATATTGTAATCTGTTTTTTAGTTGAATTTCACTGTTAATTGATGCATGCTGTGTCCTTCTGTAATTAATAAGGTACTTAGTTTTAATTTGCGCATATAAGAGTAATATAATGTAATGGTATGATTATTGTTGAAGGTCCTAATAAATAAATAAATAAATAAGTGGTCAGTAGTCGTTTATTTCAACAAAATAAGTAAATCGACCTCTTGGCAGAAACACGCGTAACATCTTATAGTGCCATACATGTATAACACAAACTCGTATAAACACATTTTCGTCTTACACGAAAAGCATATTTATAAATTAGCTATTATCGATTTTGATTATTTTATAATGACGAATTAGCTGTCTAAATATTAATAAACATTAAACAAGTTCAGTACAATGAACACGAAAAAAATCGTTTTTACGTGTTTCCCTAAAGTGGACATTTCTCATATACGAGTTTGAGTCACACAGCCATCGATACCTAACTTTTTTCTCATAACACCATATTCTTAATATGGCTGAATTTCAAAGTGCCCTAGTTTCATAAATAGACTAAACTTCACAACACCTTCATCGCAGAACACCATAAGTTCAAAAAAACCAGGGGGGCTAGCGCAACTGACGCCACACCGCGACGCGAGTCGAGAAAGCTCTACCCCCTTTTTCTAATTTGTACGGTGCGAGTGAGATAGGGGACGCTTAGTCGCGCGCGAAGCGACTGAGCAGCAAGTTATGCTAGACGTGCAGGTGCCAGAATACCTAAATTTCAAAAAGGCTAGTTAACCTTCATGTCCAAGTATACTTATCTTCTTTAGTGCTGGCCATGGCCAAATATTGCTACATAAAGCTTTATGGATTGCAAAAACATTTTAGGCATTATGAAACTGTGACATTTTGCCGTTCTGGAGTTTTCAGTTTAAGTTATTTTGAAATTTGGTCGTATCTGTGATTTGGTTTTTGAACCAAATGTACATTTCAATATTTAAGCGTTTTGAACAGGAGACGTTTTAAACATTATGACATTAGTTCATTTTAGGAATGAGACAATTTGATATTTAGGTATTATGAATTTGAAATTAAGTGAAATTAGTGATTTTAGCATTATGAAAATAAGGTGGAATAAGCCCTACTCACAAAATGCAGGCAATTATCGAAGTTAAACATACATAACTAGCTTTTCCCCGCGGCTTCGCCCGCGTAGTAAGTGTAATTTTTGCAATAATTGTTGAATTATTACGCCGGCAACGGCCTACTACTACTTACTTCCCCTATGAATAACCCTTCGTCGTCATTATATGTATACGAACTTTCAAATTAAGTACTAAGTCTTTAAATGAAGTCTTCTAGGTACAACTCATTACACCCCTTTAGGAGGCTAGTTTAAAAAAAAACTGTATACATCTACATATTATAAAAGAAACCTGCTTTCATGTTTCTAGCCACAGTTAAACTCACATTTACTTATGTGAACTTTCAACCCCCATCTAATCATGTAAAAATGCCCTTATCAATGTTTCCGATTGTACAGTCGAGTTCTCCAATATCTATACAGCCAACCTTTCAAAAATATCTAAACATGTGTCTTATGTCAGTAGTAATAAAGCCTGTGTACAGATATTTTTGAAAGGTTGTCTGTATAGATATTGGAGAACTCCACTGTACATTAGGAGCTTGTGACCGAAGTTTTTAACGTCTAACTTTAAAAACGACATGTTTTCCATATACGAACTTTCAACTCTTTTTTAACCCCCTTAGGGGATGAATTTTTATAATAACGCTAAATTATTTGTTTTGCTTTTTAGTAAGGAACCTTCGTACAAAGATTCAAGTCTATAACTTTCCAAATGAACGATTTCCATACAACTGTTCAACCCCTAAGGGTTTAATTTCGAAAAATCCTTTCTTAGTACACGTCCACGTACTGTAAAGAATATATGTTCCAAATTTCATGCCTATATCTTTAGCAGATTAGGCTGTGCGCTGTCTGTCAATCGACCAGTAACGCAAGAGTTTTATATATATAGAGAAGACGACCGTAGCTGTCAACACAAAGCTCCTCAAACAATGAAATGTCAACAAACGTAGCTTTAACGATCCGTTAAATTGAAACAGTCGGCCCTAAACGGTGACAATAAAATGGTGGTGTGTGGTGTCGGTTCCAGCGAGCGCGCCGGGCAGCGCCAGCACGTCCCGCGGCGGCAAGCGGCTCAAGATCGACCGCTCCTACACGTGAGTATCTGCTGCTACCGGCTGGTTGCTATTAAACAACTCTGGTTGCAATTAATCAAGCCCAGCGAACGAAAAAACCATACAAGTCTATCTAGCGCCGTAAAGT
The DNA here is from genome assembly GCA_932294315.1 of Epinotia nisella. NCBI lineage: Eukaryota > Metazoa > Arthropoda > Insecta > Lepidoptera > Tortricidae > Epinotia > Epinotia nisella. Next base: position 25,094,439 of record OW028673.1, read on the forward strand.
GACCCCACAAAAAGGATGTACATTGCTATTATGCGGACGTATGCGGACGTGGTGGCGGGGTGTCTAAAGGATGCCAAGCAGCCGTTTAGTTGGAACATGCGCACACATGCCGCATACCGGGTTTTGGGCACGTGTTTGGGTAGAAATTTGTAGGGTTTGGGGGGCCTTCTGTGGTTTTTCCGTTCGCTGGCCCAACCCATCAACTGCTGCTGCGAACGTTGTTAAACAAAAAGCGGCCAAGTGCGTGTCGGGCCACGCGCAGGGTAGGGTTCCGTAGTTGCCCGTCTGTCACAGAATGCGGACTTAAAAGGGGCTTTTGGGGATTTTATTATAGCTTACCCTCGTAAATAATCGTAAATATTAGATACTACGTAAACTAATCGAACCGCAGATCGCAAACTTTTAGCAGCAACAGGTTATTTAAGTAAAATAATTACGAAAATCTCCGAACAGTCCGCCTAAGTTTTAGCATTGCCACGGGTGGGGGGGCATGTCGCAGGGCAGGTCATTTGCGCGCTCGCCTCGGGCAAGAAGCACCGTCCCGTGAAAAAGCAACTCTACCGTCCACGGTAAAAGGTTCAAATTCCAATGACAATGTATATGCACCTGAAATTAAGTGCATTTCTTACCAGTTAACTAGTTATGTCTATTTAACTGTGATAGTTTTCCTTTTAAATTCATTATATGTACTATTGCCACGAATTTTTTCACGTCCCCAGGACGTGAAAAAATTTAGCCGGCAGGGGGGAGGGGACACAAATCGAACAAAAATTAGGGTTTTAAATCCCATTATCTCGCAAACGCATAACTAAGTTGAAAAATAGAGAGATTTTACCTGCCAATAAAATCCATATTGTGGTCCAGAAGTCCTCTTCGGGTTGTGAGAGAGCGTTTATTGAATTTTTGTTGAATATCTGCCTCAAATAGCCCATCTCTTGACTGTTTCCTGTAGTGACGTCACATCCCCTGGAACATAATTCGCAAAAGGCGCCAAACAACTGGTTCTTTTACCGCCATTCAACAGGGCTCGCTATCGTTTCAAGCGGTTTTTCGTCATTGCGTCTCACCAGGTAGGCCTTAATAGGCCCGGAGAGGACTTCTGGACCACAATATGGATTTTATTGGCAGGTAAAATCTCTCTATTGTGGCCCTTTCGCCCTCTCCGGGTTGTGAGACCTGTCTGTTATCACCTGGTGAATGGCCTTAAATGAAATTATGCATAAAATGTGGTAAAGTAAATAAAATTTATAAGTCAATTGACATTATTTATTAATTTTCAATAGTTCAATAGAGGTGCTATTTATAGTAATTTTATGCTAGATCCATAACATATGGATAGATTATAAAGTTTATTATTTAAATAAGATCTTAAAATGTTACTTATGTTTAAATTGGCTGAAAAAGGCGAGCTACGGACGTATCATTCACAGAATCATTAGCATTATTATTAATGAGTTGCCGTCTATAAAAATTATGAAAAGTATTCTCACTTCTCCAATTATCTCTGAGAAGAATTTCGTCAATTTGAAAGTTAAAAATATTTACCCAATTGGATGAAGACACAGCTGATCTAGTGCTCCCTGCAGAGCTGTCAATTCCTGCTTCATGAAGAATTGATTTAATCCATAGACTAATCATCATACGGCTTGCTGCTTTAATCTCACCCCTACATGTTATAAACAAAGCGGAAATCGACCCTCTCCTATTAGACGAAAGCGACAGTAATTGACGAATCCAGAAAACAGGGCTTATTCTATAATCAGGATGATCCAGTAGCTTCCAAGCTGACTGGCGATAAAACGCAGAATCAGTTTTTGAACCAAATATTGGATTGAAAATTATTTCTGACCCTTCATTAATCATATTACTTGAATTTATGTCTAACAGCGTAAGGTCGTGCACCCTGCGACCTGATGCGAGCAACAGTAATGTAGCACACCTACGTGAAACCTGATATAAGTTATTTACATCCGATATATCGTCTTTTAGCCAGTTCACTACTTGTCCCGGATTCCAAATTGGAGGTTTGGGATTTCGTGGTTTACGTAACGTGGTGTCAGGTAACCGACCGCGAAAACGCCGGAACTTGACTCCCTTCGGCCAAAATTCTTCCTTAGTGAAGGTCGATAGATGATCTGTTGGAACTCTCACCACAAAGGAATTAAAATTCACATTATGGCGAGACTACACCCTTCAGGATGAATCCGGTCTTCACGCGCCTATACTCCACGTTACTACTTCCTCAGCCTTCGTAGAGTAGCGAAGTTAACGCGATTTTAAAAAGATCCTATCTTTGGCCGCATATTACAAAACTAAACATTCGAGTCAAGATCAAAAACATAAGAGCATTTTTGTTGAATCTTACTAAAATTATTGGTAATGGTCACGTGCCAACGATAGATGGGAAAATCAGTTTCGATAATCGTAGCCTATTACTATGAACAATACCCATGTTGATTTTCAGACATTGTCACCACATTTTCCCCTTTTAGGGGTTGAATTGTCAAAAAACCTGAATCATATATTTACTCATTTATCGCTGGGAATACTCCTGTGAAGTTTCGAATGAAATACTCTTACTTAATTTGTTTCCCCATACAAACTTTGGACCCCCATTTCCCCCATTTAAGGGGTGAATTTTGAAAAATCCTTTCTTAGTGCACCCTTAAGGAACCTACGTGCCAAATTTGGAATCTCTAGATCCAGCGGTTTGGGCTGTGCGGTGATATGTCAGTCAGTCAGTCAGTCAGCCAGTTTCTTCTTTTATTTAATTATCGGCTCTAAATAGACTCTACATATCGACTCTACATATCGACTCTACATATCGACTACCTATCGACTACCTATCGACTCTATATAACGACTCTACATATCAACTCTACATATCGACTCTACATATCGACTCTACATAATGACTCTACATAACAACTCTATATATCAACTCTACATATTAAGAATTAAGATAGATGTCCACAATATTAAATTTCAAAATCGACGCCATATTGTAATAACGTCCATAATAAAAACCATAAAAACGACACCCATATTGATATTTAGACATTTCAACCCCAGCTCACCCCAACAGGGGAGATGGTATTTTACGTTAGCCACGTTGGATTTGAAAAATAAACCGTAGAAACGATACCCATGTTAAATTATTTTATTATTCGTTTCTATCATAGAACCTGTAGGTACTAATTTTGCGGAGTCTCACACAAATTTCCATCCCCTATTTTAGGGGCTGGGGGAAAATTAACAAAAAAGCAGGTATTTTTCGTTGGCAACAGAGTCTGTGTACCGATTTTTAGCTCCCTACCTTGAAAACTGCGAAAAGTCCCATATAAAATTTCGCCCCCTCTTTTAAGGGGTTGGGTACAGATTTCCAAAAAAAAATGATGCACGATTTTTTGTTAGTCACAAATATTCCGCACACCAATTTTTAGCTTTCTACCTTGAAAATTGCGGAATGCTCCATACAAACTTCCACCCCCCATTTTAGGGAAGTGGGGGGTTAGAATGAGACAAAAAGTAGCCTATGTCACTCTCCATTCCTTCAACTATCTCCACTTAAAAAATCACGTCAATTCGTCGCCCCGTTATGCCGTGAAAGACGGACAAACAAACAAACAAACAAACACATACACTTTCCCATTTATAATATTAGTATGGAAGTATGGATATTAGAATGTGCTTTGGTCTGTCGCGCCATGTCTAGCCCCGAGCTATTACCTACCTATCTACTAGCTGCTCTGAGGAGTTAAAACAAGCAGTAACGAACGCCGAATCAAGTTTTCTTCCTGAACAATCATAAGGCGAATATGTACGTAAAAGCCTACGGGTACTTATAGTTTTTATTGTGAATATATGTTCTCACTGCTTAGGTGAAAAGTTGTATGTGTTACTCGAGAGCAAAGTATTTGCGTCTCGTGCTTTTGAGTCCCCCGATGCGTTCAAGATTCTAACTTTGAAGCTACGCTCGTGATTTAATTTTAGAATCTTTCGCTTCCTCGGGACTCAAAATCAGCACTCGCAGCAAAAATAAACTTGCACAAATAACTATTAAACGTAAAAACACAAATAATAGTACATTGTGATACAAGCAAGCTATGTTGATCATTACATCCAAGGCAGAATTGTTTACGCAAGCAGGTGAGCGTGATAAGAGAGCCGAGGATGTAATTTTCAAAGCTCACGCGTTTCATATGACGTTTTTGAACACATTTGCGAGAAAAAAACATTTTCATAAGATGAAATTTTTATAGGTTACCCTAAGTTATTTTAGCCACACAGACTTCATACGAAGTCCAAAAACAATAGACTTAAGACTCGCGTGGCATGGGGGTGTCACAACGCATTTTTTTCTGTGGCGGCGAATGAGTTAAGGGATGAGAATAGAAGTAGCTACTCTATTTGAAATGGATGATATGTTTGCGCGTGCAGCAAGTGCGGCGTGACGGAGAAGGCGGTGCGGCGCTACCTGGCGCGCAAGCCCATGACGACCACCGAGCTGCTCACCAAGTTCAAGTCCAAGCTCACCGGGGTCAGCAGCGAGCGCCTGCTCGAGACCATGACGCAGATCCTCAAGCGGATCAACCCCTTCAGACGGAAGATCAACCGCAAGATGTATTTGAGTATCAAAAACAAATAATTTATTACCTAATCTTAAACGTACTCGATTTCTCCAATGTGATTCCGAGGGGTGATCACGTAACGTTTCGAAGGTACGTTAGGACAACTCCACCGTCATTTTTCCATACTAAAAGTGACATTTAGATCTACCTGACGCACGTACAGCCGTACAATGCGTTACGTGGTCGACCTGCTGGACATGTAATCAAGAATCACTTTTACCGACTTAGCGACTGATTGCTATTTCGAGGTTAGGTTAAAGAACGGCAGACTCGTACGTAGTGGTATAAAAATATCAAGGAATAATTTGGCGATTTTGTTGCGACATAATTTGAAAGCGATTGCTGGTCTGATTGTTTGTTCATAGAATGATTGTCTAATTAAAATTAGGCTACTACCGGGGTTCGTAGGCGGGGGGGCTTTACGTGGCGATTGGCGACCCTGTTTAGTATTTCGCCTGTAGGTATGCGGCGAGCCTAACGGCCTATGACGTTTTTCAGCACACTACAGATGATGCCATTTCAACTATAGCAAGTTGTTTTGACAAATTTGTGTGATAGTTTTTAGTTTTGCCGTATTAGGTTCAACTAGCCACTCTATCAACGTATTCGACTCCTTATTACAATATACCCTATTCTTACAGTTTTGAATTTTATTTCTCATATTCACTGGCCTCGCTATTCATAGTAGCGGTCCGCAAGTGCAACTGCGGTCCTTGTCGTGTCAAAAGTTTGTCGACAGATTTATAGTGTAGGTGGCGGCGGCGGTGGTGTATGCACTTGCAAGAACGAGACGCCACGCGAGCAGGCGAGCGTGTGCTACCGGCGGCGGCGCGCGGCGATGCGGTCGTAGTCCTCCAGCGTCTGCGGCAGCGGCTGGCCCGACGTCTCGGGCAGCAGAAGCGCCACGGCGCCGCCCGCCGCCGCCGTCACCCCCACCAGCACCAGCGGCAGGTCGCCCCACACCCGCTCCTGAATCATACAACAACCTCGCACTCCTTAGCATTATAGTAAGACAACATTTACTTAGTACAGTCGAGTTCTCCAATATCTATACAGACAACTTTTCCAAAATATCTGTACACAGGCTTTATTATTACTGACATAAGACACATGTGTAGATATTTTTGAAAGGTTGTCTGTATAGATATTGGAGAACTCGACTGTACATTAACGATTATCACCGTCCAAAAGGCAAGAAAACCAAAACATTAAAACTCGTATCCCACCACAGACTACTAAGAAGATACTACGTATCAGACAAACATCTGCCATACTTGTAGTTTAGCCGTCACGAGTCTGTGGCATGGCCTTGAAAGCCATGTCGATGTTGACGTTTTTTTTTTTTTAATTTCTTGTTATATAAATGGCGGGAATAATCCAACAATTTGAATTTTATGATTCTGAAACGCGGCAATATTCGAATTTATTTTCTACTAAAAATACTACTTCTGAAGGGGTAAGTTATTTCAGTTTATCAGGTAATATTACCAGATAAACTGAAATAACCTTTGAAATAAAATTACCATATATTAGTATTTATAATTGGATTTATTTTTCAAACATTTTTTATATTTTTTATACGCTTGCGCTTGCACAGGAGGCAAGTTTTCAATATCCAGCCTGGATATATCAGTGCCGTTTAATATTTTATTTATTGTTTTGCACCAGTTAAAAATACACAATGTAATAGACACCATAATAAATGACTGCCTGGCCGCATCTCGGTGCATGTTGCAACTGATAAAATCAAATGAATATTTGGATAGTAACATTTCATTTAATTGCTTTTTTATATTTTTTTTATGGGCATTACATTCCAAATATTCATTTGATTCTTTAACAATGTTGCCGAAGGTCCTCACAGCATGTTCGGAGGGATAGGTCAGTTTATTTTTTTTTATAACATTGTATTCTCTTTGGGAGATCCATTTGTGGATACTGTTTTTTTCCGTTGTTAAATATTTTTCGCATTGTGCACAGTCCAATGTTTTTAAAACTTTTCTCGTGACCCACCCCGCCGTGTATGCTCGCGAGTGTACATTTAAACGCTCCCGCGTGGCTTGAACCCATAGCTGTTCTGTCCCCTCCTCACGATCATTGCGGGTCGGGGACGAGGAAGGCACAGAATCAACAGATCTGGCAGTCATGGGGTCGTCCATTATACCGGTGTTAGTGGTGGGCAAGAATAAGGTCTGGATTTTAATAACTTGCTCCGCAGAGTCTTCTTCGCAATTATACGAACTTTCATGAAAGTTTATTAAATTAGTAATTAACAATGATTTAAACGTGCATTCAAAGGCATGGCAGGTCGGATCATTATATCTGGCGTTGTATGAGCGCACACGACCAAAAAAGTTTTCTATCGCGTCCGAGTTGAAATATCGCGGACGCATTATTTTTATGTTTTTGTTTTTTAAGACCTGCCATAGCCTTTGGTAGCTTTTTAAAGTTGTTATCCAATTTTTTAAGCTCGGGACCGATGTCGTTTTACCGTTGCCATCTATAAATCGAATATTTTCGATGATGGGTATGGCCTTTACCCAGAAAGCGTGATGTTCGGAGCTTTCAGTGACTGCAGTCCGCAGTTTCTTTCCCCTCGTGTGCTTGTGGTGGGTGCTAGCACCGTTGACGCTGTCGAACAGGTCGTCCAGGAACGTCACCAGCTCCGCCGTGTTGGCCAGCGTGGCGCTCACCGGCCTCCCGTCCGCGTAGTGCGCTGGGAAATGTTATGTATTATTAGCAAACAAATTGCGTCCCTACTTACAATTATTCAACACGTCAAAATCTAAACCCGACATAAAATTGTTTAAGAGGAGTAGTAGGTAACGCCAAATGATCGTTTTTGAACCTACTACCTACCTAAGCCTCTACCTATAGTTCTTCTTACCTTTATGTCGGGTCTTGATGAATAAAAATATGAAAATAAAATGCATTAGAGATCTGAACGATGAAATTAAATTTCGTGTAGAACATTTAGGTGTTATGTAAAAAAAAAATCTTGAGGCTGTCTTTTCTTTGTATCAAAGTAATCCATTAAAAAAAAACTCTATCGTCTAAGGTAGACACTGAAGATTCCAATTCCAATGACATTTTTATATAAAAAGTCAGCCACATTAAACAATCTCAACCATAAGTGTATAGATACTTACAAAATGAAGCTGTGTAGGATAAAGCCGCTGCCATGGTTTTGCTAAACACACGTACACAGTTTTTCACCTGAAAAATATAACAATAATCTTAGTAATAGGGTCCCGTTTTTAACCGTTGGGTACGGAACCCTAATAAAAACTACAAAACGATGTTGACACTATTTTTGTTTTACAAAAACGTGCAATCCGAGCGATATATGGCTTGAAAAGCCGTGACTCCCTAAGAGAATTATTTAAAACTATTGGGATTATGACCGTGCCAAGTATTATGTATGTTAGGAAGAATCAAGAATTATTTCGTAAAGGATGTGACATTCATAAGATAAATACTAGGAATAAATTCAAATTGGTAGCAGTAAGTACTAGGTTAAGTAAAGTTCAAAAGTCATTTGTGGGGCTCTGTACACGCTACTACAACAAGTTACCAGATCATGTTTTAGACATGTCTGAAAATAAATTTAAGTCCTTTGTAAAGACATCTTTGAATAATAGAGCTTATTACAGATTGGACGAATATTTACCAGATAAGGAGATATGGACAAATGTCAATGACATTACTTAATTAAGTTACCTGTTATATAATACGATGTAGTTATGTAAAAACTTGACATTCATAAAGTGTTCGCCATGAATTTATTTTGAATAAATGAAATTGAATTTGAATTCGAATTTGAAAAATGTCAGTCGTCCATTTTGTTGAACTTTACGTGAGGCGTTAAGAGCAAAGACCCTTCGGCATACAGCCATGATTTAAAAGCACAGTTAAAAATATTTTACATGCACACTAAATTGCTACATTCAAGTTTTTAAATGTTTAAATCATTGTTAATCATATTTTATTCGTGTTTTTACGTTTAAATAAATTTATAAATACGTCTTAAAACATTTTGTTTGAGTTAAAACCTCCTTGTTTAGTGTCATGAAAGAATATTTACCTTCATTTTCTTAATTTTCTCCGGGAGTATGTGCTCGTCGTTGAGCTTGTGGAGCAGCCGCGCCTGCGCGTGCCCACAGTCGGTCCGGTACACGTCCACCAAGTCCTGCCACTTGGATGTTTTACCCTCCATTACTATGTTCTTGGTCAAGAAGTTGTTTCGAACCCCTTTGATTAAATGTGGCGGATCATACACCACACTGAGGCGTTGGCCATTTAAATGTATGGTATCATCTGGAAAATACACATACAAAATGTATTAACATAACCGCATTTCAACCTAAGTTTAGTGATTTGTTCACTTTGATGTAAAACATTTTAGCTACTGTGTAATCGTAGTTTTTGTTATCTCTACTTCGTCATTTTAGGTTATTTCAAGAGCGTAGTTCTAAAAACGAGCCGAGGAGCGCATAATAAGATCACAAGAATGTTTGCACACCTATTTTTCCACGGTATACATAACATATATATAGGTCTATTTTATGATAAATGTAGTCGGTTCACTTATTATGAGATTGTCTTTGTTTCTGATATGTAAAAAAATAAAATAAATAAATATCTTGGGACAATTCACACCTATTGATCTAGTCCCAAACTAGGCAAAGCCTGTACTATGGGTACTAGACAACGGATAAACATACTTATATAGATAAATACACACTTAAATAGATATGTATATTAATATTCATTACAGAGTATATAATTTAGTAAGGTCAAAATATAGTAAAATACAGTTTAAATACAATTTAAAACAGTCAATAAAACTACACTTAGTCAAATAACCCGCCCCGTGTCATTCCGGGTGCAAAGGTGCCCATCACACTCGCTGCATTGCCGCGCTGAATCGCGATCGACAACCTTTGCAACAGGAATGACCCGGAACGGGAGTCATGCCCTCTTAGTCGCATACGGCGCCCAACTTCCGCCAAGAATGTTCTGGCCTCTGAGCACCAGCAACCCATCGTCTCCACCGCCAGAGGGACAAACGAATAATTATTCAGCGCGGAGTATTTGTCCCATGTCCCAAATAGATATTAAACATCCAAGACTCGAGAACAAACATTCGTATTCATCATACAAATATCTGCCCCGACCGGGAATCGAACCCGGCAAATATTAATATAAATATTACATAAAATGTAAGTATAAGTTAATCTAAAGATAATTACCAGTATCCTCGCCTGCTAAGATTTGGGATCTTCTAGTGTCCTCTTGAAGGCTTTTAAACGCGCTCTGAAATGACGTCCCTTGGTCACTTATCAAAGCGATAGGCTGGAGCCCCGTCTCGCAGACAGCAGCCACAATGGCCTTAATTATGGCCTTCATTTGAGGACCCGACGCAGCACCTTCAGAGAAGTAAAAAGCGGTTGGCTGTTGCCACTTATAAACCGCACCTTTTATTATAAAAGCCAATGCGTGGTCGGCCAAGTGGTTTGTCTTTTCACACAATTCCACGAACCCATTGATGGTGTCATGTTTTCTGGAATAATGGACGCCAGCATCCAATTTCATTTCATCAAATATTATGGAGCACATTTTTTTGGCTTCATTCCACTTGCTGACCTGAAAATAAAAGAGAGTTATTTCTAATGGCATCCTTAGCTTATTAAATTTTTCATCACATTTGCTCCTAAAGCGCTTACATAGATACAATAGGCTATATTACGCACTATCACTCTTTAAGCAAGGAGGTTTTTACTCAAATACGATGTTTGAAAACCTATTTATAAATAAATCTAAAAGTATAAACACTAATAAAACATGTTTAACTGAAATAACTAAAGATTAAAAATAAAACAATGTGGTAATTTATTGTGTATGTAAAATCTTGGGATTAGGTGTAAAAGTGGACCACGAGCTCCTTTAGGACACAACCGGGAATAACACAAGGAGGATGGATGGGTAATTTAGTGTGTAAAATATTATTAACAGTGATTTTAAATCGTGGATGTATGCTGAGGTGGCCTTACGCGCCTTACGTCAAATTCAACTATATTATTTTTTAATATATTTTAATTTAATTAATAACAATAATGATGTAATACTGTATATGGACTACTATGTTTCCGGAATAAATATTTTTCATTTCATTTAAATTCATTATGGACAATTGATGACATATGGCACTGAAACTTGGTCGCTTACTATGGGCCTCATAAGAAGGCTCAAAGTCACCCAAAGGGCTATGGAGAGGGCTATGTTAGGAGTTTCTCTGCGTGATCGCATCAGAAATGAGGCTATCCGCAGCAGAACCAAGGTAACCGATATAGCCCTCCGAATTGCTAAACTTAAGTGGCAGTGGGCGGGGCACATTGCACGTAGAACCGATGGCCGCTGGGGCGGAAAGGTTCTCGAGTGGCGACCACGTACCGGAAGGCGCGGCGTGGGTAGGCCCCCACAAGGTGGACTGATGACCTGGTAAAGGTCGCGGGAGTCCGTTGGATGTGGGTGGCGCAGGACCGGTCAATTTGGAACTCTCTGGGGGAGGCCTATGTCCAGCAGTGGACGTCTTTCGGCTAATATGATGATGATGATGATGATGATGGACAATTGATATTTTCTATTTTTATTTGTATTATTTTTGTTTAAATGTATTTTGTTTCCTCGCAAATGTAACAAGTTTATGGTAAAATATATATAAACTTGCCTCTTGTTTAATGACATTGAAGATTTGAGGGTTAATACCAGCTTCGATGTTCACATTTAACAACAACTTGTTAAGTGTTGTTTTGCATGGCAGGATAAATATTCTTTGGAGAAATCTGTAGCACTTCGGGCTTTGTTTCATTATTGACAACGCAATTACTTTTTCTTCCAGGCTAAACTTTCTTCCTTTTTTACTTTTGGTGCAAAGTTTAATTTGCATCCATAAAAACTTCCTTGCCACAGAATTCATCCCTGCCGTTAGTTGTTTAAATGAGGCCTCCTTTGATAGCTTCAGTGCCATCTTGGCTCGCCTAAAGTAATTCTTTTGCTTATTGGCTTTTTTATAGTGCTGGTATAACTCTCTACACTTTGGTGACAGTTGGCTGGAGTTTGACAGAATTCTTTTTCGACAAAACCATTTCGCATTTCGCTGATGCATTTCCGTCCTCGGCGTGTTCTGTGCTTGACCACCTGGTGCCGGTAGGGGATCTGAAAATGAAATCAACATTAATGTTTATTTCAATTATACTAATAATATTATATTAACTGTAAGGGGGCAGTTTGATGATAAGTGTGTTCTGAGCAAATAAGATATTTTTAGTAAGTCTAAGGTTATGTTGACAGACGGCAACATCATAATAGTTAAAACAATGATGCGTAGTTGCAGTGTCCAAGAGGCACCCGGATGACTCGCGGTATTTGAGCTCCCGAAGCGTTGTGGAACCGCTCTGTGCAACCCGAACTCAACTTGGCCTGGGGCGGCAATAGAACGAGGGGTACACAATGAGATCCGCAATATCTAGGTCGGAAACTAGTTTATGTAGCTAGAATTTAAATTGAAAAAGAAATTGAGCGAATAGAATGTTTTTTCATACAAAGTCTCTAATCGCTTATTTTTTTCTATTATCGAACGCGCGAGCGAAGCAAACGACGTTCTCTGCTTTAGTTTGGGCCGAAAATCGTTCATCTGTCTGGTGTCTGTCCAGCTGCTCTCCTGTACAGGTCGCATTTCTGAACCGATTCTCGTGAAATTTTCTAAGCAGGTTTGTTAATTATACGGTTTTTATTGTAGCCACTATTTCTAAAAAAAATATTAAAAAGATGTGCTCGCGGTTTTTACAGCTTACAGAGCCACTAGTAATCTCCACTTATAATAAATCTCTAAATTAAAAAATGAATCAGCCAGTATCATTTCAGACTTTGTTCTGTCACGAATGATCTCAGCTTCCCATGAACGGAAACATATGAAACATTTTTTATACATTATTATTCTGGCTTCCGCTTAGGATAGTTTTTATGCGACTGCGACAATTAATTAATTTTCCTAAATATCTGACCTCTTTAAAATGTTCATTTCTTTTTCTATCTAATATATATATATCGCTGCCACATCTGTCAAGCTGTCAGTAACGTCAAAATGGCAGAATGGCTTTGTATTTTACGGATTAATAATTTAGATCCGGACTACGATAGACATTCACGAAACGCGTACCAAACGATCCAGCATAAAAAATAAATATATTCTAATATGAGAACTTATATGCGCAAATTTCGTATTCAGACGTAATTTCAATAAATGTATCAACAAATTTGAACAATATAATTGTAACACGAATTTGTTTTTTTTAATGGCATGGCGGGCGCTCTTGGCGCGTTGAGCCAAAGTATGAGGAATGGGATTAAAAGAAAATACGGATAGATCGGAAATGTAGAAGATAAGCGAAAGACCAGGAAAGAGTAGTGTAATATATATTATATTAAAGTTTGATATTATTTAAAGACTAAAAATAAGGCTTTAAAATAAATATTCTTATACAAGGATGAGTCATACTTTTTAAACTTTGAACCATATGTTTTAAATAAGACAAATTACTACAAACAGCCAAGTGCTCACGTTTAAACGCCTAGCAATTTGTCACAACAACTTACTATAGTTAGACTGGTTAGGAATGTATGGCTGACTGGCTGTCTCTTTCCAACTATCGCAAGTTGGTGTGACAAATTGCGCCCGTTTGTAGTGTACCACACTGGCGCGGCCTGCGGTGGCGGTCAATAGTAAATTTGACAGTTAATGACAAGTTTACTATTTGACTGCCGCGGCCAGGCCGCAACAGTCTGTGAGAAGGACCACACTGGCGCGGCCTGCGGTGGCGGTCAATAGTATAGTAAATTTGACAGCTTATGACAAGTTTACTATTGACCGCCGCGGCCCGGCCGCGCCAGTTTGTGAGAGGCTTAATGCCTGCTACACACCGGGGCGGCCTGCGGTGGCGGTCAATAGTAAATTTGACAGCTAATGACGAGTTCACTATTGACCGCCGAGGCCAGTTCACAGAAACACCAAGTTAGCGGCGGTGTCTACGTTTGTAAAAAAACCGGTCAAGTGCGAGTCTGATTCGCGCACCGAGGGTTCCGTCTTGCCCCACCCATTAATTTTGGAAAAATCTTAACGACGCATAGAGTAGTTAAGTCATGAGTACCTACAGCGCCATTTATCGGTGCATTTTGTTACTAACTTGCGCGACCAAGGAACTCGGTGTGTACATAATATGTTGGTTTTCAGCGATAAATCTTTATCAAGTGCTCTCGTACTCTTTTTGTATTTGCTAGAAGGTACTTTCAGAATACTTTCATACGAATGTGAAGGAAAAATATTAAGCACCTAATTAACAAATGATTTTTTAAGAATAAAAAAATACGCTAGGTTTGGTTATACTGACTCTATTATGTATAACTGATTGAGATGAAATTTGGTGCAGAGATAGTTTGAATTCTGGGGAAGGACAAAGAATAGTTTTTATCCCAAAATTAATTACCTAAGGGAGTGAAAATAAGGCTACGATATAAACGAGTTCCACGCGGACGAAGTCGCGGGTGGAAGCTAGTTTATATTATAAGAAACTAGTTTCCGACCTAGATGTGGCGGATCCCATTGTGTATACAAAGATTCATGTTATTCTAGAACGTCGTTTTAAAATGAGAAACAAACTACGGCTGTATGGAGAGTCGCACGTACTGGCGACTATTTGTGATAAATTATGTTCCCGTTACCTGAATTTGCTAGAGTTAGCTCAATTGACGGCCCTGCAACAGCGATGCTAGCCTGGTCAGCAGGAAGCACAGAGGGAGCACCCACTGAAATTAATTTATAAAACATACTTAGCTTTATAAGTTTGATAAATAAGAACAGCAAGAAGCCACTGCAGCTGAGCGGTAAGGCGCGTGACTTTCAATTTTGAGGTCGCGGGTTCGAATACCTGCTCGTATAGTCAACAGCAAAAGTAGGTTATTATTTTTTCACCTTATCGCAATGGAATAAGGTACAAAAGTGATAACTTACTTTTGCTCTTGACTGTACAGTCAGCATCAAAAGTAGCTACGCAAACTAAGACATCAAAAGTCTTTATTAAAAGGGAATAAGAGCTTTTGACGTCTTCGATTGCGTAGTTACTTTTGATGCTGACTGTACCACTGGGTTTTTTCAGAAAACCTATGTACAAAATATCATTTGATATTTAACAGTGGCTTTACGGTGAAAGAAAACATCGCGAGGAATCCGGTCTAATCTCAATAAGGTCTAGTTTTCCCTCTGGGTTGAAAGTTCAGATGGTAGTCGCTTTCATAAAACTAGTGCCTACGCCAAATCTTGGGATTAGGTGCAAAAGCAGACCCCGGGCTCGTTTAGGGCACAACCGGGAAAACGCTAGGAGGATGATGATGAAATAGGAACAGCAACACTTATTAAAATATAATAAAACTGGTCGCTCACTTATTTGAAGTCTAATATCCGTTTCATTATATGTCCTTTAACATGTAAACTGAGTCTTAACTCAGTTTTTTTTTATATATAAAAAAGCAAGACTTAATAATCATGTTAGCCTGAGGCAGCAGAGCCAACAGAGCTCTGGTTGATAATTTTTAAACGAATAAGGGATAAAATATATGAATTGCAGACATTGAGTTATGTGAGTCCCCAATAGGTATTGTGTTAGGTTCAGCGCTAGTAAAAATAGTTGCAAGTGTGGAAAATAAATAAATATTGTAGAATACTCGCTGCCTTATTTCTCACACCTTCGATTCGGAAAAGTAAGTTTGCTACATTTCCGTTCAAGCTACTTTTTTATGTAGCCTTTACGCAATATGCCAATTGAACACAGATCTTAATAAAATAATTGATTGTAATGTCATCGTAATCGATTAAAAACGAACATATTTCAAGTTTTAACTTTAACATTGTTATATAAAAATTCATGAATTATTCGTAATATTTAAAAAAAATGACACAATAAATTATACGTTTTACTGAAATCAAAAGTATTCTATCGTAGAATCCTTCGCTTCACTCTTGATTCAATGTACCGCCTTCGCCGTAAATACATCATTTTGCTCCCTTGAGACACAAATAACTAATGATTAGTCTTTATTGCCAACAACTCATCATCATCATCATCATATCAGCCGAAAGACGTCCACTGCTGGACATAGGCCTCTCCCCAAAGAGTGCCACAATGACCGGTCCTACGCCACCCGCATCCAGCGGACTCCAGCGACCTTTACCAGGTCATCAGTCCACCTTGTGGGGGGCCTACCCACGCTGCGCCTTCCGGTACGTTGTCGCCACTCAAGAACCTTTCCGCCCCAACGGCCATCGGTTCTACGTGCAATAGCGTACGTGCCAACAACTACTTATTAATTATGAAGTGCTGGCATGTCCTTGTGACACAAAGGCCTATCTATAGAGATATCTTAATTATGTTGTCTTAAAAAAATATGTGTTTGTCATTTAGACTGAAATGTTGTCTGTACCTACCTGAATTTTGTGGATTTGGTTCAACTGACGGTTTTGCAACCGCAACACTAACAACATTGCTGCCATGATCAGTTGAAGGCATGGATTCCAGTGGTACACCCGCTGAAAACAATAAACATGAAAAATATATAAATATTGTGTGCAATAAATTGTAGGTCAGACTATGACAAAGGGGGCCCGTTAAAAAGACAGATTTTTTTTGACCAAAAGTGAAAAATATATAGGAATCATAAAAGACTTACACGAAACTATCATTTAAAATAGGTGTCATAATGACACCACTTTGACGAAAACTATTCTAAGTGTCTGAAAAACAGAATCTTTGAAGCCCTATATTTCCGCCATTTTTAATTTTAGAGAAAAGTTTTTTCTATAAAACATGCTTATTTTAGCGTCTTCTATACCATAGCGGGTCCCACCCCCAAAAAGACTATAAAATAGGGGTTATAATGACACAACATACATCGAAAATTTTACAAGTCCCAGAATCTTCGTGTCTTTGAGGTCTAATAATTCGGCCATTTTTTAATTTAGAGAAAAGTTTTTCAAATAAAAGAAGCTTATTTTAATGTGTTCTACACGAAACTATCATTTAAAATGGGTGTCATAATGACACCACTTTGACGAAAACTATTTTAAGTGTCTGAAAAACAAAATATTTGAAGCCCCATATTTCCGCCATTTTTCATTTTAGAGAAAAAAAATTCAAATAAAAGAAGCTTATTTTAATGTGTTCTACACGAAACCATCATTTAAAATAGGTGTCATAATGACACCACTTCACTCGAAAATTTTCTAAGTCCCCGGCCCCCTTTATCATAGTCTAACCAAATTGTATTTTTGAATAGTAACATGATTCTAATGTGATATGAGACATTGAGAAATAACACAAAATTACTTTAATGAAGTTACCTGAATCATCTACAGCACTCTGGGATGGTCCAGCATCAGCTTGATTAATTGATTTTCTCATAGCATAGGTGTGGTCATAATGACATTTCCCAGCATATGAGTGATCAGACTTTGCCATGCTTGTAAGGTCCATTGATTCTAATAAATAAATAAAATCATTATGGATAACTAATGTACAGGTACTAATCACAACACTAGAAAATAAATGTCATGCCCAAAAAATTTGGTACACCCTAACCCGTTTGGGTTCCACGCGGATAGATTCACGGGCAGAAGTTAGTTTAAATGAAATAAAACCATACAGAATACTGTAACTGTAAGGTAGGGTTGAAAATATTTGTCATATAGAAATGGGGGTATGCCCGAGAAGTCTTTGTCTCGATTAAAAACCGTCAACGTAACGGCGCACTTTAATGTACTTATTGTAAATGTTGTAAACATGTCATGTAATTACAC
This sequence comes from Epinotia nisella, assembly GCA_932294315.1. Taxonomy (NCBI): domain Eukaryota; kingdom Metazoa; phylum Arthropoda; class Insecta; order Lepidoptera; family Tortricidae; genus Epinotia; species Epinotia nisella. The sequence goes on from OW028673.1 coordinate 25,111,977, forward strand.
AATAGATGCCATACCGTAAACTTGCATTTAAAATAAAAGCTATACAGAATAAAGATTTAGGAATTCGACACACTTAGTTCAGAAATAATTTCGATTAAACCCTACTACATAATAAATACCACATCCATACAGATAAATGCCACGTGTTATTTAAAATGAGTACCTGATAATCAAAAGGTAAAAGTATATCACATACCTATTTCAGCAGATGTGTTAGCTGGCGTTCCACTGGCTATCTCTTCGGAGGTAAACAATGTCGGACACGCATTCGGTTTTAATATTCTATTGCTCGAAAGGTATTTGGCCTCAAAGTGTTTATGGCAAACGTATAGTTTACCTATTTCGACCCATGTCAAACCCTCAAAGATAGTAAACGGAACTGCTGAAATAGTTTTATGCCACAACATAAGTTTCTCACTGGCCGCTGGCATTTTGTGAATAACGTCCTTTCGTTTGCTACTGCTATTACAGCCAGGTATACAGCACTTGCGATGCATTTTGAATATCAAAATGACACGTAGCACTGAATATTACAATTATCACAGAGAAATAAAGGTACGGAAATTAATCAACGCAAACACTTCACTAACTCGATGCAAAAACTGTAATGGTGGAGCGCCGAGCGCCCAAATTTGACAGTAATTCGTATTTCGAAACAAAAATGAAGTAGTAGGGATAGCCAATAGCAATGAGCTTAAACGTCAACATCAACATGGCCATTCCGCTTCTACGGCTACGTTTCGTTCCTCGTAGATAAACGCCCGCTATCCCACACTCGACTAATGACTAACCCACCTAGTGTGAATGATGCCATATTCAATTATTCAGACACAAAATACTTTAGAGTCTGGCAAACGAAAGTTGAACCTCGTAGTTATTTGATTGGCAACACTTTGTCTCTATGTGTGTCTATCTGAAGTGTCATGACGTATGTCAAATTGAAATTTCTCTGAGAAAAAGTTTCCGATATTTCAGCTGTGTCAATTATTTTTGAAAAATATAATCAGCTTCCTCGTTTACGTTTTGGGTCAAGGACGGACAATCACTTTCCTTGATCCTTCTCATATTACAAAAAAAAATATCTTAAATATCTGTGGTAAACTGACACTGGTAATGACAAATATAGCTGCTGCAACTGACAACCACAAAAAATACAAATACTTTCCAGTCAAGTGTATGCCGAGGATTTTCTCGACAGATTAGTAAAGTTTGCAACAAAATCGGTTCAGCCGTTTTCACGTGATGCAGGAAAAAATGAACTGACGAACAGACAATAATTCTAAAAACTGATGGAACGTGTTCTGTTATCGATTCCCAGCCAACTTTTTTTTGAATGTCTTCCATGTACAGACTTTCGACCCTCTTCAGCTTTATTATATATATGTATATTTTATTTTATCTATATATATAATACGCGAGCCCGATTTTTGTACATGCCATCAGATCTACAGTTATGGTCCGATTTTGATAAATGATATGTCGTTCGATTCGTCTCATGCTGGAGATTTGCAATAAGGTCTCCGAATTTTATTTTTTTATTGAAAAAGTACTAAAATTTTAATTTAAAGAATCTACCGTGCGCTGACCACGTGACCTTGGCTGTGTGACGTCACGTGACGTACCTAACTCCTGTTTTGACTGGAGATGACAATGTAAAATAAATAAACAAGAATTGAACTCAAACCTGTAGTAAGTTCTTCAGCATAATAAATTATAAATGTTGAGTCGGCCACATATGGATACAACACTAATAAAATTAAGTAAATAGAAAATAAACGATCTTTTACAATGTTTACAAAAACTGACAGACGTATTGTGTCAACTGTGGATTAATTTTTTTAGTGACATAGAGTTGTCAATATTATTTGCCATGTTTATATTTATTTCAAAAAAGTTTCTATACTAACTTATTTTCCCATATTCGAGATGTTGGGAGAAGAATGAGGTTTAAACCCATTAATTGTCGTGGACCCCATATAGGCTTTATTTACCTTAGCACAATGTCGTAGGCACCGATAGGCTTCAAATTTGAAGTAAAGATGTAGAAAACGAACCTCGATTAAGTACTAAAAATTTTTTCGGATACCGGGGACTCCCATTGGCAACTTTATTCACCCGACTTGAATACCATCCAAATTATTTCAGGTTCAGATAATTATATTTCGATTACAGGTAGGTATAAATTGTAATTTGTCAAACCGATATGACTTAATACTGGAAAACAGTATTAAACTATTTAGCGGTATAAATAGTCAAATGCAACTATAACCGGTAAAATATTATTTTAAACCATTAACGGTCCCCGATACAGTATTCTTTGATCTGTGCTGATACTTATAATAAACAGGTGTAATGTCTGTGAAATGTAAGTTTGTATGTTGGGGATAGTCTCAGAAACTATACCCATCTTATTCTAAAAATCCTTTCTTCAGTACCTATGTTATATATGTAGAATGGACCTACGGGATTATGTGCTATAATATTTTATCCCGTCGCTCCGCCTAGGTTCTTTGTATACGCGGCGGAGCCGCGCGGGCAGCTAGTTTATTTTATTAGGCTCACAAAACAAGTTAAAGTCTATGAAATAATACAATTTTTGCAATAATGTTCGGATCTGGACTTTAACTCAAAATATGTGTACATAAAGAGTTATTTTAGATAAAATTTATTTTATAGAGGATGGCCGTATAATTTGAGACGTTGGTTGTTAAACTACTTATATATTTAATATGATGGTGTGACAGTGAAACAATTTGATTAATATATTATATGAGATTATTGAGTATCGTAAAATAATTGTTCTCAAAAATGGCCCGCAAAATGTACATTAGTCGCTACATATTGGAAAGTGAAGTGTATAGTTTCAGGTCAGATCAAAATTAAAAATAATAAACATTGCAGGCCGCCTGGAATGTTACATATAAATTCCTTTATTTGTCGAGTACCAAACTTTAAAAAAAGTTGAAACCGGCATATAAAAGACGGCACAGGTCGTATTCGGCCAATTCGACTCGTATTTTTCTGTTGCAAACACGACGTTTTTGTATGTGATCAAATAGTTTGCGTTTTTCGGTGGAAAAATACACTTGCGATTCGGTTTAAAAAGTAAAACGGCGGGAAATCATTAATATTTTCACGTTGTGCAACGATATTTAAAGTTTATTATTCCCCCATTTTTGAGAAAAGCACTATATTAGCCTTAGCCGGAATGGCAATTGCAGGCTTCGTATTATAATTAAACGGACTCGCAAGCTCGTCCGTTTAAACAAATACTCAGCCTGCAATTGCCTCCTTCCCGGCCACGGCAATAATGTACTATTCTGATGCTGTTCTTAAATTTAGCCATATTATCAATAGGTAAATTTATCCAGAGAAGAATGCATCGCAACTGTGTCATTATCATTATATAATCGACACATTCTTGTTATGGAATTATAATAAGAAGTTTTATTTTTATATACTTGCAACTGGAAAATGCTGCGCGAGGGGTTACGTTGTTTAAAATGAGTAATGAAATAAAGTAGTGAGAGAAGGGAGGGGCAGTCGATGTATGAGTGGATTATTTTGTAGAGAATTAATAATTCGCTGCATTGTCTACGCGAAGATAGACGGCATGTTAAAGTGTTGAAGCCTAATCGAATAGGGTCTGAACTGACGACCCAGCTGAAGTCTATAGCAGATGACGTTCAAAAACCGCTTTTGTACTCTTTCCAGGCGATCAATGTGAATGTTGTAGAAAGGTGACCAAATAACTGAGCCATACTCAATGGTGCTTCTAACTAAGGAGCAGTATAAAATTTTCAAAGTTTGAGTACTCTTTTTGAAATCTTTTGTAGATCGGGAAATAAAGCCCAGTAGTTTGTTGCATTTGGGCACCAAGTAGTCATAATGGGAATGGAAGTTTAATTTATCATCAAAAAGGATGCCGAGGTCGCGGATTACTTGCTGGCGACTCAAAGATACTCGTATATTGTTCAGCATGTAGTTAAAATTAATTTTGTTTTTTGAGTTTGTGAATGAAATTGTAACGCATTTATTTATGTTTAATGACATACGATTTATATTACACCAATCAGAAACCGTATTGAGATAGATCTGTTTAGGTGTTTTGTTTTAATTCATTATTACCTTTTAACCATCATGATATTCTCCTCCAAAAAGAATAAGCTCATTATTGATGAGGTGAGGGGTCAAACTGGCATAGGCTCTGGGCGAAGGTGGTCCAGGTAGGCTCTTTTCTTTAGCTGCTGACCGTTTTGCTTCTTCGCGTTCAATCTCAGCAATCACTTTAGATATGTCTTCCTAAAAACGAACTTGATTAATAAAAATAATGCTAGCAAATCAGACGTAGCAGTAGCATTCAGGAATACATCAGGATGATTTTTAGGGTTCCGGACCAAAAAGGTAAAAACGGAACCCTTATGGTGCGACTTCGTCCGTCTGTCTGTCTGTCACAAAGTCAAATATCTCAGGAACTACTAATGCTATCGATTTGAAATTTGGAATAGTTGTAAACAAAGCTAATCCTCGTATATAGAAAATGAAAAATTCTAATATATACTTTTAATTTGTATAAAAAAGGGCGGATAAGAGGGGGGGCAAAAATTCAAAGTCTAGTTAGTAGGCCAAGTGGGGTATCATATGAAAGTGAATTGTACATTCTAAAACAGTTTTTTTTTTCTACAATGGTAAAATTTTGATTTATAAAGAAAAACGTTGAAAAAAATACCATTCCCCCCCCCTTATCTCCGAAGTTAACCAAGCGAAAAATTTGAAAATAATATATATGATTAATATTAACGTGAATACTACCGGAAAAGTATAACAAGACCTCTATCTAGCGTAATTTTTTTTTATCTTCAAAAATCATATGTTAAAATTGTTTGTAATTTAATACTTCTGTGTTTAATTTTTTTCTTTTAAATTCGTATGAAAGTGTTCTGAAAGTATCTTCTAGCAAATAAAAAAGAATTATCGAAATTAATTCACTTGATAAAGAATTATCGCTGAAAAACCAACATACAGTAAGGGAAATGTATTAACGTACCACCGTAGAACCCTATCGCAATAAGGTGACATACCACTCGAGTTTGAGTGACGGCGGCCTGTCAATTGCGACAGGGTTTTACGGTGGTACGTGAATACATTTCCCTTACTGTACTGTACATACCGAGTTCCTTGGTCGCGCAAGTTAGTAACAAAATGCACCGATAAATGGCTCATGACTTAACTACACTACTTATGCGTTGTTAAGATTTTTCCAAAATTAATGGGTGGGGCAAGACGGGTGTGTTGTATGATATTTCGTACGGAACCCTCGGTGCGCGAGTCAGACTCGCACTTGACCGTTTTTTTATACACTTGTCAATATTCGGCACATTGCTTTTGGAAGGGGACTGTTTTTGGGACACTTAAAAATAAAGTTTATTTCAATGGGTATATTGTACGCTGAGGCCTGGGGGTCAATCACGTGACGCATTGTACGCGCGTCAGGTAGATCTAAATGTCACTTTTTATAAGGAAAAATGACAGTTAAATATACCTAACGCGCGTAAAAACATGTTACGTGATCGACCCACAGTTCATACCTATAGAAGTAGGAGTTATTTTATAAAGTTGAGCACAATTGTGCATAATGCAGTATATTGTGACCAAACAAAATAACCTAAGTCATAGTCAACAACATTTTTTTTTTCTGGCTTTACTGAGATTAGCCCAGGGATCGGAAACCGGTATAATTTGTAAACCGGTTTCGGCCGTTGGCCCCAAACCGAAATGAATAGCGTTTTTGGTTTCCGTTACCGGTATTGAAATTATATTTTTCCTAAAACCGTTTTAGGCCGCTTTCGTTTCTGTTGAACGAAATTAACCGGTTCGATTGAAGTCGCCAGAGAGACAATGAGTCGTTCTTTCTCACTTACACATACAACAGGCTTCTTTCCTGAAAATGGACGGCTAAGTTTTAAGTTACCTACTTCACTCGAATTTGACTGCGCGGCAGTGCGGCACCGCCAGTCGTACCATACCAATACCATCATTCAGGGCGCGTGTGCGTTTTTAGGGTTCCGTACCCAACGGGTAAAAACGGGACCCTATTACTAAGACTTCGCTGTCCGTCCGTCCGTCCGTCCGTCTGTCTGTCACCAGGCTGTATCTCAAGAACCGTGATAGCTAGAGAGTTGAAATTTTCACAGATTATGTATTTCTGTTGCCGCTATAACAACAAATACTAAAAAAACCGGTCAAGTGCGTGTCGGACTGGGGCTCCCATACAACAGACATGATTTTTTGCCGTTTTTATAGATAATGGTACGGAACCCTTCGTGCGCGAGTTCGACTCGCACTTGGCCGGCTTTTTTATTTTTTTAACTACTGTACTCGTTTAAGTCAGGAGTCAGGAGGTGGATAGTGGAACTCCTCAATGGCTACTAGTGTACCCCTCGAGTTTGGATTAATTCGGTTTGTTTTGACGAGTTCTGTACATTACACTTGGTGAAGATGGTCTGATGATGGAGTCAGGAGGTCGATAGAGGAACTCCTCAATGGCTACTTGTATACCCCTCGAGTTTGGTCTCTTTTGTTTTGTTTTGACGAGTTCTATACATTACACTTGGTGATGATGGTCTGATGATGGAGTCAGGAGGTGGATAGTGGAACTCCTCAATGGCTACTTGTAAACCCCTCGAGTTTGGTCTCTTTTGTTTTGTTATGACGAGTTCTATACATTACACTTGGTGACGATGGTCTGATGATGGAGTCAGGAGGTGGATAGTGGAACTCCTCAAAGGCTACTTGTATACCCCTCGAGTTTGGTCTCTTTTGTTTTATTTTGACGTGTTCTATACATTACACTTGGTGATGATGGTCTGATGATGGAGTCAGGAGGTGGATAGTGGAACTCCTCAATGGCTACTTGTATACCCCTCGAGTTTGGTCTCTTTTGTTTTGTTTTGACGAGTTCTATACATTACACTCGGTGTCGATGGTCTGATGATGGAGTCAGGAGGTGGATAGTGGAACTCCTCAATGGCTACTTGTATACCCCTCGAGTTTGGTCTCTTTTGTTTTGTTTTGCCGAGTTCTATACATTACACTTGGTGACGATGGTCTGATGATGGAGTCAGGAGGTGGATAGTGCAACTCCTCAATGGCTACTTGTATACCCCTCGAGTTTGGTCTCTTTTGTTTTGTTTTGACGAGTTCTATACATTACAATTGGTGTCGATGGTCTGATGATGGAGTCAGGAGGTGGATAGTGGAACTCCTCAATGGCTACTTGTATACCCCTCGAGTTTGGTCTCTTTTGTTTTGTTTTGACGAGTTCTATACATTACACTTGGTGACGATGGTCTGATGATGGAGTCAGGAGGTGGATAGTGGAATTCTTCAATGGCTACTTGTATACCCCTCGAGTTTGGTCTATTTTGTTTTGTTTTGACGAGTTCTATACATTACACTTGGTGACGATGGTCTGATGATGGAGTTCGAAAGCCGAAGACGGACAGACAGACAGGCAGGCAGACAGACGGACGGACATGGCGAAACTATAAGGGTTCCTTGTTGACTACGGAACCCTAAAAAAGACGTAGATATGTTGTCTATACGAAATTCTGTGTTTTTAAAATGGCCACCAAATCTGACAGCTAACGTTTCAATTGACGTCTCGAAACTGAGGCAAGTTGGTGCAATTGACTCAATTTTAGTTTGCCACTTGCACACTTTGCGCTTATAACCTATCTACCTGTTTTTTATATTACATTAATTTAATAAATTTTAATATAATTTATTTCATAAAACAACTTAACGGTAAGTATACATTTTCTGTTTCGCCAAACTGAGGGCGGTTTGTCGGCGAATGTGCGCTCCTTTCTAACATTTAAACATCGCTGTGTTATATACCTTTATCATTGCCCCATAGTCACCACAGGAGCAATAGGGATCCGGTACTTTTTAGGGTTCCGTAGCCAAAATGGCAAAAACGGAACCCTTATAGTTTCGTCATGTCCGTCTGTCCGTCTGTCCGTATGTCACAGGCATTTTACTCGAAAACTATAAGGTATTTGAATAAAATTTTGAGGATAGGTGTATTTTGTTAGCCGCTACATAGTTTTGTAATTAAAATGACAAAAAAAAATTTTTAGGGGTGCACTCCATACATAAAACTAAAAGTCAAAAAAAAATTATTTCATTGTGACCCCCTGTGTGGCACATCAATCGATAGGCCTTTCAAAATAAATATAAGGTTTCTTAGCATTTTTTTTTGATTAAGTGAAAAGGGTCGGAGATAGTCGCCCCGAAAGTCACTAAAATTCTGTCCCCCCCCCTCTAATTTTTGAACGGTGTATTTTAAAAATATGGAAAAAGTCATGGACATAGGGCTTATTAATTTCATTCACCGAAAATTATTTTGAACAAGATCGGTTCAGAGGTTTTCGAGATATTGCTGAAAAACTGCCTTCCTCAAAGAAAAGGACGTAAGTGCCGTAAAATTTCTGTGACGATACGACCTTTTTAATAGGCACGGAACCCTTTGTTTGGCGTGGTCCGACACGCACTTGGCCGGTTTTTTTCATGTGCAATCGCTCTCGGCTACATACATGACCCAAGCGCATCCTACACAGTACAGAAGTAACAGTTTTTGAAAATACTAATTTGCTAAACCATGGTTTCCTTGGAATCTATGGTTGAATATTTCTATAAGTAATGAATTCCTTTTGTCTCACAACTCCATATTCTGTTCCAGTCTTCGTACATATATACTTAAGTCATATTAACTAAATCATGGCAATGTTAGCCTACGAGGCAATATCTCCAATGCGTATGGCTACATTTGCCAATTGGTCGGCTCTTTCATTTAAGAACATTTGCATGTAGGTACTTCTACAGACTTTTCCATATCATAAGTGTAAAAGTTATAGAGTCGTTACTCTAAACAGAGCCTTGAGGTAAACCCTTCCATAGCGTTCTTTGGATATTTTCATTTCCAACCTGATCCAGCACGGCTATCACAAGACGGCGCGCGAGCTCTCTCGATTTTTCTCGCACTATACCTCTCTTTCTAAGTGTTCTAATAAGAGAGAGACGGATAGTGCGAGAAAAATCGAGAGCTCGCGCGCCGTCTTGTGATAGCCGTGCAGTGAATACTTAATATACCTTTTCTCAAACATGCAATGAAATGTCGTCCTTACGTGCGTTATAACAGCACGGCTATCACAAGACGGCGCGCGAACTCTCTCGATTTTTCACGCACTATACCTCTCTTTCTAAGTTTTCTAATAAGAGAGAGACGGATAGTGCGAGAAAAACCGAGAGAGCTCGCGCGCCGTCTTGTGATAGCCGTGCAGGCTTCAAAGTATCACGTTTCGGGCGGAACAACTCGAGATAACTGTAAAGGAATTTCATACAAAATTGAAGGCCTAGGCCGGGAAGTATTTTTTTTTTTATTTTAATGTTAACATGGCGCCTGTGTTCATCAGCAGGCTAAACAGCTGAATTCTATTTTTTTCTTTTTTTCTAGTGGCTGAATGGTTATCGGACCAAAAATATCCGCGTTAATGCCTATTACACACGAACCTTGATTAAGAATACAAATCTGTATGATGCAGTGTGTTTGATGAATAAATTAAAAACATTATCTATACGTAAGTCACCAGAGGCCATAGACAATATTTTAAATCCTCTGCATTTATTTTATTCATTATAGAAATTAAGATTCTTATTATCAGGTCATGTATAATGGCCCTAATAGGGTCTATTCGAACGCTACACACGCGAAATACGGACGACTTTCGTAAAAAAAACATTAAGTATGGAGGGATTGGAGGGAAAATTAATGTACTATTTTGAGTGGTGCATTGTTTTATTTCATTGCATATGTTTGAGAAAAGCACTATACATGCCTCGCCGTGAAAAGGCTTGCCGGCTTCGTATCACTATCCGTATCTATACCTACTCACCCGGCAAGTCCTTCTTTCCCGGCGTCTGCAGTAATGTACTATTCATACAACATATTTACAATAAATTTAGTTATTAAAATTGGAACATTCAACTTTACCAGTTTATTTTGTAAAATTTAAATGTTTCCGTTTTCATAAGCAGCATTAATATCTAGAAACGCTGCAACCAAGAAGTTATTGTTCGTTAAACTTATTCTTATATCTGGTAAAAATGCTCAAGATGTCAAGAGTGCATTTACCTTTCCGAAACCTAAATTGACTGCTACTCAATAATTTGTTACGTTCTAGGAACCATTCCAATCGGATTTTTACAAGATGTTCAGCAGTTTTCGCTAATACGGATGATAATGCAATAGATCTGTACGATGCCGGGTCTGAACTTGGTTTATTGGGCTTGTGAGCGACGCCCCATACCGCCCTGGGCGCGCGGGAACACCTACGCGCTGGCGTCAACGCTTGACGCACAGCGTGGTGCCGCGCTGGGACAGACGTACTGCGTGGCCGGAGTCACAGTTACAGATACCCGACCGGGCCTCTTGCGACTCCTTCAGCCACCTACGAGGGTGGTTTGATATGATAAAAAACTTGTATAGGTGTTGTATATATTTTATTTTTCTACGTAATCCCCTCGAAGTTCAACGCACTTATCCCAACGCTTCTGCAACTTCTCGATGCCTTCACGGAAATGGGTTTCTTCCAAGTTTTCAAAATATGCGTTTACTTCCAGTATCACCTCTTCATTAGACTGAAATTTTCGCCTCGACAGAAAATTTTTGAGCTTTGGGAATACGTGATAGTCGAACGAGCTAAATCTGGCGAATAAGCAGGATGTGGACGTATTTCATACCGTAAATCGGCCAATTTTTGTTCAGCAAGCCGACATGTGTGCACCGGCGCATTGTCATGGTGAAACATCACCTTTTTCTTGGCCAACCCTGGACGTTTTTCAGCTATCGCTACCTTTAACTGGTCTAAAAGCGAGGCATAATATGCCCCAGTGATAGTTTTTCCCTTTTCAAGGTAGTCAATTAAAATAATACCTTTCGCGTCCCAAAACACCGACGCTATGACTTTTCCAGCTGATGGGACGCACTTCGCCTTCTTTGGAGCTGGCTCACCATGACTTATCCATTGTTTCGACTGCTGTTTTGTCTCCGGGATATAGTGGTGAATCCAGGTTTCATCGATGGTCACAAAACGTCGAAGAAACTCTGCTGGATTTTTATTAAACACCTGCTAGTTTCCAGCAGATGTTTGTATGCGAATACGCTTTTGTTCTGGACTTTCTGGAGTGAGCAACCGCGGCACCAATCTTGCACAAATCTTTTTCATGTGCAATTCATTGTGCAAAATAAAATGCACGGACCCGCTCAGTCGAGATGTTTGAGACTTCAACTAACTCCCGTATTTTTAATCGTCTAAAACCGCTGATTTTGGAGCACCAGGTCGAGGTGCATATTCAATGCTTGTCCTGCCACGGTTAAACTCATTTACCGAAAGCCGAACTGTTTCGTATGAAGGACAAGAATCGCCCAACGTAGGAGAAATCCTTTCATGAATTTCTTTTGCTGTTTTACCTTCCAAAAAAGTATTGAATCACACCACGAATTCCAATTTTCTCCATTTCGCCGATCTACTTCGATTACTTTTTTTCCCAACAGCTGTCAAATCTAAAATTCCCGCCGGAGACGACTTGATGCCACAGATTAATTATATTTAGTTATCAAACTTTAAGAATAAATAAACAGCTTTGATAGACAGTTACCGCAAACGCCATCTATTAGTGGCCGAAACAAGTTACTTATCAAACCGCCCTCGTAACATTGGGTATTCCCACAGGCACGGATGCGGCGCCAACGACGACCGCCCTGTCGCGCTGGCGGAACAGCCAGGAACGCTGGGGCAGTACAGAAGCTGCCAGGGAGTGTTAATCCCGCACTTTCGCTCGACACGCTAATCGTAGGAAGGGTTCTCTAATGAAACTTGATTTTAACTTGAAATAAATAATATATTTTACACGAATTAGTTTAATTTAACACTACAAAAATACCGACTGCCCTATTTACTGCCTATCACTATTACCCTACTGTTTTCCTAGTTAGTTATGACTTGTGGTTAGTAGTTGTGCGAACACAATTTTATCCAGGACATGGGCTTCTTTATATACAAAATATTGGGTGTCCACTACGTGAGGCCCCAAGGCATGGTATCTCGCAAATCCAGCCCACTTTTGGGCACAAAAAACAAGTTTGAGCTTGACCACTTTGAATGATTAAGCCCACTTGCTGAAACATGTTTGACTAATTTTCCCTTCAGCACGGCTATCACAGGACGGCGCGCAAGCTCTCGATTTTTCTCACACTATCCGTCTCTCTCTTATTAGAACACTTAGGAAGAGAGGTATAGTGCGAGGAAAATCGAGAGAGCTCGCGTGCCGTCTTGTGATAGCCGTGCAGGAAACTAATAAGATTCTGAGGGCCTACCGCGAAACGAAATTCGTTTTCGTTCGTGTATCTCCATCTCTGTCGCTCGAACTAGCAAGTGCGACAGAGAGGGAGATACACGAACGAAATCGAATTTAGTTTCGCGGTAGGCCCTCTGTTTGGAATTGCAACAGGGTTTTCCACTTCCCTATATAAGGGTGAACGACTTACATACAGGCGGCGTTCCATTACTAGTTACAGTTAACTTTAACGGGCACGAAACCGTAACAATCGGTGCGAGGGGAGTGGTTCAAAGTCTAATAGTAGATTGTCTGACTTGAATATTTCGAGGGGTAATATGGCTTTTAGACCCGAGTTATACACTCTAATTTTCACTTCGACCGCGAGAAAATAGTAAAAGATTATCCATCCACAATCAATAACAAATTTCATGGCGAAGAGATTGTTCAATTTAGCGGCATGTTTTTTTTTTACTAAACTGCTATGACACAGATACAAAATATAGACTCCATTAATAAACGCATCTACAGGCGCATCCAAACGGCCGCGCGGCGGACAGCGTATGGGCACAAGATAACAATCTCATGATCTCTGTCGCGCGGTCGGGGCGTTTTCTTTTTTTAATAATTTGGAATTAGGGACTAAAAAACACCTGATGTTTGATTGGTCGATTTTAATATGTAGCTGTATTCTGGTTGGCTGATAGCAAAGAGAAATTATTTTTGAAAAAGTTGTGATTGGTGGATTTAATATGGTGATGTGTTTTGATTGCTCAAATTAAATGTGTATAAATCATAAATATGTATACATATTTTCCCTAGGGGCTAAATGTACTACTTTAGCCCCGCTTATTAAGCCTAATATGACACACTTTTCGAGCATGAGAAGTGAAAAGTGATTTATTCTTCAACTTAGGCATATTACATGCACCTATGAATGTCTATAAACTACCACCGGTTCGGAAAGAAAACCTCTGCCTCGAGAAGAACCGGCGTAAAAAACTTGGAGAGATATCATTTTTTCAAAACAGTATACAATATATCATTTCAGTATCAGAGTATTATAAAATTACATTGCTACAATAGTAGAAAGCCTATTTATTTTGCGAAAAATATCTAGTGCAGGACTTTATCACTGCCAAATATCCCTACCCATGATTTAATCGTTTATTAGGGTTCCGTAGTCGACTAGGAACCCTTATAGTTTCGCTTTGTCTGTCCGTCCCTCCGCGGATAATCTCAGTAACCGTTAGCACTAGAAAGCTGAAATTTGGTACTAATATGTATATCAATCACGCCGACAAAGTGGTAAAATAAAAAGTGATTTATTTTATTTTATTGGGGTACCTCCCCTATACGTAACGTGGAGTGTTTTTTTTTTCATTTCAACCCCAACAATATATCACACGATATATTGTTGGATAGTTATTTAAAAATGAATAGGGGTTTGCTACAACCATTTTTTGATAATGTTAATATATTCGGAGATAATCGCTCCAGAAGTAAAAAAAAATGTGTCCCCCCCCCCCCTCTAACTTTTGAACCATAAGTTTTAAAAATATGAAAAAAATCGCAAAAGTAGAACTTTATAAAAACTTTCTAGGAAAAATATTTTGAACTTGATAGGTTGAATAGTTTTTGAAAAAAATTACAAAATAATTTCTGAACTAAGTTTGTAATTTAACCGTATAAGCAGGTGTTTATTGTACCTGTAATTTCTACAAAATCACAATGAATGTAACAAATAGCCCATTTTTTTTAACGCTTAAATGGGGACACTTACTGTGACGGACGAAAAACTACGGAACCCTACACTGAGCGTGGCCCGACATGCTCTTGGCCGGTTTTTCTTATAATATGCTTTTGAAATAAGTGTCTGTTTTACGACATATTTGAATTTAGGGTCAGTAAGGTTATTTTACAGTTATTTAAGCTTCTAGCTTCTGCTCGCGACTTCGTCCGTGTAGAACTCGATAAAAAAACCGGTCAAGTGCGAGGCTGACTCGCGCACCGAGGGTTCCGTACGAAATATCATACAACACACCCGTCTTGCCCTTGCCAAAAATCTTAACAACGCATAGTGTAGTTAAGTCATGAGTACCTACAGCGCCATTTATCGGTGCATTTTGTTACTAACTTGCGCGACCAAGGAACTCGGTATGTACATCAAAGGAAATGTATTCACCCTGTTGCAATTGACAGGCCGCCGTCACTCAAACTCATGGACTTATTACATTGATTTAGTATAAGTAACTAGATACACAATCAGCCGAAAAAAGTGGCCGTCCAAAAGAACCGCGCGATCGACACTTGCGGCTCTTTTGCGTTTAGTCTGGTTTCGACCGTGAGACTTGACGGTTGTCAAAAATTACAAAAATGATCTGTGAAAAAATTCGTTAATAGCAAATATTTAATAATATTAGCAATAGAAAAATAAATAAAAAAGGATTGTATATATTTCTTTAACTAAGTTCTATTGATAGCGTAAAGAATTTCATGTAAACTCATTGGCATTTCATGGTTTTGAATAAATAATTTCGTTAGTACAAATGACAGATTATCACGGAACAAAAACCTACGGAGTCAGTACCTACTTATTAGATTTTTTTATGGAGTAGTACAGTTACGTTATTTGTGGTTTTCAATTTAAGATTCCCAAGAAATCCTTAGCGATGTGCAAAGTAGGCCGCAGTTATAGGCTATAGCACGAGATAGGAGACATCAACGAACGACGAAGAGTGGTGACGACTTCGTCGTGTTTATTTTTCAAGTTTATATAAATCTTGTAAAAATAAATGTTTAACTAAAGATAAATTGATATTCAGATTGTAAGTCATTATTATATGTCGCAAAGGGTCTAATTCATGAACCTAGGATACTATGGACAGGCTATGGTAATAATAATACCACGAGCGAGCGCGACGGTGCTATACGAAACGCAATAAGTGTGACAGAAAGAGATATATCATTCGTTGTCCTTGTCATAGTTCCACTTTTTTTCTGTTGGGCACAACGGTTGTGCCCAACAAAGCGCGCGTGTGGCGGCATACTCGCTAGAATAACCTAAATTATTTAATGCTAATGTGACTTAAATCGACGCGATTAAAGTTATTTTACTCACAATAAGGTGCCTGTGTTCCGACTGTGCCAAAAAAATGGTGTATTGCTGTGTTCTCGGCTGTAAAAGCCGGTCGGAACACTCTGATGAAAATATAACCTTTCACACGTAAGTAGAACATTTTTCACTTTTCTTTATACGCAATACGTAAAAATGGCATCGTAAAATTACATTACGCTCAAAATCTTGTTAAATTAGACGATTATAATAGAAATAACATCATTGTTTACATTGTTCAAGAAAATATTCGTTGACAAATTATCCGCCCAAATTACGTAGGTTGTTTATGGTAAGCTGCGACAGGTATAAGAATGTCTTCTCGATTTAGCTTCTTTGCAATCATTTTAGGGATATCAGCCAATACAACTTAAAAATACCCCATTTCTCGGGTAATTCATACTTTAACAAAATTCTCGTACTTGTTATTACATAACATTCGTATAAAATGGGTGGGATCTATTTTTATATACTTATATTTATTCTATACTCATAAAAAGAGGCAAAGCTTTTATGTAGCGAGTAATCTCCGGAACTATTCATCCCATAACAAAAAATCCTGCATCTGCGCCTCCGCTCGGGTTCTTTCTAATACGCGGGTGGAGACGCGTGGACAGCTAGTAAGACAGATAGATATAGATAAGTAAAGATGATCGACGGTATAGAATGATTCATAATTTTCTATAAGCCCTATGCTTTGAAAATTGAATGTAAAATAATACGTTTTATTTTCTAGGTTTCCACTAAATGAGGATGTGCGTACGCGGAGTATTTGGATTGAGAAATATGTATACAAAATTAATATTATTCAATTTCAAAGGCCAGTAAGCGACCCCTACCTAACCTAAATAGAGATAAACTTATATAAATAAATGTTTTTTAATATGGTTGTGTCTCATTTCGGTCCTTAGTATCATTATTTTATCCGCCTTAAGCCTAATGACAAGTTTACCACTGACCGCCGCGGTCAGGCCGCGCCAGTCTGTGAGAGACTTAAATAAAGCCTCTCACAGACAGGCGCGGCCTGCGGTGGCGGTCAATAGTAAATTTGACACTATCTGTCAAGTTTACTATGGACCGCCACCGTAGGCTGCGCCAGTGTGATTCAGGCTTTATAATAATTAATTAAGTAGATCAGGACGACCCGCGAGCTGTGTCGCGGCGAGTTAGACTGTCCGTCTCTTTCTAATAAGAACGCTTAGAAAGGTAAGATACGGACAGTCTACCTTGCCGCAACACAGCTCGCGGGCCGTCGCGGGCGTGATAACTGTGCTGATCACTCTGTACAGTTTGTGGTGCTGATAAGAAATAGATAAGCCGCTCGCACAAGGACTATTAATTACCTACATGTTTTGTTACTAGAATCATATTTCATGTTATTAAACTGAATATTACTAGTGCCTGCGAACAGCGCCTGCTAGGCAATGAATGTGTAAAGCTTCAGTAAATACTACTTACAATAAAAGTGCATTATTTAAAATAAACATATGGACGCGATGGGGTAATTTTTAGTTACATGGCCACCCCACGGGTATCATCTACTTTGTTGCTGTCCCTCATTGTGGCATCACGTATAGCCTGTCCATAGTATCCTAGGTTCATGGTCTAATTAGATACGTCAAATATACCACGCTAAAATTATCTACATACCTAGTTCTTATTGCCTTTTCACAAGTCGTGCGTAGAATTTTTAAGGAGTTTGACAGCTGCACTGATAATACGTAATGCCCAACGAACAATGTTTTGTGTATATGTATTTATAAAAAAAAGAACGTGTATTTATGTTTTTCGTCTTCCTGTTTAAATAAATAAAATATTATAGATTTTATTCATTAAATTGTGACATATAAAATACTTCCAAACAGCAAAAATCCGCAACATACTTCGTCAATCATTTACAAATGACTGTAGATATTGTTTATACAGTATTATTAAAATAATTTTATAATGCGAATCCATTCATTCGCTATTTAGTTTTGACGTGAGCAATCAAGTCACATTATGATAAAATCTCAATAAACTAAAAAGTTTTTAATCTGTTTGATGCTAATTCGCTAATATGGCCCTTTAGACTTAAAACACTAAGTTCTCTTTTATATGAAGCATATATCTCAACGCAGGTTATAAGTAAACGCGATTGGCATCAACTGAAATATAGCTAGAGTTGTCAAATTGGGGCACATTTCTTGAAATTTTTGTTCGACATTGTGCGTCTATTTACTTTATTATACGGCAATGACTTATTATTACTAATAGTAATATACTAATTAGTAATAATAAGTCCATGCTCAAACTCAAGTGGTATGTCACCTTGTTGCTGCGATAGCGTTCTACGGTGGTACCACAGATTAATACTTAGTTACTCCGTAACAGATGCGACAGTTCTTTTCGTCCTGTTTTCAATAGTTCCGCTGCGGCGCCACTGTGGTGTAAAATATCAATTCGATAACTGTGTGATTAGGTTATACAACACTTTTGCTGTACAAATAAGTTCTGTTGTAACTCAATAAAGTTTATTATTATAAGTTTTTTTATATGGTGAATGAATATAAATAAAGAAAGAAAAGAAAAGAAAAGAAGACATTTATTCACTACACAAAAGACACACAGAGACAAAGGAGTAGACATACATGACAATTGACACATATTGTGTGTCTTCGCGGCAGTGAAACGGTCGCTGTCTCAGCATTGTGCCGAGGTGTCAGACAGACACCTGCAGCGCTGGTTTTCAGACAGCACCGCAAGTGGCCCACGGAACGCAACGCAACACAGCATTAGATAAAAAGTAAGTAGACACATAATAAATAAATAATTATTGCAAAATATTGAATATATATATATAGAACAAAGTTTATTATTATTTTAATGACTAGACCACAACCAATGGGCACATTGATTGAAGCCTGAACTTCGTCACCTGACAAGTCAGTAGGTACACCTTTTATTACAGACATTCTCCCAATATTAAAAGTTGGAATGAATACTTTATACCTCTCTTTTTCTAAACTTTAGTTACTCAAGAATTTGTTGGCAACACTTGAATAGACGTTTATTGAATAGAATAGACGTTTATTGCAAACCATGGTTTTTAGGGTTCCGTAGCCAAAATGGCAAAAACGGAACCCTTATAGTTTCATCATGTCCGTCTGTCCGTCTGTCCGTCTGTCCGTATGTCACAGGCATTTTACTCGAAAACTATAAGGTGTATTTGAATAAAATTTTTAGGATAGGTGTATTTTGTTAGCCGCTACATAGTTTTGTAATTAAAATAACAAAAAAAAATTTTTTTAGGGGTGCACTCCATACATAAAACTATAGTCAAATTTTTTTTTTCATTGGGACCCCCTCAAGTTCAGTCTACGATCGTTCGTCAACATATCACGAACTTGGTTGATGGCTTCCTCCGTGGTAACTTCATTTGGACGTCCTGGGCGGGCCTCATCAAACACAGATGTTCTTCCATTTCTGAACTCGTTATACCACCGCTTAACTATGGCAACCGAAGGTGAAGCGTCGCCATACACGCTATCTAACTCGGTTTTTATTTCATCACGCGTTTTCCTCTTCAAAAACAGAAAGCGAATCACTGACCAATATTGTTATTTTTCCATTTTTCACAAAAAATGCCACTCGTTCTGTTTAAAAAGCATGGATTATAATTCATGGAGTAATTTACGGAATCATTTGAAACTGTCAATTTTCCCGCGTCAAAGATTTTCAATCCCGCTGTAGGCAGATATTTTTAATATTCAGCCATACCGCTTTGCTTCAAGGTTCATTACTTATCATACCACCCTCGTAAGATACTCGGGACAGGCTATACGTGATGCCACAATGGGGGACAGAAAGGCTTCTATGCAGCTAAATTAAGAACTGGTCTTAAAATGGCTGATCGCTTACCATAAACAACCTACGTAATTTGGGTCGTACTAAATCAGTTGTGGCAAACAGAAAAAAGTGGAACTATGACAAGGACAACGAATGATATTTCCTTTTCTGTCACACTTATCGAGATTTGTATGCTATCTCGCTCGGACGTGGTATTATTATTACCATAGCTTTTCCCGAGTATCTTAGGTCCATGGTGACGGGTTAATTATTCTGTGTTTATAGTCCGAATCAAGTAGCTGTTTAAGAGGACGGGTAGGGCAAGCCTTCTCCATACAAATTTTGTGCAGGTTTTTCTTCGTTTGTGTTTGGGCTATAAATATAATTTTTAGGTCAGTATACTTATTTTTCTGTTAGCTATTCACTGATGTTATTATTTTTTATTTTTATACTTTTTTATATTTTTTTAATTTTCATTATTTTTATATCTAAAAAAATTTTAACATCATGTGCTGCGTAAATTCAATATGAACAAGCAAAAAAAAACGAATATTCTGTAGTGCCAAAACCGACGAAAAAAAACTTGCACAACGTTTGTATGGAGAATGCCTTGCCCTACCCGTTGCCTTAAACCAGGGATCGGAACCGGTTTTTTTTTTAAATCCCCGAATTAGTCGAATATTTTGAATTATTTTAGGCTCTTAATGTAGGACTGTATCGTCTATCTAAGTACCTAATATATTCGTATTATTAGACTGCCCGATCAAAAATGATATTATAACCAAAGAACGAAATAATACCGGTTTAATTTGTATGGAGAAAATACCGGTATCCGATCCCTGGTTTAAACCCCTCGTAGGTAGTTGTGTCTCAGAAACAGGACCTGTAACCTACCTAACTAGGTTAAGGGTTAATGGTTTCTGTTTTTAATTTGTTTAATACCATAAATTACATTTTGTATAGTACAGAGATACAATTTATTTACGAAGGGCGCAGAGGGCCTACTACTCCAGGCAAAATACTGTTTCGAAAAACATTAATTTATAATAGCGTTTTTTTTATTTCATTCTAAAACGTTATTCTAAGATGCTTTATTCAAGAATCCAACAAACTTTCCATCCGGAAGTAATTATATAGATTTAAATTAAACATTAATTGTCTTTTATATTTTATTTATATTGAATATCTTAAAAGAAATGTAAATGAACCTAAATAAAGATAAAAAAAATATATTAATATTTATCCGGACTTTTTAGGAGCTAATTAAATATTGATTTTTTTTATGTCTGATTTTTTGTTGGATTTTGTTGTTGTAACTATTTAATTGATAATATATCCGTTACATTAAAAAAATTAGCTATTATAAATTATTTCCAAATCTGTCATTTTTTCCATACAAGTTGTCAGTTCATTGCCAGAGGGCCTAGTTCGAGCGACAGAGACGGAGATACACGAACGAAAACGAAAATCGTTTCGCGGTAGGCCCTCTGGACTATACCGCGAAACGATATTCGTTTTCGTTCGTGTATCTCCCTCTCTGTCGCACTTGCTAGTTCGAGCGACAGAGACGGAGATACACGACGAAAACGAATTTCGTTTCGCGGTAGGCCCTCTGATATACGAACTTCGAGTTTAGGCACTTTGTGCGCAAAAAGCCACTGAACTGAAAACGTTAAAAAAAACTTCGAATTTCGAAGTTTGGTAGCGCCGCTGCGATCTAGCCCAATGACAAAAGAAACTCATTGATCTAGCCACAGATTACAGAAATAGGGATCTAGCCGAAAAGCCGAATGTCAAGCGGCTCAAGCGAGTGTCAACTAAGAGGTAAACGTAGTGGTTATATTCTCTTTGGTAAACGTAGTGGCTAGATTATCCTCTTTGAGGTTAAGCTTAAGCTTATTGTCACGTCTTGGTCACGTCATGCATGTTAGGATTCACGTCAAAGACTACAATATTCACGTCTCCGCTCTCCGCTGACCACGCTCGTCATTCTTACTAAAAATACCATTGTTTTAAACATTTTAAATGCTTTTCTATTAATTTCTTAAACCTGTGATTATAGGTATTACTGTACTAACAGCAATCGACGTGGAGAGGACTCCCAGGATGTCAAGACAAGACACCAGTTTTATTTTCATGATATAAAAAAATATCTTATCTATAATGACTACTCCAGGAACTTCGGTAAGTATATATTATGCGCATAAGATGTCAAACAAGTATTAAATTTGGAATTATAATTTATTTAAATGAGGTTTACAAAATGTAACATGTAACTCAGTGAACCCCAAGATACAGGATCAGCCTAGTTTGGAGCCCAACGGATAATCTCTGTATAATCTGTATTCATGTGCTTAATTGTCTAATAAATTATTATTATTATTATTTAGTCATTGGACTACTTTAACAGCTACATTCCAACAGTATTTTAGGATCGAGGTTGTAATAATAGGCCTACCATAGGTAAAGTGGCTAGCAATAGTAGCAAGGTGCTAAATTCATAATATGGAGTATACTAATACTCCTGAGTCTTCACTCACACATGGATATTGATGAAGGAAACTGAAAAGGGTGAAAATTGTGCAAATAGAGATTTCACAGTTATTTTTTGAAGGGCTTTGTACCAAATCGTTTATGCAGAATTGTAGATAAATATCCTGTGACACAAATTAACAAGAATCTAAATGTCAGGAACTTTATTTGCATTTTATTCAAGTAACATAATGTCTACAATGCAGAATATCAAAATAGCAATTAGTCTGTGTAGCATAATGTTAACTTACTTTGATGCTATCGGTGGGAATCTGTATTATATACATATATAATCAATGTGTTTCTGTAGCTGTTGGTTCTCCAAATATAATTAAATAATGTTGAAAAAGCCAATCAAGTTTTATTATCTCTACGTTATGCCTTACATGACATTATAAGTTTGAACATTTTGCTGTTTAGGTGTTCAGCTTTATGGTTGATATAACATAATTTGCATTAAGGACTTTTTAAATGTTTGACATTTTACTTAATTAGCCTTATTGTTCTAGCCATGTTGCTTTATGAGTTTTATGACTTTTGTTATGGTTATGACCATATGATAATTGTGTGTTTTACGATTTAGTCTTGACCACATAATGGTAATTTTGATACATAGA
Source organism: Epinotia nisella (assembly GCA_932294315.1). Classification (NCBI taxonomy): domain Eukaryota; kingdom Metazoa; phylum Arthropoda; class Insecta; order Lepidoptera; family Tortricidae; genus Epinotia; species Epinotia nisella. The sequence goes on from OW028673.1 coordinate 25,134,468, forward strand.
TGATTTAGTACCAAGTGTTAGAAAGGATGTCACAGAATTGACTATGTCTGTACTTTAGAATAAGTCTTATTTAATACATTCAATGTATAATGTAATGAATGATACATGATGTGGATCATGGCATTAAGTAAATGTATTTATACTGCATACTGAATGTGTTATAATTAGATTTTTTAACAGCCTTCATCGCGGTACAATAAATGTCAATGATGACATAAATTGTACTGGGATGACAACGGTCAAATATTGGATGTAAGGGCATTTTCACTATAATATTTTCCTTTAATTAAAACATCAACTCTTTTACAACACTAGTGTGTTGACTTTATGCATAAGTTTTGGCTTTTGTAACAACATTAATTATATACATCTTGCAATGACTGATGAATACCTTCTTTGTTATAATTTGGCATTTCCCAAATACATTCATTAACCTACATTCCCAGATGAATATAACTCATACTTTGCTTTAATGCCAAAATGAGCTTATATTGGAAATAATTAGGTTATTTTATCAATACTGAATAGGTTTCTTACAAATGGATAGTATTTCTTCCAAGGGTTTTGCATGTTTAAATTACACAAACTTTTATTTATTTTTACAGCAGCCAACATCTGTTCAAGAATACAAAATTCGAGTTCCAAAGAATGTGAAAAAGAAGCATCATGTAATGCGTTTCAATGCCACTCTGAATGTGGACTTTGGAAAATGGACACAAGTCAAGATGGAGCGCGAGAACAACATAAAGGAGTTCAAAGGAATGGACGAAGACATGCCCAAGTATGTCTCCAGTGCTCTACTTGCGCCTACACTGTAGTCTAGTCAAGATAGCTATACTACAGCTTTGCTTATTATGAGTATTTTCTTGCTGCCTCTCCTCTGACAAAATTAATGCTTTGTGTTGGACCCATATTTGCGGAGTGCTACTCCTTGTGGAAGACAAGGACAAACAGATTTGATATGTGTTTGTAAATAGTTTGAAGAGTTGGTCTATAATCATACCATTACCATTTGTGATTTGTAACTATCTCAGTTCCCGGTGACAGTAAAACCTGTCAAATTGCAGGTATGGCGCGGGCTCTGAGTATGGACGCGACATTCGCGAAGAGGCTCGCCGCAAAAAGTTTGGCATCATCTCGAGGAAATACAAGCCTGAGGATCAGCCATGGATACTGAAAGTCGGAGGAAAAACAGGAAAAAAGTAAGTAGCTTTTTATACACCAAATGAAACTTCTTCAATTCATTGGCGTCCATAATTTCAATAGCCTCCAGTGCACTACCACTAGCCTACAATTTCTCAAGATATAGAACGAAAGAGCTGTAATGATCAGGCTGAGATCCAACAATAGTAGTGGGTGAGCTGCCAACACTCGTATTCGTGTGTTCCAGGTTCAAGGGCATCCGCGAGGGCGGCGTGTCGCAGAACGCCGCCTACTACGTGTTCACGCACGCCGCCGACTCCGCCATCGATGCCTACCCGCTGCAGGAGTGGTGAGTAAACACATCTAAACATTCATCCGACTTTTTAACTCCATCTCTCCACACACTCCACATTAGCGGTTGACGACCGAATAGCCTAGTGGTTAGAGAACCTGACTATGAAGCTTGAGGTCCCGGGTTTGATTCCCGGTCGGGGCAGATATTTGTATGATGAATATGAATGTTTGTTCTCGAGTCTTGGATGTTTAATATCTATTTAAGTATGTATTTATCTATATAAGTATGTTTATCCGTTGTCTAGTACCCATAGTACAGGCTTTGCCTAGTTTGGGACTAGATCAATTGGTGTGAATTGTCCCACGATATTTATTTATTTATTTATTTTATTTATTAAAAAAAAAAACAAAGGGAAGATAAGCTTCAATGCAGTTGCTATACCGCTATCCGAACTGACATCTATGGCGGTTGTGACGCTGACACCACTTATTATTGCTGTCGTCGACTAAGGACAAGCAGTTAGTTTACTCTGTTTCTAATATTACTAGCTGCCTGCGCGGTTCCACGCGCGTATTTCAGAGAACCATTCAGGTAGATTGCAAAAAAATTGTACATAGTTAAGGGTCTTAATCATGTATGCTTTAACTTTTTTTACATAGTGTAAAGGCAATTATCCATACTTTTAATATGGGTAACTATTGATTAGGGTTCTTAACTATGTACATTTTTCTTGCAATCCACCGATTCCCTAGCCTAGGGTCATGATGAGTTACCACTGACCCTACATTGAATTATGATTCGTTGATCTGTTTGAGAGCTGCGGTGCCAGACACGATGTTAAATGATTAATATTTGACTTATGTATTATTTCGTTAGTGTCATCACCGTACGCCGCCACGGTGGTGGCGTGATTGTGTAGTTGAACCTATTGTTTGTTTCGCCTCAGGTATAATTTCCAACCCATACAGAGATACAAAGCGTTGTCTGCGGAAGAAGCTGAACAGGAATTTGGGAGGTTAGTGTGGAATGGGAAAGTACAATAGAAAGTACTCATGCAAGCTTATTGCCGAGTCGATGTTAGTGAACTTGAAGTTATGAGGCTCTTCTGATTAGTTCACTTATTATCAGATGACTAAATGTCCATAATACAATCACGCAAAAGGCGACATATTTATTGAAATGAGAATAATACCATTGTGGTAAGATTGTCTAAGTAGGCATCTTTTTAAAGTGTGCCGTTAATTCTTTCCCTCAGAATTTGGAATATTTGCGTTTTCTGCCTACTCAGAATCATGGTTACTATTGATTTTGATTAAGATAAAACTGTTCCTGATTATCCATAAGTCGCGTTTTTATATTTAGGACCTCGCAAAAATGTTCTTTGTATTCCTATACAATTTGACAGGATTGTCATCTCGTCTATATCAATTGGGATACTTACTTTTATCAAAATCAAGGTATATTGAATTGAAAAAAAAAGTATAAGTGTTTTACGTAAAATCTGGTTAGTGTAATTGATTGTATTGTAAACATTTCAGACGCAACAAAGTGATAAACTACTTCTCGCTGATGTTCCGCAAGCGCATGCGCGGCGACGACGCGGCCGATGACGGCGATGACCCCGACGAGAAGAAGCCCAAGGGCGCCAAGGCCAAGAAAGGTGCGGCTCTCGGACACCCCAACCCCAGCCGTCTCGTCCGTAACATGTTAGGGGGCCCTTACCTGCCCACTTTAGGATAACGAGGCCCCAGCTATTCTACTCTAGTTCGCAAACTTATAAGCTTGCGGACTCCATGTAGTAGGGCAGATTGCTTGAACAAATTGTCGTAAATGTGGACACGCTGGATAAAAGCATAATTTTTCTTCAGGTACTAGTTAGGTACATAGTTGTTGGTTTTTGATAGGAACCAAGTCGTCCGTCGGCCATATTTAATTTTATGGCGGCCATTTTGAATTATAGTTAATTAAATATCTCGAGTTCTAAATCACTTAGAATCACAAACTTGGTCTCCAAATAAACAAATTTGGGGTCAGGGAATTCAACTAGATTGTTTTTAGGATCCAGATCCCAAGGGATACCGACGTACTGTACTGGTACTGGAACCCTATAACTAAGCTTCTGCTGCCCGTCCGTCTGCCTGCGTGTCAGTAATAGTTAGACCGTTAAACATTTCACAGTTTGCATTCCTATTTCTGGAATAAAAAAAATATATATATATATATTAAAAATTTAATACTGCTCCCGTACATGAAAATAACGTTTGTCCAGCGTGTCCACATTATCACGTGAAACTACCGTACTAATGGAGACCACATCAGTCGCAACACCATGGACACGCCCAGAGTATCCACTGGGAAAGGTGGCCCTGACGGTTGGCCCGCGCATAGACCTCTACTCGTATACGACCACTTGTCACTGTGCATTTAAATTAAATTACATTTTCACTTCTCATGCTCGAAAAGTGTGTCATATTAGGCTTAATAAGCGGGGCTAAAGTAGTACATTTAGTCCATAGGGAAAATATGTAAACATATTTATGATTTTTAACACATTTAATTTGACCAATCAAAACACTTCACCATATTAAATCCACCAATCACAACTCTTTCAAAAACATTTATCGTTGCTATCAACCAACCAGAATACAGCTACATATTAAAATCGACCAATAGTGTTTTTTAGTACCTAATTCCAAATCATTAAAAAAGAAAACGCCTCTGACCGTTAATAGCGCGTCCAACCAAACGCTAAATTGAACAATCTCTTCGCAGTGAAATTTGTTATTGATTGTGGATGGATAATCTTTGTTTTACTATTTTCTCGCATTCGAAGTGAAAAGTAGAGTGTGTAACTCGGGTCTAAAAGCCATATTACGCCTCGAAATATTATATCCATCTCGCGGTAAGATGGCTTATTTTAGCCCCTTGTCATACAATCTACTATTACATCATGCAATGCTTTCAGATTTGAAAATATCTGACATGGATGAATGGATAGACTCGGACGATGATTCCTCTGGCTCCGAGCCTGCGGAAAAAGACAATGACAGCGACTCTGCCACCAAGAAGAAAGCAAACAAAAAAGGTAAAATAATTGAATTAGACGCCACAGTTAGGATTGGATGGTATCAGTTAGGTAGTTTTTTTAACTATGTCTGAATCCTAATTGTTCGTCGATGTGTGCGGATAATTTAGCCAGAGTAGAAAATGGGTTACGTATTTGGTGGTGAACCATTGGATGAAAGCTCTAGGATACTGACTAGTTATTTTATGATATAATTTACTGTTGAGATTTTTAACGGTTATTTGTTAATATTTCAAACGTAATTTTAGATTGAGGAATAATAGGTAACCTAATCGTGTCACCACTTATATACCTACTGTTTTGTAAACCGTATAACAAACTTACTTATGAAATGAAAGTTAATAAGTACACTAATTGGGTCTCAGGAAAGGATAATAAGTTTAGTGACATTTTAGCATCTTGAAGTTATACGAGGGCTGGTTGAAAACAATGCAAACCATAATAAAAAAAAGCTTGCTAGAAACGTCATTTGCAATCTTTTACTATTTCAATAAATGAAATTTTACGATATTGTAGTTGTCTATTTAAAAAAAAATATAGGTATGAAGTGAATAGTCGTTCATTTTCATGAAAATGGAGAAAACGGAGGTTGGAGGAAAAACGGCAACTCAAATTAAAACAAAACTGGAGAGCGTGTTAGGGGGTTCTTCGCCATCGTTGAGCACTATCCTTCAAACGAGGACGACAGAGCTGCAAATGAGGTAACTACCCCAGAAATGATAAATAAAATAAAAAAATATTGTTTTGGGGGACCGTCGATTAAAACTTCGAGAGATAGCAGAGATGGTAAATATTTCGTCGAAACGTGTTTTTAATATCCTGCATGAGCATTTGTGTATGAAAAAGCTATGTGCTAGATGGCGGCTTTTGAATGACCAGCAAATGAAACACCGAGTGAATATTTCAAAGGCGTGTTTGCAGTCCTTTAGACGGAATCCCAAGGAATTTCTTCGTCGTTTAATAACGGTCGATGAGACGTGGATCCATCACTACATGCCGGAAACTAAGGAGCAGTCTATTCAGTGGACAAGAAGTGATGAACCCGCACCAAAGAAGGCAAAAATGACCTTGTCCGCTGGTAAAGTTATGGCAACCGTATTTTGGGATGCTAGAGGTGGAATTTTCGTGGATTACCTTGAAAAGGGAAGAACTATAAACGGCCAATATTATGCAAATTTGTTGCTGAGCGAAGTAGTCAAACAAGAAAGACCCTACTTAGTTACGAAAAAACTCTTGTTCCACCACGATAATGCACCGGTTCACTCGGCAGGAGTTGCAATGTCAAAAATTCAAGAGTTGAGCCTCGAAATACTGCCCCAGCCGCCCTATTCTCCTGACTTGGCCCCATGCGATTTCCATTTGTTCCCGAATTTGAAGACATGGCTAGGGGGGCAAACATTTTCGGCCAACTCTGAAGGCATTGACGCCCTTAATGGCTATTTTGAGGGTCTTGACAGAAGCTTCTATGAAAATGGAATAATGGCATTGGAAAAGCGTTGGACTAAGTGTGTAGAGCTAGGAGGAACATATGTTGAAAAATAAAATAGTTTCATTCGAATATCTCTTTTTTTTCCTCTTTGTTTCGCAAACTTATCAATCAGCCCTCATATGTTAGAAGACATAAATGTCCGAACGTACACTTATTTTACGATCAAATCGGCAACCGCTTACCTCCTTGTTATCTATATGGTGGGATGTAATCTACAATATTGTAAACTTGTATCGACAAGTATGCGTTGAATAAGCTCGTTTTCTTGATTAATTTGTAAACTTTCACCTGTGTGTATTTTTTATTAGCAAGAATATGTAGAATAGAAATTTTATCATCATTAATGTAATTCAATTTCTTAAGTATGTACACTCAGCGTCAAGTACTCTGTTGCAGTCAAAGTGGCTAAATAGTTCGGTACACCATACTAAATATATGGTGTACCCACAGATGGAGGTTATCTGTGGGTGTACCGAACTATTTGACTAATTTGGTTGCTACAAAGTATTTGACGCCGAGTGTACAAAATAATTAACATTAAATAAAGTAACTTAAAACAAAGTTCAATCTAAAAACAAGGCTCTCAAGGCATTGTGCCGAGGATGCTGCCGGCATTTCTTCGCTGAATTGGGAATGGATGAAAATTTTAGAAGTGCCTTATTATTTTTTTGGTGATAGAAATAACCTTCATTAGCTATTTTTCAGCTGCGTCAATTATTTTTGAAAAATATAAACAGCTTCCTCACTTACGTTGTGGGTCAAAGACGGCACTTTCCTCGATCCGTCTCATTTTACAAAAAATATCTTAATTATCTTATCTGTAGTAAACTGACACTGGCAATGATATTGACAGTTGCAGCAGCTATATTTGTCATTACCAGTGTCAGTTTACCACAGATATTTAAGTTTTTTTTTGTAATATGAGACGGATTCAAGGAAAGTGTCTACTGACCGTCCTTGACCCAAAACGTAAGTGAGGAAACCGTTTATATATAAAAAAAATATTAACGCAGTTGAAAAATCTGAAACTTTTTTCTGGTGCTAAGCAAGGTTATTCCTATAGCCAAAAAATAATCATGCACTTCTGATATTTCATCCATTCCCCATCCATTGCAATTCTGATGCGTTGCGCGAGAAAGCCGGCCAGCTCTTCGGTCACCAGTTACATCAATCAGACGTTTCTCGATTTCCACAAGTAACTTATCCTTATATAAATTGTAATTACAATTTGTAGCTTTTATTGATCAGGGCATTCACACTTTTTGTGTTTTTGTGGTCTCAGGGGCCCCCAAGAAGAAGAAGAAGGTGGACGACGAAGCGTTCGAGGAGAGCGACGACGGCGACGAGGAGGGCCGCGAGCGCGACTACATATCCGACTCCTCCGACAGGTGCCCTGCCATCCGTCTCTTTCTTACCACCACTCATATCCAAGTAACTGATAAATACCAACCAATTCTTACTCCACTTCAACTCATTTAAGTGGGACAGACAACGAATGTAGGTGTCAACTAATTTTGGTTTTCTATGAACCTACGATGTCTCCAGTATAAAGTGAGCTCTAAATGGCTCAACAATTAAAGTCCGTGACTGTACTTAAAATATATCTAAATGTTTACAGCGATTCAGATCACGAGGGGAAGGCGAATAAAGAACTCAAAGGCGTCGCAGAAGAAGACGCGCTCAGGCAAGATTCTTTTTATTTCCACAAACAGGGCCAGTGTTTATTACGAGATATATCAGGTCAATTACGTTCATGATGATCAAACGTCGGACTATAGGGGGCAGTTTGAGGGCAAGGTAAGGTTTACAAAAAAAGTTTGTAACATAGTTAATTAAATTAGTTACCCGTTATCATTTATTCATCTTTAATGTGTAAATACTCTTTGAAGTGATGACTGATAGCCCACTGAAGTGGCCACTTAAAAAACAAATAAATCGCTGACATACGTCATTATGACTGTTGTTCATACTTTTATTTGTTGGTAGAGTGCCGTCTAATCAATAAAAAGATTTGCTTTATTTGTTAATTTGCATATCTATCTATTGCAATGGATACGATACTACGACAGCACTCCGAACTTAAGTCACAGAAAGGTCACATATATTGCTTAATATGTAAGGTTAATATAAACCCCAAAAAATATAATGTTTATCGTCATCTATCTTCAAAAACACACAAATCAAGAAAAACTACTACTCTTGAGAAACTGGTGAATAAAGATATAAATTTTAGTATTGAAAGTACGTTTATAAATAACGCAGTTAGTTGCTATGACATTTGGAATTTCACATTATAAATACTAGGTACCAAATACTAAGTACAAATACTCGAAAGTGAATTGATTGATTTGCGAACCTTACCTATCATTCTGACATGCCACGAAAATGCCCGCTGGAGTCCGACGTATGATGATTGATGATTTACACAATATTTAAAAGATTTTTAAGTATATGTCAACCGAAATGTCATAGGTTTTCGCAACGCCCATTGCGGTGCACGACACATGCCAAGCAATAATTTAAACTGACCTTGGTTCAACATTACTTCTAAACTATCTATACCTTACTCCATACCTTACCGTAGCTTATTTATACTTTATCAGTGCTACCTAACTGCGCCCTGGGAACTCAGAATTATACCTAAACTTTGCGCACCGCTATCGGTACATCCGGCAGTGGGTCGACGCACGCGCTGCTTACGCGCACAAGAAAAGTTATTCACCAATTCTTTAAAAATGAGTTCGTAATGTTTTTTACGGAACACCTAATACCTATTTCAAATACTTACGTAATACATTTTTAAGGCTTGCTTTAGTTTCGGTAATTTTGTATACCTACCTAGCCTCCGAAAAGTTTAGGTACTCCGCCAGTCCGTTGTTTGTATTGATTTCATGTTTATATTTATCCCTGTCTAGCAGCTATTAGTATAATAGTTTACTTAGTAAGATTTGCGGGGTGCATGCATTGCACGGCCTAAGAAAGGTCGTAAACATCGTCGTTGCTATGGGGACTTATAACCTTTTGGAAGTGCTTGCAATGCACTCGCGAGGATGAAACACGTACCTAATCAGAATATTTTAAAACAACTTATGCCTAGTGACTAATTCCAAGTTTGCAATGCTACTTTTAAACTATTATACAAATGTCGTTATTTATATACTTACGTTATAAATAACGAGGATAGGAAGGTACCTACCTACCTACCAAACTTTATTTCGTACTGTGGTCGGCATACACCTACTTACTTAAAAAATGAAGTTACCTACACAACAAGTTTCGTTTTGTTATACCTATGTGGTAGCTGGTAAATTAATAGGGATCTACATTCAGACTGTCGTAACCATAGACAGGGTGAGATCGAGATAGTTGACATTACTTTTTTATTATTTATTTATTTATTGCATACATGTTGTTACATTTTATTTAACATGCTGCGTTGATATGCCTGTATGTAGGTATGTAGCTATGGAGTTCAGATACTGGCAGAATCTCCGGAAATACTTACAAGTCTTTTGAAAAATGAAAATTGAAAAACGATAACAATTAAATTAATCTAATCAGTGAAGTGCATGGAATGTGTGGTTCTGCACGAATATTAAAACGTCCTAGCCGACACAATGTTTTTTTTTTAATAATACGACGGTGGCAAACATGCATACGGTCTACCTGATGGTATAAGCAGACACCGTAGCCTTTGGACGATTGCGATTCCAGAAGAATCACAAGTGCGTTGCCGACCCTTTATTGATTTGAGAATTGGTTGTGACAGCTGAACGGAGATTTTCGTGCAAAATCGTGCAACATTACATCAAGGTAGAAGCAATTGTGTGATGTTGGGAGAGCAGGGATAAACGAAACCAGGACTACTGAGTAACAACTGCACTTTAATGAGAGATACTCTTCTTTATATAATAACCATATTAGTCATAATCCCAATGGAGGTAGGTGGACACGTGTATGGTGTCGGGTAGATGAGAACAATAATAGTTTCCTCTTTCATGCCTTATATGGTACACAATGGACATGTTATATGAGTCCTGTAATATGATGCTTAAATGTTAACTACCTACTAATACCTATACCTACTACATTGTAGTTGGTTACACATCATAAAAAATATTTCAAAGAATAAATCGTTTTTTATTTCACTCAACTATTAATTATAACTTCATTTCTAAGCGGTGTCAACCCTAGCGTCTATTGGCGGGCAACGACCGGCGCGTTCAAGGTCGCTCCATTGTTAAATTTAGTAGGCATGGAAAGCGGTAGGTATGCGCTTTTTTATTCAGAGTCGAGTATCTGTTCGTTAGAACTATTATATAATCTGTGACCTTATTCAATATAAAATTAGGACAATCTTGCATTAATCGTCATATCGTAAAACTATTTTGAAACGTAAAATGATTATGTAAGTACCCTACCTACAAGTGTTTATGTTTGAAAAGTAATTCATGATCCAAATAAGTAAAGCTACGCAAAAGAACACGCTCAAAATGATCTAGACAGTCCTTATCCTCTTGACATTAGAGTCGTGTTTAGCTCATTTTGAGTTGGATTTGCTGCTGACTGTAACTAGGAACAGGGTGTGTGGGCGTTTGTTTGTTTCGTGTGCAGGAAGCTGCTGACGTCGGAGTCGGACAGCTCGGACGAGCAGGAGCAGAAGGAGCAGTCGGAGCCGGAGGACGAGCCCACGCGCGAGGGCGAGGAGCGCGCCAGCAAGCTCACCAAGAAGAAGAAGCCCGACGACCTCAAGAGGGACTCCAGCAGCGAGTTCAGCTCCGACTCGGACACGGACGCGGAGGGCGCCGCCGCCGCCGGCCCCAAGAAACCCAGGAAACGCAAGGAGCCCGCCGAGCGCGCGCCTGCGTCCAGCGCCTCGGGTCAGTACACGATCATGTAACAACTACATTATTCTATTCTATCAGTATCATGAATAATGGGCGGCTATCGTAGCGTTTTCTGCATCCCTCAAATTCAAACTCAAAATGTTTTATTTTGAGTATTTTGACAATGTCGAACGATATGCGTAATATGGATATAACTACAATTGATTTAAAAAATGAGAACATAATTGCAAAAAAGTTGTAGAATTTTATTGCTGAAGTAAGTAATCATTTTTTTTCTATATTACATATGTCCAGTCCATTGCTTATATATTTCACTAACCACTTATACAAGGAAAATGACCTCTCTACATCTACAGATGTAAGAAGTGAGTATTCGTAAAGTGATACTTCACCGTTATTTGGAACTTTATCACCATCACTTACATCTATCTATATATATATTACGCGAGCCCGATTTTTGTATATGCCATCAGATCTACAGTTATGGTCCGATTTTGATAAAAGATATGTCGTTCGATTCGTCTTATGCTCGAGATTTGCAATAAGGTCTTCGATTTTTATTTTTTTATCGAAAAACGACTAAAATTTTAATTTAAAGAATCTACTGTGCGCTGACCACGTGACCTTGGCTTCGTGACGTCACGTGACGTTACTCCTGTTTTATCTTGAGATGACAATGTAAAATAAATAAACAAGAATTGAACTCAAACCTGTAGTAAGTTCTTCAGCATAAGCAATTATAAATGTTGAGTCGGCCACATATGGATACAACACTAAGAAAATTAAGAAAATAGACCACCTTTTACAATGTTTACAAATACTGACAGACGTATTGTGTCAACTGTGGATTTTTATTTTTATTGACATAGAGATGTCAATATTATTTGCCATGTTTATTTTTACTTCAAAAAAGTTTATATCCTAAGTTATCTTCCCATATTCGAGATGTTGGGAGAATGAGGTTTAAACTCATTAATTGTCGTGGACCCCATAGACGGCTTTGTTTATCTTACTTGCACAAACAATGCCGTAGGCGCCGATAGGCTTCAAATTTCAAGTAAAGATGTAGAAAACGAAACTCTATTAAGTAATAAATTTCTTTTCGGATACCGGGTACTCCCCTTAGCGACATTATTGACTTGACTTGAATACCGTGCAAATTATTTCAGGTTCAGATAATTTTTCAAACCTTTATATTTCGATTACAGGTATTTTATCAAAATAAATTGTAATTTATCAAACCGATATGACTTAATACTGGAAAACATAAACCATTAAACTGTTTAGCGGTAGAAATAGTCAAATGCAACTATAACCGGTAAAATATTATTTTAAACCATTAACGGTCCCCGATACAGTATTCTTTGATCTGTGCCGATACTAATAATAAACAGGTGAAGTGTAAGTTTGTTTGTATGTTGGGGGTAGTCTCAGAAACTATACCCATCCTATTCTAAAAACCCTTTCTTCAGTAGGTACTTATGTTATATATATAGAAATATCTATATATATATATATATATATATATAACATAATATAATCTACGGGATTATGTGCTATATTTTATCCCGTTGCTCCGCCTAGGTTCTTTGTATACGCGGCGGAGCCGCGCGGGCAGCTAGTTTCTTGTAAAATCATAATCATATGTATTACTCGAAATTCAATAAAAGTCTTATACATCTTAAGCTTCGTCACCATTTTGCATCCATCGGCCGCCCATTACTTAATCATGAATAAAAGCAGACAATACAATAACCCTGAGCAGCGCCTTTTTGCAAACCTACAAACGCGATACAGTATAGATAGAGGTGATTTTGACAATTGACCTATGGCTAGTGACGCGCAGCGCGACACTCGCGCGTCCCTTAAACACACAGCTCTTAGCGCGGACAAAATGGAGTAGGGCTTATGCCATCTATTTTCCATTTTACCCTTTTACCAATACTCCTAGATCTCAAAATAACTTACTGTCAAAATACCTAAATCACAGCATACCGATGGCTATGAGTCAAACTCGTATATAAAATTTTGGCGAAAATGAGATAATTATACAAAACTATGTAAAATTTTACTATTTATGTTATGGCAAAATCATACAGGATGAAACACATTTTTTACGTATAAATTTATTCAAAACCCAAACACGTATTTTGTATTGAAATATATGTTTATGACACAACCTCGTAAATAATTATTGTTTATAGTTATCTCATAAAATAAACTGAATAAATTTAGTAAAAAAAAGGATATTTATGAAGTAGAATGGTATGGGGAAGATATAAAAATAATCGTCGTAATTGTAAAATACCTCGGTGAACAGAATGACCTTTGTGAACAATGACCTGGTAGCATTATGCACGATTGTCAACTATAGCATAATGCCGAAGTAGCATAATGACTAGGCCCATATCATGTTTTGCCTTAGTTGTAAAATGACATTTATTTATTTATTCACCAAAGTATAATTTGTAATTACAGCTTACGCCAAAGCATTACAAACTTAATAAAAATAAAGATATATATATATACATTTTGTTTCTAACTATAGTTATTTATTCAATATAAGGACTCGAAGATCCTTTTACATTCCGCTACCAGTAGCGGGCATCGGGTAGCGAACACATCGACGTGCTTCGCTGCGCCGAGCACAGAGTTGAGCAGTGCCAGGGCGGCGGGGAGCGGCGCGTTGCGCAGGAGCTCGCTGCGCGCGGGCGGCGTCGCCAGCAGCGGCGCGCCGCGCAGCCGTCCGCGCGCAGCGGGTGCGTACAGTCGTACCACCTCGCGCACTAGGTCTACGCAGTCTACCCTTCCGTGTATAATACCCAAGGCGAACTTAGCTAATGACACGTATCGTCTAGTTTCTAACGAGTCGAATCCCAGCATGCCTAACAGAAAACGCGTCGGGTACATGTAGGGGTAATACGTAAACTGTGTACGGTACAAATGCCGCAGAAATCTTTTTTGAACTTTCTCGAGCATAAGTATGTACGAGTTCTCATGGGGAGTCCATACTGTCACGCTCGTTTCCAATACGCTCCGAACGAGTAAACATAGTATGTATTATGTCTACATAGTAAATACATCGTCTTGTATTAAAAATGGTTAAATAGCAAAACGTCGTGGTGTCAAAAGGACTAAGTTATTCTAACTGATAACGACGTCTGTTTGTGTAGTGACAAGATACATACACATTTGAGTACCTATCTTATCTATTACAGAACATTTCTTTGATTTCCTTGTCGTTCGATAACCTAGGCGTTTTGCAAGTGAGACTTTATGAATATTTGACCATATGCCTATTTTGTCATTTTACTCTCAGTACGCGATTTGCTTATAAGACGTTTTGCTCATTAGCCGATTTGAAAACAAAGACGTTTTACAACTAAGTCTATAGTACATTGTTGAAGAGGCTAGAAAGTAAGCAATAGATGGACGAGTTAGTTCGAGGGCCGACGCGTAGCGGAGGCCCTCGAAAGTACGAGTCCAGCTATTGCCCTTTCGGCCGAGGCTTAACATAGTGCTTTTCACGCCTACTGCGAGGAAATTGTTAATAATTATATTTTAAAATCAAAATTAAGTATCTAATTGAAGATCATAATACTAAACAGGCTCGCTTGCCTCGCGCCCGGCGCGAAGGAGGGGGAACGGGCGCACGCACGCCGGCCGACCGCGCGCGGTGCCCTGTGATTGGTCGATTGCTGTTCAAACTGTCCAACAAAAACATTGTTGGCCAGTTTGAAGTCATAGATGGCCTGTTCGTGTGACGTCCAACTATCCCCAGCTTTGTAGCCTGAATTCTGACCATCTTTTGCCACATTTCCGAGCAGTGGCGTGAAAAGTATATACCGAGCCAGTTTGAAACTATGCCATTTTACATGCTTGGACCTTTTACTACCTTGACCTGATGCCAATTAGACCTTTTACTTATTTAGTCATTTTACTACCAAGGCGTTCTGACCCTAACCCGCAGAACACCATAAGTTCAAAAAAACCAGGTGCCAGAATACCTAAATTTCAAAAAGGCTAGTTAACCTTCATGTACAAGTATAATATACTTATCTTCTTTAGTGCTGGCCATGGCCAAATATTGCTACATAAAGCTTTATGGATTGCAAAAACATTTTAGGCATTATGAAACTGTGACATTTTGCCGTTCTGGAGTTTTCAGTTTAAGTTATTTTGAAATTTTGTCGTATCTGTGATTTGGTATTTGAACCAAATGTACATTTCAATATTTAAGCGTTTTGAACAGGTGACGTTTTAGTCATTATGACATTAATTCATTTTAGGAATGAGACAATTAGATATTTAGGTATTATGAATTTGAAATTTAGTGAAATTAGTGATTTTAGCATTATGCAGATTAGGCGGACTAAGCCCCTCACAAAATGCAGGCAATTATCGAAGCTAAACATACATTACTAGCTTTTCCCCGCGGCTTCGCCCGCGTAGTAAGTGTAATTTTTGCAATAATTGTTGAATAACCCTTCCGAATATACGAACTTTCAAATTACTAAGTCTTTAAATGAACGTCTTCTCGGTACAACTCATTTCAACCTTTAACGGGCTAGTTTAAAAAAAAACTGGATAAATCTACATATTATAAAAGAAACAACCTGCTGACCTGCTTTCATGTTTCTAGCCACAGTTTAACACACATTTACTTATGTGAACTTTCAACCCCCATCTTAACCCCTTCAAGGGATGAATTAGAAAAAATGCCCATAACAATGTTTCCGACTGTACATTAGGAGCTTGTGACCGAAGTTTTTAACGTCTAACTTTAAAAACGACATGTTCCCATATAAACTTTCAACTCTTTTTTAACCCCCTTAGGGGATGAATTTTTGTAATAACGCTAAATTATTTGTTTTGCTTTTTAGTAAGGAACCATAGAATTATAACGCATAGAAGGATAGTTTCATACGGCCGACGCGCCAAGCGTGAGGCATAAAATGGATTCATGTAGTTGTGATCAACTCGTATTTACACGCGCCAATACGCACACAAACGCACCAATAGTGTTGCCAGCGCATACACATTCCCTGAAAATGGGGGTATACAATTGGTGATTGGTAAAATAAAAAGTATATATTTTTACTTTTCTTTATTCAAAATATAAACTTATGCTACTACATTTATGCTTTGTTCTTACTGAAGCCTCAATTAGGCTTATTTGCAAGACTCATTGAACTATATAACTATTGTTGACTTCAAAAATTATTAAATATTAAACGTAGGGATATTGTAGTAACTAAAAAAGTGTCCGATGCTACGTTGCAAATGTGTGCGTGTTCTAGATACACACAAAACACGTAATGCAATTAGTGCCATTTCATTGGTTTCAATATTGAGCCTTATCTCACAAGCATATCGTTTTAATTTAAATGCTAGCCTTTGTCGGTTATGACATTACTGAATGCAAGGTGGTAAAATTACCAAACGACAAGTCGTGTAAATTAATTTTAAAGCAATCAACACCTTAAGTTGAATATCATTAAGTATAACTTAGTGTGCGCTGATATTCCACAGACTCTAACTAAACATTGGAACAGAATCAGTGGAGTCGAAATAGTTTTGTTTAAGGACTAAGGATAGTTTTGCAGGATTTTTGCAGGATATTGTGGATCACAAGCGTCTATAGGCTACGATACCTGCTTACTATCTGACATATCGTATTCTGCTTTTCCACCGACACAGTATTTAAACAAAATTATTTCGACTCCACTGACTCCAATGTTCAGTTAAGAGTTCGTGGAAAATTTGCGCACACTAAGTTATACTTAAGGATGTTATACTTAAGGTGTAGATTGCTTTAAAATTAATTTCCACGACTTGACGTTTGGTAATTTTTCAACTGTGCATTCAGTTACGTCATAACCGACAAAGGCTAGCATTTAAATTAAAACGATATTCTTGCGAGATAAGGTTCAATATTGAAACCAATAAAATGGCACTAATAGCATTACGTGTTTATGTTAGTATATTACCAGAACAGAATTATGGGTAAATAAATATATCCGTTACATTGGCAACACTACGCTGTCATGCCGCTTATAGAAAATATGCAATTTTGATTACTCTTTTACGTAAAAATACGAGTTAGAGAATAATACTTACGAGTGAAATGTTATCTTAGAATGTTTATCCTTCTTATCCGATGCATTGTGACACCCTTTCACTGCACAAACCGTCATATTAATGAAAAATGTGGGAGCTATATACACTTGACACGCGTCCTTGCAACTGACAAGCCGATCGGCGTACTGGGCCGTTTACGTCCTACTTTTGGTGGCCTCACCTTTGCGCGTGAACTGCGTTATAATTAATTCTATGGAAGGAACCTTCGTACAAAGATTCAAGTCTATAACTTTCCAAATGAACGATTTCCATACAACTTTTCAACCCCTATTTCACCTCCTTAAGGGTTGAATTTCCAAAAATCCTTTCTTAGTACACGTCCACGTACTGTAAAGAATATATGTTACAAATTCCATGCCTAAATATATCTTTAGCAGTTTAGGCTGTGCGCTGTCTGTCAATCGACCAGTAACGCAAGAGTTTTATATATATAGAGAAGACGACCGTAGCTGTCAACACAAAGCTCCTCAAACAATGAAATGTCAACGAAAGTAGCTTTAACGAACCGTTAAATTGAAACAATCGGCCCTAAACGGTGACAATAAAATGGTGATGTGTGGTGTCGGTTCCAGCGAGCGCGCCGGGCAGCGCCAGCACGTCCCGCGGGGGCTCGCCGGCGCCCGCCGCGCCGGCCAAGCGGCCCAAGATCGACCCCTCCTACACGTGAGTATCTGCTGCTACCAGCTGGTTGCTATTGAACAACTCTGCCCAGCCCAGCGAACGATAAGCCCATACAAGTCTAACTAGCGCCGTATAGTGGCCCCACAAAAAGGATGTACATTGCCATTATGCGGACGTGGTGGCGGGGTGTCAGAAGGATGCCAAGCAGCCGTTTAGTTGGAACATGCGCACACATGCGCATACCGGGTTTTGGGTGTTTGGGTAGAAATTTGTAGGGAGCTCGCCTAATTTCTATTAAAATTGCGTAGAATTTACATCGATGAATTCAAAAACCCCACAACTGGGCATTTATGCGTTTTTCAAAAAAAATGTATATGAACTTGTTTTTTAGAATTTGATTTTTTTGGGTTTTTCTTACTCAGAATCGTTGATACTATTGATCCTTAACAACAACAAAACAAAAATTGTTTGTGTGTTTTGTTTTTTTTTTCTTCCAGTGCGTCACGACCATATAAATAAAAAACCGGCCAAGAGCGTGTCGGGCCACGCTCAGTGTAGCGTTCCGTAGTTTTTCGTCCGTCACAGTAAGTGTCACCACTTAAGCGTTAAAAAAAATGGACTATTTGTTACATTCATTGTGATTTTGTTGAAATTACAGCTACAATAAACACCTGCTTATACGGTTAAATTACAAACTTAGTACAGAAATTATTTTGTAATTTTTTTCAAAAACTATTCAACCTATTAAGTTCAAAATAATTTTCCTAGAAAGTTTTTATAAAGTTCTACTTTTGAGATTTTTTTCATATTTTTAAAACGAATGGTTCAAAAGTTAGAGGGGGGACACACATTTTTTTTTACTTCTGGAGCGATTATCTCCGAAAATATTAACATTATCAAAAAATTATTTTAGCAAACCCCTATTCATTTTTATTAAATACCTATCCAACAATATATCACACGTTAGGGTTGAAATGAAAAAAAAAACACTCCCCATGTTAAGTATAGGGGAGGTACCCTAATAAAATAAAAATAAAACACTTTTTATTTTACCACTTTGTCGGCGTGATTGATATACATATTAGCACCAAATTTCAGCTTTCTAGTGCTAACGGTTACTGAGATTATCCGCGGAGGGACGGACTGACAAAGCGAAACTATAAGGGTTCCTAGTCGACTACGGAACCCTAAAAAAGACTGCATACAAAAATGTGACGATCTGGAATGGAATGTTTGGGACACTTTTTTTCTTGTATGAGGATCGATAGTATTAATTAACGATTCTGAGTTAGAAAAAGGCCAAAAAATCGCATTCTGAAAAAAAAGGTCATGTAGGTACACTTTTTTTGAAAAACGCTCATTGTCAAAAATTTGTATACTTACCCCATTAGCGATCGTTGTTAAACAAAAATTCATATCATATATATCATACATATCATTTATAAATTGAAAATAAAAAAATAACTTTTATACAAACAGCACGGCTATCACAAGAACTATTGGCCTTTCCTGACAACGGCGAAGCCAGAATGCTATTACAACTGCTTACATTCCTTAACATTAGATATGTCATCTCATGTCGTTGGGCCTAGGTGCGAACATCAACTCGTGTTGGACGTCTTCCTACATCGCACCCAGGGTAGTTAGGGAAGTCCGAGATGCCCACCAAAAAATTTCAATTTGTTTGACGGAATGTGCCCGGAGCGAAGCCTGAATAATACAATAATAATTACATTCTCTTATACATTTATGTAAAATTTAGATGGAATATATTTAGTAATAAAACAGTTTTAGTAAATTCAATAATTATTTTTAGGTACTATTAGAAATGTAAATTGTTTTTTCCACAAAAATAACATAACTCCCAATAATTTTACAAAAAAAAACCGGCCAAGTGCGTGTCGGACCACGCAAAACGAAGGGTTCCGTGCCTATTAAAAAGGTCGTATCGTCACAGAAATTTTACGGCACTTACGTCCTTTTCTTTGAGGAAGGCAGTTTTTCAGCAATATCTCGAAAACCTCTGAACCGATCTTGTTCAAAACAATTTTCGGTGAATGAAATTAATAAGCCCTATGTCCATGAATTTTTCCATATTTTTAAAATACACCGTTCAAAAATTAGAGGGGGGGGGGGGGGGACAGAATTTTAGTGACTTTCGGGGCGATTATCTCCGACCCTATTCATTTAATCAAAAAAAATGCAAAGAAACCTTATATTTATTTTGAAAGGCCTATCGATTGATGTGCCAAACGGGGGGTCACAATGAAAAAAAAAAATTTGACTTTGTTTTATGTATGGAAATCACCCCTGAAAAATTTTTTTTTTGTCATTTTAATTACAAAACTATGTAGCGGCTATCAAAATACACCTATCCTCAAAATTTTATTCAAATACACCTTATAGTTTTCGAGTAAAATGCCTGTGACATACGGACAGACGGACAGACGGACAGACGGACAGACGGACATGACGAAACTATAAGGGTTCCGTTTTTGCCATTTTGGCTACGGAACCCTAAAAATCATAAGTGACGAAGTTATTTTTCATATTTTTCCAAGATGCAAGTGTAACTTTATGGCCATACGCCAGTATAGTAAATGGAAGGTATTTTTTACAGAAATAATAATTTAGAAGAAATTACCTACGTTATTTTGGCTTCTTTTAAAATTTACACCGATGTAGTTATGTTGTTTTTGTAAACACACCTTCAATTCAAATACGATGTTTGTAAAAGTAAATTTATAAATAATTTTAAACGTAAAAACACAAATAATAGTACATTGTGATACAAGCGAGCTATGTTGATCATTACATCCGAGGCAGAATTGTTTACGCAAGCCGCAGGTGAGCCTGATAAGAGGACCGAGGATGTAATTATCAAAGCTCACGCGTTTCATATGACGTTTTTCAACACATTTGCGAGAAAAAAACATTTTCATAGCTGGAAAATTTTATAGGTTACCCTAAGTTATTTTAGCCACCCATACTTCATACGAAGTTCAAAAATAATAGACTTAAGACTTGCGTGGCATGGGGGTGTCACATCGCATTTTTTTCTGTGGCGGCGAATGAGTTAAGGGATGAGATTAGAAGTAGCTACTCTATTTGAAATGGATGATATGTTTGCCGTTTCACGTGTGCAGCGAGTGCGGCGTGACGGAGGAGGCGGTGCGGCGCTACCTGGCGCGCAAGCCCATGACGACCACCGAGCTGCTCACCAAGTTCAAGTCCAAGCTCACCGGGGTCAGCAGCGAGCGCCTGCTCGAGACCATGACGCAGATCCTCAAGCGGATCAACCCCTTCAGACAGAACATCAACGGCAAGATGTATTTGAGTATCAAAAGCAAATAATTTATTACCTAATCATAAACGTACTCGATTTGTCCACAGTGTGATTCCGAGGGGTGATCACGTAACGTTTCGAAGGTACGTTAGGACAACTCCACCGTCATTTTTCCATACTAAAAGTGACATTTAGATCTACCTGACGCGCGTACAATGCGTTACGTGGTCGACCTGCTGGACATGTAATCAAGAATCACTTTTACCGACTTAGCGACTGATGCCATTTCGATGTGCATCTTCGACATCCTTATAATTTTTGACAATCGCTTTGGCCTAGTTGGTAGTGACCCTGCCTACGAAGCAAGAGGTCCTGGGTTCGAATCCCAGTAAGGGAATATAATTGTGTCGTGAGCACGAATGTTTGTTCCCGAGCCTTGGATGTTTTCTATGTATTTATGTATTTATTTATCTATACAAGTATATTTATCGTCGTCTAGTACCCATATGCATAGTTTGGGACTAGGTCAATTTGTGTAAGATTGTCCCCAAAATATTTAAATTTATTAGTTTTAATTTTTATTTAATTTAATTATGTTTATTATTAGATAAATTTGTGCAGTGTAAGGTGACTAAATTGTGCGAATTAATATTTAAATTAACTATTACTACTATTGAAGAATACAAATATTATCAAAGTTAGAAATTTCGATAAACACTGTATTCTAATGGAAGTAATTGTTCTATTTGATGGATTTGTCTAAAAAAAATCTGCACAAGCCGGCGCTGGGATTGTAAACCGCTGGCACTCGCTTTTTTCTGTTTCTTGTGTATTATAAGTAGGTATAGGATATCTACCCGCCTATGTCCAGTAGTGGACGTCTTTCGGCTGATATGATGCTGATGTTACGATATGATATATATATATACGACTATGCAAATAAAACGGTAAACGTTACTACCGATACGAGACATAGTTACTTATTTTTGAGATTTCGGACGTGTCTGAGGTTTTGCCTTCGACTATAGCATATCAAAACTTTGTCTTAAATATCAGACTGGCGAAATCAGCTGCATGTTTTATGTCTTATAAATCAGACTATGGCGTTGGTTAAAGAACACCCAAGAGACAAAGATTGACCTCGCTGGAGGCAGCCCAAAATGCTTCGTACTAAGTGACATACAAGTATGACGTCACCATCTGCTATTTGTACTAATCGTTGTATGCAAAATCTAGTAAACTACTGTTTCGGTCGCGAAATACCTACTGCGTTTGCAATTTTTTAATATAAAAACGTAAGGATTCTATTGATAGCTTTAAATTTACTCATTGACAATAAAAAAAACTCATTTTATCTAAACATTCAATGATGAAATTCTTTTTATGATTTTAATTTAATTTATATTTTATCATTTTAATTTATACTTTATTACAATAATTTTATCAAGTTTAACATGAGTCTACACTCGTATTATTAACCTTGGGGCAGTGCGCCTGCCAGCAGGCGGCGGCCACGCGAGATGACGAGCGAGACGAATGGTTACACGCACAAGTGCGCTAGGCTGTTAGCGGTTTGATAGCCTTTTAACTACCTAGAATCCATACCCAGCATGGATCGAGTGATTTCAGAGAACGTGTTCTGCATCTTATTGTTAACAGACTTCAAAAAAGGAGGAGGTTACAATTATGTTCCACTGTTTTAGAGCCCACCACCCCAAGCGTACGGGTTCACACTTTCTGTTCAAAATCGTCTACACAATACACATGCATGGCGAAGGAACGCTCGAAAATGATCCTAGAGGTGTGAATCCGTACCCTTGGCCGATAGTATGTTCGCTCATTTCTCCGTCAATTGTGTCCTGATAAAAAAAAAAAACGAAAATGTATACTCCTGAGATGGTCCCATTGTCACCTAGTCAGGATCTGATCATGGAATCCCAGGGAAATCGGAGGGCAACCATCAAATTTTACAGGCACGTATTAGTGTTTCATGTATTTTCTAAAACTATTCAGGTATTTGCGTCTGGTAGTCATCACTTCATGTTGGTGGTCTGATGATGGAAGGTACAACTCCTCAACGGTTACGAGTTGGGGGATGTTTTTTGAAATGTTATAGGTATGGATAGACCTTTAATCGTATTCTTTCAAGTTATTTAGTGATTTCGGTATTTTCTATAACTCGTGTATTTACCGTCGGAAATCGCAATTTTGGTGAAGTGGAACTGGTGATAAAGACCACAGATGACTTATGGAACTGCTCAAGGATGTACGTCAAAGATTCTGACATGATTCCGTTGAAGTGGCAGCTAATGAAGTGTCAATTCCGAGATCCTTGAGGAATCAACGGAACTCCTCAAATATTATCAGCCCACATATAGCGACTTGGATTTTTTTCTGTAATAATCAACGCATTTGCTCTCGGAAAGCAGTTTATGTGATAAATTGGAAAGGGAATGTGGATTTTTTTATGTACCTATGTAGCTTGGCGATGTACTGAATTGAAGTCGGTTTAAACTTTGTTTTTAAAGTAAATTATTATTTACCTATAAGAAGCTGTGTTTGGTATTCTGTACAAAACGTGTATTTTTTTATTAATGAACGCAGGTTAGGCAAATAAAAAAAATGCACTCATATTTAAAACGCTTTTTCACTAAGTAATTATTTCCGTTATCGTCTGAAGGGAAACTTGAAGAACTAAATATAACTATACAATAACCAGCGTATTTTATCCCCAATGGAATCAATATAAGACCTTTTGCATGAAGGTATCTGATAAGATAACCAGTAGATAATAAGATGTTCTATATTCGCCCGCTATGTTTTATTTACAACACTATTTTATAACGTCATACTGATTTGGTATTTATGTATGCATGTGACCTTACTCGTACATGGATTGAGTTTGGAAATAAATGTTTTCGAATGTTTATATATTGTTTTACTTTCTCAACTTGAGCGCATAGGCATCGGCAAAGTCTTCCTTTCATGCGGCAGATAACTAACATACAAGTGAATTTAACAGTTTTTTTTTCTACTTACAGTAGTTATAGTTAAAATTATAGCTTCATGTCACTCACACGACTAAGGGGAATATAACGACACCTCACATGTCAATATCCACCACGACCGTTTAAGTTACAGCCCGTGAAATAGAAATTTCAAAGATGAATTTACGATTAAAATTCGCTATATTAATCTTATTGTTGAAGATTTTAATATACTTAGGTACTCATGGTGCCACTCGCGCTGCTAAGGCAGATACAACACCTCATATGTCAAAATCCATCAACCCATTGGGATTGTAGCCCGTGAAATAGAATTATACTTCCTTATACATACGCTCGAAAAACATAACTCTCCTCTAAGGCAGTTGGGTACAAATATCACTTTTCATTTGTTTCGTTTAACTGTAGATTTGTGGAACCCTGAAGAAATTAGAGGATGAGGCTTATGTAGGTAAATATTGCACTAAACAGAATAGTACATTACATACCCAGGGCGGTGAATTCGTGAATGCCCCAGATGGCAGGTGTTTGTGGCCCGAACCGAAGGTCAGGGCCATAAATATGCGATCTGGGGCCTTACGAATTACCACCCGTGGTTTGTCTAAAGTTTTTCGTCTTGCCTTGGCCAGGAAGTGAGATTTTCTGCTCGCGTAGCGGGCAGAAAATCCCACTTACGGCCTAGGGTGACGTAAATAAAATTACATTATTTTATTCAGCATTTGTTCCATTGTAATGAGTACCTACGTCAATTCTTTGTAATACCTAATCCGTTGCACAGAATAAATGATTACTTAACTAACATCGTACAGAAGGAGGATCTAACAATACCGATGTTTTCCTAACAGCAAAAAAATCTAAACTATTTTGAAGGACTATTTCTCCCAACAGGTTAAGTATGGACAGCAAAAAAAAAGTATCTGTTATTTTAGACTACTACTTACCCTAAGTATAATATACGGGGTGTTTCCTGTAACAGGAGCAATAAATTAAACGGAGGCTTCCTTACTGCATTTGTAGTAACCCCTTTTGTCCATTTCTTTTCAAATGTTTTTAACTCGGAGAAAAATTGATCTGAAGTTATGACCTCCGAGTAATGTATCTTGGCACCACGAGATCATAGCACAGTAGTCAATGCAGATTTTGAGGTAGCATCATGTAGTGAGTCATAATAGTTTTTGCATTTTTGTTTTCAAAAGATATTTTTGTGATTTTTTCAATTTTTTTCAATTTTTTTTTGTGTTTTTAAAATAATAAAATACTTATATCACTCCAGAAGAGTAAAAAAGTACACCAAAACTTTAGTTAAAGAAAAAAAAATCCGAAAAAAAAATATTTTTTTTCAATTAAAACCACTTAGAAACAATTGATCACAAGCTTAATAATCTACCATTTAATTTATTGCTCCTGTTACAGGAAACACCCCGTATATAAAATGCGTTTTATTTTATGCACTTGTTGTACAATCTACTATTTCATACGTTTTCCTATTTTTGCCCCATTCCAAGTTGGTCCAGTTCGGGTAGCACAGGGCGGTTCCACAACATTTCGGGAGCTCAAATACCGCGAGCCATCCGGTTGCCTCTTGGATTACTACGCGCCATTGCTCTGAATAATCTAGGTTGGAAAGCATTTAATCTAACGAATACATAATAGGTAGGCTACATGTTTATGCTTATGTTAAAACAGCATTTGTTTGTTATAGAGGTAATTGTTAGTTAGTGTAAGCTAAATTACAATTGATAATCTACATATGAGAAAATACAAGTAAGTAGATACGGTTAATGTTGAGACCGGGGAAAGTATAGGGTAGGTACTTTATTAGAATCTTACTTTTTATGTACATGATGAATTTATTAGGTATTAAGTCTAGGCTAATATTAACTAGTCATCGTATGTGAAAAACATAATTATCAACAATACGAGCGCTTTGACCCACACTGACCTTAAATAACCTAATTATGGATGTCGCATATACATAGGTAGGTTGTCAAATGGTTTAGTAGAAGAAGTTCCTATAATAGTAGGGAAGTTACAGGTGAAAATGTGGACGCTGGACAAAAGCACCGATTTTTTTTCAGGTATTTGTTAGGTCCATAGCTGTGAACTAAACACGGTATTCCAGGTGGAATGTGTAGGGATAATTGAAGCCTGCAATGCCATAAAGAAACGACAAGTCGAGGACACAAACACACGAATACTCTCAGACAGTAAATCGGTACTACAAGCACTGTGTAGTGACAACATCACATCTAGCTTGATATACGAATGCCACCAAAAACTCACAGAGGTGTGCGCAGATAGAAACAAAGTTACTATACAATGGATCAAGGGGCACAGTGGCTCAAGAGGAAACGATGCAGCGGATGAACTGGCCAGGAAAGGCTCAGAAACAACGGCATACGGACCGGAGCCAATTTTACCCCTGCCACAAAGCTACATATACATGGTGAGCAATCCAAATGGGTCAGTATGGCGGTTTTGGAAACCATAACAGATAGCGAAATCTTGGCTTAGGAACCATGACGTTGATTTTAGTAAAAAGAAAAATTGCATTCATATACTTACAAAAATACGTGTACTCGGCCCAGGAATCGAACCTGGACTTTTTGAAAAATTAAATTTCGTTGTTTAAAAACAATGCATTTTATTAGTTTTAGATATCATGTTTCTTAGTAACATTTACTATTTAAGAGCTAGGTACATAACCGATATTCAAAGGAAAATAACGAAATTTAATTTTTCAAAAAGTCCAGGTTCGATTCCTGGGCCGAGTAGGTACACGTATTTTTGTAAGTATATGAATGCAGTTTTTCTTTTTACTAAAATCAACGTCATGGTTCCTAAGCCAAGATTTCGCTATCTGTTATGGTTTCCAAAACCGCCATACTGACCCATTTGGATTGCTCACCCTGTATAACAAACTAGACCAATACACCAAAGACTTACCCCAAAGATACTGAGAGGAGATAGACACATGCAGACAGACCAAAGAGATTCTGTCGAAGCGCGACTACAAACTCACAACCGCACTAATAAAGACCACGGTGTTTTCACTTTAGAACCTTATGTAGAATTGCTTTTCTTTTGTTTCTTTTCCTTTATTCGGATAATATTTATTCTCTCGGCTATAGATGTCACTAAACTCAAATTTGTACTTAGGTCCGGTGCAAACCCATCGGCACACATCAGGTGGCGGGAACCGACCAGTTCCGGTAACGGTCCGGTAGCGTGCGCCAGCACTAACCTTGTATAATTTATATATTTTTTGCAGTAGCAACATTCATGGAAAATGGACTTTGTGGTTATTTTCACGCAGCTTTCTTCTTAATTAAACTATATTATTGAAATAATTTTATTAATCGCAATAATATTACTACTAAATAAATAGGAAAGCAAAAAATAATCATAAGCAGATTTTACTTATCCATAAAAAATCTACACGGGCCTTCTCAATAGTTCTGGGAAATGGAATGGTATCTGTCAAGTGTCATTTATGATGTTTAGATAAATTTCAAATTTGTTTTATTTGAATTGAGTCCGTGAATGCGATTTGAATGGAATTCACGATTATTACTGTATTTTTGGAATTCCTGACTCGTAGTTTGCTTATTTCTCTGGACCCCCTGCTTTGTGTTATCGTAATTGCAATCGGAAGACATCAAATTATTAAATCTGAACATGTAATCGCGAAAATGCAATAAGTGTGTCGATTGCGATGAAATTTGTAAGTACTTACATATTTTCGCTTATTTAGGCATTTCATACAAGTTTTGAATCTGTATTTGGCCGATATAGCTAAAAACTTACTGCACTCTAATAGCTCGGCAATAATAGCTTGTATTTACCAAAAATTTATTGTTGACAGAAACTTGTTATAGATTTGTTGCCTCGATGCCAAATGAATACACCTAACAATATAATCTTAATTTCACAGAAACAAATAACTACCAAAAGATAATGAGGAAGCACTGGAAACAGATAATATGATAACATTCAGAATTTATAGAATCGGGATCCTTTATGGGTTGATGTAGGTAAACTGAAGAAAAGATAAATATAAAGTATTGAAAAAAATATAGGAACAGGAAATGGAAATAAAGGAAATTTGTAGGTAGACTATATTTGGCTAATGTTCATTTTGATTGAGTACAGACCTACAAATATGAATGTAAAATAAAGAAGTATAAGTAAATATATTATTTTCAAATTAGTTTTTTATTTCTGATTTCTAATAGAGTATTAATCCATTATTTCGGAAACTACCAGAGTACACTTATAAAACAAACCTGCTCTGGTAGGATTTCGAAATGATGGATACAAATTGTTTCCATTAATTCAAATTCTCCTCACACATATAGGCATGTGTTTGAGGTATTTTGAAGTGTATGTATTCTTGCGACTCTAGATGGCGCTACTGCCAAAAATGTTGAGTGACAACTCTACTATATATATTCAATATTCTCTTTGATAAAGACACACAGAAACTAACTACGCAAGATAGTAGGAATGATAACCGGACACAACACCTTGAACAGACACCTCTATAATTTAGGTATCACAGACAGCCCCAAGTGCAAAGCGTGCATGGAGGCAGAAGAAACGACTAAACACATTCTACTGGATTGTAAGCAGGTAGAAGTATACAGGAAAAAGCACCTAGGGTCTCCGGACACACTACGGAACGCAGTCAGTAATACCAAGGCACTCTTAAACTTTTTAGAGGAGCTGGGGTGGTTGGAGTAGCGCCACCCTGCCGTTTCACGCAAAATAGGCACACTATGGATGTCGACTTGCGGAAAATGCCCAGTAAAAGTGTTGGAATATTGAGGCGGAGGTGCTTTCATCATCATCATCGTCATATCAGCCGAAAGACGTCCACTGCTGGACATAGGCCTCCCCCAGAGAGTTCCAAATTGACCGGTCCTGCGCCACCCGCATCCAGCGGAATCCCGCGACCTTTACCAGGTCATCAGTCCACCTTGTGGGGGGGCCTACCCACGCCGCGCCTTCCGGTACGTGGTCGCCACTCGAGAACCTTTCCGCCCCAGCTGCCATCGGTTCTACGTGCAATGTGCCCCGCCCACTGCCACTTAAGTTTAGCAATTCGGAGGGCTATATCGGTTACCTTGGTTCTGCTGCGGATAGCCTCATTTCTGATGCGATCACGCAGAGAAACTCCTAACATAGCCCTCTCCATTGCCCTTTGGGTAATACTTAACATTAGATGTTAAGTATTAGTTAGAAAATAGTAAAAGAGATGTTACTGTCACGAGTGTTTATATTGAAGTAACTAGGTAAACAATAAACATTAATATATTGAATAAAAGAATATGTCAAATAGAATATGCCTAATATAAAATAAAAATAACTTCTGAAGAGTCTGCACAACAGAGATTAGACAGTATCTACAACAGCCGCCCTTAATCTATGTTGTGCCTGCCAACAACAAAACAAAGTTAAGTTTCTAGACCTAAACTAATTGTACACCTTTTCTGTACCATAGGCCCAAGCGGCTTAGTGAGGACATCTGCAGGCATGTCACTACTTTTTACCCGACTGCGCGACGCAAAGGAGGGTAATGTGTTTATCAGCCTATATATGTATGTATGTTTGTTCCTATGTGGCACTCCAGAGACCAAACGGTTGAGAATGACGTTATAAGTTTATAGTAAAAGTTTTAAAGGAAAAGTTTATTTTATTCTTATTAGCGCATTGTAATAAAAACTAGTTTTTAAAAAAGTTTTTTTACTTTTAATTTATTTAAATACAAAATACCTACGCGCCAATCCAAATTTTGCGGATATAAGTTGTCGATTGAAAACCCTTATGTTTATAAGTTCTTTAATTTGAGATAGGTATCGATCGGATCTACGGCAAATCTTGACGGAATAATACGTTATCACGCACCATTTTGCAAGTGAAATAGTAAACTACAGACGCTCCGGTATTTTACGATTCAAAATGTCAAATTTGTGTCTCATGGTACGAATCGAAAGTTTAGATTACGCATCGAAAACTAGACGCTAGCGAGTAACGGTTTGTAGTTGTTTTCGGAGTATGGGTATTTATTTCAATTGGCGTAAATTGGGCGGTTTGGTAAAAAAAGAAAAAAATATCGTTTTTAATAGCAAATTAAATCTTAACTAAAAGTTTATTATATAAGAATTATAAAAAAAATTGAGGCCCTCTCCTAGGGGACCAATTACTGAAGATATGGGCCCCCAAATGTTTAAACGTCACGGTAATGACATTTTGCATGCTTGGTAATGACTATTGGACATGGTAATGACAAATGTTTCTATTTCCATTTCGTTTGATCAGTTTTTGCAGCATCTGAAGAGTACTGTGTTGTGATGTATACAGTTTATTTCTAAAATAAAGATTATTACTATTAAAAAGATGAATAAAATACCATAATTATGATTTATAATCATTTATTAATTCCACAAAATTATAGGGTATAATGTGTTGGTTACTATAAGTGTGTTGGCAAAAGAAATTTTAAAAAATCAGTACTCATAAAAACTATAACAACTAGCTGGACTGCACGGGCCTATAGTACTTATTACACAGGTACATTATCTTCATAATAGTTGACTGACGCGCCTAAGCAATTATTTATTTTGTTGTTTCATATCTAACAAACTCTTCTTGTAGCGAGATTAATTTTTGGCCATTTCATACCGACATTTACGAGCATCAGAAAACTTGCCTTTTGCTGACCTTTTAGGGGAGGGACAATGAGATGGACTACAAGACGGGCCAGGAAGTTCATCTTATGGGTTGCGTTTAGATGATGTTGAAAGCCTTTTAGGAAAATGATCACGAGATGGCCCGGGAGGTTCATCTAGAGGATTAATTGCTTATGTTGATGAACGCCGTTTAGGAGAATGATCGTGAGAGGGCACAAGTTATCCCTCGATAATCCCGAGGTCGTCTTCAGGTTCAGATGCAGCGTATCTTTTTGCATCAGTTTTTTTTATCCGTAATGTTCTTGCTCTTAAATTCTGTTGATTGATCTTCGATTTTTTTCTTTGCAATCTCTGGAGTCTTGGTGTTAACTTATTTATTATTAGCAGTTTTTTGCCTCTTTTCTTTGAGCATACCGTGCTTTTTCTTTTTCTGGGTATTTTTTATACAGCTTAGGGTTAGATTCAATTCTTTCAAGCCGTTTTTTACAGCTATGCATTTTAATAGCATCATCTCTACTTTATAAACTGAAACAAGCAATACAATGATTTTTTTTATAGTTGTATGATTAGTATACGAGAAATACACCAAAATTCACGGAAACTATGCACAGATATAAAAAGCAAACATATTAAAATTCGGACTCTCATAAATATGTACATGTAATATTTTATATGTACGAATATTTCTATCCACGGTAGTCACAGTGACTCCGCGGTAGGGACTAACTGCAGATGGTCCTTGCCGTGGAGTCACTTTCACTGCCATGGATTGAAAAGTCCACGATAATCCATGGTAATGACTACCATGGTAATGACAAAAT
Organism: Epinotia nisella; assembly: GCA_932294315.1. Classification (NCBI taxonomy): domain Eukaryota; kingdom Metazoa; phylum Arthropoda; class Insecta; order Lepidoptera; family Tortricidae; genus Epinotia; species Epinotia nisella. Next base: position 25,165,893 of record OW028673.1, read on the forward strand.
CCAGAAATGTCCAGTTGGGTATGCGATATATTAAATGTTCCAGAATGATCTACCGATTAAGACACATTAAATCAGCTAGGTTATAAGATAAAATGGGATTAATACAAACAGTGAGTGTACTTACCGAGGAATAAGACCCACGAGAATGACAACTTATTTTGACAAAAGCCACGGTACGACACTGTGAAAACCAAAATAAATACCAATTTTTACGTGAGCGACGTGCGTTCACTCTGCCATCCGTATAACGATTGGAGGCGTGCGGGGACAGCGGCGGGGTTTATGCGAAACTATTTAGTGAGGAGCTGCACGTCGCATCATATAGTGACACGGTGATGACGAATTAAGTAGGAACCAAAATGTATGATAACGCTGTTAAGTTTTATAGAATACTATTTAATTTGTGCTATCAATAATGTATGTCATGACTATCAAACTTTTGAGGTAAATAGCAATTTCAGTCGTAGACATGCATTTAATAGGTCTTTTTACAGAAGTATTACCGAAAATTGGAAAGTGGACACCCCTTGGTAATGACAATTTGGCCCTTTTGACGAAAATAACTTTCTTATACTTTTATATAAAATAAATTTTAATGAAGCACCAGTTAGGGATTATTCTGTATAACAAGTTATCTTATGACACGGTAAGGATCCTACTTCATTAAGAGGGTGATTTTATCGCGGACATCCAATTTGCACCAAATGAAATAATTACCCGTATATCGGCACCATGAGTACGACAAATTTGACAGCTCGAACTTGTGAGAATCGAAATCTACTCGAAGCGCGTTAGCTCGAACTCGAGAAAAGTTTACTATTGTACGTTTTCGATAGCCACTCATGGTAAGCGTACTTTTCATAATCTTCCGCTGTCCATCCGGCTGTCTGCGTATCAGCAATAGCTAGACTGTTAACATTTTCACAGAAGTTGTATTTCTATTGTTGATTTAACATACATTCGTAAAAATTTAAAAATAAACCGGCGGAGTCTGACTCGCGCACCGAGGGTTCCGTACGAAATATCATACAACACACCTGTCTTGCCCCACCCATTAATTTTGGAAAAATCTTAACAACGCATAGTGTAGTTAAGTCATGAGTACCCACAGCGCCATTTATCGGTGGATTTTGTTACTAACTTGCGCGACCAAGGAACTCGGTATGTACAGTAAGGGAAATGTATTCACGTACCACCGTAGAACCCTGTCGCAATTGACAGGCCGCCGTCACGCAAACTCGAGTGGTATGTCACCTTATTGCGATAGGGTTCTACGGTGGTACGTTAATACATTTCCCTTACTGTATGTTGGTTTTTCAGCGATATTCTTTATCAAGTGAATTCATTTCGATAATTCTTTTTTTAATTTGCCAGAAGGTACTTTCAGAACATTGAATTTGAAGGAAATAAAATAAACACAGAAGTGGGTCGTTCTTCTTTTCGACCGACAATAGCCTGTCCTTCGTCTTATTACGGCATCTCATTTGAGTAATGATGTTTACGGTTTTATAATGTTCGAATGAACGTCCATATTATTTTATTAATTAGTGATATTTAATATTTCATTTTCTCTATCTAGCATTTTTTTTAAATGTTTTTTTTTTCGTAGAATGCCGTGACAGAGTGGTAAAATAAAATGTTGTCCCCACTGAAAGAGTCCACTTTGTCACATGTTTTTTTTTAGAAACCAACCGTAAATAAATATTTATATTGCCCAGAAAGGAAATTTTAATTAGTTCTAATGAAGAAACCTATGCATTTTTTTTAAATCGCACTTCAAAACCACAATTTCCGATAGTTCAAAAACCAAAAAAACAGAAAAACCTCGGTTCATTGTCGGTAAAAAAGAAGAACGACCCAAGTATTAAACTACAAACAAAATTAACATATGATTCTTGTAGATTTAAAAAAAATTACGCTAGATAGAGGTCTCGTTATACTTTTCCGGTAATATTCACGTTAATATTAATCATATATATTATTTTCAAATTTGTCGCTTGGTTAACTTCGGAGTTAAGGGGGGGGGGGGGGGGGGGGGGGATGGTATTTTTTTCAAATTTTTTCTTTCTAAATCAAAATTTTCCCATTGTAGAAAAAAAAAAGAAAAACTGTTTTAGAATGTACAATTCAAGCCCTTTCATATGATACCCCACTTGGCCTACTAACTAGACTTTGAATTTTTGCCCCCCTCTTATCCACCCTTTTTTATACAAATTAAAACTATATATTAAAATTTTTCATGTCCCATACACGAGGATTAGCTTTGTTTACAACTATTCCAAATTTCAAATCGATAGCACTAGTAGTTCTTGAGATATTTGACTTTGTGACAGACAGACAGACGGACGGAGTTGCACCACCATAAGGGTTCCGTTTTTACCTTTTTGGTCCGGAACCCTAATAAATTAAACAGTGCTCTCGACCTCTCGTATATGAAACTAGACCAAGAAAATTAGGTAAACCTGGACATAATTCGATAACTGCAATTTTCTTTTTCTATGATATAAAGTATTGTTAGTTATAGTTAAAATAAAAAGAATTAAACATTTTAGGGCTCCGCGTCACTATAAAAAAACCAAGAATCAATTTTTTTAACATATTTTGATTTTATAAGTACAGCATTATACATAACTTTATAAAAGTACCTCTATTATGATATGATGCTTGCATTCCAGTTATAAAAATCAAACTTAAACTAATTAATCAATCGCAACTATTATTAATAACGAAGGTTCAGTAATTTACACATTTTCTGGCTTATCTTACCAGAAATTATAGATAACTGTAATTCAACAATTTATTATGAATAGTATATTATGTATGTAGTTAAATTATTAAAAATTAAACAGATTCTCTTTGCGGATCTCTAAAATCACAAATATTGGTAATTTTTGAAAAGCCAAAATACATAACTACTTCAAAAGTGTTTAATATATGTCGTCAACATATTATTAGTACTATAAGAAACAACTTAACCAAAAAATATACACGATTATTAATTAATTGATATATTTTTTTACTTACGTTTAAATATGAACGTTATCACTTGCAGAATAAGGTCGTCATTTCTTTGTGTCTCAACTCCTGACCGTGCTATCGCGAGTCGCAATCGCAAGCGATTCTCGTGTAGTCGAACGTGGGGTTCGGCTAGGGCGGAGATTTATTAAAATATTGTGTTCATTAGATCGATAATAACTAAATCGTTCAGGATGAAACATAATTTATTTCATTAAATAAAGAAAAGAAGAATTTATTCAAATAAAAACTGGCCAAGTGAAGGGTCCCGCAAAATGAAGGGTCCGGTCCGGTGCCTATTGAAAAGGTCGTATCGTCACAGAAATCTTACGGCACTTACGTCCTTTTCTATAGGGAAGGCAGTTTTTCAACAATATCTCAAAAATCTTATTCAATATAATTTTCGGTGAAAGAATTTAATAAGCCCTATGTCCATGATTGTTTTCATACTGTTTTAATACACCGTTCAAAAATTTGAGAGGGGGAACGAATTTGAGTGACTTTCGGGGCGATTATCTCGACTGTATACACTTAATAATAAAAAATGCTGAGAAACTATATTTATTTTGAAAGGCCTAGCGATTGATGTGCCACACGTGGACTTACAATGTTTTTTTTTTGAATTGCAGTTTTATATATGGAGTGTACTCCTAAAAAATGTTTATGGTCATTTCATTACAGAACTATGTAGCGGCTAACAAAATACACCTATCCTCAAAATTTTATTGAAATACACCTTATAGTTTTCTAGTAAAATTTTAATGCCTGTGACATACGGACAGACGGACATGACGAAACTAGGTATGGGTTCCGTTTTTCCCATTTTCGATACGGAATCCTAAAAATATGTTAGGTGGGTGACAACAAGCAAGCAGAAAATATGATACATGATTCTATATAAGGTATGTTGTTCTTAAAACACGATGATTTGTACCAGACGGACCTGTTGTGGGAGATGGGTAGTGGGTAAAAAAAAACCCACGGGTAAATACCGGGTATTTACCCGGTTTTTACCCAATCTACCCGTATTTACCCGTTTCTTCCCAAAAAGGTGGGTATAAACTCTTTGTGAAGCGTTTTTTTGCAAAATAATATAATGAAAATGTTTAAGTTATAGAGGAATGTGTAAACGTTGTCCTCATTGAAATTATGGATGTTGTATAAAAATATAATAGAAGAAACAGACTGACTGACGGACATATCAACGCAGAGCCCAAACCGCTGATTCTAGAAATTCCAAATTTGGCATGTAGGTTCCATATAAGGTCTAGGGGCGCATTCAGAAATTATTTTTCTAAATTCACCCTCTGAGGGGTTGAAATGGGGGTCCAAAGTTTGTATGGGGAAATAAGATTAGTTCGACTATTTTATTCGAAACTTCACAGGAGTATTTCTAACGATAAAATAGTAAACATGTGTTTAAGGTTTTTTGGATAATTCAACCCCTAAAAGGGGAAAATGTGGTGACAAAGTTCGATAAATCAACATGAGTGTTGTTTCTATGGTTTATCGGGTCGCTGATTACGAAAACATCAACAATAATATTAAAATCCAACGTGGTGGACGTGCAATACCATCTCTCCTGTTGGGGTGTGATGGGGTTGAAATGTCTCAATATCCATATGGGTGTCGTATTTATGGCTTTTTGGAAGATATAAAATAATAAGAAATTGATTGACTGACTGACATATCAACGTACAGCCCAAACCGCTGGTTCTAGAGATTCCAAATTTGGCACGTAGGTTTCTTATAAGGTAGAAAGGTGGATTAAGAAAGGATTTCTCAAACTTCATTCACTAAGGGGGTAAAATGGGGGTCCGAAGTTTGTGTGGGGAAACAAGATTAGTTAGACTATTTTATTCGAAACTTCACAGGAGTATTTCTAACGATAAATGAGTAAACACATGTTTCGATTATTTTTAAATTCAACCCGTAAAAGGGGGAACTGTGGTGATAGTCTGAAAATCAAAGTGATTGTCGTTTCCATGGTTTATCGGGTTGCTGATCACGAAAACAACAATGATTTTAAACGTGGCGGAAATGAAATACTTTATACTCTGTTGGGGTGCGATTGGGTTGAAATGTCTTAATATCAATATAGGTGTCATTTTAATGTTTTTTTTGGTACGTTAATTACAAAAATGACCTCGATTTTGAAATTTAATGTTGTGGACATCTATCTAAATATATAAAAGAAGAGACTGACTGATTGACATATCAACGTACAGCCCAAACCGATGGTTCTAGAGATTCCAAGTATGGCACGTAGGTTCCTTATAAGGTTTAGGGGTGAATTAATAAGCTATTTCTCAAAATTCATCCCCTAAGGGAGTGAAATTAGGGTCCAAAGTTTGTATGGGGAAACAAGATTAGTTAGACTATTTGTTTCGAAACTTCACAGGAGTATTCCTAATAATAAGTGAGGAAACAATTGTTAAAGGTTTTTTTGAGAATTCAACCCCTAAAAGGGGGAAATGTGGTGACAAAGTCTGAAAATCTGAAATTCTGAAGTCTGATCATGAAAACAACAACGCTTTTAAAATCCAACGTTGCGGAAGTAAAATACCATCTCCCGTGGTTGTTGTCCTGGGATGCCATTTTCGTAATGAACGTCCCATAAAACCATAAAAACGACACCCATATTGATATTGAGACGTTTCAACCCCATCGTACCCCAACAGGGGATATCGTTGATAGATCGTTGTTGTTTTCGTAATCAGTGACCCGATAAACCATAGAAACAATACCCATGTTGATTTTCGGACATTGTCACCACATTCATCCCTTTTAGGGGTTGAATTTTTAAAAAACCTGAAACATTTGTTTACTCATTTATCGTTAGGAATACTCCTGTGAAGTTTCGAATCAAATAGTCTTACTAATCTTGTTTCCCCATACAAACTTTGGACCATCATTTCACCCCCTTAGGAAATAAATTTTAAAAAATTATTTCTTCATCAACCCTTAAAACTTATAAGGAATTTACGTGCCAAATTTGGAATCTCTAGAACCATCGGTTTGAGCTGTACGTTGATATATCAGTCAGTCAGTCAGTTTCGTCTTTTATATATTTAGATAGATGTCCACAATCTCAAATTTCAACATCGAGGACATTTACGTAATTAACGTCCCAAAAAACCAATAAAAACGACACCCATGTTGATATTTAGACATTTCAACCCCATCGCACCCCAACAGGGGAGATGGTATTTCACGTCCGCCATGTTGGATTTTAAAATCATTGCTGTTTTCGTAATCAGCGACCAGCGACCCGATAAACCATAAAAGCAATACCCATGTTGATTTTCGGACATTGTCACCACATTTCCCCCTTTTAGGGGTTGAATTATTAACATTTTATTTAACAATAAAAACGACACCCATATTGATATTTAGACATTTCAACCCCATCGTACCCCAACAGGGGAGATGGTATTTCACGTCCGCCATGTTGGATTTTAAAATCGTTGTTGTTTTCGTAATCAGCGACCGAATAAACCATAGAAACGATACCCATGTCGAATTCCAGACTTTGTGACCACATTCCCCCTTTGAGGGGTTGAATTTTCAAAAAACCTGAAACACGTGTTTACCCATTTATCGTTAGGAATACTGCTATGGAGTTTCGAATGAAATAGTCTACATAATCTTGTTTCCCCATGCAAACTTTGCACCCCCATTTTACCCCCTTAGGGGATGAATTTTGAAAATTCCTTTCTTAGTGCACCTGTAGACCTTATAAGGAACCTACGTGCCATATTTGGAATCTCTAGAACCAGCGGTTTGGGCTGTACGTTGATGTCAGTTAGTAAAAAAATATATAAATAAAACTTTTTTTTCTCATAAACTATGTAATATAATAAATATTGTATAATGACAAAAGTTGTTAAAAAGGCCTTGAACCTTTCATTAAAAAATAATCAGCACTAAAATATAACTTTTTGATAAATCCATTCGAAATAGTTTTTACCCACCAATTTGGGTAGATACGGGTATTTATCGGGTGCTTTGTGTAAATACCGGGTATTTACCCGGTATTTACCCACCTCTACCCATCTCTAGACTTGTGGGTGCAAATCCGCATGTGCACACACGGACCTACACCTGATTTTACTGTTTTTAATTTATTATAAATACCTATCTACATTTGGTATGACAGCAAATAAAAGTCGTTAGTTATTTAATATTTATTCATTGATCTTTTCTTTTGTTACATCTAGGGAAAACACCGGTTTTAAGCGAAATCAAAAAAACTGGTTACAACCGATTATTGCGTGAAAATTTGGTTTTTGTTATTCATGTATACGGCGGCGCGGTCGGTACAAAACACATAATTGAAATAAACTCGTTATGACGGGTCCGCCGCGGGCTCGCCGCTGGCGCCGCCCCTCTCTCTCTCCCCCGCACCGCATGCAACCCGCTCCAGGCCCCCTATTCTGTAACTTGTTTTAAGTTCACCTCAAAGCTCACCTACAAATATATCTTGACACTGCGGTGCGTAGTAGCTAAGCGTAGGTACAGGTCTAGTTTCGTTAGGTGACGCATGGGGTGAGACGCATGAGCGCGTAGCGAATAACAGCCCCGGGCTGGATAAGTTCGCGCGTAGTTTCAATTAAATTTTCAATTTCTTAAGCGTGACATTAACATGTTTAATTTTGGTGAAAACATGACTATAGTACACAAAAAGCCATTAATAAACAAAAAAATCACAGTTAGGATTATTAACTACTGAGTAATACATTACTATTAAAACGTTAGAAATAAATGCTTAATTTTTGTTTTATATGTCAAAAAAAAGGCGCAATATAGCATAAACAAATACAGACATCATAGTTACCATTTTGGCTTATCTAGATATTGAGATCAGATGAAAACTGTGAAAAAAAACGTAAATGCGAATGTAATTTCGGTTTAATTTTACTATTAAGTTATCGCATTTGAATGCACCTCAAAATTATACTAACACGGTATTTGGTTACCTATTGTGCTTTTCGAAAAAAGTTAGGAAATATACGATATCTCATGTTTTTTATAAGATACGGTAACGACCGCGGATTTTTTACTTAATATATCTAATTAATATTTGATTCTTAATATTATTCCCCGATAAAATAATAAAAACAACGAGTTATCGAATTATGTCCAGGTTCACCTATTTTGCTTGGTCTAAACGTAATTTTATGACGTGTTTTGGTCGCCCATAATAATCGGTCTATCTCAGAACTGTAATATCTAGACACTTGAAATTTCCGCAGATTATGTATAGCTGCTATATAATAACAAACAAATAATAAAATTAACAGTTTAGCTATTACTGACACGCAGACAGACGGACCCCCAGCGGAGACTTAGTAACGGAGTTCCGTTAATATCCTTTGGAAATTTGATCTTAAAATATTTAGTTGTACCTACCTATTTCGTGACCCCGAATATGTACCTATATTTAGACACCAAGTTTGTGATTCTAAGTGATTTAGAACTCAAGATATTAATAATAAACTAAAATTCAAAATGGCCGCCATAAAATTTCAAAATGGCCGACGGAGGAGTTGGTTCCTATCAAAAACTTAAGGCTATGGACCTAACAAGTACCTGAAAAAAAATTGGTGCAGCGTGTCCACATTTACGACAATTTGTTCGAGCACTGCCCTACTATATAATCCCTCGTCCCACTTCGGCACTTGGCGTACGAAAAACTGGTACATGTTTCGTTCGACGCCCCGCTAGCTCGGACACGATTCGAGAGCACAAGGGGTATTCACAACACGCCTCTCCTCGAGTGAACCAGTACAATCTTTTTCGTTTGAATCACTAATCTTGAAGTTAAGTTTATACTTACCAGGGAGGGACGAGTGGAGAGATGAGGTCAAGATAAATTGGGATTCCCATAGCAAAAGATCTGGCGTCCAAAGTGTACAAACCCGGGGACCCAATGTTTCTATTTATTTCATGGTTTTTCAAAAGGTAGGTACCTACCTATTTTGTAATGATGAGCTAGAGATTAGATTTGCATCTCGATAATAATAAGAACGTAGTTGCAAAATACATGACACTTTAGAGTTTAACGAACTGGCTTTTGCAATCAGATTTGTAAGTATGTTTTGTTTCAAATTACCCACTTACGTATGACTGGTACCGTAGTAGTATACGTAAGTACCTAGTAGGTACCTAGAGGTAACATTGCAGTAGTTTGTAGAATCAGCATTTATTACAAGCTTTTATTTAACTTGCAATATATGTAACTATGTATGTATGTAACTATGTTTGTTCGGGTGGAATCTTGCAGGTTAAATTTGACCAACTTCCCGGCACTTGTACAATTATGTAAGTCGGATGACAATGCAATACTATGGTACCATAATGGTTTGATGATGGAGACGGAAGGTGGCCGAAGGAACTTCTTAATTACACAGGATAAACCCGTCGTGTTAGGGTTCGTTACAATCCTCTCAATTAACAGTTGATGGATGAGTGTGCAAAAATAAGTACAGTCGGCAAAAAAATCCAACATGGCGGAACACCCAAGATGGCGGGCTAGCTATTTTTAATGCACACCTACAATATGGGTATCAAATCAAAAAGGGCTTGCAGAGAATAACTCGAAAAATAAAATGACGTCACTCTAAATCCAATATGGCGGACAATATACTGAGAAACCTGTCCAGCGATGACTAAAAAGTAAAAAAATAAATTAAAAGTAAAAATTTATTAAAAACAAGCTTTTGTTTAAATGCCCTAAAAAGAATAAAAAAACCTTTACTTTAAAACTTTTACTATCAACTTATGACGTCATAACACATTTTAGATGATATAAAAACTTGTCGAAGATTTACCTGAGTAGGTATATACGAGTACCTAAATCTCGCGACAAGCTTTTATATCATCTAAAAGTTTTTTTACTATTAATTTTTTTATTTACGCATAACTATAGTAAATTATCAGGTTTCTTTTGGAACAACGTTTTAGGTTTCCGTACCTCAAATGGAAAAAAAACGGAAGCCTTATAGGATCACTTTGTTGTCGGTCTGTCTATCTGTCAAGCAAGACCCTTTATCTCGGGAACGCGTGGAGATATCGAGTTGAAATTAAAACCATATACTCGTCTACCTACATTCCCCTGAAGCTGTGAAAAATCAAATTTCTAAATTAACGTAAAAAATGGTAACGGTAGTTTATGCCGAAAAAACGTATATTTTGACACTTTCAAGGGAATCAAAATTTATAGGGCACTTTCCGTTGACCCAGAACTATCAACAGACACATCCGTGTTTTTAAGAAACTAATGGAATATTTGCGCCTCGGCAACGAATGGGTATAAAATACTCGTATAGTGACCGTACACTGACCTTTTCTTACGTGATATTTAGCTTGCCACCACAATGAAGAGTATTTACCTACCTACGCTCCACACGCCGCACATAACCCCCCCCCCCCCCCCCCCCAGCCCCAACTCCCAAAGAAAAACTCAACGGGGTTACGTCGGCTAAGCTCTGAATTCCCATGGCCACCTTCCGTCTCCATCATCAGATTAGCTCGATGGTACTATAATATTAAATTGTCAAAAATACACTTATACCCATTTCAGCTCAATCGGTTGAGGTTAACTGGTTCAAAATTCAGCTCCAAGATTTATCCCAACAAACCAAGTCAAGTTAAATAAAAGCTTGTAAAAAGTCACGTGACATCCCACCCGCGCTCTTGGCGCGAAAAGTCTTTCTGTTTGTCTGTTAGGGGTGTATTTCTACCCAGTCTCATCAAATAGTGTCCTTGGCGAGTCCGGAATGTACCGCGAGCACAGAATAATGTAAATAGTATTCCGTGGCCAAACTCTATTCTTAAAACTAATGTAGGTATAGTCAACAGCAAAAGTAGGTTATCATTTTTTCATCTTATCGCAATGGAATAAGGTACAAAAGTGATAACTTACTTTTGCTCTTGACTGTACTTTTATACTTGCGCAATTTGCAAAGGTTTGAACTCGCACTTAACATCTAGAAGTAACAAAATGTATAAGCCTCGCCTTTATTAAAATTTAAATCCGTTTAGATCTACGAGCCTACGACAGCACAGGTACGGTCAAGGGACTTTAATTGTTGAACCATTTAGGTGCAAACTAATTTTGTTTTTTTATAGTTAAGCTATGACGTGTCCCGTATAAAGTGAGCTCTAAATGGCTCAACAATTAAAATCCATGACTGTACCTACAAGTATAGGTACCTATTTTTGGTATTAGTAATCATTACACCTTCATGTCAAATCAAACATCAGTAGATATACATATGTAATACCTACCTACTCAACATTTTTTATCACGGACATAAGGTAAGCAGATGCTGTAGGTACCTATTTATGTACGATTATCACGTAATCGTTGAGTAAAACTTACACGGAATATTTAAACTAATCATTTACATTTTAAGTTCCCTCCTTGATTCGAACCAAAAATATATTATGTAAGTAACACATACATATTGGCTGTAGGTAGTCGCTACATGACAAGCTCCTTCTTTTTATGTTCGTCTAATTCGTCCTCTTCGTCGTCTTCTTTTTTTCTGTGAAATAAATACAACAATAAGTTTCTATCATTACCTTGAACTCGTGTCGCGAGCGTGGAAAAATTATTGCAATAGGCAGAATGTTCATATTCAGGGTACTTTATATTATAACTGCTAGTGGTCTGCGAGCTGTAGAACTCGCGTGCCTGTTTGTTTTAACTGACTTGAAAAAAGGAAGAGGTATTCGGTTGTTTTTTATATATGATTCCGTTGAAACAGCAATGAATGAAGTGCTAAATGTCAAGTCAAGTGTGCCAAATTGACGGAACTCCTCAAACATTATCGGCCCACATACAGTGATATGGTTTTCGCCTGTCGCAAAGCAGTTTATAAATGTGGTAAAGTGGAATGGAAATGTAAGTTCGTAAAAGTTAAACGACATAAAAGTTCTATAAAATTATTAATCCTGCTCCCAAAATTTCACGAGAATCGGTTGCGAAATGCGACCTGTAGGTAGAGTAGAGGACAGCAGGACATCCGGAAATTGGAATTTTGGCTTTCGGCCGCTTCGCTCGCTCGTTCGGCTACGCCATGCTACGCTAAAACTGCGCAGTATCTTAATATAACATCAACAATGTCGATTAGAAACCGCGATCACGATCACACCAAGTGAAATCGTGATTTGTATTCTCTAATCTAAAATGTTTAGTTCTGACTGTCTTGGTTTGATGCGAAGATTACATTTTCACGCCACTGCTTGAAAATGTGGCAAAAGATGGAGTTAGTTGGACGTCGCACGAACAGGCTATCTAAGTATGAATTCAAACTGTCCGACAATGTTTTTGTAGTCCAGTTGAAGCAGCGATTCGAACAAACAATCACAGCCCTCCCCCGCGCGCTTGCGCCGGGCCGCCCAGCGTGGTTGCGCTTCGCTCCTCTCCGCCGCGCCGGCGCGCGGGCCGCGCGCTCTTTTGTTTGGTATTAGGTATGATCTTTTATTAGCTACTTAATTTTGATTTATATTTATAATTATTTGCAATTTCTTCGCAGTAGGCGTGAAAAGCACTATGTAATGTCTCGGCCAAAAGTGCAATAGATGGACTCCTCTCCTACGAGGTCCTCACCTGCGGCTCGGACTTCGAACTCACTCGTCCATCTATTGCCTACTTTCTAGCCTTTACAACAATGTACTATTAGCAGTTAGCACGCTTGAAATCGTACGCACGAAGACAGTCGTGTGTTTGAACAAGCGCAAGCAACAAATGTAATTTTGAAATCCCACCAAAAACATAAATGTAAAAAAGGAGAGTCAAGTTCAATACAAAAATTATACTTGGCTGTGGGCTTCGCTGCAAAAAGAATGGAGATCTAAATGAGTGCCAAGTTATGCAAAATCCAAATATGTATTTATAGGAATAAAATAACATTATGAACAAGTATTAAACTATATTTCTTTGCTTTATTGGATACCTATAACAATTGCTGTTATTAAAAAATGTGAGATCTTAAAGTAGGTTAGATTTGACTTGGCCAGTTTTTACTACTAACCAACCAAGCTAACTACTAACTGGCCAAGTCAAATCTAACCTACTTTAAGATCTCACATTTTTAAATAACAGCAATTGTTATAGGTATCCAATAAAGCAAAGAAATAGAGTTTAATACTTGTTCATAATGTTATTTTGTTCCTATAAATCCATATTTGCATTTTGCATAACTTGGCACTCATTTACATCTCCATTCTTTTTGCAGCGAAGCCCACAGCCAAGCATAATTTTTGTATTGAACTTTTGGCTCTTCTTTTTTACATTTATGTTTTTCGTGGGATATAATTACTTTTTGTAAAGAAAACTAGGAAGGTATTGAGATTTAATGTTTTTTCTTGCGTTTCCGTGTTGCTCGGGAGTGCGTTTATGTAGATTTACTTCTGTTCTATGTATAATTATGTGGTGCGGCGCGCCGCCGACGACACACCGTTGGCCGGTTGTTTAGCGCTTATTACAAGTTTTTTTTTGTATGGGGACACCACTTATTTTTTGAATTAACTTTATTTTTATATTTCTGTTATATAGCAAATATAATAATACATATATTGGGATGGTTTCAAATATCTGCTTGTAACGGTTCCAACGCTACAATAAAAAAAATTGTATGGGGACCCCCTATTTTTTAACTTTATTTTTTTATTTTTAGATTTTTTCCTACTCTTACACACAATTACCGAACTGGATTCCAAATTTCATCCTTCTAGGTCATCTGGAAGTAGGTTAGGTTTGGAAGTAGGTTTATGTCAGTCAATACTAAAATTTACGACTTTTTGACCTTCATATCTTTATAACCGTTTGAGCTAGCTTCATGAAATTTGGGCTTCTAGATGTCCTTATGGATATAATTAAACACACGTAGTTATATGTGTTTACGTTAAAGAGGTTTTGAGTTATAGAAGGGTCAAAAGTGGCACCAAGTGGTTCGTGTAATATCACACTCTGCGCTGGCTAGCCAGTTCCTTTGCTTGAACTTGGCTTGACACGCTGCCGCGTGTCTAGATCATACCAATAAGTCGAGTCTGAAGGTCAATGTCCTTCGTTCGGCTTCGGAGAAAATTCCACCAAAGCTACTAAAACCGGTTTTTGTGCAGTATAGGTAAATAATTATTAGCCTAATACCTACCTCGGCGCTCTTTTAACATCTTTCCTCTTAAATTTTATCTGCCTGTACTTTTAAATATTTGCTTTCTTAACTTTCTTATCTACCACCTAAATGGTCACCCATGTCGAATCTTAAATACGGACAAATCGTGACACAACTTGAAAAGCCGCGTCACCGCGTATGTGGTCGTTCCATTATAAATGTAGGGATAGTTACCAGAAGCGCAGGGAAGCTCAAAACAACTTTTTACAGGCTAGTAAAAGCGAAAAAGTCGTTCTTTGGAAATTGTATAAAATTCTACAATAAAATTCCAAAACACATTACCGAACTTACTGACTCTAAATTCAAATCTGTCGTAAAACGGACACTTATTTCAAAAGCATATTATAAGATAAACGACTACATCATGGATAGGGATATTTGGCAGCGATAAAATCCTGCACTAGAAATCTGTCGTAAAATAAATAGGCTTTCTACTGTAGCAATGTAATTTTTATAATTTTATAATACTCTGATACTGAAATGATATATTGTATACTGTTTTGAAAAAAATGACACCTCGCCGAGTTTTTTACGCCGGTTCTTCTCGAGGCAGAGGTTTACTTTCCGAACCGGTGGTAGTTTATCGACATTCATATGTAATATGCCTAAATTGAAGAATAAATCACTTTGACTTTGACTTTGATAGGAAGATGGGATGCGTTCACTTACCCACACAATGAGTAGTGGTTAACGAGCGCCTCGCCTTCGGCGATGGTCTGCGGCATGGGCCGGCCCATAGTCTCAGGCAGCAGCACGGCGCAGCCCAGGCCCAGCGCCGCCAGCAAGCTCATGATCAGCAGCGGCAGCGAGCTCCAGTACCGTTCCTGCAGTCACACATGCACTTTTTCACAACTGATTCGTTACAGCCACCTACATCTTAGGTTTACTACGTACCACCGTACATACATAAATAAAAGGTGCTCGGAAGGAATTTTATGGGCGTATATTCATGAGTCGTAAGGAGTAAGAAATGTTATACGAATATGAATCCAATTGGGTTTTTTTTCATACATAACAAATTTGTTTTTGTCCAAATGAGGTTGTGCTTCAAACTGGTCTAATGAATACCGATTATTTATTTACTAGCTTTTACCCGCGGTTTCGCCCGCGTACTAAAGGTAATTTTAACCGTCTACAAAAAAGGTGCATCTCAGTTTGACCCGTATGTTCCAATGTAATTGCAATTTGGCACAAATACTTTCAAGAATGTTCATGTCCACAATGTTAAATTTCAAAATCGATGCCATTTTCGTAATTAGGTAACGTCCCAAAAAACCATAAAAACGATCCGTATTGATATTTAGACACAACCCCATCGCACCCCAACAGGGGAGATGGTATTTCACGTCCGCCACGTTGGGTTTTAAAATCGATGTTGTTGTTTTCGTAATCAGCGACCAGCAACCCGATAAACCATAGAAACAATACCCATGTCTGAAATGAATTCCCAAAAAACCTGAAACACGTATTTACTCATTTATTGCTAGGAATACTCCTGTGAAGTTTCGAATGAATGTCTTACTCATTTTGTTTCCCTATACAAACTTTGGACCCGCATATCACCCGCTTAGGGGGAGAATTTTGAAAAATCCTTTCTTAGTGCACTCTTAGACCTTATAAGGAACCTACGTGCCATATTTAAAATCTCTAGATCCAGCGGTTTGGGCTGTGCGGTGATGTCAGTCAGTCAGTCAGCCAGTTTCTTATTTTATATATTTAGATCGACTCTACATAGACTCTACATATCGAATCTACATATCGACTTTCTATATCGACTATACATATCGACTCTACATATCGACTCTACATATCTGGACCCCCTATTTTAAGGGGTTGGGTGCAGATTTCCAAAAAAAAAGATGCATGATTTTTTTGTTAGTCACAAATAGTCCGCATACCAATTTTTAGCTTTATACCTTGAAAATTGCGGAATGCTCCATACAAACTTCCACCCCCCATTTTAGGGAAGTGGGGGGTTAGAAAGAGACAAAAAGTACCATATGTCACTCTCCATCCCTTCAACTATCTCCACTTAAAAAATCACGTCAATTCGTCGCCCCGTTTTGCCGTGAAAGACGGACAAACAAACAAACACACACATACAATTTCCCATTTATAATATTAGTATGGATATTTGGAGAACCAACAGCTACAGAAACGCATTGACTTTATAGATAGAATACAAAAAGCTAATAACAGGATCCCACCGATAGCATCAAAGTAATATTTGTGAGATCACTAACTATTAAGTACATTGCATTACTGAGATTTTCTAATTAGGGGTTACAATGTGGAAACTTATTAAATAATTTAACTTAACCAGACTTATTATCAACATCAGACGGGTAGTAGTAACACAGTACGATTAACTTAACGCTATTAACTTAAAGCTAGCATCAAAGAAACTACTCATCGTCAGTTTAACGCCTCACAGCAAGAAATGTTGAATAATATATTATGTCAATATCTTTTGTCTTTTTTTAACCCATTAACTTTTTTACAGCCACGAATTAGAAAACTGTTCTTCCTATAATATAATTACGCGGGGCAAAGGGAATAGTGAGATGGGGATATTGTATTTTAGTTGTAGACGGAATATTGAATGAAAGTTTGGCCAATAAATTAGAGCAGTCTAGAACTCTAAATATCCGCTACGTCCCGATGCATTATATCGGGATATTCCCAGTAGATAGTTAAAAACTGGGAAGATAAAGATAAATTAATTAATTGCCTGCTTATATGTATATACCTATGCCTGCAATGTGTCTGGAATTCGGTATAGAATTGGTGAACTTGAAGTAGCGAAGATTACCGAGTAGACGATGAAGGGCGACATGAAGGTGGCGATGTAGCCGCTGACGTGCACCAGCGAGGAGCCGGAGGCGCGCACGCCGGTGGGCAGCAGCTCGGTGGCCCACTGGATCGCGGCGGTGTACGACATGTTGATGAAGAACCGCGCCATCACCGCCGCCGCCGTCTGTGGCGCGCCTGCCACCAATACATAAAGCCTTTTAGTGAACTAGTAAGCAAGCCTCGTTGACGTACAGTTAGCTAATTATAGTTAGCTGCGCACCACAGCATAGAAACTAGCATGCAGGTGTGCGCAGCTAATTACTTTACTGACGGTGTTTACAACCTTCATGTCAGAATAATATGGTACACACACACACTGTGAAAATAGTGACAGACAGATAGCATAACCTTAATATTTTTTGCGAATGTTTGCACTTGCAGCTTTGGTTGTTGTTGTGTACCTATACATATACGGTACAGTACAATACTCAGTTGGGATTGCCGATGACGTTGCACGCTTTGGCGGCCATTTGGCGCCGTTTTTAATGACGACACAATTTTTTTAATGTTTATGGTTTAGGTATAGGTAATAGACATTTTCAGTTGGGGATTTATTTTAATTTCGTAATTTAGGCATGTATTGTGAATGTATCGGTGCGGAGTACTTAAACAAACATGAATGTTTCCTATTACATTACCTACCTATACCTCGTCAAGACGGACACATGGTTTAAATATTATTTTCATCACACTTGCTCGTAAAGGGCTTCATAACGCACAGGCTTTCAGACCTACAATGACCTAAATTACGCTCACGGGCGTAATGGGTTTTTTCTTAAATTATATCTGTCGTCTATTGTATTAGCTTGTGCGTGATCTGATTGGTTTAAGCAAATCTAGTTGGCCGCGCGCCACAATAATTCTGCTCTGTGATTGGTTGAAAAAAATCTAGTTCGCCACGCGCCGCAAGAAACTACTGTACTGCTCTGTGATTGGTTGAAATATTGAAGCTGCGTTCTCCACTCGCACTGATCTGGAAGTGAAGTTGTCAATTTTTTCAATATTTGATTGGTGCGGTTGTATGAAACATAGATTTTTCTGACTTTAGTTATTTATTTTCTCGCAAATGTGATGTAAAACATTGTGTATATCACGGGCGTAAGAATATAGCAAAATCAAGTCATCAAAAGTCCTCCGCCTTCGGCGTCGGGCTTCTGATAGACTCTTGTTCGCAATATTCCACTTACGCCCTTCGTTAAACAATGTACGATTACTTACCTTTAGGTAAAAATGCCGCAATCGCTATCAACGTTCCACATAATGCCATGGGCACAACTGTAAGCTTTCGGCGACCCCATCTGGAAGAAACATGTTTATAACAATCTAATATAATAAATTTGGATAGAGTTAATATGTACACAAAATAAGAGTAAGTAATAATGTCGTCGTGTTGCGGAAACCCAGCCCGCGTACACGTATAATATGTATGTACAGTAATTGTAGTTGTACCTGTCGAGCAGAACAGCCAACAGTGCGACGGAAGGTATTTCAGTGGCGGAGGCCAAGGTGAAGGTGAGGAAGAAGTCCAGCCCCAGCGACTCGGAGAGGCGCACGAGCCCGTCGAAGATCACGGCGCAGCACATGTACACCACCACCAGGAATACGAGCATCCTCCGCAGCGGCGCACTTCTAAACAAGGCACTCACTGAATGCTTCTCATTTTGGGTTTGACGGGATGCTATCTAAAAACGCATATATGGGTACGCAGATTAGACAGAGTCCAGATTAGTCATTGATTTTGCTTCATATTTACTATGCTATGTTGGATGAGGTCAATGTGGCTGAGTTGATTGAAACTAGTTACCGAAAATAAACAAAGATCTAAATGATTTTTAATAAATTCAAATTCAATAATAGAGTTTGCATGTTGATCGGACCACTACCCTTACAAATTCTACAATTCAAGGAAAGTTCGCCTAGTTTTTTTTGGAGTCTATATGTATATATATAAAGTACCTGCCTATGTACACATTTTGTATACAGAAAAACATTCAAATTACAAAAACACAAAAGACAACTCTATGAAATGTCCAATTATAAGGACATCACAATTTAATGCAGTTTTACAGCAGAAATAAAACAAAAAATATTCAAAAACGAAGACGGCTTTAATTACACTACTGATATTTTTTTGCAAGTTCCGTTGCTAATCCAATACGGTAATAATAAAAAAAATATTTAAAAAAATTGTAAGTTCCATTGTGAACCCGATGAGTTCCGATCATAAGGTAGCTACCGTGTCCAACTGTCCACTTACGATAAAGTCGTCCATCACTTCCTGTGGAATTTGTGTACGGTTAACTTTCTCAAACTTCTTGAACACCCGAACAGCATCATTGGTGCGTCCTCTAGAGACGAGCCATCTGCATACAGAAACAAAAGTTAACACTTTAATTATAGTACCTACCTATCCAGATTAAAAAAACAAATAAGCGATAGCCGATACCTAATGGATATAGTGAAGAGCAATGAAGTTGTTCACATGCATATTTTTTCACTTTCATTGATCTCGAGTGTATAGGTATATGGATTACGGATATAATTATATGTACCGGACGCTTTCGGGAGCCGTGAAGGGAATAGCGATCACAATGAGCATGGGCGCGGAGGTGAACCACAGCAGCGCGCGCCAGTCGGCCAGCCACAGCGCCAGCCAGGGCAGCGACAGGCAGCCCGAGCCGAAATACAGCGCGATTGACATGTTGGCCGCTATTGTACGGTACCGCGGCCCGATGTATTCGAGGACTGCCAGAAAATATAACTATCTCATTAATACACGTAGGTATGTTACTGAATACATTAAGTTATGTAAAGATCCGTTAGACTTTTCAACAATCATTCCCTAAAGGGTTGAAGTTGCCGGCATAGGCAGACATTATAGTTACCTAAAATGTATATCATCATGAAGCAACTATCGTATGACATGCCAACCAGAAACCTTGCGATGGTGAAGTCTACGATCCCCGTGGTGTAAATAGTGGCGACTCCGCCTAAAAAACCGATCATGGTCGATCCTAAAACAATATTGAGAACATTATTATGTATTTTATGATTTCACGTGAAAAAACTTGCATTAGGTACATGCATGTATAATTTTGTAATACTTGCCGACTAAAGCGGGTATTCTCCCAAACCGGTCTGCCAGCCAGCCGAACAGGAGCCCACCGATCAACGATCCCGCAAAAAATATAGACTGTGCCATGGGACCATAGCTCGACTTCCCACACACCCAACCTCGCTGAAAACGAACATAGCTTGGTATATTAATTACAGAAGTGCTCTAGACACAGTTGCGCCTCCCCTACATCGCGTTGGTGCGCTCCTACTTACCTCGCTTACGACGGTGTGATACGGAATATCAGTAAGCTCAAAGTCGTAGCCATGCTGGCAGGGCATGGTCGGCGTCCCGTTGCCAGGGGGCGTCATGGTCTCCAACACCAGGGTCCAGTTGGCCTGGAACGTGGAGCATCGATCCCAGTCCTCGCCATGGATGGCTCCTGGTGCCGAAAGATTTCGTCTAAAACAAGCGGTGGGAATTGAGAACTTGTATATTTTGTGATCACTTGGTGTTCAGTCTGTCACAGGCAGTTTATAGTTAGTTGCAAAAGAACATGTGAATTCTACTTTGCTCACTTTCGGTCCAATCAATCTTACTTCGAGTGTACCTAGTAGGTAGTAGGATTTGCAATATTAATAAAATAAATAGATATCTAGATAGACTTGTAAAGAGGTACCAAAATTCGGTTACATTGCTTTTAGTTTCCGGAACGGAACCCGGAGGGATAATTTTAATAAAATAATTACAAAAAGAAACTAAATGGTTTATTAATTACTGGAATACGGTCCAAATTCTTATCTATACCCACAATTTTTTTTATCGTTGCTGCGTATGCAAAAAGTAAACGGCACAGTGCCCGTCAATGGCCTATTCTTACTTTCAATCGTACCTATGTCAAAACAATGTGTCAACTATCAAGGCATTAAGGTGTCGAGCATTGGAACTTGGAACATGCAACTTACTTCTTCTTTGCCTTACGCGCGTCGTACGTCAAGCTCAACAAAATGAACGACTAACATTTTGTAACTTAATTTCACAATTTGGAGTCATCAAATTCTTCTTATAGACTCTTGTTCCTAAATATCTCTTGCCGACCTCGTTGCACAGTGATACACCAAGAACGTAACGAGTCTTGATAAGGCTTGTTCACGAAAAAAAGTAGCCATCGAAAACTAAGTCTCCACTCCACTGTCACCCAGCAGGTCCAGGTAGTTCAAACCGCAATTACATAGCGAACTGACGTATTCTTTTTTTTATGTGTATCTAAGAATCTACAATCCATCCATTTTTCCTTAAAAGTTGTGAAATCCTACATAATGCCAGTTAAGGCTTGAAGCTAAAATGATTGCATAGAAATGTGTCTACTTCTGCCATGATTTAAAATAATTTATGACCTGCATACGGTAATTAAGAGTCTGGAAAAATATTCGCGGAACATTATAGCATCCGATGATCTATTTGAGTAAAGGAAAAAAATAACCTCTATGACCCAAACGTGAAAATTACAAAATCTAAGACTACATATCCAGTGGGTTCGAAAGTTAGTCCAAAAATGGATAGCAGCTGATATAAATATTCATAACGCCACTCAAAACGATACGTGAAGAGACCTTCTTTTTAACCGACTTCAAAAAAAGGAGGAGGTTCTCAATTCGGTTGTACTTTTTTTTTAATGTTTGTTACCTCAGAACTCCGTCATTTATGAACCGATTAGAACAATTTTTTTTTTATTTGAAAGTACCTATATGCTTCCAGTTTGGTCCCATTGTTATTAAAACTTCAGTTGGATGATGGCAACATTACACTCTTATTTATGATTGTAAAGTAAAGTGCGGAGTGCCAAATCCAGAGTGAGTTTGACGCCTTAACCGCGATGTAGGATTAACACTGAATTATAAAAAAAACTAAAATAATGTACATTCATTCACCATCTAGACACTCGGCAGCTTATCAGCTCATCACATGTTTTAGTGTTATAATTATAACATAACAGTGTATTTTGGCCCAGAGATTTCGATATACCGGTAGGTGAGGAAGTATCGGAGGATAACCGATTGAGTCGAGGACCTTTTTACCCGACTGCGCGACGCAAAGGAGGGTAATGTGTTTATCAGCCTATATATGTATGTATGTATGTTTGTTCCTATGTGGCACTCCAGAGACCAAACGCGTGGACCGATTTTGATGATTCTTACGTCAATCCAACCTTCTTACTCTTGCGAGTGTCACTAAAGACATGACGGTAATCAAAATTCAATATGGCGACAACCAGACGCCAAAATTGAAAAAAAAATGTTAACGAAATATGTCGAGTGGGGAATCACTGAATAGGTATTTAAAAATCAGTTATAGGTTTTTCTTACAGTTTTTCATTTAGAGTGACCATTTAAAATCTATAACGTTATAAAGTTACCTATAGTAATTCTGTTCAGTATTAATACTGCACTGCGCGACGCAAAGGAGTTGCCGTTGATATTGTGCTGGGGTGTTACTGTGCATAAGCTACAAGGAACGACTTTAGACCGAGCTGTGGTAGATATAAGTTCACGCATTTTTGCAAAAGGTCAAGCATATGTAGCTTTGAGCCACGTTAGGTCTCTAAATGGATTAATTATCAGTAGTTTAGACCACCGCAAGCTACTTAATAATCCTCACGATATTAACTCCCTCAATGAAATGACAAGATTGCAAAATTTGCCGTCTTTTAATACTAACTAAAAAGTGTTAAATAAAAAACAGGTAATTTAGAAAATTAAAATACCCGACTGCAAAAAAGCTATCTTTAGAAAAAAAAACTGAAAAGAAAAAAACAAGTTCAGTAGTCGAGAACATTGAATCAGTTTCATGATTAACATTTCGTATGTCAATTTGGACCTTGGAGTTTAAAAATAATGTCCAATACGCTTGTGACGGATCCGGAACGAGACATACGAATCGTTATGACACAGATAAAACAAACTATACATTCTTATACGAAACAGCAACTTCAACAGTCGGGTCCCATTAAAAGTCTAGGCTGCGGCACTAATGTTGACGACAATAATGGGTCCCGACTGTTGAAGTTGCTGTTTCGTATATGCGTAATGTGCGTAAACTATATCTTGATCAATTTGAATAAGCTGGCTTTGTATTTCAAGTGCACTCTAATCATCTTGTTTTAGTATGAAATTTAGTAATAATTTAAACTATCCCCTTTATCTTTACTGCAACGTGGAATATCATTCTGGTAGACAACTGGTCTGGGTTTCCAATTGCTTCTGCTGAGAGTGAGGGTATTACTTCTGCGACGTTATTTTGTTAATTAAGCTCGATGGAATGCTTGTATGGCAACATAAATCGACAGTACCGACAATTCGACACCTTAGAAATATTAGCGTTGATTCACCTTAATGATCCCTAATGCGAAGTAAAACCAACCGTATTGTATAAATAATTAAGGGTTCCGACGTTCATTGAATTGAAACTAATGCCTATGCCAAATCTTGGGATTAGGTTTCAAAGCGGACACCGAGCTCCTTTAGGGCACAACCGGGAATAAAGCTAAGATTTGGTTGAACGAATCACAAAGTGTCTGCAGATAAAATATGTGACCTAGAGCAAACTCAGTATTGGTTTGCATTTCTAACTTTTGAAAAGCTATGTCATCACATAAACATTACATTTCTTTGATTTCGAAACAAGGGAAAGCTCGACATTTTGAAAATACCTACCTCAGGTCTAAGTCCAAGTGCGCGAGCTCGGGCACGTGGCACCAGTGGCGCTGCGGCGTAGCGGCGATGAACATCTGCACGAAGTACACGTACGCGAACATGAAGCCGAACGGCAGCATGGCGCAGAAGAGGAATAGCTGGTAGCGCCCCATCTCACCGATGTACGTGAATACCGCCTCCAAAGCATCTTGACCCGTGTCCGTTGGCTTTTTGTTCAATTCTTCCGTTACTTCCTAGAAATATTATTAAAAAAAAATCAACACCACTGCAATTATTCTTTTATTTGAAAGTATATGCTTCCAGATTGGTCCGATTGTTTTCAAAAAACCGACCAAGTGCGTGTCGGACCACGCAAAACGAAGGGTTCCGTGCCTATTAAAAAGATCGTATCGTCACAGAAATTTTACGGCACTTACGTCCTTTTCTTTGAGGAAGGCAGTTTTTCAGCAATATTTCGAAAACCTCTCAACCGATCTTGTTGAAAACAATTTTCGGTGAATAAAATTAATAAGCCCTGTGTCTATGAATTTTTCCATATTTTTAAAATACACCGTTCAAAAATTAGAGGGGGGGGACAGAATTTTAGTGACTTTCGGGGCGATTATCTCCGACTATATTCACTTAATCAAAAAAAATGCTAAGAAACCTTATATTTATTTTGAAATGCCTATCGATTGATGTGCCACACGGGGGTCACAATGCATTTTTTTTTTACTTTTAGTTTTATGTATGGATTGCACCCCTAAAATTTTTTTTTTTGTCATTTCAATTACAAAACTATGTAGCGGCTAACAAAATACACCTATCCTCAAAATTTTATTCAAATACACCTTATAGTTTTCGAGTAAAATAAAATGCCTAGCTGTGACCTACGGACAGACGGACATGACGAAACTATAAGGGTTCCGTTTTTGCCATTTTGGCTACGGAACCCTAAAAACCAGTTTGAACATGGGATCCATGAGGAATTAAGGGAACTCCTCAACCGACTTCAAAAAATTCGGTTGTATTTTTTTTTGTATGTGTGTTAGTTACCTGAGAACTCCGTCATTTATTAACCGATTCGTACAATTCTTTTTAATACAGTTGCTCAAAAAGTGCTACTTTACCTAGCTGTTTAGCGTGCGGAAAGTTGGTTTTCGCGCACTAGTGCTTTTTACTTTTCCTTGTACAAATTGTACCATTAATTATTATGTTAATATAAAATAAATAAGATAGAACTGTATTAAACTGTATTTAAACTGTATTAAACTTAATTATTTTCCAACTGTATTACAATGATGTTACAGAATGAATAATATAAAAGTTTCGAATTCCTTACTTGTTGTTTTTCTTATTTTTTCGCAACTGTATTAAAAAACGTCGTTCGATACATGTGCGGAAATGTCATTCTTCACTCGTCCCGAGTCTTGCCACTCGCCTACGGCTCGTGGCAAGATATCTCGGTCCTCGTGACGTAATGACATACTTTCCGCACTAGCATCGAAATGTACTATTACGGTACACATATGGTGTTACTTTCCCGCACTAGTGCGGAAATGAGAACTTTCCGTGCATTTGTTGAAACTTTAGAGACCCATATGTACTGTAAAACGTTGTACGATACACGCGCGAATAGGTAATTCGCAACTCGCGTGTTGATTTAAAACACTCCCTTTCGGTCGTGTTTTAATTTATCACCACTCGTTGCGAATTTCCTATTTTCTGCACTTGTATCGTAAATAACTATTTTTTTTATTTCAAAATATATGCTTCCAGGTTGGTTCTTTTCTTTTCAAAACTCCAGTTGGATGATGGGATTCACGAGGAACGGGGGAACTCCTCAAATATATTAGGCACGCATGTAGTGTTTTCGGTATTTTCTATCATAACTACCTAGTGTAGTTACATAAATCGCAAATTTGATGAAGTGGAACTGATGATGAAGACCACAGATGACTTATGGAACTCACTACTACTAGTGGGTGGTTTTTACTTAAAACTGTAAAAGTACGTTACAGATTCTTGATATGATATGATCCCGTTGAAATATCAACTAATGAAGTGCTAAATGTCAAGATTGTCAAGTGTACCAAATTGACGGAACTCTTCAAATATTATCGGCCCATATACAGTGATATGGTTTTCGCCTGTAATTGACGTATTTGCTTTCGGAAAGCAAGTTCATGTGGTAAAGTGGAAAGGAAATGTGGAAATCGCGCATTAAAGAGAAACGGTGGTCACGCTGCTCATCCGTCTCATTAGATACTTAAGCGTTCGCGCATCATAGAGTGCATGCTGTCAGGCATGCTGTTCTTCTGTCTCTTTAGAAAGGCGATCGTGGATTAAACTGAGACGGTGGGCGCGCATTTCGGTAGTTTCACAACTTATTGTATGCTGCTCTCATCTGTTAAAGTCGCTTTTGGTGCTGTTCGTTATTCTCTTTAGTAGTAGCCCTAGGCGGCCTGTACACTTGTAAGTTCTTACGTAAGTTCAGTACAAATAATGCTCACGAAAGTCGCTGTAAGCAATATTTGTACTGAACTTACGTACCTAACTTACAGGTGTAAAGGCTAACTTAAAGCAATTAAATCATTTTTATGTAAAAAAAACCGGCCAAGTGCGAGTCGGACTCACGCAGAGAGGGTTGCGTACAAACCTGTTGGTATAAAAATATTTTTATTTTATGATGTAACTAAAAATTTACGGTTTTCGCAATTTTTCCTTTATTTATGCTAATATAAGACGTTACTTCTTACCAAATTTCAAGATTCTGAATTCACGGGAAGGACACTGTAGGTTCTGATTCCCTTGCGAGTTTCGAAAATTCGCGGTGCGGCATAAACGGCTGTATCTTTTGATTACGTTGGCTTAGAAGTTTGATTTTTTCACAGCTCCAAGGGACAGTAGAGTATTTGATATACATTTTAGCTTGATACCTCCACGCATTCCTGAGAAAAAGAGTCTCGACAGACGGACGAACGGACGGACGGACGGACAACAAAGTGATCCTATAATTGTTCCGTTTTTTCCTTCCGAGGTACGGAACCCTAAAAACAAACAACAAATACACATGAAATAACAAACATTAACTAGTTACAATTATTCTCTCCCATAACATTTTACATGACATTAAGATAAAACTAAGTCTGTTTCCGTTTGTTTATGCATTTTGCTGATACTTGTCTAATGTCCAAAATGAACTTAGGTACTTAGAAAACACAATTCAGCCCTCTTTGACGGTATCTCTCAACTCTTGAAGAGTTAAAACATCGGCTTCGTCACTTGATTCACTCATATTTAGTACAGTTTTTAGTGTATGTTTAAGTTATGTTTTATCTCCAAGAAAACGTAATAAAGTTTATACGCGCTAACTTTTTAAAGAATATAAAGTGCGTTCTGAAACTGTATATAAATTTATATTCATTCACCATATAAAAAAACTAAAGACTTATAATAATAAATGTTCGCGATAAATATCGCATTTCTTCATTGTATTTTAAGAATAATGAAATACTAATATGATTAAAATTATATTAGATTTAATATAGGTTTCATATTTTTATACAAGTTTAATACGAGTCGAATTTTATTTTGTTTCGGAACGAGTATTTCGTTTTAGCTTTTTGGTGGCCTACTATGAAGGTTTCGAAGTCGAATGACGAATCGACATATTTTATCTCTCTCTTTTTTTGTAACGGAGTGAAAGTGACAGAGAGAATGAAGTTTAAATGTTCCAAGTTTGTATTACACCCCGCAGTATGAAAAGATGACCTGCGACTAACCTACGATATGAAAATTAAAAAGTTAGTTTTCTTCACGCTCGCAGCAAAAATGCATTTTCCTCACTGGTTTCAAGCAGCAAAACCGCCATGTTCGAGCCGCTGAGGTGAATTTTTTTTATTGGCCATTGGCCGGCTACAAAGGTTTACTTTTCTTCAATATTTTTAATGATATGTATTAACCTTAATTAACCCTTCTGTAAATTAAATACTTAAGTTAAACAAGTGCTTCCGTTACCTACCTAAATAACCTAAGTACCTACATAAATAAGGACATAAATTAATATGCGTATACAGGACTCTATTGTCAATGTCATAAAGGCGTGTACAGATATTTATGTCCTTATTTATGTACGTATAAGAATACCCCGACCGTACTTATAGATAATCTTTAGACCAATTGCATCTGAAAATAAATAAAGTAGGTACTACGCTAAGTAATTTGGCAAGGAGCTTCCAAAGATGGCCTATTTAGTCCGAATTTGAAAATGGCATAACTATAACACTTGCTAGATTATTAAAGAAAACTTGTGTTTTTTTAAATAAGTGTGAGATGCATTTTTTTATAACTGTGATGACTCGGCTTGATGTTGACTTTTAGAACTCCCTGTACAGTCAAGAGCAAAAGTAAGTTATCAATTTTGTACCTTATTCCATTGCGATAAGGTGAAAAAATGATAACCTACTTTTGCTGTTGACTATACAGTCACGGACTTAAATCGTTGAGCCATTTAGGTTTCAACTAATTTTGGTTTTTAATAGTTAAGCTATAAATATCCAGTAAAGGTTGAGCTCTAAATGGTTCAACGATTAAAGTCCGTGACTGTACATTCTTACTTATAGTTCTAGAGTCCTACGTCTTCCATTGCCCACGGTCGGGTCGTAAACGTAACGTACCTACTGTGCAAAGTGATGGCAAGTATAGGTATGTAGACTATGTACCTAAAAGCTCACTGCCCTTGACCTTGTTGCAGCCTCCCGGCAGCTGGACTTGCAGGGGCATAATGCAAACATTATGCCCCTGTCAGTCCAGCGGGGACAATAAAAAAACGCCCTAAAACTAACCTTTGAGTTATCGCCTTTTGATGCAAAATCATTTAAAATCATTGTCTGAATGATCCGGTTAATTCACTTAGCATGTGCGAACCATATGACTAGTGCCTACTCACTGACGATGATAAGAATTTGATCAACTTAATATCTGTGCGTTATCTTTTTATAATAAGCTCTATCTGTTCAATTTGGGCGATGTAGCCGTAGCCACCACGACACGTTTTGCAATAGTAGGTGGGCTAACGTATTTCATAACGTGTCGCGGACTTAGGCACGATCTAGCAACAGACTGAATGAATGGAAGTGCATATCCTATACTATCAAAGGAGCAATATCATATAAAACAAAGAATCACAGGCTTCGCTGTTCGAATGTCCCAATAGTTCGAATGTGTACTGTGTATTGTGTCAAAAATGTTGCGGTGACAAAATGACAAAAGTTTACTTGTATTTATGTTACATCGTACCTACTTGTGTCTGAATATAAACATTTGTCAAAGATATATACAACCTAACACGATACAATATTTTAGTGACTAAATCATGTAATTGATTTAATAACTGACGACCGGTACGCTTACCTAGTGGCTAGGTATCGAAAACGTACAATAGTAAACTTTTCTTGAGATCGAGCTAACGCGCTTCGAGTAGATTTTGATTCTCACAAGTTCGAGCTGTCAAATTTGTCGTACTCATGGTGCCGATATACTCCGGAAACAACTACAAAACGTTACTCGCTAGCGTCTAGTTTTCGATGCGTAATCTAAACTTTCGATTCGTACGACCAATTCGTACCATGAGACACAAATTTGACATTTCGCATCGAAAAATACCGTAGCGTCTGTAGTTTACTATTTTACTTGCAAAATGGTGCGTGGTAATATTCCGTCAAGATTTGCCGTAGATCCGATCGATACCTATCTCAAATTAAAGAACTTATAAAAATAAGGGTTTTGAATCAACAACTTATATCCGCAAAATGCGGATTGTCGCGTATTTTGTATTTAAAAATACAAATAATTGGCACACGTTCCGCCATATTGGGTCGAGCGACTGAGTGGAGAATCGGCGCACACTGTTAAAGTTATACTTAATGTCGTTAAGCTTAAGGTATAGATTCCTTTAAAGTCTTTAAACTTTTGCGTTGGGGAATTTTTCGACGTTGGCAATGCGCGTATTCTGTAATGTCATAATAACCGACAAACGCTAGCATTTAAATTAAAACGATAAATGCTTGTGATATAAGGCTGAATATTAAAAAATCGATTAAACTATACAAACTATCGTGTTAACTGTTGCGAGCAAGTAAACTTATAAGGGACTCGGGGTACCGATAAGATTTTTAGTTCTGTGAGTGACCGCCAGGGGCGGTGTATAGTTTTCATACAAATATTTAACGCACTCGATACTCACGTAGCGTATCCCGACTCACTGTAAACTCAGACTAGAGCTACGGTTAGTCTAGTGGGTAGTGAAGTGACGATGCCTACGAAACTGAAGGTAATGGGTTCAAATCCCGGTAAGGGCAAATATTTGTGTGATGATGATGAGCATGAATATTTGTTTCCGAGTCTTGGATGTTTTCTATATATTTAAGTATTTATATATATTATATATATCATCGTCTAGTGCGAGGACACACATTTTATAAGTCGATAAAATGTCGATAAAAAGCACGATGTAATGGACCATCGTTACGAAATTCCGAAAAATTATAGGTAGGTAGTTGTGAACAAAATTAAAATGAGCCGTTTGTATTTTTTTTATATTTTATACTAGCTTCTGCCCGCGACTTCGTCCGCGTGGAACTCGTTTATATCGTGGCTCCATACAAACTTTCGCCCCCCATTTTACCCCCTTAACGGATGATTCCCGGGATAAAAAGTATTTTATATGTTAATCCAGGCTATACACTATATGTATACCAAAGTTCATCTTAATCCGTTTAGCCGTTTTTGCGTGATTGAGTAACAAACATCCAAACATCTAAACATCCAAACATCTAAACATCCAAACATCTAAACATCCAAACATCTAAACATCCAAACATCTAAACATCCAAACATCTAAACATCCAAACATCTAAACATCCAAACATCTAAACTTTCGCATGTATAATATTAGTAGGATAATTTTCGTAATAAACAATTGTATTTTTTCAACATTTTCCGATTTTAAACTCCTTCGCCTAGGTGATCAAATCCATTTCAGCCAACTAAAGGACCGTTCTAAATCTACTATAGTAATCGGGGCCAATTTAAATAATTCATAAATTTCTGATTAAAAAATTATTCTTTTGGATGTCGATAGAATAGTCGATATTTAATTAAGCACTAGTGAAAAGTGAATTTTTGCTCCCGTCGTCCGGGCTTTGCTTATTGAGCTTACTGTAGGCTTAGTTCGATTTGTGTAAGAATGTCCCCTAATATTTATTTATTTATTTTAATAACTGATTCTTAAAATGGAATTCTATTGATTATGGAGGGGCTCAAGTGTCAGACAATGCACTTTGTTGTATTTGTTGTTTAGTTGCGATGTTTTAGTTATTATTTTATGTTATCTAAATAAGCCAATAAAATTTTCATATGTATATAGATCTGTCGCCAATACTTTATTTACTAACTCGTCATTTTAATTCGCTAAACTTAAGTGGCAGTGGCCGTTGCGGCGGAAAGGTTCTCAAGTGGCGACCACGTACCGGAAGGCGCAGCGTGGGTAGGCCCCTCACAACATGCACTGATGACCTGGTAAAGGTCGCGGAAGTCCCCTAGCCCCTATTTCACCAAATCGACAATTGTCGCCTGACAATGACAATTAGATTTACATGGCTGCGTCGACAGGTTAAGGTGGTTGCAGGACAGCTTATTGACCCAGCAATGTACGTGGAATTGTCATTGTCAGGTGACAATTGTCAAGATGATGAAATAGGGCCCTGGAAGCGGGTGGCGCAGGACTGGTCATTGTGGCACTCTTTGGCCTATATCCATCCAGCAGTGGACGTCTTTCGGCTGATATGATAATGATGATGATTTTTAATTTTGTCCTAATAATAACCGTAGATTTATTAAACACTAAGGTAAAAGTCCACTTAATATTTAAATAAACTCGATTGACCTAGTTTACAGTTTTTTTGACGCTGAGACTGC
This sequence comes from Epinotia nisella, assembly GCA_932294315.1. Lineage (NCBI taxonomy): Eukaryota > Metazoa > Arthropoda > Insecta > Lepidoptera > Tortricidae > Epinotia > Epinotia nisella. The sequence goes on from OW028673.1 coordinate 25,197,674, forward strand.
AATACTGTATGTAAATTAAATATACTTTCTGAAATATTCTTATACTCGTATAGATTTAATATGCACGTTTAATTTTAAAATAAAGAGATACAGAATGATCCTAGTTCTGGCACATTTAATCAATTCATTAACATGTAACAGTGCAAGCACAATGTACAATTTTCAATAAATTATATATATCAGAATAACTCTAATACGACACCATAGAAATGAACTTTTAACACCAAGCAAATGCACTATAGGTACATTAAACGAACAAATTGCCACGTTTATCATTACATGTTCATTAGAAAAAAAATGCAGTTTTAAGTCCAAGAAATACCAATATCTTTTTAAAGTATTAATAGATCTACTTAGGTTGTTTCCGACGTGCTGACACTGTCATCTGTTGCTGACTACCAAGAACAAATACTTGCGGCGATTTGCTTTCGTTTCATTCAACGCGTGCAACAGGGACAAATATATAAACATTAAGATATGCCGTTTCGTTTAAAATATCGCGATAAATTAAAAAAAATGATTTTGCCCTTTTAACAGATATAGATATAGTTCGGTCATAATGATATCTGTCATTTTAGAATCGTCAGGACTTAACAATGGTTTCCATTTCGTTCCATAGAACGCTAGTTCGGTCTTTCTAACAAGTTATGTTTTAAAAGCCCGGGTCTTTCTTATGAGGTTACGCTGCCGTGTAAATCCTATCTTATGTATCTCGATACAACGTAGTTAAATGTAAATTGTCATTTACCAAATGGTTTCATGTATTTAACAAACAAAAAAATCAAGTTGCTGTATATTATGAGTATTTAAAATGTTTGTGCATCTGTGTTTTGTATGTTTTATAAGCAGGGAGCGGACAAACGGATGTCATTACTCGCAAGAACATGGACAATAATGGACATGACTCTAAATATTAATTAATTAATTAATTGAATAAAAGAAAGATATCATACCTTCTTTGATTTCCTTTTTAAAAATACGATGATTTTTTTTGACATTGATTGTAATGTGCTGACTTTCTGTGTTTAATATATTTATTAATATTTTACTAAGTATACAAGTTAAATTACAGGCAAAAAAGAATTAATTAATCTTTGAAGTCATGTCCATGTTATGCGAGTAATGACATCCATTGTCCGCTCCCTGTTTATAAGCTAGGTTAACAGAGTTAGGCCTGACCGACTTGCCATACCTACTAAGCCTGTCAAGCGACTGTCTGTATATTAAGATTTAAGCGACAAATTAAGTGAGCAAAGTATTACTGGCTACTTACTTTATTTTAGACTTTTTTCCCATTTTCATGCATCCCATTCCTGCCATAATGCAGTGGGTGACGGGTATATAGGAATTCCCCGTGCACCCACTGGGAGTAAAACTAGTGCCTATGCCAAATCTTGGGATTGGGTGTCAAAGCGAACCCTGGTCTCCATTAGGGTACAACCGGGAATATTTCCTAACTAAATTTGTAATTTAATTACTTTAGTATGTAATTTTTTGTCTCCAAATTCTGATGCGATTATTGTTAGTCTTTCAAACAAAAAACAAATGATCGAAATAGGAACACGGGATAAAGAATTATCGCCGAAAAACCAACATAGGTAGGTTGCAAGTTATTAGTACCAAAATGCAGATGGCGCTGTACAATAGTATCCTCTGCTATGAGTTGCTACGATTTTTCAAGAATGCTTGTGGACGTGACGGTTATGGTGTATGCAAGTTTATACGGACGGAACCCTCAGTGCGCGAGTCTGACTTGCACTTGACCGGTTTTTATTTAGATTTAACTTAGTTTTCATTTAATTTAGTTAATGTTCTTGTATCTATATTCTTTAGAAAATTGAAAATTATTCTGGTAGGTAAGTAGCTATGTGATAATGTGATGGTACGAGAAACTGATAATAGACATACCTTTAAAACTTTAAAGGAGGCTAGAAGAAGAGGCTAGAACTAACATTTGTAGTTTTGTCATGGTGCCTCCCAAATTATTTTTAATTCCAAGATAAATACTAATTTTATTTATTAGTCCTATTATAAGCAACATAAGTCGCAAATAAGTATCAGAATGCGGTTAATTTATTTTATGTGTGTGACTGTACTAGTTGTAGCTTTAATTTTAAGAAATTACTTGCTGTGCCCTAACAGGGCTCATGTGTGAATCTAACCATTATGTAAGACCTATTTTGTACCACATGATACCACGCAATAAATGAATTATGAATTATTATTTATTAATATTTGGTCGCGAAAGTAGAACCTAAAAACACTAGTGGCTCTGTGAGTTGTAAGTACTTGTGTTGTGAGTACTCACGAGACATACTTTAAAAAAAAAGTTTTTTAAATTTCCTAAAACTGAGTTGTCAAAAGAATTCTATATAATCATCGAAGCTGCTCACAAAAAATCACGAGAATTGGTTGAGGCGACCTGTAGAGGCGAACAGCCGGACAGCCGGACATACGAACGAATTTTCGCCCAAGCTGAAACAGAGAACTTCGTTCTCTTCGCTCGCTTTTTCAATAAATAGATCTAGACCAAAATAGCTTCAAATGGACTTCAAATAAACTAAATCTTCATACACTGTATGTACAGTCGCGAAATGAAAATGATCGACACTTTCGAACTCTATGGCGAATCTTGTAATTCTTGGATCCTCGACTATATAATTTTCGGCAAAACCATGATACAATATTGTGTCCAATTAATTTGTATGTATTCACCTAGTTATTTAATTAATTTAGATGTTCTCACACAAAATTGTGTTCACGTGTTTTAAAGGTATCTGGCATGGTGTCAAGTAACTATTTGTGTACAAGCGACTTACCATATTCATCGTAATCGTTCGTTCCGTGCGGCTACTCCAGTTGAGACAAAAAATCGACACTAAACTCTATGTGTATAACTATATTTATATTTTTTTACGAATTTTAATATCATGAAGCACCCGTAAAAAAATACAGTGGACAACTCGACGTAAATAGTACGTTTGATCTTCCAACTCTATGGATATGTAGAACACATTCCAAAATTAAAAGTTCAGTCTGGTCGACGCGACCGTCCGATGCTGCCGACAGTGTGTACTGCTGGATGTTGCGACAAATGTGCATACTTATGTAAGTATATATACGCCATGCTTCAGCACCAAATTTAAACAAAACACGAATTCAATTTCCTATTGAAGGAAGCTTTTGGCCAGATTACTCATGTAAAAGCTACTCGAGTTGTAGTAACTGTTTGCACAACTAAACGGTCGCCACGGTTTCAGTTTTGCATTTTGCCGTGCACGGCTCCTGAACATACGGCGCAATGCGGCAAAGCGACTGCATGTCGACCAATGAGCATCGAGCTCACGGAAGTATCGACCAATCACAACATTCAAGGACAAAGTCTCTTTAAGCAACTTTGTTCAATTGTATTTTTTTATGATACGATACTTAGGATAGGTAAGTATACCACGTTTTCGTTACATAAATACTTAGAATATCAGTAAGACAAGTCGGAAGTATTGAAGAAGTTTATATCTTCTTCAGGTTTTTATTTACGTAAATTATTTACCTATAAACAATTAAAGACGATCTTCCTCTTGAGTCTACGAACAATAAAATCACAGATGGTTTCTACTTGGATGACTATTAGGTAAAAAGAGTGGTTAGGTATTTATTATGCAATACTGCATAGCTCTGGCTGGGGGAGGCCTGTGTCCAGCAGTGGACGTCTTTCGGCTGATATGATGATGATGATGATGATGACTGCATAGCTGTTACCTCTTTGGCAATAGAACTACATAAACAACGAGCGTAGCGAGTTATTGTTATAAAACGACAACGCAAAATACTTACTTTCAGCCGTCACACTGCATGTTTTAACACGCACTTTTCAACTCACCGCAGCCAACAAAACATTACCCTCCTTTGCGTCGCGCAGTCGGGTAAATACAGACCAAACAACGTGAAATATGGAGCCGGCAGCTGACATTCCATGGTAAGTTGTCAGAATTTCCATACATTCAGATTTTAATGAACACCTGTATGGTGCAGCCCAACCAAAGTACTTAGTGCAATAACTACTTTTTATTTAAAAACGTTTGTGATGATGGTTACTCTTTCAGGCGTACTTAACTATCGAACGGATTTTTATTAAACTTTCCAGTCATATGCTATAATATGTAGGTACAATAAGAATAGGACAGAGTTAGAGTGGCAAGCAGCTGGATTCCGGTAGCTGTGAAAAGCGTCACGCACCCTTAGAATGAAACCGACCGAACTCAAAAAAATCGACAAAATGAGTAAGCAACACATCTTGACGTAATATGTAATTTTGAGTCGATATGTGTTGCTAACTCGTCTAGTCGATTTTTAGGGTTCCGTAGCCAAAATGGCAAAAACGGAACCCTTATAGTTTCGTCATGTCCGTCTGTCCGTCTGTCCGTCTGTCCATATGTCAAAGGCATTTTACTCGAAAACTATAAGGTGTATTTGAATTAAATTTTGAGGATAGGCATATTTTGTTAGCCGCTACATAGTTTTGTAATTAAAATGACAAAAAAAATTTTTTTTAGGGGTGCACTCCATCTCCATACATAAAACTAAAAGTCAAATTTTTTTTTCATTGTGACCCCCCGTGTGGCACATCAATCGATAGGCCTTTCAAAATAAATATAAGGTTTCTTAGCATTTTTTTGATTAAGTGAATAGGGTCGGAGATAATCGCCCCGAAAGTCACTAAAATTCTGTTCCCCCCTCCTCTAATTTTTGAACGGTGTATTTTAAAAATATGGAAAAATTCATGGACATAGGGCTTATTAATTTCATTCACCGAAAATTGTTTTGAACAAGATCGGTTCAGAGGTTTTCGAGATATTGCTGAAAAACTGCCTTCCTCAAAGAAAAGGACGTAAGTGCCGTAAAATTTCTGTGACGATACGACCTTTTTAATAGGCACGGAACCCTTCGTTTTGCGTGGTCCGACACGCACTTGGCCGGTTTTTTTGAGTTCGGTCGGTTTCATTCTAAGGGTGCGCGTCGGAGTAGCGGGAAGGCGGCATCTGGCTCTTGTCAAAATATTCGTTGAGTGGCAAGCAGGCGGAATCCGGCCGATAACATAACGTCACATTTGATAGCCAATATTTACTTTTTGTAAAGCACCCGGCGAAATAAAATCGATAACCAAAAACATACATACAAGTGTAACTTAGAACCTTCTATTGTGAAGCCGGTTATAAATAGGCCCCCGGCTATTTTATATTGATTTAAACTTGCACGATTTTCACACATTATGTTTACTAAACGGGACACATTTAGCTCTTTGAGGACTCTCGACGTTTCGGATGTGTCAACAACATCCTTGTTCGCGAGAAGACTCGCAGTCTCTTTTGTAGCAAACCAAGATACGTCGTGTTTAAAATGTCATCTCTTAAAAGCTGTTTTATTTTTTTATTCCATTAGAATAATGAAATAGGGGTATTTAACTGCATTTTCTTAATACAGCATTATAGATACAAATTGTAAGTTTACTCAGAATTTGTTCAGTAATAAAATAAATAAATGACAATTGGGTTATACTGAATGGCTTCGAGAAAAGGATGCTACGGCCGTTCCTTTTTGTTTTGTTCGACTTGGCGGGGGCACTGCGGTGCCCCCAGAGTATCGGATCACATAATATAGACTGCGTTAATATCTGACACTATTAACAGTCAAAAATATCTCAACACATTATGAGCCTAAACATGGAGTCGTAATTTGAATGAAACTGTATGACGCTTCTCGAAAAGAGTATCAACTTGTCATTGGATATTGACGTCTCATGTTTTGTAACTGATAGACTCGACAATGACTTAAATAATTGCCAACTGGACTGGACCTACTTTTACTGCTTCTTGAAGACGGGTGGCTATTCATAAAAGGTTTATTAATTGTTTGGAGCGCTCATCACCAGCGTAATTATGACTCCTAGTGGAATACAATGAATTTTACTGTCCGCCACGCCAGTCAGATTTTTCATGGTCCGATATGGCATGAAAAAAACGGATGATTGGCTTGTGCACTTGTCCGTCTTTTTAATCGCAGGTGCCGCGCAGTTTTGGGTTAGCTCTCTTTGGAACTAAGTAGGTATACGCCACGCAAACGTAATTACACTAGGAACGATGAGTTTCTTTGAACGGCGGCAGTGGCTTGCTTTATTACTGTACGTGCGAAGAGGTAGAAGACAAATAGTAGATTGTATGACAAGGGGCTAAAATAAGCCATATTACCACGAGATGGTTATTTTCCCGAGCGAAGTGAGGGAAAATATTTCGAGGGGTAATATGGCTTTTAGACCCGAGTTATACACTCTACTTTTCACTTCGACTGCGAGAAAATAGTAAAACAAAGATTATCCATCCACAATCAATAATAAATTCCACGGCGCAAAGATTATTCGATTTGGTGGCATACTTTTTTTAATAAACATGCTTTGACACAGATACAAAATATTGGCACCACGAATAAACGCCTCTGAGGCGCCAATACACGGTGAAGTATTATCACTCGATCCACGCGCTGTCTCTTTCTCATTGCATGTTATAGAAAGAGACAACTATGGTGGATCATCAGTATTTAATCACCGTGTATTGGCCGGCTGACCGTCTACAGGCGCGTCGTTGACGGCCAGAGGCGTTTTTGTTTTAATAATTATTGTGAGTTAGGGACTAAAAAACACCTGATATTTTAAATTAATTCTGGTTTCTGATTGGTTGTTTTTAATATTCGCTGTAATCTGGTTAGTTGATAGCAAATACAAATGTTTTTTAAAGAGTGGTGATTGGTGGATTTAATACAGCGAAGTGTTTTGATTGGTCAAATTAAATGATTTAGAAATCATAAATATTTATACATATTTACCCTAGGGGCTACATGTATTGAATGAATGAATGAATGAAAGCATTTATTTCGAGTTACACAAGACTCATACAGTAAAAGTTTAAAATTACACAATTTAGCACCTATATCTAAATTAATATTAATACAGATAGGCACTGTTGGAGACATGCATTTCACAACAGTGCCTTATATATGGAGAATCAAATCTGCCTGCTATCAAACGCAGGATGGGGTTGGGGCTGGCCCGCGCCCGGCGCACCAGGGATGCGCACCGCTTGCGCATAGTTGCGTAGAAGCAGTACTACTTTAGCCCTTTAGAAGTATTACTTTAGCCCCGCTTGCTAAGCCTAATATGACACACTTTTCGAGCATGAGAAGTGAAATAGTTATTTACGATACAAGTGCAGAAAATAGGAAATTCGCACGTGTTGTACGATACGTTTTACAGTAAGTACATATGGCTCTTTAAAGTTTCAACATATGCACGGAAAGTGCTCATTTTCGCACTAGTGCGGGAAAGTAACACCATGTGTAATGTAAAATAGTTTTGGATTCATCTCCTTATAAGTGAAAGATACCTGACAGGGTCATTTTACATATATGTACCACAATAAATTGAGGCAGGACGAAAATGCATTTTTTTAACTCCTATCGGATGTCTACAGCTACTTATTGCATTACACACACATTACGTACCAATGCAAGTACGAGTATGCATATTCGGTGGTGAAAGTTTTACTGGTCTGAGTCTGAGAGCTTTGTCAATTCCTCGTCAGACTTCTCGAAATAATTTGGACCCGAAATTCGTAACTAATAAGAACCATGTCAAATCCAAGGTGGTCAGACTAACTAGCACGCTTTTTAGCATGCTAACCATATGCTGCATGTGTAACAGTTCCTTTGCATAATTTTGATTTCGTATAAGTATTATCAGATACTTTTACTACTCTTACTTGGAATAAATTTCGATTTATGAAGGACAATTTCGAAAAAAAAATCCGGGACTCCTTTTATCTCCTAAGTTTTCAAATTAAATGCAACAATGTAAACTGGAAAATATATACCGACTAGAGATGGACCAATGGGTTTGGCTGATCGTGGACTTCGGACTAAGTTCTGGTGCAATCGGGAAACTTCGTTCCTTTGTTCCTACTTCGTGCTAGGTATAATATAATATTTGCAAAATAAGTATAGTATAATATTTTGATTGTACAGTCGAGTTCTCCAATATATATACAGACAACCTTTCAAAAATATCTATGTGTCTTATGTCAGTAATAATAAAGACTGTGTACAGATATTTTTGAAAGGTTGTCTGTATAGATATTGGAGAACTCAACTGTACCTAAAAAGTACCAAATGTGGTATTTGAGTAACATATAAAACGAATGGTAAAAAATGGCAGATTACATAATGTATGTCTCGTTTTCCTGTGATCCTTAAAGTGCCGACTAATCGGCACATTTTGCCGGATAGACGGCGACTAGTCGTTACATCTCTAATACCTACCTAAGGTACTACAGGCAATTAACGCCCACTTAACTTTAAACAATTTTTATTCTATACATACAAATTAAATTAAAAAAAATTATGCGATAAACAAACAATCCATAGGTACTTTTCTGAACCGAAACATAAATATTAAAAATATGATTCTTTAAAACTTCCGTACTTATGGCATCTTTTTAAAAACTTAGTCTTTGGGATTTGGGTGTTATTAAAAATACCATGTTTATTAACGCCCGTTTACTTAAATGTAATTCTAGAAGCAGAAAACATATTCCTGGTGGATAGACATATAATAAAGCATATCAGTCACATACAAGTTTCTTTATAAGAGATGGAAAATATATAAGAAATCAAAATTTAACACAAAAATGATCAACTTCCTAAAGTAGTAAAACTACTTACTGTTAAACTTCTCTTTATAATCATTTTAACATTTATAACATTTACATCAAATAACAATTAAAGGGCTATTCTTTCAAAAAAATAATAACATCAATATTATCTTACATTGGGCGTTATTAAACAGAAAAGGACAATTACGCCCTGAGGTTAATAACGCCCGTTGGTGGTAACAACAACGAATGGTACCTACATAAGTCTTTTTAAGTACTTAACGTTTATGATATCTGAGACATATATAGAATTGTTGTTGAATTAAGTAAATATGCTTATGTTCATCTATAGTATTTATAAAATCACTTACTTAGAATTGGGTCAATAACGCCCACGAAGGGTAATATCACCCAGCGGTCAAATGACCCACTCGGCTAATAACGCCCGTCTAAATAGACGGGCGTTATTAGCCGAGTGGGCGTTATTGTCCTTTTTCGCGTTTTTTCACTAAATTATGTACCTTATCTAAAAAATATTAGTGGAACATTAAGAATAGTCTTACAACACTACGAATAACATGCATATATATTAGAAGAAATATAAGGAAATAATTAAAAACTTATGATTTCGTCGGAGCAGTTTTTATAACAGCGACGTCCATGAGCGATACCCGCGAAGCACGGCGCGTCACTGGTAAGATGGCAGCTCGAGGAACTAGATTTTACGCTAGACGCGTTCCTATTGGTGTTAACTATGTGTGCGTGCGCTGTGACGCTGCTCATTCGAATTAAAGTACGTTTTCTCGGTTTTGGGCGTTATTGGACAGAGGGCGTTAATTGACATACCTACCTTAGATCCATTCTAAATAAAGTTTACAATGTTTGATGAGTGTGAGGTTTCACAGCTCGAAATTAAACAAAATATGTAATACCTACTCTTAATATTGTCTTACTGCTTATCGATTTAGGTGTTCACAACTTTTGCCGAACTTTGAGCTCTAAAAGATTGCTCAAAGATTAGTTGCTTATAAGAATTCCCTTATAGGGATAAGTTCGCCCTTGTACCTTGATTTTGTGTGACAAAAGCTTAAACCTGTTATTGTGTACTATTGTAGTAAGTGCTTACAAACATCCATACATACCTCAACCCGTTCGGCGCCGGCACCGTTCCGCTATGCCGGTCGAACGGTCACGGCTCCGTGTCACAACTCACGGGGGCATAGTATTACGAAATCCGATGATACGGATCCGTGTCACCGGCATTGGAGTAACAAATTCGTTGAGACGGATCCGTGTCACCGGCATTGGAATAAGAAATACGCCGACACGGATCCGTGTCACCGGCATTGGTGTAAGAAATTCGTTGACACGGATCCGTGTTATCGGCATTGGAGTACGATTTTTTTGTATCACATACGTTGTGTCGCCGGCACTGAACGTGTTAATGTGTAGGGATAATTAAATAAGTTCAAAGCCACTCGAAAATGGTGACACTTCTAAATCTCAAATTAAGTAACTTCCTTAACATTTTAGAACAAACTTGGCGTTTCCTATTATCTTACCAAACATCATGTATAAAGATGATTATCGTTGTCGCACTCGCGAGGTTAGGTTAGTTAGAGAATGGCAGACTCGTACGTAGTGGCATAAAAATATCAATCATAATTGTGCGATTTTGTTGCGACATAAATTGACAGTGATTGTTTGTCTGATTGATTATTCATAGAATGATGGTCTAATAAAACAAAGAATTGGTAGGGCGGGGTGTAAGTAGGCTACTACCGGGGTTCGCAGGCGGCGGACCCTCTACGTGGCGACTGGCGACCCTGTTTTAATATTCCACCTGTAGGTATGCGGCGAGCCTAACGACCAGCCTAATACTTTTTTAAGCACACTACAGATGACGCCATTTCAACTATACCAAGTTGTTTTGACAAATTGCTAGGTAAGTAGGTGCGTTAGCTTTTAGTTTACAAAATATCCTATTCTTACAGTTTTGAATTTTATTTCTCATATTCACTGGCCTCGCTAATTCATAGTAGGGGTCCGCAAGTGCAACTGCGGTCCTTGTCGTGTCAAAAGTTTGTCGACAGATTTATAGTGTAGGTGGCGGCGGCGGTGGTGTATGCACTTGCAAGAACGAGACGCCACGCGAGCAGGCGAGCGTGTGCTACCGGCGGCGGCGCGCGGCGATGCGGTCGTAGTCCTCCAGCGTCTGCGGCAGCGGCTGGCCCGACGTCTCGGGCAGCAGAAGCGCCACGGCGCCGCCCGCCGCCGCCGTCACCCCCACCAGCACCAGCGGCAGGTCGCCCCACACCCGCTCCTGAATCATACAACAACCTCGCACTCCTTAGCATTATAGTAAAACAACATTTACTTAGTAGTTACATTAACGATTATCACCGTTCAAAAGGCGAGAAAACCAAAAAATTTAAACTTGTATCCCACACTCGACTAACGGCTAACCCACCTAGTGTGAATGATGCCATATTCAATCATTCAGACACAAAATACTTACCTTTAAATCGCTGTACCACTCGCTCGTGCAGACCCAGCACCAAAATATTTAAAATTCGCCATAGGTGCGTTTAATTTGTGTGGGGCGACAAATAATCCTCCTTATGTTAAAATTGATAACGTAGTGTTGCTAAATGGATAGTAAACCATCAAATAATTATAATAAAGTATAAATTACAAAATATTATTAAAGTCATGAAAAAATATGGACCTTGAAAGTTTAGAAAAAATATGCATTTTTTTATTTTCCAAGACTAAATTTAAAGCTATAATACCAGCAGAATCCTTACGCTTTTATAGAAACAAAATTGTAGAACAACTATGGATCTAAACGCAGTATTTCATTACCAAAACAGCAATTTACTTGATTTTCATGCAACGATAGTACAAAATAGTAAACTGCGACGTCATATACTTCAATGTCAATTACTATGAAACGTTTCGGCTGTCGCCAGCGAGGTCCGTCTTTAACTCAATTTTTTGGGTATTTATGTTCTTTAATTGTAGTTGCTCCCATACAAACATTTGTTCCTCTCCAAAAATTGGTTCGAATGGCATCTAAAAAAACTTAGCACACAAGACTATTGTATGTATATGATCATTATCCTCAATCTCATGTACTTTGTCTAATATATATTACTTTGTGCAGCAGTAACCCTTTTCTCAGACATCAACGCCATGGTTAACGTATTTAAGTTTTGTGAATGTGTGTTGTTTAATTATAGAAATTCTTACTGAAAAAACGATGAACGGCGAGATGATGGCAGCGAGGAACCCGCTGACGTGCACGAAGGAGGCGCCCGAGGCGCGCACGCTGGTGGGCATGAGCTCCGGCGTCCACTGGATCACGGCGCTGTACGCCATGTTGCCGAAGAACCGCGCGCCCACCGCCATCGCCGCCGACGCCGCTCCTGTCGCCCAACAATCACATACTAGTTTTCAACCTTTTTCATTCCTCGAACCCCCACCCTCGTAGTACCACATGACCCAACCTTTACTCTCTGTAAAGGTTGGTTAACCATCATGTTCTTTACAATTGAGTACAGCGAAAAATTTATTTTAAAGAATCATATTTTTGCTAGTAAAACTTTGTGATTCATTTACCCGAAAATTATTGAAAAAAAATCACATTCAGTGCCCAGAATCACTACGCGCTACGATCGTAGCCGATCCCGTGATTTCCACGTATGTAGCGGAAAGCGACTACGGCGTAGGGACGCACATGCGTCGTCACGGGCCGGAATGGGTTAATCTGCTTCCAATACCTTGGGAGATTGTTCCTAAAGCGTCCCAAATAGTTGTGTATTAAACAGCAAGAGCAACCAAATTCAGCAAAACCCAGTTCGAAACCCATAATAAATTTCAATAAATCTCCAACCCTGAGGTTATTTAACAGTTTTAACACGACTTTAAAAAAACTTCGTGTGTATCAAACATTATTATTATTATACATGTGTAGCCTAATGCAGCATTAAGTATGTCCGATGGCAAAAAGCGAGAACGTAGTAACCGCCACTTGGTCAAAAAAAATTTTTTTGCATATTCGGAATCAGCGAATTTTTCTGCGTCGACTGGTCTGGGTCCCATGGCTCTACGACGCTTAGAAAAAACTGGACTACGTTGCAAAACGAATGTGTTTTTTTGACGATGCCCACATATAATTGCTGTAAACACCCAAATAGTAGCGATTTTCTAAACGAGTACATTTACGCTAATTTTGTTTTTTCATAAATCAAAGGGTGTGCCGGTTACAGCGTTGCCGAAATTTTGTTCCGTGGCAGTTACAGCATTTATGCATGTAGTAAAAAAAATACGAACCAAGCTTACTGCAATTATCCTAAAATAAATTATCTATGATTGCCGCTTACTACATTTCATTCGAAAATGAATTAACAGCAAGCTACAGTAACGACATTTTAAACACAACGTGAAGTGGGTAGTGCTTGAAGATACAGCAATAAAAATGTGCGCTCGCGGCGATGTGGCTCGTGAATACGACCTGTGATTTAGTCTATCGGCGATCGCCGGAGCGAGTCGGTGTGCGTAGTCTGTGTACTGTGTGTCCGTGAAGTGTTCTCGATAAGAACGTGCCCTGCTAAAGTATTATTTCCATTGGAATGCAATTTTTAGGTTCCTATTTTAATGTCAATTGATATTCTGCCTAAGAAAAATAACTCCGAGTTTTTATTTAAATAAATAATAACAATTTTAATTTGTACGGTACCATAGTAATATAACGTCTAGTTATTTAAGTTAAATATTAATGGTTCAGTGAGATTAGTTCAAAGAAATATTTTAATAATTGAGGTGATAGTTGTGTACAAACAATTGTTTAAGAATTATGTTGAAAACTTATATAATAAGTAATACTTACATTCAAAACATCTTTTATAGTTAGTGGGTTTAATAGGTAGTGAGTTTTATATCGATAAAAGTTACTTAAAAGACAATTTAATGCCAAAACTGAAGATAAAATGTAGAGAGTTTTAAAGTTTTCGCGGGAATATTAAACCTCATTACCTAATATACTACTCAAAAGAAAATAGGGGCCACTAAGTATTTTGATTGCTACGTGAAAAATATAGTAAACAGTAATGTATATTTATTAAAATAACATGTAACAAGGCTTTTGTTTTAACTTATGCTAATAACCATTTAATTGTGTAGTCAATTGTTTCACTTATTTCAATTAACATGAAATTGTCCATTGTCAACAGCAAAAACTAAACAGAAACTCTTTGCAAAACAAAACAAAAACTGACACAAGCTGTTTTTTTAATGGTTTAGTAACGGGTGTGTCCTCTCCTGTTTTCACACTCCTGGAGCCTTGAATGCATACTCTCGATTAAGTTTCTGATGTTTTCATTAGGTATCTCTTCCCACGCACGTTTCAGAGCATCCATAAGCTGTTGCTGGTTGTGAACCTCTTGCTCATGCTCCCTAACCCTTCGTTTTAATTGGTCCCACATATGCTCTATTGGATTTAAATCCGGACTATACGCTGGCCATGGTAGGACACGAATATGGGAGTCATCCAGTACAATCTGAGTGGCCCGAGCTGTGTGTGGGCGGGCATTGTCATGCATTAACCAGAACCCTGGCCCCACTCTCTGTGAGAATGGAATCAGATGAGGCCTGATGACTTCATCGATGTACCGTTGTGCAGTTACTGTGCCTTGATTTAAGAAAACCAGCTCAGTTTTGCCTTGTAAGCTAATCCCAGCCCAAACCATCACACTAGGACCTCCAAAGCGGTCAATTTCCTTGATGCAGACATCGGAAAATCTCTCACCCTGTCGTCTCCATACTCTAATCCGCCGATCATCACTACAAAGCTTCACTTTACATTCATCTGTGAAGAGCACCATACCCCATTGATTCATGCTCCAATCTGAATGTTCGCGGCAAAAACTTAAACGATTTACACGTTGAACCCTAGATAAAGGAATTCGTACTACTCGGCGTCTGGACCTTTGCTGGTCTTCATGCAGTCGATTACGTATCATTTGGTCACTAACACGAGTCCCCGTTGTCAACCGTAGGCGATTTTGTAACTTACGTGCCGTCACAGAGCGCTCTCGACGGGCACTCAATCGGATGTAGCGATCCTCTTGTGCCGTAGTCGCTCGCACCCTGCCCGATCCAGGCCTTCTTGCAACACTGCCAGTCTCTTGGAACCGATCCCACACATTTTGGATGGCTCGGCGAGAGAAACCCAACGAAAAAGCTACAGACCGCTGTGAATGACCTTCAGCAATCAATGTAACGGCTCTGGTGGTAGTAATGGTATCCACATGCCTTCGTAGACGTGGCATTATTAACAAAAGATGTTAAAAGAAGCAAAAGATGGACAGAAATAGTTTTTTAACAGAATAAAATTGTGATTCCATCTGAAAGGAAATTGACCTGAAACTCGTTTTTTTTATTTGCTTCAATTTTTGGCCAGCTGTAAGACTTAAACACCAGCATTAAAGAGGTTGGATACTGAAGGAGGCCGGACATCATTAATTAGTCACTTATTAATTAGTTTACATCTAAAAATTTACTCAAAAACAGAAATATGTAAGTGGCCCTTATTTTCTTTTGAGTAGTATAATTTAGTTTTAGCGGATAACAATATTATAGTCTGATTAACCCTAAGAATATTTATGTTTGTTTTTAGCACGATAAGTACAAGGTTGTGATTTTATAATATGAGAGATTTTATTAGCCTTTTGAAATGTTATAAGCAACGGAGGTTTTAAGTAACTTTCGTAATGTTTTTATACAGAGAAATTGAGACTAGATAGTATTTGATATGTTAAGACGGCAATTGTTGCTTCTGAGCTTTTAATTTGTAAGAAACCTGCATTTAAAATTTGGAAACATTTTAAAAAAGTATGTTGATAAAAGTTGATTAATACTTAAGTCGTTTTATTTTCACAGTTTCTTTTTGCCGGTGGACACTTACCACATTTCAGTTAGTCCTATAAATAACGTAATGACATTTACGTCAAAATTATTGAATCTTAAAATAAATATGCATCTAGTTACAGCATTTATGCTTTATGGAAATAATACTCGTTTCACCATTTTAGTACATTTACTTCTGGCGTTTACAGCGTTTTCGCGTAACGAAAAAAAGAGTTCAATTGTCGTAACCGCCACTAAGTCGTAAACCAGTCTTTTTTGTTAAATATTAAATATGCCAGTTGAAAGAAAACCATAAGTTATGAATTAGATCCAAATATCAAGCATTTTCGTTCATAAATGAAAGAGTTATGATTTTTTTTCTCGAAATCGAAAAGTTTTTTGGCTCTGGTGTAAAGTTTGCATTTTGGCGGTTACTACGTTCTCGCTTTTTGCCATCGATTGTGTTTATCTATTAAAAATACAAAACGTTTGACAAAAACACAAAATCAGGAGTTGTTGATGTTTTAGTCTAAATAACGTGTGAAATGTGTGCATTGTTTTACGGTAAATATAAAGGTTTTTTCGACCACTCGTCATATAACGTTATGGCTAGCCTCTTGTGGTCGCAGTCGCAGCAATTTGTATTTTAGTGATGTGGATTTGACATAGGTAATATGAAAATATACTCAGTACATAAATTAAGAACAGTGGATGGTGAGGGCCGCAATAGTACATTGTTTAATGAGGGGCGTAAGTGGAATATTGCTAACGAGAGTCTATCAGAAGCCCGACGCCGAAGGCGGAGGGCTTTTGATGACTCGAGTTTGCAATATTCTTACGCCCGTGTTATACACAATGTTTTTCATCACATTTGCGAGGAAATAAATAACAACAAAAGACAGAAAAATGTAAGTTTCATACAGCAGCACCAATCAAAAATTGACAACTTCACTTCCAGATCAGTGCTAGTAGAGCGCGCAGTTCAATATTTCAACCAATCACAGAGCAGTATTCTTGCGGGGCGGGGCGTCTTGACCAACTAGATTTTTTTATTCAACCAATCACACAGCAACCAGATTTGCTTAAGCCAATCAGAGGGTTCTATTATTTTAAAACTAAACTTAACAGCCCGTGGGAGGTAAAACGGCTATAACTGCTCTGCACGCTCGCAAGTAATAACGCCATTGACGAGCAAGTGTGATGAAAAATATTTTTCCATGCTAGACGCCATGGAAATGGTTGGAAAATACTGGCATTATCGATACAGAAAATAAGTAATCAGCAAAATATTTGATTGAGACGAACACTTTATTTAGTAGGGACAAGGCACGAGCGCGGAGCGTTGTACAAATCATCCTTATTTATGGAACTAATGTTTCTTTTTTCGATTTCATGCCATAGTAAATTTCATTTGCCATAGTATAAGATATTTAGTTATTTTAATCAACCAAACGACCGAATCCACCCCTATGATAAAATAATTTAATTCATAAATATAGCTGAGAAGATGAAATTAAATACTAAGGAAATAGAAAACGCGAAGAGTAGGTATAGGGCGAGAAAAAATGGATGCGGCCCGACGACGTGGTAACGCTGGTATCAAAACCCGCTAAAACGAATGGCTCATGCAGTGGAAAAGAAGATATAGCAACAAAGATTTACTAGGGATTGATAACGAACAAAGCGTGTGCATAAATGAAAACCTCACTAAACAAATGCGTACCTTGTTCTGGACCGTCAAAACATCATTGAAAGGCATTTACAATGTATAAGTTTATCTGGGTTCAAAATTACAGAGGACGAAAAGGCAAAAATACGAAGTGTGAAATCCGATGCAGAGCTAGGAAAGTTACTTTCCGCACAAAAACTAGGGAATAGATAAGGAATCCACACAATAGTAGACGCAAACACACTACGTGATTTCTTAAGGCCTTACATTCAACGACATATTACAGAACATTAATGAAAGTATAACTCCTTCCGGTGCGTGGTCGCCATGAGAGAACCTTTCCGCACCAACGGCCATCGGTTCCCATATAAAAAAAATACGAT
Organism: Epinotia nisella; assembly: GCA_932294315.1. Classification (NCBI taxonomy): domain Eukaryota; kingdom Metazoa; phylum Arthropoda; class Insecta; order Lepidoptera; family Tortricidae; genus Epinotia; species Epinotia nisella. Next base: position 25,215,331 of record OW028673.1, read on the forward strand.
TTGAATAGCTGGAGTGCATATATATGTACATATATATAATGCCCAGAATGAGCTTAATATAATCCATCTGAAATACTGCATATTATAATTAGGAATTACAAGAAACCACTTCATACGAGTATATTCGCAATATATAGACCACCATGTACTAATCAAAACTGTTTTATTCAGGAGCTGGATACTATATTGAGACATGTTTCACGTACCTACTGATAGTGATAACATCGTCATTAGGTACGGGAGATGTGAACATAAACATATCGCTAAATAATAACATCACAGAGCACTACAAAAACATCCTGTGAGGTCGCGCCCTTGAAAGTGTTATCAACGAGTGCACGCGAGAGGAGGTGGTGTGTGGACCGGCACGGGCGTTGACGTCGTGCCCCGCTCGACCATGTGTGGGACCTGCGACCCGCCGCCGGCGCACACATGCTCACGTGTAAAGGTGAAGTGAAACCTACAAATTGTGTACAATTTCTAGACTAACGCAGCCCTGAATAACTAGAAACTTAAACAATATTGATAATACGTAGAGATGATCTGTTTATAAAATGGAAATCGAGCCCTAAGAACCAATTTTATAGATTAGATTATACCAGGATTAGAAATTTAACAAATAAATGCAAAGGTCGATTTTACAAAGCAAAATCAATGTTGAATTTAAATATTGATATTATTAATACAATATAAATACTTAGGACTGACCATTCGGTACTAAATTTAGCTTGGGTACTCACATAGATATAGTATGCAATAAACTTCGAGCCATCATGGCGAAGTTATTTAGTTTAAAAAAATATTTAAACAGAAAAATAATGCACATCCATGTAAGTACCGCGCGTTAGCCGAGTCAGTGATTAGTTACTACGGGTTAAATGCCTATGTACGCATTTTAAACTTACCCTTACATTGCTAAAATTTGAACATCCAAATAAGAATCATTAAAAAAATTGTTGGGACCTAGATAAAAAAAACCAAAGGTAGGTAGTTGCAATGGAAACTATAAATTGCTGTATAAAAAGTTAACAATTTTACCGGTTCATGAAAAAGTAAAATATTTAATAACTATAGAAAACTATGGCCTCGACCGCTTCTAACGAGTACCTAACAAACAGTTACGTAACTTTAGGGTGAGCACAAAGAGAAGATATTTTTAGAATATAAAACTACTAATCACTTCGGCCAAATGAACTCGTAAATACATGATACCTAAGATTATATCCGGGCATCACACTGCGTCGCAAGCCTGAACTTGAGACGGACGACTGACGGTGAAGACCTGTGGGTAACTCTCGTTGAGCAGCTAATAGTGTGCTATAAGTGTGTGATATACATCCCGCCTAATGCTGTAGATGATATCTATATGCGTTTTTTCGATTGAATCTTTTATAGACTCTCTTAAGGTGTCGTGTTGATTGTTGGTGACTTAAACATGAACCCTAAGTACACTTCAAATACTTAGTACTTTAAGTTACTTTTGTTATTTTACCACTGTCTGTAATTTGAAAGAAAATAATGAAAATTTGAATAAATTTGGTGGAGTTTTAAATGTGGTGCGAGAGCGAGTCTGTGCTGCAAAGGTCAGCGACGTGGAGGATAGTGGATTAATAATGCCTCATGCGGATTCTTATCATCCACCAGATGGACATAATATTGTTATGCCGTGAAGTACTCCGCCTGCGTTATTTGTAATACGTGGCCTATAGGCAGCGCGTGCAGCACAACCATATCAAACATCACTCAAACACCCACGCAGCCTTCCACGTAAGTACTCTTCGATTGACCTACACAAAGCGGTGGAGAGAGAACAACTCTCGTGATCTGTACACGAGCCACGGGCTGTGTGGAATTCGCAAAACTGGATGCAAATTTATATTATTTCAGCAAATAGGTAAAGGTCAAAGAACTTTAGAAATTGGTCCAGTTGTACAGGTAGAGTTAAGAACACTACTTGTAAAGTGTCACCTACCTCGAGGCATAAAAGCGCCTACGAAAGCAACGATTCCTCCCAATATCAAAGGTCCCGAAACTAATTTGCGTCGTCCGAACCTGGAACAGGAGATTCAGTTTAATTCAAGATGTTCTGTTAGATAAGTATCACAAAATATACTCCCTAGTTCGGGTATCGTCACCGACCTGTCTATGAGCAGGACCAGGAGGGAAATGGAAGGTATTTCCGTAGCGGAAGCTAGAGTGAACGCCAAGAAGAAGTCGACGCCGAGGTGCTCGGACAGCCGGATCAGGCCGTCGAACACCAGCGCACACGACATAAACGCGATCACCAAGTACAGCACCGTCTTCCGCAGACCCGCGGTCTTGAATATCACTAACAAACTCTCATCTCGATTAGTATATGACTTGGCGACAACCTGAAACAGAAGTAGGTATTTGTACCTAAATGTTTAATTGCAGTTGTTTACAACTGCATTTCACAATCCATGACAACAATGTGCCCTGCCTGATATTGATTAGTTGATTAGCTAGTGATTAGGTACAATAAAATCTAAATTTATCAAGCGATTGTGGTAGACACCTTAAATAGGTAAGTAGGACTGACTATAGGTAGGTATAAAAAGGCAGAGTTACAAAACAAAAGGTGCAAAAGTCCTAGTCCTATGTTATCACGCTTTTACAGTTAGGAAGTTAGGTACCCTCATACCTTGATAGATATATTTAAACTCCAAATAAAACGAGAGGCGTTTTAAGTGTCTTTACTTATGTATCTGTCATGTCTATCGAGTTGGTTCTTAGCTATCGATGTAGTGTCGGGGAGTTATACATAAAATGTAATGTAATACAGACATATAGTTAATAATTTTACGTTAAAGACGGTTTAGGACGATTGTTTCAACTTCTACGACTCTAATTTCTTCCTTACGGTAAATGCCCCATTGTCCGACTCTAACCCAATATGAAATTCAATTCAATATTAACTGCTTCAGCATCCTGTGGGTACAATGCTTCGAGGGCCGTAATTAGATTTAAGTAACTTAGTTTTTATTTCATTTAGTTTATGTAAATTATCTACTTTAGAAAAGTATAAATGTTGATTTGACTAGTCATGACGTCGTGTCGCTACAAGATTTGAATACAAGAGCAAATAAATGATATTGCACAATTTGAACATCTACTTGTAGCCGAACTCAAAGCAATAATAGTACATTATTGCCGTGGCCGGGAAGGAGGCAATTGCAGGCTGAGTATTTGTTTAAACGGACGAGCTTGCGAGTGCTAATATAGTGCTATTCTCAAAATTGGGGGAATAATAAACTTAGATATCGTTGCACAACGTGAAAATATTAATGATTTCCCGCCGTTTTTCTTTTTAAACCGAATCGCAAGTGTATTTTTGCACCGAAAAACGCAAACTATTTGAGACACATAGAAAAACGTCGCGTTTGCAACAGAAAAATACGAGTTGAATTGGCTGAATACGACCTGTGCCGTCTTTTATATGCCGGTTTCAAAGTATGGTACTCGACAAATAATAGTACATTACTGCAGAGGCCGGGAAATAGCAATTCGTGGATGAGTTGATTTTGTCGGATGAAGCTAAGCTGAATTCGACAATAGAGACGAATCCACGAATTGCCATTCCTGCCGAGGCAGATATAGTACTTTTCTCCATAAATGCGAGGAAATCAAGTAATATTTTCAATAATTTTAAAACAGCGAGTTTGTCAATAACCTATCAATCATGTTCCCGCCCAACTTTTTTTTAAAAGTATGTACACGGCATGACTCATGGTGCCAGTTTCAATTGACACACATAAAAAATTAAAAACATTAGAATCGATTACAATTTTATGTTTTATGTAATTAAAATTATTAAAGATTAAACGGGATTGAAATCAAAACGCATTTTAGTTCGTTTTGAATATTATTTCGAAAATATTTTAATTTCTTCAGTTAATGCTATTTGAGACATTTTTTAAAACGCCACTTCGATCTCTTGCAAAAGTAATCGTTTTGTCTATGACAATTAAAAAAAAACCTGGTAAAACTTTGAGCACACTTCAAACGGGTACAATTTGTCACACCAACTTGCAATAGTTGGAAAGAGACAGCCATACATTGCTAACCAGTCTAGCAAGTTGTTATGACAACAAACCGAGCATTTGGCTGTTTGTAGTGATTAGTCTTGGTCAAAACATGTGATTAAAAATGAAAAAAGTATACAGTAAAGGAATTTCATACATTTTCCTGGCCGCTAAAGCTGTACAATAATGATTTTTAACTTTTTAAATTTGCGCTTTTCAGTAACGAGGAACTTCGCGTACTATTTTTGCTACAGTAAGGCGCACATTTCCGAGCATATTGGAGAAAAGGAATTTATATGTAACATTCCAAGCGGCGTGCAATGTTTTTTATTTTTTAATTTTGATCTGACCTGAAACTATACACTTTACCTTCCAATATGTGGCGACTAATGTACACTTTGCGGGCCATTTTGGAGAAAAAGAGACAAACAGTTGATGCCCTGTTTATCTCACCCCACTCTAAAGCATTGTGTTGGATTGTTATGTTACCTTACTTATATAATTTATTTGTAATTACTTACAATAAATTCGTCAAGGACCTCCGGAGAAATTTTAGTATTGTTGACCTTTTCGAATTTCTTAAAAATGTTTACAGCTTCGTCAACTCGCCCCTTAGACACCAACCACCTGAAAAATATTGTTCATTTATGTATGTAGTTGCATGCCCTCTCCGTAGCTCGTAGTCGAGACCCATGCCTGCTTTCCCTAACACTGAGTAAACTTACAATTAAGTAAGTGGGTATCGTATTATTTTGGTCCTCGTTTTTTATTTATTAAGGTATACCTCCCAATGTACGACACTTTAATGCCTAATAGTTGACACGTAATGTTAATATAATTGTAATTGAAAGTGACAAGCATTCGTCCAGGGTTCAGCATCGGGCCGGTGTCAAGCACTGGATCGTTTAGAATACACATTAATCTCAGATAATAATTATGTCTAATTTCGCTAGCGTACATAGATCTAATCTACCACCACGTTATCTATGTTCTTATCGTAAAAAAGAATCCACATTTGCGGCCAATTTTAGGGATCCGTAGCCAAAATGTCAAAAACGGCAAAAACGCAAAAACGGCAAAAACGGAACCCTTATAGTTTCTGACATGATTCCGTTGACGACACCTTTGCTTTGGCACTTCATTAGTTGCTAATGAAATGCCAAAGGTGATTCTGAGATTCTTCAGGGATATTGTCGCAGGCATATAGTAGGTATAATCCGCCGTTTTACATAATAGCTAGCTGTTTTACAAAACAGTTCTGTTTTGTAATATACAGCGGGTTGACGATCAGGCGGACCGCTGAAAGAAATACGCTGGATTGTCAAAAGCCTCCGTTAGATACGACGACGAGCGAAGCAAGGAGGAGTGTAAGGCCGAATTGCGACCCTACAGTGCGCGAGCCGAGCGAACGAAGCGCGCGTGCGGCGGTAGCGACCGGCGAAGCGCCAGAACCGAACATGTTTTAGAGTCGCAGTTCTGACTAACACTCCTCCTCGCTTCGCGCGTCGTCGTAGTTTTTCACCTACCTAACGGAGGCCTTTGACAATCCCGCTAATAATGTAATATACGGCGAATTGCCGCTATATTGTAAAATAGCCAGCTGTAATGTAATACGGCGGATTGCCGCTATATCGTTAGAACGTTCGTAATGTCAATCCCGCACTAATCGACAACCCACAGTATTACAAATCAGCGGTGTTTTTTTAAAACAGCGAGCTGTAATGTAAGTTTAAAAACATCGCTGTTTTGTAAAACAGCTAGCTGTTATGTAAAACGGCGGATTATAATATTCCACTGCGAAATAAAACAATGACGTGTTAAGTTAGGTGAGCCAAAATTATTTTTGATGCCTATAAAAACGTCCCTTGTACATTTTTACCCATATTTTTTTACTTATTCGGATAATCTTCAATAAACTATTATTTTCTAATTCACAACGACATATGCATATCCAAATGATGACCATTATCGAAATATTTGGACTCAACATAAAAAAAAATGTTTGGTAACGCAGTGGACATTATTTTTGAGGGGTCATGGGGACTGGTAACGCAGAGGTAATTTGAGTTCCAAATGTGACTTTTTTGTAATATAAAACCCAGGGTGGTGGGAAAATTCATAATAAACAATGCGGCCCGGTTGAGAACTAACGTAAAACTACTAAGTAGAAAAATATTTCAAAACATCTAATTTCTTATAATTTTTCATCTCTATTTTAGGCACTAAAAATTATTTCGGCCCAGGTGTACCATTTATAACTCGGGAACGCGCGGCTGGACTGGGGAATGCAATCTCGATCTTACGAGATTACGAGACTGAGACTCGTACAATTTCGCGAGATCTCGTAATCTTGAAATCCCTCGACTGGCTTTGTGGTCTCTCAAGATCTCGCTTAGGTCTGAAATCTCGCGCGATTGCATTCTCTAACCTGGACCGATTTCTATGATGTTTGATTTGTTGGATTTGTCACCGCAAAGAATAGCAAAGTAATTACAAATAATTTACTTTAAAAAACAAAGTTAAACCGACTTCAATTCAGTACTCCGCTAAGCCACATAGGTAGGTACATAAAAACTCCACATTTCCTTTCCAATTTACCACATGAACTATGTGGGCTGATAATATTTGAGGAGTTCGGTTGATTCCTCAAGGATGTCAGAATTTTCTATTTCAACGGAATATTTGACGCACTTTACATCCTTGAGGAGTTCCATAAGTCATCTGTGGTCTTCATTATCAGTTCCACTTCACTAAAATTACGATTACCGAGGGTAAATACACGAGTTATAATAGAAAATACTGAAATCACCACATGCGTGCCTATAAAATTTGAGAGTTGCCCTGGATTTCCCTGGGATACCATCATCAGATCCTGACTTGTGCTCACCTGAATAACTTGAAATAATACAGTTAAAGGTCTATACGTACCTATAAAATTTCAAAAAATATCTTTCTACTCCTAACCGTTGAGGAGTTGTACCTTCCATCATCAGCTCACCAACATGAAATGATGACTACCAGACGCAAACACCTGAATAGCTTTAGAAAATATATGAAACATGTAATACGTGCATGTAAAATTTGAGGGCTAAAATGGGACCATCTCAGGGGTATACATTATCGAATAAAAAAAGTTTTTTTTTTTAAATTGGTCTACAATTGACGGAAAAATCGGCGAACATATATACATAAAAAAGTAACTTGGTTAAAACGGGAAATTGTATAAAATTCTACAATAAAATTCCAAAACACATTACCGAACTTACTGACTCTAAATTCAAATCTGTCGTAAAACAGACACTTATTTCAAATGCATATTATAAGATAAACTGGATACATATTTGGCAGCGATAAAATCCTGCACTAGAAATTTATCGCAAAATAAATAGGCTTACTACTGTAGCAATGTAATTTTAAAATTTTATATTACTCTGATACTGAAATGATATTGTATACTGCTTTGAAAAAATGACACCTCGCCGAGTTTTTTACGCCGGTTCTTCTCGAGGCAGAGGTTTTCTTTCCGAACCGGTGGTAGTTTATCGACATTCATAGGTGCATGTAATATGCCTAAATTGAAGAATAAATCACTTTGACTTTCACTTTGAATAGTGGAACATATAACCTTCTTTTTTGAAGTCGGTTAAAAAATTATAAGTTATGAAAAAAATGTTAAAATTAATATACGCATGTGATCTTACCCAACGCTCTCGGGCACCAGGAAAGGAGTGAAGAGCACCGCCAGCGAGGGTAGCGTGGTGACCAGAGTGAAGGTCTTCCAGTTGCCGAGCCACAGCGCCAGCCAGGGCAGCACCAGGCAGCCGCCGCCGAAGTACAGCGCGATCGACATGTTGGCCACCCACGACCGGTGCTTCACGCCCACGTATTCCAGCACTACACAAACCACAACGACACACCAATAATGGCATACATATACCTACAGTGCTATTTAAATCGCTAGTTGCTGGTGAGGGAAACCATCAGAAACTGATATACATGCATATATGCAAATTTCGACTTCGCCTCTCCGGCCAAAGTTCAATAAATAAAATAACGAAATTCCTACAGCATTTTTCGGTTCAGTCACGGACTTAAATTGTTGAGCCATTTTAGAGCTCACTTTATACTGGACACTTCATAGCTTCACTATTAAAAAACCTAAATGGCTCATTAATTAAAGTCCTTGACAGTACCTATTCACAAACAGGGTTCCATAGCTATCATTTTCCCTAATAAAAGGACTTCCTGTTTTTATCAGATGAGACCCGGTTCGATTCCGGACGTGAATAAAGGTTTTGGTATTCACGTGGTCCTACCTGATACACAAACTTTGGTGTTTATATCTCTTACTAGCGTATTATAGAGAACCCAGGGCGGTACCACGGGATAAAATAAAGCTTATGTCTATCCCGATTGTCCATTCTACATACCTGTCTACTGAAGAAATCATTTATCATTAATTTGATTAAACATCTATATTTATATTACGCGAGCTCGATTTTTAGGGTTCCGTACCTCAAAAGGAAAAAAAACGGAACCCTTATAGGATCACTCGTGCGTCTGTCTGTCCGTCTGTCACAGCCGTTTGCTCCGAAACTACTGGACCGATTGAGTTGAAATTTGGTAAACATATGTAAATTGGTGACCCAAAGATGGAAGCGTAAAGTAAATTAATGAATTCTGAACAAAGGGGCCACTTTTGGGCGGTAAACTGGAAAATTTAAAAAAAGTTTCGCAAACGACATATCAAATGAAAGAGGTTCTTCTAAGCATCTCAGTTTTTTTTCATAATTTTACCACAAACAGATTTTAAGTAATTTAGGAAAAAAGACGAAAATTGACCATTCCTCCCCCCTCCCTCCTTATCTCCGAAACTAATAGGCTTAAAATTCTGAAAAATATGGAAAATAGAGACTATTTGCATTGCCTAAAGATTACAGGAGTTTTCCTGTAATCTTTAGGCCTCTAACTATAAGAAGTCTGAGTATATATAAGTCAGCTTACCAATGTAGCAACGGCACGGTTAGTTTACTTCGCTTACTTTAACAGTATAATTGCTTATGATCTTATTTTATGGGGATCAGCGGCAGATATTGAGAATGTATTTATTTTACAAAAAAGGGCTGTTAGAGCAATTTATAACCGCGGGTCGCGTGAGTCATTAAGATAATTTTTCAAGGAAACAGATATTCTGACACTGCCGTCGCTATACGTATTTGAAATAATAATGTATGTTAGGAAGAATTTATACAACTACCCAACAAACACTGATAGGCCCAAGGTTACCAGAAGCGCAGGGAAGCTCAAAACAACTTGTTACAGGCTAGTAAAAGCGAAACAGTCGTTCTTGGGAAATTGTATAAAATTCTACAATAAAATTCCAAAACACATTACCGAACTTACTAAATTCAAATCTGTCTTAAAACGGACACTTATTTCAAAAGCATATTATAAGATAAACGATTACATCATGGATGCACTAGAAATCTATCACTAAATAAATAGGCTTTCTACTGTAGCAATGTAATTTTAAAATACTCTGATACTGAAATGATATATTGTATACTGTTTTGAAAAAATGACACCTCGCCGAGTTTTTTACGCCGCGCCGGTTCTTCTCGAGGCAGAGGTTTTCTTTCCGAACCGGTGGTAGTTTATCGACATTCATAGGTGCATGTAATATGCCTAAATTGAAGAATAAATCACTTTGACTTTGACTTTTATTCAAAGTAACGGGAAAATTCTCAATATTTTGTGGTGAGGACCACGCGAGTTGAACTCGCTCTTGTCCGTTTTTTTTTACATGCCATCAGGGGCCCATTGCATAACAATTTACAACTTATAATACAAGCGGAAGTCTCTTTCTAATGCGAGGAGTTGAAAAGATGTTTCCGCTTGTAATATAAGTTACAAGTAGTTATGCAATAGGCCCCTGCACGGCTATCACAAGACGGCGCGCGAGCTCTCTCGATTTTTCTCGCACTATACCTCTCTTTCTAAGTGTTCTAATAAGATAGAGACGGATAGTGCGAGAAAAATCGAGAGAGCTCGCGCGCCGTCTTGTGATAGACGTGCTGGAGATTTGCAATAATATCTTCGATTATTAATTTTTATCAAAAAAGTACTAAAATTATAAGAATCTACCGTGCGCTAGCCACGTGACCTTGGCTGCGTGACGTCACGTGCGTTACTCCTGTTTTGACTTGAGATGACAATGTAAAATAAATAAACAAGAATTGAACTATAACCTGTAGTAAGTTCTTCAGCGTAAGAAATTATAAATGGTGAGTCGGCCACATATGGATACAACAATAAGAAAATTAAGGAAATAGAAAATAACCATCTTTTACAATGTTTACAAAAACTTACAGACGTATTGTGTCAACAACTGCGGATTCATTTTTTTATTGACATAGAGATGTCAATATTATATGCCATGTTTATTTTTACTTACTTCAGAAAAGTTTATATTAACTTATTTTCCTATAGGTATTCGAGATGTTGGGAGAAGAATAAGATTTAAACCCATTATTGTCGTGGACCCCATAGACGGCTTTGTTTACCTTAGTACTCCCATTGGCGACATTGCTGACTTGACTTGAATAACATCCAAATTATGTCAGGTTCAGTTCAGATAATTATATTTCGATTACGGTTGTAATATTGTAATTTATCAAACCGATATGACTTAATACTGGAAAACATAAACCATTAAACTATTTAGCGGTATAAATAGTCAAATGCAACTATAACCGGTAAACCATTAACGGTCCCCGATACAGTATTCTGTGATCTGTGCCGATACTAATAATAAACAGGTAATGTCTGTGAAATGTAAGTTTGTATGTTGGGGGTAGTCTCAGGAACTATACCCATCCTATTCTAAAAACCCTTTCTTCAGTAAGTAGGTACTTATGTTATATACGTAGAATGGACCTACAGGATTATGTTCTATATTTTATGATTTATCCCGTCGCTCCGCTAAGCAACATGTCTTGGCTTTTTAGGGTTCCGTAGCCAAAATGGCAAAAACGGAACCCTTATAGTTTCGTCATATCCGTCTGTCCGTCTGTCCGTCTGTCCGTCTGTCCGTCTGTCCGTCTGTCCGTCTGTCCGTCTGTCCGTCTGTCCGTCTGTCCGTCTGTCCGTCTGTCCGTCTGTCCGTCTGTCCGTATGTCACAGGCATTTTACTCGAAAACTATAAGGTGTATTTGAATAAAATTTTGAGGATAGGTGTATTTTGTTAGCCGCTACATAGTTTTGTAATAAAACTAAAAGTCAAAAAAAAAAATTCATTGTGACCCCCTGTGTGGCACATCAATCGATATTCCTTTCAAAATAAATATATTTAATATAAGCATTTTTTTTTGATTATGTGAATAGAGTCGGAGATAATCGCCCCGAAAGTCACTAAAATTCTGTCCCCCCCCCCTCTAATTTTTGAACGGTGTATTTTAAAAATATGGAAAAATTCATAGACATAGGGCTTATTAATTTCATTCACCGAAAATTGTTTTGAACAAGATCGGTTCAGAGGTTTAAGAGATATTGCTGAAAAACTGCCTTCCTCAAAGAAAAGGACGTAAGTGCCGTAAAATTTCTGTGACGATACGACCTTTTTAATAGGCACGGAACCCTTCGCTTTGCGTGGTCCGACACGCACTTGGCCGGTTTTTTTGGATATGAGCCAAGCCTTCGACTGTGTTTTTCATAATATTCTGCTGTCGAATCTAAAAAAGTATGGGATCAGAAGAAAAGCTATTAATTGGCTCAAAAGTTATTTGTTTGAGCGAAAACAGTACAAAGAGATCACTGAAATAGTAGATAACAAAAAAAAACCTATAAATCTTTACCAATGACTACAAATCGTGGCGTTCCGCAGAGGAGCGTTCTTGGTCCGTTGCTATTTTTAGTGTAATAATATGATTATGAATTAGAGTATCGAATTGCAGAGGTCAGTAGGGGCTGCAGAATTTGAACAGCCTACTGGCGGCAAATGTGTAAATCCGCCACTGTCTAGCATGTTCGCGTTTATGTCGGAGCTTTCGTCCCTCTCGCACTTTCATACTTGCTAGTAAGGGGCGGATGATTTATGTCCGACATAAAAACGCGAGCATGCTAGGTGGACAGTCGGTAGACTCGGTAGTAAAAGTGTAAATAGACAACATACTCTCGAACCACGTCGCTTCAGCAACATCACACCTCACATCAACAGCTCAAGGTACTTAAATTCGCGAAAGCTAGTGCAAATAAAATTAATGAAATGTATGACATATGGATAACATTGATTAATTGGCTTCCTGTTATATAAACCTGAGTAAATTTGCGAAAGCTGCGAACGGCATGAACAAAAATAATGATACTAATCATGGACCTATGAAACTCAGGACAAGCTATACGTGATGCCACAATGAGGGAAGAACTGGTCTTAAAATGGCTATTGGCTTACTATAAACAACCTACTTAATTTGGGCGGGTAGTGGTTTATTTGCCATAACTTCATACTATGATACTAAATCAGTTGTGGCAAATAAAAAAAGTAAAACTATGACAAGGACAACGAATGATATTTCCCTTTCTGTGACACTTATCGAGATTTTTATGCTACCATCTCGCTTGGACGTGGTATTATTATTACCATAGCTTGTCCTGAGTATCATAGGTCCATGATACTAATCATTGAGCAGCCCTGCTAGCATAACTTGACTCTCGACTATACTCGCGCGCGAGATAGACTGTCCGTCACTTTCTGATTAATGCTGTCAAAAAGTGACAAATAGTCTATCATGCGCGCGAGTAGATAGTCAAGTTATAGGATACCATAGATGCTGTGTTGTCATATAATTCTGAGTGAATTCTCAATAGATTTATGGCAAAAACTAGCGCTGAGGCTGACGGCACTGCGATGAGATCTAAACACAGTATTTTCTTCTCTCATGCGGTCCAATCACACCATTTGTCATAAGTACATACACACTACTTGTATATCGAGGACAACGCTTATTGAAGCTAAAGGCCGAAACGCACTGAAAGCGGTGGCGGTGCGGTGCGGAGGCGGTACCGGTTGTAATGTTCGAGCTAATACGAAAGGGTCCGCACAGAGCGGCGCGGCGCGGCGCGGTATTCTGTGCGGACCCTCTCGTATTAGCTCGAACATTACAACCGGTACCGCCTCCGCACCGCACCGCCACCGCTTTCAGTGCGTTTCGGCCTAAAACATGAAGCTGGATAGGTATTAATAGATACGTACCTACTCGTATTCTCGTATATCGCGGTTGTTTCATCGCAATGATAGCGCACGCGAACACAATTACATAATAGTCGCAGTCAGTACCCAAGTATTGCACGTAACAGGGACAAATTAGTATTCTAAGTACTTGGTCATTATTTATCACAGTTATGTGAATGACTTTCAAAGATTAAAAAGAATTGTTACTTTATGTTACTGTTTTCGCAAGTTTCTAATGGATTTTAGGTTTACGGATATACGGTTGCTACAAAATGTCCTATGATAGCACTGGGTACTGTCATCACAGTTAAGTAACTAGTTTTCGTTTATAAAAAATCCCTAGTCGTATCTACTAGTATTACGTAAGATTTTTGGTTTTAAAATTCAAAGAATATGTATTTATATTAGGAGAAGAAAGGTACACGAATTTACGCGAGATCTTTTTAATATTAATTTATTACTGCAGTCCCTTACAGGTTAACACTGTATACGAACAAGATGTAGCAGACCTGCTAGCATAACTTGACTCTCTACTCTACTCGCGCGCGTGATAGACTATCTGTCACTTTTTGACAGCATTATCTAATCAGAAAGTGACGGACAGTCTATCTCGCGCGCGAGTAGAGTTGAGAGTCTAGTTATGCTAGCAGGCCTGATGAGTTGCGTCAGTTCAGTCCAACGACCCCATTGTTTTAATAAAGCCACTAACAACGTAACAACATTCATTTGAAAAGTTACGTAATATTAGATTCCGCATGGACTCAATTAACTAGCTCTTTTTAATTAATCATCATCATCCTGATGTCGTAGTCCGCTCGTTAACAAACGATTGTTCTCAAATTTGACGTACGTACAACTACCTACTATACAGAACATATTAGTTCATGGCTTTATTGAAGGTGGCAAATAAGTGTACTTACACCTGACATGCTAATAGGAAGATGAAACCGTAGGTAATCTATGGACGCTAGCAATTGCTACGCTATTCTGTAACTTGTTATTTTAATATTTTATTTGTAACTTGTTTTAACCTCACCTCACCCGTCACCTCTTATATCTTGACGGCGCGATTCGTAGTAAGTAATAGTAACTAAGAGTAACAGGTAGTCTAGCTTCGTTAGGTGACGCTGTTTTAAGTAAACCTCAAATAGTCTTGACACTACGGTGCGTAGTAGCTAAGCGTAGGTAGAGGTCTAGTTTCGTTAGGTGACGCATGAGGTGAGGCGCATGAGCGCGTTATGAATCAGCCTGCACATGCGCCTCACCTCACCCGTCACGCCTAACGAGACTAGATCTCTAATACCTACGCTTAGTTACTACGAATCGCGGCGTAAAGATATATTTGTTGGGTGAGGGTTGAGGTGAGTTTAAAACAAGTTACAGAATAGGGGGGCTGGGCTGGGGTGACCGGTGAAGTGAGTCACAACAAGTTACAATAGCCTAGCTGAAGTCCCATGCGTTTGATACGTTGTCATTGCAGGAGCCGTAGCATGGTTGGCCTTATCACGCGACAAGTGACAAGATAGGAGCGTCGTCTCGTTCTATCGAACGGTGTCAGCCAGTGACGCACGCTCTATCCTATAACCTATCGCGTGACAAGGCCAACCATGCTACGGGGCCAGAACGCGATGTCACTACGTACTCCATACAGTGACCGTTGCTCGAACTTTGATCTGTCGCTCAAGAATGGTTAGACTAGACTTATAGGTAGTTGTAGGTAGGTACTATACTATACCACGTTCTGGCATTACAGTACCTCTCCTCTCCGGAGCTAACACATTGCCAAGACTTCTGGCACGCAGCATAACATCATCAGTAAGAGTATTTCATTTACGATATTTCGGGTTCTTACACAAGTCACACATATTTAGTGGAAGCCGTACAAGCCCAATTTCAAAGAAAAACCGCAAATTGATGTACAGTTAAGCCATTTGGCACACGCATACTAGATGTCTAAACAAAATGTTTGACCCGCAGTTCCTAAAAAAAATCCCTTAGTAGAGGAGTGCCGAGACATTTTTTTTTGTATGGAAAAAAAATCAGAAACCTATTGTGTGTGGTATCCTATGAAAGGGCATTTTGAGGCGATTCTATAAATATGCCACATCATTACATTTCAGCCTTTTTTTAATTAACACAAAAATAATTTTGGAAACATATATAACAAGTTTGGGCTCCTCCAGATACGATATGGCTGTTTTTTGTTGGTACAATATACCACAAAATTGATACGTGATATCCTCATATCTAACCTCAAGACCGCACAATGCGAGTTGCAGGAGCTGCCGCTGAGTGGGCGGCTACACGTAAGAGGGACAAGTACGCAGTGCTCTCACACTACTTATTTGTCCCTCTTGCCGTAGAGACTTCGGGATGCTGGTGCTCCGAAGGAAAATCTTTCCTTAGGGAAGTGGCGCGCCGCCTGCGGGAAAAAGGCCTCGACCCCCGCTCCGGGTCATTCTTATTGCAAAGGTTGTCCATTGCAATCCAACGCGGCAATGCGGCGAGCGTAATGTAGACCTGCGGCTGAACAAAACTGGGTTTCGATAGCATTAAAGTTTTTTCTTTTTTGATATGTCGTTTGAGGCATGTTAAATAATACTTATGTAAAAAGTTAGAAATTTTCAGGTTTAGATTTCGGCTATATTGAAATATTTAATTATTTTGCCAAGAACTACGTAAATATAGAATTAGAGTTACAAAAAACTGTAACATATCCAATAACACTTTGATTTCTTTACAATATTCTGTTTTTAGAAGTCTGGAACATCTGCGTTCTGGTGAACGAAAAAATGCTAATAATTCCGAAAATATAGAATTAGAGTCGCTGATATTGCAAAATTATGATATTATCGATCCACTTAATATACTTGAAAAAAGTTAGAGGTTTAGACAATCGGCTTGTCTAGATATTGATTTCTGGCTTAGCAGTATAACCAATATTGAATTAGAGTTTGTAGAGTTAATAATAAGCAGGTCATGATAATGATCTCTGTTACCAAACAAAAGTTTATAAATATAAAATCACGGCGACACTAAATACTGATACGTAAGCATTCCGGGCCTATATTAATACATTTCAAACTCGCTGTATGCGCGCGCCGCGCTGCGCACTGTGCCACCAGACCCCAATTCCGTATCCGTAACTGGTTTTAAGTTCACCTCAACGCTCACCAACAAATATATCTTGACACTGCGGTGCGTAGTAGCTAAGCGTAGGTAGAGGTCTAGTTTCGTTAGGTGACGCTGTTTTAAGTTCACCTCAACGCTAACCCACAAATATATCTTGACACTGCGGTGCGTAGTAACTAAGCGTAGGTAGAGGTCTAGTTTCGTTAGGTGACGCATGGGGTGAGGCGCATGAGCGCGTAGCGAATAACGGCAGCGATCAGTGGGGGCGGGGTAGTGGCGTGCCCTTGACTCCACGTCAACCTGCGTCCAGATTCCATAAAAAAATCCGCAAAGCGTGTTTTAAACTAATATCAACCGAAAATAGTTAAACTTACGCTTATTTATTACTATAGGGATTGCCCACGGTTTCGTTCGCGTAGAATTCGTTATCGTGTTATAGAAATAATTGATATGAAAATTATCATACAAATGACCATTCTCTGCAGAAATACCTACTAACAAATGACATACAATGTATTTTTTTTTGCGAAGTGGCCAGTAACAGTAAGCTATGGAATAGATGGGTAGTAAACCGCAATTTACCTACCACATGAAATTGTTTTTGTATATTCAGGATGTAGGGTCGGTTCGCCGGTTATCGACCACCTAATTTAGTGTGCCAGTTTGCGACCACTCAGGTAAATTGGTGAACCGAGAGGATATTTTCTAGTTTTTTCAGTAGATTCCTGCCTAATAACTACATTAACTAGGTACTTAGAGCCTGTTCAAATCTATATATATATAAAAGAAGATCCTGACTAATTCATACACGCACAGCCGAAACTACTCGGACTAGAAACATGAAATTTACACCAAAACTACCTTTTATAAAGTTTTTTTGGAACAACGGATAAGAAGGGATTTTAAGAAACTCCACCCCTAAAGGGGGTTAAAAAGGGGTGCAACGTTTGTATGAGGGACACTTTTTTTTTAGCTAGAGACTTAAAGTTTTGTAGAAAGATAACTTATTAAAATACAAAAAAGTACTTTCAGCGTTTTGGAAAATTCTGTCCCTAAGGGGTTAAAAAGGGGTGCAAAGTTTGTATGGAGGAAACTTTTTGTTTTGAGCCAGACTTAAAACTTTGTAAAAAGATTACTTATTAGAATACAAATAAAGTCTTTCAGTGTTTTGGAAAATTCCGCCCTTAAGGGGTTAAAAAAGGGGTGCAAAATTTGTATGGAGGAAACTTTGTGTTTAGAGCCAGAAACTTAAAACTTTGTAAAAGATTACTTATTAGAATACAAATAAAGTCCTTTCAGTGTTTTGGAAAATTCTGCCCCTAAGGGGTTAAAAAGGGGTGCAAAGTTTGTATGGAGGAAACTTTGTTTTGAGCCAGAGACTTAAAACTTTGTAAAAAGATTACTTATTAGAATACAAATAAAGTCCTTTCAGTGTTTTGGAAAATTCCGCCCTTAAGGGGTTAAAAAAGGGGTGCAAAATTTGTATGGAGGAAACTTTGTTTTGAGGCAGAGACTTAAAACTTTGTAGAAAGATTACTAATTAGAATGCAAATAGTCCTTTCAGCGTTTTGGAAAATTCCGCCCCTAAGGGGTTAAAAAGGGGTGCAAAGTTTGTATGGAGGAAACTTTTTGTTTTGAGCCAGACTTAAAACTTTGTAAAAATTACTTATTAGAATACAAATAAAGTCCTTTCAGTGTTTTAGAAAATTCTTCCCCTAAGGGGTTAAAAAGGGGTGCAAAGTTTGTATGGAGGAAACTTTTTGTTTTGAGCCAGAGACTTAAAACTTTGTAAAAAGATTATTTATTAGAATATAAATAAAGTCCTTTCAGTGTTTTGGAAAATTCCGCCCCTAAGGGGTTAAAAAGGGCTGCAAAGTTTGTATGGAGGAAAATTTATTTTGAGCCAGAGACTTAAAACTTTGTAGAAAGATTACTAATTAGAATACAAATAATCCTTTCAGCGTTTTGGAAAATTCCGCCCCTAAGAGGTTAAAAGGGGTGCAAAGTTTGTATGGAGGAAACTTTTTGTTTTGAGCCAGAGACTTTAAGCTTTGTAGAAAGATTACTTATTAGAATACAAATAAAGTCCTATTAGCGTTTTAGAAAATTCCACTCCTAAGGGGGTTAAATAGGGGGTAAGCTTTGTATGGGCAACGATTTGTTTGAGCTACAGACTTAAAAGTTAGTAGAATGATTACTTATTAAAATAAAAAAGTGGATTCAGCGTTTAGAAAAATTCAACCCCTAAGGGGTTAAAAAGGGGTGCAGTTTGTATGGAGTAAACTTTTTGTTAAAACTTTGTAGAAAGATTACTTATTAGAATAAAGCTTGACCAGTTCAATGTGATTATTGTCAAGAGGGCAGATTATTCTGTTTTATATGGTATCAATTTCGTATAGTCTGAACAATGTGAATTGGCAACTTGGTATTATGACTTAGCTTTTTATTCGCCGTAATCAAAATCAGAATCCAAATACTCGGTGCCCATGGGGTCATCGACTTCAGACCCAGAATTCAGCTGGTTGCAATCACTTTCGGAGTCTAAGCTGTCACTGCTGTCAGATCCAACTTTAATCACAAACTTCTCCACCTGCATATCAATTGTATGATCTGATTTCCTATAATAATTTTCTATTTTAACTAATGGTGCTGAAAAATTATTTTGTCCATGCTATGGATTCAAAGATTTAAAGATTTTTATTTGCATACAGGTTACGGAATACACCTATATAAAGCGTACACTTGGCACAATATCATTATCAAGAACGCCGAGGACCACAACAGTCTTAATTTTAAAACTGAAAATATTTTTTTTACAGCAGATTTTTCCTCACTTGCATAAATACCATAAATCTACATTGAACTACGCGAAAGGGCGGTATATAAAATTTCCTATCATAATATCTAATCATTTTTTACTTCAACTGCAATCGCAAGTAATTTTATGTCTCAGTATATTTTTTTCTACTAAAGTTATCGATCGCGTTCCAGATGCCAGTTGCATCCGAAGTCGTTTGTAAAACCTTTACTTTATTACGCTCCATACGCTCTCAAACGATGAAATGACCCATTGGTAATAACTAGACTATAATGACAACTCATTGTTTACCTGTCAGCTCAGATGTTAATTTCGTAATGTTATTTAGCGAAATAGTTTCCTTTTCCGTACGTTTTATTTCCATTAAATTCTTGTATACATTATTTATGAGGTTTCGCTCGCCGCTGCGTATCGTGTTAGCCATTTTAACGGATTTTTATGGGATATTTAAAACAAGGATTATTTAAATAAACCGCCACAATGACACTGACAACAATGACAACCTATCATAAAAATTATTGCCAGTGTAAGAAATTAGTTCCAATGAAATTCCGCAACATGGAGCATGATCACGTTGAACTGGTCAAGCTTTACAAATAAAGTCCTGTTAGCGTTTAAAAAAATTCCACTCCTATGGAGGTTAAAAAGGGGAGTAAGCTTTGTATGGGCAACACTTTGTTTGAGCTAGAGACTTAAAAGTTAGTAGAATGATTACTTATTAAAATAAAAAAGTACTTTCAGCGTTTAGAAAAATTCAACCCCTAAGGGGGTTAAAAGAATGTTCAAAGTTTATATGGAGAGCATGAAATTTTTAAAGTAAAATTTCGGTCTTATCATGTAGTTATGTTAAGACTTCAAAACTAATATCAGAGTTTTTTTCAAATTCGTCCCTAAGTGTTAAAAGGGGTTTAAAGTTTGTGTAGAGAGCAACACATTTATAAAGTATGAGATTTGTAACTTTGGTTTTAGACTGTTTGTTTAAAAACTAGAAAAAGAATTTCATTGTTTATTATATTGATGCAGGCCTGAAATGGAAAGAGGAGCTGGATGCCGTTGAGCATTCCATTTCTTCAGCCTGTTATGCTCTGAGAAGCCTGAGGGAGGAACTCACTAGACAACAACTTAAAGTCATATACTATGCGTTAGTAGAATCTAAGCTTAGGTACAATATCAGGCTCTGGGGAAATAGCTTTAAGTATAACCTTAACAAAGCTTTGGTTGTTCAAAAAAGAGCCATCCACACTATTGTACGCATTCCTCAATGGATATCTTGTAGAGAACACTTCCTGGAATTGGGCATTCTAACAGTTCCTTGCTTGTATATACACGTGTTGCTTACTGATTTTGTTAAAAATATCTTAAAATATGAATCTATCTAAGAACAAGATTTACGCCTACAAACACGAACAAAAAACGTTACACAAAGTTTTTTCCCGAAGCTCAAAGTGGCGCAGCACAGCACAAAACATCAGGCTGTAATTTTTTTTAACAAACTGCCCCCTGCCTTAAAAAATATCACAAATTATAAGGTATTTCAAAGTCAATTAAAAGCATTTTTATTGAGAGGGTGCTTCTACACTAGTGACGAGATTTTTGTGCGTGATATCTTTATAAGAATTAAAGACATGACATGTATTAAGTTAAATAAAACGTACAAATTATAATTAGTTAAGCAATTTTTTTATGTATAATATTTAAGTAATTTTAGTTTTAATGTAGATATTTCAAACACAATATTTGTATTGTTCCTGAATAACTAATAAAATACATATATAATATGGGGTTAAAAGAGGGTTCAAAGTTTGAATAGGGAGCAATCATTTTTCTAAGACGATAAAAACTTCTACGCGGACGAAGTCGCGGGCAACAGCTAGTGTTTACCATATCTTTAACTAGCTTTTGCCCGCGGCTTCGTCCGCGTACTAAGCGAAATTTTTAACCGTCTACAAAAAAGGAGGTTCTCATGTTGACCCGTATGTTCCGATTGAATTGCAATGTAGCACAAATATTTTCAATAATTTTCATGTCCACAATATTAAATTTCAAAATTGATGCCATTTTCGTAATGAACGTTCAAAAAAACAATAAAAACGACACCCATATTGATATTTAGATATTTCAACCCTATCGCACCCAACAGGGGAGATGGTATTTCACGTCCGCCATGTTGGATTTTAAAATCGTTGTTATTTTCGCAATCAGCGACCCGATAAACCATAGAAACAATACCCATATTGATTTTCAGACTTTGTCACCAAATGTTCCCCTTTTAGGGGTTGAATTTTTTCATCGTAAGCCCACGTGTGGCAATTTAATCGATAGGTATTTTCAAAATAAATATAAGGTTTCTCAGTAATGTTTTTGATTAAATGAATAGAGGCGGAGATAATCGCCCCAAAAGTCACTAAAATTGTGGCCCCCCAGGGATCGGAACCGGTTTTTTCAAAAGTCCCCGAAGTAGTCTAATATTTTGAATTATTTTAGGCTCTTAATGTAGGACTCTTTAGGTAACATTTTCGTATTTTTAGACGGCCTGATCAAAAATTATATTATAAACCAAAGAACGAAATTGAACGAAATAAAACCGGTATTTTTGTATGGTGAAAATACCAGTATCCGATCCCTGTGTCCCGGTGTCCCTTCCTCTAATTTTTGAACGGTGTTTTTAAAAAATATAAAAAAAATCATAAACCTATAGGGCTATTAGGGCTTATTAAATTTTTTCACCATAAATTATTTTGAACAAGATCGATTCATAGGTTTTCGAGATATTGCTGAAAAACTGCCTTCCCTATAGAAAAGCACGTAAGTGCCGTAAGATTTCTGTGACGATACGACCTTTTTAATAGGCAAGGATCCCTTCGTTTTGCGTAATCCGACACGCACTTGGCCGGTTTCTATAGATAACTAGCTTCTGCCTGCGACTTCGTACGCGTTTAAATTATGGATTTCATGATTATGATTCGTCCTAAAAGGGATTATAGCCTATTAAATAATATCAATTAGAATTTTGGTCAAGTGCGAGTCGGATTTTAGTTTTCCAATACATTTTGTGACCCAACTCCTGATGAAGGCAACGAGCAAAAATATTTCGTCTCCATACAAAGTTTCATCCCCTTTTTCGTCCCTAAAAGGAATAAAATTTGACATCAATTATAGCCCTTGTCCTATTCTAATATATAAGGAACATATCTGGAAAGTTTCATGTACACTCATCGGTATATTTTGAAATTACGTGGAACGTACATCCATTCATACATCCAAATTTTTACGTTTATAATATTAGTAGGATGGTACGGAGTCCGACTCGCACTTGGCCGGTTTTTTACTGTTACTAAGTTACTACAAATAGTCAGTCCATATATCAAATTTTTTTTACTCATTTTGAAGTCAATAACTTATTAAATTCACATAATAATAACCGCATGTAATTTACCGTGCACGTAAACAAACAAATGATATGATTTGAAATACAAACGCAGCGCTTGCGCGGCGGAGCGGGGGGCGGGACGAGGTATCACTCTAGGGGCTCGCTCTAGGTTCCCGCGCGCCGGTACGTGGTACCGCGGCGTGGTTATTTATTTCGCGCCTATTTTAATAGATTATACTATTACAAGGCAATCTATACACAGAAATTTCTTACTTTCCATTATATGGCTGCATATATTATTTTATAGTATTAGACTAATCTTTACAGACTCTAATTCAATATTAGACCTTACAGGACAAAAAACGCTTATAAAAATTCTTATTAATGAAATCTTATCTCTAATTCCTCCAAATTTTTGGCTTTGTCTATTAACTTAAGGATTTAAAGATATTGTTGTGAATTTTTGAAACTTTAATTCAATATCGACAAAATAATAACCGAATTCTGGTTTGACCCAGTCGCTCGTTATTTTTTTTTCTACAAACTTAACAGCATAAAGCATCATACATATTATAAACGATGAAGCTTAAACTTTGCACTCTAATTCAATATTCACAAATCACCAATAAAAAAACATAAATACCTAATTTATACCTAACTCTCGTTCTAACTTTTCGTCATATTTTACAAATATGCTTAAAAATATGTCCCATACCATATAAGCATAACTTTTCCGACTTTAGAATTATCGAAACTTGTAGGGCAAAATTCCGGTCCGGCTACAGGGCTAATGGGCACCTTTGCACCGGGAATGACGCGGGGTGGGCTATTTGAGTAGTTTTTATATATCAGTTTTTTTTTTTTTATTCTGCCTTAATTTTTAAACTATTCTATTACATTTGATTATATGATTATTCTTACCTCAACAAAGTAATTTTGAAAATCATTTCGGTAAGTTTTTATTTTTATTTTTCAATATTACAAAGTGATACCTACAGTTCTACTTCAATACCTATTTTACGAGACTTATGGAACTGTACTGCAGCTACGGTATATATTAATCATAAAATGACACGTAGTAGTTATCCATATATCCAACGGGAAATACATCTTTAACCCTTTAAACTGCGTCTTTTCATTATTTGGTATACTTAGTTTGTTTAGTTTATCACCACTCGTTGCGAATTTCCTATTTTCTGCACTTGTATAGTAAATAACTATTTTAATATGCATACGACTATAATTATAGTGAAAATGCCCATACATCCAATATGTGAAAGCTGTCATCCGAGTACAATGTATGTCATCATATGTCATCATTGACGTTTATAGTACCGGTATGACGGCTGTCAAATATCGGCTGTTCAAAAAAATCTAATTATAGTTTAAGCCTTAAGCCTAGCCTATCACAGACAGGCGCGGTCTGGCCGCGGCGGTCAATAGTAAACTTATATCACTAGCTGTCAAATTTATACTATTGACTGCCACTGCAGGCCGCGCCAGTGTGTTGCAGGCATATTAGGCGGGATTTGAAATACTATAATTTGTTTGTGTGATTTATTACAATTCTGCAAAAATTAGTTCAGACGAGTGTGATTCCGAAATAGACGGCACTCCTCCTCACTTAAAAGCGGAGGCGGAGTTAGCTAAAATTAATTTACTTCCGCCTAACTAAATCCAAAGATGGATATTTAAAAAAACCGGCCAAGTGCGTGTCGGACCACGCAAAACGAAGGGTTCCGTGCCTATTAAAAAGGTGAGGAAGGCAGTTTTTCAGCAATATCTCGAAAACCTCTGAACCGATCTTGTTCAAAACAATTTTCGGTGAATGAAATTAATAAGCCCTATGTCCATGAATTTTTCCATATTTTTAGAATACACCGTTCAAAAATTAGAGGGGGGGGACAGAATTTTAGTGACTTTCGGGGCGATTATCTCCGACCCTATTCACTTAGACAAAAAAAATGCTAAGAAACCTTATATTTATTTTGAAAGGCCTATCGATTGATGTGCCACACGGGGGGTCACAATGAAAAAAAAATTGACTTTTAGTTTTATGTATGGAGTGCACCCCTAAAAATTTTTTTTTGTCATTTTAATTACAAAACTATGTAGCGGCTAACAAAATACACCTATCCTCAAAATTTTATTCAAATACACCTTATAGTTTTCGAGTAAAATGCCTGTGACATACGGACAGACGGACAGTCGGACAGACGGACAGACGGACAGACGGACATGACGAAACTATAAGGGTTCCGTTTTTGCCATTTTGGCTACGGAACCCTAAAAATTACGAGAAATTCATTAAGTGGAAGGAAGAATATCAAGCTAATAATTGGTCAGAGAATGTGTTTTTTGGCTTATTTTAACCAACTGCGCCAAATGTCGTCGGGAAATTTAAAAAAAATATCCATTAGCGATTTTTGGAATATGAATATTGCCTTTAATATTTCTTAATAGTAGATTGTATGACTAGGGAATAAAACGATCCATTTTAGGCGAGGTGTGCATATATATAGCTACCCGAGCCGGAACGGCGAGGGTCGATAGGCACATACACTCTACTTTTCACTTTGAATAAAAAAAAACAACAGGTAACTAGGTACTTATTTTATATTTTATAAAATATTATAAGTACAATTGGTATTTTGTTTAATATGTAGAGCTATGTTTTTCCCGGGTAGATTAATTGTATTCTTAGTCAATTGGGGAGGCGAAAGAGGTATTCCGGGCAGATTTATTTAATTCTGAGCCGATTCGGGAGTAAATGTAGGCGAAAGCTGTTGTGGACTCAAATTTTAGAAGTAAAGCATCGAATAAATAATGCTAATGTCGATGACTTATATTTTTTCGAAAGTTCGTCAAAATAATTGAGCAAAACGCTTTCACTGAAAGAATCCACTTGCTTTAAGTTTTTCCACTCAAGAAAATTTGTATATGCTTTCAAATACCGAGGTCGTGATTTTGCAGGAAAATTGTTCTCGACTAATTCTCTTGCCCTTATATCCATTAGCGTATTCGGCGAAAGATCCATTTCGTCATCACTTGACGTCATTTTATAGTATTTTTACTTATTATGTGGTGTTTAAAACTGTTAAATAAGTCCAGCAGAATTAAAGTACCCAACTTGAACAATGAACGTATAAAAAATTTGAGAATTTGGCGGCATATTAAAAAAAAAAAAAATAAGATACTAAATTTAATATTGGCAATATTCTTACGCCTGTGTTATACACAATGTTTTTCCTCACATTTGCGAGGAAATAAATAACTAAAAAAGACAGAAAAATCTAAGTTTCATACAGCCGCACAAATCAAAAATTGACAACTTCACTTCCAGATCAGTGCTAGTGGAGCGCGCAGCTCAATATTTCAACCAATCACAGAGCAGTATTCTTGCGGGGCGGGGCGACTTGACCAACTAGATTTTTTTATTCAACCAATCACACAGCAACCAGATTTGCTTAAGCCAATCAGAGGGTTCTATATTTTAAAACTAAACTTAACAGCCCGTGGGAGGTAAAACGGCTATATCTGCTCTATACGCTCGCAAGTAATAACGCCATTGACGAGTTTTTGTTTCAATTTTGAGAAAAGCATTAAACTTACTTGCTTCGACCGTAATAGTCGCCCTGACCTCGAATTATAGCTGGACCTCGCCTACGGCGTCTAATTCATTCTCGGCCAGTACCTATGGCTTACTTACTTGTTCTCTGCCGTAATGTACTATTAGTCCTATTGCATATACCGTAAAACCAGGCAACTTAGCATTGCACATAGCTTTGCCCATCACGTCACATTTTAATACAACTGGCCTATCATAACAATGGTTGAATACATATTATGAAAAAAATAAAAAGGTTTGCAAAAAGTGGGCAAAGTTACCTGATTTTACGGTACTTACAGAGGTGCCTAGCGATAGCGGTAAGATATCTTTCTTACCGAGGATATACAGAAACAGAAAACAGCCGTCACACGCAATGCCGACTAGGAAGCGGCACGCTGAGAAATCCCAAAAACCGGTAGTAAAGATGATGGCCACGCCGCCGATACAGCCCATGACGTTCGCCACTGTAACAGTCATAAATAGGTATATTAGAAATGTTACCAGGAAACATCATTCATTTAAATGTGCAAATGTGTTATTATTATATCCTTTATTCATTTAAATCTTGGATTAGGTTTTTACAATAATTATATAAAAAGTAAAATATAAAACAATACATACAAAATATAAAATCATTATAAAATCCTAACCTAGGGTGCCGCCGCGCCGGCAGCGAGGCGCGGCCTAAGCCACCGGTGGTCAGGGCGACAGAGACAGGAACCTCCTGACTATCCGCGCAGTGTCCAGGAGTACCGCCTTCTGTATCTGACCCTTGATCCAGCCATCTAGCGAGAGTCTCTCTCCCTCTCTTATTTATTATTATTATTATTTATGTTTGATACCTAAGAACTCCATCATTTATAAACTGATTTGAAAAAATCTTTTTTCCTTGAAAGGGACTTCCGAAGTGATGTGACTACTGTCATCAGGTCAGGGTCAGGATCAGGGTCAGGATGATGGGGTCCTGGAGAAATCGACAGAAATCTTAAAATATTGCTCTTAAAAAGCACCATTTAGACAAGTAGAATTGTCATCTGGTCAGGATGGAGTCCTGAAGGAATCGAGGGAACTCTTCAAATCTTTTAGGCACACCTGTAGTGCTTTGGGTAATTTGTATAGTAACTTGTGCATTATCTCTTAAGAATCACAATGAATAATAAAAAAATCCCTACAAAAAGTAATGATATCCCACCAAAAACATAAATGTGAAAATGGGCGCCGAGTTCAATATTAAGAATATGCGTGGTTGTCAACTTCGCTGACAAAAGAATTGAGATCTAAATGGGTGAAAAGTTCAGTAGATAAGTTTTTACATACAAGATATCCGATATTTGGCTAATCAACTTATCATCTTTATGTTATACATGAGCAACTGTTTATATACTTTATTCTGTAACAAAATACATTGACATACCCAAATAAGACATTAAATCGATTTTCTTTCTTTATTTTATTCGGCGTATTAAATAGGTATATACCGACATTTTAATTGATATACTTATCAATTAAAATGGCCGGTACTCATTCTTATTTTGTTTATTTTTTATATTTTATTGACTAAGGGACGATGTTTCGGTTGTGATCTTGTATTTTTATGTAAGTAAGCCATTATTGATAAGGTACTTCTCAGTACACTAATTAATCATGTTTTTATATCCCTTACCTAATTTTGACATTCTTATTTTTTATATTATGTTTGTTGTGTTTTCCAATTAGTGTTGCGCAATTTGTGCCTAACGATCATTATACAATAAATAATATTAGCAAAATGTAATTGTAATAATATTAAAATTGTGTAATGAGATGAACAAAACTAAACTATATTGTAAGGTAATATTTTACTCTTCGAAAAATTTGGGTCGCTAGTAAAAACTAGCCAAGTCAAGTCTTGAGCATCAATTTAGATTTAGCATAAGTTATCTGCTTTAAGAAGTTATATTTTTATGAAGCAAATATTGTTGTAGTAGAAAAATAAGAAATTGTATGTTTAGTTAGTTAAGAATACGTTTTATTTTAGGATTATCAACTGATTCTGGCACCCCTTTAGACCTCAATTCTTATATCGGCGAAGTAGAGAACCACTCATATTCTTAATATTGAACTTGGCTCCCATTTTCACATTTATGTTTTTGGTAATGGATGCTCTCCTGAGGATGTGCTGTGTTGTGTTGAGAGTAAAAGGGACCTGCTATGTCTCAAGCTCAACTCAACGATTACTCCAGTGTAAAGGGTCGGAATACGAATTTGTGATGCTTCTGAAGAGGCAAGCGTCCATAGGCTTATCACCAGACAGGCCGTATGTATGCTTGTTTGCCACCGTCGTAGTTATTTTGTTAATTATTGTTACCGAAGAGCGCTGGTATCCGTCCAAATTTGTCCGCAAAATAACCGAGGAATATTCCGCCGACGATGGAGCCGAGGATGCTGATGGACTGCGACCAGGGCACCAGGGTCGCGCGGTCGCACACCCACTCACGCTGCAATCACACAACACCCACTGTCATTTTAAATGACTCATTTATTTTACCAACATTAATGAGTGCACGCACTTATGTGTATAAGTACAGTCGACGCCAAAAATACGTTTACACTTTTGCACCTTATTCTATTGCAATAAGGCGAGTAGTGTAAACGTATTTTTGGCGTGGACCGTACAAAACGGTGTACATAGGTAGAAAAATTTGCAAGTCACGTAATTCTGTGTCAGTCCAAGGGTAGTTTGTAGTTCGTAAGGAGAAGGAGGTTCACAGTTCGTCTTCATTGTTTAATTTGTTATGTTACATATTCAGTGATAATTCTTTACCGAGTTGGCCGATTTTTATAATAATTTGGCGAAGGTCTGATAATGGGATCTAGGAGGAATCGAAGGAGCTCCTCAAATGTGACAGGCACGCATTAGGAGATTTCGGTATTTTAAGTAAATCTTGCGTTTGCTCTCGGAAACCTCAAATTTGGTGAAGTGGAACTGATGATGATGACCACAGATGACCTATGGAACTCCTCAATTATGTTTTAGATACTTTACAGATTCCGATGAGATTATATTGACATATCAAGTATCTAATGCTCATCAATTTATTTTTTATTTGGAACCGATGATGAAGGTACCTAAATAAAATATGGGCGGATCCTTGGTGAATTAATCGTTAAATGTAATCGGCCCATACATATAAACGTTGCGGCTCGTTTATTTTTCTGTAGTATACTTAACCATAACCACTGCAGGCCATGGGGTGAAGTGGAAAGGAAATGTCAAAATGTGCTTGTGTGATATGGCAAAGAATACCAAATTTAACTCGTTTTTATTTGCCTACTATAACTTTATAAATTAGGTATACCTACGTAATTTAATAAATAGCCAAGTTTCTATCATAAAAAATCATAAAACCGTTTTCGTACTGGTCTAAGCTGTCTAGGCCATCTAGGGGATATATATGTAGGTAACTAGGTATATGGTACTCGTAGTATCAAACCACATAAGAGGATTTTCAACACACCTGCTCGTAAAGTAGGTCTTATTACAGCGTATTTACACTGATAATGCAGAATATTACCCATGCCGTGCCTTTTACATTACATTATCGCACTAGTGCCTTTTCATTACATATCTTTTTAAATATTAGCAAGAAGTATTAATGTTTCGAAAACAGCTAAGTAGTTATTTGCGTAAATATAAAATTCAATTCAAAATGTGATAAATATTTAAAGAATTTCATGAAACTGCTTGTTAGCTTGTTGGTATTTATATTTTGACGGTGTATTTTTGCCTATAAATACCCAATTTCAAAATTTATAAATATGTGGCTGATTAGCTACTTTGCCGGTGCCCTTATCTCAGACTCATGCAGCGCTGAGCGCGCGAAAAAATAAAATTACGGCCGCCATCTTTTAAATGGGTTTCTGTTTGTTAAGTTTATTCACAGTATTGCATTTCGTTAGTGTTGTTTTGTAAAATGTCGAATTTAGATAACGAAGAATTACTTATCGAGTGTACGCCGCCAGATATCATAGTTGAAGCGCAAAATGCGAGTGATAGTCTTTTGCCCTCAAAATCAAAAGATAAATACATGCAAGCCTAGGCAAATTTCATTCAATGGAAAAATAGCAAAAATGCAAGCTCTTTCTCAGAGAACGTGTTCATGGCTTACTTTAGTGAACTGGCGAAGAGGTATAAACCTAGTTCGCTTTGGTGTATATATTCTATGTTGAAGAGTACCGTGCAGAATAAAAATGCAATTGACATCAAAGCGTACACCAATCTAACTGCATTCTTGAAAAGACGTTCAGACGGCTTTTACAGTCCAAAATCCAAGGTTTTAACACCTAATGAAGTGGAGAAGTTCATTAAAGAAGCACCGGATAATCAATATCTAGCGACAAAGGTCAGTTCCACTATTTAGTTTTGTATTCATTATTATAATATTTGTAGGCGGTATTGTGAGTGTTGATATAATAGGAACTAAGTACGATTATTATAACTTAATTATGATTTTATTTATTTTCAGGTCGCATTAATATTCGGAATTACTGGTGCCTGTAGGCGTCAGGAATTAAACAACATTACGACAAAAGATATAGAGAATCACGGAGAGATGCTACTTGTCAAAATTCCGAACACTAAAAATAAAATTCCTCGGTCATTTACTATTCACGGACCATTTTATGAAATAGTGAAAAAATATGAAAGTTTACGTTCAACAAAAGGAAAATCTGACCGGTTCTTCCAAAATTTTCAAAACGGCAAATGCACGAGTCAGCCTATCGGAGTGAACAAATTTGGATAGATGCCTAGAGAAATTGCCAAGTTTTTAGGCTTACCACAGGCTGACGCTTACACCGGACACAGTTTTAGGCGGACTTCAGCTACATTGCTGGCTAATTCAGGAGCCAATATATTGACTTTAAAACGCCATGGGGGATGGCGATCTAATAATGTCGCCGAGTCATATATTGAGGACTCCATCCAAAATAAAGCCGACATAAGTGCCAAAATAACACAAGCAATCCATTTGGAGCCACAATCCAAGAAGTTCTGCCCTGAACCGCGTCCTTCCACCTCATATGCCAATGATGATTTGGGATTTCATACGTTTGCTAATGATGAAACGCAATGTTCTTCTACCTCCTTTCAGAATGTTGCATTATCACCGACATTTACAGTTACCCAAGAACAAAGCAATGAAATAATTAATAATACAATTAAACATACAGTACAAATGCCTCATAAGGCGGTAGCATATCATTTCAATAATTGTACTTTTAATAACTGTTTCAATAATTAAAGTTTTTAAATAAATGTGAACTTTTATTTACTTTTCCTCGCAAGTGTGTTGAAAAACGTCGTATGAAACACGTGAGCATTGGTCATTACACTTCTCGTCTCCATTAAGCCTTCGCCTTCGGCTCAGGCTTAAAAACCGACTCGAGTGTAATGAGCACACTTGTATCATAATGTACTATTATAGGAAGAATAGAGATTTCAATGTTTGATTAAACGCAATTTAAAGTCAGATGAAGTGACAGTAGTGACAGGCATTAAGCTTAAGGCACCAACCTCACTAGTGACAGTTGCATATGGTATGTCTTCGAAGAGGAATTCCCAGCCGTCCTGGCAGACCCGGGTGGGCGTGCCGGCGGGCGGCGGCAGCAGCGTCTCCAGCACCTGCGTCCAGTTGGCGGCGAACACGGCGCAGCGCGCGAACCCGCCCGCCGCCGTGATCGGGATCGACAGGTTCCGCCTGACCAACGTAAGGGTGAGTATCTAATCCACCAGAGCTGTGCGAGGTAGTGGAGCCCTGTGCGCGGTAAAATCCACCACTACAGATAGATGATTGAGGTTAGCATCACTTCTACTCTTATCACGGTGTAATACTACAGTACAAGGTTTTAAGTAAACATGTACGAGATCTTGCGAGATTGCCTGATTGAACATTCCATATAAAACACTGCATGACATGACAAAACTTTCATCTGACTGACAAATTAAGATTTTAATTAAAATTTTACTATTTTTAATAATTTTACTCCTGATGAAGACGTAAGCCAATACCAGTACTAAGTCCCTATTGATTAAAGTTTCCGCGGTATGCTTTACCTCTGCTGAAATAATCTTGAGCCGACAATGAAGTTAGAACCGAGCGGTTCAAACGCTCGGAGAATTGCCCTCTTACCTATTTGAAGCACATAGCATCGGCAAAGCGTACCTTAGTTCTAATGGTAGTCCCTCGAGTTCTGGCACCCGGCACCAGTGCTCCTGCGGCGTGGGGGTGATGAACAAGTGGCCCAGATACACGAAGGCCCACAGGAACCCAAAGGGCAGCATGCCCACGAACAGAAGTCGCTGGTACAGTCCCATCTCTCCCACATCTTTGATCACTGCTTGGAGCGCAGTTCCGATCTCCTTCGATTCCGGAGGTTCAACTTTCTAAACAATAAATGGGTACTTAGTCATATTATTATTTACTGTTCTACTTTCATTTAGTCTGATCTAACTTTGAGCTAGACGCTAGCGCTACAAACACATTAGGAGGGTGGGGCATTTTCAGAACAATTGATCAATACATTCCATAATTACCTTATTTTTGGTGTCTAAATCCATATCGTTCATATAATGGTGACTGAGTACTAGAACGAGGAATTTGTGGGAGTCACTAGTGAAGTTATCATAAACTCGTTATCGTAATTTAAAAATATTCATAGATAAGACGACGTAACATGCATTTTATCGATTTAGAATAAGTCCATAGTAAGACATTGAGAAATCTAACGTGCTACAATGGTAGCACGTTAGATTTCTCAAAATGTATAAATGTATTTCATGTACGTGCACCCTGTCACAGCACCCCGCAGCAAATCGCTCCTCAAGGAAGCCCCAAAAACCTTTTCTCACCTGCTATTCAGAGAAAAAAGTCGTTCTCAAATGAGGGATCAAAGTTATACTTTTGTTCCCCGATCCTGCTATTCAGAAAAAAGTCATTGTTGAAATAAAGCAAGTTTGTGTCACTCGGCAGCAATAGTAGATTGTTAACCAAGGGTTGAAAGCCACCCATTTCAGCAGTCGAGATATTTTGGCGCTTGAACGAAGTGAGAGCGCCAATAGTTCGAGACTGAAATGGGTGGCTTTCATCCGAGTTAAACACTCTGCTTTTCATTTCGAATAATAGGAATATAAACAACATACAGGATTTTTTTTTATTTTGTTTATTTAATTAGGCTCACAAAACAAGTAAAAGTCTATGAAATAATACAATTTTTGCAATAATGTTCGGATCTGGACTTTAACTCAAAATATGTATATATAAATACAACATTTATAAAAAAATAGACCCACTTTGGGTCGGTGACCCATTGAAGAAGTCCAAGATCACATATTGAAATGCGCCTGTATAGGTTTTGCCGTTGCTCAACAAGTGTAGACCAACTTTAAATAGTGTTTGTGCATTTTTGCGCTGCGCCGCGTTTATATAAATTGAATGCATTATC
Source organism: Epinotia nisella (assembly GCA_932294315.1). NCBI lineage: Eukaryota > Metazoa > Arthropoda > Insecta > Lepidoptera > Tortricidae > Epinotia > Epinotia nisella. The sequence goes on from OW028673.1 coordinate 25,249,015, forward strand.
GCCATTTGTACATATTTTTTTTGTATTTTGTGCAATAAAGTTTAAATAAATAAATAAATAAATAAATAATGCATTAAATGTATTTTCACCTCACTAGCTCGGAAAGACCTTTTTAGGGTTCCGTAGCCAAAATGGCAAAAACGGAACCCTTATAGTTTCGTCATGTCCGTCTGTCCGTCTGTCCGTCTGTCCGTCTGTCCGTATGTCACAGGCATTTTACTCGACAACTATAAGGTCTATTTGAATAAAATTTTGAGGATAGGTGTATTTTGTTAGCCGCTACAAAGTTTTGTAATTAAAACTACTAAAAAAAATTTTTTTAGGGGTGTACTCCCATACATAAAACTAAAAGTCAAAAAAAAAATTTTCATCGTGAGCCCACGTGTGGCACATGAATCGATAGGCCTTTCAAAATAAATATAAGGTTTCTCGGGAATTTTTTTGATTAAGTGAATACAGTCAGAGATAATCGCCCCGAAAGTCGCTAAAATTCTGCCCCCCCCCCTCTAATTTTTGAACGGTGTATTTTAAAAATATGAAAAAATTCAAGGACACAGCGCTTATTAAGTTCATTCACCGAAAATTGTTTTGAACAAGATCGGATGAAAGGTTTCCGAGATATTGCTGAAAAACTGCCTTCCTCAAAGAAAAGGACGTAAGTGCCGTAAGATTTCAATGACGATACGACCTTTTTAATAGGCACGGAACCCTTCGTTTTGCGTGGTCCGACACGCACTTGGCCGGTTTTTATTCTTTAAAAACAGATAGCAAAACTGCATTTTATCCACATGTGTGCAAAGAATATTTGAAATCCGAACGTGTTATTTTATTAGTTACTTTTTTAAACATAATCCATACTAATATTATAAATGGGAGAGTGTATGTGTGTGTTTGTTTGTTTGTTTGTTTGTCCGTCTTTCACGGCAAAACGGGGCGACGAATTGACGTGATTTTTTAAGTGGAGATAGTTGAAGGGACGAAGAGTGACATGTATGCTACTTTTTATCTCTTTCTAACCCCCCACTTCCCTAAAATGGGGGGTGGAAGTTTGTATGGAGCATTCCGCAATTTTCAAGGTAGAAAGCTAAAAATTGGTATGCGGACTATTTATGACTAGCAAAAAAAAACGTGCATCATATTTTTTTTGGAAATCTGCACCTAACCCCTTAAAAGAGGGGGTGAAGTTTTATATGGGGGTCCAGATATGTAGAGTCAATATGTAGAATCGATATGTAGAGTCGATATGTAGAGTCCATATATAGAGTCGATATGTAGAGTCGATATGTAGTCGATATGTAGAGTCGATATGTAGAGTCGATGTGTAGAGTCGATATGTAGAGTCGATATGTAGAGTCGATATGTAGTCGATATGTAGAGTCGATATGTAGAGTGGATATGTAGAGTCGATATGTAGAGTCGATATGTAGAGTCCATTTATAGAGTCGATATGTAGAGTCCATATGTAGAGTCGATATGTATAGTCGATATGTAGAGTCGATATGTACTCCTCGGAAACATTTTTTTCACGTACAGGTACAATAAATAAACAGAGCTTCCATGTAATTTTCGAAGACCTAGCGTATTTAATTACAACTATAAAGGCTCAATCGTTAAATTATAATTTAGTAGCCGACATCAGCCCTCACAAAGAAAGTCATCAACCATTTTTTCGAGACCTTAAAATCTAAAACTTTTAGCATTATGCATCAAAATATTCAGGGTGTCTTAAGCAAGCTAGATTTTGTTAATATCACACTAGAAGAACTGAAAAGTGAGGGAATAGACTTAGATGTACTCTGTTTAACTGAAACTTTTATTCGGAAAGGAACGGAAAGTAATCTTAAACTTACAGGTTTTAAATTGGCTTCCACATTTTCGAGACCTAAAGAAAAAAGGGGCGGTTCGTGCATTCTCATAAAATGTGAGATAATGTACAAACCAATACAAGTTTGCTGTGATCTCAGCATCCTAAGAGCGTTTGAGTGTTGTGGCATTGAAATCCCGGACCATAACGCCATAGTAATAAATATATATAGAGTACCTAATTATGCTTACGAAATACCATTTCTTACACAAATGGAAAGACTATTATATTACCTGAATATTAAAAAGAAAAAGTACAAAATTATTATTTGTGGGGATTGGAACTTTAATACTTTAAAATCGGATAATAAAATAGTAGAATTAAAGCGTTTACTAAATAACTTCAATATCCAAACCCATATTAATACTGCTACAAGGGGTCAGTCGTGTATCGACCAAATAGCAAGTAATATTAAGTCAGTCACATCTAGTGTACTTCCCCTAGCATTATCAGATCATGAAACTGCCCAATTAATATCATTTAAAATAAATAGCTCTCGAAAAAGGAGCTCCTACTATATTACAAGAAGGGATTATAGCGTCGAAAATATGGCCAAGTTCATAAGCTGTCTTGCGTCATTGTCCTTTTCGGAAGTCTATGCTGAAACAAATACTGACACAGCTTTTAAGATATTAAGCGAGCTATTAACACTATTTAATGATCTATGTTTTCCATTAATTAGAATAAAAGTAAATCATAAGATAAATGATTACAGATGGCTAACGCGCGGTTTACGCCGGTCATGTACTAGGAAGCGAAGTCTTTACCTTAGGTATGTCCGAGAGCATTCAAATAAGGCTCACAACAGATTGAATTATGCCAGATATACAAAAATGCTAAGAAAATGTATAAATACAGCTCAAAAATTGCATTGCAGTAAAATGATTAACCTTGCAAAAAACAAGTCAAAAGCTACCTGGCAAATTGTAAAGGGTAATGCACCCAGTGAACCCGGCCATATCAAATGCATTGAAAAGGATCAATGCTTACATACAGACCCGATGATGATAGCAGAACTTTTTAATGACTTTTTCATTGATCTAACAAATACATCTACAAAGAGCTTTCAAAATACAATTAAATATCACACAACAATTATGAAAAATAATAAGACTATCTTTCTTAGACCATATGATGCACATGAGATCTTTAAAATAATAATGTCCTTAAATAATAGTAATGCCGTAGGAGTAGACGGTGTGAGTACTAAAGTGCTAAAGTCTTGTGCCAAGGAAATTGCATTGCCTCTCGCGCATATTATTAATTTATCTTTTGAGCAGGAATGTTTTCCAGAAAGCCTTAAACGATCCATTGTCAAACCAGTACATAAAAAGGAAAATAAAACCTGCATGGACAATTATAGGCCTATCACACTCATACCGGTTATCTCAAAATTTTTTGAGAAGGCTATGCATGGACGATTATTGAGTTTTTTTAACACCTGCTCCACACTAAATAAACAGCAGTATGGGTTCCGTAAAGGTAGCTCTACTACGCTGGCATGCTTCGATCTTGTCAATTTTGTAACGGATTCAATCAACAAAAAGATACCTGTAGCAGCAGTTTTTCTGGACCTAAGTAAGGCATTTGATTTTGTTAGTCACCCGATACTATTGCATAAACTAGAGGCATATGGAATAAGAGGTAAAGCATTTAACTGGTTGGAAAGTTATCTCTTCCAAAGAAGGCAATGTACGGAGGTCCAACAAATTGTGAACAGTGAGTTAGTCGCAAAAAGGTCGAAGTTCAGATACAACCACTGTGGAGTACCACAAGGAAGTATTTTGGGTCCATTGCTGTTCCTATTATACATTAATGATTTGCCCAGCTGTATAAAACATAAATGTATTATGTTTGCAGACGATACCACATTATTAATTAAGTCTGACAATTTGAACAATATGAATAAAGAGATTACTGACACATTAATAACTATTATCAACTGGCTAGATTATAATAATTTAAAAATCAATATTAATAAGACATTTGTAACTTTATTTAGGACATACAGGAATGATGGAATGTATCTTGACATACAATATAATAATGGAAAAATTAATGAAGTAGAATGCACCAAATTTCTTGGAATCCATATAGATAAGTTCTGCAGCTGGAAAAATCACGTAGAGAGCGTATGCCAGAAGCTAGACAAATTTGTATTCGCTTTAAGAAGGTTGAGCTGTACTTCTTCTCGAGACGTCGCATTGACAGCTTACCATGGCTACGTCTCATCGCTACTTAGTTATGGTTTATTGATTTGGGGCAACTCTGTGGACACTCAGAGGGCATTTTTAGCTCAAAAAAGATGTATACGTGCAGTGTGTAACACGCACTTTCGAGAGCCATGTAGGCCCTTGTTTAAAGAAACTAAGGTGCTTCCTCTACCTTGCATGTATATAAAACAGATAGTCTTGTTTGTAAGGGAGCATCCCGAATACTTCGAGGCACATAGCAGACACTTTCCTAGATCAACCCGACATGCGGATGATTTATATCTACCAAGGGCTAATTTGAGTGTCTACAAGAACAACGCATTTTGTATGGCTATTCGCATATTTAATAAACTGCCAAATGATGTGAAAGAGTCCCATCCACAACAATTTAGAGGAACGCTAAATAAATGGCTTCTGTCTAAGTGTTTTTACTCCATTAATGAATATTTAAGTACCTAGATAATTAACATATCATATTTCTTTTTTGTATTTTATTTTAAGTGGAGGCATGAATTTAATTTAATTTTGAATGAAATTTGACATTTATTACGTATAAGAAGTAGAATGTAATGTAAATTTAATGAAACATATTGACAATTTAAATTATAATGTAATACTATTTATTTTTAAATTTTATTTGTGCATGCCTACTTAGCAGAACAAAAGCATCTTAAATGTAAGTTCAATGTATCACTTGTGTTCTGCAAATAAAAATAAAAATCTTGACTCTTAATATAATCTTAAATAGAATATTGCATGCCCAATGCTGGTAGAACATAAGTACTCTATGACTTATCACATTAAGATCTATTTTTATAACTATGTTCTGGCAATAAATACTTTTGAATTTGAATTTGAATTTGAATTTATGTAGAGTCTATGTAGAGTCGATCTAAATGATTTTACCTTAAAACACTTAAAACTGTAAAAAAAACCGTACAAAAAACAAAAAATGTGAAACCACAATATCCGATTTAACGTTGCATAATAATTGTGTTATTTGTGTAATTACTAGTTAAAATAAAGGCTGATTATACATATTTCAGTTGTTTTTCTTATGTAGTATTTTCCTCGGTTTAGTGAGGTGAAAAGATTTGTGTTACACACGGGAGCAAGTTATTTTGACGACTCGTGTGTTGCAACACTCGCTTTGCTCAGGATTCTATTTTTGAACCACTCGCTACGCTCAGGATTCTATTTTCGAACCACTCGCTTCGCTCGTGGTTCAACCATAGAATCCATTCGCTAGCTCGTGGTTCAACCCTAGAATCCATTCGCTGGCTCGTGTTTCAATTCCACACTCGCGGTTAAAATATAACTTTGCACCCTTGTATAACAAATAACTATTATTACTTTTCTAAATGGCTTTAATAACTCTAATTGACTTAAATTACAACTTTTTAGATATTAATTAGATAATAAGAGAATTTGATGTTTCAACAGGCCCGGCCTCCTGGCCACTGGCTAAACTCCGCTCCCGCACACAACCGAGATGCAAGTTCACCCGAACGCAGTGACATCATAGCCGCCGCCAGACGAGCAAAAATTTCGGCCCTTGTGGATAAGTGCCGGATGTACGGCGTCCTGCAAAATTATATCCCAATCTCGCTCTATCTTATCACAATAACCTCGTACCCCTTATAGACGCTACACACTACGTAATCGGCGGACGGCCAAGCAAGGTCACAGAAAATCTAGTACGGAGCGACCTTGATTTGGTCGGCCGCCGTGCCTCCGGCACGTACCCACACGGGCCGAAATCACGCGGCAGCCTGCATGCAGTCCGCCGATTTCCTACATGTAGGGCCTCCTTATGCCGTCCGCCGCGCTCGGATGTCTGGCGTAGGCTATTTGTGTGCAGAGCATATAAAATAATGAACAGCTGGAAAAAAGTATATATAGTATATTAAACCGTGATTAAACCATGAAGTCTAGAATATGATTTTAGGAGTTCTAGAATTAATTTAGTTTTTATTAAATATCCGTGCAAATGAGGCCTATGAATGTTGGCGATAACTGCAAGTTTCTGAACGCTTGAACATGACAGCTGAGCTGATGAAAAAAAGTCATAGTCGATGAGTGGTGAATTGAGTAAGCTCAGTCGCAATTAGTTAACTATATTTTTGGGTTTTGTATTCTTGGGTTTATAAGTTTATTTTGCAATAGTGAGGCGTTTGACATAGTGGGAACATTTGAACCTGATAAATTTATAACCGAGGCAATCAATTATTTCGCCCAGTAAAGTGCTTGTGTAATTTTAATGTAGGTATGTACTATGTTCATATTGGCTGTTTAGTAGGCTTGCTTAAATGAGTTATTGTTGTCGTAACAAAACGTGTTCCAAGGTTAGTCATATTCATGTGTTCCACCGATTAATTTGATTAACTGGTATTGTGTACTGCTGTGAGCGCCGCGCCTCGCCTCGCCTCGCATGATGCATCGCGAAACAGTTGTCTTTGTGCTAATCTCTGTGTTATGATTATGAAACTAAGTTTTGTCCGAAAAATGTATTTCTCCATATACTCATATTCATTTACTTTGCGCTCCATACAGGACTAGATTATGTAGTAAAGAAAACAAATAATAATTTTGTAATTTATGTTAAATATAAACAAAACAGGTTGACATGAACTGTGTTCTAGAGTTGACAGAAAAATACTGATTGACAAGAGCATGTACAACAACACAGACGTGATGGAGTAACAACATTATAAGTTTCATTCTGTTTATCCAGAGAAATTATATGCATGCTTTTTGCAAATTTGAATTTAGAATGAACATGCAGAAATATGTTCAAGTAGGACAAAATTGCCATTTGTTTATAGTGGTGGAATAGGTATACAACTTTTCAAAACATCTAGATCTCATCATCAGGTGGGCTCAGGTTAGCATTCTTAAGCACTGCGAATGTGAATATTAAGAGAACCTATACATGTTGGATATGCAATGCAAAATTATTCAATATCATTATTCACAGCTATTTACAGCTGTGGATTTCAACTTTTTTAAGGCACAATCCCCTAAGTATGGAATTATGGTTTGTGATCTGCATCCACTCTGCTACTCATTTGTGTTTATTTTGTTAAAATATCAAATTTTAGTAGGAGGCACTTCCCTAAGGAGGCTTCACAGTAATTATTCTAAAAAAATGCATAAATAAAAATAAAATCTTAGGAAAATATAATTTTTACGTAGAGGTTTTATGTTATTTTATATATTTCTCTGCAGTTTCTAATATTCTAAATTTAACGATGTAGTTGCTGAGTACATATGTTCCTATTTCGTATAGATTTTCTCTCACTGACCCATTTAGATGGCACCTAAATATATGACCCTCTTCATCTCACGTGCACACACTCAACCATTTCCAAATATATTACCCTCTTCATCTCACATGCACACACTCAACTATTTCCAAATAACCCTTTTTTGGGCATAGGTCAATATGTGAGACTTAGTTTGGGCATAGGTCAATATGTGAGATTGTTCCTTTATATTACAAACTTCAACCTATTTAAACCATTTTCCATATAGAGCACAATGACAAGCTCGCCTATGTCTGTCTGTTTTGTTTTTTGTACACTGAACTTCTGTAGATGGTTGTTGTTTTAGAAATGACTCATAATTAAATAATAACACCATTAAAAGCAAAACTAACTGGTGTCCTAAAGGGGCCCGTGGTCCACTTTGGCACCTAATCCCGTGCTACTCTGTGTATCAAACATGTATTAAAGAGATTTTGGAACTGGAAACAGTCTAGAGCCATACCTTGGAATTGGCCTTTTTTGTATGGATCTGGCCCATCTACTTTCCTCTTAACCTTTTGATACCCAGTCACTAGTCTATACTGAATTTGGACAGAACTATGTCGCAAAACCCGCTAGCTCGTCTGAGAGCCTGCACAAATTGATTTTCACTTAAAAAAACATCATACTGCTGAATGTCATTAATATCTGCATGATCAATAACATTATATCATTGTCATGACCATGATCCTAAAAATATGAGAGATGTCATGATTATTGCAATCATCTTATAAAAACTACGTTTTGCATATAAAAAGATAATTTAAAAAGAAGACAATGTGTACAGGAGTAATCCAAGAGTTTGTCTAGTGTCAAGTGAGTGTGCTATATATTTTTTTATAATGATGATTTACACTAGCAATTCCAGGATGTGAAAGTTTATAAAAAAGTAACACAGGAGTCAAAAATGAAATTTGGCCTAAATATCCTTTCAGAACTTATCTACAATACACTTGTTATCCATCCATTACTTCGAGGTCTTTGTAATAATCTATGTATTGTGATGCAAAATTTCAGTGTAATGCAACAGAGTACGTCTGCACCTGGCGCGCACTCTTGCTGTAACAAGTGAGATGTGAACGTCACCCCGGGCTACAACTGCCAGAGCTAGTGAAGCGAGGAGCGCGGAGCGAGGCGATGGCGTGGCCCGCGCTCGTGGCCTGCGCCTTCGGGCTGCTGGCGCCGGTGCACGGCACAGTCGTCGTCTACACCCAGGACATACCACATACAGTAAGCCACCCCACTCCTCTTATTTCTTGAACTGTAGGCTTATGTTCAGAATATTTCGTCTGCGCACAGGGAATGTAGGGGAAAAGATGTGGTTAAATTTGTTTCGGCGTTTCTTCTCGACAACGGTTTTTAAGTGCTAAATACACATGTAAATGTGTGTTGTGTCTACTTGAAGAATAAAGTTCGTTTATTTTGAGGGTCGAGGTGTATTTTATGTTTGATAGTGCCAACCAAAGAAGTAAATCACCCTCTATCTATATTTAAAATTATCACTAAATGTCAATGGGATATAAAGTGGTAGAATACATGCAGGTGAATCCATCTTACCTTTCTCTGCATTGCGTGCGGGGGACGTCCCTACCGCCGCAGGATCAAGCCGATAACAGAAAAACAACTCCCTTCACTCATTTAAAACTCGCCAAATGTGTAACGAATCAAGTCGAAGACGTACTCGAGCGACTTCATGAGGGATGTAAGATAATTTTAATCGTGATTTGTTTCTAATGGATGAAATTGTCAAGCAATATATGTTTTATTTTAGAAGATGATCAATAAATAGATTTTTTAATTACATATTATAAAGTAGGTGGAATGTGAGTTTGTGTAAGTAATGGGAATTCTAAGAAACATTTACCCACAATAAACAAATCAATCTGTAAAGACATATAAAAAGATCCGCCTAAGATCACGCACAAGGTTCCATAACAAAAGGTTGTATCTTCATAGGAAACTCACGGCACTTACCTACGTCCATTTGTTTGGGATAGGTAGTTTTTCAGATATAACTAAAAACCTTTGAACTTATCTTGTTTAAAACATCATGATTTTGTGATTTCCGGAGCGATTGTTTCGGAATATATTTACTTACTTAATCAATAAAATTGTCGAGAAACCTCACATTTATTTTATTGAGGTCCCACATGTTGACATATACGTTTATCGTTTAATTTTCAGTTAAGTACATATATGGAATGCCACCCAAAAACAATAATTGGGAATGGATGAAAATTTTAGAAGTGGCTGTTTTTTTTTTGGTGATAAGAATAACCTTCCTTAGCACCAGAAAAAACTTTCAGATTTTTCAGCTGCGTCAATTATTTTTGAAAAATATAAAAATATAAATAACTGCTTTGAGAAGGGAATATTTCCCGATAGCCTGAAGATCGCTAAAGTTACTCCTATTTTCAAATCAGGATCCAAATCGGATCCAGGAAACTATAGACCGATTTCTGTTTTACCAGTTATCTCTAAAATATTTGAAAAATTAATCTATATAAGACTCGAAAAATACTTGGACTCAATAAATTTTCTTTTTAATAAACAGTATGGTTTTAGACCAAAATCGAACACACTTTCGGCAACAATAGACCTCGTAACCAAAATTAAAGTTAATATTGACAAAAAACAACTCGCACTAGGAATTTTCATCGATTTAAAGAAAGCATTCGACACCGTTAGTCATAAATTGTTGTTAAATAAATTGCAGAACATAGGAATTGGTGGAACGGCCTTTAACATATTAAAGTCATATCTGTCTAATCGGAACCAAGTAGTAAAGGTCACTGAACATCAGAGTAGCCCGAAATCAGTCACATGCGGTGTCCCTCAAGGATCCATCCTGGGACCTTTGTTGTCTTAACATACATCAACAACATCAGTAAATTAGGTTTAAAAGGTGATATAACTCTTTACGCAGACGACACAAGTTTGTTCTATTTCGGCAGTATGATCAATGAAATCATAACTGAAGCGCAGAACGATCTTGATCTTCTAAATGAGTAGTTCCAGTATAATTTGCTTACAATTAATAATAATAAAACTAACTATATTATCTTCAAGGCCAAAAATAAAAATCTTACGAATTTTGAACCCCTTAAAATAAATAATCAAGTCACTGAGGAAAAATACCTTGGACTTATACTGGATAAAAATCTTAGTTGGAATCCGCACATAAAGTCGAAAATGACGTCGCTAACTGGAGCTATTCGTAGAAACATAAAATGTTTTCCAAAACAAGTAAAATACACAATATACAACACGCTCATAAAGCCACATATAGACTACTTGATTGAAATTTGGGGATCAGCCGCTAAGTGTCACCTTGATTTAATACAAATAGCTCCAAATTGATAAAAGTTCTGTTTAACTATGACTGACTACCTAACACCAACGCGAAAAATATACTCTGAAACAAGTTTAATGGATATTTCTCAAACATTCATATATACCACGTGCATACTGATTAGGAATAGTACATTGTTTAACGAGGGGCGTAAGTGGAATACTGCTAACGAGAGTCTATCAGAAGCCCGACGCCGAAGGCGGAGGGCTTTTGATGACTCGAGTTTGCAATATTCTTACGCCTATTATACAATACAATACAATACAAATACTCTTTATTGCACACCTCACACAAAAAAAGCAGTTACAGAGAGAAACAATATATTATTATTATTATATTATATTCTATACACAATGTTTTTCATCACATTTACGAGGAAATAAATAACAACAAAAGACAGAAAAATGTAAGTTTCATACAGCAGCACCAATCAAAAATTAACAACTTCACTTCCAGATCAGTGCTAGTAGAGCGCGCAGTTCAATATTTCAACCAATCGTAAAGCAGTATTCTTGCGGGGCGGGGCGTCGTGACCAACTAGATTTTTTTATTCAACCAATCACACAGCAACCAGATTTGCTTAAGCCAATCAGAGGGTTCTATTATTTTAAAACTAAACTTAACAGCCCGTGGGAGGTAAAACGGCTATAACTGCTCTGCACGCTCGCAAGTAATAACGCCATTGACGAGCAAGTGTGATGAAAAATAATTAATAATAGCATACATGTACAAATCAACTTTACGAAAAAACACGACTACCAAAAAGTTAAACTAAGGAACGCTAATGACCTCGTTTTACGACCACCAAGAACGAATTATGGTAGGAAATGCATTCTATGCGACGGTGCGAAACTATATAACAACCTACCGGCTAAAATAAAACAAGCAAAAACCATCAGCATCTTTAAAAAATGCTTAAACATAAACAACACATAAAAAACCATTGAAAAACATTAAATACTCTGCTTTACACTTAAATAAAAATGTTGAGTACACAACAGCATTAAACAATTATCGTATATTTATCATAATTGTCTTATTAAATAAAATATTAATAAAAACGATAAATAAAACCTTTAAATAATAACTCGTTTAAAAAGTACCATCCAGTAGTAAACACCAACCGACAAGCATATTCTCATCTATCTACATACTATTTGCTTGAAAATCCCTGTAATTGAATAAACAAATAAATATTAGGGGACAAATAAGATCAATTATGCTATTGTTAGTTATATATATATATATAAATTAATTAATAAATACTTACTTACATAGTTTAGATGCATACTCGTACACATAAAAATAAAACCCAATAAATCAAAAAACAAACGTTATTTATATGATAGAACAAAAAAAAATTGCTTGTAAACTGTTTATTTTATACGGTTACAAGAGTGTTAGGGTCGTTCTTCTTTTCGACCGACAATAGCCTGTCCTTCGTCTTATTACGGCATCTCATTTGAGTAATGATGTTTATGGTTTTATAATGTTCGAATGAACGTCCATATTATTTTATTAATTAGTGATATATAATATTTCACTTTCTCTAACTAGCATTTTTTTAAATGTTTGTTTTTTTCGTAGAATGCCGTGACAGAGTGGTAAACCAAAATGTTGTCCCCACTGAAATAGTCCACTTTGTCACATGTTTTTTTTAGAAACCAACCGTAAATAAATATTTATATTGGCCAGAAAGTAAACTTTAATTAGTTCTAATGAAGAAACCTATGCATTTTTTTTTAAATCGCACCTCAAAACCACAATTTTCGATAGTTCAAAAACCAAAAAAACAGAAAAACCTCGATTCATTGTCGGTAAAAAAGAAGAACGACCCGTTAACAGATATGTACAAATAACAATGCATTATTTTTCTAAAACATGTAATTGGATGCAGGTCACATCCAGATAATCTTACTCAGTGCGCGTATTAGTATCCGTGCAATGTGCATACCTCGTGAACACCTTGTTGACCTACCCGCTAATTTCTCATCTATCGGCTGAGTGTAAACATTTGTACCTTCATACCTAATGGCAAATTTAATAACATTGTTATTGTTTAATTTAATTATCAATACTTCTTGTGCATACTTCTCGTAAACTTAATTGTACTAGTTTTAAGTTCTCATATAAGCGAATTGTGTAAATTCTTATGGGAATAAATATCTTTAAACCGAAACCGATAAACAGCTGCCTCACTTACGTTTTGGGTCAAGGACGGCACTTTCCTCGATCCGTCTCGTATTACAAAAAAATATCTTAAATATCTGTAGTAAACTGACACTGGCAAGGATATTGACAGTTGCAGCAGCTATATTTGTCATTACCAGTGTCAGTTTACCACAGATATTTAAGATATTTTTTGTAACATGAGACGGATGTGTAAGTGAGTGAGGAAGCAGTTTATATTTTTCAAAAATAATTGACGCAGCTGAAAAATCTGAAACTTTTTCCTAGTGGAAGGTTATTCCTATCACCAAAAAAATAATCAGGCAGTTCTGATATTTTAATCCATTCCCAATTCTCAGTACTTTGACTAGACAACAACGTAGCCGCTTACAAAATACACCTATATTCCAAAGTTCTTTCATACACACTTTCTAGTTTTTGATTATTGTGATAATTGAAAAATGAAACACCGCAAATGGGCCAAAATTATTTTTAGTGCCTAGAATAGAGATGAAAACTTATAAACACTTATAAAAAATTGTAGATGCCTCGAAATATTTTCCTAGTAGTGTTACGTTAGTTCTCAACCGGGCCTCATTGTTTATTAAGAATTTTCCCACCACCCTGGGTTTTTTATTACAAAAAAATCACATCTGATACTCAAATTACCACTGCGTTTACCAGTCCCCATGACCCCTCAAAAATAATGTCCACTACCAAACATTTTTTTTATTTTTTTGAGCCCTAATATTTCGATAGGTAATGGTCATCGTTCGGGTATGCATAATTATGTCATTGTGAATAAGAAAATGATGCTTTTTTGAAGATTATCCGAATAAGTCAAAAATTATGGGTCAAAATGTACAAGGGACGTTTTTATAGGCATCAAAAAGAATTTTGGCCCAAATACGTTAACACAGCTTATGCTTTATTGCAACTAAATGGCGGTATGCATACATATAATGAAATACGTAAGTACCCACATATCTGGTACAAGTATAATACTTGCGACTAGTGACAGACATACAAACATGACGAAAACAAAGGTTCCGTTATTACCAATTTGACTGCAGCATGTGCACAATGTGCATTGTACAGTACAATAGGAACGGAATAAATCACGTCAAATAAACGCAAGTAAAAAATCTACTTTTTGCTCTGATAAGTTACTGTAAGAGTTTAGACAAGCAAGTAAAAAACTTTATGCGCGAAGTATAACTTAGTTTTTACTCGTAAAACAATCATAAACCTTCCTCAGTCCGCGTTTTCAGCTGATATTGCCGACTACAAGTACCTATACTACTGATACATTTACCCACTTACCTGATTTATTAATTTAATTTAAACAACAGTACATTGTGATATTGATAAAGCGGTTAAATAAACATTTGTTCAAGACGTAAACACTTAACGATAATGTAAATCTTATCTGTAGCCATATCGAATATAATATTTCCAGTAATAATTTGTAAGCGATAGATCACGGGTTCTACGATTACTCGGACTGCCAGTTGTTACCTATTTCTGTTGGCTTTATTAATCAACGTGTAAAAAATGTGTTACTTCATCGTTAAATAATTTAATAATATTGTTTTAGTGTAATTTTCTGTCACCAGTAAATAAATCACTCGTGTGGTTTTGGTTCCATATTTATTGTATTTTCAATCTATATGTTGGTGATGTGATGAATAAATAGTTTGGACTAGACAGGGGAATGTGTACTACAGTTTTTAGTTTAGGGACATGTATCCTCTAAACCCCATCAATGCAGTGCAAGTCCTGCAGATAGTGGGGCTCCAGCACTTGGTTAGTAATCAACAGTATAGTGAAACGCGTGGGGGCGTAGGCACGGAACCGAATTATGTAGCAGCGGAATGTCATCTGGCTCATAGTTGGATCTGCCCAATGGGACCCTACAGAATACCGCAATCGGCAACGCGTATGACTTCTTTGCCAGGTGTCTAATGCAAGTCGTATGCTTATTTTTCATCATCGTTATGTAATACAAAAACGAATTTTTGACCGATAAATTGTTCCTGAGATTCGATTGCTAAGGGCATCAAAATAGGTTTATCCAGCACTGAATTGGCTACGTTAGCTAAATGCGAGCACACCAAGATATATAACGTAAGTGAGGGGGTGATGAAGTTCAGTGCAGGCAGGATGAGTGTAGCGCGTGCTTTGTGTTAGATCGTGGACGAGTTCAACGACCAGCCGGCGGCGTTCGGCGGGAAGCTGCCGGACGACGGGCTGCGCGGACTGCTGGTGCGCGCCGACCCGCCCGACGGGTGCACCGCGCTCGCGCCGCCGCCGCCCGCCGACAATTTCACCGACAAGTGGATCATTCTCATAGCCAGGTACACCGTACTAAACACTTTTTTTTTGTATAGAGGTTCCTCAAATGAGAATGACAGAACTGGCCGTTACGACTCTCAGTTTCTTCCTTGTTGTGAGCAGGGGCACGCCAGCAGCCCCGCCGATAGTATTTTAATATACTTAGCGGTTGTTTAGCTTAGGTACTTAGTATTGGCCTTGCCCAAGAAGGTCATGGTCCCGGCATTACTTTGTGTGCGAATATTTGTTTTCCATGTTTGCCACCTAGTTTTTTAGATATCGCTGTTTTGATTTATAGATAAGTGCACAGGTGTAACGTAAGATTCTTATACGTTGTCATTCGAACCGGTTTTTGGAGAGGAATAAATGTTTTTATGGGAGCAACTACAATTAAAGTACATAAATAAATTTGAGTCCAAGAATGACGTCGCTGGCGGCAACCGAAACGCTTCATACTAATTGACATAAACGTATGACGTCACAATCTGCTATTTGTACTGATCGTTGTATGGAAAATCAAGTAAACTGCAGTTTCAGTCGCGAAATACTGAGTTTAGGTCCATTAGTCCATACAAATTTGTTTCTATAAAAGCGTAAAGATTCTATTGGTAGCTTTAAATTGATGGTTTACTATCCATTTAGCAACACTACGTTATCAATTTTAACATGAGTCTACACCCCTATTGACCTAACTAAAGAGCCACAAGAGGGTAGACGGAACGGCAACGGCAGCATGAACATTATATTCTTATAATCTTACTCATAAACGTCTACCAAATATATTTTAGCCGTTAAAACGTCACTTTTACATTTGTATTGGAGAGAAAAAGACAAAACATATTTTAATTAACAAAGGTTTGTTCAGTTTTGTCAATAACTGGGTTAGTCGATGGCTTATCAATGAAGACATTATTACCTGCAATAAAGCCGTTGCTTCTTGTTTATCCAGATATAACTGCACGTTTGAAGTCAAAATCCGCAATGCGCAGGCGGCAGGTTTCGACTGCGCCATAGTGCACAACGTCAACTCCAGTGAACTCGGTGAGTACTACGCGCACGCGAATAACAACACTCCACACTACTTGTGGCCCACAAGCCGCTGACCTAAATACTTCTGCAGCTGCAAGTCTCCTGTGGAATAGTATGCCTACAAACACGTACAGTTACAGTTTGTTTTACGAGCACATGCGTAAAATACATACCTATTCAAAATTAATTTAATGAAACTATAATGACGAGAAGGATAAGGGCATTGGTAATGAGAGTAATGATTAATGAGAGTTATCGGCGCCGTGCACGGGGCATTACGCTACTGTGATAGTGTTGTTGTGAGAGCGGCGGCCCGTCGCCCGCCAGTGGGCTCCCGCCTCGGCATACACGAGACCGCCGTCTCGCAGGCGGCCAACGCTCGCACATCGTCACACTTTATCCGCCATCTCTACTCTTGGACATTATTTTCTTGTCACTCAATCCGTAAATTGTCTACCTAATGCAGATCATTATTTATTTAGTCTCTTCGTGGGTATGTATAACGTAGTGGATAAGCAATTGTATGTGTTAACTAAATTATAGTCAAATAAGCTGTTAAGAATCTAGATGAGATACTGCTTTTGCTAATACAATAACTGTATGTCTGATGTGAGCCTGTATTTAAAGTAACGAACATGTGTAATTGTAATAAATGGCAATCTAATCTGTTAAATTGAATTATTTCTAAAAATGCTACAGATGATGTCGATAACGTAAACAGACCCGCCTCGATAAAACATAAATGAGAGCAATTATTTTTTATCAAGTCGCGCCAAACAATCAATAGTTATTGTGTTATCGTACATCATTTTTACATAGCCAGCCATATAGCTTAAATTGTATTAACAAACAACGTTCTTAATGTTCTGTTCTTTGCTTTACTGAATTTATAATTACTAATTTAGACTTATTGACGTATTTCACGTATTCATATGAATAGTAGGCCAAAGAGCTGAACTCGGTGAACTATCTTTAGTCACCATTTTGACATTGAGGCAGGTGACGCGGTCTTTACCCATTTACCCAGTTTTATCATTTGAGAAAACATTTACTTTCCTGCGAGATACTTAGAGGTACTTTATTACAAGCTCTTATGCTTTTATTTATTTATTTAACATCATTATACATTCCTGTTGCATCCGTTATGACATCATTATAGTTAGGTTTCTTTTGTTCTTGTGCAAACAGGGCTTTGTGGGATACTGGATGGACGAACATCCTTCCGGCGAATATTCGGTAGGAAGGTGGAACGCGGATAATATAAGTTGCATCTCTAATGATGACCATTCATCATCATCATCATCATCATCATCATCATGTTGCTCACTGTATTAATGTTGCATGTTACATTTGCTATATTTGGTGTTCATCAATCAAAATGAAATTTTATATAAAATATAAGTGGCGGACTAAGACTAGGAACTCCGCAAGGCAACGATGCAACTCCTGCTAGTCTAGGCGTCAGGTAGTCACGTGGTGCGGTGCTAAAACGCATAGGTATGCATGTACAAAAGCCGTATATATTCCTGTTTGTGCGGATGCCACCCTTGCCCATAAATGAAGCCTCAGATAAGTGGATGATTGCGCAAAATAAAAGTATTCTAAAGTAGAAACACATTATTCCCACGCGACTTAATTAGCGTAGTATCAGGACCCCATTATACTCTGTCACATAAATTGGGTAATGAGTATGCCGCGCCCCTTGAAGGCGTGTCGCTGGTGTGTGTGTACTAACGCGGCGTTGCATGGCTGCAGACACGATGACCACGAAGCACCCGGTGGGCATCGACATCCCCTCCGTGTTCGTGAGCGACGTCGCCGGCCTAGAGCTCGCTGAATCCTACCTCTACAACTACGGGTCAGCACTGCTTCACATTACTATCAATACTACCTTACTCATCCAGGGCGGTAAAACAAACTATGTGTCGGCTCGCAGGTATTTGACGCCCGAGCCTAACGCAAAAGCGATAAATATGCAATCCGAAGCTTTCTTTGCTACCGCCCGTGGTGAGTACAAAACATTTACGTCTTTTTCCGTACACGTAGCTGGCGGTAATTGTCACTTTATGGGCATATGTGACCTAAACAAGTAAAAATGCATTGCATGCATGCAGAAAATATTTCTGACCAATCTATTCACATGATGTCATTAATGTTGAAATGAAATATACCAATTCTTTTCTTTTTACTGTCGGTTGTAACCTTTGTATCTGTTCTAGCAGTTACTATATAATGGTGAACGGAGCACCCTTTGACATCAACACGCAACTTCTGCTGCCGTTCGCCATCGTCGTCGCGATCTGCCTCTTCATAATGATCGTGTTAATGGTGAGACACTTGCAATGTACCTACTCCATGAATTGCTCTAGTTTGGATTACACCCACCACTAATGAATACTGTTTATTATTCACGCTCGCGTGGCTCAATCGTTGATCAATTGCCTTATAATTTTAAAATCCAACACATTTATGAGACACTAGCTTTTGCCCGCGACTTCGTCCGCGTAGAATTCGTTTCACTACACATATTGTTGTTATTTTACCCCCTCTAGAGATTATTTTCTTTTTCACGCTATTTATAATTAAAACTAAAAAAAATACTTTGCTTACCTAGTATATTGTCAGACAATAAAGCACCAAAGCGAAAAGCTTACAAAAATACTGAAACTAAAAAAAAATAAGTGGGCCGCTTCGCTGCTGCTACTTATTCCAATATACTTCTATAAACTATATTGTATGATTTATTTCGTTCTGCTAAAACATGTAGATTTTTAGATTTAGACACACGTGAGCAAGCTAAATACAACTGCCCGTGGGAAAAACATGGCGTGCCTAAATGTAATCCCGCTACTTTTAAGGTTTGACCCTGCGATTTGTTAATTGTCATTGAAAACGCTACTTTTAAAGGGAACTGTAGTCGTTTAAAGTTAAACGGCAAGTTATTAGGTATAATTGGAATACGGGGTATGAGTATAATATCTTCTCCTTTCGCTTCACCAGTTAAGATTGTGCCCTTTACTATGTATTTTCCCAATTTAGTGACCCGTAATCTTGTTCCATTGCACAATTTTGGTGCAATGGATTTTAATTCGAGTTTGTGGGAAGGTACCCCGGATAGCTCCAGAGAGTTTAAGAACTCAACCGGGTAACTGGTGCTGTCGTCGGATGTCATTACTTTATCTATGGAGTTGTAAACTGTTGTTTCGGTTGATATTTTTTCCAAAAAAAATTATTTTATTTTTGATACTGTCTCATTTTTTGGTGCCAGTATGGTTCTTTCACACAACCAATTTTCATCCAGAATATTTTGTTGCAGATTCGGAAAAACTTGAGCAATAAGCTCGTCTTCCGAATCCACAACATGACAAAATTGGTTGGTGAATAGAATCATACCTTCATCATCAGTTTTTAATCGACCGTCGCCTATATCAAGCAATTTTTGAGCATACGCACTCGACTCTACATCATCAAACAGCTGGACTCGCATGTTTGTCGTGAGATGGAACTTTTTCACCTTGGTCCACCCGCGTGATGCTTTCAGACAGTAGCTGACTTATACAAATATGTCGCCTTCTAGTAAACAGTACAGTTTTATTTTAAAAACAATGATATTGTAATTATAAAAATCATTAAAATATAATGTAACCTTCAGAAACTACTTGCCTATAATACGTAGTCTAATAGCGATGAACACTTCGCAACAATCACCAAAGTTAAGCAACGTCGAGTGAGGTCAATATTTGGATGGGTGACCGTTTTTTTATACAAATTCTCAAACGCCTTTTGACCCCCTTAGGGAATGAATTTTCAAAAACGCAGAAATTAGTTTTCTAATATTTTGATATAAAATCAATCTACGAAGTTTAAAGTTTCTATTTTAAAAAAAAAAATAAGTCCCATACAATCTTTGGTTCCTTATTCCACCCTCTGAAGTAATTATATCTAAAAAAACGGCACGCTATATCCTACTTTGAGGTATAAACAACAATATTGGAAAGTTTCAATAAAATCGGTTCGCATATTTTTGTTTAATTTGTCCTCGACGCCACTACACCACATCAGGGAAGAATCCATGTTTCTACTGATTACCAAAAGATGGCGCTGGTGATGTGTACTTAAATCGTTCTTTCTCGAACTCTGTCTACGATACCTAAACTCCATCAAACTCTTTTTTATACGTTCTCATATGGTTTGGCAGAGTTTAAACGCATAGAAAAATCGGAAGAATTACCTACTACGGCTAGAATATGCCTGGAAATGTGTGACGCTCTGCATCGCACTATTGAAGTTTTTAACGTTAGTTGTATAAATACAATTTCCGTCGTTGTTACTTTATTATGTATCTTTGACCACATGGATTTCCATATGGACACTGTTTCACATTTATAATATTAGTGTGATAGTATTTACGCGACCTCTCTAAGACTAGCTTGGGTCAAAATCCTAAAACTAGCAATAGGCTTGTGTCATGTTTTTTTTTTTACGATGCCATTCGAACCAGTTTTTGGTGTGGAACAAATGTTTGTATGGGAGTAAGTACAATTAAAGAACATAAATACCCAAAAAATTGAGTTAAAGACGGGCCTCGCTGGCGGTAGCCGAAAACGTTCCATACTGATTAACATTGAATCATGACGTCACAGGGTAATATTTGTACTAGTCGTTATATGGAAAATCAAGTAAATTGCGGTTTCGGTTGCGAAATACTGCGTTTAGGACCATAGTTATCATACAATGTTGTTTCTATAAAAGCGTAAGGATTCTATTGGTAGCTTTAAATTTACTTTTGGACAATAAAAAAAATGCATATTTTTTGTAAACTTTCAAGGGCCATATCTTTTTATGATTTTATTTATATTTCGTAATTTATACTTAATTGCATTTATTTGAAGGTTTACTATCAATTTAGCAACACTGCGCTATCAATTTTAACATGAGGACACAACCCAATTATGATACTCACGATAATGTAGTGTGAATGTGTGTTGTTGTACAGATAGCGAAGTGCATCCGCGACCGTCAGCACGCGCGGCGGCGGCGGCTGCCGGCGCGCTCGCTGCGCAAGATCCCCACCTGCAAGTTCAGCAAGGGCGACCCGTACGACACCTGCGCCATCTGCCTAGATGACTACGTCGAGGGAGACCGCCTGCGCGTGCTGCCCTGCGCACACGGTACCACACTACACACCTCTTACTGCAGATCGGTACATTTTCGAATACGGGGGCCGCAATCCGTCATAAACTGACCAAGATCTACAATGTGAAGCCTACTTACTACACAAGCTCAAGCTCCTAAGCTCCGAGTGTAGTAGGTTAACATTCCCTAAAAAATCATTCATTCACTACTCGTGCGCTGAATGTATATATAAATAAACTACGACCGGTTCGGAAAGAAAACCGAGCATCGAGAAGAACCGGCGTAAAAAACTCGGCAACGTATAATTTTTTCAAAACTGTATACAATATAATTATCATTTCAGTATCAGAGTATTATATAATTACATTGCTACAGTAGAAAGGCTATTTTGTGTACAGTCAGCATCATAAACATGTATACACTTTTCAACCTTATGTCTAGGTAATAAGGTCATAGAATGTATTCATGTTTATGATGCTGACTGTACTATATAAATGTTCTTCTTCTTCTGGTTGAAATGTGAATTAATGCAATAATGTGTTGCAGCGTACCACGCGGCTTGCATCGACCCGTGGCTGACGCAGAGCCGGCGCGTGTGCCCGGTGTGCAAGCGGCGCGTGTTCGCGGCGGGCGAGCGGCGCGCCGCGCTCTCCGACTCGGACAGCGACGACTCGCGCGAGCCGCTCGTGTCGGCCGGCGCCGAGCCCACCCAGGTATACACTAGTGTACTGTGTACCACGCGGCCTGCATCGACCCGTGGCTGACGCAGAGCCGGCGCGTGTGCCCGGTGTGCAAGCGGCGCGTGTTCGCGGCGGGCGAGCGGCGCGCCGCGCTCTCCGACTCGGACAGCGACGACTCGCGCGAGCCGCTCGTGTCGGCCGGCGCCGAGCCCACCCAGGTATACACTAGTGTACTGTGTACCACGCGGCCTGCATCGACCCGTGGCTGACGCAGAGCCGGCGCGTGTGCCCGGTGTGCAAGCGGCGCGTGTTCGCGGCGGGCGAGCGGCGCGCCGCGCTCTCCGACTCGGACAGCGACGACTCGCGCGAGCCGCTCGTGTCGGCCGGCGCCGAGCCCACCCAGGTATACACTAGTGTACTGTGTACCACGCGGCCTGCATCGACCCGTGGCTGACGCAGAGCCGGCGCGTGTGCCCGGTGTGCAAGCGGCGCGTGTTCGCGGCGGGCGAGCGGCGCGCCGCGCTCTCCGACTCGGACAGCGACGACTCGCGCGAGCCGCTCGTGTCGGCCGGCGCCGAGCCCACCCAGGTATACACTAGTGTACTGTGTACCACGCGGCCTGCATCGACCCGTGGCTGACGCAGAGCCGGCGCGTGTGCCCGGTGTGCAAGCGGCGCGTGTTCGCGGCGGGCGAGCGGCGCGCCGCGCTCTCCGACTCGGACAGCGACGACTCGCGCGAGCCGCTCGTGTCGGCCGGCGCCGAGCCCACCCAGGTATACACTAGTGTACTGTGTACCACGCGGCCTGCATCGACCCGTGGCTGACGCAGAGCCGGCGCGTGTGCCCGGTGTGCAAGCGGCGCGTGTTCGCGGCGGGCGAGCGGCGCGCCGCGCTCTCCGACTCGGACAGCGACGACTCGCGCGAGCCGCTCGTGTCGGCCGGCGCCGAGCCCACCCAGGTATACACTAGTGTACTGTGTACCACGCGGCCTGCATCGACCCGTGGCTGACGCAGAGCCGGCGCGTGTGCCCGGTGTGCAAGCGGCGCGTGTTCGCGGCGGGCGAGCGGCGCGCCGCGCTCTCCGACTCGGACAGCGACGACTCGCGCGAGCCGCTCGTGTCGGCCGGCGCCGAGCCCACCCAGGTATACACTAGTGTACTGTGTACCACGCGGCCTGCATCGACCCGTGGCTGACGCAGAGCCGGCGCGTGTGCCCGGTGTGCAAGCGGCGCGTGTTCGCGGCGGGCGAGCGGCGCGCCGCGCTCTCCGACTCGGACAGCGACGACTCGCGCGAGCCGCTCGTGTCGGCCGGCGCCGAGCCCACCCAGGTATACACTAGTGTACTGTGTACCACGCGGCCTGCATCGACCCGTGGCTGACGCAGAGCCGGCGCGTGTGCCCGGTGTGCAAGCGGCGCGTGTTCGCGGCGGGCGAGCGGCGCGCCGCGCTCTCCGACTCGGACAGCGACGACTCGCGCGAGCCGCTCGTGTCGGCCGGCGCCGAGCCCACCCAGGTATACACTAGTGTACTGTGTACCACGCGGCCTGCATCGACCCGTGGCTGACGCAGAGCCGGCGCGTGTGCCCGGTGTGCAAGCGGCGCGTGTTCGCGGCGGGCGAGCGGCGCGCCGCGCTCTCCGACTCGGACAGCGACGACTCGCGCGAGCCGCTCGTGTCGGCCGGCGCCGAGCCCACCCAGGTATACACTAGTGTACTGTGTACCACGCGGCCTGCATCGACCCGTGGCTGACGCAGAGCCGGCGCGTGTGCCCGGTGTGCAAGCGGCGCGTGTTCGCGGCGGGCGAGCGGCGCGCCGCGCTCTCCGACTCGGACAGCGACGACTCGCGCGAGCCGCTCGTGTCGGCCGGCGCCGAGCCCACCCAGGTATACACTAGTGTACTGTGTACCACGCGGCCTGCATCGACCCGTGGCTGACGCAGAGCCGGCGCGTGTGCCCGGTGTGCAAGCGGCGCGTGTTCGCGGCGGGCGAGCGGCGCGCCGCGCTCTCCGACTCGGACAGCGACGACTCGCGCGAGCCGCTCGTGTCGGCCGGCGCCGAGCCCACCCAGGTATACACTAGTGTACTGTGTACCACGCGGCCTGCATCGACCCGTGGCTGACGCAGAGCCGGCGCGTGTGCCCGGTGTGCAAGCGGCGCGTGTTCGCGGCGGGCGAGCGGCGCGCCGCGCTCTCCGACTCGGACAGCGACGACTCGCGCGAGCCGCTCGTGTCGGCCGGCGCCGAGCCCACCCAGGTATACACTAGTGTACTGTGTACCACGCGGCCTGCATCGACCCGTGGCTGACGCAGAGCCGGCGCGTGTGCCCGGTGTGCAAGCGGCGCGTGTTCGCGGCGGGCGAGCGGCGCGCCGCGCTCTCCGACTCGGACAGCGACGACTCGCGCGAGCCGCTCGTGTCGGCCGGCGCCGAGCCCACCCAGGTATACACTAGTGTACTGTGTACCACGCGGCCTGCATCGACCCGTGGCTGACGCAGAGCCGGCGCGTGTGCCCGGTGTGCAAGCGGCGCGTGTTCCCGCGTTGTCGCCTAACCAAAAGAAGTCGCCACTCAAAGAACAATACCACTACCAAGCGAGATGATTCTATTTGTTGTTTTTGCACTGGTGTTAGACACATGCGTTATAATAATGATTGCGAGCTGTGTGCTGTGTGTTTGTTGCAGGGCGGAACGTTCGCGCCCCAGCGCGAGAACCCGTTCGTGCGCGCGGCGCGGCTCGTGACGCGCGCCCGCGCCTCGCGCCAAGCCACTGCGCAGGTAAACCTACGGACCACCGTTGATACACTCACTTTAACCCTTACTAAGGCAGAGGCGATATAGCGACCACATATGTTTCATTAAAAGTTGAACCTTGGTTTCTTTACGAATTAGGTTCAAAATAATTTGTGTTTATTGCAAATACAACTTGCTTTGAAAACATCCTTTGCAAGGTATATATTCCATGTCTGCAATTGATCCCTGCGACAGTCATACCAATTTATGGGGCCTGTTTAAGAGTTAAAGAGAATATATATCTACCAGACATGTGCGAAGCTGTGTTTTCATATTGAACACCCAGCTGCTTCCCAGCTGTCAAGCCTGCGAGGCTGCGAGATGTCAAATGTATGGAAATAAAATTCACCCTTAAATTACCTTATTGTGTGTCGGTATTAACGTCGTTATAATATTTTGGTCGATTGTAACATTCCGTAGTGAACGAGCTACACCGTACTCGTAGCTAATCGATCCAACGTTAACAAAGCTAAATAAAAAGATGCTCAACAGACTTTTGTTTACTTTGATTTAGAATGAAGAGCAGCCAGGCGAAGAAGATAACAATGCAGCGAACGCCGACTTAGAAAAGTAAGTCATTTCATACTCATATTGTGTACTTTTGCAATTTACACCTTGGGAATTAAATACAGATCAATTCCATCTATTATCTTTAAACAGAGTTCAAATATTTCCTTATGAATTCTTCTTATTCGTATTTTTATTAGAAATAGACAATCAATCTCTTAATAAGTTATTATTTTCCCCCCTGCGCGTATTTGCTTCTAGAACATGTTCGTCGAACTTTAACTGAATCGCAGTATTTTTACTACGATCACCATATTGTTGTTCTTACAGTGGCCAAAATGATGATACGGAAGCTTTGATCCGGCCGTCAGAGGCAGGTCGCGAGCAGCGGCCGTGGTTCCTGTCGCGAGCCGCGCGGAGAGCCCGCGCCGCGGCCCGCGCCGCGCGCGCCGCTCCCGCGCCCGCGCCCGCTCCCGCGCCCGCGCCCGCGCCCGCGCCCGCACCCGCGCCCGCGCCCGCACCCGCGCCCGCGCCCGCGCCGCTCCTGCACGCCTCCGACCACTCCATCAACGCCGAGACCCAGAGCCGCGGCGAGATCGGCGTCGCGGCTTTACCCGCCCCTCAGGACCCTCCCCTACATATAACTTTATGAATCAACCAATACGCGTATATCGTGTCGTGTGCGATACCGTCAATTCTTGTTTAAAATGTTCTACTCATCGAGATTAAATCAGGTGGGAATTGATTGTCGTATTTCGCTTGATTACTAGACTATGACAATCATTCACTTAGATTTTGCGTTGCGTTGTATCGTTCGTGTATACACCGTGTTATTTTAAGATTCTGATAAGTTCGGCGTGTTGCCATGTACAGTCCGCTGCAGAGAAAAGTGGGTTTCCCTACATAGAAGCTTGTATGCAAGGGGGTCACGTTTCTCTGCAACTGGCTACGTACACTCACGGAAACAAAATTAGATCTCAGTACTTGTAAATCCAGCATTGATATTTTTGAAGTATCCAATCCAAAAAGTTTTCTTGTAATTAACTAGAGCATGGTGTATATAGACTAAAATAAGTAATATTATACAGTTTAGTTTTTTCCTTAGCCCTTTTCACAATTGAATTCTCGACATGTCCCCGCACCAAGATGAAACCTGCACTATGCTACTACGTGCGATTTGTTGTGCGAAGTCAATTTAACTAGATTATCGTCCCACATTCATACTTCCTTCGTAATTGATTTAATCTCATTTTTATTACATTTATACTGCAACAGACATATAATCATGACATCTGGCCCCTATTTCGCCAAATCCACAATTGGCGCCTGACAATGACAATTAGACTTACATGGCTGCATCGACAGGTTAAGGTGGTTGATGGACAGCTTATTGACCCAGCAACAAACAAGAGCGTTATTATATATTTAAAGAAATGTAATTTGACAGAATTGGTTTTGCTCAATTGATTTGACGTGCGCGTCAGTAACAGCAGGACAATCGTAGATGGAGTTTAGTGTTGTCTTTCCATTGATTAGCAAAACACTAGTCGACAAAGTACCATCTGGGCATGATGCACGACCATGTCACACGCCACTGGGCCAGACTTACCTTTGTAGTAAATCTTCTTTTGGATAGTAAACTCAATCCAATAGATAGCATATTTGACCCAATCTGAATGGCATGATGGGAAGTTTACGGCAATGCCGACATACAACATTCGTCCCGTACTCGTAAGTTATATGCGATTAACTGTAGCGAGGCAATGGGGCAGGTTATGACAAAAGTTGGGTTAATGTTTCAAGTTAAAGTAAAATAGGGTGTTTTTGTCTCGAAACTTAGCTCGCTGTACAGGAACCGATGAGCGTGATTACTGTTCGTTTAAGAAAAAATCTAACAATAACGGTGAGATTGTAATTAATGGAAGAAATCAGCCAGAAATGTTTTACATAAGAAATTATAACTGTATTGTAACAATACTTCCTTTGTAATTGAAGGTTATTCGCATTTGCCCTAACATAACAGAGGCTGGAACAAATTAATAGGGAGTAGGAATCAAATTTCGTCTTAACTAATTTCAATCATTAGAAGTATCCAGTTTTTTTTTGTATTAACATATTAAATTTAGTAATTTTATTAAATTGTTTATATGCAAGTAAAGTGGGATTTCAGCCACATTTTAAATGCATAAGATTCTTAAACTATGCAAACCGAGCTAATTAATTAATGAAAAAGCAATATTCGCGCGGGAAGCAGATAGAGGGAGAGAGAATTATGTACAGTTGCATACACTACTTTATCTACACACATAATATCATACCTACATAAGGCCTGCATCACACTGGCGCGGCCTGCGGTGGCGGTCAATAGTAAATTTGACAGCTAATGACAAGTGTACTATTGACCACCACGACCAGGCCGCGCCAGTCTGTGAGAGGCTTAATTCCTCAATGATGTGTTCGGAAACCATTAAAATAACCGCTATTGTACCGCCATGGCCGACCAGATTTCAAATCATGACCAACTAAATTTCCATAACAGTATCGAAGGCTCTGGGCCACCCTTCGAAATTTGAAAGTCATTACTTTATCAATATCGATATCTTAATGAAAATACGTACAAAATAACCTACGGCCAGAGATAAGTTAATTATTTTTCATCACACTTGCTCGTCAATGGCATTATTACTTGCGAGCGTACAGAGCAGTTATAGCCGTTTTACCTCCCACGGGCGGTTAAGTTTAGTTTTAAAATATAGAACCCTCTGATTGGCTTAAGCAAATCTGGTTGCTCTGTGATTGGTTGAAAAAAAAATCTAGTTGGTCAAGCCGGCCCCGCCCCGCAAGAATACTGCTCTGTGATTGGTTGAAATATTGAACTCCACTAGCACTGATCTGGAAGTGAAGTTGTCAATTTTTGATTGGTGCGGCTGTATGAAACTTAGATTTTTCTGTCTTTTGTAGTTATTTATTTCCTCGCAAATGTGATGAAAAACATTGTGTATAACACGGGCGTAAGAATATTGCAAACTCGAGTCATCAAAAGCCCTCCGCCTTCGGCGTCGGGCTTCTGATCGACTCTCTTTAGCAATATTCCACTTACGCCCCTCGTTAAACAATGTACTATTTATAAATCTTATCGATATAATGAAAGAAAGAAGACATTTATTCACTACACAAAAGACACACAGATATAAAGGGAAGGGTAATTTTCCATTACTGCCAGTTTCTGAACGCATTTTAGTGGGTTTATGGTATGTGTGTAGATAAACTACCGTAATACACTACCGCTCAAAATAATTTGGACCTTTATCTTTCTATAGCCCGACAAGCCGCTATTTGATCTTAAGGCAGTGTCGCTGTCAACCGCATAATATATACGGGACATAATAACGGGACAGTGTGCATTGGCTTTGAGTTTAGAGCATACATAACTGGAGTAGCCTTATGTTATGGATTGCTTTCGGTATATTTATTTTATTGTAATTTATTTTACAATCGCGAAGTATTTCGTTCTCCTTGATTTTGTTTACATCGGTGACATTCGATGACTTCTAACGTCTGTGTCAAAGAATATCATAGCCAGTAAAATAAATAAGTTCCATTAAAAATCCACAACGTGGCTAGGGTCAAAAAGAAACTTGTCGGGCTATAACTAAGTATAAGCATTTGCAGTTACTTTGTAAACCGCACATAGCAGTAAGTTACGGTGGTAGTTTGTGGGCTGCGGCCGCCGGGCACGACCACCATGACGACAATCCAACAGACTGCAGGTGCACCCTAACTCAATACTATGTGCTCGTGGGGTTTGAAATAGTTTAAACTGCAATGCACATTGTGCTGCGCTTCAAAATATGTCAGTTAAAGAACAGATAGTTATTTTTATAATATAGAAATGAGCTGTAAATCTACATTAGTAACCCGGAGTTCGCCAATGAGGAGACACGGCGCTGGTTTGTCTTCTTGAAACAGGCCACGATTTTGAACCGATTGAATTTCGTAAAGATTAGAAAACAGTAATTTGTGTTGGGCCTTATGTATCTGTCAGTACGAAAACGCGAATTCTTAAGCCGCGTCTGCTGCGCCATGTTTTTGTGGTTTTTCAACGTAATGTTTTCTAAGAATATTTGTTTGCCGAAACTGACGCATAACAATACTATACAAATACTCTTTATTGCACACCTCAATTTATGAAAACAATACAGAACAACAAATAACAAGTAGAGGTAAACAACAGACGGTATTATCGCTAAAGAGCAGAGATAACAATATGTTTCATGTTCAAAAACATTGGCGCAGAGGACGCAGCTTTAAACAAGAATGCAGCGCCGCAATGCTCGGCTGGTCCAAAAACGAGACATAACGACTGAACCACTGACTTATTGTAAATCTTACTTGTATATAATGTTACTTACTTAATAATATACGTAATTAGGTACAGCTTATCATCACATCATGTGGCCATTGCACGATCAACTTAATGGCTATGGCGGTGTGTGTGTATGGAAGCATTCGCAAAATGTTATCAATTCAATTAAACGCAGCCTATTTCTCTAAGAAGTTTAACCGTCCTATTATTATATTTTACGATGATGTCGTTGATAGTTAATTTATTTTCTCCACGTGCCGTTGTAGTTTCCTTAAAACACCATGGATACAAAATGTAGGGCGTTTTATGGAATACGAGCGAGTGCTATCCCCAACAAGGTTTCAACAGTATTCCGATCGCTTACCGGACAAAGAAGATGCGTGTGAGAGCTCAGAATAAGTAGTATAGTTATAGGTGACGTCACCTGAGTGACCTCGCCCAGCCTAGCTCGAACAAGAACCAAACAAGGCCATATACGTAGCCTGCGTAAATGTAGACGTGTTTTTTCTCGTCTCGGCCAAGCCCGCGCCGGCTCCGCGACTCGGAGCGAGCCTGCACGCCTATCACAAGACGGCGCGCGAGCTCTCGATTTTTCTCGCACTATCCGTCTCTCTCTTATTAGAAAACTTAGAAAGAGAGGTATAGTGCGAGAAAAATCGAGAGAGCTCGCGCGCCGTCTTGTGATAGCTGTGCTGCAACGAGCGCCAATGACTATTTAAATCGCTGATAGATTATAAAAACAAACTAACATTAATTTTATAAAATAGCTGTAATTCTTAGATTATGTATGATATTAATAATTACCTTTAGCTATTAATAATTGAATTTTAGTGGTCTAGTTATCTCAAGTGATATAAAATACTTTTAGTATTGTAACTTCCTTTGTTTAAATAGTCAAAGCTGTCCTATGATTGAATGAGTCCCTTCCATATTTAACTCTACGGTTTGGGCTTGGGATGATAAGCTTCGCCTTGTGTATAACCAAAGAAATAAAGTCATTTGACAAGACAATTTTTTTTTTCTTCTATAAGTCATTGTCCTTTAGTTAAGAAGTGGAGTTCATTAATTCAAAGTATATTCATGTACTGCACACATTAAATGAAGGCCCTAAAACAATGGAATAAGTCAAGCTATAGTATCCGCAAAACGAAGTGGTGAGTGAGGTCGTAAAATATTAGAATCATGCTATTATTTCACAAAAAGGTTTAATTGTTACTTTTATTGCCCGACTCGCCAATGGTATTGAGGATAGTATAGTCTTGTTTCGACCGAGACACGTGCCCTCGTCAGTTGGCTGCTCCGAGCTGCAGGGTGCTGCTAGGCCTGACAGAAAGGGGCTGCTTATCTCAAACGTTCAACGGTGAATGCCAAATCAAAACATCAAAACCCTTTGACGTTTATTATTGGTTATTTATCTTATGTTATAACTATACCTAGATATTTTTCTAGCACGAACGACTTAATGTAAGTGATTGACAAAATAAAAACATCGACAGTCCTGTTATCGATAAGCAACAACTGTCCCTGTTTGCAAGAAATGTGAGCAGTTTGGGATTGAACCCTATATCTCTTCGTATAAGTAAGAGCATGTTGTTGGTGACCGTGTCAAACGCCTTGCGAAAATCAAGGTATATTAATATTACGTCAGCTTGGATACATGAAATGCATGGATAAGTAGATTAGTATTTCACGATCTCCCAGACCTAAAAGCGTGTTGGGCCTCACAGATGTAGGGTTCAATTTGAAGATAGATTACTTTGTAACTACATTATACTTACTTAAAATGAGTAGTATAGCTGCTCGCACATTTTTCAGTCAAGGAAACCTGTATGTATCTACGAAAAAAATCATCTCATTGACGGGAGGAGGGGCTTGTCCCCAACTGTGGAACACATATGTATAGGTTGACGATGAAGATATGCGATCATAATTAAAACAATTTAATCACTAATCAAAGATTTTATTTATTTATAGATAATTCCTCAATACGTCAATTACGTAAGCGGTATACATTATGTAGCCGTGTGTCACTGTAAATGTTATGTGATGGAATTAGGCACGCATAAAATGTTCCTGTTAATCCGAACTTCATTATCTGATGTCCACGATTGGGAATAAAAATATTGATTACACTTTATGCCTAGCACTGATTCGATAGTTCATACAGGGAAGGAAACATGTCCAATACGAGTACATGCCTCGTACTTGGTGATCAAGGCTTGGTCGGTCGCCGCGCTCGCGTCCGAGGGCAGCCGTTGTCACTCCACCGCCCTGGCCTCGGCTATCACTGCTTTGGCTTGTTCCACTGCTTTCCTACAAACGTAATATTTAAACGTCAATATTGCAGTGTAGCTCTCCACAAAGTTTTAGTGTCCAGGATTCCTAACCGAAATACAAAGTTGCGGATTTGTAAGACAGTCATAAGATCAATCCTTATGTACGGCTGTGAGGCCTGGACACTAACACCAAAAGAACCAGCTGATAAGAAAGGGAAAAGTTGTCCGGAAAATGTTAGGACCTATCGGACCTATCAATAGAGATGATAGAACATGAGCATGCTAGGGGGATAACGTGTTCGTCAGTTTAAAGTCGAAAACTAGCAGGAAGCGGCGCACAGCCGGCATAAGTGGAGTGCTATCGTTTCGGAAGCCAAGATCCTGAACAATGAGCCAAAATAGTCAATATTCAGCCATTATTTGGTACACCGAATGGAAGAAAAATCGGAAACTTTAAAGTAGTTATTTTTTTCCTTAAAATGGGTACAGTTTATGGTCAGCCATAAAAAAATAGTACATTACTGCAGAGGCCGGGAAACAGCAATTCGTGGATGAGTTGATTTTGTTGGATGAAGCGAAGCTGAATCCGACAATAGAGACGAATCCACGAATTGCCATTCCCGCCGAGGCAGATATAGTGCTTTTCTCCATAATTGCGAGGAAATCAAATAATATTTTGAATAATTTTAAAACAGCGAGTAGTATGTAACCTATCATGGTCCCGCCCAACTTATTTTTTTAAAGTATGTACACGGCAGGACTCATGGTGCCAGTTTCAATTAACACACAAAAAAATTAAAAACATTAGAATCGATTACAATTTTATGTTTTATGTAATTAATATTATTAAAGATTAAACGGGATTGAAATCTAAAAGCATTTTAGTTCGTTTTGAATATTATTTCGAAAATATTTTAATTTCTACTATTTGAGACATTTTTTAAAATGTCACTTCTATCTCTTGCAAAAGTAATCGTTTTGTCTATGTGTACGATACCGTACATACACATATGCATATATATGAGTAATAAGATATATGTAGGTAGAAAAATAATAAAAGACAGTTGTACGTTAGCCACCCCACGCAGCGCATCCTTGTAACAGCTAGATTTAGGAAAGTGGAAATACAGTTAAATTAAATTTATGAAGCGCGTTTTCCTTCACCAAGACCTGCGCGATTCATTACAATTAAAAAATATAAAACTTCTAACATAGCAAGTTGTTATGACAAATTGCTAGGCCTTTTGACTTACGAGCATTTGGCTGTTTGTAGTGATTTGTCTTGGTCAAAACATATGATTAAAAGGTAAAAAAGTATCTATTTGAGACATTTTTTTAAAACGTCACTTCGATCTATGCAAAAGTAATCGTTTTGTCTATGACAATTAAAAATATAAAACTTCTAACCAGTCTAACTATAGCAAGTTGTTATGATAAATTGCAAGGCCTTTAAACTTACGAGCATTTGGCTGTTTGTAGTGATTTGTCTTGGTCAAAACATATGATTAAAAGGTAAAAAAGTATACAGTAAAGGAATTTCATACATTGTCCTGGCCGCTAAAATTTTACAATAATGACTTTTAACTTTTTAAATGTGCGCTTGTCAGTAACGAGGAACTTCACGTACTATTTTTACTACAGTAAGGCGCACATTTCCGAGCATATTAGAGAATAATAAAAAAAAGATAAGTGTGGAACTGAGAACCTGTAATTGGCTCTGTACCTAATTCTATTGTAGTGTATAGTAATATTTCACGCTGTTGTCTCTTCCTTCGTGCATGTATAAATATAAATAAAAGGGCTTGTAACAATATGGCACAAGTGGCAGACAATTCATCATCATCATCATCATCGTGTGTATATACGTACATGTGCAGCGGGTTGGCCTGGTCGAGGCGGTCGAGCGCGAGCGCGGCGAGGCGCGCGAGGCGGCGCAGCGCGCGCGCCCGCAGCTCGCCCGCGCCGCGCGGGAGCGTCTCGGCGAGCGCGGCCGCCGCCGCCGCCGCCGCGGGGCCCGCGCACGCGCCCGCGCCCGTGCTCAGCGTCTCTGCAAACAAACATACTAGCTTGTATACGACACTTCTACAATAGGTAGGTAGGTAGGTAGGTATCACTTGTTCAATAGGAACTCGAACCCAGGACCTTTTTTAACTAGAAAGTAGTCATCGGTTCTTAGGAATAAACGACGGCGTCGCTGCAATGGAAATCTATATACAAAACAAAATAAAATGCGACCGCCTTTATGTAGTCATAAATTCAGCACTTGTGTACTGCGGTGACCTCAGTACTTTTAATATAATACTAAAGATTTGTTTATTTAAGTTTTAATTTGCACTAATCAGCTGTAACAGCCGTAATAGTATTTACGTTAGTAACATTCAGTACTTGTAAAGATTTATATAAATTCTGGATTTGTAAATAGATGTTTTTCTGAAAATAAATAACGTTAAGTCCGTTTGAGTATTGTATTTTGTTGGGATTCCCGGTGTGTTACATACCTATGAGCGAGAGCGCGACGTCGTCTGCGCGCAGCAGCGGCGGCGGCGCGGTGAGCGCCAGCGCGGCGCGCAGCAGCCGCACGCCGGCGCCGAGGCAGCGCCGCCAGAACGCGCCGTGACCGCCCTCCAGAGTCCTGCCACACCACATACATTGTACACTATGGCATTTCTCACATGGAGTGACGGCAACTTACTGGTTAGCAATAAGTGTTGCCCACTGCAATGCAACTCAAACTCTCACACGGCGCGACTCAACTTGTGACGATCAGTCTCGCGACGTTCACCGGGCAGACGTCTTAGTCGAACCAGTGGAGTCAAGTGATGATGAAGACATAAGCTTTTATTTATTTATATTACCGACACAGACATGCACAGACGAAAGCGTAACAAGAGAAGAATCTAAATACGGGGTGTATTTAGACCCTTCTCTTGTACATGATAACGTACATTGAAGAAAATATCAACTGTAGAGTTTAGCAAATAATTATACAGGCAAGGATATCTTTCAACTTCCTGGACGAATTTAATGTTTATGCTAGTTTTAAATCGTCAGCAAACAAGCCCGTCGAAAAAGTGAGTGAAGCCAGTAGGTGATTGACGAGAATAAGAAATAGGAGAGGGCCGAGATTGCTGCCTTTGCCCAATACCGAAGGTTACCAAAAATGGGGTAGACTTTAAGCTTTCATATTGGACATATTCGAGAGGTAATTTGCCATAAATTCGAGTAAATTTACAGAAAAACCGGACAAATATAGTATTTTGTGTAAGATATCAATATCACTGTCAACGCGGTCAAATAAGCGACATCTACTTGTTTTTTTTTGTCCAGATTATTTGCTATCAATTACACTACATTAAGAAGATTCGATGTCGTTGAGCGCTTTGGAAAGAAATCATGCTGTTCGTCGCAATATCAGCCATTTAGCTGCTTAAATATTTTTGAGTGTAAAATTGATACAAAGCCTTTTCCGAAAATTGAAAGTACAGCTATTGGCCTGTAATTTTGGACGTCTGATTTAGGTCCTGACTTATGGATAGGTAGAACCTTGGTTGTTTTCCAGGCTGAAGGATACATTTTGTTTTGTAATGTTAAATTACGTATGTATTTGAGTGGTTCGACAATTGCTTCGCGGCAGTCCTTAACAATGTAGGTACTGTGGGATTCCGTGTGGCCCTCGAGTGCCCTTGGGCCTTAACCGATTTATGGCTGTGCGAACATCGTCAACCGTAATACGCTCAACGGCGATGATTCTATCACTTATACTCCCCGCTTCTGAAGAAGCTGCAGTACGAGCGCCCTTATCCGATTTCAAAAATTCTCTCACTTGTGTATATGAACTTTCTGGATAGACACAGGCTATAGTTTATCCCGTGAGTTTGCCTGCGTTGTTTGCAATACGCGGGCGAAGCCGCAGGGGCAGCATGTAATTAATATAACTACAACTTAGAAAAGTTGAAAAACCTCCGATTTTTTCATTTCAAAGTTCAATATCTCAAAAACGGCTGAACTGATTTCGATGAAACATAGCTAAGAACACTCGGGTTAACATTATCTATGACACAAAAAAACCGCATTCAAATCGGTCCATCCGTTTGGGAGCTACGATACCACAGACAGATACACAGATACACAGACACGTTATAGTACATTGTTCAACGAGGGGCGTAAGTGGAATATTGCTAACGAGAGTCTATCAGAAGCCCGACGCCGAAGGCGGAGGGCTTTTGATGACTCGAGTTTGCAATATTCTTACGCCCGTGTTATACACAATGTTTTTCATCACATTTGCGAGGAAATAAATAACAACAAAAGACAGAAAAATGTAAGTTTCATACAGCAGCACCAATAAAAAATTGACGACTTCACTTCCAGATCAGTGCTAGTAGAGCGCGCAGTTCAATATTTCAACCAATCACAGAGCAGTATTCTTGCAGGGCGGGGCGTCGTGACCAACTAGATTTTTTTATTCAACCAATCACACAGCAACCAGATTTGCTTAAGCCAATCAGAGGGTTCTATAATTTTAAAACTAAACTTAACAGCCCGTGGGAGGTAAAACGGCTATAACTGCTCTGCACGCTCGCAAGTAATAACGCCATTGACGAGCAAGTGTGATGAAAAACTTATAACAGCCCCCTCTTTGCGTCGGGGGTTAAAAATAAGTGAGTACTGACTGGTTGAGCGGCAACGGCGGCAGGAAGACGTCGGCGTGCAGCGCGCGCTGCAAGCAGGCGCGCGCCTCCGCCGCCACGCGCGCCGCCGCGGGCGCCGCGCCCGGCAGCGCGCACACGCGCACCAGCAGCTGCCGCAGGCGCACGCACGCGCGCACGCACACA
This sequence comes from Epinotia nisella, assembly GCA_932294315.1. Lineage (NCBI taxonomy): Eukaryota > Metazoa > Arthropoda > Insecta > Lepidoptera > Tortricidae > Epinotia > Epinotia nisella. Next base: position 25,285,869 of record OW028673.1, read on the forward strand.
GGGTCCCACGCGCACTCCACTAGCTCTGCGCAACAGTTACTACGGTCACCCCCAAGCCGCAAGGGCAGCGGCCGCTCATACATTCAAGCGAGTCCAACGTATGTACGCCCGTTCGCCGCCCGGCCACCGGACCGCAGCCGAACCGCGACACGGGACAAGCTAATAATAATAATGGCAGGAATTACAACGCACTGACTTGCAAAAAGAAATCTGCCAAATAACGGTTATTATTTAAAAAGACGTAAATTAAGTTTATTTCTATATATTTACTATTATATTGAGGTACTTTTTTGTCCATCAATCAAGCCATTGGTTTGATTGTGTCACGATAATTAGTCTCACGACTTATATGGGAAATTTCTGTATAATCTTTCTATATATTTTTAATCCTGCGGGTTTGCCTGCGTTCTATGTAACAAGCGGGTAGAGTCGCGCGGGCGGCTAGTTTACCTATACTTTAATATTATAAAGAGGAATAGTCTGTGAGATGCTATGGGTAATCTCCGGAAACACTGAACGGATAAATCTTTCGCATGTGTATGGAATAGACTCTGGATGGTCATAGGCTATATTTAATCCCGCGGGTTTGTCTGCGTTCTTTGCAATACGCGGACGAAGCCGCGCAGGCAACTAATTAATTGTAGAAGAAACATTAAAAAAACGAACAAGTGTGAGTCGGATTCGCCCACCGACGGTTCCGTACAAAATTACAAATGTAGTTTTTAGATTTTTCCCTGTACTTGTAGTATGAAATAATATTACTTGCCAAATTTCATAGTTGTAGTTCAACGGAAAGTACCCTATAAATTTTGATTCCCTTGAGAGTGTCGAAATATACGTTTTACGCGGCCGTATCTTTTTTTATTAACTCAAAAGTTTGATTTTATCACGGCTTCCAGAGACTGTAAACCTGAGTATATGGTTTTAATTTCGACTCGATACCTCCTCCAGGCGTTCCGAGATAAAGAGTCTTGACAGACAAACAAACTGACAACAAAGTAATCATAGGATCACTTTGTTGTAACAGACAGATAGAACTCTTAACTGTTTAACATTGTCATCATAATAAACATTAAGGAGCGGTATCAAACCGAATGCCATACCAGTGAACTCGTGCGTCACCAATTCGGTACGAAACCCTAAAAAGTATATGTACCTGCGAGCTTGGGCAGCACGACCCCGCACACGACGGCGGGCGCGAGCAGCAGGTCGGGGTCGGCGCGCACGCCCGCCTCGCTGACCGCGCCGCCACCGCCACCGCCACCGCCGCCCTCCTCCTCGCTCGACTGCTCCGACTCGCTCGACAGCTTCTCGTTGCGCACCCCGTACATCATCACCCATCTACCACAATTACAATTGTACATTACTTACCTAGGGCGGTAAAACAAAGAATGTGAGAGCCGAAGGCAAGGGCGATAAATATGCGATCTCAGGCTTTCTTTACTACTCCCGTGTAGTACTCCCGTGGTGAGTACATAATTTAACGTCTCTCCCTGACCAGGAAGTGGGATTTCCCGTTCGCTATGCTACTTTATGGCCAGGTATAGACGTAAACCATTTAGAATATGCGAGAGATCATTATATTCCAGCCGCAGGCCTTATTATATTGATGAAACTATAAATGTGACGGATAGCGTTTACTGCATAATAAACTTAATCATTGAATAAAAAGTAAGTACAGCGATCATTTTAATAAAAATGAGAGAAGTATGTTGAACGAACACTCGCATATTTAATTTCATAACAGATAAAGCTTTTTATTCAGTGAATGACTACTTAAACTGTAATTAGCAAAATGTAATTTATAATGAAGACTATATATAAGTGTGTAATATGTAATGCATGCTGCTTGCAAATTTGTATGCCTAATGGCCAAACATAGTGATACACATATAACCATTGTACCATCTTTGTTACCTATGTTTTACAAATAAACTTTACTTTACTTTACTTTACTTTACTTTACTTTATTTATATGAATCAATAGTACATTGTTTAACGAGGGGCGTAAGTGGAATATTGCTAACGAAAGTCTATCAGAAGCCCGACGCCGAAAGCGGAGGGCTTTTGATGACTCGACTTTGCAATATTCTTACGCCCGTATTATACATACACAATGTTTTTCATCACATTTGCGAGGAAATAAATAACTACAAAAGACTGAAAAATCTACGTTTTATACAGCCGCACCAATCCAAAATTTACAACTTCACTTCCAGATCAGTGCTTGTGGAGCGCGCAGCTTCAATATTTCAACCAATCACAGAGCAGTATTCTTGCGGGGCTGGGCGGCTTGGCCAACTAGATTATTTTTTCAACCAATCAGAGCAACCGTATTTGCTTAAGCCAATCAGAGGGTTCTATATTATAAAACTAGACTTAACAGCCCGTGGGAGGTAAAACGGCTATAACTGCTCTGTACGCTCGCAAGTAATAACGCCATTGACGAGCAAGTGTGATGAAAACAAAATAGTACACTTGATATAATATTCTTCCACTCACTTGTACCAATCCATCCTTTCGTAATCTTCGTTGTCTTCGTCTGCGAGTGGATTCCACAGAATAAGCTGAAATAACAGATCATTATTGCAAATGCTGGTAGGATAAGGACAATCCGTGGTCAATTTTGTTTTTACACCCAAGTATTCTATTTCGTTGTCTTAATATTGTTTTTAACAGAACCTGGCACGATTCTTTATAATAGACTAGCTTCCGCCCGCGACTTCGTCTGCGTGGACCCGGGATAAAAACTATCCTATATTTGAATCCAGGCTACAAACTATCTACGTGCAAAATTTTATCCAAATCGGTACAGCCGTTTAGAGCCGTAACAAACATCTAAACATCCAAAGGTATACTAACCGAAAAGGTATCGTATAAGGAAATTAGCGTATTCGAGGGGCTCGACCACAACTTGAAGCGGTGGCGGCAAGAGTGCGTTATATTAGTGTGGGCGGTGACAAGCTCACGCAAGCCAAGCCGCGGTCTGAACATAATAATATATATGGTGCTCGAAAACACTCACACTTACTGCCTAAAATATTAATAGTACATTACTGCAGAGGCCGGGAAATAGCAAGTCGTGGATGAGTTGATTTTGTCGGATGAAGCGAAGCTGAATCCGACAATAGAGACGAATCCACGAATTGCCATTCCCGCCGAGGCAGGTATAGTGCTTTTCTCCATAAATGCGACGAAATCAAATAATATTTTCAATAATTTTAAAACAACGAGTAGTATGTAACCTATCATCTTCCCGTCCAACTTATTTTTAAAAAGTATGTACACGGCATGACTCATGGTGCCAGTTTTAATTGACTCACATAAAAAAAAAATTAACATTAGAATTGATTACAAATTTATGTTTCATGCAATTAAAATTACTAAAGATTAAACGGGATTGAAATCTAAATGCATTTTAGTTCGTTTTGAATATTATTTCGAAAATATTTTAATTTCTTCAGTTAATACTAATTGAGACATTTTTTAAACGTCGCTTCGATCTCTTGCAAAAGTATTCAAACTCCAACTCAAAATGATCTTTATTCAAGTAGGCCTAGTAACAAGCACATCGTTTCGTTTTGTCTATGACAATTAAAAAATATAAAACTTCTAACCAGTCTAACTATAGCAAGTTGCTATGATAAATTGCTAGGCCTTTAAACTTACGAGCATTTGGCTGTTTGTAGTGATTTGTCTTGGTCAAAACATATGATTAAAAGGTAAACAAGTATACAGTAAAGGAATTTCATTTTCCTGGCCGCTAAAATTGTACAATAATGACTTTTAACTTTTTTAAATTTGCGCTTGTCAGTAACGAGGAACTTCACGTACTATTTTTGCTACAGTAAGGCGCACATTTCCGAGCATATTGGAGAAAATCAATAACCTGAACATGTACAAAACTTTTATTTGTAAAAGGCTGTAAAATAAGAAAAACTCTAAAGATGCACTTTTTAAAATGAACAAATTTAACTTACATTATGTAAATTGTAAAATAAGTTGTATAATTACCAGAGATCGGAATTTTCGCGGCAAAACAAAACAATGTCGCAATCTAGCTAGTGTTAGAAACGTGTCTTTTATCGAAATCGAGTATTGTTATATTAAAAAAACATGCCTATATGTTTACATTATTTTATAATCATTCGCGACAGTTAATTTAAAATATGCAAAAGAAGTGGTAAGTTACGGGATTGTTTTATATGTGTTATTCCATCTAAACCTTAACTATACTTTATCATATTAACTAACAACCCTTTCTTTTCTTGGCTTTGTCGTAGTCGGGTATCAAAGAGGTAAAACTTTTAATGAAGTGACTATATCACCTCATTGAAAATAATAGACACTTCAGAAAATGAGTACCTACTCAATAGGACATTGATCTGTCTCTATACTATTTTATACAAACCTCACGTAAAAAATTGTATTAAATATTTTAATTTATTTGGTGAACCTTGTTTTTCTTCTATTGCAAAACTATCGATATCGATAAAAAAATGTTTCTAACACTAGCTTGATTACGGCAGTTTTCTGTTTTGCCGCGAAAACTCCGACCTCTGATAATTACCTACTCAACATACCTACTTTTAATTTAGCTATACATTAGATCAGTAGTTAAGAACTCCCCATCGGCACACAAACCTATTCAAGGTTTTGCCTAGATGGGCATTGTACAGTTGCCCACACTACTAAGTGACCATTCGTGAACCTTATATCAGTTGATATACTGATGGTCACTTAGGAGTGTGGGCGACTGTACTATATCATGTATTTTCTTTTTGCCTTAATCAATTAAAAAAATAAAAACCAGCCAAGTGCGTGTCGGACCACGCAAAACGAAGGGTTCCGTGCCTATTAAAAAGGTCGTATCGTCACAGAAATGTTACGGCCCTTACGTCATTTTGTTTAAGGAAGGTCGTTTGAACCGATCTTGTTCAAAATAATTTTCGGTGAAAGAATTTAATAAGCCCTATGTCCATGATTTATTTCATATTTTTAATATACACCGTTTAAAAATTAGAGGGGGGACCCAATGTTAGTGTCTTTCGGGGCTATTATCTCCGACTCTACTCACTTAATCAAAAAAATTGCTGAGAAACTTTATATTTATTTTGAAAGGCCTATCGATTGATGTGCCACGTGGGCTTTAAATGGTTTTTTTTTTTACTTATTTTTATGTATTGAGGCATCCCTAAAAAATGTTTTTAATCATTTTAATTACAAAACTATGTAGCGGCAAACAAAATACACCTACCCTCAAAATTTTATTCAATTACACCTTATAGTTATCGAGTAAAATGCCTGTGACATACGGAAGACGGACATGACGAAAGTAAAAGGGTAGGTTAGCACGGCAGCCAGCGGGTGGCGAGTACCTGGTGGCGCACGTACGGCGCGAGCAGCTTGGGCAGGCAGTCGGGCACGTAGGCGTCCGCGTAGAGCGCGGGGTCGCGGCGCCGCCAGCGCGCCAGCCGCGCGCACACGCCGCGCGCGCTGCGCCACGCCGGCAGCGCGTCCGCGAACACGCCCGCCGCCGCCGCGCGTATGCTCTCTGGAACAAACAACACAGCCGGTGTGCCAGAACAGGACGCACTCCTTTTTGCCGGATTATCAACTTATCTCGGAAATATTCGCATTTTGTTTGAAAAGCGAACACGCGGAGTGCCCGATTTTCATCCGCTTTGGCGGATTAAAAAAGTTAAAACTTCCCTACCTAAGAGTATATTAAATAACCCATACAAAAGCCATTATTTCCCGTTGCGTTAAACTTTTTAAAATTCTGATAGCGCCATACTAATATTCAGCCGAACAAAACCACCCTCGAACCGCATGGTTTTCAAGGTGATATTTTTTTAATATTTTTTTTCGCTCTTTATTCTTAATGGTCAGAAGAAAAGTAAATTAAACGTTTAAAAACGTAAGTTATTTCATTTATTTGAGAAAATTGGAACATTAAAACTAAATGTGTTTTATAAATAATTACCTACATTAAAACCGCGTTGAGTGTAAAAGATAGTGAGAAAGTGAACACCGCCTTAGCAGCTTTAAAAGAAGTCGTAGAAAGAATGCTTTCTGCTGAATCAAAGTAAAGTATCAATCATCACGTTATTTACGTATTTGTTATAACACAAAATGTAGGCGCTGCTCGCGCACAGCGCGTACGAATTAGAGTAAAGCAAATGAGCCTCAACCCGAGGCTGCTCAAATTCGTGCGCACCTTTATACCGAGCTCCATGCCGGTCATGTTTCAATTTGATAACTTCAGTAAAGAAAGTAATAAGTTCGTCAACTTAGAAAATGTGAAAAATGTAATTTCCACTCGGATCATTACTCTAGGTTTGTATCCTTGTGTGTGTTGTGTACCTTTCTCCTGTCGGTAGTAGTGTTCCTCGCTGGGCGGCAGGTCGTCGTCGCTGGAGTCGCCGTCGCGGTGCGAGCGCGGCGGCGGCGCGCCGGCCGCCGCCGCCGCCGCCTCGCGCTTCAGCCGCCGCGCGCGCCGCCGCCCCTCGCGCTCCGCTGTGCGCCGCACCTTCTCCTCGGAGTCCACCGCCTTGCCTCCGCGACCTGCACTCGCGATATTCATGCTCGTGTAAACTTCACTCATCATGTCATCCTTTACACTTAACACAAATGGGGCTTAGGACAAGTGAACATTGTATACAATCAATTTTCAGAAGAGAAATACACTGACCGCTACACTAGGCACAGCCTGCCCTGTAGGGAGCCATCTCGAAAGTGAATTTACATAATAGGTGCGAAAAGTTAAGTTTAAAGTTAACCTCTTAGCGTTTTACCCGGTTGTACCCTAAAGGAGCCCGGAGTCCGCTTTGGCACCTAATCCCAAGATTTGACGTAGGCACTAGTTTTACGAACTAAACTAGACCTTATAGGGATTAGACAGGTTTCCTCACGATGTTGTCCTTCACCAAAAAGCCACTGTTAAATATAAAATGATATTACGTACAAAGTTCATAAAATTTTACTATTCTTTCAAATATATACGATGCCACCATGCCCAGCAACGATGCCCTACGAGTTGAAACTGGGTGAATCCACTTGTTTCTGTTACGTCGTCTGAGTCCCTTTTTAATACAGAGGTTATACAGGATGTCCTAAAACTTTGCCATGCGGAGGGAAAGTACCTTAAATATTAAAGATAGATTTTTACTGAAAGAAGACTTCATGTTCATTCAAAGATTTTTGAAAAATCAATTGCCTTAACCTGGAATCGAACCCACTAAATATGAAAAAAAAGTGAAATATGGTAAATCCAGCAAAACACCTAAAAACAAGTTAGGGGTAAACGTTTTCTCTCATACATAAGCGGGCCTCGTGTAGTATTGCAGTAATTCTTCCTCGACTCGGAACTCAAGGGTGTGTTCAATTAGAAATTATTGAAACTGTCCGTTATTTTTTTTATATTATGGACTTGTAATCTTCTTGCGAGGACGGTAAAGTCGCTTTTTGGACGATTGACGTGTATACAACTCGGCCAAGTGAAATAATAGTAAATATACCTGCGGGTTTAAGGCACTCAAAACTTTTCATACAAGGAGTGGACTCGGGCTGAACCAAAAAGCTCTGGAAATCCAGCAGGAAGCAACTCAGAATTGTATCTGGGGTGTTCACAGGTCACTTCTGGGTCAAGGATTCTTGGCCAAGATGGGACTATCGGATCGTGTAGACTGTAGAATGTGTGGCGAGGAGGATGAGACTATGAAACACTTACTGTGTGAATGTCATGCCCTTGCCAGACAAAGAATGAATCACTTTGGTAACGGCTGTCCGCAACCAAAGGAATTCAAGGTGCTCCCGCTGAGCTGCATCATCCGTTTTGTGGAAACGATGGAGCGAGCTTGAGATTAGCTATAAAGGGGACGATGCACAAAAGATCCCACCGGGTGGAAGTGTATCCGAAAGGGCCCTCAAGCAGGTAGAATAAGATAAGTATACCTGAGGCGAGTGTGTCGAGCGCCTGGTCCTGCACGTCGGCGCGGCGCCGCTCCGTGAGGAACGAGCAGCGGCGGCGGTGCAGCGCCAGCGCGCGCGCCTCCAGCGCCTCCAGCGCCGGCAGCTGCGGCCAACACCCGATCACGTTTCATTATACATTCCACGGGGCATCACAACAATCAACGTGCGTACGCGAATATTCGCCTTGCCAAAGCTGAATATAACAAATTGACACCCATTCCCTATCCAGCTACATAAAAGTTTTTCCAAATAGGTGAAAACAAAAAATACAATTGTATAGTCTGCATTCAAACTTGTCATCAGAAAAATGAGGTGATAAAAAACCATGTTAAACCCTTTCTTTTAAAACTGCTTTAATTACGTAATAGCGCTAATATATGTATAATGATACTACATTTACATTCAGCCCCTGCCGCTGCCGGTTAATAATTCCGTATATACTGCTACAGCAGCATCGAGAGGAGTGTGTTGTATGTAAATGTATTCACGTACCTTTTTATGCCTTATTGTCATAGTAAGAAGAGCGAAAAAGGTACGTGAATACATTTCCCTTACTGTACATACTGCCCTAATAGTCACGCCTCTGCCGCTGCCCCTCACGCTGTAAACACACACTGCCGCTCGCGCTGCCGATCCTTTGACTTCCGCACAAAAAACCGCTCTTTTAGGGAGCGCCGGGCAGCGCGAGTGGCATTGGCAGTGGCACGAGAAGTATCGTGTTTACACGCTCGTCCTGCTCACTTCGGCCGGACATCAATGCAGCATAAGAGCTTATCTATCTTGGAAAGTGTATGAGTGCCGTAAACAGAATTGAGTGGTAAAGTAACCTTTTCGTCTAGGCACTCGATGAGGTCGGTGAGGAAGCCGCGCGCGGCCTGCGCGCGGCGGTAGGCCGCGTCGAGCGCGCCGGTGCGCGCCGCGCGGTCCGCCCGCGTCGCCGCCGCCGCCGCCAGCCGCTCCTGCCACGACTCCCTCTTAGCCAGAGTGCTCTCGCGGTCCGTCTCCAACTCCTGCAACCTATTTAACATTCAAACACTAGACGAATACTTACCGACAGTACACACGGGCATACGTTTCCTAACAAAACCGACAGGTTAGACGTCACTTGTATTCTTTGTCGATTTTCGTTATAAAGCTTACAAGTCGAAAAAAAAATCTGAAACCTATTAAATTTTCTGAGCAAAAAGCTTAGTAACAAGAGAAAATATCTACAAAGTTGAACATTATTTTGATGTTATCTTTATACTCGACTATACCTTATCATATACTTAAAATGGTATGATTATTTTTATACCAATAGACCGCCACTCGGCTCGTACCATTAAGTTTTTCGGAACTTATGTACGGAATATCATTTGATATTTACCGTTAGCTTTTCGGTGAAGGAAAACATCGTGAGGAAACCTGCATACATCTGAGAAGAATTTCTAAGAGGTATGTGAAGTCCCCAATCCGCACTGAGCCAGCGTGGGGACGACTGTCCGTTCCCTCTCATTCATGAGAGGAGGCTGTGCCCAGCAGTGGGACATATACATGGGCTGATGATGAGACCACCACTATAACTTTTAATGAACTATTTAAAACTACCTTCGCCACGCCACCGCGACTCCCGCTTGGGTGGTTAGTATGGTGCAAGCGCCGAAATGTAATATTGACCTTAACCTGGCATTTTTGGGGTTCCGTACCTAAAGGGTAAAAAGTAACTAAGACTCCACTCTGTCCATCCGTCTGTCACCAGGCTGTATCTCATGAACCGTGATAGTTATACAGTTGAAATTTACACAGATGATGTTTTCTGTTGCCGCTTTAACAACAAATACTAAAAAACAGAATAAATAAATATTTAATGGGCTCCCATACAATAAACGTGATTTTTTTGCTCGTTTTTTTAGATGGTACGGAACCCTTCGTGCGCGAGTCCGACTCGCACTTAACCGGTTTTTATTACGTACGTGAAGAACTATACTCGCTGACGCTCGTTTCATAAAACCACGATCGTGTTTTAAGGCCTCTCATTATGTACAGTCACATAAACTACTATTAGTTAAGTACCTACTTTATAGCTAGTAGCTACGCGGTGAGCGACGTTAAATGAAAGCTGCACTACGCGGTTTGTTTAGTTTTGGAGCGACGTAGTTGGTAAATAATCCGATAGTATGAACTTACCTCTCAGTGAGGGCTTCCAGCAGCGCCTGCGGGGTGGAGGGGTGCGGGCAAGAGGGCGCGGCCAGCGGGCGCAGGTGCGCCGGCGCCTCCTGCAGCCGCGGCGGCGGCGGCGCCACCGCGAACGGGTTCAGCTGCGTCTCCGCGCCCTCTGGCGACGAACAACAACATGCATCACATCTCCAACCTCCATAGCTGTGTCCACACTGGACGCATGCCTCGCCCGAGCGTGCGCGCTCAGTGTACACGTGCCTCGGGCGAGCCACGCCTCGCCCGAGGCATGCGGCCGAGCATGCGTCCGGTGTAAACACGGCTAATTAATAATAAATCATTATCAATATTAAATCAATAAACGTGTGACTAATAAATCAATATAATTTTGACGTCGCTTTCAACAAAATATCGAAAGACGCTTGGGTCGCATCAACTGTTCCTCCTTGTTATTGTTATGGTATCCATTTATTCAAGAGACTGTACAGCCATAGTTTAATGGAAATGTTGGGAACCCATTTTTAACCGACATCAATAGAATTAGAATCAGAATATTTATTTTGTTAAACATATAGGTTCTCAATTCGTTTTTAATGTTTATACATAAGCAAGTTCAGCGATAATTCTTCACCATGTTGTCCGATTTTAATGAAATTTTATTTTTTTTGTTCGAAAGCAGGTGGCAAACAAGATGTTCACATATAACTTTGACCAAAGCCTATATGCTAAACTGAGATAGGAAGTCTCGCTTCGCTCGTGTTTTTGCCGATGTTTATAAAAGTTGCGACTAGATCATTGGAAACTATTAGGTGATCCTGATCGTGATTGTATGTATTTCAATTACAATGTTTAGCTTTAAAAAGTAGGTGATTTCACATGATGGCATTTATCGTATTAAAACAGAAATAGGTGTATAGGTACAGGTGAGGGTGTGCGTGGGATGGGATGGCTTACCCGCCGGGTCGACGAGCGCGACGCGCGCTTTGTGCAGCTGCTGCGCGGCCCACTCCTCACCCTCGCTGTCCAGCTCCGAGTCCGCCGAGGCCGCCGCCGTGCCGCCTGCACACATACAATGGGCTTGTGTACTAACATTTTTTTACGATGCCATTCGAACCAGTTTTTGGAGAGGAACAAATGTTTGTATGGCTGCAACTACAACTAAAGAACATAAATACCCAAAAATGTGAGACAACGATTGACCTCGCTGGCGGTAGCTCAAAAAGCTTCATACTAAGTAATTTACCTACACTGATTGTTGTATGGAAAATCAAGTAAATTGCTGTTTCGGTCGCGAAAATACTGCATTTAGGTCCATAGTTGTCATACAATTGTGTTCCTATAAAAGCGTAAGGATTCTATTGGTAGCTTTAAATTTACTCTTGGACAGTAAAAATATGCATATCTTTTTCTTTATTTATATTTTTATAATTTATAATTTTTCTTTATTTATATTTTTTAAATTAATAATTACAATATCTCCAACTCAAATTAACCGTATTGACAATACATTACTACAAAGGCCGAGAAGGAAAGGATTGTGTTATATCAAGTAACCGTCGTCTAGTACCTTAATATAACACAAGCCTTATTGGGATTACTATAGGCCTAGTTCGATTTGTGTACCTAAGAATGTCCCCTGATATTTATTTTTATTATTTATTTATTTATTTTAAGTAACACGAGGCAGGTTATCCCTGCTCCGGAGTGGTGTACGAGTGCTTTTTCTTATATATTTTTTTATATCTTTCATATGAGAATTATTAGAAAATAATAAGTGAAATCCTAATAGTACTTTACGAAACTGTTGTATGTATAAGAAGGGTCTTAAAACGCGAGTGTTATGGGTTGCGCATAATTAAATACGCCACAAGCGTTTTAAGACCAAGTTATATACTTACGCATACAACACTTTTTCTGCGACAAAATTTAAATTCTTTTACTGCTCACGCAATTTCTTCAGGATTGCAGTTATTTTCTTCTTCAAGCATTTTAAAGGTAACATACACTTTTTTCTTCACAAAGACAATAAAATCTTAATAAGTAATAATATCTAACAATTATAATAATAACAATCATCTTTCGTCTTTTCCTTTTGAACTGGATTTATGGTGGCAAATTAGAAATTTAATATTGCTTGCTACCCGAACCAAATCGAATCCGGATCCGAACCGAATCCGGTCTATTTATATTTATAAATAATACAAATAATTGATAAAACATGTACATTAACACAATCCATGATAAATTATTTTTATTTTAGTAAATAATTTATATTATACGAATGTTTCATCGTAAATAAAAAGTCTTTTTATTTCAAAATATTTTTTTGAGAAGTTTGTCACTGCAATATAAAAACCGATTTCTTTAAAAAGTTTGATGTTTACATGGTGGTAAACAGGTGCTATTATGAAAAATGTATGAACCGTAACAACACGCTAAATAGTGATTTTATGGGCCATAGAGCAACAAGTTTTCGACGCTTTATCATCGGTGTCATTGTATTCGAGTTAGTGCCTATATAAATGGTACATATCGGTACAGGAGTAGAAAAAATCTTAACAGGGATTGTCTGTTTCGTATTACTAGACGGTCTTCAACACCCTTGGCAGGCAATTCTTTGCTTCCCAGCCTTGTAGCAATGTACCATTATTAGAGTCGTTACGTTAGGTAGGTATATAATATAATAATAAGGTGTGTATGAGTTTGTACGTTTGGGTTTGTCGGTGGGCAGATCCAAGCCGCGCACGTGGATGCGGCCCTCGTCCTCGTCGTCGCCGGAGCCGTCGTCGCGCTGCAGCCGCGAGCCCGGCGCCGCCTCCGCCACCGGGATCACGTCCCCGTGCTCGCGCGCCTGCACACGCCACTCACATTACCACAAACACATGGGGTGCCTGTGCCGTGCCCTCAGACACCTCCGCAACCGGGCAACCACCTAGCAGGGACGCATGGAGATCACGGGAGAGCCCCGTCATCACCATGCGTTCCAGCAAACATTCAATAGGCTCATTCAAAAAATATAGGCCCATCGAAACACTTCACAACAATTACTTGGTGTCTGTTCATCTGTCACAGTCAGTTTTTTCAGAGACAAATTGACAAGGAACTAAAATTTGGTATAAATATAGTCATTGATGGTCTTATTCATTTATTACAAACAAATGAAGCTAAAAAAGGTCATCATCATCATATCAGCCGAAATACGTCCACTGCAGGACATAGGACTCCCCCAAAGCGTGCCAAAGTGACCGGTACTGCGCCACCCGGATCCAGCGGACTCCCGCGACCTTTACCAGGTCATCAGTCTACCTTGTGGAGGGCCTACCCAAAGGTGAAAAGGTATAGGTATATCCTATTTAAAAGTGCAGTCCTGGGGGTCTTTAGGGGTTAAACATTTTTTTTCTTTACCAGCTGCAGGATAAAGTGCTAAATAAATAGTCTGTCAATAGACAGGCAACTGGAAAACGAGATTTTTTAACTGTCCCTACTGGAGTACTCCAATGGGTGGGAACTTTGTTTCTCCAAGTAAAAATAAATAGAACTGATTATCATCGGTCGGTGGTGTACAGAGATCATCAGGTACTGATAAAACAGATGAGAATAGCCCCAGCTCAAACAACCCATCAAACTTCATGCAAACATCATCTTAGTGAAAAAAAGGTAGTACAATTCCAACTCCACTTGATTTTACTATATATTATCACCTGCATCAATTATTCAATAAGAAAGAGAAAGCGCGTTTTAATCCGCAATAGGCATAATTCCTACGGTTTATTTCGAATCCTTTTCGAACTAGATTGTAGAGAGGATCAAAAGTTTGTACAGGACCAACTACAATTAAAGGACATTAAATAGTCTAAAACGGAACTTGCTGCCGGCAGCCGAAACGCCCCATACTAATTGACATAGAAGTATGACGTCACCGTTTTCTATTTGTACTAATCATTGTATGGAAAATCAAGTACATTGCTTTGGTCGTTAAATACTACGTTTAGGTGCATAGTTGTCATACATGTGTACATATACTTTTGGACTGTAATAAGTCGCTGCCGCAATATTACAAGGTTGTATGTTAATTTTTTTCCATAATGTTAGTTATGATTAGTACGTAATTCTGCGTGTCTTTAGCTATATTTTACTGAAACCTGTAACTTAATATCGTCAACTAATAGTCCAAAAATCCCGACGTTACATGGTTCTATGTTATGGTTATAAAACTAACAAGGGCAACAAGGTTCTATGTTTGTTTGATTGTCCACTAATCCACTAATAGTTAAAAAAGTTTACTGTGCTATTTGGATTGAAGCTACTGCGGGCAGAGGCCGGAATGATATAGCAAGTGCTATGTTTGCAATTTTAAAGCAAGTTTTAAATGAAAACCCCCAATTTAGCTCAATTATACTGTGGAGTGATAGCTGCGTGCCACTGAATCGCAACAGCTTCATGAGCTTTGCGATGAGATGTATTTTAGGCAATTACCCAAATTTGAGAGAAATCTTCATGAAATTCTCGACTCCTGGACATATCTGTATAAAAGAAATTGATAATGTGCACAGTTGTATTGACAGAGTCTTGAAAAAGTCTGAATATTCATTATCATCATCATCATCATATCAGCCGAAAGACGTCCACTGCTGGACATAGGCCTCCCCCAGAGAGTTCCAAATTGACCGGTCCTGCGCCACCCGCATCCAGCGGACTCCCGCGACCTTTACCAAGTCATCAGTCCACCTTGTGGGGGGCCTACCCACGCCGCACCTTCCGGTACGTGGTCGCCACTCGAGAACCTTTCCGCCCCAACGGCAATCGGTTCTACGTGCAATGTGCCCCGCCCACTGCCACTTAAGTTTAGCAATTCGGAGGGCTATATCGGTTACCTTGGTTCTGCTGCTATCCACTTAGTATAACCCTACCGCATCATACAAATGAGTAAAAACAACTTCCCAGATTTTCAAAAAGCAGGTTCGAGGCTTAAATACGCACTGGTGCCGTTCTCTAAAGTGACGGTATTAAAGTTCACTCAATCGGTATTTGAAGTGAGCTACAAACAGTCTCACACAGAGGAAACATATAACAAAAAAATTAAAACCCCAAAGAATCCGAAGGCAGAATAACGGCAATATTTGTGGTACTCCAAAGATTAAAAAAAAACCCGTTGAAGGAAAGAGAAAAATAGATACTATCAAATCAATGTACAGGTGGATGCCACGAGCAGATGTGGAGTACTACGAAATTGTTTTTAACGAATAGTAAGCCAAAACGGAACTCATTAAACATAATACTATATTGAAAAGATCTAAATTAATACCCTGTATACCGCTCGCCTGTGGCTCGGCGTCCAATCACCTGCTCCCTCTATATATATATTCATTTTTCCGCTTTCAATAAATAATTTTATTTAGTACTAAATACTACGCTAGAGACAAAGTCCTATGTTACTCAACAGAATGTTTACCTAACGGGACCAAAGTTCTATGTAAATAACAAATTGTTTATATTTAATTAATAATTGAATTATTAAGGCGTATTTTTGTATTTTTGGCATAAGTATATTTGTGTTTCAACAATTGACATATTCGTTTATCTACCAGATACCAGCGAAATATAGTTATACTTATTTTCAAAGCTAATTATCTCCGTTCGATGTTTATGTAACATACAACCTTGTAATATTGCGGCAGCGAAGTGTCTACTCGTATTGTATTTCTTTGTTCATTTACATTATTGTTTTAAAGTTTTTTTTACAAAAAAAAACATTTTATTTAAATTAAAGTGTAATGATCATATTGTCAGTATTAAATTTACTCTTGGACGATAAAAAAATACATTTTTTTTCTAATCTGTCAAGTTCCGTATCGTTTTATGATTTTGTTTATTTTGTACTTTACACTTTATTCCAATAATTTGATTGTTTACTATCCGTATAGCAACACTACGTAATGAATTTTAACATGAGGAAACTACGCTATGGTCTGACGTGATGAGAACGTTAAGTCAGAGTGGCCGTGGTCCATCGACGCCAGCCTGCAACGTGTGCGATTATACTTAATAACTGAAAATGTGAACCTAAGCTTACCATATACTCCTCAGCAGATACTATGCTGTAATTTTGCTCTCTTACAGAAATTACTTACCTAGTGTTGTGGTTGTATGAAAATACGGTTAATATTAACGTATATAATTTAAAATTGAATGTAATCATCTGACCAACTAACTTAACTGACTATTAGTAGTAGTTGTCTGATTGAAAGTGTGTCATGAATGGTGTTTGTTTATAATTATAAACGATGCGTTATGTAATGGTGTGGTGTTCGCGCGGTGGTCGGACGGGCGCGCTCTGCGCGGGGTCCCTCACCTCTCATACCTGCTGTCGAGTCTTGCGCGCCGCGTGGATGAGCGCCGCGTCGGGGATGAGTCCCGGCGCCACGGCCAGCGCCGCGCGCACCGAGTCGGCGCGGTACCGGTGGAACCCCCTGTTATCCTCCTCCTGCTCCGCGTCCGGCTCCTCCTCGCTGCCCGACACGTCGCCCGCCCCGTCGGCCGCCAGCGCTTCACGCCCCGACAATATCAGTCCTTCCAAACTAGCTTTCTTCTTTTTTACTTTTGTCTTCTCTTGCTTATCGGGACTGACTGGCGATTCCTTTTCCTATTTATGAGCAGAAAGTTACAATTCAAATTAAAAATAATAACAACTTTTGAATAAGCTCTGTTGTAACATACACGATTACCTACTACAATTATAAAAAATAAATAGTACACAGATTCATGAGTTAGATTAGCTTAATTAGTAGGACAGTACCCTTGAGTGAATGGGTCCAATTGGTCCGGAGACATTACCTCATTGTTGGTGTGGAAGTCATATTTGTTATTGTCACTGTCATTGGCCCGTCTTTTCTCCCGGTCGCGGCGTTTGGCGAGCCTCTTGCTCTGTGATGATTTCTTCACAATGAACACTTCACCATCTTCTTCTAAAAAAATATTCATTCTTAGTAGGTATGTTAAATACTATTTATACAAACCATTACAGAAACTTTGAATAAATAATTGTGCAGCAGCAGGGCAGACACCTTTCTAATGAATCACTAGTTACAAATACAATGACATATTAACCTGCTCTTACTTTTCTCCTGTTCAAGCTTTGATGCTAATGTTTGCAATATTAAATAATCAAAGGAGCCGCATTAGGACCTTTTTTGAAGATATGAAATGAAATTTATTAGAGTATTCTTGTTAAGCCTTTTTTTATACAGTTTAATTTATTAAGTTGATTTTTATTTGACATTACTTACTGACATATGATCTAACAGGTCTCTATTTCATCAACACGAAAATTGCCACCTGTGACAATGACAATTTGCCGAATATTTCTGGTTCAACAGGTATATTAGGGTTGCTGTACAGCATCGTTACTTATTTTACCACTGTTAACAAGTGTAATTGGTGTAAACTGTTCTTGTTTTAATCGAACAAGCCAGCAAAGTGAACGAAACTTCAGCTTGGGCTAAACTCGTTTGTCCGGTGTCCCGCCGCCGTCCGGAAGTTCTGTTCTCCTCTACAGGTCGCATTTCTCAAACGATTCTAGTGACATTTTGTGAGCAGGTTCATTCATTATACAGATTTTTTTTTGGAGTCAAAATTTACAAAAAAAAAAAAACACTGAGGAACGAAAAACGTTTATCAGTGTTTTTTTTGATAAAGACCGCCTCGCATGTTCTATAGCTCACAGAGCCACTAAGATAAGATAAGATAAGCTTTTATTTCCTTATAGGTAACAGTTTTAAACATATTTTATTTATTTAAACGTTATTGCACAAATATACAAATAAAAGTACAATTGGCGGACTTAATGCCATTAGCACCAGTCAACCATTGGGCTAAACAGAAACTTTAGTGGTGCAGGATCTTAAATACTGAAACTAGAATGGAAACTTAAATCAATTAATTTCATGAATATACATACTTATATAATGCATACATTATAAACTTACTTATACATACTTAAATACATACAATTTTATGTACCCGCACAAAGATATCACGAGGATCATCAATCTTAAATAGTAGAAAAGAGATGCTTACGCAACTTGCGTTTAAACGACAATTTGCTCCGAGATTGCCTGGCGGTAAGAGGGAGATCATTCCACAGACGAATAGCCTGAACAGCGAAGGAATTTGAGAGGAAACCAGTACGGTGAGACAGGACAGAAAGTTTAAGACTCCTGCATGTACGGAGCTCGCAACCAGGACGGGGTGTAACAAATTGAAATTTAGATTTAAAATATTCCGGTGGTGCTGGGCCAAATAGGATGGAATAAAGTGTGCACAGAATCCTGAAAGACCTGCGCTCGCGAATTGGAAGCCAGTTTAGTTGACGACGGTAGGCGGATATGTGGTCATATTTTCGAAGGCCGAAAACAAAACGGATACAGTTATTCAGAAGCCTGTCCAGTCTACTTAGGAGCTCCTGGGTAATGTTGGAGTAACACACATCAGCATAATCAATAACAGGTAATACTAACGCTTGAATTAGCAGAGTTTTCGTGCTGACTGGGAGAAAGTTCTTAAACCTATAAAAAGATCTCAGCATATTGGTGACCTTGCGGCTAACGACAGACACCTGAGGTGCCCAGGTGAAACCACTATCCATAGTCAGGCCCAGATTTCTCACTTCCGCTGCGAAAGGAATTATGATATCTTCGTACATTACTTTCGGTAAGTGTTGTGTGTCAACTAGTGTCAATAGACGAGGGCTTCCAATTAAGATGGCCTGACACTTGGTAGGATTGACATTAATACCAAAACTACGAGACTTGTTGGAGATACAGTCCAGATCATTATTAATTTTACCTATAGCAGAACTAAGGCTATCGGGGCTAGCTTGTGTGTAAATTTGAAGATCATCAGCATATAGATGGTGAGAGCATGTAATTTTAGAAGTAATGAGATTAATAAAGACAGAAAAAAGAAGAGGGGAGAGAATGCCGCCCTGTGGAACGCCAGAGGTAAGTTCACACCAATCGGAGATAGCATTATTAGCGCGGACCGCCTGAAGATATGAGGAGAACCACGCAGCCACTGTTGGAGAGATATTTAGATATTTTAAAATCGCAACTAAAAGGTCATGATTGATTTTCATATTTTGTGCTCTTTCACTATTTTAATTCTCTATTTTTTTAAATATTCTTCTGCATAAGTACCGCCTATAGCGGTGAAAGCCTCCTCCAAAGCTTTCCCGGTTTCCCTGACTTTTTTTGTGACCTTTGTCTTCTATGATGATTCCTTCTCTACTCCTCTTGTTTCTGATAAGCCAATAATAATATCCAAATTTATTTTTGAAATTGCATATTCAAGTTCAAATAATTCTTGATTCCCTTGCTAATGATCTGACAACGAAATTGAAAATGTCACAACATTGAAAACAATTGTATTTTTATTTCTAACAGTCTTTGTTGTTGGGTAAGCAGTACTAGTAATAAATAAATAAATAAATAAATCAACCCAGCAAGATACCTCAAATTGTCATTGTCAGGTGTCAATTGTTCAGTTGGTGAAATAGGTAATCTTTATAAAATTAGGCCTAAACTCATAAACGAATGCTGCATTGTTGAAATCCTATTATCTGGTGGCACCATAACACTGTATGTTCAGACTCTCATGGAGGTCCAATTTCGCTTCTTTTAAATATAATCAGGCATTGTGTGCAGTAGCAATGACAAGGACATAGGCCAAAATATTGCATTAATATGCCACACATAATCCTAAATATGTTTGTTGTGCCATGTACAGACTTCAGAAAGCATTCAAAAGTATTTTTAAAGCAGCCAGAATACCGGGCAAAGCACCACGGAACACCGGGGTCACTACCGGAGGCCGACAACAACATAGACTCTGCTAGACTTCCTGGTGGAACTAGGTTGACACGAATAGAAGTACAATAACCCATACGCAAAAAAGTAAGGCTTAAGTAAGGGTGGGTTGCACCAAACCATCTGTAATCGTAAGCAGTGTTAGTTAAAATTGGAATGTATGGAAAGTTTGACATGTTTCTATGAAATGACCGCTACCGGCACCATATCAAACATTGATCGGTCCATAATTGTAAATTGAGCTCACCCTTAGGGCGAGTTGCACCAAACTGTCTGTAATCATAAGAGGTGTTAGTTAAAATCGGAATGTATGGAAAGTTTAACATGTTTCTATGAAATGACCACTACCGGCACCATATTAAATGTTGATTCGTCTGTAAGTTGGTGCAGCTCACCCTTAGGGCGGGTTGTACCAAACTGTCTATAATCATAAGAGGTGTTCGTTAAAATCTGAATGTATGGAAAGTTTGACATGTTTCTATGGAATGACCACTACCGGCACCATATTAAATGTTGATTGGTCTGTAATTGTAAGTTGGTGCAGCTCACCCTTAGGGCGGGTTGTACCAAACTGTCTATAATCATAAGAGGTCTTAGTTAAAATCTGAATGTATGGAAAGTTTGACATGTTTCTATGGAATGACCACTACCGGCACCATATTAAATGTTGATTGGTCTGTAATTGTAAGTTGGTGCAGCTCACCCTTAGGGCGGGTTGTACCAAACTGTCTATAATCATAAGAGGTGTTCGTTAAAATCTGAATGTATGGAAAGTTTGACATGTTTCTATGGAATGACCACTACCGGCACCATATTAAATGTTGATTGGTCTGTAATTGTAAGTTGGTGCAGCTCACCCTTAGGGCGGGTTGTACCAAACTGTCTATAATCATAAGAGGTCTTAGTTAAAATCTGAATGTATGGAAAGTTTGACATGTTTCTATGGAATGACCACTACCGGCACCATATTAAATGTTGATTGGTCTGTAATTGTAAGTTGGTGCAGCTCACCCTTAGGGCGGGTTGTACCAAACTGTCTATAATCATAAGAGGTGTTAGTTAAAATCGGTATGTATGGCAAGTTTGACATGTTTCTATGGAATGACCACTACCGGCACCATATTAAATGTTGATTGGTCTGTAATTGTAAGTTGGTGCAGCTCACCCTTAGGGCGGGTTGTACCAAACTGTCTATAATCATAAGAGGTGTTAGTTAAAATCGGTATGTATGGCAAGTTTGACATGTTTCTATGGAATGACCACTACCGGCACCATATTAAATGTTGATTGGTCTGTAATTGTAAGTTGGTGCAGCTCACCCTTAGGGCGGGTTGTACCAAACTGTCTATAATCATAAGAGGTGTTGGTTAAAATCAGAATGTATGGAAAGTTTGACATGTTTCTATGGAATGACCACTACCGGCACCATATTAAATGTTGATTGGTCTGTAATTGTAAGTTGGTGCAGCTCACCCTTAGAGCGGGTTGTACCAAACTGTCTATAATCATAAGAGGTGTTAGTTAAAATCGGTATGTATGGCAAGTTTGACATGTTTCTATGGAATGACCACTACCGGCACCATATTAAATGTTGATTGGTCTGTAATTGTAAGTTGGTGCAGCTCACCCTTAGGGCGGGTTGTACCAAACTGTCTATAATCATAAGAGGTGTTAGTTAAAATCGGTATGTATGGCAAGTTTGACATGTTTCTATGGAATGACCACTACCGGCACCATATTAAATGTTGATTGGTCTGTAATTGTAAGTTGGTGCAGCTCACCCTTAGGGCGGGTTGTACCAAACTGTCTATAATCATAAGAGGTGTTAGTTAAAATCGGTATGTATGGCAAGTTTGACATGTTTCTATGGAATGACCACTACCGGCACCATATTAAATGTTGATTGGTCTGTAATTGTAAGTTGGTGCAGCTCACCCTTAGGGCGGGTTGTACCAAACTGTCTATAATCATAAGAGGTGTTAGTTAAAATCGGTATGTATGGCAAGTTTGACATGTTTCTATGGAATGACCACTACCGGCACCATATTAAATGTTGATTGGTCTGTAATTGTAAGTTGGTGCAGCTCACCCTTAGGGCAGGTTGTACCAAACTGTCTATAATCATAAGAGGTGTTAGTTAAAATCTGAATGTATGGAAAGTTTGACATGTTTCTATGGAATGACAGCTGCTGGGGCAATATTTAACATTGGTTGGCCTGTAATTGTAAGTTGGTGCAACCAGTCCTAACACTATTCATAAGATTAAGGAGCTAAACTTCAGCAAACTGCACAAATTGCTGCACAAAAGCTTGAGGGTCTGTATAATGTACACACACATCCAAATAATTCGCATGCACTATCATTCTCTTGTTTTTAATTTAATACTACAAGAGGGACAAACCACAAAATCTTTATCTTGTTGTTACGTGTGAAACATAATGACGTGTGAAAATAATTTCGCGAATTACATTATTAACTGCTAAAAATAAAATAATACTGTCTGACATAGTCTAAACTTATTATTGTTCATGCGAATTTTTCCTAACCCAACATACCATACATTTCCCAGAGAAGATACAATAATGATAAATGTTAAATGTAAGGTTGTGATTCCCATACCTTCGTCAGCAAAACTCAGCAGCGGAGTGCTCTTGACAGGTTTCTCTTTCTTGCCTTGACTGATGACTGGCGGAGGCGGCGGCTCGGGCTCGAAGTCATCATCATCGTCCACGCAAAATACACGCCTTTGAATCCTTTTAGGCTTACGAAACAATGACATCTTGCAAAGGGTTCCTATTCTTATTCCAGTGGAAGTTTTAGTCATATAGTTATCACGTCTGTAAGAATCAAATAAGTAGTTGACGAGTGTGTGGTCATATTTCTGCAACACTAAAGCGTTTAGTCACATCCACTTGCAGTGTAAGATCGTAATTTTTCCAGATCCAATCCAATATGTATAATATAAAGTTAGTACTCAACTACTCGGTGCTTTTACTTTTCTCCTCCCTCATTTCATCACTTGACTTCACTTCGTTTGCGTTTGGTTGGGTTTGAGAGTTTTTGACACTGACTATGTCCGGCTCGTTTGAGACATAATAAAAGGTTGCCATTGCAAAGAAAACAATCCGACAGAGTTTTAAGGTCATTACACACATAGCAATAAGCGTATCCCAACGGGCCAGCATAGCTGTCAGAGGGCCTACCGCGAAACGAAATTCGTTTTCGTTTCACGGTAGGCCCACTGCCGTGTAATTTCAGCCCGTGTATTGCGTCGATAGAGGATTCCATTAATAGAGTCCTAGCGCATCTCCGAAAGGGATGGTGGTAAATTAACCTGACTAAACTAGTGGCTCTGTGAGCTGTAGAACTCGCGAAACTGTTACTAGCAAGTGCGATAGAGTTGTACTCTGTTGCACTTGCTAGTTCGAGCGACAAAGAGGGAGATACATGAATGAAAACGAATATCGTTTCGCGGTAGGCCCTCTGCACGGCTATCACAAGACGGCGCGTGAGCTCTCTCGATTTTTCTCGAACTATACCTCTCTGTCTAAGTTGTCTAATAAGAGAGAGACAGATAGTGCGAGAAAAATCGAGAGAGCTCGCGCGCCGTCTTGTGATAGCCGTGCTGGTCACAAAATGCTTTTGCCTGCTTCACGAGAATTAGTTGAGAAATGTGACCTGTAGAGGAAAACAGCAGGACAGCCGGATAGCGGGACACTTTCAAGCTGCAACGGAGAACTTCGTTCGCTTCACTCGTCTCCGTTTTGAACCCTAAAAAGAAGAACTATGACAAGGACGACGAATAATATTTCCTTTTCTGTCGTACTTATCGAGATGTGTATGCTACCATCTCGCTCGGACGTGGCATTATTATTACCATAGCTTGTCCTGAGTATTATAGGTCTATGACACGGGCTGAATCACTTGGCGGCCGGCCTACCGCGAAACGATATTCGTTTTCGTTCGTGTATCTCCGTCTCTGTCGCACTTGCTAGTTCGAGTGACAAAGAGGGAGATACACGAACGAAAACGAATATCGTTTCGCGGTAGGCCCTCTGCATGCAGTCCTGCCGATATCGGCCCGTGTAACGTCTCCTTTTATGCAAAGCGCTTCGCGTAGTTGTACGGACGGTTTGTTCAGTGTATATTTATTATGGCAATACTGTACAAAAGCAATGCGAAGAAAAAAAGTTGCTAGATCCTCCACCTCCATTTCAATTTTGTCTCGCACGCAGTACATGCGTTAGTCGTTTTGGTGAGTGTCTTAAATCTTGATTTATCTTAGCAATCCTCGAAATTAGAGCAGTTAGCCACAACTAGCACAATATTTTCATTCTAAGAATTGTATTTACAGTGATATTTTGTCCTTCTTAAATATATTTAGCGATTACACGTTTCTAAATACTTATTCTAACCTTTTCAGTCCTTAAATTTCTTCGAAGTCCCTAACCACTTCAAGATGGGTAGGGAGGACAAAGCTTCCTGGAAGTCCAATTACTTCGTTAAGATTGTCGTGAGTATATCCGTAATTCGTAAACAAATTGTTTGACATTACACATGTTGGTTGCCGTTATTAACTTACTTATTGTTTTCAGCAACTGTTGGACGAGTACCCAAAATGTTTCATAGTGGGTGCAGACAACGTGGGGTCGAAGCAGATGCAGCAAATCCGTATGTCACTGCGCGGACATAGCATCGTGCTGATGGGCAAGAACACCATGATGCGCAAGGCCATCCGCGGGCATCTTGAGAACAACCCGGCGCTCGAGAAGCTGCTGCCGCACATCAAGGGCAATGTGGGCTTCGTGTTCACGCGCGGCGACCTCGTCGAGGTAACCGACCTTCATTTTTCATAGGTTTGCATGCTGAGCGGCCAATCATTATTTTGTGATGACTCACGCTCTGCGCCAAATGATGGTTTCTAATGTGGTTGTTTTTCTGTAAAAGGTGCGTGAAAAGCTGTTGGAGAACAAAGTGCGCGCCCTGGCCCGTCCCGGTGCCATTGCTCCTCTGTCTGTCATCGTCCCAGCGCACAACACTGGTCTTGGGCCCGAGAAAACTTCTTTCTTCCAGGCCCTTTCCATCCCTACTAAAATTTCAAAGGGTGAGTATATTGATTAAGGCTGTAGACAACAACTAATGTCTGTCCTAATACCTGTGAGCTTAATATTTGCTCCCTGGCTTCGCTTTCAGACCACAGTAAATTCTTCAAATTTATCCTAGTGTGATATTTGTTATTAATAATTGCACTGGCATTTTGAATATACAAACTCAATTAATTTTACGTTTTACTCGACTTGGTCACTGCCATGCCCCCAGATTTGTTTTGGTGAAATGAAATGTGACATTGTGTATCTAAATGTACAGGTACAATTGAAATCATCAATGATGTGCACATCCTGAAGCCGGGTGACAAGGTGGGCGCCTCTGAAGCCACACTGCTCAACATGCTGAACATCTCCCCCTTCTCGTATGGTCTTGTGGTTAAACAGGTAACTATGGTGATCAGTATAACCCAAAGCATTGAGTCCAGTTTGCATATCATTGGCAGTCTGGAATTTGTCTTTGGTAAATCATTTTGCATTTGGTTGTCCCAAGAAATTTATGCTTAAGATATTGATTTTGCAAAACAAATGCACACAGCTGTTCATAGCATACTCGTACATGTTTGTGTATAAATAGCTCTGTGAGCATCGTGTGAGAAGAATCTGTGACATTGGTTGTGTAACCACCAGTAATAACAATATTGTCTTGATTTTAGGTGTACGATTCAGGCACCATTTTCACGCCAGCCATTCTTGACATCAAGCCTGAGGACCTGCGTGCCAGATTCCTGGAGGGTGTGGCTAATGTAGCTTCCTTGTCACTGTCTATTGGATACCCGACAATTGCTTCTGCGCCACACTCCATTGCTAATGGTTTCAAGAACCTCTTGGCAATTGCTGCTGTCACTGAAGTTGAATTCAAAGAGGCTACTACTATCAAGGAGTTTATCAAGGTGGATTTTTTAATTCTAGCTTAAACACTGATTCTGAACTTATATTGGGTTTACAATTGTGTTAATGGATTTACCGAATCATGAATGTATGTTACATTTTAATCAAAATTGTTATTTATTCCTGTTCATGTAACAGAATAAGACTCTCACATAGAATTAACTCAACATCTTATTAATTATCAAACTTGGAGAATCCAATTGTCTGTTCTAATACCAAGGAATTGTTATTATTAACTCCTTGGCTTCGCTTTCAGACTAAAGCATTGATATCCTTCAAATTTATCCTAGTGTGATTACACCTAAAATTGGGCATTGCACTGGCATTTTGCAGGAACAAATCTATGTTGTGTTCATAACTTAAATTATGTGCTATTAGAGCAAGTAATCACAAAGTATAATGTTTTCAGGATCCGTCTAAGTTTGTAGCTGCAGCTGTGGCCGTCGCCCCTGCCGCCGCGGCCGCCGCGCCTAAAGCCGAGGAAAAGAAGGTGGAGGAGGAGGAGCCTGAGAGTGACGACGACTTGGGCTTCGGCCTCTTCGACTAATCCACTAAGGGCGTGTGCGCTCGTTTGCACGCTTGTAGGGTGTCAACGCCGCCGGGTTGGACGCCCAAATGGCGGCTGACACGTCTCATTTGTGTGAATAAAGCCACTATGGAATAAATTACTTTTTATTTCCGTAATTGTAAGGTCACATTCATCGCATGCTCCATTTTACTCTCAATACGCTATACAGTAAACCGTGCAGCACGACGATCACAAGACTTCTCTCTTATTAGAAAACTTAGAAAGAGGTATAGAGCGAAAAAATCGAGAGAACTCGCGCGCATTCTTGTGATAGCCGTGCAGGACGGTCCGAGAGCTGTGTCACGGCGACAGGCGCAGGCGGGCTAATCTCATTTGTTCCCGCCTTTTTGAGAACGCTAGAATGAAGCCCCTCGGGCCCAAAGAGAATATAACCACTACGTTTAGATAGATATAGATTTTGAACAAAATCGGACCGTATTTAAACAATTTCAAGATAGCGGCCACTTTTTGAAAATCCAACCTCTTGATTGGAGTCCTCGAACCTTCAGCTCAGCTGGCCGCCGTTTCTAAATTTATTTCTATTTAAAGATCCGAGTGAGAGTGTGTTTATAAAATAACTACATACCTACTTATGAAATGCTTGAAAATGAAACGAGAGTAATTATAAGAAAATTAATGTCCAAACATATTTTGACAACCCTGACTCTTGAGTAGTTACGTGCGGATGCGTAAATTCTACTATTATTATGGTACCTGTACCTACCATCGAGCTGGTCTGATGCTGGAGCCAGAGAGGAGGCCATTAGCCGAGGCAAAATACGGTTTCGAAAAACATTAATTTATAATAGCGTTTTTTTTGTTTATTTCATTTTAAAACATTATTCTAAGATGCTTTATTCAAGAATCCACCTGGAAGTAATTATATAGATTTAAATTAAACATTCATTGTCTTTTTTATTTTATTTATATTGAATATTGTAAAGCAAATGTAAATGAACCTAAATAAAGATAAAAAAAATATTAATATTTATCCGGACTCTTTAGGAGGTAATTAAATATTGATTTTTTTGATGGGGTTTGCCTCTAGGTAACAATTTAATTGATAATATATCCGTTACATTAAAAAAATTTGCTATTATAAATTATTTCCAAATATGTCATTTTTTCCATACAAGTTGTCAGTTCATTGCCTGGACTGACAACTTGTATGGAAAGAGAGACTCTAAACTGACCAAAATAAAACCGGGCGGCGTCTTGGGCTCGTTAGAATTCTCTCAATGAGTAGTAAGGTAGGTAGCTAGGTAATTTTGCAAAAAAAAGTACAGTACATACAATTTTATATTAATGATTGACTTCTTAGTACTTTTTTTGCAAGATTTCGGACAAGAAATAAAAAGAAGTTAACTTTAGGGCAAGACAAAGTTTTCTTTTCTGTTTCATGTATGCTCTCCAAATCATTATTATTATACAATTTGAAAATGTAATGCATTACGCCGAACACTGTTACATACACAGCAATTTTATAATAAGACATTTTATTTATTTAAGCTTTTATTGTTCCCTATACATTTGAAATAGATACTTATATAAACATGCAAACTCTAAATACCACATGTACAATCTGCCAATCAAGTTTAAGTAACATCAATATCAATCATAAGTTTAAAGGATCCATCAGAGTCCACACATCGCAATATGTTGGCAGAGCCACCTCGGACCGTGGGTAGTTTGGGGTCTGATAGGAATGCCATTCCATCAATGAAGCTATCGCTCCTGTTCGTTTGAACTTCACATGTGCCCTTCACTAGTTCAATGCTGTACCAACACAAAATTGCATTAGCATTGCCATCATTCAAAATAGGGACATTGACCACACCAGATGCCATCATACTAGTAAATGTTCCTAAAACTATTGGGGCCGACAATTCAGTATAGTCTATAGTTGTGAAATCAAGACTATAGTTCTGTGATACTTGGAACTTATTGACATGCATGGCAATTTTGTATTTAGAGACATTTTCGTCATTAACTCTATTGTTTCTGTCAAGCCAGGGGCTGTCCACAAGCTGCCCCATCAAGTTCACTGTAGCAGGCATGAACAGGCCTGCAGGGAGAAGATGATTATGTTTTAGGCAATGAGCAATTTCTTTTCGATGTAAATCTATATCACCACAAAGTTCAAAAGCATAGCAAAATATGGCATGATACTTCTCCTTGCCAAATGAATCAGTGGTGCATTCATCTCCTAATAAGAATTTTATATTAGACAGTGGTATTTTGTTGGCCTTAAACACTTTCTTCAAAAACTTCTCGTCAACTTCAGTTTTAGGTGCACAAACTAATGATCTAGCACCACGCTGCATCATCAAAAATCCGAACAAAGGGAAGGGGCACAAATCTACAATATCGATGAGGGAAATGTCCATCATCTGCCCGAAATAAACACAGGCCATACTAACGCAATCTTTAATTTTCTTAGTGTACTCCAGGTCATTTAAAAATTTTAGTGTTTCTGGTGTAACTCTATCAATGTGACCTGTGTGATCAGACAACAAAGTCATTTTACCTCCATTTATTAAGAACCAGACCTCAAGGATTTCATTTTGCTCAAGATGCTGAGGGACAAAATCTAAAAAGACTGCTTGCTGCCAAGCAACAGCTCTGTTCTCTGATTTTGGATTTGTAGTTATGATAATGTTCTCTGTCAAGTACAAGTTGAACCAGCCCACTATGATGTTGATGTCTCCACTCTGTGTGCTGGTCAGAGGGACCACCAATGGCTCTCTCTGCTCTAACAGACCTTGTATGTCATCATTATCATTCAAGTTTATTTTAAGCACAGAGTGGGACTCGGTCATGTATGTAGTATGTTTAAATAGAGACATGTCTGTGCAGTCATAACTATCACCAAATGTCAATGTGTGAACTTCCATGTTTGGAATATTGAGCAGATTTTTGGCTGACTGCTGCAGTTGATATTTCTTGTGAAGATGGTCACAATTGGCACCCATCACGAAGAATTCGGCACGGTTAGGTATAACTTTTCCAGAATTTGCCATAAGGTTCTTCCAAGCATGAGATAAAGATTGTAAAACATGTTCACCAAGCAAGCCAGAGTCAAACACCTCTGTCACTAACAAGGACCTCCTCCCGCCAATCTCTCTAAAATCCATATCTGTGGACATCTTATTAATTATCACCACTTTCTGTGCTTGATTCTCTACCATGATCGCTTCTGCTAGATTTGCCATAACTTCAGAGCCCTCGCACGCCGTAATGGCTAAAGGAGCACATTCATTGGCATAGAGGGCCAGCAATCCCGTCCCAGTACCAATATCTAGCACACTGTCTCGACCTGGTATAACTGTTTCCCGGATAGCTGCTTGATATGCCTCATTTCGGATTTTATCATTTAACATCCTGAAATGCCATCTTTCCACCAGTAAGTTTTTAACGGAATTTAGGTTTTTTTCAGCATCAACAAACCCAGAATCACCTTTTAAAGCAGTTTCGAAATAACTCCATGCCGCTGTATGAAATCCGAATTTGTAAAGGTACTTGCCAATGTCATTGAGAAGATAAACATTTCCTGGAAAGGTATTAATGGCTGTACCAAAATTTGCAAATACTTGATCAACTTTACCAAGTCTTGCTAACACTTCGTTCACCCTGATGAGTACAGCTCGGAATTCAGACTCAAACAGGTTCTTCATACCGGCATATTTATTGAACGCCGTAATATAAAGGGCAAACGCCTTGTCATAAAGCCCGTAAGACGACAATTGTCTGGCCATGGTAATGTATGATCTTCCCATTTCTTCCATGTTCACTTTGCCTGTTTTATTTCACGAAAGAACATAAACAAATCACTGATGGAGCTAATGAGCGATTAAGACTTCCATGGTCAACTATTTCCCAGTAAAACAATTTTATTCTCTTCAGGGTCTAATTTTCAACATAAATAGACTAGAATCTTGGTATATAATATATATACTTTGTTTTTTTTTTTTTTTTTTTTTAATGGCAATCGTCGACGGACATTTTGCCAGCATCACGTCAGATATAGAGGACGAAAAGACGAAAGAAAAAAAAAAGGGAAACATGAAGAAGATTTGGCCAGATTTTGTTGATAGATATAAGTTAAAGAAAAGGGAAGTAGTAATGGATATTAGATAAAATAAATAGACCTACACATTATAAAATAATTAACTACATAAAATGGAAGGGAGGGTTAAAGTTTAAATTTGTTAAGGGAGAGGAAATTTGAAATCAGCCGGAAGACAGCGGGATTCGGAAACAGGAGGGACAGCACGTGGGTAGGAAGGGGGATTTTTTGAAAAATAAGACCAGCATATAGGTTAGAATGGTTCAGACGAGGGCAACTCAAAATCAAGTGATTTAAGTTGCCCTCGTCTAAACCACACTCACACAGGGAAGAGTCCCGAATACGTAGCCACCTTAAATGTACATGGGTACAGCAATGGCCCAGCCTCATGCGAATAATAGAAGAAGTTGACAGTTTACTTAAAAGAATTTTAGAAAACCAGACTTTCAGGGGTAAATCAGGTTGGACCTTAGCATAGGTTGAGCCCGTCCGTTTGCTGCTAGACCGCCAGCGAGAGTTCCATTTTCTCCTCAGGAATATCTGAGGAAGAGAAAGAAGGTCGTGGCAGCAGATTTTAAAAGGGACTTTATCACCGCAAGAGACTGCTTGTTTGGCAATGCTATCAGCCTTTTCGTTTCCAACAATACCCGAGTGGCTCGGTATCCAGGCCAAGACGATCTCAGAGCCTCTGGAAGAGCATTGATTAACAGCTTCTTTAATCTTCAAGATAAAAGGATTATGTATTTTAGAAGAGAACGGGTTAGCTAAGATTGCTTCTAGTGCACTGCGGGAGTCGGAAAAGACAATGGCACGACGAAGACCAGCCAATAAAATGTACTCCACACTTTTTAGGATACCAAGGCACTCTCCTGAAAAAATGGAAGATTCCGGAGGGCACTTTGCTTTTTGAACGATCCGATACTGAGAGTGAAAGGTACCTACCCCCACACAACCCGCGGGGGATAACTTCGAGGCATCAGAGTAAAGAGTGTGCCACCCAGCCCAGTCCTT